>CM038215.1:136583985-138983985 GCA_021442155.1 Cymbidium sinense | reverse complement strand
AATAGTGTCAGATAGAGATCCATTGTTTATGAGCAATTTCTAGCAAGAATTGTTTAGATTAAGTGGGACTACTTTAAAACAGCGACACTTACCATCCAGGCGGATGGACAACAGAGGTAACCAGAATACTAGAACAATATCTAGGAGCTTTATTTTGGAAACACCTAAGGTGTGGTTACAATTCTACCCACAGAGAATTCTCATATAATACTTCAATCAACACATAAACAAAGAAAACCCCTTTTCAAATTGTATATGGCGACTTCCCCTCACATACCTCACAATGAAATTACAACATCCAACACAGTGGAAGACATTTTAGAGGGACAGATCTTCTGAAATGAAAACCAATCTACAACAAGCACAAAATAGAATGAAACAAATGGCTGATAAACATAGAAGAGAGCTTCAATTAAATGTCAATGACTTGGTATTAGTCAAGATACAACCCTATGAGGACTTGGTGACTAGAATCAATACACCAAATTACAAAGGAGATATTATGGGCCTTTTAAGTACTAGAAATAGAAAGGTAGCTTATAAAATTGAATTGCAACAACAGAATACATAATGTATTTTATATATCAGATTAAAACCATACAAGATTCTAATATACATCCATCCACAATTATCAACCCAATTGGAGAGGGACAAATGCTTATTAAACCTATAAAGTTACGGACCACACTATACTAAGGGAGATCATCAAAGAAGTACTGATGGGAAGGTAGAAAGCACCTTGGGACAAAGGTCAAGGTGGGGGAGGGGAGTAATGATATGAATCCATATTCCCAATCCAACAACAGAAACAAAAGAGATAGAAGAAGGCCAGATTGGCTAAAGGATTTCACAAGTATGGAGAAAATATAACATCAAATAGAGAAGTAAATCACAGGCCTAGACCAGAAAGGAATAAATAATACAATCACAAAACCAACTTAACAGTTTGTTACAACAACAGAGAGTAGTAGGATAAATAAGTTACAGTTATAACAATATAAAATCCCAAAGAAACCAGACTATAACTAAATATAATCATATACTAAACTGTTCAAAAGCAAGACCTCTAGAAACCGCCTATAAAATACAAGGCCATAACAGAAATAACTGACTACAAGCTCCACTATATCCAGAATGAAATCCAGAAGGACAAAAGTAGCTACTTAACAGAATGTAATAGAAATCAGTTACAAAATACATAGCAGACCAAGATCTAAAGAGAGCAGAAGAAGACTATAAACAGAGTTGAGAAAAATAAATAGGGGATCGAAGAATCATTTTCAAGAATCTCCTCCTTCCCTGTCTCCAGTCTTCCTCTTCCTTCTCTGAGCATTTCCCATAATGGTTTAGCCGGAATAAACCTTTAGACCGGTGAAGCGTCGGCCATCTCCCTCTGGATCCATCTTCCTCCAGAGCTCTCTCTCAGGATCTCAAAGAACTCGAATGCAATTGCTGTTGTGTCGTTCAAAATGAGTGGCTTCCCATAAGCTTCATCAGACGGCAGAGATCAGATCAAGCGGCTCCCTTCGCTGATGACCATCTACCTCAACTTCATCACGATCACCCGGACACACAATCCACTAACTCCATTAAGACACGAGCTGCGTGATCAAGTAACATTCAGGGCCAGAAACAACCATCCGGCTCATGGCTCAACTCAAGAGACACTCGATCCGAGTGATCAGATCTAACGCCAAGTTACAAACATGCTATATCCAACATCTCAGAACGCATCCGAGTTATCCTCCATATTATTAGTAACTCAGCTGGGTTCTAATACTCAGTGAGTCAACTCATCGAGCCTCACTCAAACCAAGCCAGACTAGAATTGACACAGAACAGAACCATTCTCCTCAACCCAATCAATTCCAGAAATAAGGACATATCAGTATCCAAGATTGATGGAAGGATAATTTTTATCTCTTATCGGAACCAAATTCGATGATGGAGGCTTCAAGATTTCAAAATTCTTAAAATTTCAATTTTTCTTGTAGTGTTGGAATAACACAAATGATTATTTAAAATTTTATGAATTTTGTCCCATTATTATCTTTGCACAAAAATCGGAATGGTGGCGATGATATCGACACAAATTTTGAGGTAGGAGGGGTGCTCGGTATTAGGAGGTTTCAATTAGTTGTGGATCGGATCGATAGGCATCAGGCTTGGGTAGTAGGGAATGGAGTCAGATGGAATGAGTTGGCTGTTCAATTACTTGATTTTAGCTGAATTTAAACCAAACGTTGTTCTTGGATAAGTTAAAATCTAAAGCTTTGTGTAATCAACTGAGGTTGCCTTAGCATGGTTAAATCCAAATTTATTAAACCTTATTAGCAGATAGATTAACAAGATTTAGACAAATAGAAGTGGCCAAAGGGAGGTAGGCTATGGCAACACTATAACTGGTTGAAAAATGGGCATAGCTGGATATGAAGGATCAGTAGGAGGTTGTTTTGAATAATCAGAATCTGTTGATGGGAGGAGGTGTTTACGGTAGGATTGCCAATGGTTGCCTCATTGTCGGTGGGAGATGGGTTTGAACTGCGGGAGGAAGGATGAGATTTTGTATTATCTGAATGAGGGAATTCAGCTTTGAATGGATTTATCCTTATTGCGTGCTAGAAAATCAGTTGTGATAGAATAAAACTTTACATCTTAGCCTTATTGAGAAATTGAGGACACACATAGATATTTGAAGAGAGAATAAGAAACTCCAGAATTTTTATGTGAAAAAACTCCAAAAAGAGGGAAAAAACCACGGGCCCTTGCCCAACAAAAATGTTCTACTATATATCTGCTTTGGAGTACAAAGTTTAAGTTTTCCGATAACGGGATTACAAAATTGTATGTGAGAAAGCCTGATAATGAGAATTCCAGAATCAGGTAATAACAACTATGCAGCGGTAGTTGGGCTATAACAGTTGTTGGCGGCAATCGACGATGGTGAAGCAGACTGATGATTTAGCGATTATGGGTGGCAATGGTAGGGTGAAAGCGACCGCGGTGAAAGAATAAAATAGCGGTGGTGGTTGGCGATGACAACCGGTGATGGTGATATGGGGCAGTGACTGGCGATGGTGGTCGGTGGTGGTGACCGACGATGGTGGTTGATGATGGTGAAGACCGACAGTGGTCGTCGACGGTGACGACTGGCGGTGGTCGATGACCGTCGACTGGTGGCACAATTATTCTTTGAGGTTCTTCAAACTTTAGAGCTCTCTCCTCTCTTTAGCTTTTGGATTCCCTCATATGAAGAATGAAGGGATATTTATAAATTAGAGGAGTGACATTTTTATAAATACGTGCAAAATATAAACCACTCCATCAAATGACTCAAAATGATTCATTCAATTATCTGATGTATTTTAAGTATTTGAATGCTAAACTAAAGTCAGAATCAAGAGATCTTGTGCTTGTTAGATCCAACTTATCAAGATGCTCGATTTGACTATAAACACTCCATATTTAGGAGCTATTTAGGGATCTAACTGATATCCCAAAGTTTTCAATTATATTTTAGGTACTTAATTTGGGCTAGTCTCGACTCAGAAAAAGATTGCTTTCGATATCAAGATTCGTTCTTCAACGAGTGAAATTTTTAGCTCCATATGAATCCTATGGGCGGAGGATTCAAATCATGGGATTTGAGGGTATATAAAATTCGAGGAGGAATGGTTTGGAGGAAATTAGAGAGAAATGAGAGAGAATAAGAGAGAGAGAGAGAGAGAGAGAGAGGAGGGATTAGTTGGAGAGAAAAATTTTAAAATTTGAAATTCAAATTTAAATTCTTAAATTATTTAGGAGAGAATTGAATTTATTTAATAGCATTTTATATATGTAGAAATGTCATATTAATTTGAAAAAAATTTTATTGCCAAAAATGAGATTTAATAAATATTATTATTATTATTATTATTATTATTATTATTATTATTATTATTATTATTATTATCATTATTATTATTATTTTATGGCCCGATCGTATCAAAATTCATGCAAAAATTGTTCAAATTGAATTCATACAATATGAATATTATTTCTAGGCAAATTGGACATTCTGAATGCATTGTCACAATTCGTTTTGTGATTGGAGATCATTTGAGCCTTATTGAGGTCAATTGATGTGAATTCAAGCTTAATTTGTGTCATTGCATTCAAAATTTCACTATTTGCTCCACATTCAACCGAATTGATTGTGGAAGATCTTGTTTGATAGGTTTTTTCATTCCAACATTAATGACGTAGTTTATTTTGCAAAAGAAGCTCATTTGAGTAGTGTCGAGACCTCCTGACTTGATATACGTGAAAATGTCTGTGTAATATATTTCTTCTCATTAGATAGTAATTTATTAGAGTGAGAGTTCAATTTTAATTAATTTTGATGCTCATAACACATTGATGTAGTCGATTTTGTGATCAGAGGATATCTCGATTATTTCGGTTGTGATTGAGACGTTGCAACTCCACTTTGCTTGATATCACATTCGATCTTCGGCGACTTGAACATATTTGGTCAATTAAGCTTATGAATTATATTTATAGGTCAACAAAATGTTTGACATGCTAAGATGTGGGTCATTATTTATAAGAACAATATATAAATTGTAAAAATAGAAGTGATCAAGTTTTCAAATAGTGGAGACTAGCCCTAATATTATCATTTTCATTCTTCAAAAGGACAATTAATAGAAAGATGTAGACATTGAAAAAAGATAGTAAATGTTTTATATGCCAAGCGCACATAGGTCATTATTTATAAGGACAATATACAAATTGTTAGCCTAAAATAGAAGAGATAAAAAATCATGTTAAAGAAATTATTGCCCTCATACAATGAAAGTACTCATCATTAAAGCAATTCAAAGAAGTCAAGTTTTCACTATGCTGGAATTTCTAAGATAATATTTGATGTTTTATACCTTTCTCATAAGCTTCAAATACTAATGTTTGTTTTCTTATAAATAACATTGTAAGCTTTAACAATAAGCTATTAAAGGACAAGGTCCTTATTAGAATTTACTACGAGGGAAAGTTCAGACAGAGTCTTTGCTCATAACCCCTTATAGCCATGCCCTTCATGGAACCTCAAAAGCTAACAATGAATTAGGTTCTCAATAGAAAGATTTCAAGAGAGAAAATAAGCTAAAGGATCCCCACTCATTAAAAATCTTTGATGATATAGGTATATCAAAATTCTCAAAAGGTGAGAGTCTAAGATGATATAGGTAATTTAAAATTCTTAGATGACTAAAAGCTTCAAAAGGTATATGTACTTAAAAAAATTATAGAAGTCAAAAGTCTCATTATTGACCTCACTTTTAGTGGGGTTGACACCCACCATTCTTTAGACCTAGGATTCAGTCAAGGAACTAAGGTTTTCTCACATAGAGCTAAGACATTTCTAGTGGCTAAAGGGACATCAACCCAATGTCTAGCAAACTATATGGAACCCAATGACCTTGATTCCAAGCCAAACCTTATATATCAAACTCAATTAATTATATGCTACCTAAAATCATAAAATTCTCCAAATCATATCCGATTGATGTTCAATTGGTCAAGTGACTAAGTTAACCCAATATGACCCAATTGGGTCTAAAGGGGCTAAACCCAAAATTCATCCAAACCATTTGAAGGTGAACTTACTAAGGCCACCTAAAACATTATTTGAACTTGATTAATGTATAATTAGGATTTAATTTAATGAATTGGCTCACATAGCCCAAGTCGATCCAATTGAACCTTATAAGGCCAAAATCAAATCCAATTTGATCCAATGAAAATTAGGCTAATCTAAATATTCAAATTATTCTAATCATATATTTATACATTTTTCATGACCAATTGACATCCAATTTAACTAATTAACCAACTTGACCCAACATAGCTGAGTCAAATTGAACCAAACTTCAATTGATTACAAATCAAACCAAATCAATCTATATAATTACTTTTAAAAATGATTGTTGATCATGTTCCAATATCCAATTGAAATCAAGTAAGTCAATTTAGCTAATTGACCCAATTTGAGCTAAAGGGTTAAATTAAACCAATGTTTTGATCCAACTCAAATTGGTTCAAATCAATGTTGCAATCAATCTTAAAATGATTATTGATCATCACCCAACATCTAATTGAGCCCAATTGAACAAATTCAACCTATTGACCCAACTTGACCCAATTTGATCTAAATGGTCAAATTGAGAAAAATATTGACAGTATTTAAATTGGATTGAATTAACACTTGTAATTAGTTCTAAAGTGATTATTGAATATTCCTCAATAACTAATTGAAGCCAATTTACTCAACCTAGACCAATTGAACAACTTGGCCTAAATTGACCTGAAGGATCAAATTGAACTATAACTCAATCCAAACCAAATCAAAGCGCATAATCAACTCTAAAATAATAATCGAACATGACCCAACCTCCAATTGTATCTAATTTGATCAATTTGACCCATATGAATCCATATGAGCCAAATTCAAATCTACTTCAAATTAAATGCCAATGTGTTTCAAATCATCAAACAACCCAATAGCCCCTTGGGTCCTATTTTGTCAATTAACTTGACCTACATGAGTTCAAATGAGTGAAATCCATCCATTTTGGCATAACTCATCCTCACATGTATTTTGACCTGCCCAAGTGGATCTAACCCAAGGTGTACCTTATTCAAGCAAAATCAAGTCAACCAAGGGTTTCAATAATAATAAAATCTCAAAATAGAGAGGTCTAACCCTTCCCTTTGCCAAAGTAGCCACCTTAGCATTCCTTGAGCTCTCCCCAACTGACCCAAGCTGACCCAAAGCTATTCAATATGCCCTTGACCAAGGAGAGGTCACCCTTACCATGGTCGGTCTTTGGTTCACTCCTCATGAGTTCTCCTCCTCACCACTGGCCACTAACCTCCCTCAGCCATTGAGGGAGGTCTAGCACATTAGTCCAGAGCTAAAATCACATGGGGGGATGTATACTCCACCCCAATGCCCCAAACTTAATGGACACCCTCACAAGCTTCCTACAGCCAGTCCCTAAAAGCTTTAGAGCTCCTCATGCACCCCATCATCGGTGAGACCAACCATCATCTCAACCTAAATGCCTCAACCACCCAACTCATCAAAGACTAATCCCAGCCTAATTCTTCTCTCCCACACCTTCTACACACTAAGGTGAGTCAAAATAAATCAAGAACCACTCGATTTGAGCATAGGAAGGCCTTCCTAGACCTAATTTGGTGAGCTCATGGTGATGCACGATCTCTAGGATAAATGGTGATGAGGAAAAGGGAAACTAAAATGTCAAGGATATATCTTTGTTAGATGAAGCTACCTCTATTAAATTCGCCATTGGTCTTAGGCTTCGATGAGGTATGACTTCCAAACCATAGAAAATCCTCCAAGTGTTGGTACTTTGTGAAGTGTTTTGACATTTTAAGTAGATCTAATTGTAAAAAAAACCTTGAATTTTTGATTTTGATCCTAATGGAGTCAAATTTATCATGATTTGGGCTCCAGTGAGCTCAAATTAAGTGATGAGGTGGATGGTCTCTATTTCTCGTTGGAGGAGAACAATGAACCACAGGTCATCCATTCCGTGTGATTAGAATGGATAGTCGTGATTAATCTATATTAAATTTATTCAAGTAAGATTAATCTCAGCTATTCAATCTTTAATGGAATGGCTCAAGATGAAACCATGTCCACCATTGTTAAGTCAACAACCACGGGGGATGGTTTAAATAATCAATCCCATGATGCCATGTATAAAGCACAATTGATACAATTGCTGTCTTTGTAAAATGAATTAGTTAAAATTAAAAATAAAATTAACCCAAACTTCAAAAAATTATAAATAATTATAAAAAAATTTTAAAGTATAAATAAATACTCTTTGAAAATCTTTGATATAGGAGAATTTAAAAAAAATAAAATAATAAAAGCTCTAATTTTTATTCATTAATTTAAGAGTAATCTGGGTTTGAATGAAAAAAAAAGGTATTTTTAATTATCACTTTTATGACTGACTTGATATTTTTGGGGATCATTCTTCATGATGTTCCTCAACTCTCATAATTATTTTAAGTCAATTTAATTAGCAAATTAGTGGTTATGCTTTTTCTAAGTTTAGGTCATTAAATACACTAATTATTTAATTTTAAAATTCATAAAAAATCAAATGGATCTCTAATGCCAATCATCAATGATTAACATTAGAGGTCCCTTAGAAAATTCTCAAACCTCGGATCATAATTATTTTGAGAAATCACACTTTATGGTAGTTAATTAATTAATTAATTAAATTAATTGAAATAGAACAAAGAAATTTCATAATTAATTATCTATAGCTCCAAAAATATAAATAAACCCTTCATGGCTTCATATAAATGATAATTAGTGAATGAAATCAAAATATCCAATTATTTGTAATATTTTGAGTATAATTGCTTGATTATCAAAAACTTAACTGATGTAATTAATTAATTTTATAAGCTCAAATGACTTAGATTTTTTGCTAGTTATTTTTAGTTTGTGCATGTGTAAATTTTTTTTGGGCTTATAGATTATGATTAGTTAATTTCTAAGGACTCTTGGGTATTAATTGGATTAAATAATTATAAAAAGTAGTTAATTTATAAAATTAATATTATTTCATCTCTTAATCTAATTAAAAACCAAAAGGTGTGAAAGGGAGAATTCCATCATTTAATGTCTTCTTAATGGGCCTTACTAAGTATAAGCGATATGTGTTAATCAAGAGATGCAAGTTAGACTTGAATGATGTTATGTTCATAAGAAACATCTTAGGGCTTAATAGCCTAAATGGGTCACTTTATTATGTTTTTTTATATTCTCTTTTCACTTATGACTATTGGTTAACTCACACCCATATCTAAAGATAAAATCACTCACACCTATATTTTACCTTAGAAATATATGTTATTTTATATTCTCTCTTCACTTCATAGCTTTTCACTTAGAATCATTAAAAGAAATATATGTTACCTTAGAAAAATAAATTAAAAAAATGATGAGAAAGATATATAATTACTCTAAAAATAAGTCATTTGACCAAATCTATAATTATTTCAAAATGAACATTAAAATGATAAAATGGGTATGTACTTATGCATTATCAAAATAATAAGATAAACATCTAATTATTTTAGAATGAATCATTAAAGTTTGATAAAATAAATGAAAAAATTATAAATTATTAGAATGATAAAATAAATGCATAGTTATTTAAGAATAAATTATTAAGATAATGAAATAAACAAATGATTATTTATGGATGAATCATTAGATTGATATAGTAAATATATAATTATTTTGAAATAGAATACTAAAGTGATGGAATAAATAAATATTTACTCCAAAATAAAATATTTAAAATGATAAAACAATTATTTTAAATAAAAATAAATAATTAAAATGATAAATTGTTGGAGAATATCATCAGGTAAAGTACCCTTATGCCTATTAGTCATTAATTCTCTATCATGAAGATATAAGTTCATTTAAGTTTGAACTAAATTTAAAGATTAATAAAAGTCTCAATGCTTCATTTAAAAAGAACAAGAAAAAGAAATTACAAAATACATTCTTATGTTTAACCTTAGGATAGGGTATTCAAAAGGAATAAGTTTCATCCCAAGTGAAACTTATGAATTTTCATCCTCTTTAAAACACTAATTCTAATTTAAATAAAATTAAACTTGTAAAATCAAATCCCACTTCTTAAATCACTAATCATTTGAATTAAAACCACCCATTTGATTAATTACTTGAATTTATTATTTAAATCATAATTTGAACATTAAAGTTTAGCTTCTCCTCACCGCAATAGCCTTTGCACACACATTAGATTGATAGGTCACTAATCCTAGACTTAGGTTAGGTCAGTGTTTGATAATGATGGTTTGATTTTTTATTTTGTGATTTAATATTTTAAACTTGATGTTAGGATTACTTGTGCACTAGTCTGGATGTTAGTACATCATTTATTAGACTAATGATGTTCTCTGTAAAGCCCTATGTTTAATTAAAGGGGGTCATTGTAATAATAAAAAAAATTAATTGCCTTTGTTTGCAAGTGTTGCTTGCCCCTTTTGCATAACCTATTATGGTAGTTGGACTTAGCATGACATATAACTGATTGATATGTATGTGTATTATAGCTAACTTTTATTTTGCAAGATTAGTTAAGATTTCTTTTGGAATTTTAAATATAATTTTTTTAATAGAATAGAATTAGAGCCATGGGGTTTAGGAGGAGCAATTTTACACTAAATGAAGTGCTAGTATCACAAATTTTAATTATGAATGAATCACGTAGTTCATGACCTTGTGGGGACATGTCGATGTACAAGGATTGATTGCACTTTATAAATTTTCTAGAATTATAATTTTGTACACAAAATTTTTCGAAGAACTTAGAATATATTTTTATATGAAACAAGCTTTGTTATTTGAATATATCATGGGGAAATCCATCTAATGTAATTCTTGAGTTAGAAAATTTTAAATTCAAGATCACTCATCCATCAATTTAACAAAATTTATAGTCAAGCTAAACATTTAAATGTGATATATCTAATGAGAATAAAAGAAAAAAAAATGAAAAACTTAAAATATAATTAAAAGTTTTAAAGAATTAATTTATAAGTCAAGTGATCTCTAAATTTGGTAAGTTTATAGTCAAACAGAGCAACTCCATAAGAAAAAATTTAATGAGCCAAAGGTCACACAATTTTATTATCATTAAAGCACTTAAATGCTAGAAGAATGACATATGATTAAATGATTTAATATGAACTATCTGATTGAGTGTTTTAAAATTTGGATAAATTTACTAAAATATCTCTTAAAATAGTTTAAATAGGACCACATTTTTAATATGAAGGAGAAGAAGCCTATAGCTCATCTTATACTATTTAAGAGAACTTGAAGCCAACAACTATTAATAGTTATTGCTGCCACTATTAGTAGCTACTGTAGCTCAATATTGACTATAAAACTATTATAGTCTTATCCTTCCTAAGTTGTTGTTTCGTAACTTTTGTATAATAGAAGATCAAACAATTAGCTTTAATTTTGTAACCCCATGTTTTCCAATTTGAGAGAAGTGTGAACTTCTATAACATCATTTATATAGTAAATTATTTTGCTAAGCCATGCCCCATAAAATTTTCCTTTTTGAGTTTTTCACCTAATTTTTTTGTGTTTTCGATATTCTTCTCTATTTTTGTGTTTGTGCTAGATCTTCTTACAAACCTAAGTCATAAAATTTCTAACTCAACCATTGTAAATTTTGTAGCATGTAATAATTATAATAATAATAATAATAATACTAATAATAATAATAATAATACTAATAATAATATTAATTCAATGAAAATTACAAAATAAGTTTAATATATATTAAACTAAAAAGTATTTAATCATATAATTAAAAAATGAGAAGGGCTTAATTCCCACATAAGTTTTTTTTTCCAGTATTTGAATGAGTGGGTAGGTTGCCTGTAACATGGGAAATATCATGCAAAACATCAATCATTATAGCTCCTATAATATAAATTCATATATTTCTTATTAAAATTGTTATTTCATTCATTAAAATAATATAGTTTAAACTTTTACTTTGTTAATAAACTTGATATTGACTCATCTTTTTATCTATATAATTAAAGAGATTTTTTGATAGTATGAGATATAAAATTTTATATTAAAAGAAAATTTTGCCCTTTTCTATCACTCAATCTTTTATTTAGACATAGCTCTTTTATAGTTCCATTTAGAAAATATCCTTTTAAATACCTTTTGAGTAAAAATAACTTAATAATTCTTGTGAAAGTAGAGAAGATAAGTAAGTTGAATACTTAAATTTGGTTCAAACTTAATGTTTGAATTTGCTTTGAACTAAATTTGAATTTTATTTGAACTCATGTTCAAATGATGAAGCTCAAGCATAATTAATTTAATTTAGTTCATGTTTTTTGTTGAGGAAGGCAACTATATCAAAGGAGTCTGATTATATTAAGTAACCAAAGGAAAGAAAATGAGGCATTTATTAGTTGATTGAAGAGAACAATAAGAGATTAGTAGAATGTTCATCACTGATAAAATTATTATTATGGTGTGAGATGGTGAGCCTCTAGTCGATGCAATGACCATTAAAATTAGAGAAGATTCAGAGTACATTGTTGTTCATGGTATCTATATGGTCTAGTATCTATGAGCTTATCTTTTTAATATTTTATGGTGTTTTAATTTAGAATCATAGGGACACCACGTAGATCTTACGAGGTACTCATTAAAGTGATCGAGTGCAATATTGAGGTATGATGTACTATCTCATAAGATAGAACCCTATAATAGACTCAATCACTTAATAAAGACTTCTAAGATAGATGAGTCTTCATATAAATTAGAGATCTGTCTTTCACTTTACTTGGATAAAGTAAAGTAGGATTTATTTTAAGATAGGTTCTTTAGTTTTCTATAGAAGCAAGCCCCCATAGTTAATTACATCCTAGGAAATGAAAGTTTCTTAAGAACACTTGATTAAAATAGTTAATGAATATCTCCAAAGATTTCAAGGCTAGACTATCAAAAAGTTGGTATTTTGAAAATCAAATGGGAAGACTTATTTTTGGATCCCATAGGAGGAGAAGTAGAGAGTATCCAAGACATTAAGATGCCTAATTAATATTCCAATTTACCTTATGATGAGGCTTTATATTTTTGAAGAGGAGAATTCATTTTTATTTAATTTAAAATTTTATTAGAAAGTTAGGACTCACATTCCAATAACACAAGATTATGAAAATGCTTAAGAGATAAGGACTTATACTCGTAGAAAAAGAGAAATAAGTTGCCTCAAAACCTAAATCTAAAAATGATTTAGCACAGGCTAGAAGCTCGACCTAAGTCTAATTGGAGAGAATAAGATATAATGGTTCACCTTCACAAGAGAGAATGAACATATTCCGACTCTTCTAGACTTACAATCGCCTGGAGTTGCTACTAGCTAACACCTCCTATGCTTTAAAACCATGTAGTATGGTCTTATGTAGATGCAAGATAGTTAGGCTATTATTTAATTAGGAAGGAAGCTAGAATCCTAAACTCACTCCATAAGAGATAGATCATGATTGGTATGAAAACATGACTAAGAATAATGCAAAATTTACAAAATTTTAAACTATTTTGACATATTAATTTTAACCAAGACTTGGGATAATTATACCTAAATGCAAGATGAAATTGAGTTGTGAGCTAAATCAACTAAAAGAGGCATTCTCCGCTACAAGAGATCACTCTCACAAGTTAAGCATGTCCCCTATCATGCAAGAGTGAAAATCCTCTCTATTAAAGAGTGAAATAATATGACATGCATGCTATTATAACATACAATGATTCAGCTAAGGAGTTGCTAAATATTTTATTATCTTGATTAAAAGCCTAAGCTTTAAAGTGGGGTTATAGATTTTATTAGAATTTAGTTATGAGTTATTTAGCGAGGGTAGAAAATTTAATTTTATTCTAAAGAGCCTATCTCATTTAGGCCACACATCAAATCATCAAACTTTAAGAAACCTAGGAAAATGCATGCCATTTATATTACACAAACTAAGCACAATAATTAAACATTTGAATTTTGTCAAAGATTAAAAGACCGACGCGACTGGGTGCTACCGTACACCCCGAAAAAGGGGTAGCTGAACTCTACCCTTATACAACCCGGATTATAATTGACTGTCACAAGTAAAATAAATGCTATGAGAGTCTTCAATCTTTGTTGTTCTTTCTTTCCTTTAGATTAATTTGCTCCTAGCTTCACAAGGCCTCCCAAGTCTGTGCCTTCTAGTCACTGCTCATCCTACACCCCATATCATTAATCCTAATCCTATTACAAAAATTACATATTTGTGAAAAGTGAAATCTAACTACACCTGCAAAATAGATGTTAGCTAAACAAACATACAAGCCAAGCAATTATATTTCACATATTTAGACTTAACACCCTGCACTTTGGTAGCCAAGCCCACCTATCCTAATTGGATTATGCTTAGGGGCATAAGCAGCACCTACAAGAAATAATATTTATATTCATTTATTATTACAATGACCCCTCAAGCACAATCCCCTACATAAGACATCATTAGGCTAATAATGACCTAACATCTAGTCTACACACAAACAATCCTAACATCCAGTATAAAAATATTACATTATAAAACAAAATCTATCACCATGACATACACTGAACGAATTTAATAGTAGGATCACTGACTTAGTATTCTAATGTGTGTGCTAAGGCTTATTGTGGTATGTCTGGGTTGAACTTAGGAATTATGATTGTCTAAAGTCTTAGGATTGTTTAAATTACTCATTAAAGATGGTTTCATTTTAATTCTTTTAGTAGTTTGATTGGATTTTGGCTCACATATTTTCATTTTGTTCAATACTTACTTAACATCTAATTATTATGAAAAGAAAAAAAGAGGCTTAACTCTTTCACCCCTAATCTAAGTTATTTTCTAAAGGTAGGTTATTATGGCTTTAATTTTCTTAATGAATCACTTATAAATTTTATTTAGCCTAAGTTTATATTACCCTTAACGAATCTTATTCAATATGAAAGACATCTTAGGACTAATGAAATTAAGTTACCATCATATGAGTAATACTCCACTACTTCCTTTCATTATCAATAATATTCACACTCTTTGATTTCCAATTTCATTAATTTTTGATTAACACATACATATACATGCAAGATACCCATGTTTTTTTGCACACTTAAGAAATATTGATGTATGAATTTGATGAAAAAGAGGAAATTCATCTCATAGCTAAGCATATGTAAATATGTATTAGAGATTTAAGCAAGTACGTGTCATTGTTAAACCAGGGAAGTGAGACCTCTTGGGGGCTACTTAAAGCCTTGTATTCTCGGAATGTCAGACTATATACTTGCCAGTTTAAATACACACAAGTATAGAAATAAAACCATGAAAAGGTTATGTTGAAAATTCTTTATTTGTTATAATTTAATGGCATAAAGAAAAATGTTTATTTTATATTCTGGCATATGCATACATATAAATGAAATTAAGCAAGTACGTGCTATCGTTAAAACAGAGAAGTGAGATTATCTAAGGCCTCCTTGGGGCTACTTGAAGCCTCATGTCCCTGGGATGTCTAGGCTATATACTTGCTAATTCAAATACATATAAACATAAGCATCAAACATAGAAGTAAAACAATTCATTTCCATCTTTGAGTTATAACCAAATGAACATTTCATTAAGTATTTACAATGAGCATTGAATTAAATTTCAAACTATTTGATTCATAATCAACTTATAAATTAAAAATAATTTGAGAATTATTAGTGATAATAGCCACACCATATAGTAACATTTATCCAACTCATGCAATTTGATTGCAATCATATTCTTTTAATTTCTTTTAAAACATGTATACATGAAACAAATGACATACATATTTATGATAATTGAAAGGAAGTAATTAAATATCACCACACAACATACTCAATTTTATTAAATCCTAAAGACAATCAAGCTAAATAAGCATTCTTTAAAACTAACCAAAGCTTCTTTAAGATTTAATTTTAATGTTTAAGTTATTAAAAACCTAAAGAGGAGATATGATACTTAGGGTTCACTCTATCCCATGTTGGTTACTTAATATGTTGAAGGAAAGAAGTTAAATATATTTTATAAATTAGTTAGGTTCAATCCATTAATTACATCATGTTGATTACCCTTCCCAAGTTTCTTCAATTTAATTTATCAGTTAATCATGAGCCTTCAATGATATGCTTTAGAAAAGTAAAATCAACAATGCACTTAAAATAATTTGCAATTAAGCTCATGTTTAAGAGTTAATTAAATTAAAGAGAAAAAAATATTTAAGCTAAATACTCTTATGGTTTCTCCACACTAATGGGGAAATTATAATTTCTTTAATGACTTTATGTTATTAAAAACATAAAGGGATTAATGGGTTGGCACTTAAATTATTTAAGTTGATTTCATTTGAATTTAATTATTAAGTTCCTTAATTTATCCTTCATTATAATACATGTTAATTGAATTCATTAAAGAATACATTTGGAATTAACTACAAGAGGGAGCCCTAATTAGTTCCCATCTTATTCTTACTATTTTCATTAATTAATTATCCCTAATTACTCAATTTTACTATTCATTAATCTTAATAATTATTAAATCACTTAAATGGGGTAATGAGGATTAAAAGTTTGAGCTTTCCCAAATTACATGACAAATGATTCCAAGAAAAATATGGGAGGCAGAGGACATCCCATAGAATCAACATGCCAAAATTGAAATTAATTAGCAAAGTAATTTAACCTTAATTATGATAATTAGCTTAAGATTAAAACTTTAATTAAGCATTATTCATTAGAAATTAATTGGGAATTTTATTTTCATTAAATTTTCATCTGTCTTAGCTTTCTAAAATAGATTTTTTTTGGATTTTTTAGATTTTTCTACAATTAGTTATGATTTTTGAAGTTCTGGCAACTTAAAATTGAATTTTTAAGCCTAATTAATTGTTTTAAACTGTCCGTGCCATATGGACGCTGATGCGGTAATGTTTTCTATGTGGCACTGCTATATTGGCTATTTAAAATGTCTAATGTGGCTGCTAACTCAGTAGTGGCGGGTGTGATTTTGTCCTGACCGTCTGATCTTGGATTGGAAAATCGAGATTAATTTAGCTTTTTTGAAAGGAATAAATCAAGATTTCTAGCGTGATTAGTTTCCATTCATTCTAATCACGTGGAAGAGATGATCAGTGATTTGTAATCCCTAACGAAAGTGGGACAGGTCGACTTCTGATTGAGCTTATCGAGCTCGTTTGATGGAATGGAATTGAGGGGTGCTGGGAATGCTCTAAGGAAGGTGTCTAATGAGTTTAAATGGATGGAGAGAAGTATACTCTCCTCTCCACTTGAACTAAGGGTTGAGATTGACTCTGCCTTTGGCAGTCGTCCTGCCAGAGTTGGTGGCCGGAGGTGGTAAGGGACTGTTGAGGTGTAAGTGTGTGAGAGGCAAATGGAGTATAGTGGGCTGTCATGGAGTATACACTCCACCTTAGGTGGACCAATGGCCACCCAAGGGTGAGCTCACCCTCTCTTGGCCAAAGCCTAAACCCAATAGCCCTCGGTTAAATTGGGTTAGTGGTCATTTGCCCAAGAAAGATCAAAGATGGCTGCCAAGGGGTGGGGAGTTGGAGAAATTATCAAAATGTGAATTTTGTCTCATTTGGAGGGCTTGGTTCAATGGGTTTGACCCAACCGGGTTCACAATGGGTTGGGCCCACTTGGGCAAGCCCATGGAGACCTAAAAATGAGTCATGCTAAGTTTGGTTGTGTTTGAACTTGGTTTGATTGGGTTTATCTTAATTTGACTCATGTAGGTCAAATGGGTCATGTTCAGCTAAGTTGACCATTTTGACAAAATTGGGTCAAAGTGAGAGTTTGGTTAAATTCAATTGGTCATTCGAAATGAATTAGTATAATTGGTTTGGTTCAATTTAGGTTAAATTTGGATGTCATTCATATAATTTTATTTGGGTTAAATGGGTCATGTTGACCAATTTGGTCAAATTGGCTTGATCATGGGTTTGGTCTATGTTGACCTCACTTTTGGAGTGAGCTCTCAACACCTTCATAATAGATCTAGGACTCTTGTAGACACTAAGAGTTTTTTAGTCTTAAGACACTTCTAGTGATTAGGTGAACACTTAACCTAACCCTAGAGACATAAAAGAGTTAGCCATAGGAATAAGTTATGCCTTAGGGATTTAGGAGGACTTGCTTACCCTATAGCCTAAACCCAATCCTTGCTTTCTTCTTTTAAACCAAACCTCAAATTCAAATCCAAATTTCAAAATCAAATCCAACTTCTAATGATTGTAACCCATGATTAAATTCAAACTCCAAATCCCTTCCCAAGCCCTTTGATTTTATCTCATGGACTTAGCCTTAACCAAATTCAAATCAATACCAATCCAATTAATTTTATCAATTATCAAATTCAATTTCAAATCAAATTCCAAATCATTAATCAATTCCAAACTCCAAGTGATTGGAACCCATAAATAAATTCAAATTCCAAAATCCCTTCTTAAGCCATATGAATCACCTTCATATGCTTAGCCAACCAAAATTTGATTGATTTCTTCATATATCATTCATTCATTCATTCATTTATATTCACAAATATAAATGAAATCCAAATTCAAACAATTCCAAATCAAATCAAAATGAATAAAGCCAAATCAATTCCCAAATCAAGCCTTATGGACCCACCTCCATAAGCTTAACCGAAATTGCTTCCAAATCACTCCAAACTCAAGTGATTTTTTCATAACCCTGTATATCTTCATTTATATCCACAAATATAAATGAAATATAAATCCAAATGGTCCAAAACAAACCCAAATCAAATTAAATTTCAATTTTAGGCCTTTTAGCTAAATTCTTGAACTTGGCTAAATGATACCCAAATTGACTCAAAACTCGTGAATTTCTTCATGATTCAATCATTCTTGCAATCATTGACCCAAATATGAACATAAACCACCATTATCAAGCTAAACTTAAGTCAACCCAAGTCAAACACATGTTGACCCTTTTGACTTGAAAATTATCATATGAACCAAAACACATATGGCTTCAAACCACTTGCAATTGGATTTATATTTCCATCTTAAATCCATATATCAACTCAATTAAACTTGAATCAAGTCATGATCAAGCCAATAAACCCATTTAGGCTCACTTGATCCAAAGTGACCTAAAGGACGTCCAACCCAAATTGGATTGAACTAAGCCCATCAAAACCTTCAATCATCATCAACAATCATATAGGATGATCAATTGCATTGAATTGGGTCAAATCAAGCCAAACCTAGCCTTTGACGAAGTTAATATTTAACCTAAATGAAATCCAAACTAGCAAAAATCCACCATATGCAAATTGATTAAAATCATTGAATCAAACCCATTCATAATTAATGATTAAATATGACCAAACCATCAATTGAGCCAAACCAAGCCTAATTGGTCATTTGACCCAATATGACCCAAGTTAGCCTAAAAAGGCAAAATGGGTCATATTATGGTTTAATCCAAATTGATTACAACCAATGGCCCAAGTTCATTCCAAATCACTTATTGAACTTGACCAAAGCCATAATTGAGCCCAAGTTGACCAATTGTTCAACTTGATCCAACCTAGCCCAAATTGACCTAAAGGGTCAAATTGGTCAAAATTCAAATTAAATCCAAATTAAATAAAACCAAAGCCCACAATCATTTTTAATTGACCAATCAAACTTGACTCAATACTTAACCCAAACCCATTTTAGGTCAAATTAGTCAATTTGGTCATCTTGACCAATTTTCCCTTTTGAGTCCAAATGAGTCATATTAAAACCTAGGCCAAACTAACTCAAACAAATTGAACCAAAATATCCCAAATCATCATATGAACCTAACCCAAGCCTTGGTTTGGCCCAATTTGACCAATTGGTCAACCCAACCC
Organism: Cymbidium sinense; assembly: GCA_021442155.1. Classification (NCBI taxonomy): domain Eukaryota; kingdom Viridiplantae; phylum Streptophyta; class Magnoliopsida; order Asparagales; family Orchidaceae; genus Cymbidium; species Cymbidium sinense. Next base: position 138,964,374 of record CM038215.1, on the reverse strand, counting down.
AACCAAATGAACCCATTTTGACCAAGCAAACCAAATCACTCAAAAACTACATGGGACCCACAGGACTTGGTCTTGACCCAAACATCTCCTAATTCATTCCCAAATCAGCCCAAATCCATAATGGGCCCCACAAAATGGATTAGCCATTGGACAAACCATCTTTCCATTGGATCTTCATGCTAATAAGCAAAGTTGATTTCCCCATCACAATGATAGCCTCCAAGCACTCAAGTGATGCTCCACCTGACCCACCTAGCTCCCTAGGTCGGTCTAGGACCAATGGAAGTTTAACTCACCCTCACTCAAGCCAAATCGAGCACCCTATGGACAAATCGAAAGGGAACTTTGCACACCAGCCTTAGAGGCTCCTCCCCGGCTCCCTCCACTCAAGTGCCGTTAGTTGGACATGACCTCTCTGTGGTGCATAAAATAAACCAACCCATCCATCCATCCTTCATTTTTGGCCAATACTCCCCATTTTGAGTGGAAAGGAGTCATTGCATCGTCCCCAAGCCAAAACCCCTCAGAGATTCCAAACTTTCTCAAGCCTCCTGTCATTTCTCTATGTGAGAAACTAAAATAAGGTAGCCTTTCTTCAATCAATACACCTCTCAATCAAACTTCAATTCCTTGTCGGTTACGTATTGCTAGTGTAGAGCTATGCATCTGAGCACCAAGATGAGGTGGAATGAGGAGCCTTTGTGTCGTGGATTGATTGTCGACACTACTCCCATTGAACTTAAAGCTTCTCATAGGGGCCTGCCTCCGACTAGGCAAACTACCTTCGATGACTACTAGAACATTAACTTAGATAATTTTTAAGCGAGCCTTGTATGCAAAAATGGGTTGGTCTTTTGTGAAGTAAATTTGAATGTCATGTGAATTTGACTATTGGATGTGTGTGCCTCCCCTCCCTGAAGGTGTGGGATCGATTTAGAGGCAATCCGAGCTTGGGTGAGCTAAGATTGAATGGGGAAAGGCAGACGACATTCGTATTTCGCTGCTCGTGAATGAGATAGATCATGAGCCATCCATTCCACATGATCGAAATGTACGACTCAGATTAGATCCCACAATAGATCCCCTAATCCCCTTCCAAAATCTTGGATCTGATCGTGGCCATCCGATCTTGGATCAGACGGTCCATGGGAAAGCGCATCCGCTACCTGCTGAGTTAGCATGTGGATGTGACAACTTAAATAGCTAATCCTATCATGCCATGTAGAAAGCACACCGCGTCAGGGCCGCATCAGTGCCACGTGGCCTGACGGGATTAAGTGCTTAATTAGGCAGTTTTGATTAATTTTTAAGGCTGAAACTTCCTAAATTCATAACTAATTGTACAAAAATATAAAAAATGCAAACTTTTTCTTATTTTAAAGCTATTTCATAGTAGAATCTAGGAAAAATATCATTAATTAATTTTGAGCAATGATTTTGGCTTTATTAATGTTTAATTAGAAATATAATTAGCTTAATTATCCCTTAATTAGGCATCTAATTAATCTCAAATTTTTTGTATATGTTTAGAGGGATGACCTTTACTTGCCCTATTTTTTGGGATTTTATTAGTTTCTTAATTAGGAAAATATAATGATTAAGCCTTAATCACTCTCTTAATTTAATTAGTGATAATTATGAATGAATAGTGGTTTAATTAATTATTTAAGCCTAATTACCTTTGTGGAATAGTAAGGGAACTTAGGTAGTGTAATTGGGATATTTTTCCTAATTCATTTCCTAGATTTCCTTCATTTTTTGGAATTAAAGTAATTGATAATTAATGAGGTAGTTAATTGCTTAATTAATTAATTATTCTCCAAGACAAAAATCAAAGCCTAATTAAGTATTTGAAATGGCTTAGAGATTGAGGATTGTGGCCTTGTCCTTGATCCCTTTCCCTAAGCTAATTTCATCATTCTAATCAAAATATAATCAAAGATTTCAATCAACTAATTAATAAGCTTAATATAACTCAATCTAAAATCCACCTCACACCTAAGCAACCTTTAATTGATCTTGGGTAGCTCTTCGGGTGTTCAATAACCCAAGGTGGGAGATAATAAAATTATGTTTATCTCACATGTGTGAGAAAATCATCAAAGTCATTAAGTGAGATCACTTAAGCCTAATTAACTATTAATCATAAGCCAATTTCATTAGGCCCCTTTCATTTCTTTGGAGCATTGTAAATTTACTTTTCATGTGGTTGCATATCATATTGGCTTATTATTAATTATTTATTTAACTTAAGGTGATATAGGTAAGGGTTAATTAATTCACTTAATTCATACCCTAACCTAATTAATACATAAAATTAACCTAAATATTTTTCATTAAATCAATTTAATTCACACATGGGAAATTGGGTTAGGTTTAGCAAACCTCTTTCATATTTCTTAAATCAAATCAAACTTAAAGTTAAAAATGTCTTTAAAGAATTTTGGTTTATGTTAAATAGCCTTATTTAATAAGATTATCCTCAGGAATTAATTAGGATGAATGAGATTATGTGCTTATATTCTTTTATTTCTTTCCAATCATGTTAAATATTGCTTGCCATGTGAAATCATGCATTTATTTTTTTCAAAATCAAATGAAAATAGTTTTTTTCATGTCAAATTGTACGTGTTGACTTAAATTAAAATAGGTGTGGCTATTATATCTATTAAATCAAAAGTTATTTTCAAAAGCCCATAAATCAATTATGATAATATGAAGTGATGTTAATTATAAGTATTTATAAGTTTGCATGTGTTGATAATATAAGGTATGTAATATGAAGTTCTCTTTCTCTTTCTTACATGGATTTACATGGAATTTACAAATGTATAGTTCATTTGAAAAGAACACAAAGTTTGCCTAAATCTATTTCTATGCATCTCCATGTTAAGACTTAGGAAGAATTTTATATCACATATATAAATCATATAATCAAATCAAACATGACTTCTTGCATGACTTCTTATTCTTGTGGTTCTTTTTGTACATTCATATGTATCTTAGAAAGGTGATATATTAGTCTGGACACCCCGGGGCTACGAAGCTTTAAGTAGCCCTAAGAAGGTCTTGTACCTTACACCCCTGGTGCATAAAATAATGGCAACGTACTCACTTAAAACTCTTATACATATGTATGTATGATTTGGCCAATGAATAAGAATCATAAATCAAATAAATCAAACACAACTTTTGTATGGGTTTTTTCCTATCCTTATAGTTATTTATAAATCTACATGTATCTAAGAAAAGTGGTATATTAGTCTGGACACCTCGGGGCTGTGAGGCTTTAAGTAGCCCTAACTAGGTCTTGTACCTTATACCCTTGGTGTAGAAAATAATGACGACGTACTCACTTAAAAATTTTATGCATGTGAATGTGTACTTAGCTAATGGGTGGAAAATCCCTCCTTCCTATTAAAAAGACATGCATTCATAATTTAATCAAAATGAAATACTGAAATTCCAAACATACTTCTTTGCATTCATCATTTAAGTGTTCTAAAACATACATTGTATGTATAAGTATGCTTTGGATTTAATCATATGCATGATGTACATGATGGAAAGAAATGAATGAATATGTGTTATGTGATAGTAATTTATTCTAATTAATCTTAAGATGTCTTTCTTATTGAATAAGGTCATTTAGGGTGAACCTAAACTTAGGGTTAATCAAAACATATAATAAGCCATTCGCTAAAGAGAATTGATCAACATGCATTAGGAATAACTTAAGGTAGGGATGAAAGAGGGGTTCTCTTTCTTTCTTCTTTTTATAACACTTAGTTGTTTAGTGTAAGCCATATGAAACAAAAGAAAATATTAAGTAAAATCTTCAAATCAATTTAATCACTTAAAAAGAAATCAACCCTTTATAAATTAAATCTTTCACACTTAGCAAAATTACAACTCTAAAGCCTAGTTAGAACATATCATACAAGCCTTGATGCACACACTTTAGACTAAGTCACCTTTATGTTAGGGTGGTATATGATTTGATGTATGCTTATTTTGTGTTGTATTATTGTAGATTGGATGTTAGGGTGTATGTGTGTAGTCTGGATGTTAGGTCATATTAATTTAATATGCGGTCGCTTAAGGTAATAAAAATATAAATGCTTTTGTTATGCAAGTTGCTTAACCCCTAAACATAGCCCAAGTTAGGACAGATGGGCTTGGTTACCCATGTGTGGGGTGCTAAGTCCAAATTATTCATATAATTGATTGGGTTGTATGGTATGTTTAGCTAACATTTTTTTACAGGTGTAGCTAGATTTACTTTTCTTTTTTTAATGTAATTTTGCATTAGGATTAGGATAAGTGTTATGGGGGAATAGGATGAGCATTGGTTATAAGACCAAGTCTTATGTATAATTTGATGCCTTTGGAGCAAGCAAATACAAATCAAGATAAAAGGAAGAAAGAAATAGAACAAATCAAATAAAGAAATGAAAGAAGAAAGAAGTAAAGAAGAAAGAATGGAGAATGAAGACCCCCCATAACATTCATCATTTGTAATTGTAATTATTCTTTCATTATGTTGGGATGTATAAGGGTAGAGCTCAGCTATCCACATTTTTTTCAGGTTATACAGTAGTACCCGACCACATCGACCTTTTATTCTTTTACGGTAGTTTTATAAAATTATTTGATATTTTGTTTAGCTTGTGCATTAGAAAAAGCATGCCTTTTTCATAGTTTTTTTATGATTGGTGATTGTTGTGTGGCTTGGATGCGATTAGGCTCCTAGAAAAAAAATTGATTTTTCTACCCAAACCAAACAACTCATAACTAAATTTCCTAAAGAACTGATAAGCTCACATAAAATCCTAGGCATTAAATCAGGACAATAAGATATTTAGCAACCCCTTAGTTGGATGTTGTATGTTTAATATCATGCATAATCACCTTATTTCACTCTTGCTAAAAGAGGGCTTCCATCTTTTCTAGATAGAAATGGGCTTAATCTTTTAGAGTTTAAAAATACCTCTTTCTCTTTTGATTTGGCCCATAATTAGCTTCTCATTCATTTAGGCGTACAAAATCCTATAATCTATGTCAAAATAAAGAGTCTAAAATCAAATAAAATATGAGAAGAATTTGCATTAGATTTAATTCATTATTCATACACCTCATGCTCTAGTCTCTTAGGGAGTGGGTTTAAGGACTTAGTTTCTTTCCTAAATAAATAACAACCTAACCATCTTACAAAGCATATGACTTGCCTACATGGTTTTAAAATGTAGGAGAGTTAGGCATACCACTCAGGCATAATAATTCCGATGTGGTTTACTCTCTCTCTTGTGGAGGTAAACCATATACCCATTTTCGCCTTAGATTTAGGTCGTGCTTTGGCCCTCGCCAAAGCTCCCTAGATTTAGGATCTGAGGTTGTTGTTTCCTTTTGTGGGCTAAAAATATAAATCCTCACTTCTTAGGCATTTCCACAATATTGTATTATGAAATTATAAGTCCTAGCACTCTAATAAAATTTTAACTCAAATAAATAAATCTCCTCAATTTCTAATATATAAAGCACAACCATATGATAGATTGGAGTGTTCACTAGGTTTTCTAGTATCATGAGCACTCCCTACTCATCTCTTTTGGTTTTTATAATAACTCTCCCCTTTTGATCTATCCCACTTGATCTTCTAAAAAATAACCAATTTTATTGATAGTCCTATCTTTGAATTCTTTTGAGACAACAATCGCCTACTTATATTGAGAGTATTCTTAAGGGATTCATTTCTCTTAAGATGTAATTAATTATGGGGGGCTTGCTCTCATAAGGATCTTTAGAACCTGATTTAAATCAACCCCACTTTATTCATCAATGTAAAATAGGGAAAAAAATCTCTGGTATATTCAAAGACCCATCATGCTGTAGAAGTCTTTATTAGGTGATTAGGTCAATCGTAGGGTAGTGACTTCTATCTTTTGAGATAGTACACTATTTTTTGAGGTCGTACCCAATCACCTCAATAAGAATATCCTCAAATCTATGTGATGTCCCCCTCACATATACACATATCCAAACACAAAATAAAAATAAACACTATAGATTTTTCTGGCGACTCTGCTAGGGATGGTTCCTCTCTCCATCTCTAGTAGGCAATTGTTGTCACCTAGCATCAACAGTGGACTTGCATTTTATGTGAGTCTGAGACTATCTTTCCTTCCGTTGGCACTTAACTTATTTCATTCTTAAGCAAAGTTAGCCGACATCCTTTAGGATTTTGGATCTCACTCCGTGTAGGTCTTGAAACCCCTATTGGGTTCCCCAATAGGTAAGAATAAAATTTATTAATGAAGGGAGAGATAATAAAAATTTAGAATCTCCTCACTACTAGCTTGGTGAGGCAGGGTTCATCATAAAATTTAAGAAAAAAATTTATTTCACAAAATGACATTTTCCAAAAGTACTTCTCTGTGAAAATAGCCATCTTCATTCTACATACTCTAATTTATTGAATGAAGATTCTATTTTCAAATCATAACATAAAATTGAAGCTCCACTCAACATATTTCATATATGCTAGAGTTGAAGTTTCTCTCTTTTCAAAATCAAGAAATAACATACATAGCATCAACGCATATTATTGAAATCTATTTAACATACTTAAGATGTGTTAAATAAATTTTCCCTTTTAGAATCTTATTTGACATGCCATGTTTGTCAAAAGAATGAGATCACATCAAATGCATTTGATTCCCACTTAACATATCAAAGTTGTTGAGTGAGAATCACATTTTCAAATACATTTGATTCCCATTTAACATATCAAGGTTATTAAGAGAGGATCTTATTTTCATATGCATTTGATTCCCACTTAACATATCAAAGTTGTTAAGTGATAATCTCATTTTCATGTATATTTGGTTCCCACTTAACATATCAAAGTTGTTAAGAGAGAATTACATTTTCAAATACATTTTGATTCCCACTTAACATATCAAATTTGTTAAGTGAGAATCACATTTTCAAATACATTTGATTCCCACTTAACATATCACAATTGTTAAGTGAGAATCACATTTTCATGTACATTGGATTCCCACTTAACATATCAAAGTTGTTAAGTGAGAATCTCATTTTAATGTATATTTGGTTCCAACTTAACATATCAAAGTTGTTTAGTGAGAATAACATTTTCAAAAACATTTGGTTCCCACTTAACATGTCAAGGTTGTTAAGTGAGAATCGCATTTTAAAAAACATTTAATTCCCACTTAACATATCAAGGTTATTAAGTGAGAATCACATTTTCAAATACATTTGATTCCCACTTAACATATCAAAGTGAGAATCTCATTTTCATGTACATTTGATTCCCACTTACATATCAAAGTTGTTAAGTGAGAATCACATTTTCATGTACATTGGATTCCCACTTAACATATCAAGCTTGTTGAGTCTCATTTTCATGTGCATTTGATTCCCATTTAACACATCAAAATTATTAAGTGAGAATCTTATTTTCATGTCATATTTGATTTCATTTAACATATCAAAATTGTTAAATGTGGATCTTATTTTCATAAGATATAACACACCAAATTTATTAAGTGAGGGCCTCATTTTTATATCACATTTGGGCTTTCACTTAACATACTAAACTTGTTAAGTGGGAGTCCCATTTTTAAAACATACATCAATCACATTTGACTTTCACTTAACATACCAAATTTTTTAAGTGGGAGTCTCATTCTCAACACACATTTGACTCCTATGTAGCATACCAAGTTTGTTAAGTAAGAATTTCCTTTTCCAAATCACATCACATTTGGGCTATCACTTAACATACCAAATTTGTTAAGTGAGAGTCCCATTTTTAATGAAAAACAAAACATATATCAATCACATTTAACTTCCATTTAACATACCAAATTTGTTAAATTAAAGTCTCATTTTCAAACAATAATCAAACACATGTGGCTTCTACTTAACATAATCAAATTTGTTAAATAAGAAGCCCTCATTTTCAAATCAACACTTCACTCATCTAGCAAAAGGTATTTCACAAAAAATTCTCAAACACACAATCATAACCTCTTCTTAGCATACTTAAATTTGTTAAGCAAAGGTTCTTTCAAATCATCAATATTTTCAAACAATATACACAAAATATAAATATCTCAACAAAAAAAAATCTCTCATCAAATTTTTGAACCCCACCCAACTTACCTAAATTGGTTGAGTATGGGTTCTAAAATCAAAAGAATCAAATGGCAAAGACTCTCCTCCAAACACCAAAATTTCTCTGATGAACCCCACTTAACATATTTGAATTGTTAAAGTGTGGGTTCAAAACTCCAAATCTATGTCACTCTCTTGGGAACAAATATTAAAGTAGAAATCTGACTCAAGTTATATTTCAACATATGCAGGTATACATGAACTGTTGTCGCTCACTCTACACAAGACACATGGCTTCCCAGAAGTCTATCTTCACCTTTCCATTTGGGATGGAGTTGGCCTTGGATTAGACCAGCTTTCCTCAGAATGACTCCACCCATTTGGTTTTCTTCGGTCGAGGATTCGAGGGGGCATGTCTTACTTGTGAGGGGATGACCCTCACTACCATCACCGATTTTGAGTACCCTCCATTAAAGAGGAAGGTCGGTCACCCCTGCTCTATGATAGTTCCCACTGCTCATCCAATCCCCTACCATTGCTCCAGCGATAGCTACTACCTTCTTATTGGTCACCTTGAAGAGGAAGGAAATCTTAGCTTCTAAAATAGCCTCCTCCACATTTGAGGTAAGTACTAGCTCTAGCTTTGCTTTGTTCACTCGTATTTAATGCCATAATAAAAATTAAAAGATTAAGCGAGAGCATGAGTGAGCAGCCAGAGAGCTAGAGGCTGCATCCCATGTAGCCAAGGAGGGTTCTCCCCGAGAGGTCTCTACACTTATGACAATGAACAAGTTCCACTCCCTCTCAGCCTCAGATGGAGAGGAAGATTATCAGAGGATTGCTACTTCTCCTCCACCATTGGCATACTATGAGACACTAGATAGGGAGCATAGGAGGCTCTATGCCAAACTTAGGTCTGTCTACACTAGGTTGATAAAGCATACGGACGCTCAGAGTCTGATACTTTGTTTGATTTGCAATCGTTGATCCCTAGGAGTGTGAGGGGTCGGATCCATAGGGAGAGGGTCGTGGAGGCTTGAGAATTTACTCAGGTAGGTAAGAGGGAGCGACGGAGGTATGCTAGGTACACCTCCTCAAGGATTTTGGATCATCCCCATCGCAATCAGATCTGCAGTGATCATTGTGCTACCCACCGCAGCATAGATCTCCATCAGGAGAGAAATTGATGTTATCTTCACACCGCTCCCCTCACCATCCACCATCACTCGTACAGCTCACAGTATCCACCACTCCCGCCAAGATCTAGAAGCCCCCATTCAGGGAGAGACCAGCCCCTTTGATAATCTGGCTATGGAAAAAGAATCCCACTCCATCTAATCCACTGACTGGGGTGAGGGTGAGTTCCCCTACTCGACCTCCTACTTTAGTCTTGGTGAAGAAGGAGTGGCGACCCTGCAATGTTGTGGTCGCACCACCACCACCACAACCATTAGAGCCATTGATAGCGGTAGTTGCAAAGGGAGAAGGGGACAATCTTATAGTTCCCATGATAGTGGATCTCCCTAGGGACACCACTCTATTGATGAGTAGTCATGAGCATAGATCTTTCAGTGAGCATGACCCTCCTATAGCTAGCACTCCAATGGCAGGTAGTGTTAGATATATTTCAGTCAGTGATCATAGCCCCTCCATCGGTTAGCCCCGAGTGTTTGTGCCGGCATGATTAGATCGTTCCTTGGATGAGATCATAATAGCTTATTTAGTTGAGAAGAGGGAATTCTTAGGCAGTGAGCACACAGACTCAGATGAAAGGAGGGTAGCATTTGATCCTAATGAGGATGACCTTCTTGAGGATTCGACTGAAGTCCTCATGGTCGATACTAGGAGCTCCTTCCATAGAGATCAGTAGAGCCAGAAAGGTATTGTAGTTGAAGAAGATGATGTCATCCATTCAACAAAATATCTTCTCAACCAACTTAGGTAGAAGGATGATCATATTGATAAAATGGGAAAGAAGATTGAAGAGTTGATGGCAGCAATGTCAGCATTATAGAATTTAGCCTTGGTGTCATAGCCTACTCCCATAACAATCGATAAAGTAGAGTTGGCACACACTTTAGATCATTCCAGATGCTTTCCTGTCGAGGAAGACAGTGGTAGCTTGCATATCAAGGTGGAGGATAGCACCTCCATGCATGAAAATGATATTAAACACATGGTGGAGCAGCAGGTTAGGGATGCATTGGCACAAGCCTGAGATGGCTCATCTGTTCTAATGGGTAGACCCTACCCGAAGGAATTTGATGGTGTCCAATATCCTAAGTGTTTTGTGCCTCCGTCCTTCAAAATTTTTGATGGAAGTGGGAACCCCGATAGAACATAGCACATTTCAGGGCCGGATTTTGCAATGTTGGTGGCAGTGATGCACTCTAATTTTGTCTCTTCGGCAGCTTGACAGGCATCACATTTGATTAGTATGCTGAACTACCCAATGGTTTAGTGAAGATATTTGCTGAGTTGAAGCAGCTCTTCATCAAGTGATTTATTGGAGCTTAGCAAAGGATAAGTGTGGGCGATCTCGTTGTAGCTCAACAACACCCTGGTGAGTCCCTTATTGATTACATTCTTAGATGACACAATTTAAGTAAGAAATATGAACCACAGCTATCTGAACAGCATGCCATTGAAATTCTACTCAAAAATATCCATGGTCTGGTCACCTTCATGCTTAAAGGGTTTACCATTAAGACATTTGAGAAATTAATCAACAAGGTGGCTAGTCTACAAGGGGGGGTCAAACAGTTACCTTTCCAAGATCAATTAGCCAAGCCTAGACCACATAAGGCATTCAAGAGGAAGCCAGGGGTAGTCACAACATAGGAAGCGCTAGATGCACAGTCGGCATGATTAGATCGTTCCTTAGACGAGATCGTAGTAGCTTATTTTGCCAAGAAGAGGGAACTCTTAGGCAGTGATTACACAGACTCAGATGATGGGAGGGTAGCATTTGATTCTGATGAGGATGACCTTCTTAAGGATTCAATCGAAGTCCATATGGTCGATCCTAAGAGCTCCCTCCATAAAGATCAGCAGAGCCAGGAAGGTATTATAGTTGAAGAAGACAATGCCGTCCATTCAACTCAATATCTCCTCCATCAACTTAGGCAGAATGATGATCATATTGATAAAATGGGGAAGAAGATTGAAGAGTTGATGGCAGTAGTGTCAGCATTACAGAATTTATCCCCGATGTCACAGCCTACTCCCATAACAACTAATAGAATATAGTTGGCACACACTTTAGATCATCCTAGATGCATTCTTGCCAAGGAATGCAATGGTAGCTTGCATAGGAAGGTGGTGTATAGAACCTCCATGGATGAAAAAGACATTAAACACATGGTGGAGCAGCAGGTGAGGGATCTATTGGTGCAAGCTTGAGGTGACTCATCTGTTTCGAAGGGTAGACCCTACCTAGAGGAATTTGATAGTGTCTAATAACCTAAGGGTTTTGTGCCTCCGTCCTTCAAAATTGTTGATGGTAGTGGGAACCCCCAATAGCACATAACACATTTAAGGCCAGATTTTGTAATGTCGATGGCAGTGATGCACTCTTATTTCATCTCTTTGTCAACAGCTTGACAGGCATCATATTTGATTGACATGCTAAATTACCCAATGGTTCACTGAAGACATTTGCTGAGTTGGAGTAGCTCTTCATCAAGAGATTTGCTGGAGCTCAGCAAAGGGTAAATGTGGGTGATCTCGTTGTAGCTCAACAACAGCCCGATGAGTCCCTTATTGATTACATTCTTTGATGACAAAATTTAAGTATAAAATGTGAACCACAGTTGTATGAATAGCATGCCATTAAAATTCTACTCAAGAATATCCATGGCCCAGTCTCCTTCATGCTTAAAGGGTTTACCATTAAGATATTTGAGAAATTAATCAACAAGGCAGCTAGTCTACATGGGGAGGTCAAACAGTTACCTTTCCAAGATCAGTCAGCCAAGCCCAGACCGCAAAAGGCATTTGAGAAGAAGCCAAGGGTAGCCATAACAATTGACAAGGGGAAACAACTAAATAGGGTTCAATTAGACAGGCCTCGAGCTCAACAGTGTCCTCTACCACCTCCTTTGCCATCACCTCACCGTCACATCCACCTCGCTTCCACAAGATCCACCACACGCCACATCATCGCAAAGATGAGTAGTATTCTATCAGCACCGTGTAACTACTATTTACCTACTCTAATTGACAAATTGAATAAGCCTTAATCATTCAAGAGGGAGGTAGTTAGAAAGATATTTAAGAACCTCTTAAAGAAGCCTTATTTCTAGTTACCAGAGCCTAGGAGGCCGGAGGATGTGGGCAAGAGTCATGATCCAAACTATTTCCCTTACCACCACATGCTAGGTCATGTCTTGGAAGATTGATTTACCTTTAAGGATTGGCTTAAGCGTAGCTACAAGTTGGGTGCCATTGTCATCCCTAAGGAATACCTACTAGAACAACTCTCTAATTCTGTTAGAGTAATCCTTGGGGATACATGCGATCTTCTTAAGATAGAGGAAGGTTGGGATATCTCCCTATCCCGAACCTCCAAGAAAATTATTTCTAAGATCAAAAATTTACCCTACAGCAGCTCAAACTCTAAGGAAGGTTTGCAAGTTGCTAAGGACAACTTGAGGGAGGTAGAAGCCTAGCAGCAGCAGCGACAACCTCCACTTGCTTGGGATAGCACAGTAGCGCAACCACCGATCGATCTCAGCACTCCTTCCATAGTTGCAACTACAGTTCCTTTAGTCATCTCTTCTTCTAGTAGTTGTATTGTATTAGCAAAGGGGGGCACCAATCCCTCACTCCGCTTATATTACTTGATTTCTACTTTGTACCTTCATCCAAATCTAAAAATTAATGATGAAGAAGACAGATTCCGCTTACATCCTCTCTACTTTTGATGATCTTGATGATTTAATTCCTATAGAAAACTCTCCAAGTACTAATAATTATAACAATTTTGATCCACTCTTTTCTGATTTTAAAATGGATTACCCATTCCTAAATCACCCAGGTTCAAACATTGAGATTGATTTGGAGTCATCCGACTCTGATGATCCTATAGGAGAATCTGTAGGTGAACTTGATGAGCAGGTAGAACTTTCCATTAAACCATCTCATGAAGTCACTGAAGTCAACCTTCGTAGTGACAAAGTTCTACCTCCTAGGGTAGCACCTAAAGATAAGGGTAAACAAGTTATTAGTTCTAGCGATCAAGAAGCCCCTCCATAAGAAGTTCCAACTATGGATATTCTTATGAAGGATTAGCCAGAGTTGACTACAATGTCCTCACTCACCTAAGAAAGTTGCCAGCTAAACTAAGCATATATGATGCCCTTATCTTATCCAAGGAGATAAGGGAGTCATTGATCAAAGCCCTTCTTAATCCAGAAATATGCTTAACTCGGCTGATCACTATTGGAGAGGAGGCATGTTATTCAAGAGAAGCCCGTGGAGTTACATTCACTGATGAAGACCTTCTTTTGGGGACAATAGAGCACAACCATCCCTTTACATCATAGTGGACATGCATTCGACTCTAGGGTGTTAGATCCAGTGCATTAGTGAATATGAGTCTAAAGACCCTTACTTAGGATTGACATCTCCACGAGGGATGATGATGTTGAGAGGATTCAATGAATAAGGCAAGAGGTCTTTAGGTTCCATAGTGTTACCACTAGAGATAGATGACTGGAAGATAGAAGTCAAGTTCTATATAATTGATTCAGATACATCTTTGACTACTTTGCTCGGTAGGCCTTGGATATATGGAAACAACAAGATTCCATCCTATTTGCATAAGTGCATCAAATTTTGAAGAGGTAGAATTGAGTATTGTGTCAAATGAGACTTGAAGCCATTTTCAGTTAGGGAGATTGAGATATATGAAGATGCATCATGTTATTTTCGTCCAAATCAAAAAGTCTATTCACAAACTTGGTGAAAATTCAAAAATAGAAGAATAAGAAATACAAAAGAGAAAGAAGAAAAAGAAAAAGAAAATAAAAGTACAAGTGAGCAAGAATCAGACACCGAGGAAGAAGTAGAGCTAGATATTGGATTTCACTCATAGTTCATTCCTCCATATGAACACATGGGTAGGATGACTTGACCCCCACTAGGTAAAAGAAGAGGCAAAGAGGCAGTTCTAGAGGTGGAAGACCTCCTTCATGGTGGTCAACTGATAGGAGTTATGTTCTAGCTCACTAGAGTACCCCCACTATCCACATAGACTTAGAGTCCAATTTAGGATGAGTCTCATGTGGTTAGCACACCGACCAATCCCTCTCATTTGGTCTCTTTAGAGGTGACGTTCGAGCCAGATAGTGATGAAGACTTGGCCACCAAGCAAAGCATGAATGTATCCAAATCATCATTATGTAGAATAGTTAGGTAGTAGTTGGGAACCTTAGCTCTAACCTCACTTTCTTCTCAGAAAGTTGAAGGTTTGGTAGTTAAGGAGGCCCCCAAGTCATCCATAGATGTCAAGCCAAAGAGGTTTTTGTTGGGAGCATCATCTTCAAGTCAGGAAGTCGATGTAGAACTTGAGGATGATTCATATAAAGATTTAATACAAGTACCTTTTGATTGGTATTCGCTTTACGTTATTAACTTAGCAAAGAAGGGATTCATCCCACATACTTGGTCTAAACACAGGTCGGATTACTTTAAAATACTATGGGACAACCAAAGCAGACATTCTCAATCAAGACTAGGACTAAGATTCAATATAGTGGATCCAGTTGATGACGACAACCATTTCCTAGTCATTTCCACTCATTTGGGGTATGATAGGTTCTTCTTAAATCATGTTAACTCTTATGAGGAGGTATATTTAAAAATTTTAGATGACCCAAATGTGCTTGAAGTCAAAGATGCACCTCCAAAGTTTAAAGAAGAAATCAGATCAACCATTGATGAACTCAAAGAAATCAACTTAGAAACAAAAGAAGATCCACTCTAGACGTACATCAGTTCCTTATTGAATGAAAAAGAAACCAATGACTTATATAGGCTATTAGCTAAGTTTAAGGACTACTTCACATAGGATTATGAAGAAATGTTTGGTTTATCTCTTGACATAGCAATCCACAAACTAGCAATAGATCCTAATGCTAACCTTATCAAGTAGGCTCTTAGACGCATACGATTTGACATTGAACACCAGGTCACTTTTGAAATTAAGAAACTGATCGATGCTGTCTTTATCAGGGAAGAAAAATATCCTACTTGGTTAGTTAGTGTCATTCCAGTTAAAAAAAAGAATGGTCAAATTCACATATGCATCGATTTTAGGGATTTAAGATGAATTTTCACTTCCTATACTAGAGCTAATGGTGGACATTGCCTCATCTCATGCAATAGTCTCCTTTATGGATGGGTCATCTCGCTACAACCAAATCAAGATGGCCCCGAGGATGAAAGAAACACTACTTTTTGAACCCCGATCAGAATCTATTGTTATATGGTCATGCCTTTTGGCCTTAAAAATGTCGGTGCTACATACCAGCGGGTCATGACTCAGATCTTCAACGAACTCATTCATCATTAAGTTGAATGCTATGTTGATGATATAATAGTCAAAAGCAAAGAAAAGAAGACCATCTCTTCAACCTTAGAGTTATTTTCGAATGGTTACGATAATTTAACCTCAAAATGAATCCCCTAAAGTGTGCATTCTGAGTAGCTTTAGGAAAATTCCTTAGGTTTATTGTCTGACATTGGGGAAATAGAGATCAACCCAGAGAAGATCAAGGTTATCTTAGAAATGCCACCCCCTAAAAGTCTAACTTAACTCAGATCATTTCAAGGGCAGTTGGCATATCTAAGACTCTTCATATCCAACTTATCAAGAAGATGCCAACCATTCTCAGCACTTGTCAAAAAAGATGCCAAGTGGATGATAAGTCAGATGCTTGAAGATATCAAGCACTACATGACGCTGCCTCAGCTATCCACGGTAAACCATTGATCCTCTACACCGCTGCATTAGATGACTCTCTTGGTGCTTTGTTGGCCCATGCCAATGATGAAGGGAAAGAAAATTCTCTCTACTATCTTAGTCATTGTCTAATCCCTGCTGAGGCAAACTATCCACCTATTGAAAAGCACTGCCTAGCTTTAATCTTTGCATCCCAAAAGCTACAGTATTACATGCTTTCTCATAAGTGAATCTAATCTCTAGAAACAATCCACTGTAATATCTCATGACATGGCCAATGTTATCGGGATGGTTGGCATGATGGTCCATGATTTTATCGCAGTTTGACATCACATTCATACCCCTCCGTGCTATGAAAGGATAAGCACTAGCGGATTTCTTAGTAGCACACCCACTTCCTGTTAATTCCCTGCTTAGTGATGGCCTCCTTGATGAATTAATCATGAACTTAGAGGACACTAGCATTTGCCACTAGGAGATGTACTTTGATGGTGGGGCATCCTCTCAAAAAAGAGAAGAACCATGATCTACTCTTCTAGGGAAGGCAGGGGTAGGAATAGTTCTCCTTACTCCAGACCACAATGTGATGAGATTCTTATATTATCTGTCCAATCCATGTACCAAAAATGAAACAGAATATGAGGCTTTCATTACTGGTCTGAAATTAGTCATTACACTATGCATCTTGAGCAATAAAATCTTTGGGGATTCTCAACTCATCATCAACCAAATCTCTTGGTCTTACAAAGTTCTAAAGCCTAAGCTCCATCATTACCATAAGTACACCATGGAGTTATTGGCTCAAATCCTAGAGGTTACTATTTACAAGATTTCTTGAAGAGATAATACTGTAGCAGATGCATTGGCCAAGCTCGCCAAGGAGTTGGCATGCCTAGAAGATGAGTCCATTCCAATAAGGGTCCAAAATAGACAAGTCTTATCTCTTATTGACGCTGAACTCTTTGAAGGACTCTCTCTTGAAGGGGAGGTTGCCATTGCCGAAAAGGATGACAAGTCTGATTGGAGGCAACCAATCATGGATTACCTAAACATAGGCAAGCTACCTCAAGAGAAGCCATTAGTCTATCAGATGAAATAAAGAGCTCTCTCCTATGCTCTCATGGATGACACCCTATACCGACTATCTTTTGATCATAAGTGGTTACGTTGTTTAGCCAAACATGAAGCCCATAGTATCATGACCAAGGAACACTCAAGATTATGCGGAGCTCATCAATCCGGACTGAAGATGAAAGCCAAGTTCAAGAGACTAGATACCATGCCTTTGATGATTACATCGCATGGATGTAGCTAGAGATGCCACCAATGTCGTGCACGGTGGTCCTGATCAAACACCTAACATTCTACATCCTACATTGGCCTCGTGGCCATTTGAGTGTTGGGGAACTCACATAGTGGGTCCGATCGATCCTCCTTCTTCCAAGGGTCACCGGTTCATTCTATTTGCCACCGACTACTTTTCCAAGTGGGGGGAGGCAATCCCACTTAGACAGGTCATAGCTCAACATGTGCTCCAGTTTTTCAAGAACCATATCGTATATAAGTTTGAGGTGCCTCAATGAATTATATCTGATAATGGTACTGCATTCAAAAGCAGTAAAATCAACAGCTTTGCCTAGAGACACAACATAGATTGGAGATATTCTACCATCTACTATCCTAGGGAAAATGGTCTAGCAGAAGTATTCAATAAAACTCTCATCCAAATATTGAAGAAGACACTCGACGGTAACAAGCGACAATAGGAGAAATTGGTTGAAGCCTTGTGGGCCTACCACACCACATACAGAACTCCAACTCAATCTACCCCATTCTCCTTAGTGTATGGGTCCAAAGCTGTTGTACCATTAGAAGTCTAACTCTCATCACTAAAGATAGTTGTGGGTAGTAAGATTACTACAGAGCAAAATGCCATGCTGCGGATAGAAGAACTTGAAGGTTTGGTGGAGAGATGGCTCCAAGCATGCCAGAACCTCAAGTTATATAAAGCCAAAATGATTCAAGCTCACAACAAGTTGGTATGTCCTAGAAATTTTCAAGTAGGAGAGCTTGTTTTAGTTCTAAGGAGACCAATTGTTGCCCTTCAAAAGATGGGAGGCAAGTTTGAACCCACTTGGGAAGGCCCTTTTGTCATAGAGAAGGCCTACCAAGGAGGATCTTATCAACTTATAAATTGCAAGGGATAGCGCCCTATGCTTCCAATGAACTGGCTTTACCTAAAGAAATATTATCCATAAATTTTATTTGAAAATAATCATCAATAAACTTATTTTCATATCAAATTCCATCTCTTATGTGTTAAGAATATCTTTCGCTTGCGAATCCGCCATGACATATTTATGGTAGGTGTAAGAGAACCCGAGCGGCATCACATCCCTCTACTACACAAATATAAACCATAAATAATCCTCCAGTGCTACTAGATTAAATGTAAGAGAACCCAAGAGGCATCCTATTTTGACTAGCGCAACTAAGTTATGTGTAAGAGAACCCATCCTTTCCTTTCGAATCCCTACTTAGTGGTGTAAGAGAACCCAAGCAACATCCTATTCCTTCTTTCACATCATAAACAAACACATATCTTTTGTCTCGATCTATTCTAATGTGGGAGCAAGCCTCTTGTGGAACTCACTCATTAGCCGCTCTAGGTCGGGCCGATAGCTACCTTATAAGATGTCACCCCAATGGTCATTTGTCTGGCAAATGTAAGTCTCTATGCTTTCTTCCTGACTTGACCATTGCAAACTGACAAGCACCTTGTCAGTTTGGTAAGCCTTACTGCACAGCTAGTAAGCTACCCTATGTTGACTTTTTTTAAGAAGATGTAATCCTGCACACTTTCTTCTTGAACTAGCAATCATGCAATGACTAGGTCGAGTTAAGGCTTAGGATAAGTCCCCCTATGGCTCCTTTCCTCTTGACTACTTTAAGCTTGGGTTTAGTCCTTATACAGGACTCCTCATTTAGTAGTCGCCCTAGGTCGATAGCCGAGTCAAGATAGACTATCCCAAAGAATCGCCCACTTTAGAGATGTAAGCCTACATGCCTTCTTTCTAGATTGATTGTAGCAAACTGATGGGCACCTTGGGTTGGTTGGTTATCACCATGCTGATGGTGACCCACTCAGTGGATACACCGCTCTTGGAAAATGTAAGTCCCCACACTTTCTCCTTGAGTTGGCCACCTGTTGACCTCACTTTTGGAGTGAGCTCTCAGCTTCCTCATCATAGGTCTAGGACTCTTATAGACACTAAGAGTTCCTTAGTCTTAAGACACTTATAGTGATTAGGAGAACACTTAACCTAACCCTAGAGAATTAGAAGAGTTAGCCATAGGAATAGGTTATGCTCTAGAGATTTAGGAAAACTTGCTTACCCTATAGCCCAAACTCCATCCTTGCTTACTTCTTTCAAACCAAACCTCAAATTCAAAATTCCAAACCCCAAAATCAAATCCAACTATCCATTGATTGAAATCCATCACTAAATTCAAACTCCAAATCCCTTCTTAAGCCCTTTTGATTTTAGCCTATGGACTTAGCCTTAACCAAATCCAAATTAAACCCAACCCATTGATTTTCTCAATTATCAAATCCAATCTCAAATCAAATTACAAGTCATAAATCAATTCCAAATTTCAAATGATTGAAACCCATGATTAACTCCAAATTCCAAAAAAAATCTCTACCTAAGACATATGAGCCACCTTCATGTGCTTAGCCAAAATTCCTTCATAACCCAAATTAGCCCTTTCAACCTACATCCCTAATATTAATCAAATTTTCTTCCAAATCACTCCAAACTCAAGTGATTTTCTCATGACCCATTTATATCTTTGTTTATATTCACAAATATAAATGAAATATAAGTTCAAATGACCAAAACCAAACTTAAATCAAACCAATTTTCCAATTTTACCCCTTTCCAAAATTTTTGAACTTGGCTAAATGAAACCCAAATCAACTCAAAACTCATGGATTTATTCATGATTCAATCATTCCTACAATCATTGATCCAAATATAAACATAAACCATCATTATCAAACCAAATCTAAGTCAACCCAAATCAAGCCCAAGTTGACCTTTTTGACTTGAAATTATCATATAAATTAAAACTCATTTGGCTCCAAACCAATTGCACTTGGATTTATATTCCAATCCTAAGTCCATATGTGAGTTCAATTAAACTTGAATCAAGCCTTCATCAAGCTAATTAACCTATTTGAGTTCACTTGATCCAAAGTGACCTAAAAGACCTTTTTGAGCCAAGTTCTAATCCAACCCAAATTGGATTGAACTAAACCCATAAAACCTCAATCATGATCAACAATCATCATGGGGTGATCAGCTATCTTGAATTAGGTCAAACTAAGTCAAACCTAGCCTTTGACCAATTAAACATTTAGCCCAAATGAATCCCACACTAGCTAGAACCCACCATATGCCAAGTTGATTGAAACCATTGACCCAAACTCATTCATAATCAATTATTGAACCTAACCAAGTCATTAATTGGCTAAACCAAGTCTAATTGGCCACTTGACCTAAGTTGACCCAAATTGGCCTAAAAAGCTAAAATGGGTCAAATCAGGATTTAACCCAAATTGGTTGTAACTAATGGCTCAAGTTCATCCCAAATCACTTATTGAACTTGACCAAAGCCATGATTGAGCCCAAGTTGACCAATTGGTCAACTTGACCCAACCTAGCCCAAATTGACCTAAAAGGTTAAATTGACCAAAGTTCAAATTAATTCCAAATTAAACCAAACCAAAGTCTACAATCATTTTCAATCAACAAGTTGAACTTAACTTAACACCTAACCCAACCTAATTTGATCAAATGGGTCAAATTGGTCAACTTTACCAATTTGACCCTTTTGAATCTAAATGAGTCAAATTCAAACCTAAGTCAAATCATATCAAATTAGTCACACCAAAACATTCAAAATCATGATTTAGACCTAACCTAAGCCTTGGTTTGACCCAATTTGGCTAATTAGTCAACCCAACCCAATGTGAACCAAATTGAACCCTTTTGCCCAAATTGAGCTAAACCACTTCAAGCCACCCAATGGAACCCCTTTGGCTGATCAAATCCACTCCACATCAGCCCCAAAACACCCTCAAATCTTCCTAGACTCATATGAAGCTGCTGGGGGATTCCAAACCAAGCCATTTGCATTGAATCGTTACCATAAGTGGCAAAGTCCACTTTGCTATCTCCATAATAGCCATCAAGATGCCAAATTAAGCATCCCTAGAGCTTCCCAGCCCACTCTAAACCCTTTTAGCCTTTTCCATGGACCAAAAGATCCATGCTTCTTCCCTCTCATCCATGGAAAAACCCATGGACACAAGGAAGAGCAATACCACCCACCACTCCATATCTTCCCTTGGAGCTCCTGCCACTGCTTTGAACAACCCAAATGAGCCACGTGGCACTAACGGTGACACTTATGACAAACTGATGGTGGCTAATTGATGGGATTTGTTAATTCAATCATGTCTATCCACCTCTCAAGGGATATACTCTCAATGGTGGAAAGACACTTTTGCATTATGAGTCCCAAGTTCAAAATTCCCTCGAGCAAATCCAAGGATCCCCAATCTCCTCATCGACCATTATTTTGTGCAAAATTGAAACAGACACCCTTCCTTCAAGCAATACTCCCTCTCCACTAAACCAAATCCAAATTCCTTGCACCCACACCATCCTCATACCTAATCAAAGCCAACCAAACTATTTCCAAGCCTTCAAAAGCATGAGAGGTGTGAGTTTGATGAAGGCCGAGCCATGTGCGTGTGTGGATTGGTCAACCAAGCTTCCCACACCAAATTAAGCTCGGATTCCTTCAACAGGGCCTCGCCTCAACTAGGCGAAGCTACCTCTGACATTGCACTGCCGAACATTAGCTCCTGTGAGGTAATTTCTCAAAACTGTAGCTCTACACCTCTGTGTCTTGGTCTTTTATGAAAGAAATCTGTATGTTAAGGGATTTTAGCCCTTGGATGTGATTGTACCTTAGATGGTGTAGGATCTATTTGATCTTAATCCAAGCTCGAGTGCTCAGATCGAATAGAGAAAGATGGATGGTGCTCATCTTTGACGTCTCATGGGATAGATCATGAGCCATCCATCTCGTGTGATCGAGATGAAAGGCTCTGATCAAATCCCGTGGTAGATCTATTGATTTCCCCCTTAACCTGCAGATTAAATTATGATCCTGATCTTAGATTGGATGGCTCATAAAGAAAGCATGTCCACCGTTGCTGAGTCAGTGCATGGATGTGACTACTTAAATAGCTAATCTCATCACACCATGTGGAAAGCACGTCGCATCAGCGTGTCACATCAGCAGCCATGTGGCTTGATGGAATTAAAGGCTTAATTAATTGCTTTTTAATCCTAAAATTTTTTAAATCATAACTAATTATAGAAAATCCAAAAAATGCAAACTTAGGCTCATTTTGAAGATATTTTAGAGGAGAATCTAGGAAAACTATAATTAATTGATTTACTAGTAACTTTAGTTTAATTAGGTTTTATAAAAATCTAATTTAATTACACCTTAATTAAGTACTCAATTAATCTCAAATTTTTTGTGGATATTTAGGGGGATGACCTCTACCTCCCCTATTTTTTTGGGATTTTATTGATTGATTAATTAGGGATCATTTGAGTAAGCTCTAATCACTCTCTTAATCCAATTAATTATAATTAAGGAATGATCAGTAACTTGATTAATCATTTGAACATAATTATCCCTATAAGATCACTTAGGAAATATGATTAGGGATATTTTCCTAATTCATTTCCTAAGTCTTCTTTATATTTAAAAATTAACTTAATTAATGAGTTAATGGAATGGTTAATTGATTAATTAAGTGATTAAATCTTCAAAATAAGGAAATAAAAATCTAATTGAATGTTTAAATGATTAAGGGATTAGGATTGAGGCCTTGCCCTTGATCCTTTCCCCTAAATTAATTTCATCATTCAAATTAAAATATAACCAAAACATTTAATCAAACCATTAAAAGCTTAATGAAATTAAAATTAAAAATCAATTTGCCCACACCTAAACAATCTTTAATTGATCTTTGGTAGCTCCTTGGGTGTTCAATAACCCAATGTGAGAGATAAAGAAATTATGATTGGCTCACATGTGTGAGAAAATCATAAGAGTAATTAAGTGAGATCCCTTAAACCTAATTAACTATTAATCATAAGCCAATTGCATTAGACCCCTTTCATTTCTTAGGAGCATTGCAAATTTACTTTTCATGTGGTTGCATATCATGTTGGTTTATTATTAATTAGTTAATTAACTTAAGGTGATATAGGTAAGGGATAATTAATTCATTTAATTCATACTTTAACCTAATCAAAACATAAAATCAACTTAAATACCCTTCATTAAATCAAACTAAATCACACATGGGAAAATGATTTGGGATTAGCAAACCTTTCTCATATTTTTTTAACTCAAATCAAATTCAAAGATAAAAATGTCTTTAAAGAATTTTGATTCATTTTAAATAACCTTATTTAATATGATTGTCCTTAGAAATTAATTAGGGTGAATGAAATCATGTGTTTATATTCCTTTATTTCTTTCCAATCATGCTAACTATTGTTTGCCATATGAAATCATGCATTCATCTCTTTTAAAAAGTAATTAAATAAAAAGTTTCCTTTAATGTCAAATTGCATGTGTGGCTAAAACTAAGAATATGAGTGGCTATTATCATTATTAAACCAAAAACTATTTTCAAAACCTATAAATCAAAGATTACAAATGAAGTAATGCTAATTATAAATATTTATAAGCTTGCATGTGATGATAGTATAATATGTGTGCTATGAAGTCGTCTTTCCTTCTCTTAACATGGGTTCACATAGTATTTGCAAGTGTGTTCATTTGAAAAGAACATAACACTTACCTAAATCCATTCCTATGCATCTCTATGTTAAGACTTAGGAAGGGTTTTCATATTACATGTGTAAATCATACAACCATGTCAAACATAATTTCTTTCATTATTATTTTTATCTTTTGTACATTTATATGTATTTGAGAAAAGTGGTATATTAGTCCGACATCCCGTCTGAGACTTTAAGTAGCCCTAAGTAGGTCTTGTGCCTTACACCCCTAGTGTAGAAAATAATGGCGTCATACTCACTTAAAACTCTCATACATACACATGTGTGATGTGGCCAATGAATAAAGAATCAAAATTCAAACAAATAAAACACAACTTTTGCATGGATTTTATTATCCTTATAGTTATTCATATATTTACATGTATCTAAGAAAAGTGGTATATTAGTTTGGACATCCCAGGGCTGTGAGGCTTTAAGTAGCCCTTAGTAGATCTTGTACCTTATGCCCCTGGTGTAGAAAATAATGGTACCGTATTCACTTATAACTTTGATACATGTGGATGTATATTTAGCTAATGGATGAAAAATCCCTCTTTTCTACATAACAAAGACATGCATTCATGATTCAATTAACAAATGAAATATTTAAATCTCAAAATACATTTCTACACATTCATCATCACGGTATGCTAAGATTTACATTGCATGTATAGGTATGCTTAGGATTATTAATATGCATGGTACACATGATGGAAAGAAATGAATGAGTGCATGTTATGTGATAGTAATCCACCTTAATTAATCCTAAGATACCTTTCTTATTGAACATGGCTATTTAGAATGAATCTAAACTTAGGGTTAATTAAAACACATAATAAACTATTCATTAGAGGAAATTCATTAATCAATTTACCATAAAAATGACTTTAAGGTAGGGATAAAAGAGAGACTCCCTCTCTCTTTCTTCTCTTTATAACACTTAGTTGCTAAGTGTAGGCTATATGAAACAAAAAAAATATTAAGTAAAAATCCTCAAATCAACTAAACCATTAAAAAAAATTCAACCCTTCATAAATTAAATCTCTCACACTTAGCAAATCATAACCCTAAAGCCTAGTTAGGACATACCGCACAAGCTCTAACACATGCACATTAGGCTAAGTCACCATTTCTAGCTTTATGTTAGGGAGGTGCATGGTTTGATGAATGTTTAGTTTTGTGATGTATTATTTTAGACTGGATGTTAGGATCTATGTGTAGAACTAAATATTATTAATCATGTCTTATGTTTGGGGTCATTGTAATAAAAATATAAATATTTTTTATTATGCAGGTTGCTTAGCTCCTAAGCATAGCCCAAGTTAGGATAGGTAGACTTGGTTACTCATGTGTGGGGTGCTAAGTACAAACTATTTCTATAACTGCTTGGGTTGTATGGTGCATGTAGCTAATATTTGTTTTACAGATGCAGCAAGATTTACTTTCCTTCCTTTTAATATCATTTTTGCATTATTATGAGGATTAAGGATGAGCATTGGTTAGAAGACCAAGTCTTATATACCACGTGATGCCTTTCGAGTAGGCTACATCCCACTCAAGCCAAAAGAAAGAAAGAGATGGAGCAAATCAAAAATGAAGAAATGAAAGATGAAGAGTGAAGAATGGAGGATGAAGAATGAAGACCCCCATAACACTTAACATTATATAATTATAATTATTCTTTCATTGTACCGAGATGTACAAGGGAAGAGCTTGGCTACCCACATTTCTTTTTTGGATGGTACAAATAACGCCTTTATTCTTTTAATACTTTATAAAATTATTTGATCTTTTGTTTAGCTTGTGCATTAGAAATGGTATATATTTTCATAGTTTCTTTATGATCGGTGATTGTTGTGTGGCTTGGATGCGATTAGCTCCTAGGATAAAAATAAATTTTCTATCCCATTAATAACTCATAACTAAAATTTTAAAATAATTCATAACCTCACATAAAAGCCTAGGAATTAAATCAAGATAATAAAATTTTTAGCAACCCCTTAGTCGATGATGAATGTATAATATCATGCATATTATATTCTTCCACTCTTAGTAAGAGAGGGCTTTGAGAATAAAGGCTTAACCTGTAAGAGCCTTTGATGGAAAGACACCTCTTTCTCTCCTGATTTATCCCACAATCAATTTCTCATGCATTTTGGCATACAAAATCCTATAGCCTACGTCAAAATAAAAGTCCAAAAATCAAATAAAACTTGGTAAAATTTGCATTAGATTTAAGTCATTACTCATCCCCTTTATGATCTAGTCTCATAAAGAGTGAGTTTAAGGACGTAATTTTTTTTCTAAGTAAATAATCGCCTAACCATCTTGCAAAGCATATGACTTATCTACATGGATTTAAAGCGTAGGAGGAGTTAGCTGACTGCACTCTATGCTGTAAAAAGCCCAGTAATCGGGTGGTTTACTCTCTCTTGTGGATGCAAATCATATACCCATTTTCGCTTTAGATTTAGGTCGTGCTTTGGCCCTTACCAAAGCTCCCTAGATTTAGGATCTGAGGTCGTTGTTTCTCCTTTGAGGGCTACAAGCATAAATTCTCACCTCTTAGGCATTTTCATAATCTTGTATTGTGAAATTATAAGTCCTAGATTTCTAATAAAAATTCAACTCAAATAAATAAATCTACTCAAATTCAAATGTATAAAGCCTAACCATAGGATATGCTAGAGTGCTCACTAGGCTTCCTAGTATCATGAGCACTTCCAACTCATCTCCCTTAGTTTCGGTAAGAACTCTTCCCTTTTGACCTCTCCCACTTGATTTTCAAAAATACAACTAATCCTTTGATAGTCCTATCTTTGAATTCTTTGGAGACAACAATTGTCTACTTTCATCGAGAGTATTCTTAAGGAATTTATTTTACTTAAGATGTAATTAACTATGGAGGCTTACCTCCATAAGGAACTTAACAAACCTGATTTAAATAAACCTTGTTTTACTTTTTCATGTAAAGTAGGGGAAAAATCTTTGGTATATCTGAAGACCCATCATGCCTTAGGAGTCCTCATTAAGTGATTAGGTCCATTATAGGATAGTGACTTCTATCTCTCAAGATAATACACTATTCTTTAATGTCATACCCGATCACCCTAATGAGTACATCTGCAGATCTACGTGGTGTCCCCTCACACAAACACACCTAAACACATAAATAAACACCACATCATCGAATACCTACAGGCTTTATTTTACAAGGTTTTGGATAACGCCCCCAATGACACCTCCCTTGTGGGCATTCAATTTGGATCACGTCCTTAGCGACCCCATTTAAACACTACCCATGTTACTTTTCGAATGGACAATCCCCTTTTCCTAGCACCTTATGGAGAATTTGTTCTGCGCATTCTCCTTGGTCCAAGAAGTCGAGATATGACTAGGCTGATATAAGCTCCTTCTCAGTGTGGCCCCTCATAAACCAACAGAGTCCACACAAACATCAAACAAACAAAATATATCTTCATTTTGGATTAGGAATTCAAGCCCTTAGTGGCCCTTTTTCCAATAAGACATCCTATCTTTAAGGCAGTGTTAGCAAAACTTCCTATATGAATTGTCTGACAACTTTGAGTTAAGATAAGTCCCCGGGTCAGCACTCTCTCAGTAGTCGCCCTTAGGTCAAGTTCAACTTATTGAGTCACCAACGAGTTACCTAGGCAGTCATCTTTGCTTTGAAAGATATAAGTCTATTGCGCATTCTTTCCAACACGACTATCACAAACTGACAGGCAGCCTCGGGCTAGGTTCGATTTATTGCACAAGCGACTGATCACCCTAGTGGTTCCTTGTGTAAGAAGATGTGAGTCCCCGTGCTTTCTTCTTGACTTGGCCATTGCATACCGAAAGGCACCCGCTAGGTTGGTTAGTTCTACCTCATGGCCGATAGACTATCCCTTTGGATTTGTAAATCTAAGATAGGTCTAGGTTGATATTAGCCCCTTCTTAGTGGATCCACCGCACACTAAGAGGATCCATGAAATTAAAACAAATGTAATTCAATCAAATGATGTTATCCTGACTACTTTCAAGTTGATACAAGTCCCCCAGTGGAATTCATTCAATAGTCACCCTAGGTCAGGTTTGATTTATTGCATCCAACAGATCACCCCAGTAGTTGTCCCTTACTTTTGGAGATGTAAGTCTACTACGCTTTCTCCCTAGCACGACCATTGTATACTAAAAGGCAACCCCTTAAGTCAGAGAGTTATACCATGTGGCTGCTAGACTACCCCTTTGATTGGTAAATCTAAGATAAAGGCACATAGCCTCTCTTCTTCTCAAGGGTCCATCTCCCGACACGTCCATCTCAAAATATAAAACTTAAACAAACAATCAAGCAACTTCTCTCTAGCGAGACATCGATCATCCCAACCTCCCCAGTGGAATTAATTAAATCCAATTCAAACTTGCATTCCCCAACGAGTGCACCTTCAAATGAAATTCAAACCCCCTTTATCCCTAGTGGATAACCTGAACCTGCTTCCCTAATGGAAGGTTCATGCATCTATCTCTGGTAGGTTATACATTCTAATCCTCAGCGGATACTCTACCCAAATCATATCTTGCATTCAAATTCAAATCTTTATCCCTAGTGGATAACCTGAACCTGCTTCCCTAGTGAAAGGTTCACATGCTTGATCCCTTGGTAAATCCCTTCTTCCTCCCTTATGCCCTTAGCATGAGTGGAGTTGCATTGCACTAAGATCTTGATTCCTTCTACATCTCGGTTTTAGGAGTAGATCATTTATGTTAGTGTTTATGATCTTTCAGACATTGTTGACTATCTCAGTCAACACCAATATGTGCGGTGTGTCTTGTTAGTCACACCACACCTACTGGGCACCCTTTGTTGACCTTACTTTTCGAGTGAGCTCTCAACTCACTCATCATAGATCTAGGACTCTTGTAGACACTAAGAGTTCCTTAGTCTTAAGACACTTCTAGTGATTAGGTGGACACTTAACTTAACCCTAGAGACTTAAAAGAGTTAGCCATATGAATAGGTTGAGCCTTAGAGATGAATTTGACCCTACCTAAACCTAATCCCCTTCTTTCAAACCAAACCTCAAATTCAAATCCAAATTTCAAAATCAAATCCAACTTCCAATGATTGAAACCCATGATTAAATTCAAACTCCAAATCCCCTCCTAAGTCCTTTGATTTGATCTCATGGACTTAGCCTTAACCAAATTCAAATCAACACCAATCTAATTTCTTTTATCAATTATCAAATTTAATCTCAAATTAAATTCTAAATCATAAATTAATTCCAAACTCCAAGTGATTGGAACCCATAATCAAATTCAAATTTCAAAATCCCTTCTTATGCCATATGAACCACCTTCATATGCTTAGCCAACCCAAATTTGATTTATTTCTTCATAAATCATTCATCCATTCATTTATATTCAATAATATAAATGAAAGCTAAATTCAAACAATTCCAAATCAAGTCAAAATGAATCAAGCTAAATCAATTCTCAAATCAGGCCTTATGGACCCACCTCCATAAGCTTAACCAAAATTGCTTCCAAATCACTCAAAACTCAAGTGATTTTCTCATAACCCATGTATGTATTCATTTATATCCACAAATATTAATGAAATATAAATCCAAATGGTCTAAATCAAACCCAAATCAAATCAAATTCCCAATTTGAGCCCTTTTAGCCAAATTCTTGAACATGGATGATAAATGATAACCAAATAAACTCAAAACTCATGAATTTCTTCATGATTCAATCATTCCTACAATCATTGACCCAAATATAAACATAAAACACCATTATCAAACCAAACCTAAGTCAACTCAAGTCAAACCCATATTGACCCTTTTGACTTGAAAATTGTCATTTGAATAAAAACCCATATGGCTCCAAACCACTTGCAATTGGATTTATATTTCCATCTTAAATCCATATATCAACTCAACTAAACTTGAATCAAGCCATGATCAACCCAACAAACCCATTTTGGCCCACTTGACCTAAAGTGACCTAATGGACCTATTTGAGCCAAGTTCTAATCCAACCCAAATTGGATTGAACTAAGTCCATCTAAACCTTCAATTATGATCAACAATCATCATAGGGTGATTAATTGTATTGAATTTGGTCAAACCAAGTCAAACCTAGCCTTTGACCAAGTCAATATTTAACCCAAATAAAACCCAAACAAGCCAAAATCCACCATATGCCAAATTGATTAAAACCATTGACTCACATTCATAATCAATGATTGAACATGACCAAATCATCAATTTAGCTAAACCAAGCCTAATTGGCCATTTGACCCAATTTGACCCAAGTTGGCCTAAAAAGCCAAAATGGGTCAAATCATGATTTAATCTAAATTGATTGCAACCAATGGCCTAAGTTCATTCCAAATCACTTATTGAACTTGACCAAAGCCATAATTGAGCCCAAGTTGACCAATTGGTCAACTTGACCCAACCTAGCCCAAATTGACCTAAAGGGTCAAATTGGCTAAAATTCAAATTAAATCCAAATTAAACCAAACCAAAGCCTATAATCATTTTCAATTGACCAATTGAACTTGACTCAACACTTAACCCAACCCAATTTGACCCTTTTGAATCCAAATGAGTCAAATCCAAGCTTAGGCCAAACCAACTCAAACTAATTGAACCAAAACATCCAAAATCATCATATGAACCTAACCCAGGCCTTGGTTTGACCCAATTTGACCAATTGGTCAACCCAACCAAACTTAACCAAAATGAACCCATTTTGACCAAATGATGCCAAATCACTCCAAACCAACTCATGGGACCCTAGGACTTAGTCAAACCTGACACAAACATGTCCTAATTTATTCCCAAATCAACCCAAATTTATAGTGGGCCCTACCAAGGGGATTAGCCATTGGACAAACTATCTTTCCATTGGATCTTCATGCTAACAAGCAAAGTTGACTTCCTCATCACCATGGCAGCCTCCAAACACTCAAGTAAGGCTCCACCTGACCCACCTCCCTTACATAACCCACCCTAGGCTAGCTAAGGACCAATGAAAGTTTAACTCACCCTCTCTTAAGCCAAACCAAGCACACTATGGACAAACGGAAAGGGAAATTTACACACCAGCCTAAGAGGCTCCTCCCATGGCTCCGTCCACTCAAGTTGAGCCACATGGAGTTGGACGTGACCTCTCCGGTGCCCTGACGGTGGCTTGCTAGACAAAATAAGCCAACACATCCCATCTATGCTTCACACACATTTTTGGCCAATACTCCTCCATTTCGAGTGGGAAAGGAGTCATTCAACATCGTGTGAGTCCCCAAGCCAATTCAAAAACCCCTCAGAGTGATTCCAAGCTTTCTCGAAGCCTCCCTCAATTGAATTCCTTCTCTGTGTGAGAAATAGAAAATAATGAAACCTTTCTTCGATCAATACTCCTCCCCACTCAATCAAACTTTAATTCCTTGCACCCATACCATCCTCGTACTCTTTTGAAGCCAATCGAACCTTCTCCAAGCCTTCCCGAGCACTAAAGATAGAAGTTCAATCGGAGCCAAGGCCTTCACGTGCATGGATTGGCCGACCAAGCACTCTACCCCAAATTAAACTCAAAGCTTCTCAACAGGGCCTTGCCTCAACTAGGTGAAACTACATCTGACAATCCACCACCGGACATTAGCTCTGGTGAGGTAATTTTGCAAACAGAGCCTTATATGCAAAATGGGTTGGTCTTTTGTGAAGTAAATTCCAACGTCATGTGAATTTGACCATTCGATGTGTGCGCCTCCCCTCCCCAAAGGTGTGGGATCAGTTTGGAGGCAATCCGAGTGAGCTCAAACGGGAAAGACAGATGACATTCATCTTTTGCCTCTCGCAGATGAGATAGATCATGAGCCGTCTCGCATGATCAGAATGAACAATTTTGAGTAGATCCCTTGATTCTCTTCCTAAACCTCTGATATGATCATGGTCATCTGATCTTGGATCGGACGGTCCACGGGAAAGCGCAACCACCACAGGCTGAGTCAACACCCGGATGTGACAACTTAAATAATCAATCCTGTCGTGTCACATGGAAAGTACGTCGCATCAGTGCCACGTGGCCCAGCAGGATTAAGGGCTTAATTAGGTTATTTTAATTAATTTTAAGGCTGAAACTTCCTAAATTCATAACTAATTATGGAAAAATCTTAAAAAAAAATACAAACTTTGCGTCATTTCAAAGGTATTTTAGAGTAGAATCTAGAAAAATTATTATTAATTGATTTTGAGCTATGATTTTGGCTTAATTAAAGTTTAATTAGAAATCTAATTAGCTTAATTATCTCTTTATTAGGCATTCAATTAATCTCAAATTTTTGTCAAAGTTTAGGGGGATGACCTTTGTTTCCCTTATTTTTTTGGGATTTTATTAGTTGCTTAATTAGGAAAATCAAATGATTAAGCCTTAATCACTTTCTTAATTTAATTTGTGACAATTAGTGAATGAAAATAGTTTTTTTCATGTCAAATTGCCTGTGTTGACTTAAATTAAAATATGTGTATTATCACTATTAAATCAAAAGCTATTTTCAAAAGCTCATAAATCAATTATGATAATAGGAAGTGATGTTAATTACAAGTATTTATAAGTTTGCATGTGTTGATAATATAAGGTATGTAATATGAAGTTCTCTTTCTCTACCTTACATGGATTTACATGGGATTTACAAATGTATAGTTCATTTGAAAAGAACACAACATTTGCATAAATCTATTCTTATGTATCTCCATGTTAAGGCTTATGAAGAATTTCATATCATATATATAAATCAGATAATCAAATCAAATATAACTTCTTGCATGACTTCTTATTCTTGTGGTTCTTTTTTTATATTCATATGTATTTGAAAAAGTGGTATATTAGTCTGGACACCCCGAGGCTGTGAGGCTTTAAGTATCCTTAAGTAGGTCTTGTACCTTACGCCTCTAGTGTAGAAAGTAATGGCGATGTACTCACGTAAAACTCTTATACATATGTATGTATGATGTGGCCAATGAATAAGAATCATGAATTGGATGTGGGTTATGACATCCACCATTTTCTATACGAATGAAGATGCTCTTGTCTCAACATAGTTTGTTCAACTAGGAACATGATTGAATTTGTCTTGGGTTGCTAAAGAAAGATACTAATGGTATAGAAAGGTATAGCATATGATTGAGCTCGAGCAAAAATGATTCATTCATTTATCGGGGGAATAATATAGAGTTAGTGACAATCAATAAGTTAGACCAACTTTGTAAATATATCATCTACATATAAATTCTATATATAAATATAGAATCAAATAAATCAAACACAACTTTTGCATGGGTTTTTCCTATCCTTACAATTGCTTGTACATCTACATGTATCTGAGAAAAGTGGTATATTAGTCTGGACACCCCGGGGCTGAGAGGCTTTAAGTAGCCCTAAGTAGTTCTTGTATTTTACGCCCCTGGTGCAAAAAATAACGATGACGTACTCACTTAAATCTTTTATACATGTCAATGTGTACTTAGCTAATGGGTGAACAATCCATCTTTTCTATTAAAAAGACTTGCATTCATAATTTAATCAAAATGAAATATTGAAATTCCAAACATACTTCTTTGCATTCATCATTTAAGTGTGCTAAAATATACATTATATGTATAAATATACTTAAGATTTATTCATATGCATGATGTACATGATGGAAAGAAATGAATGAATATGTGTTATGTGATAGTAATTCATTCTAATTAATCTTACGATGTCTTTCTTAGTGAATAAGGTCATTTAGGGTGAACCTAAGCTTAAGGTTAATCAAAACATGTAATAAGCCATTCACTAAAGAGAATTTATCAACTTGCTTTAGAAATGACTTAAGGTAGGGATGAAAGAGTGGTTCCCTCTCTTTCTTCTCTTTATGACACTTAGTTGTTTAGTGTAAGCCATATGAAACAAAAGAAAATATTAAGTAAAATTTTCAAATCAATTAATTCACTTAAAGAGAAATCAACCCTTTTAAATTAAATCTTTCACACTTAGCAAAATTACAACTCTAAAGCCTAGTTAGAACATACCACATAAGCCTTGATGCACACACTTTAGACTAAGTCACCACTTCTAGCTTTATGTTAGGGCGGTGTATGGTTTGATGTATGCTTATTTTGTGATGTATTATTGTAGACTAGATGTTAGGGTGTATGTGTAGTTTGGATGTTAAGATGTTATTTGCCTAATCATATTTTCTGCAAGGGGTCGTGCTTAAGGGGCCTCTATAATAAAAATATAAATGCTTTTGCGGTACAGGTTGCTTAACCCCTAAGCATAGCCCAAGTTAGGACATGTGGGCTTGGTTACCCATGTAGGTGCTAAGTCCAAATTATTCATATAATTGCTTGTGTTGTATGGTGTGTTTAACTAACATTTATTTTGCACGTGTAGCTAAATTTACTTTCCTTCTTTAATGTAATTTTACATTAGGATTAGGATAAGTGTTATGGGAGAATAGGATGAGCATTGGTTATAAGACCAAGTCTTATGTACCATGTGATGCCTTTGGAGAAAGCACATCCAAATCAAGATAAAAGGAAGAAAGAAATGGAGCAAATAAAATATAGAAATGAAAGAAGAAAGAAGCAAAGAAGAAATAATGAATAGTGAAGACCCCCCATAACATTCACATTTGTAATTATAATTATTCTTTCATTATGCTAGGATGTATAAGGGTAGAGCTCGACAACCCACATTTCTTTTCGTTGTATGAAGCATGACACACTTTTATTCTTTGCATAGCTTTATAAAATTGTTTGATGTTTTGTTTAGCTTTGCATTAGAAAACCATTTTTCATAGTTTATTTATGATTAGTGATTGTTGTATGGCCTGGATGCTATTAGGCACCTAGGATAAAAAATCAATTTTTCTACCCAAACTAAACAACTCAAAACTAAATTTCCTAAAATAACTCATAACCTCACATAAAAACCTAGGCATTAAATCAAGATAATAAATATTTAGCAACCCCTTAGCTGGATGTTGTATGTTTAATATCATGCATAATCATCTTGTTTCACTCTTGCTAAGAGAGGACTTCCATCTTTTCCAGATAGAAATGGGCTTAACCTTTTAGAGTTTATGATGGAAGAACACATCTTTCTCTTTTGATTTGGCCCATAATCAACTTCTCATGCATTTAGGCATACAAAATCCTATACCCTATGTCAAAATAAAGAGTCCAAAATTAAATAAAATATGATAAGAATTTGCATTAGATTTAAGTCATTATTCATACCTCTCATGCTTTAGTCTCCTAGGGAGTGGGTTTAAGGACTTAGTTTCTTTCCTAAATAAATAATAGCCTAACCATCTTGCAAAGCATATAACTTGCCTATGTGGTTTTAAAATATAGGAGGAGTTAGCTGGCTACCACTCTAGGAGGTAATAAGTCCATTAATCAGGTGATTTACTCTTTCTTATGAAGGTAAACTATATACCCACTTTCTCCTTAGATTTACATCGTGCTTTGACCCTCGCCAAAGCTCCCTAGATTTAGGATCTGAGGTCGTTGTTTCCTTTTGCGGGCTACAAGCATAAATCCTCACCTCTTAGGCATTTTCAAAATCTTGTATTATGGAATTATAAGTCATAGCTTTCTAATAAAATTTCAATTCAAATAAATAAATCTCCTCAATTTTAAATATATAAAGCCCAACCATATGATAGATTGGAGTGGTCATTATGTTTCCTAGTATCATGAGCACTCCCTACTCATCTCCTTTGGTTTTGATAATAACTCTCCCCTTTTGATCCATCCCACTTGATCTTCTAAAATACAACCAATTTTATTAATTGTCCTATCTTTGTATTCTTTTGAGATAACAATCGCCTACTTTAATCGAGAGTATTCTTAAGGGATTCATTTCTCTTAAGATGTAATTAACTATGGGGGCTTGCCCCCATAGAAAACATTAGAACCTGGCTTAAATAAATCCTACTTTATTCATCCATGTAAAGTAGGGGAAAAATCTATGGTATATTCAAAGACCCATCGTGCCTTAGGAGTCCTTATTAGGTGAATAGGTCCATCGTAGAGTAGTGACTTCTATCTTTTGAGATAGTACACTATTCCTTGATGTAATACTTGATCACCTCAATAAGTATAACCTTAAATATGTATGGTGTCCCCCTCACATATACACACACCCAAACACAAAATAAAAATAAACACCACAATCTATGTTCAATTGGTCATTTGTAATTGATTGAAAAGTTGATTTGAATTGATTTAAATTATGGAGTGATTTACTTTAATTTGACCCTTTAGGTCAAGTTTGGCTAAGTAGGCCAATTAGGTTGGGTTGACCAAATTGGGTCCAATTGAAGGTTGAATCATGTTCAATATTCAATTGGTGATTGGTTAAAAGCATTAGTTTCAACATATTTAGTCTAGGATTTGATTTGGCTCAATTTTGCCCTTTAAACCTATGGTGTTTATTTTCGGATGATCGTGTGGACACCAAGCATATCATAGGGGGTACTTATTGAAGTGATCAGGTGTTTCATTGATGTATGATGTACTATCTCAAAAGATAAAAATATCACACTACAATAGACCTAATCACTTTATAAGGACTCTTAAGGCATGATGGATCTTCATATATACTAGAAATCTTTTCTCTACTTTACATCGAAAGGTAAAGTAGGGTTTATTTTATGTTGGGTTCTTTAGTTCCCTATAAAGGCAAGCCTCCATAGTTAATTGCATCCTAGGAAATGAGATTTTTTAAGAATACTCTAATTAAAGCAGTCACTTGTTATCTCCAAAGATTTCAAGGTTAAGACTATCAATAAATTGGATATTTTGGAAAGTCAAATATGATTGTTCAATTAAAAGACTTATTTTAGAATCCAAAGAAAATAAGTAGGCAATGCTCATGATACTAGGAAGCCTAGTGAGTATTCAAACATATCCTATGGTGAGGCTTTATATGTTTGAAAGTGAGAGGATTTATTTATTTGAACTGAAATTTTATTAGATTGCTAAGGCTTATAAACCACCAACACAAGATTATGAAAATGACTATGAGGTGAGGATTTATGCTCGTAGCCCAAGGGAAATAAGCAACCTTGGATCCTAAATCTTGGGAGCTTTAACACAAGTTAAAAGTGTGACCTAAATCTAAGTGGAAAGGGGACATAAGAATTTTTCTCTATAAGAGAATAAATCCGTCCAACTCTTCTAGACTTACAACCACTTGAAGTGGCCGCCAACTAACTCCTCCTATGATTCAAAACCATGTAGGCCGATCTTATGAAATTGCAAGATGGTTTAAGCTTGTTATTTAATTGGAAAGAGACTACGATCTTAAACCCACTCTCTAAGAGACTAGAGTATGAGTGGTATGAGCACATGACTTAGTCTACAAATGCAAAACTTTATATTATTCTATTTCACTTTGACACATTCATTTGGACAAAGGCTTTGGGATTTTTATGCCTAAATGCATGAAGAAAATTGATTATTGGCCAAATCAAGAGAGAAAGAGGGTGAAGCTCCATCATGAGGGGTTTGCTCTCATAGGTCAAGCAGTCCCTATAGTTCAAGAATGGAGGCCCCATTTAGCAAGAGTGATTCAAGATGGTATGCATGATGTTAGACATATAACATGCAGCTAAAGGGTTGCTAAATATTTTAACTATCTTCATTAGAGCCTAAGCTTTATGATGAGGTTATGAATTATTTTAAAATTTAGTTATGAGTTATTAATTGGGTAGAAAAATTAATTTTTATTCTATGAGCCTACCGCATCTAGGCCAAACATTAAAACATCAAATATGAAGAAACTATGAAAAGGATGTAATCATATTGTGCAATCTAAACATTATATCAAATAATTTAAAAAACTATTGTGAAAGAATAAAAGGCCGGTGCAGCCTGGTACTACCGTACACCCCGGAAAAGCAAAAATTGGGTAACCGAGCTCTACCCTTATACAACCCAGGATATAAAAGAATAATTACAATTAGAAATTGAGTATATGCTATGGGGATATTCACTTCTTCATTTCTTCATGTCTTCCTTCACTTCCTTCACTTCCTTTAATTTGATTTGCTTCAAGGCATCACAAGGCACCCTAGGGCTAAGCCTTTTGGCCACTATTCATCCTATACCTCATGGCACTAATTCTAATTCTTATTGCAAAATTATATTTTTGGAAAAAATAAATCTAACCACACCTGTAAAATAGAGGTTAGCTAAACAAACATACAAATCTAATCAGTTATATTTATAATTTGGACTTAGCACCCTGCACATGAGTAACTATGTCTACCTGTTCTAACTTAGATTATGCTTAGGGGTATAAGCAACCTGTAAAGAGAACATTTATATTTATTTTTAACAACCCCTTAAACATAATCCCCTACAAAAAATATGATTAAGCTAATAACGGCCTAACATCCAATATACAAAATATACACCCTAACATCCAGTCTAAAATATTATATCACAAAATAAAACATACATCACACATGCACCATCCTAACTTAGGACTATAAGTGGTGGCTTAATTCTAATGTGTGTGCTAAGTATTTGTATGGTATGTCTAACTAAGCATTAGAGTTATAATTTTCTAAATTTTGGAAAAGTTTAGTTTAATCATGAAAGTTGGTTTTATTTCAAGTTGTTTAATTGATTTGTGAATTTTGATTCTATGTTTTAGTTTTATTTCATATGATTTACACTTAGCATCTAAGTGTTATAAAGAGAAGAAAGAGGCTTACCCTCAATCATCCTTACCTTATGACACTTTTTAAAGCACATTAATTTGATTTAGTTCTCTTTTAGTGAATGGCTTATTCAATTTTTTATTAATCCTAAGTTTAGGTTAACTCTAAATAATCCTATCCATTATGAAAGACATCTTAAGATTAATCTAGTTGGATTACTACCACATAACACATGTTAAAATATTCCTTCCCATCACTTATTAACATGCATATGATTTAATCCTTAACATACATATACATACAACATATATTATGGCACACTTAAATGATGGATGAATGCATACATTTGGAAGTTATATTCTTGTTTGATTGAATTATATATACATGTCAGTTAAAGCTCTATCCAAATTCTCTATCCAAATTCTAATACCAAAATACACAGGAATGAAATCAAATAAGTACATGCCTATCTTAACTAGGGAAGTGCGATAATCAAATGATCTCCTTAGGGTTACTTAAAGCCTCATATTCCTGGGATGTCGAGACTATATACTTATTAGCATTCAAACACATGTAAATCTATATATGAATTATAAGAAAGAGAGCATTACCTTTACATGTAATGTATTTTAATGAATTAGATGATTGTGGATGTATGCATTTTTAATAGAAAAAAGGATTATCATTATTTAATTGAACACACATATACATGTATAAAAGATGTAAGAAAGTACGTGTCATTGTTAACTAAGGAAGTGAGATAATCAAATGACCTTCTTAGGACCACTTAAAGCCTTGTATTTTCGGGATGTACAGACTATATACTTTCTATCTTAAATATATACGCATGTATGCATAATTAAAAGAATAAAAATCATGCAAAGATTGTATTTTATTTAATTGAATTATTTATGCATATGACTTAAAGCTCTATCCAAATTCTAATATAAAAATACATAGGAATGAAATCGAATAAGTATGTGCCTTTGTTAACCAGAGAAGTGAGGTAATCAAACGACCTCCTTAGAGCTACTTAAAGCCTCGTATTTCCAGGATGTCCATACTATATACCCATTACCATTCAAACTTGTGTAAATCTATACATGAATGGAAGAAAGAGAGATTCGCTTCATATACTTAAGCTATAAGCACATGTAACTCCTATATATATTTATAATTATTATCATTCCAAACATTATTATTAATTTAGAAACTTTGAAAAACAAATTTAGATTTAATAATGATAATAACCACACCTATATTAAGTTAAGTCAACACATGCAAACTTACATAAATAAATTCCATTTGATTCCTTTAAATTTGAAAAATATGAATGCATGAAACCACATGACATACAACATTTAAAGTAATTGGGAAGGAATAGCCAAACATTAACATGTGATTCATTCAACCACTCTTATTCCTAAGGACAATCACATGAAATAAAATTATTTAAGGAAAACCAAAGCTTCTTATTAATTTGATTTTACATTTGGATTAGTCTTAAAGAGGAGAGGTTATCATTTGTTGTTTTAATCCCATTCCCATGTTGGTAATTTTGATTTGCTTAAGAAAGGATAATTAGGTAAATTTTATGAATTGATTAAGTTAAATCATTAAGCAAATCATTTGATTACCCTTTCTTATGCTTCTTTAATTTAATTAACCATTTAATCATGAGCCATAAATGATATGAACATGTGAGAAAATAAAATTACAATGCTTCTAAAGGACCTAATGCAATTGGCTCATAATTAAAGATTAACTAAGTTAAAGAATCTAATTAAGTACTTTTATGACTTTCTCACACTTATGAGTTAATCATAATTTCCTTAAAGGGTCTTTATATTATTAAACACATAAAGAGAAACCCTTATTCTCATTGTTAATTATCTGATGTGATTAACATTTTAATTTTATTTGATTTAGCCATTTAATTATTTAATTAAGCACTTAATTAATTTTCTCTAATGAAATGAATTTGGAAGAATGAATTGCAAAGAGGGCCTAATCACTCTCCCTCATCATCTCACTGTTAATCAGTGATTAATGAACTTTAATTAATTGGTTTTTGTTGTTTAGAATAATAATTAATCATTACATTAACTAAAAGGAGCAATTAAGGTTTCAAACATCAATACCCCTAATTACCTAGGCAAAAAATTTCATGAAAATCATGTGAGGTAGAGGTCATCCTACTAAATCGATACACTAAGTTTGGAATTAATTGCCCAAGTAATTAGGGCTTAATTAAGATAATTAAGTGCACATTCAAGCCCTAATTAAGCCTTAATTACTATTCAAAAATAAATGGAAATAATTTTAATAAAATCTTCTCTATTTTGCCTTTCCAATGATTATTTATTTGCAGTTTTTCTAATTTTTCTATAATTAGTTATGATTTTTCAAAATTTTAGCAATTATAATGGAATTATTAGCCCTTAATTAGGCCTAATCCCATTAGCACCACGCAGATTGCTAACGTGGATGCACTTTTCAAGTGGTACCTCAGGATTGGCTATTTAAATTGTCCAACACGACGCTGACGTGGTGGCGACAGACGCACTTTCATCCCTGCTGTTCGATCTAAGATTGGACAATTCCGGTGGTTCCTAAAGGAATAAATCAGATTAAATCTAATCAGAAGATCATGGTCGTCCATTCCAATCACGCAGAACAGAAGATGGATGATCATTCATCCCCTGAGCGATGAAAGATGGACATCGTCCACCTTCCTCCGCCCAATCCAAGATCGCTAGAGCTCGTGAGACACCATAATCAATCCAAAATATTCAGGGGAGTGATCTAGAAGGATCAAATGGTTGAAATTGCATGACATTACACTTTTCTTTAGAAAGGCCTAAAAAATTTGCAAAAAACTTGGTTTGGCAAAATTTACCTCATTGGAGCTTTGGATTGGTGACTAACTGACCGAGATAGTTTCGCCTTGAAGAGGCAAAGCCCTACTGAGAAGATCACACCTTGACTCCTCATCGGTGGCTCTATGGATCAACCGTCACTGGAAAACACATTGGAGTTAGGCTTCCAGTGGTCTCCGGTGCTCGAATCACTCTGGAGAAGGTTCATTTCGCCTCGTCGGACCTTGGTGAATGTGTGGGTGAAGTTAATTTGGGATTAATTAAGATTTGGTGGAGTTGGACAAAGTTGAACCTTGTCCTATTTTGGGCAGGCTCAATTTTATTATCTTCGGTGATAGGAAGGCTTGGGAAGCTTGGGGAATCACTAAGGGAATTCAGAATGCTCTCTAGAAACTCACTAATAGCTCAATTGCTCGTTTCAAATAGGATCAAGGGGAGTATACTCCTTCCTCCCTCAAATCAGATGGACATGATTCTCTTGTCGTTTGCAGCTGTTCGGCCACCTCCGGTTAGGTGGCAGGAATGAGCTTAGGTGGCTCGGTTTGGTTGACCAAGTGACTAAGGTGGCTGTCTTGAGGTGTTTTCATCTCCTTTGGATGAGCCAATGAAGGGAGGTGGGTTAACTCACCTCCCCTTAACCAAGGGCTAACTTAACCCCTTTGGGTTAGGTCAGCCACATAGTTAGGAGTTCATTTTGAGCTTTGGGTGGCTGTCAAGTGCAAAGGATGGTTGTTGACCTCTTAATTTTAGATTTTGTCCTATATGGGAGGCTTTACCCATTGGGTAATGGGTCAATTCATGTACAAAGTGGGTTGGGCTTAATTTGGTCTGACCCAAGGTGACCCAAGGATAGGTCATACCAAATTTCAATGGGTTTGGCTCAATTTGACCCATGTAGTTTAAATTGGGTTAGGTTGGGTCAAGTTGACCAATTGGTCAAATTGGGTCAAACCAAGGGTTGAGTCGAGTTCAAATGAGTATTTGGAATGTTTTCGTTCAATTGGTTGTGTTGAATTTGGGTTGGATTTGGATTTGACTCATTTGGGTTCATATGGGTCAAATAGGTCAACTTGACCAATTTGGCCAAATTAGCCAAATTGGCTTGGGTTAGGCATTGATTCATGTTCAATTGATCATTTGAAGATGATTGTAGGCTTTGATTTCAATCAATTTAGTTTTAAGAATGATTTAGACCAAGTTGACCCTTTATGTCAATTTAGGCTAATTAGGCAATTGGGTTCAATTGGACAAATTGAGTTCAATAAAGGCTTTGATCATGTTCAATAATTAATTTGAAATGAATTTGAGTCATTGGTTGCAATCAATTTGGGTTAGATTTTGATTTGACCCAATTTGCCCCTTTAGGTCAAATTGGGTCAACTTGGGTCAAGAGAGCCAATTGGGTTTAGTTTAACTCAGTTGATGGTCAAGTCATGTTCAAAGATTGATTTCAGGTTAGTATGAATCATTGGTTTCAATTGATTTGGCTTAGGATGAGATTTGGCTCATTTGGCTCATGTAGGTAATTTGATCAAATGACCAAATTAACTTGGTTTGACCCAATTTATGGTAATTGATCAATTAAAGATGACCAACAATCATCATAAGAGGTTTTGAGTAGTTTGGTTCAATCCAATTTGGGTTGGATTGAGATTTAGCTCCAATAGGTCCTTTAGGTCACTTTGGGTCAACTGAACCTAAAGGATCAATTGAACCGATTTTGATTTGAATTGAGTTGAGTTTAGTTCGGTATTTGATTTGAGATTGATTAATAGCTTTGATTGCAATTGGTTTTGGTTTAATTAGGTTTTGGCTCATTTGAATATTTTGGGGTTAAATAGGTTAGGTTAGGTTGATAGAATTAATTTTGGGTTTGATTGATTTGATTATAGATTTTGGTATGATTAGGAAAGATAATTGAAAGATTGATTTGCTTGTGAGAAAATGAATTGAATTTGGTTTGGATTGAAGAGAATTTTGGCTAAGTCCATAGGATTGAATCATGGATTTAGGTTTATATCATGATGGATTTTATTTTGGTTTTGGAGTTTGAATTTGAGTTGGGATTCAATTGGATTTGGTTGTATAAATTTGAGGTTAGATTTTGGCTAAGAATAGGCATGGGTTTGGTTAGATTATAAGCTAGGTGGGTTTCTCTAGGTTTAGCTTAATCCTATGGCTAATCCTTCTAAGTCTCTTGGTTTAGGTTAAGTATTCACTTATCCACTAGAAGTGCCTTATGACTAAGGAGCTCTTAGTGTCTAGAAGACCCTAGATCTATGATGGGAAGATAGAATCCTCATTCCAAAAGTGAGGTCAACAAAGTCAAATTGGGTCAACTTAGGTCAAGGGGTCAAATTGGCTTGGTTGGGTCCAATTGACTTCAATTGGTGGTTAAGTCATATTTAATACCCAATTTGTGATTGTTGAAAATAATTTGTTTAGCTTAGAACATGGTTTGGCCTAATTTGGCCCTTAAGATCACTTTGGGTTAAGTGATTTAGTCAAGTCAATTTGGACCAATTGAGGTTGTAGATGGTTAGAGTACATTCAATGGTGAATTTGAAGTTGATTTGTGGCTTTTCCTACAATTTATTTGAGTTTGATTGGGTTTTGGCTCATTTGAACCTTTTAGGTCAAATGGATTAACTTGGGTCACTTAAGTCTAGTTGGTTTAATTGGCTTGATTGCAAGTGTTGGAATAATTTGAAATGATATATTAGATGATTAGGATAATTGAGAGAATTGAGTTTGGTTTGCTTAAATTAGTTTGTATGAAATTATAGGATTGAAGTGGATTAACTGGAGTTAAGAAGCCAAATTGGCTTGGAGCTTGGATTGGAAACCAAATCCAATCATGGTCAATTGATTGGCTTGAGGTTAAGGTTCAATTACTTAGTTTAAATTTAAAGTAACTGATGGGTATGAGTGTTAGTTTAGGCCTTAGGGTCGGTGAAGCCCACTTATCCTAAGATGAGATCTAGACCTAAGATTTTTTTCACTATAAGTCTCTAGGCCTGAGTTTAGTGTTATCTTAATCACTAGATGTGTCCTAGCACTAAGGAAACATAAGTGTCTAGACCTAGGATTGGAACAAACAATCCTTGCTCCAAAAGCGAGGTCAACATGTTCCTCCATTTAATTCATTGAATTTGGGGTTGTAGAGCTACAATTTTGGCGAAGGAGAGCTAAATATTAAATAGCAAATTAGAAACTTAGATGACTTCAAGATTATAAAAATGTGACTATTGAAAGTTAAAAGAGGTTATCCCTCATTAGAAATATTTTGACCCAAAAATATCTTGGAGGATATTTACCC
Source organism: Cymbidium sinense (assembly GCA_021442155.1). Taxonomy (NCBI): domain Eukaryota; kingdom Viridiplantae; phylum Streptophyta; class Magnoliopsida; order Asparagales; family Orchidaceae; genus Cymbidium; species Cymbidium sinense. Next base: position 138,919,385 of record CM038215.1, on the reverse strand, counting down.
AAAGAAAAATATGATATTAATATTAGTCCAATTGGGTGCATTATGTATGATAGAAAATATTTATGACCCTAATGATCAATTTATGCATGATGGAGGTTATCCCTTATTAGAGATATTTCAATTTTTAAAAATTAAATGATATTTTCCCAAATAAAATTTTTGAGTATGATATGAGTCAAAACTAGTGTATTATAAGGCATAAAAAATCATGTTTGAAAGATGTCTTGGTTATATACTTACGAAATTTTATACAAGTTTGCTTCTTTACTTTTTCTTATGGTGTCATTTTTTGTTAGAGTTTCTAAGTTTAATTTTTATTCTTACTTGTTCCTTTGGCTCTCTTATTTATGTATAAAATGTATTAGCTATTGTTTATAATATATATGAATATCTATTTGAAGTTTAGCTCTTAACTTTACCTAAAACTAGATGATACCAAGGGTGATATGGTTAATTTTAGATCGAGGAGTGCATATTGATTGCACATGGTAATGTTCTTCTAAATACTTCTATTAGCGAGTAACCCAATATATACAGACATCCCTTCAAAATGAAAATCAATTGATTAACATCTTATAAGTGCTCCAATAAATTATAAAGTCCCTGGCCACTACATTAAAGTCCATGCTATTAAAAGGTGGTCAAGTGAATTTACCACATGAGTGAATTTAATATGATGAGATTAGGTCCTTGTGTCCTCATTGGGTTGGATTTATTATAGAGTTACTTAATCAAATATTAGAATTTTCATTTATATTCTTTATTTCGTAACTTGGATGTTAAAAATCATCATAAAGAAAATTTAAAGTGGCCAAGTGGATAGATATGTCATTAACAAAGCAATCAAGATAAAACAAAAATCAATGCTAAATAATGATTGAGCACTGGAATTGAACAACTAATATCATATTCTTTAGTGTTTCTCAAATCCTTCTTATTATCACAAAATAAGACAAGCATAAGAGATTTTTTAAAAAAAATAAGAATTGTGTATATGGGCATAATGGTGATGAAAGATGTAACATTTCAATAAAAAATAATGAAAATATACTTAAAGTATAAATTCATTAAATCATAATAACATATCACTTGCATGATAATAAAGATACATTTGAATTTAAACCATAATTAGGTAAATTTAAGCCAAATTAAATCCAACATTATAAAAATTTATAGTTTTTTTGGTAAAAACAATCTATTGGAAAACTAGTTAAAATTCATTTTAAAATAATTTTCTATTAGATTTTTTTAGCAAAAATTTTTATTAGTGATCAATAATCCATCATTAATAATAATTTTGGAAAAAAAGAGGTTTAAAAAATAAGGAAGAGATCTAATAAAGTATAACCAACAAGTCTTTTTTTAGCTTATATAAAATACTCATCAAAAGTTTATTGACAATTTAAAAAATTTTAAAGATAAAATAAAAAGATTTAGGTCAAAAAATATTTCAAAGATAATAGATTCTATGGAATTAATTATAATCAAGGACACCACATAGAAACACTATTGGTAAGGAAAATCTGCTCATGTTTTGATTTGATTGGGTGAATATCAAGGACTAGATTTTAATCCAAAAGTCATTATTCTAATAGAGTTATTTATGTATTATAAGTTAGCTTCTAAAATAGAGAGTGAAGCATCATAGCTAAGCAAATGATACTCCTTTCACATTTTAAATCGTATAAGATAATGACTAATGATTACCCAAAAGCCATGAGGAGTGAATGGGCTCCAAAGGTGAAAGGTAAATGTGAGAAATCTAAGAAAAGGTAGAAATGACCTAATTAAGAATCTAAAATCGTCAAGCTCAAGATCAGTTAGCTGTGAAGGTAGTCAGCCTAACCTAATTATGAGACATTTTATTGACAATTACAAATTGTCTAAACTAGGCGAGTCTTATGCTCTAATGAAATATTGTAATCTCAAATCAAGAAATAAAATTTAAATTACTAAATATGTTATTCTATGAAGTATATTCGAAAAGGATGCAAAGCTTACAATCCTTAGATGTATAAAAAATTCCTAAGAAAGAAAGTGGGATTGTTTAATTATTCGTAACTAAAGCTACTCAACTTTATTTATAATTTTATCCATATCAGAACAACCACTGCCTAGCATAGTAAATATCTACTCAACTTTGTTTAATTAAATCATGGAATGAAGTCAGGAAAACTATTCTAGGGAACAACAAAAAGATAGAGTAATAAAAATCTCAAGAAGGGGATTAGGAAGTGGAGGTAGGCCATTTATGTTGAACCATTACACATCAATTTGTATTATATTTTACTTTCTACACTCAGACATTATTATATGGTGGAAAGCTTTGTGTTAACGTGAAATATGTGGTGATATAATTATTTCATATGAAAAAAAATGGTGTTTCAAAACATTTTTCTATATAAGGAACCTATAATGTGAAGTCGTATCTTGATTAATTAAGAAAAACTATTTTCTTTCTATATCTTGTTAATTAGAGTACTCCTATATTGAAATTAGATTTTATTTAAAAAATTAATATTTATATATCAAAGGTATTTTAAAAACATTAATTTACCTTCCTTTTCTTAGGCGTATTGTACCTATCAATTGACATCAAAGCAAATTCTTTGTTTAATAGCTTAATCACTCAAAGTTCATACATATGACACTAATAAAATAAAAGTACCATGAAAGATTATTATATTACATGACTACCACTATTTGATAATATTTCTTGTGATTTTTAAAAGTGTGAATGGTCATTTTTTTATTTAATTAATATATATATATATATATATATATATATATATATATATATATATATATATATATATATATATATATATATATATATATATATATATATATCTATAAAAGCTTATACATGTTGGTTATTTTTAACACCAATGATGTAGAGGAAAAATTTTTAAAATAAGTATTGTTTAAACCATAATTAACAATTTAAGTATATTAAAAAAAATTAGATATAACTATAGTCAGTTTAACCGCAATTAGTTTTGCCTCCGTAAGGAGCCAATTCATTTAATGAGATGCCCGCTTAACGCCACTACCCTGTTTCATATGATAGCCTGCTAAACGGGCTACTAGCTTAGGTTACGAAAATGGGACCGACGACCTCATTTTCGTTTGGCTTGGATTTCAATTGCATTTGAGCTATATTAAATTTAATCCAAGCCAAATGGTATTTTTAGCCAATTTAGTCAGTTACTTTGTGTAATTCACTCAAGGAGCATATGCATTGTTAGATTAGCTCATGCAAAATCCTATTGGCAGGTTGATCTATAGGATTTAGAAAAGTAGTAACATGGTTTTTTGCGTGGGAGTAGGATTTGAGATGGATTTAACTTAAATATAATGAAATCGTATATTTGGTTAAGTTAAATCCCATACCTTGTGTACTCCAGTAAAGCTGATTTCACTCATTCCTATAGGCAGATGAATTTATGGGATTCAGTGTAAGATTTCAGCTGGATTTAATTTAAATCCAATGAAATGGTATCATTGGCTGAGTTAAGTCTGTTGCTTTCTGTAATATAGTTAAAGCCACTTACTATAAGTTATATCCAAATTTACTAGATCCTACTATGTTGATTGTATTTTAACTCTTTATTTAGTGTTGATCATCTTATCAACAATGAGTCAAGAGTTGGTCTCATTAATCTTATTCTATGGTGGTGAACTAAGTATTGACGATCAATTTATTCCAACTTATGTTGGTGGCCTAAACCGTCTGATTAAAGTTAAATGGAACATTACCTTATGGGATTTGAAGCAAAAATTTTTGAGATTGGAGCATCACACAGGTAATTTGACATGTCGTTATCTAGTAGAAAACACATTTATAGCATCAGTCATTTCTGATGATGAAGTTTGTCTCGTCAGACATTGGTGCTCTATGTGGAAGTAGAAAATGTTCATATCACATCCACATCAGCTGATCCTTCCTTAAGACCAATAGATATTCTGTCAAATTTTACGCAGGATTTCATCTCACCTGCAACCTTTACGACATAGAGAAGCTTTAAGGAATTGAATCTCCGATAAAATCTTGTAGATTATAAGCTATTTTCGTTGTTAATTTTCCCTATTATGCAATACTTCTACTACTTATGTGTATAATGGTATTACAGATCCATAGATGATGTTGTATTTCATTCGAATGAACCAACTGTGGCACATGGTAGTGCACTTGATGATGAGTACGAGATCATGAACAATGACTCAAGTAGTGCATCTAAGCACAATGCAAGTGATGAAAATTGTTCACCTAGGTTACATACTCTAGCTGACTATGTTAGTAGTCATGATCTAACCATTCATTATGGAATATTGAAAATGAAACTCAGATGGTTTCTAATAATGACAATGTTCGCATTTGTCAAAAGATAAGAGAATGGTCCGAGGACGTTATTTTTAATGGTCCAACTGATAATGATGTATTAACTGATGATATTGATATTCTAAGTGAACTTGTTGAAGGCATGTGTTTTATTAGTAAAAGAAGTCTTTAGTTTACTATTACTGGTTGGTCCATAAATAATAACATTCAGTTTGAAACAGTAACTTCAAACCAAAAGAACTTTATAGTAATATGTCTACAACACAATCATCCTACTAGAGCATGTCATTGGCGCCAACATTATAGTCATAACAAGTGTTTAGCATGTTCTTGGAGAATCTCATGAGTTGGAGATGACCATAAATGCATAAATATAGTGATAGACAGTGGTCATCGTTAGTGCAGTTCTAAATTCATTGCTTATTTCATTCTATCTGTAATACGACATCAAATTGATCTAAAACCTAAAGAGATTATTAGTCGGATGGAATCCAAATTCAATGTGAAGGTATCTTATATAAAGGCTTGGGACACTAGGCATAAGGAAATTAGGGCAATTTTTTGTAGCTGGGAAAAGTCTTACAAGTCTCTCAATATCTACATGGAATCAATGAGTTCTAGTTTACCAGGTATAATTTACAGAATATAGTCAAGCATGACACACCATTTCCAGAGAATTTTTTGGGCTTTCAGTCCATCAATTCTATGTTGGGGAAGTTGTCATCTAGTCTTGAGTTTGGATGGTACATTCTTGCTTGAAAAATATTATGGAATGTTGCTTATTGTAGTTGGGATTGACAGAAACAACGATTTGTTTCCTCTTGTCTTTGCTGTCATGGAATCCAAATCAATTGAATCATGGCTTTAGTTTCTATTATGTCTCCAATAGATGATACCAATAGTGTCTGCAAGGCGTGACCTATCTATAATATCAGATAAATATGTCGGCTTACTGACGTATTTCCTTGGGCCGCTCACCGGCATTATCTGAGGCATCTACGCGAAAACATAAAAAAAACCATCCATAGAATGGGCATTGGAGATGTAGAATTTCTATGTCAGAAGATGTATATGACTGTAAATTATGATGATATTCATGCTTTTAATCATTATATGGCTAACATAAAAAATGTGTGAAGGAAGAAGCTCATAAATGGCTTCTAGACCGTGACCTAGTTAAATGGTCCTTAGTGCATGATGGTGGCATGCGTTACAGAACTATGATGACAAACACATCTGAGTGTTTCAATAGAGTGCTTCAACTTGCATGTGGTTTGCCTATTCAAGCCCTAATTAGTACACTTTATTATAATATCATTGCACTTTTTATAAAAATGTATGCTATTGCAACTCAACAGCAATAATCGAATGTTTCCATGTTCACACAATGGGTAGCAAGAATGTTGCAACATTTTAAATAGGAGGCTCCATAATTCCCAGAACCAATTAATATAAATCCTAGAGAATTGCAAGTATTTGATAGGTCATGCAAATCATTCAGAGTTAACTTATCTGACAATGGCCAGTGCAATGCAACTGTAATAAAATTGTAATATCTCATTTTCCTTGTCTGCATGCTATTGCAGCATTAGGATTTAAAAGAATAAATCATTTGACATATGTATCACAGTATTATACTCTACACCTCTATAAGGAAACATACGCAGCAGAATTTCATACTCTACCAGATCGTTCTGATTGGCCAACTTATAACGATGAACAAGGTATTGTTGAGTTGTTACCACCTACTTTTCGCAGAAGGTCAGGAAGACCGCACACTAGTAGATATAGAAATACAATGGATGAGAATAGAGGTAGAAGTAGGAGGTCATGTAGCTAATGCAAGACTACGGGTCATTATAGGTCATCGCACCCTTACAATATTAGTAGTAGAAGGTATGTCATAGCTGCAACTGTTAGAATCTCCTACTCAATTTTCTGCTTTGTTATAGTTCTTTTTTCCAGTCTGATACATTCTAGTTCTCTTTTTATTTTTATACTTTCTTAGTAATGATTATGTAATATATATATTTTTTCAACGGGTACGATGGTCGAGGACCACCTCCGGTTAGACGTCTGCATGCTAGGGAGGGGAGGATGCTATGCGCGCCGATCCTGAGGTACACCCAAGATAGTTTTTGTTTCGCAGTGCCCCCACCCGCATACGTAAGTAAAGTTTCAGCTTCTAAGTTTTATGCGTATTACATTATTTGACTAATATATCTTTGTGTTTTGTTAAATGCATAGCATAGTTCTATATGATGCATCACATTTGCTCATGCTAAAGGAATGGACCATCACTCATCCTAAGTTTACTTCTGCTTTGCGTGCAGTGGGCCTTGTCTATGCTAGCCAGCTGCTTTATATTTGCCTAGATCATCATATGCTTATTGCACTAGTTGAGAGATGGTCTCCATAGATCAATACTTTCCACCTAGTCATTAGTGAGATCACAGTGACACTCCAGGATGTGGCGATGATCTTGGGTTTATGTGTTGATGGGCTGCCAGTTGTTGGTCCGATTGTGGTTGATGAGGGAAAGAGGTGGCATAGTTGGCCAGCCTGTTGTGATGATCAATTGGATTGTCATCCCCTACCAAATATGGTGTATCATAACCCGACCAATCCGCACACCACATCCATATTCTGGATGGGTCAGGCCCAAGCGCAGACATGCATTCCTTTAAGATGACTCAGGTGGTCATTCTACATGGATTCATATGTAGACTTGATCGAGATTCAGTTCAGCAGACACTTGCGAGCCTACATTGTATTCATTATTGGGAGCTTCCTACTTCCAAATACTTCCAGATCTGAGGTTCATCTGCATTATATTCCACCACTTGAGGACCTAGATATCTTTAGTACACTGTCTATTGGGGGAGCAATTCTAGCACATATGTATCAGGAGAGCTATATCAGTCGACTAGGCCTACTAGGGCCAATATAGATGGTTGCTTATATTTACTACAAATCTGGTCTTAGGAGCACCTTCATATAGGGAGGCCGATACTGCATGTGCCATATCCGACAAATTTGGACAAGCTGAGCATTGGGTTGAGGTAAAAAAATACTTCTTGGTAATTCAAGTTGACGCTTATAAATATATATATATATGTGTGTGTGTGTGTGTGTGTGTGTGTGTGTGTGTGTGTTATAAATATATTGTTTAAATAGGTAGAATGAGCAATTTTCCCATCAGATGCTAGTGGGGAACATAACATTATACATGAATGAGCTGGATGGTTTGTTACATATGCATGTATAACTTTTAGAGTATTCATTATGTTATATTTTCATAATTATAATCAATGATATAATATAACTTGTAATATGATCAAGTTATTTAGGAGCCTTATATTAAGCAGATCAGACAACAACTATCAGACATATGCTTAGCAGGTTCAAGTATTTGGCTAGCACGTGTCCCACTCATCAGCTGGAAGAGGGTAGACTGACACCTACCAGACCGAGTTCTGAGGCAGTTTGAACTTCTACCCCGGATTGATATGGCACCTATAGATCCCATCATCAAAATAGTCGATGGACATGGAAAAGCTGGTGTTGATTGGGTTGACTATCATCAGCTACACATAGCTGTGTGAGAGAGGAGGAGGGATTATATAGTTGATGTCTTAGATGAGGATGAGGATAGACTGACTGCTATTAATTAATACATGTCATGGTTCAAATCGTAGGCCTCACTTTATCTATTGAAGGCCCCGACAGAACCTCCTATCACATATTATTATAGAGCACCTGTGGAACGAGTATATGTGAGTAATTACATCAATATTTTGGTACTTTCAATATGTTGATTACATAATTGAGGCTAATTTCACTGTTATTTTTCTTGCAGTCGGAGCACTTCTTGGCTACTCAGGACATCTTCCAGCGGTACTTAGGTCGTGCAGATGATTATGAGTTACAGTTGGTTGTAAATAAATATGAGAAGCTTTGCAGGGATATGAGGCTGTCGATGCATATCAGCAGCACACGTTATCGACCGGAGCCTGCAGAGGGTGTCTCATAGGAGGAGGTTTCTGCCCAGGTGACAGAGCTCTATGACTTGGATTTCAGACCATCTACATAAGCTGATCCAGGTCCATCTACATATCAGCCTAGTTCTCAGTCACAACCCTACACTATTTACCCCATCATAGGACTATCCTACTCAAACATTTGGAGCGACACCGCATGATGATATACCAGAGGTTCATGAAGAACCTACATTGGAGGGCCACCATCAACTGCATGATCGTCCACCACATGCACCTAATCAGTATACACCTGGGAGTGGTGCAATTCCACATAGACGATGGAGGCGATACCTGTTTAGGACAGTGTTACTTATGTGTCTGGAGTTAATTTCACTATTATTTTTCTTGCAGTCAGAGCACTTCTTGGCTATTCATGACATCTTCCAGCCGTACTTAGGTCGTGCAGATGATTATGAGTTATAGTTAGTTGTAAATAAATATGAGAGGGATATGAGGTTGTTGATTCATATCACCGGCACACGTTATCGATCGGAGCCTGCAGAGGGTGTCTCACAGGAGGAGGTTTCCACCCAGGCGATAGAGCTCTATGCCTTGGGTATCGGACCATCTACATATGCTGATCCAGGTCTATCTACATATCAGCCTAGTTCTCAGTCACAGCCCTACACGCTATTTACCCCATCACAGGACTATCCTACTCAGACATCTAGAGCGACACCGTATGATGATATACCACAAGTTCATAAAGAACCTATATTGGAGGGTCACCATCAGCTGCGTGATCGTCCACTGCATGCACCTGATCAATATACACCTGGGAGTGGTGCATTCCACACAGACGATGGAGGTGATACCTATTTAGGATAGTGTTACTTACTTGTCTGAAGTACATGTGTTTTTTTTTTTTGCTATTTGTCATATATTTTATTTTTTCAAACTGTCATATGGATGCATTTTTTTACTATATGGAGCACTTATTAGATTGCTTCATATTTATGCTTCCTTATTTTTCATCTGGTAGTAAAATTCTAATATTGGAGATCAAGCCATTAAAATAAGTTAACATTTTAGATATCTTTTATTCTTTACTTACAATAATCGGCGAAAGATATTACTTTCATGATTACTAAAATTCAATCCGGCTAACAAAAAAAAGAAAAAAAATTAAGCGCTTAACATATGAGTTTCGTTTTCGGAATGAGAGGCTTTATATATGCTTCAGAAGGTTGGAGTAGCTCCAATGACAGATAATGTTGGACTTAGATCCAACCAAACTACCAAATTACTTTAAAAAAAATAGTTACAGGCTAGTCGCCCGTTAAACGGGTGAGCAGCATCATGTCGGATTCGACATGACAAGCTAGTCACCCATTAAATGGGCGACTATATCCATATCTAAATATTTTTTTAATATACTTAAATTGTTAATTAGGGTTTAAACCATACATATTTTAAAAATTTTGCCATGATGTAGATGAAAAAAATTATCAACATCACTTATACTAAATGGATGTTTGAACATCATAAATCAGCACAATTAAATTCTAATTATTTAAATTACTGCTTATGTGAACTTAAGTTTAATGATTATATGCATGAATCTACTTTCCATACTCGTAAGAAATTTGGGATAAATTGTGTATCATTTTTGAAGATATAGATGAAGTCAAACCATCATGCTTTAACTTGCTCGTGAATGATTACAAACTTTTTTACATACAACCTAACGATAATATTATTGATATAGCTACTACATTTGAAAAGGTCATTATATCATTGCACGTTCTTGGCAACAAATTTTCAAATACTCAAAAAATGAATAAAATTCTTAAATATGTTCCTGATTCTTGGGATGCTGAAGTAATTATTATATTTGAATCTAAGAATTTATTTACACAATGGATGGAAATTATGCCAACACAATGCATAAGGTCAATAATGTTTTAAACTAAATTGTTTTGTATGATGTATTAATATTGAAAGTAAATGTCATTCTCAAACAAATCATATAAAAGAGCTAATTCATAATAATACTAAGCACTATACTATATTTAAATTGAATAATTGCTGTCAGATTTTGCAGCAATCTTATTTAGATTTTCTTAAGCATTCGAATATAGATGAAAATTTTAAAAGATCGAATCTGCAAAGGAAAGAGATACTTACCTGTGATAGACTTTACAGATGAAAGCCTCAGCTCGTCCAGTCTTTCATTTATTTTGTTGTCCGCCGATTTCTTCTTCCTCCTTTCTTTTTCAGATATATAAATACAGTGTAAAGCGGCAAAGTAATGGCGTCAAAATCTAGGAGTAGAAGGCTAGATGATTGTAATTATGGAGTTCGATGCAATGCAAATTAAAAATATGTAGTGTTCAGCTAGAATTGATATGAGGAGAAGTGGCTGCTAGTGATATGAACTGATTTCTTGAATTGGGACTGGAACAATTTGATTAGGCTCTGAATTGAGTTAAAGAGTCACTTTCGAGGTATGAACCAGTGGGTGGAGTTGCTGTGGGTCCTATCGGGTGAGATCTGGACCGTAGATTAGCTTTTAACTACGCTTGGATGCTAGCACTCGGATCGTGTGTTTGTTGAGCTGGGAATTGAGCCGTTAGATCTGTTGCTTCTTTTTGTGCTCTGGGATTTGTGTTTCGACGGAGCCTTTTGTCTTTAAACCTACCTCCGTCTGATTTGTTAGTGGATTACACGTGCTCCTTTCTGCGTGGTTTGATCTTTGGAATTGATCTGATCCGTTGGTATTATCTTAAGTGGTTTTTGACAAGGATGATATTTCTTGATGTAACTTACCTTAATTCTTTCTTTGGTGTTTCATTTGGTTTCACCGCTCGAGCCATCACTCCCCGAGAAGAAATAGGGTTGCGGCGAGGATCGGAGGAGAAACCTGGGTTCTCCGGTGAAGGATGGTGGTTTCCGGTGAGGTAAACCTAGAAGAAGGTGCGCAGGAGGAAGAGAGGAAGAAGAAGCCTGAAGAAGATAAGTTCCTTTCTTAAAATCTTGATTACTCCCTCTGTTTGGCTTTTGATCTCTATTTATACTTTCTGTTTTCCTTTCTTAGGTTTGGATCTAAGCTATCTATGCCATCCTAACTACTTTACATAAGTTGTTATTTTCTCATATCAAACTTGCTTCTCTCTTTGGCGGTATGAGGTGAGAGTTATCTTGTGACCAATCTTCTTGTTTTCTTGTTATCGAGCATCTGTTCTTTGACAGTTATTTCTGTGAGGGAATTTACTTTTCGGAAGGCTGTGGAAATAGTTCTGTTACTTTAGTTCAAGCACTGGCTTGAATCTGTTGGTTGTAACTACATTCTGTTAGTCTTACTGTTACTGATCGTGTATTCTGTTGTACTTCTTAATTCTTATTTTCAGTCTTTGGTTTTATTAAACTTCTGGCCATTATTTCTGTTATGGATGGTTGTAATCTTATTGTTTACTGAGGAAGTTCTCTTACTGTTTGTTCTTCCTTTACTCTTTGTTATTGTAAAGGAACAATTGTAAGTGAAAGTTATGATATTTGGCCTTTTTCTTTCTCTTTTGCTTCTGATATTACCAGAGAATAAAGGTTCATATCATTACTCCTCCTCACACCCACTTGCCTCAAGGTCACCATTAAGATCTGCCCTTCGATCCCCGAACTCATATCTTAAGATCCTCACTTTATAGTCCATTCCCAATTTCTCTGATACCTTGGTAATGGTTTTCTGTTCTACTGATGTAGTTTCTGTTCCTTATTGTAATTCTGCTTCTACCACTCTATTACTCTTGTAATGTGGCAGTATGGTTGACTATACTCTGTGGGAATTCTTTGTGACCATTTATATGAAATTGGAAAGCTTGTGCCTCAACTTTACTTATAACTCTGGCATTTCTTATTTGCACTATGTCTGATGGGGATTTATGGATTTGGCTATATCTGAATTATAATTCTAGGCTAAGTCAAAGGTCAGAATTATTGAGAACTTATTTAGACTATTTTATAATTAGACAATTATATGTCCTCTGCCTTAACCGGATTGAATGGTCGATATTTGAAGCTTGTTTCTAATGCATCTTCTTGTATCCACTGCATTTCTGGTTGAGTATCTTACTGTAGTTGATACTCTTGGTCCTCATTGACCATCATGAAGGCAAATAATTTGGCTTGACATATATGCCCTTTGTGATATTTTTTCTCAATTAAAACACAATCCTTTATTTCTTCTTTCTTCCATTTGGGTAGGTGTCAGCCTCTGAATTGTTATTGGCTGTTTATTTGGATTGTTGCTTTGTTGATTGGTGTTTGTGGGAGGGAGGGGTACTGTAATTGAGGTTGTTTTAGTGCTGGAGGTTAGCTGATCTTGTAGTTTCTTGGCATTGTTAAATCATCAGCTAGCCTGTCCTCCATCAATTTAGCTAACTGGAAGGCTTGCTGTAGGGAACTAGGCTGCAATGCTCTTACTTCCCTTTTATATCCCCGCCTTAAACCATTCAAAATAGCTCTGTAAGAATTCAGGTGGAATACCTGATATCTAATTTGCCAATTCCTCAAACTCATTATAAAATTACTGTACAGTAGATTTTTGTTGTAATTTAGCAAGTTCACCCTTTCTCTCAGTAAGGATGGGCCAAATCTAATAACTTGTTCTTTAAAGTCCATGAGTGTAGCTTATTAAGATGCATATATTAATACCATCTAAGTGCAGGTCCATCCATGTAAACTGAGGAAATTATGAACTTCTGTTCTTCTGATAAATTGTGATATTGAAAGTACTGGTCTGCTTTGAACAGCCAGCCTTTAGGGTTGTCTCCATTAAATCTGGGCATATCTATTTTAATAGGTATTGACATAGTTGTGTTTGTATGTGGTTTGTTTGGAGAATAGGATTCTGAATGGGATGCATCACATACCTGGATTTGAGGTTGTTTTTCCAGTCTGTTTTCTATGGCAGTCAATCTTCTTGATATTTCAGTCAATACCATAGTGACTGAGGTCATTTGCTCTTCTGTTTTGTTTAATCTGGTAACACATTCTTCTAATATTTTTGATGTATTTCTTGTGTCTTCTGCCATTTTCTGAGTGTTGTAGTCAACAAGAGCACCAATGATATGAACTGATTTCTTGAATTGGGACTGGAACAATTTGATTAGGCTCTGAATTGAGTTAATTCTGGCTCAGTGAGTCACTCCTTCTGAGTGGTATGAACCTGGAGTTGCTCGTGGGTCCCATCGGGTGAGATCTGGACAGATTAGCGCCTTTTAACTACCGTTGGTGCTGACTGATCGTGTTTGTTGAGCTGGGAATTGAGCCGTTAGATCTATTGCTTCTTTCTGTGCTCTGAGATCTGTGTTTCGACGGAGCCTTTTGTCTTTAAACCTACCTCCGTCTGATTTGTTAGTGGATTACACGTGCTCCTTTCTGCGTGGTTTGATCTTTGGAATTGATCTGATCCGTTGGTATTATCTTAAGTGGCTGTTTCTTGACCGTGGATGATATTTCTTGATGTAACTTACCTTAATTCTTTTGCTGGTGTTTCATTTGGTCACTGGCCGTCCGAGAAGAAATAGGGTTCGCGAGGATGAGGAGAAACCGGGTTCTCCGGTGAAGGATGGTGGTTTCCGGTGAGGTAAACCTAGAAGAAGGTGCGCAGGAGGAAGAGAGGAAGAAGAATCCTGAAGAAGATAAATTCCTTTCTTAAAATCTTGATTACTCCCTCTGTTTGGCTTTTGATCTCTATTTATACTTTCTGTTTTCCTTTCTTTGGTTTGGATCTAAGCTATCTATGCCATCCTAACTACTTTATGTACAAGTCATATTTTCTCGTATCAAACTTGCTTGCCTTCTTTGGCAGGTATGAAAGAGTTATCTTGTGACCAATCTTCTTGTTTTCTTGTTATCGAGCATCCGTTCTTTTGACGCTTATTTCGTGAGGGAATTTACTTTTCGAAGGTGTGGAAATAGTTACATATTTTAGTTCAAGCACGCACCGCTATTGTAACTACATTCTGCTAGTCCATCATCGATCGTATTCTATTGTACTTAATTCTTGTTTTCGCCTTTGGTTTTACTAAACTTCCGTTGTTTCATATGGATGGTTGTAATCTTATTGTTTTTTGAGGAAGTTCTCTTCATCGTTTGTTCTTCCTTTACTCTCTGTTATTGTAAAGGAACAATTGTAAGTGAAAGTTATGATATTTGGCATTTTTCTTTCTCTTTTGCTTCTGATATTACCAGGGAATAAAGGTTCATATCAGCTAGCCTGCTGAGATATTGGTAGGTCATTTGGAATGCAGTAGAAGAGAAGGTATGGGCTCTAAGGAATTTAAGCATGGAGGAGGCCTATGAGTCATTGAAGAGTTCTTGTAGGCGGGCGATGAAGCATGGAGAATTGGTATTCAGCTGTTTCAATTCAATCAGAAGATGATTGAGAGGATTTGGCACTGTGTCAAGACCGTTGAGGCGAGACGAAAGGGAGCTGGGTGGCTGTGGGAGGAGGTAGTTTTGCTTCGGCCAAGAAGATTATTTAATTTTTCAAAATTTAAACAGTTAGAACCACTTGAATCTAATTTTTGAAAATTATAGGTATATAAACTCAATTTTAAAGGTTTAGAAAATCAAATCTAATATTGAATCAGAAGAAATAGAGTTTTAATATTCAATGATTCAATTCACGTTAAATTGAGAGTTAAATCAAGCGATGCAATAAATATTAAACTTATTTTAATATAATTTAAATAATTTAATAATGATCATAATGATATTTTCCTCATTCAATTTACAAAATTTTAATTTGTATGCTTCACTATTCATTATTTTGAATATAATAATAAATATAACTTTTGGGGTGAAATATTTTAAATATTTTTTTATTAAAAATCAAAATTTGATCAATATTATATATATATATATATATATATATATATATATATATATATATATATATATATATATATATATATATATAAGATTTTTACTTAATTTATTTTTAGTTTATAAGTATAGAATGATAAATTAATATATCATAAGCATTTGAGAGTTAGTTTAAAACCTTATATTATTCTTTAGTAATAACTTTGCATCACAAAGCAAGAATAGCTGGTCCAAGCAATGCTGTTTGTCTCTCTGACTAACCAAAGATAATAAAGACTATTATTTGTCTAAGGTATCCAGGCACTGTTTTATTTCATTGTTTTGCTTGGGGCGAGGATCCACCCCTATTCTATCAGAGAAAAAAACAGAAACCAAAGCGAAACAGCGAGACCAAGAGACAAAATTACCCAACATAAAAAAATTTATTAGAGACCCACATATATAAAACCAGTAGAAGATCCATTGTTGATGAAAGTGTCTCGATTCTTTCCTAATCTAATGGCATTTAAAAGAGTTATCTTCCTAAATTAAACTGTAGCGATACGGTGAATATGGTTATTGATCCATGTCGGAGGACTTTGATCACCCAACCACACAAAAATCTCTTCTTTTTATCTGTGATTTTTTTTTTTTTAATATTTTGTCAGCTTCTCTTCAGTTTTTGATCCTAAGAATCACCGCCATGAAACTTGAGAATGGTCACAGCAATTAAGCTTGATTGATGATCGTGCTGAGATTCCAGATAGAATTTTTCCAGACAGCTCAGTGATTGAAAAATTTTGTACTCAAATATAAACAAAAATTGAAGAACTGTGATGAAACAAAAAAAGAAATATTATATCAGACTTCTCTATGAATTATATCTTTCTGTCTAACATTTCACCTCAATTCATCCTCCTCTATTTGCAGCTCATCAACTGAAGGCTGAAGATTTTAATTCTTTGATCCTTAGCATTTATCTGCCCTCGTAATCTTCAGCTTTTTCACTGTTGTTAAGAAAAGTCTGCATGAAAACAAAACGAATGCTAAAACAAATAGTTATCTGATGAAAAAGTTGGATAGAGATATAATTAATGATGCATACTTCCAAGGGACATCTCCAACCATCATCCAGTCTCCTTCCCTGTCTTCGTACGTCAGCACATGAGCCTTGCTCAAAGGCACTTGAGCAAGTTCAGGACCTGCACCCCATCATCCAAACAAACAAAATAAAGAATTTGAATAAATAAACCTATGAGGCAATGAACAGCATTAAGGATTACATAAAGAAAAATATCGGTTCAGTCTTTGCTTAGCTAGATTTTTGACAGAAGGGAAAGTTTCTGAAGACATATTAAGTGTGATGTTCTTACATAAGATTTTGGTTCTGAACATGCGTTGAAGTGTTTTAATCAGACTCTGGTAGCTATCGTGAGCCAGTAAATCCAGTTTCCGCCCAATTGGAATTCCTTCCATGTAAACTTTGACGAATAACCTGCCTGTTCTTTGATGGCTTCTGTAGGGTTCTCTCTCTGCTAGTGCTGTTCTAAGAAGTGGCTTGATTGGAGGCCAGTCAGGTAAATGTTCCCTAGCGACCATGAACAGAAATAAATGAGCCTAGAATGAATAGGTTATTGAAAGTAGAAGCATTCATGATAAGTTGGTTTTATTGCTTTCAGAAAAGAAAAAAAAGATAGTTTTATTTTGATTTATCCTGAGCAGAAATATGAAATTATCACTTGTAAGAGTGTTTTGAGAAGGTTTGTGGAATTTGAAAATCGATACTGATGTCCACCAATTTCAAAAAAAATCAAAATTGGAGGCAACTAAACAACCCTCATGCAATGTCTTTGGGGAAACTTGGAAGCCAAGAAGTCATTGCTTCTAAATATGAAAAGAACCATATTTCAAATCATGAAAGAGAAAAAAGGGAAATAGGTGGGTACTCTATTCGCATTTAACTTTCAATGGAAGATGCAAGATAAAGTTTAATCAACAGTGTGGGGATTAAAAGGAGCCAATCTGAATCAGAAAGAAATTGTTGATTTCATAGAATATAGAAACATTGTAAGGTAAATGGAGAAAAGAGAAAAAGAAGAAAGATTTGATTTTTTTTAAAATTTTCTAACATGAAATCTTTATCATTAAACCAAGGAAAATAAGATGAAAAGAACGAGAAAGGAGAGCACTTGCCATCTGTCAATGCAGCAAACCATCGAGGAATATATTTCATAAACGAATTAATGTTTAAAAATAGAATAAAATTAGTGCATAAAAGAAAGAATATTTTTACGCAAAGATCTTCCGATTTATTTTTCTAACAGAAATGTAATCATTTTGCGTATACTGAATGGCTGTTTTATTACCCAAAAAAAAATAAAAAATTTTGTTTTGTTCCTCGAAACTACACAAACTCATTATTAATCTTCAAAAAAATTAATCGCCTTGTTTCTTTGATAAAAACATGCGACTTGATCTCTAAAGAAAAGAATGATACTACCAGCAGACGTATTAGCAGATTTCTGAAGCCGAAGAGTTGTAGAAAAGACCGCAGTATACATGTTGGAAACTTTATGCCAAAGATGACTTGTGAGAAGAACAAACCAAAAACAGAGGGATTCTACAACATCAAGTTGATTGAGACGTCATAGGAAATTGGAGATCAAACAGCTCTCTTCACTACTAACAATTTAACTGAGAGGGGAACATAGAAAAATTGATATAAAGACACCAATTGTAAAAAGAACATGAATCCTAATTACAGAACTCAAGGGAAGTACAAGAATTGTATAAGTTACCTGAAATTTATATGAATATTAAACCAATTTACCCCTCATGAAAAGAAAAAAGGAGGTATCAACATGAAAAGACAAGAAGCAAAGAGAAGCAATCACATGTACAGATTAACACACCTTGGATTAAGGGGAGTGTTTTGTGATGTAGAGGTTGATAGGCCAAGCCTTAAATCCGTGTTTAGGACTCCCTTAGCGGCCCGAGAGAAGGATGATTCTGTGGAGAGAGATGGGTCGCTGCTACTATCTATAGAAGAAGAAGGGGAATTTCCTTGCTCTTCCATCTCAACAAACAAAGAGATGTATGGGCAGTTTATCCTAGCTTTTATATTCCAAACCTATGCAGAAGGTACCAAGAGAGATGTAGGGAGAAGAAAGAACACGGAGAAAGGACCCTTCCCTTCCTTTTTATTAAATGAAATTAATGGTCATGAAAGCTTTTTTTTTTTAATCATAGATAAGGCGGCAAGCACACATGGCAACAAATAAAACGGCTAGCCTAAGGTGCCATGTCCTATTAGTCTTATGCTTTGCTTGCCTTGTGTTTGGCCGAAAAATACTTTACTTTAAATATCTCCATTTATTTTATAAATCAATTTGGTACTCTTCATTGTCATTCAAATAATTGCTTCAAAATAGATTCTTATTTAAGATTCCCTGCCTTGCAAGTCAAAGTAGAAGAAACATTCAAAATATTTTGAAAGCTAGACATCAATATAACATGCTTGCCATGTAGCGTTGGGAAGTTTTGAATTGGTATAAGCAATTGTCGCTGACTGTGGGATAAGTAAAGTGTGCTTGCTTTGAAAAGCTAAAGAGATTTAAACCTCAAAAAAGAAAAAGAAATGGAAATTAAAATTGACCCAACGATAGAGAAAGAACCATTTACATGAATTTAGTGGATCTTCATCATCGTCAGCCTTGTACCAGTAGTTGTAAGGAATTGGCTTAGGCTGAACCAGTGAGGCATACTAATTGCGACAATGACAGGCCAACTACTCTTCTAGGCCAGTATAGCTCAGTCCATGCAATTATAAGGAAATACTCGGCACTGGTTTCTAAAACAGAGACACTATAAGCACGCCTCTACGGAAAAAACAGCAGTTGAAAACGACAAGCCATTTGATTTGGGCAGACAACCGACATCTTCCCTTTCTCTTTTCCTTCTCCCTACAAAGTACTAACAATAAAAAAGGGTTGTTTGTTCTCTATCCTCTTACTCTTCATTACTAACTTATAATCTACCCAATTAATTTTTTTTTCCTGCATCTTGCATCGCTCTTCCTCATAACATTAAGGAACTAAAACATTAATCAATAAAGCGTCGCATATTTGATGCTTGGGTAGGAACTTTCTAAAGTGTCTTTCAAAGTTGAATAATTTCAATAAAATCAATAGTAATCATTGATACATTCTCAGAAAATTAATCTGATCAAGACCGAATCTCGATTTTCAAATGCCGATCTAATCACCGATTTCAGAAACTTATAACCGACTGCCTCATCGAGACAACACAAGAACATCAAGCATTCTGTCGTAATCGACTCGATCAAGTTTATCCAGCATGAAAATGGATCCGATCCGCCAAATGGTCACCAAAATCGACATATTTATAGTCGATCGGCGGGCCAAGACGAATCCAACGAATCCAAGATCACCCAATTCGACATCATTAAGGCACCGGATCATCAAAATACACCGTCGACGGGGGATCGAGGCCGTCCGATGGGAGTGGTTGGAGTTTTCCACAATTTACAAGGCTGCCACTCCCAAAAATCTATAAATAGAGCTTCATTCTCACCTGGGAGACCTAATCGATTTGAAGACTGAGCTCGAGAACCACCGCCGATTTTGACGCCGATCTATCATCACCAGGTGCTACCACCAATGTGCGAAAATCGAGCTCGCCCGTGGACTAGAAAGACCAGCTTGCCGCTCTTTCTCCAAGATCGAGGTTGCTCCCTAAGATCGTCGCCGCTTTTTGGGAAACTTCTCCTTGGGTTGGAGTTGACCGATATTGTATTTTTCTACACTAATATTATTTCAGAAACACCTTCTTCTCCAACTAATGAAGCAAGGACCTCAGTATCGAACACATAGTGAAAGTTCTGACGGGCAAGGCCGTGGTTTTTTTTCCCTTAACGGGTTTTCCACGTATAACCCCTGTGTTCATATCCCCTGCTTGTGTGTTGGATAATTTTTGGGCTACGAAGAAGATCTCGCATCTACCGGAATAAAATTTTCTAGCACGCAACAATCATATTTTTCAATTGTCAATTTTTTTGTTAGAAGGAATGAGTCCTATTGGTTATACCAGAAGATATCTATTGCATATTTACAATTAAAGTAAGAATCGCACTAAAAGAATTTCAATAAGCCTAAAATCACTTATTCTAAAATTATTAAGGCACTTAAATAATAAAAAATAATCTATGATAAAAAGAATTAATATAGGCCATTTAATAGAGTATTTTAGATTTTTAGCCTATATTTACAAAAATATCATTCCTAAAAACTATAAGTAAACCCTTACTATTCTCACGAAATGAGATATGAAAATTAGTCCTAAATTGGGAGAGTGCATGGATATCTAAAGAACCCTAAAGCCTTTCCTGACGATCAATGTCAAAGCCATCTCCAACAACAACTATTGTCACTTAGCATCATCGCTGCTTGACTGTAATTGCATGATCATTATTATTCTATTACAATCACTCAACTACCATTGATTTGATCACCATTATCTGACGGTCATATTTTAACTTTCATTGCCCAACTCTCATCGCTCAACTGCTATCTCCAGACCACCATTATCTAACTTTTAAGCCTGACTACCATCTCTTTACTGTTACCATAACTCTTCATTATTTATTTAATAATTTCTAAGATAGATGTATGAGACAAACCTAATATTCTCAACTTTATAATCACATATGTTTTTAATTAATGAGAAGAAAAAATTTCCATAATCTTACTTACATACTGGATCATTTTAACTACATCAGGCTCCATGTTTTTTTTTTCTTTTTGGATTTTTAACATAAAGACTTTAATGTCTCTTTCAACATTTATTTATTATATCTATGGTGGATATTGTACAAAACTAAGATATTAAAATCTCTCACTTTGCTACTTCAAATATTTTAATGTGCAACAAAGTATAAGCTTAACATCAATAATACTTTTCCAATAATAATACATGAGAGCATATGAATATAATAACACCTAATTCTCTAAATAGAAGCAAGGTACTTAAGTGGATTAGGTAATTATTTATTTAGAAGCAATTAATTGAATCATCAAATTTTCTTTCAATTTCATGCCCTATAACTAAATATTGAACTCCTCATTATTATCAATGCTTGATGTCCCCTACTTGGACAATCATGATCCAATCTCCCATAATCACACATTCTCAATTATACTTAAAACACTCATAAGGTATGCACCTTTGGTCACTCAAATGCATCTCTCTCTCTCTCTCTCTCTAGTCTCATCCACTCATTTACTATACACACACACACACACACTACTCATTCCTCGCTTTCTAGTCTCACCCACTCATTTGCTATATTATTTTGCACTACACGAGTTTCAATTTGAGGATACTAAGAATACATAAAATAATGGAAAGGAATCAAGTTAGGTTGGTATTAATGAGAATAACTTACCAAGTTAAGGTGTCTAAAGGGATAATACATGTGGGCTCCGAAAATTTGCCAGCGACCTCTTGATGAAGAGAGTATGATTTAGTGTTGGTGTAATTTTCAAAAGGCAGATGAATAACAGATAAGACACTACCCAGAGATTTTGCCCTCATTTTGCGAGGACATCAGATCTGGTTCCAGGTTTTCTATAAGTGCAAGCACCTATAGTTAATTACCTCTCTTAGTGCTGAGAGAGAACTTTCGATTAAGGCTAATCGTTAGGTCACTTAATGCATAGCATATAATAGCAGCATGTGGAGTTTTTAAAATTTAGATTTATGAAATTCGTTATATTTAACTTAAAGCAGATGGTTGGAGAACGACAACGTAGCCGATCTAGATCTCATGGTTCCGTCATCCCAGGCTATCGTGATCCTTAGCCTACTTAGACAGAGGAGGTAGTCGACCCAACCTGACCGAAGGATCCTTATCAGCAACACATGGGTTACGTCATCCAAGAAATTCTTGTAGACTGGTGTTTGTCAGAGACAAGATTAAGTCTATCTTAGCTAACAAAGGACTTTTGCCCAATCAAGTATACCCTATGGTTCACAACTCAAAGGGTCAGAGCCATTAGGGAGCTTATGGGCTACAGTCGTGATCGTGATATAGTGGGGTCATTTGGCAATAACCACTCGATCAGAGGACTATGGTCGTAACTGCATCATGTAGAGCCTACTGGGTAAGCCACGCAGTCAAAGGCCGCGTGTTACATCCTTGCTAGCATGAGATTGTTTGAGAGTAAACATAGTTGTGTACTTGATTTGACTTTGGCTCCTTTGTGAGCTAAAGTTTTCTTAATTTATCTCATTCAACAAATAATTGCGAAAGGTGGATTGAGTTTTAGCTTTAAGCTCTTTAAAGATTGAATTTCACTTAGACATTTATAGCTCAATGGTATTTTAAATTCTGCATTTAGATTGATATTCAATCTAAGTTAATTTGCTCTGAAATTATAATCATATTTTGATTGAAGTATCCCTCCGGTTAAAATTATTATTTAACATATATCATCAGGTTTATTATTTCATTATTTAGATCCTAATTCTATTAATTTAATAATAAGATCTGTAATATTAATGTAATTCGATGTTTTGTTAGATTGAATATATTATAATAACATTATTTGATTTTTAGGTTTTGTTAACCCGGAACCGGTTCTGAGACCCAACCGAGAAGCAACCCGCGCAGCATCCTCAAACACTTGAATTTAAGTATTCAGCGTAGTGTCGAGGCCCATGCCGGTGTATTTGATTCAACATTAATTTAAATCTAAGAAATTTATATAATATTTCTTGTTTTGACCTAATTTATTGCAATTATAAATTTTTTTGATAAAATTTTGACAATATCCCTCTCGGCAGCCCCTCACATAGAGGCTCTAAATGGGCCTACCCACCATGCTAGAAAAAGTATGTATGGGTGGTGTAAACATCACCGCCAAATGCGTCATCCCACCATGTCAAGAAAGACATATATGGGTCTCTGAAGTACCTATATGAGACACATATTTTCCTGCCACACTAAGAAAGGCGTGTACAGATACTTATATATTTACAACGTCAAGTTAAAACATTGATTTTAGCTTTATTATTGAATTTTTATTATGCAATTTATTAATCATGTCGATAAAATTTAAAAGATTTCAAAGATCGGTCCTCCCCGATAGTCTACTTGTATGTTTGCCAACCATGCTAAAGAGCATGTATGAGTGGTATAAACCACGACCTGAATGCACTTTTCCACAATGCCAAGAAAAGAATGTATGGGGCTCTAAAGTACCTAATGAAACAAATTTTCCCGCCACGCCAAGAAAGACGTGTACGGGCACTTATACACCTACAATTTAATTCAAATAATAATTTTATATCATATCCTAGTTTACTATCGTTATGCATCCCTGGTTTGGTGTTTGATTAACTTTATAACATCCCGACGTCCCGATAGGGGCTACTGCATGTTGGGCTGCACCACCAAAAAAAGGGCAGAAGGGTATAAACCACGGTCTGAATGCGCCTTCCCACCATGCCAAGAAAGGCATGTATGGGTCTCTAAGATACATGCTGAATAGGTACTTATACACACGCAAGCAAGTACAACTTTTTCTGCTACGCTAA
The DNA here is from genome assembly GCA_021442155.1 of Cymbidium sinense. Taxonomy (NCBI): domain Eukaryota; kingdom Viridiplantae; phylum Streptophyta; class Magnoliopsida; order Asparagales; family Orchidaceae; genus Cymbidium; species Cymbidium sinense. The sequence goes on along the minus strand of CM038215.1, from coordinate 138,895,580 downwards.
GAAAGGTGTGTACGGGTACTTATAGTCAACAAGCAAATACAGGTTTCCCCGCCATGCCAAGAAAGTTGTGTATGGGTACTTATGGTCAAAACATTTCGAGAAAGCACTGCGCGCTGGGGCATGTGGGGAGCTCACGAGTGATGGCGCACGCTGGTGCATGGTGCTGAGCGAAGGGATCATGAGAGTCGCAGCACGGTGTGGAGGGTGCGGGTGTGAGCTGGTCATGGGCGCTGGTCGGGAGCAACGTGGTGCATGCAGTCACAAGGCACGGTGCTGATCGCAGCAGCCTGTCAGGAGCAGTCCTGAGGCGGCGGAGTGGGTCGCGGCACCTGAACAGCTGAGCAGGCGGGAGCTCACAGCATGGGCACAGGGGAGAAGTGACGCGCTGGTGCAGCCGCAGGCCAAGCGGGTGTCGACTACCGCGACTGATGCATGACTGACGCAGCGACGCTGGAGTCGTGACGTGAACGCAGAACCGGATGGAAATTTCACCACTAAGACGGAGGTGTCGCAGAATCGTCACGAGAATCTCAGAAGACGGCTTGCTTGCAGGAGATGGACGGGAGAGTTCTGAGAGGAGATCGAGAGAGATGATCGAAAAGAGGATTCCGCAAGAGGAGGGGAAGATGAATATGAAAAATTGGGGTTTAGGGTTTTAGGAGAGGTATTTATAGGATTTATTTTTTTATTATTTTATTTTCCCTAATTTGGATTTTCGCACTGATATCATCACATAGATAATATATATATTGATTTTAGGTTACTCTGATGTTCCGGACACAACGACATAGTCCATTTTGCGATTGGAGGCCGTTTGATCCAAGTCGGTGTCAAAATCGGGTCAATTTAGGTTCAAATTTTGTTGCTTTTCGCTTCGATATTATGCGATACTCGTCCAAATTGAGGTGAATCCTCATTTAATAGGTTTTGATGTTTCGATGCTAACAGACTAATCAATTTCATGAATGAAGATAGTTTGAGCAACGTCGCAACTTCCTGACCTCGATATACATGTCAGTGCATCAGCGACCCTCCTTCTTGATCGGTCGACCGTCAAATTATGCAAGATATATATTCTGGTCAATTTCAATATTTTGAACGTGATGGCGGATCCCGTTCATCAATCAGAGGTCATTTTGATTTATTTTCATTACCGTTGAGTGTATATCAGCTCCGATTTGCGTGTTGTTGTATCTGATTGCTCGATATTCATGCATACTCGTCTAAATTGAGCACGAACAGTCTCATTTTATAGGTTTTGACATTTCAATGCTAAGAGAGTAATCAATTTTATGAACAGAGGTTGTTTGGGCCTCTTCGAGGCTTCCCTACCTTGATATGCCTGTCAGCGCTTCAATGAACCCCTTCTTGATCAATTGACCGTCGAATTATGCAAGATGCGTATTCTGATCAATTTTGATATTCTGAACGTGATGACAGAGTCCATTCATTGATCTGAGATAATTTTGACTAATTTTTGATGTTGTTGAGTGTGTTTGGGCTCCGATTTGTGTGCTGAAGCTCATCGAATTCACCTTGTGAGCTCGATTTGACTTATGATGTGTGCATGGAGGTGCCCCCCAACAAATATGATTCCCGCATAGAGCAAGTCATGTTTGTTGAAAACTGGTTGACCCTTTGGGTTGGTCACAGATCTTGGATCACTTTATCTTCGATTTCGGTGGCTCATGGAGCTTTAATAAGATTTGTTAATAATTTGATGGTTTATTTTGGACATGCTAGATGACAGAGTTGACCGATTTGTCAGGATCAACTTGTCGGCTGGATAAGAGCTCTTCTTCATCTACTATCTACTTTAATGGGCTTGCTGAAAACCTCTTTCTCTTGTATTGTTGTAAACTTAAATTTCCTCCGACCCTAGCTTCATGCTTGATCGGGTTTGATGGAGGAATTAGTTTATTTACTTTGAGATTTGAAATTCCTTCTGCCCTAGCTTTAAGCTTGATGGACTTGATGAAAGATTGACCTAATTTGTCCATATTGACTTGTCAGGAAGTGTGTATATGCCTTAAGTCCTATTACTGCTTTGACATACTCATTGAAGGGTGCATACATCAATTGACCTTCCGCTCATATTAGGCCAATGTTGAGTTATCGCCTAATGTGCTTTAATGAGAATAACCATGAAATTCTTTTAGTTCAGCCATTACCTTTGTGTGAACTATAGAATCGCTTCCTCGGTCCTGTGCTTTTCACTTTTGCAAACTTGATGAGGGAATTGGCTTTGATTTATGTTTCATTCTTAATCAGATCATTTGAAAAGAGATTGGAATATCACCTTGTAGGCAATATATAGAGTGATTTGAGGCACTGAATTGAGAGTTTCCTCAGATTATCTTGGTTTGTCGATCGAGCGAAAAGATCTCTTGGATTTTGGTTGCTTGTAGTCACTCAGTTGGATTTGATTTGAGATTGAACAACTATCATCATTGGACTAACAAGCAGGAGCTCTTTCACTACAACCTTTTCTTGCGGCTTGTTGAGTGAGGAGAGCATCAAGAACTTGGCCATTTATGGGCTTGTTGAGTTCGACCTTTAGAACTTACTCGAGTTTTTGACTTATGCTGTGAAGGCTTAGCGGTCTTATCATTAGACTAACGAATGGGGGCTCTTTCACTGCGGCCTTTTCTTGCGGCTTGTTGAGTGAGGAGAGCATCAACAACTCGGCCACCTGTGGGCTTGTTGAGTTCAACCTTTAGAACACATCCGTTTCCTAGACTTGAAAATGTAGGGATTGATGTTTTTACAACTTAGTTGATTGAAGCTTCCAAAATCATGAGTTCTTCTGATTTGATCTTTGACATTTAACGGATCTTGGAGGGAAACTTTTGACATTTAGATTGTCTTTTCATGCATTGAAGCAGATTCTTTTTGTTCTTGTAAGACCTGCAACTTTAACAATAATAGTTATAGATATATTCAGGGATCTCGGCATAAAGCTTGATGTCAACTTGAATGCATGTGCAAGAAGCTCTCATGTTTCACATGGATTGATTGAGTAGCTTTGATATATGAAAACTAAAAAATTCCCCCTATCTAACAGGGAGATTACAGACTAATTCAAAAATGCATTACAAAGTTTTAACTTTTTTAATATAAATAAATGAAGCTCATTCTGATTATCATACATATATTTATCTAAGGATCTCGACTTGAAGCACGAGGTCAACTTAGCTATATAAAAATTCCCCCTATATAACAAGGGAAGGCATTGGCAGTAACTTAAAAATGCATTCTCATTTTACGAGAGAATCTTCAAGTGATATTACGTATATAGTTGAAAGCCTTATTAGTGCAAGATTCATTTAAGTATTTATATACTTATCCATAGTCAGTTGTGATATTTTTTTCAGATATCGACCATTAATTGGTGGCATCGGTCGTTGACCATTCTTGTCAATAAGATGGTAGGCTCCTTCGTACACCTTCTATATGATGTAAGGACCTTCCCAGTTAGCTTCAAATTTACCACCGATCTTACGATGAGGGATGATTGGCCTTCTCAGCACCAGAACTAATTCACCTTTTTGGAATGTCTAAGAACGTACTGGACTATTGAATGCTTTGGACATCCTCGCTCGATAAATTTCTAAACATTGTTGAGCTTAGAGTCTAACTCCGTCAAGCGCATCCACTCTTCCATTCACAGGAGAGCATTCTCAACTTGAGTAAGATTGAATTGAGCCTACTCAAGTGATAGCTCAACTTCTAGTGGCGAATAGCCTCAACTCCAAATGTTAGAGCATAAGGGTGGTTTGGCTTTTATAAGTTATGTATGCCCGAATTGTTTCCATTATTTTAGTGTGCCACTCTCTTTTATTCTTCATGAGAATCTTTTTGAGCAGCTTTACCAATGTCTTATTGAAAGCCTCTGCTAAACCATTCATCCTTGGATTATAGATTGATGAATACCGACAATCAATTTTGTACCGATCAATGAATCTATATATCTTGGCACTCTTAAAAGCCAGGCTGTTGTTTGAAATGATTCATCATAGTACCCCGAATCTATAGATAATATTATTAGTGAAGAAGTCAACAACTCGGTCAACAGTGACTTCCTTAAATGGAGCGGCCTCAGCCCACTTGGAAAAGTAGTCAGTAGCTGCTAGAATGAATTAATGTCCCACTGATGATGGAGGATCAACCAGTCCAATTATATTTGTGCCCCAACTTTTGAATGCCCAAGACATTATTGTTGGGTGTAGAGGATTCAGAGGTTGATGAATGAGATCCTCATGGACTTGGCATTCATGACATTTTCTAGCATGATTTATGCAGTCTTTCACCATTAAAGGCCAATAGTCCATTCTCTTAATTTTTGTTGCCATTTTAGGACCTGACTGATGTGCACCACAAAGTCCTTCATGAATTTCAGACATTACTCTATTGGCTTTATCCGTTCCTAAGCATCGCAACCACATTTGCTCAAAGGATTTATTGTACAATGTGTCATTGACATAAGCATACCATAGGATTCTTTTTATAATTTGTGTGGCTAGTGATTTATTGCTTTCTTTTGCTTTCTTTGAAATAATCGATGAAGGGTTGTCTCTAATCATCAAGCTCTTCCACTGTGAAAGCTTCACATGATTTGTTTGTAGTACTTTTGAGTTTTTCTATCTCTTGTACTTGTCATTCTTTAGGAGAGTGAGGAGAAATTTGAATTGCTTCCTGCTGGCTTGAGTTTGATGTCCCCTCTACCTATGGGGAATATGAATTTACTGGTTGTAGAACTCGACGAGTGGACACTTCAATCAACACATTGTCGTCGTCCATGTTCGTTATCCCTTTTGCTAGCTTGGCCAGGCAATCTGCTTTAATATTCTTTGATTGAAAAACTTGAGCTAGTTTAATGTTTAGAATTTGCTTCATGAGCTCAAGCACTCACTTATGGTAGTACACCAATTCAAGCTTGTTAATCTTATAGAGACCCAACACTTAGTTGCTTACCAATTGAGAGTCTCCAAAGATTCTTAAATTTTGAATGCTGATAACAATGGCTTCTTCAAGACTTGCCACCAATACCTCATATTCAGCTTCATTATTAGTTCTTGGCTTAGTTAGCCTGTATAAACATCTCATTATGCCACCCTTCGGTGTTATGAAGATGAGGCTGACACCGGCTCTTGCATTTGGAAAATTTGGGGGCTGAGGAGGCTTAATAGATGATGCATCATCGAAATACATTTTCTAGATCTATAATTCTTCCCTTTTGCAGATTAGCGGGATTTGTTCATCGGGTAAATCATCATTGACTACTGAATCTACTGGGATAGGATGTGCAACGAGAAAATCTAGTATTTTCCCCTTAACAGCTTTTTGAGATACATACATAATATCAAATTATTGAGTATGCCCATCGCCAAATGATCCAATGTTTGGTCTTGTCATCAAGAACTTCAGCGGATCGATCTTTGAGATGAGCGTTATCTTATGTGATAACATGTGCAAGACAGTGCTTCTCGATCGGAGAGTACTTTGCCTCAGCTCTTATCAATCATCGACTGATATAGTATAGCACATTTTCCTTACCCTCTTCATTGTATGCAAGCAATGCTCAAGGGATTCTTCTAATGCGTATACAAAATGAGAGGCTTTCCCGGGACTGGTGCTGCAAGAATTGGTGGATTCAACATGTATCTTTTGATGCTATCGAACGCTTCTTGGCACTCATCATCTCATTTAAATGGTGCATTCTTCTTCATCAATTTAGTAAATGGTTGACACCTGCCCGACAGATTTGATATGAAGCGCCAGATGAATGTCAAATGTCCATGCACGGAATGAAGCTGACGAAGATTCTTCAACGGTGGCATATTCACTATCGCTTCGATTTTATTAGGGTCGATCTTAATTCCTCTATGCTGTACCACATAGCCAAGGAACTTTCCAGGCAAAACCCTAAATGCACATTTAAGAGGGTTCATCTTAAGATCATACTACCTAATTCTTTCGAAGACCATCCTCAGGTCACCAAAATGATCTCTTCGATCTATGCTCTTGAAGACGAGGTCATCCACGTAGCATTCTACTTTCTAATGAATCAACTCATCGAAGATGCGTGTCATGGCCCTTTGATATGTAGCTCCAACATTCTTCAATCCAAATGGCATATGTAGCGATACCAATTGGTGTCCTAAATGATGTTTTCGCCTTCGTGAGCCATCTTGATTTGATTGTATCCAGATATATCTATAAATGAGAACATATCATAGTTGAAAGTATTGTTAACTAGTAGTTCTGATATTGGAAGCAAAAAATCATCTTTTGGGCATGCTTTGTTCAGATCTCGAAAATCAATGAAAATACGGATTTGACCATTCTTCTTTCTCACTAGAACAACATTGGCTATCCAATATGCATACGTTTCTTCTCGGATAAAGCCTTCTTTGATCTTTTCTTAGTTTTTTGCACGCATTCTTCAATCTCTAATCTCATTCGGAGCTTGTTTAATGTGTGTTGCCTGCCTTGATGCTAGTTTGTGAACTGCCACATTAGGGGATAAGCTTGGCATTTTTGAAGTATGTCCAAGTAAAGCAGTCCCTGAATTCACATAGCAAAACTTTTATTTCTTCAACTTTTTCATCAGGTAGAAGGAACTAACAAAAGTTGGGCGAGGATCATCCTCTATTCCCAAGTTGATTTCCTTCAACTCATCCATGGTAGATGTCTGTCCACCATCCTCAAGCTCTTCAGGTGCTGGCTTGACTTTTACCTCCTCATCTTGGTCAAATAAACCTCATAAAGATCATCTTCATTTTCAATTTCAGTGTCAATCTTTTCTTCTATTATCGCATAATAAGTTTTCTTCATGTCAAATGTATTCAAGACCTTTAGATGTATGATTATCACACTTTCATAAGGTTTGTGGACTTTTTAAACCCCAGAGAGTATCAAAGAAGCGGGCTCACCATTTTTCTGTTCCAATATCAACTCCCAATTTGAGCATCATCTTACGAATCCTTGAAGGATAATATTTTAGCATTCTTGTGAAAACCACATCATCAGATTCATTAAATTACATGAACCAATCAAAATCCTGATGATAGTACTCCTCAGACTTGTAAAATGAAATTCCATGTTCATTACTTCCAGACAAAAGAAGCACAAAGAAAGTCTTTAACTCTTCAACAATGTGGACTTCATGTGGAGTGATTTCTTTAAAGTGTTTAAAAGGAACCGACATGATCACTAATGATTCTTCTGATATCAATAGGTCTACCGTTCTTCTTGAAGAGATACACCAAACTTCACTTTCATAAGTGTAATCATACTAACTGAGTATCCATAATTTTCTTTCCTTTCACCAGAGACTTGTTTACTCCCTTGGGTCTGACAAAAGGATCATCATCTTCTTCTTCTACGTCACTACCCAGATAAGGGACTAGCCTTTTCAACTTATGTGATGCGCTAGCTGCTTTAGGAAGAGTCGGCGTTGGCTTCTTTCTTTCTTTTTCCTTCTTCCCTTCTCTATGTTATTTTGTAGCCTTTGAGGTAGAAGCTTTGGATTGTTGAGGCTTGGGATCCTTCAACAAATAGTATTTTGCATGTTCATAGATTTTAGCTTCATGGACTACAAATGGCTTAAGGTTGCCAGAAATTCTATGTTCTTCCTCGCTTGTTATGTATTTCATGCATTAGTGCAAAGTAGATGGACCATTCCACTCATTTAACCGGGGCTCCAACAAGGCCCCAATGAGGTGTCGATCAATGACATGGAATTTGGCTTTTGTGTGATTTCTCCAAATCTTAGCAGCAAGGTAAAAGACCTGGGCATCTTTTGCCCTTTTTCATTGAAGTCGTGGATCATCAATTTGTCTTACCCTAGATGTTGAACATTAAGGGACAATCCTCTCAATGTTTTTAGATGCATGAGATTAATGGATGAATCTAGATCAATTAGAATTCAATTTATTATGACACCATCGCTCTCCGTAGAGACATATAGCGGGCAATTATGTTCTGATATCCCGAGCATAAGATCTTCCTCAGAAAAGGTGATCATCGGAATATCTTGAGATTGTAATAATTTAATCATACATCACTCGGTGAAGTACGCTTCATATTTCTTTAGATTATTAAGAGCTTGAATTAAGGTTTCATGGAGATCCTGCAACATCAGGAGGGCCCCATACACACTCAATTGTGCAGATATCTTCTTCAAGTGCGACAAGATGTTGTAATCGATTCCTTTATCCATGTTAGACTTCTTCTTTGGATCTTTGGGAATGATTTTATTGACTTCTATATTCTTATCATTACCTTTATTTGGCATTCCTTTCTTCGCGTGATGATCACCTTGCCACTTCTTACAGAGTCGCTTCTATCTATCTCAGATTCTTCTGAAGAAGTCTCCTCTTCAAAATCACTATTTATGCCTGAGGATTGGATGGAGCCTTCGAATCACTACCCAATTTTATGCCCTTCATTAATGGTGATATTGAAGACTCTGACTCATCTTCCTCCATAAAGCACAAGTCTTCTTCCGAGCTATGTTTGCTTCACCATCAGGCAAGGCTTGAATGCCACATCATTGGTGGTTCTTCTTCTTAGATTATCTCGAAGAAGTAGATTTTATCGGGGAGTATCCAAGGACATCGAGATAACTCGACAGACTTCTCTAAAAAGAGATTCTTCGTCATCATCTCCTTCATCATTTGTTTCAATGATTTGGAGTCCTGACATGAAATAAACAAGGTTAATTGGTTGTCTTGCTAGTCATTGATATTCTTCAAGATTATTAATAATCTTTTGGATAGTAGATTTCTTCTTTATCTTCTTTTATTTGGCTAGCCTTTTGGGAGTTTTTGGTGAACTCTAAATAGGTTATTTCTCAAGGAGAGGAACACCAAACACCTTGACTGCTTCTAAAGAGCAGAATATTTTGATGTAGAGTCTACCTTCGGTTCTACCACCAGTTCAAGTGGAGATTTCCATCTGACACCCGGAATGCCTTCTAATTGCTTCAACATCTTCATAGTTTTTTCAAGACCGCAGCCTCCCATTTGTCATTCTTAACTATTTTTTCTTTAGCTTTATCTTTCTACGGGTGCACGGAAGAGAATGTAACCATCCTTGTATATTCTTTCTTTGGGTGAATAAGAACACTATTGGATAACATGAATTCACCTCTCCTGTATTTTCTTTCTAGTCAGTCCTTGAACACATAGTAATCTTCTATAGGGTGGCTAACTAGATATGGACAAGTAATTTGGTTGTCGGCTCAACTCTTCGTGTCTTTTACATTCTAGCAACTCCAACCGTGCCTTGAGTGCTTGCTGAAATAGTTTGGTCATGCTTTCCCTTTTGAATGACTATTCCTTGTTCATCTTCTCCTTAAGAGATGGACGCATTCGATCATCACTCCTAATGGTTGCCTTGGTCACCACTATCGGAGAAAGTTATGGGTTTATCATTTCCTCCAAGAACTAACCTTGATTAAGAATTGAAGGGTTGTTTAACTTTATCTTCAAAATAGATAGGTTGTTTCCCCTTATCTACATTGTAAGTTTCCCTCCTTCCTCTATTTGAATTATATGAAGCAATGTGAGATTCAATCCCCCTTGATTCTGAGAACTTCTCTTTCTTTGTTCTGTCTGAATGACTTTTAGTTTTAGAGAGATTCAACTTTTTAAATTTTGCCACCCGATTTAGTAGTTCTTGAAAGGTGGTGATGGAAGCCATGCATAAATAGGGAACCATTTAATCATCAATGTTTCCCATTAGCAGTTGAATTACATGTTCCTCTTCTAGCTATTGCTCGCACTTCATGCTCATATTATGCCAGCGAGTTATGTATTTAGTGACTGATTCGTCCTTCTTTCTCTTCTCCAGGGTGAGATCAGCTATTGTAGTCTTTTTAACTACACTAGCAATCTTTTGATAAACATTGCCTCCAGCTTGGTGAATGTCTTAACTGAGTCATTTGGCAACTCATACCACTCAAAAGTAGTTGAAGTTAGCTAACAACCGCGGAACAATAGCATCATTACTCCCAGTATTAGAACGGGTTGCTTTGAATTATGCTAGGTGCTGTCTGGGGTTACCATTTCCATCAAATGAGTGAAATTTTAACACTGAGTAACCTTTAGGATATGACACCTGGGCATATTCTGCAGGATATGGGTGACCTATGTTCACTAGTTTCTCCACCTGTTCTACAGCTATGACAACTTTAATCTTTACACTTATAATAATTTCAAGTTGTACAGCAATCACTAACTCGGATGTGCTCAGTATTTGCTGAAGAATGGGTGGAGCAGTCAATTAATTGACTTAATTTCTACCATTATGAGCACTTTGTGCTCCAGAGGTTTGTGGCGCTTGCTCAACTGGTGGATTGATGGGCGCAATGTTGATTGTTTGATGATTGACAGGAGGAACTGGTGTCGGCACTGCAATAGCATTCCTCTACATCATTTGCATCATGAGATTCATCTACATCATCATCTGGTTCATTTTTGAATTTAGTTGAGAGATCTCCTTATCCTTCACTTTCATCTGCCATCGCATTTGCCTTTGAACCTGAGCAAGTGTAGCAATGTCAGTGAATAGAACATTATCTTCTTCTTCTGGTTCCTCTTCTTGCTCATCACTTGAGGAGAAACTAAAATATTCTACTTTCATTTGACCTGGTGTCGATTCTTCGATGTGGATAGGAGGTGCGGCTCAGATGCTTGATTGGTATACATTATTACACCGATGATTCTCCAATGTGTTGAACCACACATACCACCTCTACCCCCATGATGTCTTCTTCTTCTTCTTCCTCTTCTTCTTCTTGTATCCTTATCTCTGATCGATGTCTCCATCTGATTTCAAGCTCAGAGTGTGGGATGAATGTCTCCTCAATTATAGGGCTACGATCAAAATCAATAGAAGATCATTTAAGTTGCTGATGGATTCTGAAGATTCTCCGTTTCTCACCACCGAGCCTCATTAATTATAACATTCTTGAGCCCATTCTGTTGGGCTATCATGGATCTCCGGATATGCAAACCGGATGTCTCACCCTTTTACCTTTTAGTGGTAGCTTCTTCTTGAGGCTTCGGCCCCCAGACTTATTTTTCTTTATGTCGGGACCTTTTGGTAGTGCATTCCTGAACATGTAGTTTAAGTGTCACGCCTCGATGTTCACCGTGCAGGGCTTATTTGTAATGCTCCTAAGTTCTTACTACCTTTGATGGTAGCCTTTGAAATTGAGAATTGTTGGCTTCTCTGATAATCAAATTTTGATATCTCTTCTTCATAAGGCCTTATTCTTTTACAACTTTCAGCACCTTGTGCACTCTAGAGGATAGAGTCTTAGGATGCCTCCTTTGTGTGGTTGGAGCTTGGTACCGTTGCTTCCAAACCGATTTCTTAATATCACCAATAGAGCTATTCCTTTTCACCCATTTGAGATTTTCAAAATTATTGTGGGTGGAAACACTCGCTTCTGGTTCCACAGCCGGTCATGTAACAGAGGGGCTAGGTGAGAGCTATTGGGCTCACAACTGACATTCCTTTTTCTCCTTTGTCTTCTAGTTAGCTTTCCTCCAAATGAGAAGCTTCAGCATCATGTTGGCCTTGAGCAAAGGGCAAGGTCGGTAGAGAAGTTGCGTTTGAATGAACTACTGAAATTATTTGCCCAATCATTATCCTCTTTATGGCTGGACCTTCAGTGTGTCCCAACCTTTCAAATACAGAGGCTCTCTTTTGAGGAACCTCAACAACAGTAGTGACAGGAGTTTTGGTAGACTTGTCCTGCTGCACGGGTTGATGTGCAAATTGAGCATGATTATCTCGTGGCCCAATAGTAGTTCAAACAATGATTGCTGAAAAATCTAAGCTACCAAATTGTATAGTAGCTCCAAAGATCCCCTGTTGATGACGATTAGCCAAAGGGATGTTTGGCCAAGGGCACAAGAATGGTTTGTTCTGAAGATCCATCTGGAAAATGAAAGATGGGGATTAGTAATCAGTAATTGATATATCATCCTACACTTTCATAATGCATAGATATGACAAAACAAACATGATAAAATATGAAAACAAGTTATGAATAAAAAGATTTTCAAAACTTCAGAATTATGTTCATTATACAAATAATTTTGAGTTTCAATCAATTTAACTTTATAAATAACTTTAAGTTTTCATTTTACTATACTCCACTGCTATCATAGCTTTGATTCGACTAGCCAAAGATGGAAAGAGAAACCTATCCCCAGTGGAGTCATCAAAAATCTGTGGGCTCCAAAAATTCACCACCGACCTCTTGATGAAGAGAGTATGATTTAGTGTCGGTGTAATTTTAGAAGGTAGATGAATAGTAGATAATACACTACCCAAAGATTTCACCCTCATTTTGCGAGGACTTTAGATCTGGTTCCAGGTTTCCAATAGGTGCAAGCACCTATGGTTAATTACCCCTCTCAGTGTTAAGAGAGAACTTTCGATTAAGGCTAGTTATTAGGTCACTTAATGCATAGAATATAATAGTAGCATGTGAAGTTTCTAAAATTTAGATTTATAAAATTCATTATATTTAACTTAAAGTGGATGGTTGGGGGAACGATGATGCGCTTGATCTAGATCCCATGGTTCCATCATCCTAGGCTGTCATGGTCCCTAGTCTACTTAGTCAGAGGAGGTAGTCGACCCAACCTGATCGAAGGATTCTTATCAACAACACATGGGTTACGTCATCTAAGAAATCGATGTAGACCTGGGGTGGTGTTTGTCTAAGGAGACAACCTTAAGTCTACTTTAGCTAACAGAGGGCTTTTTTCTCAATCAAGTATACCCTATGGTTCACAACTCAAAGGGGCATAGCCATTATGGAGCTTATGGACTACAGTCATGATCGTGATATAGTGGGGTCATTTAGCGACAACCATGGTCGAATCAGATCATATGAGCTTACCAAGCCACGCAATACAAGATACAGCCACATCCATGAGATTGATTGTGAGAGTAAACATAGTTGTGTACTTGATTTAATTTTGGCTCTTTTGTGAGCTAAAGTTTTCTTAATTTGTCTCATTCAATAAATAATTATAGGTGGATTGAGTTTTAGCTTTAAGCTCTTTAAAGATTGAATTTCACTTAGACATTTATAACTCAATGGCATTTTAAATTTTGCATTTAGATTGATATTCAATCTAGGTTAATTTGCTCTGGAATTATAATCATATTTTGATTGAAGTATCCCCTCCAATTAAAATTATCATTTAACACAGACATCAACGGGGAGATTTATTATTTTATTATTTTATCCTAATTTAGTTTAATAATAAAGGATCATCTATCATATGATAGATTAGCTTCGATGTTTTGTTAGATTGAAGATATTATAATAACATCATTTGATTTTAGGTTTTGTTAACCTGCACCCATTTTAAGACCAATTAGAAGCAACCCCAAGAAAATTCTAACACTAAATTTAAGCATTTCAACGAAGGCATCCATGCAATTGTATTTGATTCAACATTAATTTAAATCTAAGAAATTTATATAATATTGCTTATTTTGACCAAATTCTATTACAAGTATAAATTTTTTTGATAAAATTTTGACAGTATTTCGGCAGCCTCCTGACGTTGTCCCCACATAGGAGGCTACAACAGGGACTAGGCCAGTCCACCATGCCAAAAAAGGCATGTATGGGTGGTGTAAATACCACGGTCAAATGTGTCATCCCACCATGTCAAGAAAGACATGTATGGATCTCTGAAGTACCTATTTAAGACATATATTTTCCTGTCATGCTAAGAAAGGCATGTATAGGTACTTATATATTTGCAACATCAAGTTAAAACATTAATTTTAGCTTCATTATTAAATTTTCATTAAGCAGTTAATTAATCATGTCAAAATTTGGCAAGATTTAAAAGATCCCACGTCCCCATAGTTACTTACTGCATTTTGCCGCTTACCACCAAAAGAAAGTGTATGGTGGAATAAACCACCATGAATGCATTCCCCACCATGCCAAGAAAGGCATTCTGGTACCACCTGAAATAGATTTCTCTACCACACCAAGAAAAGTGTGTACGAGTACTTATACACCTTTAAGTTAGTTCAAATAACAATTTTATATCACATCTTAGTTTACTATCAAGATATGCAGGTTCCCCTATCGGTGTGAAGTTTGATTTGGCAAAGATCCCTGTCATCCCCATATTGAGGCTACTTTGGGTCACGCCCACCATGCCATGAAAGGCGTATGGGGTATAAACCACACTGAATGCCTTCCCACCATGTCAAGAAAGGCATGTATAGGTCTCTAAGGTACCGCTAAAATAGATTTTCCCGCCATGCTAAGAAATATGTGTACGGGTACTTATACACATGCAAGCAAGTACAAATTTCCCCGCTATGCTAAGAAAGGCGTGTACGGGTACTTATAGTCAACAAGCAAAACAGTTTCCACCACGCCAAGAGAAGCAGTGTGAGTACTTATGATCAAAATAGCTGCAGACTGCAGGGCATGCGAGGGAGCTCACGGCGCCGACTGCAGGTGTGCACGCTGGTCGCGGAGCAAGAGCGCGAGGTCATGGGTGTGGGTCCCAGTACGGGTCACAGACATTGCGGTGCATCACAAGAGTGGCGGCTCGAGGCGATCATGAGTAGGTCCCAGGTTATAGATGAGATGCGGATGGAGGCGCAGGTGCGGAGCGCCATGAACGATAATCGACCAGATTACACCACAGGAGATGGACTGTGTCTATCATAATCGGGGAATCTCAGAAGAGAAGCTAGAGATGAGAGAGTTCCATGAGAGGGAGATTGTGAGAGATGGTCGTATGGGAGAAGGGCTTCAGCTACGAGACGAGGGGAAAATGAATAGGAAAAATTAGGGTTTAGGGTTTTAGGAGGGGTATTTATAGAATTTATTTTTTTATTATTTTATTTGCCCTAATTTGGATTTTCACGCTGACATCATCACATAGACAATATATATCAATTTTCAATTACTTTGATGTTCCGGAAGCAACGACGTAGTTCATTTTGCGATCGAAGGCCGTTTGATTGAAGTTTGCCTCAAATCGAGGTGAATTTCAGTTCAAATTTGCGCATCGTTGCTTCCGCTCGCTCGATATTCACACATACCCATCCAAATTGAGTGAAATTAGTCTCATTTGATAGGTTTTAATATTTTAATGCTAATGGAGTGATCAATTTCATGAACGAAAATTATTTGGGAAACATCCCATCATCATGACCTCGATATGCATTTCAGCGCATCGGCGACCCCCCTTCTTGATTGGTAGATCGTCAAATTATGCAAGATGCCTATTCTAATCAATTTTGATGTTTTGAACATGATGATAGAGACTGTTTGTCGATCGGAGGTCATTTTGACTTATTTTTGGTGTCATCGAGTGTATTTTAGCTTTGATTTGTGTGTTGTTGTATCTGATTGTTTGATATTCACGCATACTCTCCTGAATTGAGCGCGAACAATCTCATTTGATAGGTTTTGACATTTTGACGCTAACAAAGAAATCAATTTCATGAAGGGAGGTCATTTGGGCCTCATCACGGCTTCCCGATCTCGATATACGTGTCGACTTTGATGACCCCTTCTTGATTAGTCGACCATCGAATTATGCAAGATGTCTATTCTTATCAATTTTGACATTTTGAACATGATGATGGAGTTCGTTCATTGATCAAAGATCATTTTGACTAATTTTTGAAGTTGTCGAATGCGTTGTGGCTTTGATTTGCGTGCTAAAGCTTATCGAGTTCACCTTGTGAGCTTGACTTGACTTATGACGCATGCATGGAGGTCAACAATACATGCATAATAAGTTTGAAAATATTGATGTAAGAAATAATTAATTATAATTGAAGATTTTTTTAAGTATGTGAATGAAGATTAATAATGGCTAAGAAGAGAGAGAAAATAATAAAACGTAACGAGCTCTTAGAGTGGTTTGCCTAAAAGCCAAAGATAACAACAACACAAAATTTTAAGGGGTTGATCAAGCATCCTACATCTTCTATGTTATTGTTTAAAGTTTAAGTCTTCATGTAGTATTCTAAGGAAGAAGTTATAAGGTTGAAGAGAAGAAGAATTATAATTATCAATAGAACAAGAATAATGAGACCCTTATATTTGAGCTATCCAAATATTTTAGAGGAGAAAAGAGAAGAAATTAATAAAACATATGAGATGGACTATTAAGTACTTCAAATTCTATGAGAATTTTGTAAGTTTTGATCTTATTTGACTTGTCCCCACTCAATTTATCTTTATAACTTTCTTAATGCTTTCTATGACCCCCCTCCATAAAGTGGTTTTCATGTTATATGATGATGATAATGATAATTATAAATTATGAAAAATATGGCTATTATGAAAAACTAGCATCATGAATAGTAATGACTTGGCATGTCACCTCTTTATGGAAGTATCCATAATGGGCATTTATAGTAATGCTATAGGCAAGCAACGAAACATTATGAGAGATGGGGGCATGAGCTAGAACCTTTTCTAAGCTAGTTTGTTGATGATATAAATGTCATGTTGTAATTCCATTGGCCAATGTGGGCAACTATAGTGATCATAATGAGGTGATAGAAGACATGCATATTAGAGTTTAACCATAAATGTTAACATATTAAATCCTTTTTATTTATTATTTTATAATCTTCATACTTGTAGAAAAAAAGCAAATGCCTATAGCAAGTAGAGTTAAATAAATAATATTGAGATAAAAAGAGTTAAGAGGCATCCCAAGGGCATAAAATATTCTTATGGACTCTCCCAGAGACTATATAAAGGCCTACCCAAGAAGACCTTAAGTGATGCTACATGTAATCGCTTGAAGATTTTATTAATAACCAAACCACTAAGGTTGTTAAAGAAATTTGGAGCTTAAAATGTTAGTTGTGTATATGGGAATTTGGGATTTTAGATGTTACACTCTCTCTATCTCTTAATTAGGCTTATAAATGTCTTAATAAAAAGATAAAAAGGGCCCTTATATTTAAACTATAATCAACTTTTAGAGGAGGAGAAGAACAAAAGGATATAGAAGCCTTCTTTGAGAATGGTTATTGAACATTGTCAAGCTTAGGAAGTTTTGAACCACTTAAATTTGTCCTCCTTTCTCTTTTTGTTTATAGCTTCCCTCAATGCTTTCAATGATCCCCTTCTTATAAGGGTGTTCTTAAGATATAGTAATGATAATTTCCATTATAAGAATGAGTAGATATGAACAAAGTTAGTGATGGTTTAGTGAGGCCCTCTTTGTTGAGTTAGTTCTTAAAGACAAGATTGCGGTTACAAGTAGCAAAGTAGTTGAAGAAATGAACATAAGCTAATACTACCACTAGAATGATTGAGTAGTGACATAGAGGTTATATTATTATTTAATTGAATTATGTAGGTGGTTATAATGATCATGAAGGTGTACATGAAGGTATAAAAGAATTTTACCATAAATGCAAATATAGCAATACCTTTTAATCCATTATTTTCTTATTATGCTTATAAGAAAGATGAAATAAGTAGAGCAAGTAGATATAAATATATGATTCCAAAGTAGGAGTAAAGAGGATTCTTGATGGAATTCCCGAGTTAGAAAATTTTTAGAGGTACCTTCCCTAAGAAGGGTGATCATCTTCACAAGACAGATGCCCCTTTATGTACAATGGGAGGAGAGCCGAAATAGGGAGAACAAGATAATGTGCTTTATGATTCAACATCTAAATTATATATAGTTGATTTTATTAATTATGCCTAAGACTTTAAATATTATTTTGGCTATAAGTTATATTATATTTATGTTGAAGTTGATTAATTAGAAAAAATTTATTTTATTCTTAGAGTTTATAACATAAATTGAGGCTAGAATAAGCACAAATAATCACATGAACCAACAAAAAAGGTAAGTATTTCTAGTGCTCAAACAAACTAAATATCATAAGTAAAATAAATTAATAAAAGAAAGGCTGGTGCGGCCATATAAGAAAATTTTATGTTAGCGTGGTTTGGGCATATGTAAGTTGATTGGCTATTTGATGTGATAGCTATTATAATTATTCTAAACATGATCAATGACAATCAACTATAGGTTACATATTTGTGTTTTGATAAGGCCCAAAGTATTTCCCATGTTGGCATCACCTTTTCTTGAATAAAGAAAGACAATCTCTCACCTCAATGGGCTCTAGTGGTCAATTGAGAAATGACTGAGACAAAGAGCATTTTTTTTAGAGCATTGAAGACTTGAACATTATAAGACATTATAGAATTTCTCATCATGATAGTGCGAGAGAAACCTAATAAGTATAGCATATGTAAATTTTCTTGCATATTTGTATATATAGAAATAATTTTTATGTACAAAAAATTTATTTGCATGTATTTTTATATTTTCGAATTTAATGTAATCTTTAAGATAGAAATGCATCCAAAATGATGAAAATAATATGTTTGCACATAGCTGGAATTTATGTACCATAAATTGTGTGAAATAGGTTATTCCCAAGTACAATATCAAAAATTTTTTCATAAAATGTTCTTAATCAATAGAATAAGGAGTTTCTAAGGGTTTCATTAGTAGTTATGCTCATTAGGGTTATTAAGGACATCTTTAGCTTTAAATGTTAGCTACATCTAAGGTTAATATTAATGATAGGATGGTGGGATTTTTTTTATGTTACACTTCTCCCATTTCTAAGCACTTAAAAGTGGTGCAACCTAGGGTTTTTAATTATAACATATAGTAGAATAATTTAGAAATTCTTTATAGTGACTACTTTGTTTTTCCATCATGTAGAGCCCTTTTCTCTTAGGTAGAGCATTAAAAAAAGGTAAAAGATAGACCTACTATTATGGTTATAATGTTGATGATGTGGTATTTAAATCTAGATCTCGTAGGGACACCACATAGATCTTAGGGGAGTATTTATTGAAGTGATCGAGCACAATATCAAGGAATGATGTACTATCTCAAAAGATAGAAACATCACTCTATAATGGACTCGATCTTCTAATAAAGACTCCTAAGATAGATAGTTCTACGTATATTAAATATCTTTCTCTTACTTTACATGGATGAAGTAAAGTATTATTTTAAGCCGAGTTTTTTATTTTTCTATGGAGGCAAGCCCTCATAGTTAATTACATCCTAGAAAGTAAAGATTTTCTAAGAATATTATAGATTAAAGTAGTCAATTATTATCTCCAAAGATGTCAAAGTTTTGATATTAAAGGATTGGTAGTTATTGGAAAATCAAATGGGAAGACTCAAAATGGGATCATAAATTCCAAGAAAGATAAGTAGAAAGCACTTATGATACTAGGAAGTCTAGTGAATACTTCAATCTATCATGTAGCGAGATTTTATATTCTTGAGGAAAATTATTATTTCATTTGAGTTGATAATTTAGGACTTAGATTCCAATAACATAAGATTGTGGAAATGCTTAAGAGGTGAGGGCTTACACTCATACCAAATGAGAAACAAGAGCCACTAAACTAAGATTCGAAACAAATAATGTGAATTATATAAGTGTTTGTTAACATGGTGATTGTGGAAATGCTTAAGAGGTGAGGGCTTACACTCATACCAAATGAGAAACAAAGAGCCACTAAACTAAGATGCTTTATGTACAGCCTGTAAACAAATAATATAAGTGAGGAATTATATAAGTGTTAACATGGTGGATGAATGATAAGATGTTGTATTCCAAAGGGATGTAATTCCAACCCATATGTTCACCATGCAAACACTATGTCAGATGTCTAGTTGATGTAAGTCCATCCCATACGTGCAATGCAAGAATAACTTAAATCTAACACATATGTTTGCCATGTGAACACCTTTACACTAAACTTTTAGTCTACTCAGGATATCTGAGAACCCATGTCTGCTAATCAAACTCCATGGACATTACAATTGGTCCTCTGATGTTGGTAGACTAAAATAATAAAGTCCTAGGATGATGGAACTATGGGATCTTGATTTGGACTATTTTCCTATTTTTTTAAGATAGTCATCTTTACCATTACACACTGATTCATATCAGAAAGATATGATTATTTCCAACCTTGAATCAAAGTGCTCTCTTACTATGGTAATATGGGTAATAAACTATGAAGGGTTGAGTTCATAAGAAGTAGAACCTAAATTTATATAAAACCTAACGTAATGTTTGGGGAAATCTGGTTGAATATATATCAGTTTGTCTCATGAGAAAATATACATCTACTCATTTCAATAAAGATGATAGACAACATCCTCATAGGTGTTTTTTTGAGTGATCAAATTTTTAACGACTCGCTCTTCAATTTTGTAGAAAGGATCCCATGTTCATTTCCAACATTATATAGGTGTTCACATGGTAAACGAATGATAGGTTGTTTGCATGGCAAATGAATAGAGTTTAGGCTTACATTCCTTTGGAATTAGAATATTATATAGGTATTCACATGGTGAACAAATGATGTTATGTTCGCATGATGAATAAATAAGAGACTAGGCTTACATCCCTTTAGAATGTCTACATTTTATAGGTGTTCATATTGTGAATGAATGATAAGATGTTTGCATGGTGAAAGAATAGGAGATTGGGATTACTTTCCTTCAAAATGACAACATTATATGAGACTGGGCTTACATTCCCTTAGAATGATAGTATTATATAGGTGTTCACATGACAAACAAATAAGAGGCTGGGCTTATATCCCTTTGGAATGCTAATATTATATAAGTGTTCATATGGTGAATGAATGATAGGATGCTCAAATGGAGAATAAGAGATTGGGCTTACATCCCTTTAGAATGCAAACATTGTATAGGTGTTCATGTGGTGAATGATTGATAAGATATTCGCATGTTGAATGGATATGAGATTGTGCTTACATCCCTTCGAAATTCCAACATTAAATAGGTGCTTACGTAGTGAATAATGATAGGATATTCGAATAGTGAACGGATAGGAGACTGGGATTATGTCCCTTTAGAATCTTTGTAATATATAGGTGTTCACATGGTGAACGAATGATAAGATGTTCACATGGTGAACATATAGGAGATTGGGCTTACATCCATTTGGAATGCCAACATTATATAGTTGTTCACATGGTGAATGAATGATATGATGTTTGCATGGTGAACATATAGGAGATTGGACTTGCATCCCTTTGGAATGCCAATATTATATATGTGCTCACATGTTGGATGAATTATAGGATGTTCGCATGGAGAACAGATTAGAGACTAGACTTACATCCCTTTAGAATGCTAGTATTATATAGGTGTTCATGTGGTGAATGAATTATAGGATGTTTGCATGACGAACAGATAGGATACTCAGCTTAAATTCCTTTAGAATGCCAACATTATATAAGTGTTCATATGATGAATGAATGATAAGATGTTCGCATGTTGAACAGATAGGAGACTAGGCTTACATCCTTTTGGAATGAGAAATTATATAGATGTTCATGTAGTGAATGAATTATAGGATGTTTCGCATGGTGAATAGATGGGAGATAGACTGGGCTTACATCCCTTTAAAATGACAACATTATATAGGTGTTCATGTGGTGAATGAATGATAGGATGTTTGCATGGAAAATGAATAAGTTGATAAGATGTTTACATTGTAAACATCAATTTGTTATTCTCAAATTCAGTGCCTCGGAGCTAGAAACATAGTGCCTAGGTGCTTGGTAGCATTGTGGTGCTATTAAATTGGTGCCTTAGCATCAAGTGATTAGCATTATGGCATTATATGGTAGCTATTTGTGTCTTACAAACCCAAGGAGTCAGTGCATCAATGTTATAAGTACAATGATGTAGCACTTAAAATTGGATATTTAGTAGGTTGACTAGACTAGTGCTTGTGATCATATGGCAATAGAAGGCTTACATTGATTTAGAAATGAGACAATCATATGCTTTAAGTGAAAAGGATAAACTTTTAGACCAGCACTGTAGTGCTGAGTCAGAGCACCACGATGCTAAATCAATACATTACATGCTTTTCAATTATGATATTAATGATAATAAATGTTCTTTTGGCTAGTACACCAATCGTAACTAGTGACTTTGTTATGCGAGCTTTAGTCCCTGTTCTAGAACTTAAAGGCTGTGCATATGGTTATAAATGAACCCACCACTTTGGCCTGTAAATTATCATTCTATAATAAACCTTAGAGCTCTCTCTTTCTTTTACTCTTTTAGCCTTCTTCTATATTAGAAAAGCAATCATGCAGCTTAAACAGCTCGTTAGCAAGAGGAGGGCGACTTATAGCTACAATGTTAGATTTGTTAGCATGGAAGTGGAGGAGTGGAACCAGCATGCTCTCACCCACAAGCATCTCATTCCAGAGAGGAGCATCTACAATCCGGATGAGAGTGTGGAGAGGATAATCAACAGTTGCAGCTGGGAGAAGCCGGTCTATGAGAGCAGCTCCTACAACATTCCAATGGTGCGGGAATTCTTCGCCAATATGAAGGAGAACTAGGATAATAAAGTCTTCATTCAGGGAAAACTGATAAGTTTCAATAGTACTACCATTAACACGTGTTACCATTTGCAAAATGTAGTATCTTTCGTATTAATCTTCTAGATTATGATGAAGTACTTGATTTCCTTACTAGCGAAATGCCAATATACAATGGAAATAGTGGGAGGAAAGAATTATCAACTTTCCTGTTGCCTACCTAACGGTAGAGTCTAAGGCTTGACACTATTTTATTTCTATCAAGATGATGCCCATGATAATATCAATGAGGTAACTAAGAACATGGTCATTTTAAATTTACTATTAAAAAGGGCTTTACAATTGAAATAGAAAATATTATTTATAATTTTATTTGTAATATGCTTAGGGGCAATAGTGTTGTAGGATATGATCATCCCTCTCTTATTTTTGATTTATTTATCATGGTGGTAATGTTAGGGGAGCCTGATGAAGAAGGTCTTATTCAGAAGACTCCTCAATTGAAGAGCATGATTGGGGGAATTGGTTTAAGGTTTGAAGTGGGGGAAAGCTCACAAGCCTTATGTGCGCCACAATCTCAATCCCCATCCTTTAAAACCCGAGAGTTTACCGCTACGATGCTCATATGTGGCACTATGTAAGATAGTCATTTTATCATTTCTACTTGAGAGATCAAAGCCACAATGCCCGATATGTGATGCTATGGCACTATGTAAGATAGTCATTTTAGCATTTCTTCCTAAGAGATCAAAGCTACAACGCTGAATATACAGTGCTACAGTGCTACATAAGATTGTCATTTTGTCATTTCTACATAATGGATTAGCGTTGTGGCACTCTATATGCAACGTTGTGGTGCTCTATAAAGACTTTTCTTAGATGACCTGAGAGCTCAGTGTCTCAATGCTGGATCCACAATGCCTAGGCCCTGTCTCATAAGTGCCTAAAATTTAATAATTTTAGAGAAATTTGAAGTTTTGGTAGCATAATATTTTAGTAGAGCTAAATTTCCCAAATTTTTAATGCATTAACACCCTTCTACCTTATTCCAAATTCTACATCAACAGAGGGAGAATTTCACTTCACATCAAAACCAAGTTCAATGGTGGAAGGTACATCACTCTAGCACTGAAAAAAATGGTTAGTGCCACCTTTTAAAGATTTGAAACTGCTGCATTGGCACCGCGATTTCATACATGATTAGTAAGAAATGTATGCATAAACCTGAGAGCTTACCATGATGCCATGTATCTAGTGCCTTAGTGCTATGAGACGATGCAACAAAAGTTTTGTTCCTAAGACCAAGACACCTCGATGCCATTGTGCCATGAAGCAAGAGCTCTTGTTTATGAGCTAAAATCTTGCTAAAATTGGTAATTTTTTGTTCAAATTTGATTAAATAATGCCTCTGCAGTGCTAGATTCTTACTTATTCAATGAAAATACACTCTTCTCCATTTTTTGATTTAAGATCGATGGAGGGAGGATTTTTCTTCTTACATCGGAACCAAGTTTGATGGTGGAAGTATATTTTAAGATTTTGGAATTTTTTTTTTAATCTTAGAGGCATTCTTTTTTACTCCAGATCCAAGATCGACAGAGGTGCCCTTTTAAATTTACTTTTTAAAGAAAATTGCATTAAAGGTACATTTTCATAAAGTCTCTTTTTGATTGACAGATGGTAGATCTAGATCTCTCGTACTTAAAAAAAATGCTCGATAGTGGTAGTTAACATGTAAAGAGTAGATGAGACCAGGCATAAGAAAGGGGTAGGAAAACTAGAGTAAGAGTGAGTGGAAGGAAGGAAAGAAACTTAAGGGGGCAATCCTCCCCTTTTCATAGTCAATTTCCACTAATGGGGTGATTTTTTTTCACTCCATAATTGTTCCCCCTCACTCCCATTTGGGAAATTATTATTGCTAGGGTGAAAATGATGGTTTTTTTTCTTTTAAAAATAAAGACCTTTGTGGCAATGCCTTGATCTTTGTCATTACAACGCACTCATTTTGCGTTATTTAAGTAGAACCGCGATTTGAGCTTATATACTATGCGCCAATGTAGTACAAGTCGGGATCTATAATTTTTATCATTCATTGTACACCCCAAAAAAGAAAAGAAATTTGGTAAACAAGCTTTACCCTTATACAACCTAGATTATAATTAATTTATAAATGAAAATAAAGTTATGGGGTCTTCTATTATTCATCTTCATCTTCACTTCATGGATTAATACTCCAAGCATCATAGGGCCTCCCAAGTCTAAAACTTATAGTCGCTACTTATCCTAAACCCCATAGGTGCAATCCTAATCCTATTACAAAATTGCATTTTTTTATATAAAATAAAAGTCTACCTACACTTGTAAAAATAGAGGTTAGCTTAACACACATTCAAGCTAAGTAGTAATATATTTTATACATCATGACTTAGCTCCCTTGCTTAGGTTGCAAAGCCCACTTATCTTAATAGATTATGCTTAGGTTCTTAAGCAACATCTACAAGAAAAAAGCATCTATAATTTTTTTTATAGTGGTCCCTTAAGTAAAATCCCTTGCAAAAAAATATCATTTGTCTAATGTTGACCTAACATTCAAACTACACACAAATAATTCAAACATTCAGTCTAAAATATTACATCACAAAATAAAACATTAATCCACCACCAAGCATCGGCCTAACTGAGGACTAGCATCGATGACTTAACATTCTAAAGTGTATGTTATGACTTATTGTGGTATGACATGACTAGGTTTTAATGTTTGGATTTAACTAATAATGAATGTTTAAATTATTTATTTAAGGATTGTTGCACATTAAGTGATTAATGATTTGAAATAAATTTTAAATTTGAATTTGAATTTTTTATTTTTATTTCATTTGAACTTTTAATTTTAAAGAGAGAAAGGAGTGGGATTCACCATAATCTTTAACCTTAAGTTGAATATAAAGATTAATTTTATGACTTCTAACCATCTTAATGAAATATTGTAGGCTTTTCTATTAACCAATATGTTTGGATTTGACTTAAATGATTTTATCTACATAGAAAAGACATCTTAAGATTAATAAATCTAAATTATGGCCAATTTAATGATGTCTCCTTAACTTTGCTTCAACATCTTCTAATATTCCTTTAATTAAATAATATATTTAATAAAGTAAATAAAATTAAAAGGATATATAGTATATTGAATTTATACAAGTATGTGTCATTGTTGAACCAGAGAAGTGAGATAATCAAAATCACCCTTGGGACTACTTAAAGTCTTGTACTCTCAAGATGTCCAGACTATATACTTATTAATTCATACATATGCACATATATATATATATATATATATATATATATATATATATATATATATATATATGGATATATGGCTGAAGTTATGAATAATTTAGGATGCTTAAATATATCAGTGAAAACAATTTAACCTTATTATGTATTTTACTTCAAATGTTAAAGTACTTGTCGTTGTTATACCAAGGGTATGAGGTATCAATCCTTCGGACCAATAACCCTGTGATCTCAGGTTTCTAGACTATATTCTTATCAAAGTTGTAGTTCATACATATAAGACTTAAAGTCAAATCTTAATTATTTAGATCAATCAATATTTAGACTAATAAATATTGCAATTCTATTAAAAAATATTTTGAGATTTATTAGTGATAATAGGCATACTATTAATTAAAGCATGCAATTAAAAAAAATCTTTTATTTATTTTTGAAATATGAATGCATGAAATATATGAAATATAAATTTACAAATGATTGAAGCAAAGTAATTGAATATCACCAAATATCCTATTTGAAATTATTAATTCTTAAGGTCATTCACATGAAGATAAACACACTTAAGCCTAATTAAATTTATTTAGGGTTGATTTTAAAATTTTGAGTTATTTAATCCTAATGATGAGAGAAAATAATTAAGATTAACCATTGACCCACTTCTATTCATTAAATGATTTAAGAGTGATTTAGATAAATTTTAAAATCAATTAATGTTAATTAATTATTTAGTCAATTAAGCCCAAAAGAGCCATATATTCAATTAAGCCCTAAATACATTAAAATTTATGAGAAAAATAATGGGGATACATAAACATGAAATATGCATGCCCTAAAAGTTCTAACTCAATTGGACATATTATTAAGAGTTAATTGAAGACATGGGGAAAATCTAAAATCATCAATTACACTCAAAATACCTCAAACCAACTAAGAATTTTAATTTTATTGAAAACATCTTTGTTAGCTGAGCATAAAGAGGGCTTAGTAAAATTTTTTGGATAACTACACTAATTACTATGAATTTTTATTCAATAAAACTTCAAAACCAAATTAGTCATTATTCGCTCAATAAAAATTAGGGCTTTTTTTTCTCTAGAGTCACCTCTATCTAAGCTTTCCAAAATAAGTTTATTAATAATTTATTAATTTTTTTTATATTCAGTTATGATTTTTAGAAGTTTAGGCCATTTTAATTTATTATAACCCTAATTAATCAATTTACACAGTTGATGTCATGTCAGTGCTAACGTGGTAGTGCTTTTCTCGTGGTGCCACACGGTTTGTTATTTAAAATATACCATGTGGCTGCTGACTTAATGGCGGAAAATGTGCTTTCATCTCTGCCATTTGATCATAGATCAAATGGTTGAGACTAATCTAGTGGATTGAAATGATGTAAGTCAAAAAAAAAATCTAATGTGTTTTTATTATAGTTGTTCATTCTAATCATGTAGAATGGATGACGGATGATTTGTCATTGACCTCTGGTGAGAGATGAACACCATTTGTTTGTCATTGATCATTTTGAGCTCTCTAGAGCTCATTTGACTGTAGAATCAAATCCAAAAAGATCGAATCTAAGAGGAATATGTTGTCTTGATTCGTGTCAAATGCACATTCACTTCAAAAAGGACCAAAAATCCTATAGATGGTGAGCTACACATCAAATGCACATTCACTTTATGGCCCAACAAGCTAAATATTAGCAACCCGATGACTGAGGTAGCTTCACCTTGAGAAGGTGAAGTCCTACTGAGAATATCACAAGTTTCCTCCACATTATTCATCCTGTGAACCAAGTGCCACTACGAACCTCACTAGAGTTAGTCTTAGAGTGATTTATGGTGCTCAAATCGAGTGGTTCTTGATTCATTTTGGTTTTCCAAAGTGAGAATAAGGTGTAGATGTGGCTAATTTGGATTTGGTGAAATTTTGGTGAAGTTACATGTGAGACGTGCTTGGGTTGAAAAGGACTTAATCTCACTAGTGATAGGATGTATGGGGAGCTCTAGGAACCTGAGTGATTGACTCTCATGATGTGAAGATGGAGTGTGTAAAGTTTGAATGGTGGATCAGGTGTATACCTCCTCCCATGGGAACCAACTAAAGTGGTTTGTTCAAGCTAGTTGGTTAGTGGGGTTGGTCAAAAATTGCAAGGGACTAATGAGGTGGAGGTCCCTTTAGTGGTTGATGGATTTTAGTGGCCTGCCATAAAGTGGACATGCCATGTGGGTTGGACCAAGGATCGAGCAAGTTGAGGGTGACTTCTCCTTGGTCAATGGCTAAGCCTAACAACTTTGGCTAGGTTTAATCAGCATGGGGGAGCTTATGGCATGTTAAGGTGGCTGCCAAGACTAAGGGAGGGATTAGACCTTCTTATTTTGGATTTTTATTCTATTTGGATGGCTTGATTTACTTGGTTTGGACTAAATTGGGTTCACCATGGGTTGGTTCCACTTGGAAAAATCAAGGGGGGTCTAAGGGTGAGTCATGGTAAGTTTGGTTGGGTTTGGCTTAATTTGAACTATATAGGTCAATTTGAGTTCAAATTAGTTAAGTTGATAACTTGACCAAATTGGATCAAGAGGAATATTAGATTAGATTCAAATGATGATTTGGAACTTATTGCTACAATGAATTTGATTTAATTTGGATTGGATTTGAATTTTACTCATATGAGTTCAAGCATGTCAAATATACTAAGTTGACCAATTTAATAAAATTGGCTAAATTGGGTTGGATGAGGGGTTGAGTCATGTTTGATTAATTATTTGATATTGATTGGAGGCTTTGATTTGAATTGATTTGGTTTAGAATAGGTTTTGGTTAAATTTATCCCTTTAGATCAAATTAGGCTAAATGGGTCAATTAGGTTGGGTTGATCAAATTGGCTTTAAATAGTGGTTGGGGAGTAGTCAATAATAAATTTTAGATTGATTGAAGGCATTGATTCAATCCAATTTGGCTTAAATCAAGTTTTGGCTCAATTGGGCCCATTAGGTAAAATTTGGGTCAAATGGTAAAATTAGCTCAATTGGATTCAATTGGTTGAGTGATTTGTCATGATCAATAAATATTTTAGAAGTGATTGAATGGATTGATTAGGTCCAATTTGGGTTGAATTAAGATTTGATTCAATTTGGCCTTTTAGTCCAAGTTAGGTCAAGTGGGTTAATTGGTTTGATCGGGTTCAATTGGTATCAATTGAGGGTTGTAATATATTCAATGATGTATTTAAAAGTGATTGATAGCTTTGATTTGGTATAATTTGGGTTAGACTGAATTTTGACTCATTTAGAGCTTTTAGGCCTAATGGGCCAAGTTGGATTAATTGAACCAATTAATCAAATTGAATTGATTGGAGCAAATTGAAATATTTAATTAGGTGATTGAAATGATCATGAGGCTTGGATTGACTCAATTTAGTTTAAATCAAGTTGAATTGGGTTTTGGATTGACTCATTTGGGTTAAATTATGTTAAGGTTTGATTTTGATTGATTTGATTCAATTGGGTTACAATCAAGGTTCAATCAAGTTTAATTGAGATTCAAATGAGTTGGGTGAGGCTAATTTCAATTAGATTAGATTTATTTTAGATTTAGCCCTTGTAAGCCCAAATAAGTTAAATTGGGTCAGCTTAGTCATTAGACCAAATTGAATCCTAATTTGTCAAATTAGGTTTGAAATCAATTATTTTTGGTCAAGATTTGATTTGCAATCAATTGGTTTGGTTTGGGGAATTGATTTGCTATGAATTTTGGTTTGGGTCTCAGATAGATAAGTCTTCCTTAATCTAAGCTAGAGTCTAACCTAGGGTTCGAACCTTATGAGTCTTCTAGGCTTGGGTTTAGTGTTCACTTAATCACTAGAAGTGTCTTAGTTATAGAAAGATCTAAGTGTCTAGATAGAATCCAAGGTCTAAATAGATTTATATTACTTGAATAAAAAATAAAAATGCAAATGATAGCCACTCTTACTGAAAGTCGAGAAGACTGCAATTGGAGGCAGCCATTCAGTAGTTATTTATGTAAGGGGAGGCTCCCGAAAGACAAGTCTTTAATAAATCAAATTAAGAAACATGCCTTATCTTATGCATTAATCAATAATGTGTTATATATCACATGTCAATTGATCAATGTGGCTATGTTGTTTGGATAAATAAGAAGCCCACAAAATTATGACAAAGGTACATTCTGGATTATGTGGCACTCATCAATCTAGACTTAAGATGAAATTGAAAATTAAAAGACTTAGATATTATTGTCCTTTGATGTTAAATTACTACATGGAAACTGTTCTCATCATTGTCATCAATGCCATATACACTGTGTAGTATTACGTCAGCCTCCTAATATACTACACCCAATGATTGCCTTTTAGCCCTTTGAGAGTTTGGGTATTGATATCGTAGGGCCGATTGATCCTTCTTCATCAAAAGAGTATCATTTTACATTAGCTATAAGTGATTAAATTTCTAAGTGGGCTGAAGTGATTCCACTAAAAGAAATGAAAGCATACCATGTGCAAAAATTTTTCTGGAAAATATCATATATCATTTTGGTGTTTCTCATTAAATCATATCCATAGTCCATCGTTTAAATCCACTAAAATAAATCACTTTGTAGATAGAAAAAAATTTGATTGGAGATATTTTACCATCTATTACCCTAAGACAAATGGATTGGTCAAAGCATTTAACAAGTCTCTTCTACAAAATCTAAGAAAAAGTACTTAATGAAAATAAATGTCAATGGCATGAAAATTTGGTTGAAGGCTTATGGGCTTATCGGATCACATATAAGACACTAACTTAATCTACACCATATACTTTGGTTTTTGGAACTGAAGTTATTCTTTCATTGGAAACACAACTACCTTTTTAAAAGATAACATTTAATAATATCATCACAGTAGATAAGAATCATAAACTTTGACTGGAAGAACTTGAGAGTCTCTAAAGGAAAATGTCTGAAAGCTCAAGACCTTGAACTTTACTAATCACATATGGTTCAAGTTCATGAATAATTGGTCCATCCTAGAACTTTCCAAGTAGGAGTTTTGCTCTTGGATGTTAGAAAGCCAATTTTAGCTCATCACAGGATTGGTAGTAAATTTGAGCCAATATGGGATGGATAGTTCATTGTGGAGAAAGTTTATGATGGATGTACTTTATAATTGATAGCATGTAATAGCGAACATCTAATGTCGCTTATTAATGGATGTTCCTTAAATAAACATTATGTATAAAATATACTTTAATTTTAAAAGTAATGATCATTAAATTTTTTTACCTCTATTTTGCAATTTATTGAGCTTCAAATATTATTTCATTAAATTTGATTTTGTACAATGTCTCATAGACCCTTAAAAATTTCCTCAAGTCCTTCTAGGCACAACTTGTATAGAAGCAAGTCTATTTATGACATCTTTCCTATAAATCTCTTGGGTTTGGAGTAAGCTTTTGTGCACCATTTCCATAGGTTTAGAGCAAGCACTCTGTGACACCATTTATACTATTCACATGATAGGATTAAGTCACCAATACCCCTTTCTTGTCAAATAGACTATTTAGGATAGATTAAGTCATTAAGACCCCTTACCTACTAGCAATAATTTAAGTATAAGATTAAGTCATCAAATCCCCTTTTCTCAATATAAGCTATGTAGGTTGGATTAAGCCATTAAAGGTCCCTTCCTAATAGCTAATAGATAGAAGTAAGTGCTCAGTAGGCATTCTTTCTAAAACAACAGAATAGGATTAAGTCATCAAGACCCCTTTCATCAACTTAAGCTATCTAAGTTGGATTAAGCCATTAAAGGTCTCTTCCTAATAGCTAATTAGATAGAAATAAGCCCCTCAATAGACCATTTTTTCTAAAAAGATAAGAATAGGATTAAGTCATCAATACCAATTTCTTCAACTTAAGCTATCTAGGTTGGATAGGCCATTAAAGGTCCCTTCATAATAGCTTGTTGACCTTACTTTTGGAGTGAGGATTGTTCATTCCAATAGTAAGTCTAGGATTCTTCTATATACTTAGGTTTCTTTAGTGCTAGGAGACTTCTAGTGACTAAGAAAACACTAAACCCATGCCTAGATACTTGTAGGGCATAACCTTAGGCTTAGAGCTTACCTTAGGATGAGTAGGCTTTGCTTACCTTAAGGCCTAAATTGACACTCATACACATCAATTTATTTGAACCTAAACTAAATTATTAAAACCTCAACCTCAACTCATCAATTGGTCATGATTGAATTTGATTTTCAATCCAAGCTCCAAGCCAAATTAATTTGAACCTTAACTCAAGCTAACCTACTTCAAATGCTATAACTCCATTCAAACTAACCCAACCAAACAAAACTCAATTTAATTCTCTCGATTGTTCTAATTATTTGATGGTTTCAAACTATTACAACACTTGTAATCAAGCCAACTAAATCAGTTAGATTTAAATAACTCAACCCATTTGACCTAAAGGGTTCAAATAAGTCAAAATCTAATCTAACTCAAATCAATTGCAATCAAAGTCATCAATCAACTTTAAATTCATCATTGAATATACCCTAACAATCCATAGCCCCAAGTGGTCCAAATTAACTTGACTAAACCACTTAGCCCAATGTGACCTAAAAGGTCTAATTAGAGCAAACTTTAGTCAAACCCCCCAGTAGATCAAATAACACTATCCAATCTCTTCATTAATGATTATAGGTCATTATTGGACAATTGGATCTAACCAAGCCAATTTGGCCCCTTAACCCAAGTTGACCCAAAGAAAAATAAAAGGAAACATTGGACCAAATCATGTTCTAAGCTAAATTAATTGCAATCAATGACTCCTATAAACCAAAAATTGAGTATTGAACATGACTCAACCACTAATTGAACCTAACTAAACCAATTTGGTCTCTAGACTCAAGTTGACTCAATTTGACCTAAAGGGTCAAATTGACCTAAATCAAATCCTAAACCAAATTGGTTGAAACCAATGCTTCTAACCAATCACCAATTGAATATTGAACATGATCCAACCTTCAATTAGGCCCAATTTGATCAACCCAACCCAATTGGCCTACTTAGCCCAATTGAAAAAAGGTAAAATTGAACTAAATAACTCCATAATTCAACTCAATTCAAATCAACTCTTCCACAAATTATAAATAACTAATTGAAGATAGACCTAACCCATGTTCGAGCCAATTTGGTCAAATTGGTCAACATGATCCATTTGACCTAAATGAAACCATGTGAACCAAATCCAAATTTAACCCAAATTGAATTAATCAATTCCATTAATTCATTCCAAATGACCAATTGAACTTAACCAACCTCCCACTTTGATAAAATTTGGTCAAAATAATCAACTTAGCCTAACATGACCCATTTGACCTACTTGAGTCAAATTGAGCCAAACCCAACTAAACTTGGAATGACTCATCCTTGGGTCACCATGGGCCTGCCCAAGTGGACCCAACCCATGGTGAACCTGGGTTGGGTCAAACCGATTGAATGAAGTCTCTAAATGGGATAAAATCCACATTTTAATGGATTCTCCAAGTACCTACCCCTTGGAAGCAACCTTTGGCCTTTCTTGGATAGAGGACTACTGACCCAACCTATCCCAAGGCTATTGGGTTCAGCCTTTGGCTAAGAGAGGGTGAGCTACCCATGGGTAATCATTGGTCCACCTAAGTAAGAGGGTACACTCCATGATAGCCCACTATACTCCCTCAACCTCTCATACACATCCACCTCAGCAATCCCTTGCAACCTTTGGTCACCAAGTTTGCATGAACTACTGCCAAAGGCTAAGCCAATCTCAGCCCTTGGTTCAATTGGGAAGAGAGTATGCTCCTCCTCATCCATTCAAACTCAAGAGAGACCTTCCTCAGAGCATCCCGAGCTCCAGCTCCCCATTATTCCAGGCATCCATGCTCCCTTCAAGCCTGAGAGCTCCATCTATCCAACCTCACTAAACTTCCACTAAATCCAAATTAACTTTCCCCACACTTTCATCACCCTCCGATGACCCAAAATGAATCGATTCTTGTTTAATTTTACCACCAGAATGTGTTCTTAGACCAACTTCGGTGACTTCCACATGACTTTTGGTCCAAAGTCTGATCAACAGGGAGGTAGATCGAGATTTTCTCAACAAGGCTTCATTTCTTCAAAATGAAGCTACCTTTGTCGACGGACCGCCGATCGTTAGCTCCAACGAGGTAAAAGTTAGAAAATCTTAGATTCGGCCTCTATGTATTCTACTTTTATGAAATGAATTATCTTTTCATGATTTCCACCATATGATCTCCTTAGATCTCTCCCGATCATTTTGGAGTTGATTTTGCCATCAAATGCATCTATCTTCCCGCGCTCACGGGATGACAGATCATCAAACATCCTTTTCATGTGATTAGAATAGATGGTCGTGATTAATTGTGCTAAAATTTTTTGATTTAATCCTTTTATAATCACATGATTAATCTCGATCGTCCGATTCGAGATCAGACGGACGGGATGAAACCGTGTCCGCCACCGTTGAGTCAACAGCCTGGTTGAATGGTTAAAATAGGAAATGTCATCGTACCATGTGGAAAGCATTGCAGCATGTTAATGGGTGTCGACAGTTTAAAATGAGCTTCAAAATTTAATTTAAATGGCTAGAACTTCAAAAAATCATAACTAATTATAGAAAATTCCAAAAAAAAATATAAATAAACCCATTATAGAAAGCTTAGATAAAAGAGAATTTAATAAAAATAAAATTCCCAATTAATGTTTAATGAATAATGCTTAATTAAGGTTTGAAGCAATATGTTAATTACATTAATTAAGGCTAAATTACTTGGCTAATTAATTCCAAATTTGGCATGTTGATTCTATGAGATGTCCTTTGCCTCCCATATTTTTCTTGGGATTATTTGCCAAGTAATTTGAGAAATTCCAAATTTTTAATCCTAAATACCCCTTTTAAGTGATTTAATAATCATTAAAATCAATGAATAGTAAAATTGAGTGATTAGAGACAATTAATCAATGAAAATAGTAAGGGTAATATGAGAATTAATTAGGATTACTTTCTCCTAATTAATTCCAAATGTATTACCTTAATGAATTAATTAAAATATTTTGTAATTAAAGATAAATTAAAGAAATTAACAATTAAATTCAAATGAAATCAACTTAGATAATTCAATTGCCAACCCATTAATCTCTTTATGTGTTTAATAATATAAAATCATTAAAGAAATTATTATTTCTTCATCAGTGTGGGGAAATCATAAGAGTATTTTGCTTAAATATTTTTCTTCTTTAATTGAACTATTTCTTAAGCAAGAGCTTAATTACATTAGATCTCTTTAAGAGCATTGCTAATTTTATTTTCCCAAAGAATATCATTGAAGGGTCATGATTAAGTGGTTAATTAAGTTAAAGAAGCTTAGGAAGGGTAAAACCTAATCAATTCATAAAACATATTTAATTTATTCCTTCAATATATTAAATAACCAATATAGGATGGAGTTAATCCTAAGTACCATTTCTCATCTTTAGGTTTTAATAAGTTGAACATTAAAATTAGACCTTAAAGAAGCTTTAGTTAGGCTTAATGGATGTTTATTTAACTTGTTTGTCCTTAGGATTTGATGAAATCAAGTATGTTATGTGGTGATATTTGATTACTTCCTTTCAATTATCATAAATGTGTATATCATTTGCTTCATGTATTAAAAATAATTAAAAGAATATGATTGTATTCAAATTGCATGAGTTGAATAAATGCTATTATATAGTGTGACTATTTTCAGTAATAAATCTCAAATTATTTTTGAAACTATAAGTTAATTATGAGTTGAATTGTTGATACTTAAATCAACATTTTATTGTAAATACTTAATGAAATGATCATTTATTTGTAATTAAAAGATGGCAGTTAATTATTTTATTATTATATTTTCTATGTATATGTTTACATGCATTTGAATTGAAAAGTATATAGTCTGGACATCCAAAGAATGTGAGGCTTTAAGTAGCCCCAAGGAGGTCTTAGATAATCTCACTTCCCTGGTTTAACAATAGTATGTACTTGCTTAATTTCATTTTTGTGTATCCATGTATTAGAATATAAAGTAAAACCCCTTTCTTTATGTCATTTAACTTTACATAAATAAAGGATTTTTATACATAACCTTTGCATAATTTTTTTTCTATGCTTATGTGTATTTGAATTGGTAAGTATATACTTTGGACATCCTACAAAAATAAGGCTTTAAGTATCCCTAAGGAGGTCTTAGATAATCTCACTTCCCTGGTTTAATAATGGCATGAACTTGCTTAAATTCCTAATACAAGCATATGCCTAGCTATGAGATGAAATCTCCCTTTTCTATTAAATTCATGCATCAACATTCATTAAGTATGCAAAAATATGGGTATATTGCATGTATATGTTTATACTAAATCAAATATTAGAGAATTAAAAATGAAAGGGTGTGTATATTATTGATAATGAATGGAAGTAGTGGAGTATTACTTATATGATGGCGACTTAATCTCATTAATCTTAAGATGCCTTTCATGTTTGAATAAAATTCTTTAAGGCTAATTTAAACTTGGGCTAAATAAAATTCATAAGTGGTTCATTAAGTGAATTAAAGCCATAACAATCTATCTTTAGAATACAACTTAGGCTAGGGATAAAAGAGTTAAGCCTCTTTTTTCTCTTCATAATGATTAGAACTTCAGTAAATAGTGAACTAAAAAAATACATAAGTTAAAATCAAATGAAGCTACTAAAAGACTTAAAGTGAAACCATTCTTAATGAGCAATTTAAATAATCCTAAGACTTTAGTCAATCATAATTCTAAAGCTTAATCAAAATATACTACATTAAGCCTTAGCACACACATTATAATACTAAGTCATAAACAGTAGTATTAGGTTAGGTCGTTGTATGTTATAGTGATATCTTTTATTTTGTGGTGTAATGTTTTTGGACTAAATGGTAAGATTATTTGTGTAGATTGGATGTTAGGTCGTTACTAGCCTAATGATATTTTATGCAGGGGATTATGCTTGAGGGGATGTTGAATAATAAATAAGTATAAATGTTCTTGCTTGCAGGTGTTGTTTATGCCTCTAGCATAATCTAATTAAGATAGGTGGGCTTGGTTACCCAAGTGTAGGGTGATAAGTCCAAATATGTGAAATATAATTGCTTATCTTCTATGTGTATTTATCTAACACCTCTTTTGCAGGTGTAGTTAGATTTAATTTTTCATGAAGATGTAATTTTTGTAATAAAGATTAAGTTTATTACTATGAGGTTTAGGATGAGCACTGACTAGAAAGCAAAGACCTAGGATGCCCTATGGCCTAGAGCAAACTAGTCCAAAGAGAAAAAATAACAAAGATTGAAGACCCTTATATCATTTATTTCAATTATAATGATTAATTATAATCCAGGTTGTGTAGGAGTAGATCTCGACTACCCAATTCTTTCTCTTTTCATGGGTGTATGATGGTACCTGATTGCATCTACCTTTTATTCTTTTATGAAATTCAAATACTTGGTTGTGTTTAGATTGTGCAATAAAATGGCATGTTCTTTATAGGTTTCTTAAAGTTTGATGATTTAATGTGTGACCTAGATACAGTAGACTCTTTAGAATAAAATTAATTTTTCTACCCTAACTAAATAACACATAACTAAATGTTAATGCAACTCACAACCTCATTCTAAATCTTGGGTATATAAACAAGATAATAAAAGATTTAAAAACCCCTCAGCTGAATGGTTGTATCCTATAACAACATGCATGTCATATTGTCTAACTCTTGAATAAAGAGGATCTCCACTCTTGCACAATAGGGGACATGCTTGATCTTTGAGAAAGGTCCCTTGTAGTGGAGAACACCACTATCTCATTGATTTATCCCACAACTCAATTTCATCATGCATGTAGGCATAACTATCCCAAGCCTTAGTCCAAAATAAATGTGTCAAAATGATCTTGAAGCTTGTAAATTTTAACATTAGTTTAAGTCATGTTTGCATACCAAACATTATGTAGTCTCTTATGGAGTGAGTCTTGGATTCTAGCTTCTTTCTAATTGATAATAACCTAGCTATTTTGCATTTACATATGATTGGTCCACATCATCTTAAAATTATAGGAGGTGTTAGCTTACAACCACTCTAGGCGATTGTAAGTCTAGAAGAGTCAAGATGTGTTCATTCTCTCTTATGGGGTGAACC
Source organism: Cymbidium sinense (assembly GCA_021442155.1). NCBI lineage: Eukaryota > Viridiplantae > Streptophyta > Magnoliopsida > Asparagales > Orchidaceae > Cymbidium > Cymbidium sinense. The sequence goes on along the minus strand of CM038215.1, from coordinate 138,857,546 downwards.
ATTATATCCCATTCTCCCCAATTAGACTTAGGTCAAGCTTCTAGCTTATGCTAAAGAATTTTAGATTTAGGTTCTAAGGCATCTTATTTCTCTTTTTCTACAAGAATAAGTCATCATCTCTTAAGCATTTCCATAATCTTGTGTTGTTGAAATCTAAGTCCTAGCATTCTAATAAAATTTTAATTCAAATAAATAATTTTCTCTCTTTAAAAAAAATATAAAGCCTCACTATAGGTAGATTGAAGCATTCATTAGGCTTCTAGTATGATATGTGCTTCCTACTTATTCTCCTTTGGAATCCATGAAGAAAACTTTCTATTTGAGCAATCCCATTTGATTTTGATAATGATCAATCCTTTGATAGTTTAGCCTTGAAATCCTTGGAAACATTTATTGACTACTTTGATTGAGAGTATTCTCAAGAAACTTTTATTTTCTAGGATGTAATTAACTATGGGGACTTGCCTCCATAGGGAACTAAAGAACCCGACTTAAAATAAACCCTACTCTACTTTATTCATGTAAAGTGGGGGGAAAGATCTCTAATAAATACGTAGACCCATCCTTAAGTGTCTTATTAGATGATTAAGTCCATTATAGGGTGATGTTTCTATCTTTTGAGATAGTACATTAAACCTCAATATCACACTCAGTCACTTCAATAAGTACCCCTAAGATTTGTGTGGTGTCCCTACGACTCCAAATTAAAACACCACATAGTAAATTAGATTGAAGTAAGTCCCTTAGTAAGCCTTCTTTTTTAAAATACAAAGATAATATTAAGTCCCTAAGACCTCTTCCTGTCAAATAAACTACATGGTTAAGAGTAAGTCATCAAGACCCCTTTCCTACTAGTCAATTTTTGAGGTTTATGATTAAGTCATTAAGGTCCCTTTTTCCTCATTATAGCTATCTAAAAAAATTTAGCCATTAAAGGTCCTTTCTTAATAGTTAATAGATAAGAATAAGTCCCTAAGTAGGCATTCTTATAAGAATATTAGGATTAGATTCCTCACTAAGTCTTCTCCTAGTGACATCTACATTCTTCTTAAATATTAATGAATCTAAATTTCTAAGAATTAATCATTCTATGTTAGAACAATTTTAGACATGTTTATACCTATTTATCACAACCATATTAAAAATTAAACTTAAAAATAAAATCAAAAACTAAATCTAAATTCTAAATTTTAAAACCAAACTCAAAATCTTTCAAAGCTTATGCTTGTGTTCTATTAACTAGATTGGTCAAAACCAATATGTGCGGTGTATTCTAATTAGTCCATCACACATATTAGGGTTCTATTTATTAACCTCATTTCTAGATGAATTAATACCATCTCTAAATAGTAATTAGGACATATAATCCTAGAATTATGAGCCTCCTAATTAGGCACTTAGAACATTATATTTAGTGACCTATTGAATCCTTATAAGGTTTGACTTAACCTAATAGAATTAGGTGGGCCTAAACTAAACTCAAATCTTAGCACATGATTGAATCAAACACATTTTAAATTTGAATCCAATTGATTTTAGATCAAGATAGTTGAGGTGGTTAACCCAATTATCCTACTTAAGCTCAAAATTAATTAAACCCAAAAAAATTTAAATAAAATCAAAATAAATTAAAATAAAATCTATTGAAAGCATGTAGTCATTACATGAAAAATGAATGAATTTAATACTAAATCAAAATAAAAGTAAAAAAAAATGGTCAACCATTTGACATAGAGTTGACTTATGTGGGTCCCGCTAGGTCAAAGGTCAACTCACTAAATTTTGATCAAATTAAATAATTCTAAAGGCTCAAAATCATCAAATGAACTTGTTTGAACATGAATCTAAATAAATCTAAATCCAATAAGGTCTTAATTGGGTTAATTAGATCACTTGATCTAAATAGACCTAAATGGACCCTATTGAACCTAAATTTAAATTAAATTAAAATCAACTAAAATTAAAAATCCAAAATCATTTAAAAGTCATAAATGACATAATTCAACCTATCATTGGGTTTAATTTAACCAATTTGGTCATTTGACCCAAATGAATCCAACTTAACCCATTAAGCCTAATTTTGGTCAAATGGGTCAAAATTGAAATTAACTTTGAACTAAATGAAATTAATTGCTTCAAATCATTCAACACATATGATTAAATATGATTGAATTCTAAACATATATTAATTGAGTCAAATTTATCCCTTGACTCAATTGAATTCAATTTAACCCATTTAAGTCAAAATGGGTCAAATTAAGACAAAAGTAAAATCAATCTCAAATCTAATGAAATCAAACAATTAGGAACATCTTAAATGATTAAACAAATATAATTGAAACCTAAATCTAAATTCAGTCATTCAAATGGAATAACCTAAACTATGTAAAAAAAGAAAGAATATCCAAGTGAAGCAATTTAAAGCATTTAAAACAAAATTAAATTTAAATGAGTTTGTTTAACTCATAAATCACTTTAAGGTTGACTTGGGAAAATAATTATTAATCCAAAGAGGTGAATAAAGAGCACTAAATGCTAAATGATCTCATTCAACCCAATTTAAGTTAAATTTAATCCGAATGGATTACATTTAGCTATTTGAGTTGAAACTCAAAATAATTACAATTGGATTCATCTAGGGTGAACCCAAGGTAGCTATCAACCAAGACTAAAAGCTTGAGGAGGTCCCAACCAGTCCAAAGAGAAAAAAGAATATGCCATGGAGGGGATGGATCCAAACCGATCCAATCTCCCCTCCAATCCTTCCAAAATTCTATCCATGCATACAATTTCAGTGGCTCTATAAATTCAAAAAGGAATTTTAACTTGCTCACCATATCATGATTAGAGTGCAATTCCCTATGGCCGACAGCCTACATGGAAATCAATAGGATGAGCTCTCGGCCAACATTAAAAATTCAAAGAGACATCAAATTACTTTCTTATCTTGACTTTATCACCTTCTAAGCAAAATCAATCCCAAACATACCTTTCCCCTCCTCCTAATCTCTCCTGATTGCTTCACACCAAACATGCTAGCAAGGAGGTGGAGCTTGATCCCCACATCAGTCAAAAGGTAGGAATTCCATATAATCATCTCATATAGCTTCTTCATGCTGAGGCAAAGGTATACAAAGCATCTCCACTGCCGAAGATCAATGTCGGTGAGGTATGACCAATTCTGACCACCTTTAATTTTGATTTGGTACTTTATGAAATTAATTTGATTTCTAGTGAGATCAAACCATATGGATCAATCACAAATTGATCCATGATCATTTTACAATCAAAATCATGCATTTCCATTGCTTAGATCACCTAAAACCAACTTCAAAGAGCCAATGGTTTTTGATTCTTCGTTAGAAGAAGAAGAAGAAATCTCCATCTATTTCTTCTATTTAGAATGGACAGCTGAGATCTAGTCACACCATTTGACTTGAATCCCTTAAGAAATAATCAGTTCAATCTTGGCAGTTTGATCATTGATCAGATGGTCATAGATTATCTCAAGGTCCCTGCCACTTTGGAATTGGATCCACTTTCATCTAGCTGACCCAATGGCACCAGATCGCATGTAAAGTGGTATGATGTTAGTGTCATGTGGCATTGATTGGGTTTAAGTAGGAAAGTTCAATTTTTTGAGTTTAAAATTGTAAAAATACAAAGAACATTAAAAATTCATAAAACATAAAATACTACTAAAAAAAATTAATAAGGGATCTATAAATTCATCTCAGCGAGAGAAATCTATTAAACCCTAAATACCCAAATTTTATTAAGTTTTTTGGTTTAATTTAAGTTTAGCAGAAAATAATCAAATTCAAATTAAACTCAAACCATTAATCAAATCAATTTGAAACTTTGAGAAAATGAAATTAAGGTTAAAACACACCATTGAAAATTTTCTAAGGACTTATTAGTTAGTAAACTAAAATATATGAAATTTTGATCATAAACCCCTGTATTTAATGAAATAAATTAATAACAAATCAAGAAAATTAAAAATTTTATAAAATTACTTTGAAACATTATAATCCACATAAGTAGACCATAGGAAAATATAAAACCTCACTAAAATCACATAATCACAAAATAACTTAATTAAGTAATTAATTAATTCATTAATTATTCTAAACTTTAAAAACTCACAATAAATTAATCAAAATTACAAAAAAAAAATCTAAATAAACCCTCTATGGATTTATCTTATGAGGAGAATCAATGAAAATTAAAACCCTAACTAATTCCTAATGATTAAAACTTAATTTAACTTTTATTGAAATAATTAAACCTTAATTAGTTCTAAAATATACATCCGACTAAGATGACCTTTTAGAAAACTTAAATTGGTAAGGAACTCCACTTGTCAAAATTTTTTTATGGCCAAATAACCACAAGATCAAAAGTTAAAGACTTTAATTAATTATATACTTAGGGTTAATAAACTGATTAAGAAAATGTAAAATTAATCAAACTCTAAATCATTAAATTAATGAACTTTACATTAAATCAATTAAATTAATTATTATTAATCAACCTCTTGACTTTATACCCAAATTAAGAAGCTCATTAATATTAAAATTACTTTGAGTCCATTTTAATGTTAATGAATAATGATAATTTCAAATGAAAATAGAAATGAATAATAAAATCACTTAATTTAAATGACCTAAAAAATTAAAATGGGCTAGATTTAGGTTGGATACTTAAAGTAGCTCATTTCTTAGGTTTCCTAAGTTATGATTGATAAGCTAAACTTAACCTTAATAGGTTATATTAAATAATGAACTTTAACATATAATGTTCCATTAAAATTAATCTAAATGATGGATTAAAAATTACACAAGTTAACAAATTCTCTTAAATTATGAAAATAAAATATAATGAATTACTTAAGTAATTAAATAAAAATTTCTTGAAGATTAATAGAAACAAATTAAGTTAACTCATTCAATTCATAAACATAAACATTAATGAAATGAATAAATGAGATTAATTCAAATCAAATAAATCAAATAATTAAAACATATAAGATCAAATGAACACTTAATCAAACTAAAAGAAACATAAAAAAAATATAAAGCTAAGTTATACAAATAATATAAAATATTAAATAACATAAAATATAAATGAATCAAATCATTTGAAAGGAAGTCAATCTAAAATAAAAATTACATTAAACTTAATCATGATAATATAGACTTCTAAATAATATTTAAAGAAACTTTTAAATTTTAATTAAAGTAATAAATCAAACTAAAGAAATATTAATCGAAGTATATGAAATGAAATAAGAATGAAGTCTTTAAATCTTAATAATATTAGATTATGTAAACTCTAAACCTTAAAAGAAAAATTGAAATATTAATCAAATTAAACCCAACATAAAATAAACCATTTAAATCAATTCAAAGAAAAACATTATAAGATACTTAGGATCTTAGTTTGACCCTTATAATTAATTTTTATCTTTAGATGGAAATCTCTTTCTAGTAGGATTTAGGATGTTGAATAGAATGGGTTCCACCTAAAGTGGAATTTATTTTATTCTTCATTCTTTAAAATTTAAATTTCATTTTAATATAAAATAAACTTAAAAATGAAAGTAAACTAATAAATAAATTAAATCACTTAAATTGAAATCACCCAATGATAAATTAAATAAATTTTGAACATAAATGAAATTAAAATTAAAATAAGGCCTAGTGCAGTCATAACATACAAGCCCTTTCTTCACACATTAGGCTATTAAGTCACAGCCCCTAGAATTTGGTTAGGCTAATGATCTGTGATGTTCTATAATGTGATGTGATATTTTTCTTATTTTATGGTGTAATGTTTTAAAGATGGCTAAAGATTGTCCCCCTGATGTTATGCTTATTTTAGACTAATGCTATTTTCTGCAGGGGTTGTACTAAAAGGGACTGTTGTTATAAAAATATAAAAATTTGTTTGCTTTCAAGTGTTCTTATGACCCTAAACATAGCCTAATAAGATAGGTGGGGTTGGCAAACAGTGTTAAGCTTGTATGTTTGTATAATAAATGCTAGTATGTTGTGTGTATTTCCTGACATTTATTTTACTAGGATTAGTAATTTATTTTGAAACTCTAAAATATAATTAGAGCTAACTTTACTAGTTGTTGGTACCTTGTGAAGCCTATGGAGGTCCCTGAAGAAGGTGACAATCATAGAAGAAGACCCTTTTTGATCAAAACTTTTAGTTCTAGGTCAGGCTATATAAGGGTTGAACTTGACTACACATTTTCTCTTTCTTCTAGGGTGTAGTGGTACCCATCGCATCAGTCTAATTTATTAATTCAAATTAGTTTGAATTATTTTAAGGTGTGCAAAAAAAAATTGTATACTTTTTCTAGGTTTCTTTCTGTGTTGTGATCTGTGGTGAAATGCCTGGAACGTAAGCTCCTAGAAAAATTAAATTTTTTCTTAGTTTAAATTTAAACAACTTGAACACAAAAATAAAAATTCAAAATCTCATATTAAGTAAAAACCTAGGAATAACTTAAAAGCAACTATAAACAATTAGCTTTTATGAACCTTGAGATCATATTATTCATTCACTTTGAATTGGACGCTTCACCTATTGCACATAAGGGGCATCTAAACTTTGAGGATGACCACGGGAGAAGTGTGCCTTCTTATTTTGATTTAGCTCATGACCACTTCTACCTACATATCACCATAGCCATGAATTGCAAACCCTAAGCCTGAAATTGAATCATGAGTCAAAATACATAAAAGAAGAAATTTGTTGCATTAGTTAGGTGCATAGCAAGCAAAACATTATTTTAGGGATAAGGTGTGAGTTTAGGTTCTTAGATTCCTTCCTGAAATATAATAGCCCAATCGTCTTGCATACTTAAAACTAGACTCATGGTTTTTAAAATTTCTTAGGTGGTGTTAGACGGCAACCCTTCTAAGTGTGTTATATGTCTAAAAGAGTCAGGGATAGATTCATCTTTCCTCTAGAAGGAAAAGAATCATAATTCCCAAAAAAATATATTAAGTTGAGCCTTTGACTTATGTCAGAAGCACTTGTATACTTGGGGTCTAAAGCATCCTACTAAAATAAGTCTTCAACCATTAAGCATTTTTATAGTCTTGTGTTAGTATCTATGTCTTAGATTAATAAGAAAATGCCCATTTAAATCATAATAAATTCACTCCCAAAATATAAAGCTTAATTATAGGATAGTAGAAATGCTCATTGGGCTTCCTAATATCTAAAATCATTTCTTACTTAATCCTGATTGGCCTCTAAAAAGAACTCTTCTCTCTTTGAAGCATTCTCTGTTGAAATTCCAAATTAACCATCCTTTTAAGACAAACTTTGAAATTCATAGAGATAAAAGTCTATTTTTTAATTGAGAGTATTATTAGGAAGAGATCCTTCATTTCTAAGATGTAATTAACTATAGGGGATTGCTCTTATATCCCTATACAAAATAAACCATGTTTCTATTCCTTCAAGTAGTTTTGGGGAAAAATCTTTGGTATATCAAAGACTCATCATCCTTAAGAGTCCTTATTAAGTAATCAAATCCACTATAATGTAATATGTTTATTTTTTGAGATAATATATTTATCCTTTATTAACATATTTGATTACCTAAATAAGTACTACTAAGATCTACATAATATTCCAAATAAAATTCTCATAATGTCAATCCTCAAGAAGGCAAGGTTCTTAAGCTCATGTTGTTGACCAGCACCTAGGTTAGTAAGTACACTAGACAATCTGAACTTGCCAACATATATTGTAATGTATAGTAGGCGGTTGTGCTCTATCATCCCAAGCAGTAGGTCTTCATCTAAAAATATAACTCCTAAGACTTCCTTTAAGAAACATGTTTCTTCTTCAATTGAACTCGTAGCGGCCAATAAAGCTAAGCATATTTTAAGATCAAGTAATGTTTTGATTAAAAACTCCCTAATCTATTTAGATAAGATAGTAAGATCATATGTTCTTAGCTTAGTTGTCAACTTTCTCATATGTGCTAGGATGTTGTAGTCAACTTGAGTTGATTCTCTATAAGCATATCTGGTAGTGTAACATCCTGTGGAGAAGCTATCTACTCACTAGAACTAATGACATATTTACCCTTATTTTAAGGGGTTACCTTAAAAGGTACGACTTTAACACTACAAAGGTTGATTTCGATTATTTCTTTGGATGGGAGATTCGTAGTATGTTTGACCTTCTTATTGTGTACACTTATAATTTCACCTAAATGACCTTTGATGTTAGATAACTCCAAATCTATTTCAAGCGGTGAACCTTGGAAATTCATAAAAGAAAAATCCATTTCTGAATCAAAAAGAAAGTGATTGGAATTATTTGAATTATTTTATTATGACTTTGAGAGCTTTCAATTGAAATGAAATCATTAAGATCATCAAAAAGAGATATAATTTAAGCATAATCTTTCTTCTTCATTAATTTGGTAGATTTTGGAGGTACAAAATAAAATTCATACACGGTAAGCAACATGGGTGGCTTAGTGCCCTCATCAACATATACAATACTCCTAGAGGTGATGGAGGAGCTAGTAAAGGTAGTAACTTAGATAGTGAAGGTGGAGATACTAGACTTAGATGGTGATTGACCACCTAAACTATCTCGAGCAAGTGGTGGCTACTATTGCTTGGCATGCTCCATGCTCTTCACAATTGAACTTCTGGAGATTGTGGAGGTCTAGTTAGGCATGTATAGAAAGTTTCTTGATTTTACAAATAATCTTTGTGGTGCTTTTATTAGGCTGTCATAAATCTCATAAATGATTGATACTTATTAATTAAGAATATGTACTATCTTGAAAGATAGAAATATTACTCTATAATAGATTTAATCATCTAATAAGAAATTCTAAGGTAAATGGGACTACATGTATTAGAGATCTTTCCCTTACTTTATATGGATAAAGTAAAGTATGATTTATTTTCTATCAAGTTCTTTAATTCCTTGTGGTGGTAAGCCCCTAGTTAATTACATCATAAAAATGAGAAATTCCTAAGAATACTCTCAATTAAAATAGTTAACTAATGTCTCTAAAGATTTTAAAGATTATTGAATAAAGGATTACTAATTATTAGAGATCAAGCAAGAGAGTTTAAATGGAGAGACTTATTTATAAATTCCAAAAGAGGATAGGTAGGAAGCACCCATAATACTAAGAAGCATAGTGAGTGCTTCAATATATCCTATTATGAGGCTTTATATTTTTTAAGAAAAAAATTATATTTATTTGAATTGACATTTCATTAGAATATTAGAACTTATATTCAAATATTACAAGATTGGAAATGCTTATCTAGAATGCTCTCCCATAAGCTAAGAGCCTGACCTAAATCTACTTGTGGGAAGTGGAATATGTTGGCTCACTTCCAATAGAGAGAATGAACCAATCTCCACTCCTCTTCTTGACTTGAACTCTTGTGGCTAACTCACATGATTTAAAATCATGGGGCCGATCTCATGTAAATGCAAGATAGTTAGGCTTTTGTTTGGAAGGAATCTAGAGTCTTAAACTCACTCTTTACGAGATTACATCATGATTGGTGTGAAATTATGACTTAGACTAATCCAATAAATTTTATGTAATTTTTATTTCATTTTTGACTCATCATTTTGGACTCATGCTTGGGAGATTTTATTCTTAAATGCATGATGAAATTAGATTATGGGCTAAATCAATGGGAAGAGGTGTTCTCTACTACAAGGGACTGATATTATCGGTAAAGTCTTATCCCTTATCGTGCAAGAGTAAAGACCCTCTATATTCAAGAAAGAAGAGAAGATACGTGCATGATGTTACAACATACAACCATAGAACTAAGGAGGTAACTAAATCTTTTATTTCTTGATTAAACACCTAGTCTTTATGATGAAGTTATGAGTATATTAAAATTTTAGTTAAAGTTGATTATTTGGATTAGATAATTTAAGTTTTCTAAAGAGCCTACTGCATCTAGGCCATACATCAAACCATCAATCTTTAAGAAACCTATGAAAATTATGTCATTTTTATTGCACAATCAATGTAAACACAACAATCAAACATCAAATGATTAAAATTATAAAATGCCGATGCGGCTGAATATCGTCATACACCTTAGAAGACATTAGAAATTGGGTAGTCAAGCTTTATGATTATACAACCTAGATTACAATTAATTTATAAATAAAAATAAAGCTATAGGGGTCTTTAATTCTTCATCATCATTTGCTTCAAGAATTTGAGTACTCTAAGCATCTAGGTCCATGCCTTCTAGCCTCTACTCATCTTAAATCTAATAGCTCTAATCCTAAGCCTCTTACAAAAATTATATTTTATGAAAATGTAAATCTAACTACATTTGTAAAATAGAAATTAGCTTAACACACATTTAAGTTAAGCAAGTATATTTCATACATTTGGACTTAGCACCCTATCTTTAGTTACCAAGACCACATGTCCTAATAGATTATGCTTAAGGACTTAAACAACACTAAACAAGAATAATTTATTAATTTATTATTATAATGGTCTCTTAAGCATAATCCTCTGTAAAAAATATCATTATTCTAACATCGTTCTAACATCTAGACTATGCACAATCAATCCTAAAATTCAATCTAAAAAATAACTCATCACAGAACATTACATCATCAAAACAATCACCATCATAACTTAGTATGCTGTGTGATAGGTTTGGTGTGGTATGTCATGATTAAGCTTTAATATTTGAATTTTCTAAAGATGTGCATCATAAATTCCTTATTAAAAATGATTATACATTATGTGATTAATGGTTTAAAATGATTTTTAGACTTAATCATTGATTTCATTTTGAGTTTCATTTTTATTTTGGGGTTATAAAGAGAAAAAGAAGAAATAAATCTTCCTTAGTCTCTATCCTTAGATTAATTCTAGGAGATAAATTCTTTTAATTTTTAATAGTCTTAATGAAGTGTTAAACATTTTATTAAGTCCTAGGATTTGACTTAAGAAATTTTATTCAAATATGAAGAGGTATCTTAGGATTAATAAATTCAAATTATAATTGATTCAATAATGCTCTCTTGATTTTTTTTTTTTGCTTCATTAATCTTAATATTCATTTAATTAAGTAAACATGCTCAATTAAATAATTAGATTTAATGAATATGTGTCATATTTTAATTACCCCTCACTTAATGCATGAATGGATTTATGCATATAGTTTATATTAATTTGCATATGGTATATGAAACATAAATTCTTATAAAAAGATTTAATTTAACCATACCTTATACACACACACACACACACACACTCATATATATATATATATATATATCCACATGCATGAGTATATTGAATTTATACAATTACATGCCATTGTTGAACCATGTAAGTGAAGTAATCGACTCTCTTGAGACTATATAAAATCTCGTACTCTCAGGATATCTAGGCTATATACTTATTAATATATATACATACACATTCATATATGAACATAAAGACAAAATAATGAATTTTTTAGAATATTTCAAATACATATGAGTGAAAATAATTTAGTCTTAATATTTATTTCACCACAAATTTCAAGATACATGTCATGTTATATCAATGGTATGAGATATGAAGACCTCCTTCGGACCAGCTGCCCTGACCTCAGGTTTTCAAACTGTATACCTTTTAAATTATTATTTATACATATAGGAATTAAATTTAGCTTTTATTATTTGTATTAGTTTATATTTATATTAACATATATCTTTTGATTAATCAAGAAAATAATTTGAGATTTACTAATGATAATAGCCATACTATTTAATTTAAAACCATTCAATCAAATAACATCTTTCAATTTTAAATCAAGAACATGAGTGCATGGGAAAAATGAAATACAAATATATGAATAATTGAAGCAAAGCCAATAAACATCACTAAATATTTTATTTGGCTTCATTAATTCCTAAATATATTCACAATAAATAAACACCCTTAATCCTAATTGAATTCACTAATGATTAATTTTAGAATTTAAATTAATTGATCCTAAAGAGAGAGATAATAATTAAAATTATCTCTTTGCCCATCTTTGTTCATTAAGGGGCTATTTGGTCGGCTGACTTTTGCATGTAAAGTAAATAAAATACACATAATTGTATTTTTTTTTTATGTTTGGAGAATTGCAAAGTAAAGTTAATGTGATATTTATCGTGTAATCTAAATACCGCAACCCTAAATTTTATCGTGTATTCCTTTTATGCTCAATTTCAGTGAAATGGGAAATCACAGTCCATCTCTCTCGCCGTGTTCCTCGGCTCTCCCTACTCAATGCAATTTTCCTTCGATCCCTATGATGCTATGCTCGCCTACAACATTATCCTCATCGTTATCTTGTCATTCATTGCACGTTTTATCATGCACCCAACCTCACCCTTGTTCTCCCTTGTTGCATCGTTTTCGTTCATGTTACCTTGTCCATGCACGGTGGTCCTTTTTGCTATTACCGTAACCCTCATTGCCTGTCACTTTGTTTCCCTAACCATTGCTTCTCAACCTACTGCATTATTTCGTCTCCAACCCTTCCTCTTCCATTGGAGCACTGCTTCCTTCCCTTCCCCTCCTACATTTTCATCTACTCTCACAGCAACTAATCCAGTTTGAGCTGATCTAAGGTAAGTCATATTTTTTTACAAAAATATTGATTGCACATATTTCTTGTGTTTAAAACCACATTGATTTTAATATAAGGCCCTAAATTTAGATTGAATTATTGAAATACCTTATGTGCAGTTCTTAATTTATTTTATTTATGCTTGTTGGGATTTGAATAGGATATTCTCTTGGAATATGTATTTGAAGGGTTATATGGATCACAAAAGTATATTAAGTTTTTGGTGGTATGAGTATGATGTTCTTCTAATGGTTAAATAGGGCTACAAATTGGAGTAATTATGAGGGATATTAATGAATTAAATATTTTAGCTTTGGACAATATAATATAGGAGCTTCAATAAAACTTATGTTATGAAGGAGATAATGCTTTGGCCCTACCATTATGATTATATTTATAAGACAATGCATATATAATGGGGTTTGCTATATATTTTTTACTATAGTATATGTTGTTTGATTTTGTGGTTATACAAATGTGAAATGTATGTGATGAGCACATGTAAGGTAATTTTTTATTTCTAATGTTCATAAGTTTTCTATATAGAAGTGTTTTATTCTGTATTCACTGATTGGAGGTAAGCTTCATATCACAATGGTTTATATTGGGAAGGATGTGTTAAATTATCAATATCATAACTTAAGAGCATATTAAGATTTGATGTGCAAATAATACTTTGAAAATATGTCAATATGAAAATATAAAATTATTTATATATTACTATTATTGAAAATGATTTTGATCAATAGTACTTTTATCCTAAAATAATTTTTTTGATTATCAATTAGTTTGATCACTATTCCACAAGTGATATCATAATTGACTAGCAAGAAAATTGATCAAGTCATTTTTAGTGACACAATTATTTGATTTTGATCGCTCTCTTTATTCTCAATCTATTGTGATAATAAATATTTAGTTATTGATGAGTTCACTAGTTTTATGTATTTATAAAAAGTTTAGGTCAACATTTAACTATAAATTTATATATCCTTTTCATGGTCGGGCCAAAGTTAGCCATGTAAAAGGTAGGTTCCTTTTTCCATGTGACATGTATAAGATCGGCTCCATGACATTGTTTACCATGGACATATATGAGGAATCAATCCGAGTCCTCTTTTCTAAAGGTGTGATAGAGTTGAATATCAATAAGATGAATATAAGTTGACAATAAATTAATGAAGGTGTAATCTAAAACAATATTTCTATTGAAAAATATTATCTTTCTAATGAGTATAGGTTAGTTTTCTACCTTTATATAATTATTGCTTGTGCTTCATAGATGGCAAAGCAGTTGCACTTGAATGTAGATCTAACACTCAATTTGGATGACATCTAGGAAGGTACAAATATTGTTCAATGTCAAAATCATTCAATTGTTCATGATGTGATTGTTGCATCTATGAATATTATGCTTATATTATTATATAAGATGGGTAAGAAAGGCAAAGATATAATCCTGAATGGAATATACAATCGTTAAAATATCTTCTTAGGTTGTACCATGATTTTGATTCTGTATTAGCATGGTTCAAATGAAGAAACAACCCTTTTTTAAATTCTGTGATTTAATTCGTATAAGATTATTACTACAAGACACTTTCAATGTAAGGATTGAAGAGCAACTCGCTATGTTGCTTCATATACTTGGACATACGTTATGTCGGTTATTCGATTCAACTTTTTGGAATGGGAATGATACTTTATTGTAGCTTTATATGTCGTAAGAGAGTTATGTCATGAGCTGATTTTGCATCTACTACTCCAAACTCCCTATAAGATACGATCAAACTATAGATTTATGCCATTATTTTAGGTAAACATTAATCTTGTGTTTGAAAGTTATTTTTATCTTCATATTTATATTAAAATGGTTTTTTATAAAATTAAGATTGTGTTGGTGGAATAGATGAAACACACATTAAAGCTAGGGTACCTAAGGAGCACAAGTCTGCTTTTAGAGTAAGAAAACCACATCCAACCCAAAATGTCTTAGAGGCAGTGGACTTTGATTTAAGATACACATTTGTATTAGCTGGTTGGGAAGGTTCATGATGATGCAACCATCATAGAAATGCCTTAGAAAGGCTTGATGGTTTACACATTCCAGAAGGTATGAAGACATATTTTAATTTTGAACTTTGTAAATAGTCATGTTGGCATAACTAAAAATAATATTGCAGGTAAGTACTATTTAGTTGAAGGTGGCTACTCAACTAGAAAAGGTTTCATTTCTCCATATTGTGCGACAAGATGCCACTTAAATGAGCTTTCTTCACTTCAACCTACTAATTATAAAGATCATTTCAACTTAAAACATTCATCACACAACTATGGGGTGAGATTTCGGTTCTTTGAAGAATTGTTTCATTATCTTAAAAGTGTTCCTTATTTCTGATTACAAACACAAGTTGAAATTGTGCTAACTTGTTGCATATTACATAATTGGATAATTGCTGAAGGTGGAGATGAAATCATTATTCTAGAGGATAAGTGGCATAATAGACATCACTTGAGCACAAGATCTCAAATATTTGCAGATGACTCTTGAGAGTGGTTAGATAAAAGAGATCAAATCGCTAATGCAATATGGGATCATATGGAGAATGCTGGTTTTTAAAATATTGAACATGGATGTTCTTCTACTCCTAATTTTGTGTTAATTTTTTGGACTTTCACATATTTTAGTTACATATATTGTATAGAAAATTATTACTTCATATAGTGTAATATAATGTTGGTAATACAAACATAAGTCTTTTTAAGATGTTGTTACAATGTTCATAGCATGTTTTTTTTCTCTTTAATATATGATGTTGTTACAATGTTGCTTTTATTGGCTTTTCTATGCTCCATGATAGAATTGGATTTAGGTAAACAATGTCTTGTACTTGGTTGGTTCACAATGGCTCCATTTTTTATAAATATTGATTCTCATTTCTTATTGAAGAGGTCACATGTTTTTTTTTATTTAGTTTGATGACTATTAGATTCAAGTGCAATGGAACCACTCCAACCAACTACAAAAGCTACTACCACCAAGAAGAGAAAAACTTTTATGTGGAACTTGAAACCAAAATGGTTATCAGGGTTATTGCAAATCATGTGTGAATATGTGAATGCAAATATAGGAAGTGCTCAAGGCTTTAAAGATGCTCTATACCAAAGTCTTGCTCAAAAGATGAAATTAAAATATGACATTGAGGTGACAGCAGGGCAATGTAAGAATCAAATTAGACACCAAAGATCTATATGGAGTCACATTCACAATTTGAAGAAAAAGTCAGGTGTTTCCTGGGATGATGAAAAGAAAATGATTTTAATGGGTCCTGAAGAGTACACATCTATTCAAGTATACTTTTACTCTCATTAAAAATTATTTTTCTATTACTTCTGTAAAGCTAAAATGACATTTTTCTTATGCTACAGACATTTGGAAAAGATGTAGCTTACTTGAATATCCCAATCACAAATTATTTGGAGCTAGAGAAGGTTTGTGGAGAGGGAAATGCTACTGGAGAATGGGAAAAGTCAGGAAACTCTTAGACATCATTTGGGAGTCAACGCATTCACTTAGTTGGTGAGGAGTTCTCACACTTCATGGAAACTAAGGTGGATGCATCTCAAGCTCATGTTTGGTTTGATATTGAAGGTAAAGAAGATTTTGTTGGAATGACAAAGCAAGGATTAGCATCATCTTCGAAGGGCACCCCCATGAAAGAAAAATAAGAACTTATCTACTGATCAAATGTTTTGGGAGTATGTTGTGATGATAGGCCAGTGTATCTCAGGTTGCAAATGTTGTTCAAAGTTTAACAAGAATATCTGAGGAAAGGAAGATGTTTACTGATTTGATGATAGAGTTATCAATGATTCCTGGATTTTTTGTAGAGGAGATTAATGCAATCTATGACACCTTAGCTAGTAACCCTACAATGATTACTTCATTCCTCACAAAATTGTCTAACTTGAAGGTAAGGTGGACGTAGAAGCAATTAAACAAATAATCCTATAATATGGGGTCATCATATTAGAATGCAATGCATTAGGCCATTATGTTGAATGTATTAAACTTTTGTTGTATGTTTTGTAACAGTTGTGTTTTTATATATATTGACTTCTGAGTAGGTTCATTTTGATATGTTTATTATGGTTTAAAATTTTTTTATATTTGATGTTATTGTGATGCACCATATATTTCTCAAGAATTTTAGACTTTTGGCATGTCATATTTGCAAAATCTGTAGCACATCCATAGGTTATTATTAAAAGTTATCAATATAAAAGTTGTAGAGAAATTAGTTAGTTTTCTAATGATAGCTTTTTTATCCAATTCGGACTAGGATTGAGTGAGATATGTGCAAAAAATCATCGCAGAGCATTATTTTTTGCATTTCAGAAATTTTTAACATGATGTTTGCGAGAACTGTAGTGAATCAATTGGTAATTATCAAAGGAGATCAACATAAAAGTTGTAGAGAAGTTTGTTAGCTTTTTGGAGATGCATTTTTCATCTAATTTGAACAAAGATCGAGTGAGATATGTGCGAAATATCGGTGCAGGGCGTTATTTTCTGTATTTCAGATTTTTTTCATATGATGTTTGCGAGAACTGCAGCGAATCCATGGGTAATTCTCTAAAGTAATGAACATAAAAGTTGTAGAGATGTTTGATAAATTTCTTGCAATACCTTTTCATCTAATTTGGACAAGGATCGAGTGAGATATATGTAAAAACCAGCGCATGACATTATTTTTTGTATTTTAGATTTATTTCATATGGTGTTAGCGAGAACTGTAGTCAATCCATGGGTAATTATCAAAAGTGATCATGAAAGTTGTAGAAAAGTTGTTTAGCTTTCTAGTGATACCTTTTTCATTCAATTCGGGCAAGGATCAAGTTAGATAAGTGTGAAAAACTAACGCAGGGCATTATTTTCTGCATTTTAGATTCTTATCATATGATGTTTGCAAGAAGCATAAATTCATGGTAATTATCAAAAGTGATCAACATGAAAGTTGTAGAGAAGTTCATTAGCTTTTCAACAATAACTTTTTCATTCGGACAAGGATCGAGTGAGATATGTGTAAAAAACTAGTGCAGGCATTATTTTCAGCATTTCAGAAATTTTTAACATGATGTTTGTAGGATTGTTCATGGTAAACATTATCACTCACTTATTAAACTGGAGAAATGCATTAGTTTAAAATTTTTTGAATATATTGATCCTGTGTTGGATGTACAAAAATTATATATATATTTTAAACATAATTTAGAAAATGATGATTGTAGGATAAGGTTGTAAATAGTTGAGCCAAGCTTAACTTGATTAGTTTTAAGTAGCTTGAATTTGAACTCCACTCAAGATTATATATTGAGCTAGGAACTTGAATTTATTTTCATTCTAACATGCCTCTAATATATAAATCATAAAGAAGGTTTTAATTTTAAAATAAATATATCATAATCCATTTTTTAAATAAGTAGTAAATTTTTATTTATATTTTTTATATTTTAAAATATTTTCATTTTATTAATTTAATAATTCAATTAGTGAAAAAAAATCTACAATTACTTTATATACAATAAAGTATTCAGAATACAAGTGTTTACTTTACATATACACAACTAAATAGAAAATATAGTTTTCATGTATTTACTTGACACTCAACCAAATACCTCTAAACTATTCAAAATTCACTCTATTCCCTTTACAGTGCATTACTTTTACACTGCATTCCTTGATAAACCCTAAGTGGTTTAAGTGATTTTTATGATTTAAATTAGGGTTAATTAACTATTTAATCAAATTAAGGCCAAAAGGCCCATAAATTTAATTAAGCCTTGAATATAAGCCCAAAAATTATGAGAAAATTACTGAAAATGCATAAATATAAATTTAATATGTCCTAAAAATTCTAATACAATTAGGTTTATAATTAAGAGTTAATTAAATAAATGGGAAAAACTTATAATTATCAATTACACAAAATACCCCCAAACTAATTGGGAATTTTTATTTCTTTATAAACCTCTTTGTTAATTCAACACAAAGAGGTCTTGGTTAAAATGTTTACTAATCCACATTAATTACTATGATTTTCTTTAAGTTCTATGCTAAACAATGATTTAATGAATTAAATAAATGCCCTTTAAAGTGATTTTGAGAAATAATTAGAATTTAATTAATCTATTTATTCATCCATACTATTTTAATGTTGTATTAGATTTCCATAATAAATTTTATAATTTCTTTTTAAAATAATTATTAAAACATGAAATGATTAAATAAGGTTTGAAAATTAATATTTTTTAAATTATTTGGCAATTTGCCTTGAGAAATTTGTGAAAGGCGGAGGACATTCCAAAGAACAATCACACTAAATTTTAAGTCAATTAGCCAAGTAATTAAGGCTTAATTAAACTAATTAAGTAAAACTTCAAATTATAATCAATCAGTATTCACTTAATAAAAATTAAGGCTTTTATTTTTCTTAAATTTTCCTCTTTCTAAGCCTCCCAAAATGGGTTTATTTCTATTTTTTGGATTTTTCTATGATTAGTCATGGTTTTTAAAGTTTTAGTTAATTAAATCATATTTTAATCCATTTATATAGTCGGCGCCACGTTGACACTGACGCAATAGCACTTTTCATGTGGCACTATAGGATTGGTTATTTAAAACATCTTGCATGGCTGCTGACTCAACGAAGGTGGACACACTTTCTTCCCAACCATCTAATTTGCGATGATGAAGATTAATCTCATGGTTTAAACTGAGATCCCTAGCATGATTAATCATGATCGTTCATTCTAATCATGCAGAATGGATAGTTAATGATTTGCCGTCAACCGACGATAAGAGATGGACTCTGTCCATCTTTCGTCACTCGATTTGAGTTCACTAAAGCTCATTTGAAAGTGAAATCAAATGCAAAATAATCAATGGGTGAATCTAAATGGGGATCATATGACTTGATCAGCACCAAACAGAAAAATCTTACACAAAAGACTAATGCCTAAGAGGTTTTAGAGGTAATTGAAATTAGAAGGAAGATGGGATCCTATGAGAGAATTTGATTGATAAAAGTATGTATTTTATTATTAGAAATTTGATTTGAACATAACATACATAATATTTCTTTTAAGTAAACCCCATTGATTGGGAGCATAGGGCCTTCACCTTTGTGGTTGATCAATTGACATGTTCCACCCTGGTAAGCCTTTTCTACTCCTCAAATATATACTTGGACTCAATCAGTGCAAAATGGCTAGCACAAGAAGAAAGCTCAAAGACCTATATCTTCCTAAGCATAGTCGGTCATCATTGTAGTCCATTGGTCATGCAATAGGATGTACCAAAGTAACAAGGTCATTATTAGTTTGTAGCGGACAAGCTAGTAAGAAAGCACAAGGACTCACATCTTCTTAGGCAAAGGTAACCACTAAGGTGACCCACTCACCAAGTAGCAAATCAAACTTGACCTAGAGTAACTACTAAGTGAGAGTCATTGGGGTTTTATCTTGACTCGGAGTAGCCTGAAGTAATTTGATTTATGCTTCTTTTGTTTAATGTTTATGTGTAGTTTTGTGTTTGTGTTGTGCGATCTAGGATTAAGATGCTACTCAGGTTTTCTTATGCCTACTCTAGTTACAACAAGAATAATGTTTGGAGATGACCCCAAAGTTTAAAATTAGTGAGGATGATTTAAGTAAAAGAGCCAATTTATTTGATTAAAAGAAAATAATTTATTAATAGATATTTCATTAAGACATAATTATGCATAATAATTCTTTAGGTAGAGCCCTTTGATTAGGAGCATCAGATGTTCATCTTTTTAGGTGATCAATTGATATGATCCACTTTGGTAGGTCTTCTCTATAATGAAGGCACCTTCCCATGTTAGTTGGAACTTTCTTCCCATTTTATAATGGGCAATAATTGGTTTCTTAAAAGCTAAAATAAGCTCTCCAACTCAAATAACTCTTGGACGGACAAACTTTTTATGAGCTTGAACTATCCTTTCTTTGTATAACTTTAGGTTTTGGCATGCCATAGGCATCTCTCTTTAAGACCTTTGAGTTCTTCCAATCATAGTTTGGAATTTTTCTTGGTTATGATTTGGTTACTAACAGTTATCCTTAGTGATGGGTGTTGGACAATTGTAGGAAGAATGACTTCATACTCATACACTAATGAAAAAAAGTGGAATATGTCAGAGTCTTATATGTGGTATGTTAAGCCCACAAGGCTTCAACTAACTGCTCATGTCACTCCCATTTGTTTTATCAAGTATCTTCTTTTGGATCTAGGTAATAAATGGTGGAGTACCTCCAATCTATGTTATGTTGCCTAGTGAAATTATCGATCTTTATGCTTTTGAATGTGGTACAATTATCATATATGATTCAAAGTACTCTAAATTTATATACGATTTGGTTTCTTAAGAACTAGAAGACATGCTAGGCTTTGACTTCCCTTAGTGGGACTATTTTTGCCCATTTGGAGAAGTAATCTGTAGCTACTATTATGAAGTGATGACTCTTGGACAAAGGAGGATCGATGGACCCACTATGTTAGTACCCCAATATTCGAAGGGCCAAGAGGCTATGGTTGGGTGTAGAATGTTAGGTGGTTGATGTAGAACTAATCCAAGCACCTAACATTGATAGCAGTGATGTGCTACATCCATGCAATATGTGATCATCATTGGCCAATAGTATCTGAGTCTTTTAATTTTGGCTTTCGTCATTGGGCTAGATTGATGAGCTCCACATAATCTTGAATGTATCTTGGTCATAATTTTATGAGCTTCATCTTTGTCTAAACAACATAACCACATGTGATCTAATGATTGTTAGTGCGATTAACTAATGCATAGAAGAGTGTTTTTGGCTAACCTTGATGACTTTGTGATTTCTCTTCATGTAGTTTCCTTTGTTCAAGTAGCTAATAAAAGGTTTCCTCCAGTCTAATTCTTCATATTTTTTGACAATCACAACCTCCCCTCCAAGAGTGTGTTTTCAATGAGTTCAACATTAATAGAAGAGAGGACCTAGTGGTTGCACACTTCTATCGATATGAACTTATCATCCAAACATGTCATCTCTTTAGAAAACTTGGCTAGAGCATTGGTTATGGCATTTTCTCCTTGAGGGACTTTATAGATGGTAACCTCTGGAATTTGGGCCAACAACTTTATAGTATATTTGTGGTAGTGATTGAGTTTAGGTTTGAGAACTTTATAAGACCCAGTGATTTGGTTGGCCGCTAATTGTGAGTCCCTAAAGATTGATGTCTTGAATGCCTAAAGAGATGGCCAACTCCAGATTGGTGATCAAAGCCTCATATTCATCTTCATTATTTGTGCAAGATTGATAGATGATATGAGAATCATAGCATCCTACAGTTTGGGGTCAACAAAACTATTCACATCCCTACTTTTCTTGGGAGAATGGATTGTGGTTCTTCTCCTCTTTAATAGAAAGCCACACCATCAAAATATATTTCTCATATGTACTTGTTTATATCCCCTAAACTCATGATTTGCTCATTTGGAAGGTCATCATTTAGGGGAGAGTCGTAGAGAGAGGAAGCATTGTTAAGAAGTTCAAGCCTTTTCCCTTTCATAGCACAAAAAGGTCAAAAGATAATATCAAATTATGATAAAATCATGGACCATCATGCCAACTGTCCAAATAGCGTCGATCGAGTCATGAGATATTGTAGTGAAGTAACTCTAGAAATCAAGTTGACTTTATGAGAAAGTATGTAGTGTCGTAGCTTTAAAGCGGTGAAGATGAGAGCTAGGCAATGCTTTTAATGTGTGGATATCTTCCCTCTACAAGAATTAGATGATGGATCAAGTAGTACAGTTCATTCTATTTCTCTTCATCATTGGCTTTAGCTAACAAAGCACCAAGGGAGTTTGTTGACCTCATTGTTGGATGAGGTTAATTTGAACTTTGAAATCAATAATTAGGATGCCCTAATCTCAAATAGAATCTCCTAATTAGTGCTTAGGACACTATACCTAGTGACATAGGACATTTTCATTTGGTTTGATCTAATCTAATTTGCTTAGGTGGAATCAACCCAAATTTCAAGTTTGGATTAACTTAAATCAAATCCAAATAAATCAAAATGAAATCAAATTAAAATAAGAAAACTAAATCTAATCAACTCATTTGGCATAGGTTTAACTTACGTGGGTCCCATATAGTCAAAAGGTTAACCCACCAAGAATTTGATCAAATTAAATCATTCCAATGTCTCAAATGATCAAATAAACATGTTTGATCATGAATCTAAGGAAATTCAAATTCATTTAGACCTTAATTGGGTTAATTAGACCACTTAATATAAAATAATCCCAAATGGGTCCTATTGGGTTCAAACCCAAATCAAATTAAAATCAATTCAATTTAATTATCCAAAATCATTTGGAAATGATAATCAAACACAATTCAACCCACCATTGGGTCTAATTTGGTCAAATTAGTTATTTGACTCAAATGAAACCCAAGCTTAACCCATTAAGCCTAGTTTGGGTCAAATGGGTTAAAATTGAAATCCAATTAAAATTAAATGAAATTAATTACTCCAAATCGTCTCACACATGTGATCAAGCATGATTGGAGTCCAAATCCATTCCAATTGAGTCAAATTGGTCATTTAAACTCAATTCGAACCAAACTTAACCAATTTAGGCTAAATGGGTTAAAATAAAATGAAATTCAAAATCAATTCAAATTTATATGAATTAATCAAATAAAAACTCAATCAATCATCAATTGAAGATGACTAAATCCAAAATTAAAGAGAATTAAATTAAAATCAAACACCTTGAATCTAAATAGTGGGTTTTGATTCAAATTCCCAATTCAAGTCAAAATGGGTCTAAAACTAAAATAAAATCCATTTGAGTTTTGATATGGATAGCCACCTATTAGTCCAAATACTTTGATGGTGATGTAATTAACCATAAAACAATAAAGAAAAATAAAAAAAGAATGGGATTACTAAAGGGAAAATTTGATAATCCATGAAAGAAAAAGCAAATATCATTTTCCCCTCTTCAATATGCCTCAGAAGGCTGCCATCAATTGAAGGCCACTAAGCCAAGCCAAAATGAACTTGACTTCTTCTAAGGAGAAGCCAAGGAGAAGACAAGAGAAAGAAGAAGAAGAAGAAGGAAGAAGAGGAGCATGGCCAAGGAAGAAAAATAGTTAAGAAGCCATCCTCCCTTCCTAGTGACCATCCAATCTTGCTCACAAAGCCAAGAGGAATTGAATCCACCCCTTGGCCGACCTTGCCGCCGTCGGTGGCTAGATATCAGCCACCAAAAAGTCCATAAAGCAAGTTCTCGACCATCCATGGAAAGAGGGGAGGGGGAGCCTATTCCCTCCCATTTTTCATTCCAAAACATCCACCAATGCAAGAGATGAGGATCCAGACCCTTCCCTAAGCCTCTCACCACCAGCACACCGGCGAACGGACAAAAATCAAGCCCCTCTAATGGTGAAATCCAAAGGATAGGTTTTCTCATCAAATTGAAGCTTCCAACACATTTTAGAGGTCGAGGCGATCTCAAATGAATCATCACCCCCCGACTCCTTGTTGTCGGCAAGCTGGAAAATAACTAACACTACTGAAAAATTGAGCCAATGTTGGTATAGGGATCAATCCACGGGGAGGCAAATCGTCAAACTTCATCCACACCTTTGTCAAGGGGAGGCAAAGCTAATAGAGTAAATCCCATCGATGGTGACTGTCAGAATCAAGGTATACTCCCTCAACAAGCCTCTAGGTCATCAATTTTAGGCATTTTCGAAGGGAATTTGATCCCCAATGGATCAAACCATATATATGGGTCCTAAATCGATCACTGAATGATCTGGCATTAAATTTACCATGCAAATCACTGGCGATTAGGCAAAAAAGATAGACAACATCCATCTTATGCCGATGAGCTGTGGGATTAAATCCGGACCATCCGATCCTTCTATTATAATCGGACAGCCTTAATCTAGGCTGATGATTGATTTAAGCCCTTAAGGAATCATGAAATCGATCCGGACCGTTCGATCGAAGATCAAACAGTCGAGGATCATCCCGCATGGCACCGCTTTTGACATAGATGCCATGCGGGATCCGCATGGCCCACTCATGACGTGCCATATGGTAGAGGCGCCACGACGGCTACCACGTTAGCCCGCTATTTCCAAATGGCTAATTCCCTTTGAAAATTGATTAAAAATTAATATATAATCATAAAAAATTTAAAAATTCATAAAAAATAAATATAAATCTAAAAAATTCAAACATGAACTCTATGGATTCAGTTTGATGAGAGGAATCTATAAAAATTAAAATCCCCAATTAATTTATGATAATTAAGCCTTAATTATGATTTCATTTAAATCAATTAAACCTTAATTAATCTTAAACCATTAATCCAATTAAAATAGAACTCTGGGGAACTAAGATTGATGTTAAAACACACATTCTGAAAATTTGTCATGAATTATTGCAATGTAATTTACGAGAAATGAAATTTCAAATCCTAAACCTCCATTTTAATTAACTGAATTAATATAAAATAAAATTATTAATGAAAATGAATCAAGCAACCTTAAATCAACTTAGTGAACCTTAATGAACATTAAAACACAAATGAAACTCATATAAGCTTAATAAATTTCAAATTGGCTTAATTAAGCAATAAATAAATCAAATAAATCAAATAATTAACCAAAAATTAATTAAATCATAATAAATTAACCAAATATCCAAAGATTATGAATGAACCCTCTTTGGAAACATCTTTCAAAGAGGAATCAATGAAAAATAAACCTTTAAATAATTGGCAACAAATTAGGCTTAATTTGGGTTTTAAGGAAATATTTTAAACCTTAATTACATTATAATTATAAATCTAATCAAGATGAAACTTTGAAAACATGAAACTGGGATGTAATCTCACTTGCAATAAAAATTTCAAGGCCAATTAATCTTTGGATTGGGAATTATTGAATTTCCAAATTCATAGATCAATATTAATCAAATAATGAATAAAGAAAATTCATTAATCTATTAAATCATGAAACAACTTGAACTAATCTTAATTAAACCTCAGAAACTCTTAGGATGGTTCTCCAACATCCTAAGTCAAAGAACTTAATCATATTTCATGCTTAAAGATTAATGAAATTAATAAATCATATTAAGAATAATTAAACTTTAAGTTAATAAATTCATAATTAAACAACATGAATTGAATCAGATGAAATCAAATCATAACATAAATACTCTAAGTTAACATGAACCAAACTAAATAAAACCAACACATCTTAATCCAAAACATTACTACAAATCAAACGAAACAAACCAAAGTCAAAACACCAAATCAAACTAAATCAAATAAAATAAATGAAATAAATTAAATCAAATGAAATAATTCAAACCAAACTAAATTGAAAACAAAACCAAGAATAAAAATCAAATTAAATCTCCAAAGAAAAGAAATGAAACATCAATCCAAATTCAAACAAAATAAATGAAATCAAAATGATTAATTAGGATACTTAAGAATCTTAGTTAGAACTTTGGGATGGAGCTTCATCTTAGATGAAGACTTCATTTCATTAGGAGTTAGGATATATAATAGGGTGAGTTCCATCCAAAAATGGAATCCATTCTACTCTTCATTCTTGAAAATCTAAACATCACTTTAACCAAATAAAAGTGAAATAAAAATGGAAACTAAATCAATAAATCATTTGAATTGAAATCACCCAAAGGTAAAATTCAAACAAACTCAAACTCCAACTTGAAACTTAAACTATAAAGGCCTAGCAAAGTCTTGCTACACAAGCATATTCTCTTCACACACTAGATCATTAGGTAACGGGCCCTAGACTTAGGTTAGGTTGTTCTGTGATTCCTTTATGATTTCTTGTGATGTGTGGTGATATGATGTGCTCCACATGTCTTTGTAGTGTACTATTTTAGACTACATGTATAAGATTATTTGCCCATTATACTAGATGGTAGGACGTTCTTTTTAGATCTAACATTGTCCACTATGGGGATCTATGCTAGAAAGGATTGCTATCATAAATAAAATTAAAAATGTTATTTCTTGCATGTATACTTAAATCCTTAAGCATAGCCCATAGGATAAGTCGGCTTGGCAAGCAGCTAATGCTAAGTCCGTATGTTTGTTAAATATAACTGATGCATGATGTTTGTATTTCCTAACATTTATTTTGTAAGGATTTGGACTTAATTTTGATATCAAAATGTAAAATTAAGATTAGAATTAGGTTAGGATCTATGGCATCTAGGATTAGTAGGAGCTGACCCTACTAGAAGATAAGTGCAGTGGTCCCCTATGAAGCCCAATGGATGTTTCTGAAGAAGGAGACTATCCTGGAAAGAAGACCCATAGATCTAGACTTGTAGTTCTAGGTCGGGTTATATAAGGGCAAAGTTCGGCTGCCCATTTGCCTTTCTTCTGGGGTATATAGCGGTACCTGGTCGCATTGGCTTTTTCTTAAATTAAATTGGCTTGATTTATTTTGGGTGCACAGTAGGATTAACTTGCTTTTCTAGGTTTTTTTCTATGTTGTGCTTTCTTATAAATGAATGCCTAGACGATTAGGCTTATAGGAAAAATTACATTTTATACCCAACTTATATCTAAACAATTGAAACAAAATTAAAGAAAAATCGAAACCTCACATAAACTAAAACTTTGGGCAAAACATAAAATCAACTAGAAATAATCAGGTTTTGAAACCATGAAATAAATATTACTCCAATCCTTGAATTGGACAACTTCTCTCATTGCACATAAGGGGCATCTGACTAGTGAGGATGACCACCTTCTTGGGGAAGCCTGCCTTCTATCATTGATTTGGCCCATAATGATGTCTAATTTCATGGCATTGGGCATAAAAATGCATACCCGAGACCTTAAATGAATTTTGAATCAAAACATTCAAAAATCTGAAAAATGTGCATTAGTTAGATGTATTTCATACCCTACATGATTCTAGGGATTAAGGAGTGAGTCTATGTTCATATATTCCTTTCTTAAAAATACAACAGCCCAGCCATCTTCCATTCATGAAACTTAGCATCATAAATTTAAAATGTGCTTAGGTGGTGTTTGTTGACAACCCTCTTTAGATGGGTTGTAATTCCAGAAGAGTCAGAGATAGGTTAGATCTCTCAAGTGAGAGGAATGGTTGATAATTCCCAAAATAAAATTAGGTCGAGCATCTAATATGTGTTAGAAGCATCTATACATAAGATTATGAAGCATCCTTTTCAGAATATGTCTTCAACCCTAGGTGTTTCTGTAGTCTTGTGCTGGTAGAATCTAAGTCCTAGACTTCTAAGAAAATGTCAACTCAAAATCTAAATTAAATTCTAAACTTAAAGTCAAATTATAGGATAGTTGAAATGTCTACTAGGCATCTCAATATCAATAGGCATTTCCTACTTTATCCTATTTGGCCTCCAAAAGAACTCTCTCCAATTTAAATCAATCTCAATTGAAATTCCAAAAATTAATCCTTTAAAAACCAACATTGAAATCCTTAGAAATAATAACTCAATTCTTTAATCAAGAGTATTCTTAAGAAGATGCCCTTCTTAAGATGTAATTAACTATAGAGGCTTGCCTCTATAGAGAACCATGAACCGAGTTTAAATTAAATCATGTCTACCTTCCAAGTAGTTCATTGGGAAAATCTCTGGTACACAAAATACCCATTAGCCTTAGGAGTCTTTTATTAAATGATCGAATCCATTATAAGAAAATAAGTTTATCTTCTGAGATAATATGTTTATTCCTTAATGACGCATTTGATTATCTAAATAAAAATTTTGAAAACTCTATGTGGTGTCATAAATTTTCTCCATATAATTGTCTAATTCAGTAACATAAAGTATAAGAGGCTTGCTTGAGATAAGAGCGACTAGAACCGGAGACTTCACGAGAGCTTGCTTGATACTCTCAAACACGTGTTGTCATTTATCATCCCATTTTAACTTGGCATCCTTCTTGTTCGATGCTACAAATGGTTAACATTTGTTAGATAGGTTGGATATGAAGCGCCTTAGATATGTCAATCTTCCAAAGAATGATTTAAGTTGGGTTAAACATTTGGGAGGCAAAATTTTTAATATTACTTTGACCTTCTCGAGGTTGATTTCAATCCTACGATATCATACAATGAACCCTAGAAGCTTTCTATAATTTACCCCAAATGCATACTTCAGAGGGTTCATTTTATGGTTGTATTGTCTTAACCGCTTGAAATTAATCTCAAGTCAAATAGATGGTCCTCTTTCTCTTTGCTTTTGACCATGAGATTATCAACGTAGCATTCAACTTTGTGATGAATAAGTTTTTTAAAGATTCAATTCAAGAGGTGTTGGTATATGGCACCGGTAATTTTAAGGCTAAAAGGCATGACCCTAAATTAATAAATTTTGATCAGGACTCTAAATGCAATATTATTTTTTATCTTTAGATGCTATCTTAATTTGGTTATAACTAGATGAGTTAACCATAAATGATAAGACTACATGAGATGAGGCTATGTCCACCATCAGCTCTAGTATAGATAATGGGAACTCATCTTTGGGTCATGCTTTATTAAGATCCCTAAAATCAATGCAAATGTAAATTTAATCATTTTTGTTCTTGATTGTGATGGCGTTGGCCAACTAGGTAGGATATTTTTCTTCGAGGATGAAACTAGCATTAATTAGCTTCTTAATTTCTGAAATGACCAACTGCTTGATGTCTAATCGTATGCATCTAGGAGCTTGCTTGATAAAGATTATGTTAGGTTGGATTGCTAATTTATGAACTGTAATTTTAAGCCCTAATCCAGGCATTTCTTCATAGCTCCATGCAAAAAAATTCTTAAGCTTTGAGAGTAGCTTAACTAAGTCATTAGTTTTAGATTCATTCAATAATGAACTGATATATGTTGGGCAAGTATTATCTTTAGTGCCCAATTTGATCTCCTTCAGCTCGTCAATGGTTGACTTGATCTTTTTCTTCTAGTTCTATGGGTGCATCCCTAACTTGAAGGTCATACAGATTGTCTTAAGTTTCTAAATACACCTCCTCATATGAGTTAGTGTTGTTAAGAAAGAACTTATCATATTCCAAATGGTTGGTGAGGACTGGACAATATTCATCATCATCTATTGGACCCACTGTACCAAAACCAAGTCCCAATCTTGATTGAGATCTCTTGCATTTGTTGTCCCATAGTTGTTCAAAATATTCTAACCTATGTTTAGATCATTTATGCAAAATTAAACATTTCTTTGCTAAATTTAGAACACAATATGAGTATCAATCTGAAGGTAATTTTATTACTTTTTTGAAAGAATTATCCTTAAGCTCTACATCAACTTCTAAGCTTGTGGATGTTGCTCCTAGATGCAATCTCTGAGATTTAGCATTTGTATATAATTTATGAGCATTTTTAACTACTAAACCCTCAACATTTTTTTGATAAAAGTGGGGTTAAAGCTAAGGTTCTCACATGCTGTCTTATAGTTTCACATAATGAAGTTTCAGATAAACTTAAGCTTTATTCAAGGACCATATCCTTATCACTGTTTGGCTCAAGTGTGACCTCCAAATGTGTCTTCTAAATTGAGGAGATTGCTATTGTGCTTACTACATAAGACTCATCCTCCAAACTAATTTTTAAATCAATGTAGATAGCAGGTGTACTCCTCAATTCTAAGACAAATATTTAGGTCGGTGGTAGATATGGAGGTTTTCCTCCTCTAACACTTTCTCTGAACTTGCCTCTTCCTCATCTTGGAAAAGGCCAGGACATCTCACCCACCCATTCAAAAGGCATGGTGAAATATGGATGTAATGCAATCTCAGGCTCTACTTCCTCTCCAAGGTCTTCTTCTCTTTCTCTTTTATTTTCTTTCTCTTTTTCTCTTTCTTTTGCTTTTTTTTCTTCTCTTTCTTTCTCATTTTGATTTAATTCATAATATTAGATGCTTTATTTCTTGAGGATATAGTAGGTTGTACCTTCGAGTCTCTCCCAAGAGTAGAACGACCTCATGTATTTGAAAATGACTTCAAGTCCCTCTTAACACACTACTTTATGCCATCTCTTATGAACTTGATGCACTGATGGAGTGAGGATGATACCATATTATTTTTTTGAATCCAAGGTCTCCCTAGTAAAGAATTAAAAGATGTATCTAAATTTATTATGTGAAACTTAGTCTCAATCTTCCAATCATTTATCTATAAAGGTAGTGTGATAGAGCCTAAGGCTCTTTCGCCTTGTTTATTGAATCCTTTCAATATCATCTTTTCATATTAGAGTTTAGTGATGTTAATCCTTAAGAAGGCAAGGGTTCTTAGGCTCATGATGTTGAACGTTGCACCTAGTCAACAAATACTCTCAAAAATCTAAATTTTCCAACATCTAGTGTAATGTATAAAGGGCATTTGTGTTCTATCATCTTAAGCAGTAGGTCTTCATCTAAAAAGGTGATTCTTAGGACTTCCTTTGAGAAACATGCCTCTTCTTCATTTGAACTCATAGCGGCCAATTGAACTAAGCATATTTCAAGTTTGAGTTGTGTTTTGATTAATGATTCGCTCATCTTCTTGGATAAGATAAAGGAATCATATATGCTTAGCTTAGCTGACAACTTTTTAAGATGTGCCAATATATTATAATAAACCTTAGGCTGGTCCTCCATAAGCATATACAAGGGTGGAGCATCCTTTGGATGGGATGTCTGGTCATTGGAACTAATGACCTATTTACCCTTATCCTAAGGTGCTACCCTAGGAGGTAGAACTTTACCACTATGGAGGTTAACTTCAATTACTTCTTCAGATAGAAGGCTTGTAGTGAGTTTTACCTATACATCGAGCATACCTATAGCTTCTTCTAAAGAATCTTCAGAGTTGGATGACTCCAAATCTATCTCAAGTGGTGAACCTGGAAGATTTAGAAAAGGAAAATTCACTTATGAATCATAGAGGAAATGATTGAATTTATTTAGATTATTATTGTTATGACTTAGAGAGCTATTGATAAAAATAAAATCACTAAGATCATCAAAAGTAGAGAAGATGTAGCGAAATCTTTCTTCTTTATTGATTTATTTATTTAGGAGGTATGAAGTAGAAATCAAGTAAAGTAAGTAGTTTGAGTGGCTTGATGCTCTCATCCATAGATACAATGCTCTTAAAGGTAGTGGAGGAGTTGGTAGGTGTGATAGTTGCAGTAGTGGAGGTGAAAATGCTAAAATCAGACTGTGGTTACGCTTATAGGCTATCTTAGGCTTGTGGTGGCTACTGCTACTATTTAGTTCCCACCCTCTCTGAGTTATCCCTCACAACTAGTAGACCTTCTGAGGCATTTGAGGTTTGAGCTACTTCAATCACCTATAAAAAAAAGTTTTTGATTTAAGAAATTATTTTCTTAGAGGTATGGGATAGGAAAATATCCCAACCTTCTTTGGTCTTAAGAGGTTTGAATGATTCCCCATGGATTACTTTAATAGAACCATAGGGTTGTTCTACTAAGTACTCTTTGGGTATCACTATGGATCCTAATTTGTAGCTTCATTCAAGCTAATTCTTAAAGTTAAAATAATCCTCTAAAACATGACATAGCATGCTGTGGTAAGGACAGAAGTTAGGATCATCACTTATGCCCACTTCCCCTAACTTTTTAGGTTTGGGTTGCTGAAAATCAGGCTTCTTAAGAAGATTCTTAAATATGTTAACTACCTCTCTCTTGAATAAGTATGGTTTGTTGAGTTTGTTAGGAAGTGTAGGTGGGCAATAGCTACCTCGTGGGAGATACTAATATGACTATTGTGGAGGCTAGTGTGATGGTTTTGGGATGGTTTTGGAGGTGGAAGAGGGGGTGAAAGTTGAAGTTATTAAGCTTTGGGCCTCTCAAAATGGACTCTCACTAGATGCTTCCCCTTATCCATTGCTAATACAACCATTGGATTCTTTCTAAACACTTTTTTTTTTGCTATGGCTTGCATGATTTGTCCGAGAAGGGCAATTGTTTGGCTTCTTTTTTTAAGTTAGCTACCTTAGTGATTAACTTTTCAAACATTTTGATTGTAAAACTCTTAAGTATGAAAGCGACTAGGCCATGGATATTCTTGAATAGAATTTGAATATCATGTTGCTCTTGGAGCTGTAGTTCACATTTTATACTCAAATTGTGCCACTTGAGAATGTAATCAATAATGGACTCATTGGGTTTTATTTCTCTTTAATGAAGTCCCTTACAGTCACTTTCTATTGAGCTCTTATAAATATTTTAATGAATAACTTATCTAGCTCTGTAATAGACTTCATCGAACCATTGGGAAGTTCGATGTACCAATCAAAAGCTATCTCAGAAAGGATATTGATGAACTATAAGAATAGTAGGGCATTGTTGCCACTTATGTTGCAACAACTAGCCCTAAAGTGTGCTATATGATCCCTAAGGTTCTCACTGCCATCAAATATTTTGAAGGATGGTGGCACAAAACTCTTAGGGTATTAGACTACATTAAATTACTTTATGTAGGGTCTACCCTTTGGAACTAATGAGGCCCCTTGGGATTGCACCAATGCTGCCTTTACTTGTTATTCCACCATTTGTTTGATATCCATTTCATGGATAACTATGTTGTCTGTGGCTTTCCTATGTAGACTACATGTGTCTTCTTCTAATGGAGTGGTGCTCTTGGGCCGATCTACTGCATGCACCAACTCGGGCCTATCTACATCTATAAGGGTTGACTAAAGTGCTTCTATCAGACCTTGGAGAGCTAATACTACTAACATTAGCTCCTCTATTTTTCTCTCCATTCGATCAATCTGTTCATCCTTTAGTTTGAGCTGATGGAAAAGGAACTGAGTTGAGTATGACATCTCGCCTTCTTCAACTATAACTCCTTAAGTTTTAGTGCTATGATGTTGCTCTCTTTGGGAAGAAGTTCTAGTCTCTACCATGTGGACCTCTGTTGTGTCATCCAAGAGGTTATCTTTCTCCATGTTAAAGTTGGTTTTCTCCTCATCACTCCCCTCCCTTTCCATAACTGTGATAGTTGCATTATATTTAGCTAGAATCTCCTCAAAAGAACAACCATGTATGTTTTTAGGATCTACAAGGACATATCCAAGGTGATGATCCTCTACTATATGATCCACTATATGAGGAATGTACTGGACATCTATGGCTGATGAGTTACTAATCGAGACTAGCTCCATGAACATAGGAACTTTCTCCCCATCCTTCCTTTGTCTCTTCTTTCTTCCCCTCACACTATTAGGCCAGAGAAGCAATGAAAATTCTCTTAGACCGTGACTCATTCTCTTTTATTGATAATGTGGAAGGCCGAATAGTTGGCCTCACACCATTATGAGTAGAGGAAGTGTGGCCCTTGGGTTGCAATCGTATCACAAAGGGCGAGGATTTTTTCTATATGCAAACTTTCAATACTTGGAGGGAACTTCAGATGGTGTGACTTGGATGGGTGATGGTGGATAGCTAATCGAGTGGTATAATGGTGGTGGTGGCACTGACTGCATCTCTATCGAGAATCTCTTCCTATGGTCTAAAGTAGTAAGGACTAAACTATCTGAGCGACTAGATCTATCAGCTCATTGGTCAAAATGGTGATCAACTAATGTTGAGGCCACCGACTACCTAGCAAACCTGTTTCTATCCTTCTTGCCTGCTTGGGCTGCTATTTTGGCCTCAGTGGCCTCTCTTAGTGAATTTGGTCTCTAACACTCTTAGGGATAAGCTGTCTCAAGTCATGAACAAAGGAGAACTCTGAGGGTCTGTGGACTCTCTCTACTATCCTAAGCACAAACCTCAGACCAGCATAGGACTTCCTCCTCTCCCTAGTCGGTGTATCATACTTTGTAGATCATGGGGTGATGATGTTATCTTCCTAACATTTTTCTCTATTTCTCTGCACTTGAAAGAGGGTGAAACCTACTACCACCAAGAAGAGGAGAGGTCTTATAAAGAGAACCATCCTCAGCTCCATGGGAGGTAGACTCAATCCCCTTAGCACCCTCTCATAAAACCTCTTCAATTTTTTAATTCCTATTGTGGTTTCGAGTTTTAGTAAATGGAGTATAACAAGAATTAGAGTCAATATGTGGGTCCCACCCAAATTAATGATCAATCCCCCAAAATTTAATCAAATTAAATCATTCCAAAAGCTCAAAATCATCAAATGAACATGTTTAAACATAAATCTAAAGAAATATAAATTTAATAAAGTCTTAATTGGGTTAATTAGATTACTTGATCTAAGTGAGCCAAAATGGACCCTATGGAACCAAAACTCAAATTAACTCAAAATTAATTCATATTGAATGTCAAAATTCATTTAAAAATCATTATTAAGCATAATTATACCAATGATTGGGTTTAATTTGATCAATTTGATCATTTGACCCAAGTGAACCCATGTTAACCCACTAAACCCAATTTAGGTCAAAGTGGGTTTGAATTAAAATTTAACTTCAAATGAAATAAAATTAATTATTCTAAATCATCCCAAATACTTAAATAAACTTAACTAAAGCCTAAACATAGATCAAATCTATCAAGTGAAATAAATCAAACTAAACCAAAGGGAACAAATGCTTAAGTGAACTAACTTAAGGTGTTTGTGCCTAAACCTAATTGAAATGATTTTATTTGACTCATGAATCATCTTAAATTTGATTTGGATAATTAATTACTAATCTAAATAAATGAATTATAAACATTATTCATGCTTTGACTAATCTAAATCAAACTAAACCTAAATGGACCAAATGTAAACATTTGAGCTTAAACATACACTACTTACATTATAATGCACCTAAACTCATTCTAAGATGAGTCTAAAAGGATTGGCGACCAAAATTAAGAAAATTCAAAGGTTTCAAATCAATTCAAAAGCAAGGGAATATGCTATGGAAGGTGATGTGGAATATGTAGACAAATTCTCTCTAATCTAAGACACTTCCTCTGTTTTCTCCTCCACTCATCCTAGTTGATTTGGATTAACCTATCCTAGTCAGATAACTACCTCTTGGAGCTAGCCTCCAAGGGTGCCGATCACGATGGCCAATCATACTTGAACTCTCTATAAGAGATCTTTCAGCCACATGTAGAAAGAGGGAAGATAGACCTTCTCATGTCAATTTAACATCACTCTCACATTCCTCAAGTAAAATGAAGAAGAACCAAATCCTTCCTTCATTCCCTCACCGCTGACAAGCTGAATTTCGACCACACCTACTGGTGAACAAGATGATCTTGGCTTCCAATGTAATTGGTTAGGAGGCCATTCAATTCCTTATACTAAGAGGTTCTTCACATCCCCACAAAGGTGTTCAAAGCATCCCCTCCACCGAGGATCGACGCCGGTGTAGTATGCCTCAAAATTGACCCCCTTTTATTTCAATTTGGTCCTTTGTGAAGAGGATTTGATCTCAAGTGAGTTCAAATCATATAGATGCATTCTAAGTGAGGTCATGATGGATTTGTAATTAAAATTGAGCAATTTTGTTGACTACACCACCGAAAAACACGTTGATTCAACGGGCGACGCTCAGCTTCCATAATTGATGGAGGACACGTAATCTCCACCGTCCGTTTCTTCTGTTAAGAATAGACGACCGAGCCCTAGTCAAATAAATTGATTAAAACCTATATATGAACCATCAATGAAATCATGACCATTCGATTAAAGATCAAACGGTTGAAATGTATTTCTTGTGTCACATTTAATAACACGAGGTCTATGTAGATCCCGCGTGGATGAATCATGCGCCACCACTTGTAAAGTGGCACCACGTGGCGCTGAACATTTTAAAATGGTAATTTTAATTTTGTGGGTTTTAAAAATTATAAAAAATACATAGAACTTCAAAAAATCATAAAAATAAAATACTCTACTAAAAATACAAATAAATACTCTCTAGATTTATCTTAGAGACAAGAATCCATTAAACCCAAAATTCTCA
Organism: Cymbidium sinense; assembly: GCA_021442155.1. Lineage (NCBI taxonomy): Eukaryota > Viridiplantae > Streptophyta > Magnoliopsida > Asparagales > Orchidaceae > Cymbidium > Cymbidium sinense. Next base: position 138,820,804 of record CM038215.1, on the reverse strand, counting down.
ATTTTTATTGAGTATTTTTGGTTTAATTTGGGTTTAATTAAAAATAATCAAACCCAAATTAAACACAAACAATTAATTTAATTAATTTCAAACATTGAAATTAAGATTAAAACACACCTTAGATAAAATTTTTCAGGATTTAATGAAATACAAATTCAAAGATATGAAATTTTCAACTATAAACTTTTAATTTAATGAAATAAATTAATATTAAATAAAAAAATTCTAAAAATATCTGGAATTAACCCAAATCATCATAATGGACACCACTGAATCTTTAAAAATTATTAAAACCCACAAAAGCATCACAATCCCCAAAATGACCATATATAAAGATTAAATGAATGAATTAATTTAATTAATTGACTTAAAATTTTAAAAATCATAATAAATTAACTAAAACTCTAAAAAAATCTAAATAAGCTCTCAATGAATTCATCTTTTAGAGAAAATTTTAAGAAAATTAAAATCTCTAATTAATTCCTAATGACTAAGGCTTAATTTAAGTTTATTTAAATAATTAAAATATTAATTAGTCCTAAATTACGCATGCGATTGAGAAGGAAATTAGAAAACTTAAATTGGCCTGGAACCCCACTTTCTTTAAAAATTTTAACGCTAAAAGATCTCTCGATTAGAAGTTGTTAAATTTCTAATCCTAGGTCAATTTAAGTAAAATTATAAAGAAAAAAATTATAAAAATTATACAAATTATGAAATCATTCTAAATCATTTCCGTTAACATCACAATACTTAAGAAAAATTGACTTAACATCTAAAGTTAAAAGAATTTAATTAATTATGCACTTAGAGTTTAATGAAATGAGTAATAAAATAAAATTTAATTAAATCTTTAAGTTATCAATTTAATAAATTCATAATAAATCAATTACTCAATTGAAATTCAAAGCTAATCAACCTCTAAATTTCATACCTTAATATGAAATTCATTAATATGGAAACCCATTTAAGTTAATGAATAGCATAATTTCAAATAATGAAAAAAATAAAGAAATGATTAATCAAATCAGTTAAACTTAAATAACCTAAAAGTTAGGAGTGGCCTATGCTAGGTTTGGTGCCTAAAGTACTTCATTTCTTAAGTTTATTAGGCTGAAGTTGATAAAAAACTTCATTTTAAAAGGCTTAATTAAATAATGATATTTTAACATATAAAATTCTATTACAATTAACATAAATGATAAATTAAAAATGTATAAATTAATGAATCATCTTAAGTTACGAAATTAAAATATGATAAATCATTCAAATGACAAAACCAAAATCTCTGAATTAAGTTTAAAATAAAAAATCAACTTAAATGAATTAAGTTAATTCATTCAAACTAATAAACAAAAACATTAATGAATCAAATGAATATGATCAATTCAAACCAAATAGATGAAATGATTATAACATAAAAGATTAATTATAAACCTAAGTCATAAAATTATACACATGCTAAACAATATATAAGAAAATTAAATAACATAAAATATAAATGAATGAAAACCCTAAAGCCAAATTAAATCATATAAATATTAAACCAAATCTTATAATAATAAATTATTAAACTTTTAGTTAAGAAACACTTTAAATTTTAATTAAGAAATAATAATCAAATAAAAAATTAAAAGAAGAATAAATCTTAATCTTATTTAAAATCAAATTTTTAAAGAAGAATTGAACATTAATTAAATCGAAAGACAATCAATAAATCAAATAAAAAAAATTCTTAATTAGTTAAGTTAAGATGCATTAATCAATAAAATTAAAATGAAAAAATAAAGAATCTTTAAACAACTTTTCATAAACATAAGATAAAAACTAAACACTAATTAAAAATTAAAAATCAAATAAATCATTCAAATAAATTTAAAAGATGTTAATTAGCATACTTAGGATCTTAGTTTGACCCTTGTAATGGATAAAAATTTCATTCTATTAAGATTTTGGATGATTGAATAGAATGGGTTATGTGTAATGCATAATTTATTTTATTCTTCATTCTTTAAAACATAAATTTCAACCTTAACACATAAGTAAACCTAAAAATAGAAATAAACTAATAAATTAATTAAATCACTTACATTGAAATCACCTAATGGAAAATTGAATAAATTCTAAGAATAAAATAAAAGAAATGAAATAAAAAAATAAAAAATAAAATTTTTTATAACTTGATTTCATATGATATATAGTATAGACACTCGAGATCACAAGGCTATTGGTTCAAAGGAGGTCTTGGTACGTCAAACTTCTAGTTTAACAATGGCACATACCTATGAAGCAAAATTAAGAAAGTAAAAGTTTACATTAAACCAAAACTTAAACTTAAAAGACACGGTGAAGTCATACCACACAAACCCCTTTCCAACACACTAGATTATTAGGTCAGTGATCTTAGAATTAGACTAGGCTGATGATCTATGTGCTTTTATTATTTTATGATGTAATGATTTATACTAGATGATCAGGATTGTTTGCCTGCTAGTTTGGATGATAGGGTGTTCTTTTAGGCTAACATGATTTTCTACAGGAGATTGTACTTAAAGGGACTGCTGAAATAAAAAATATAATAAATATTATTTTCTTGTGGGTGTTGCTTAAGTCCTTAAGCATAGCCCAGTAAGACATGTGAGCTTGGCAAACAACTAATGCTAAGCGCATATGTTTGAAATATAAACTGTTTTGTGATGTGTGTATATCCTGACATTTGTTTCAGAAACATTAGGAATTTATGTTAAAATTTCAAAATGTAATTTATGCCTAGAATTAGGTAGGATTTATGGGGTCTAGGAATAGTAGAAGCAAACTTTACTAGTTGGTGGTCCCCTATAAATCCCATGGAGGTCTTTAAAGAAGGTGATGATCCTAGAAGAAAATCTCCATTAATTAAAACTTTTAGTTCTATGCTAGGTTGTATGAGGGCTAAGCTCGGCTGCCCATTTTCCTTCTCTTCCACGATGTACAATAGTACTGGGCTGCACTGGCCTATTTTGCTAATTAATTTAGCTTGATTTATTTTGGCTGCGTAATAAAAACTGCCTGCTTTTCTAGGTTTCTTTATATGGTAGGTTTCTAAGATGAAATGCTTAAAGTGTTAGGCTCTTATGAAAACTAAATTTTCTATCCCCACTTAAATTAAACAACTCAAATATAAAATAAAGTAACTCATAACTGCACTTTAACAAAAGCCTTATGTACAACTTAAAAGTAACTAGAAATAATTAGCTTTTGTAAAACATGATAATATATTGTTAGTTCCTCTTGAATTGGGCGCTTCACCCATTACACATAAAGAGGCATATGACATGTGATGATGACCACCCTTCTTGGGAGAAGTATTTCTTCTCTTTTTGATTTGGCATAATCACTTCTAACAGATATCATTGTAGGCATGAACTACATACCCCAAGCCTTAAAATAACTAATGAGCCAAAATACATAATAGAAGAAATTTGTAGCATTAGTTAGGTGCATAACATGCCAAACATTATCTTAGGGTTAAGGAGTGAGTTATGCTCTTAGCTTCCTTCTTTTATATAACATAGCCATCTTACAAACATAAGACTAGATTCATGCTTTTTAAAATCGCTTAGGTGGTGTTAGTTGGAATGCCTTTTAGGTGGGTTATAAGTCCAGAAGAGTCAAAGATAGGTTTATTTTCTTCAAGTAAGAAAAGATCCAATAATTCCCAAAAAAATTATATTTGTATGAACCTCTGACTTTCTCAAAGCATTTGAAGACTTAGGATAAGTCCCTAAGAGGCACCTCTTCCCAAGTAGGCATCCTATCTTTTGGGCACTGCCAGCAAAACTCTCCATAAGAACTGCCTCAACTATTTAAGTTAAGATAAGACCCCCAGAGGAACTCACGTATCAGTCGCCTTGGTCGAGTTTGACTTGTTGTGCCATCAGCAGGTCACCCCAATGGCTGACTCTATTTTGGAAGATGTGAGTCCCCAAGCTTTCTTCACAGTGTAGCTATTGCAAACTGATGGGCAACCCTTAGGTTGAATAGTCTATATTATATGACTGGTATACTAGCCCTTTGGACTGATAAATCTAAGGCAAAATCAGGCTCACATAGCCCCTCCTTAGTGCAATCCATCTCAAACTGACAGGGTCCACACTAAACCAATCAATAAATTCAAAATCAAAATGAATCAATGAACTCAAACCAAATCAATCAACATAATAAAATCAACACAAAACTTAAGTTCAAATCAAAACTAATCAACATAATTTAGATAAATAAAGCAAATTAAATCAAATCTCAATCCCTAACGGATCCCCCTTTATGTCCTTAACATAAATCAATCTTTAATCCAACCAAATTCATGTGCAAGTCCCAAGCGAATCTCTCTTTGTGTCCTTAGCATGAAATCAATTCTTGAAAAATCAAACCAAATCCACTTAATTCTCACATACCCTCGACATGAAATGAGTTATACCGCACTTAGACTGTAATTCCATTTTACTCTCCACATGGGTATGGATAATCATCGTTAGTGCATGTGATCTTCTCAAATGCTATTGATCATCTCGGTCAATGCTAATATGTGTGGTGTGCCTTGCCAGTTACACCACACCTATTGGGGGTCTTTTTGTTGACCTCACTTTTGGGGTGAGGATTCACCTTCCTCATCTTATACTTAGGAACCTTCTAGACACTTAAATTTCCCTAATCATAGGACACATCTAGTGGCTAAGGGAACACTAAATCCAAGCATAGGAAGGCATGCCCTAAGCTTAGGATATGCCTTAGGAATAAGTATTACCTATCCTATGGCCTAAACTAAGACCCATGCTTATCCACCCATCCAAAATCAACTTCAATCCAACACAACTAACCTCAATTGGATTTTAGTTCCTATGCAAGCTCCAAGTCAAATTGGATTAAGCCCTAACCTAAGTTAATTCCTCCATGATCCTATAGATCCAAACCAAAACCCATTCAAGCAAATTAATTCCAATTTGATTATCATAAAATCACACCAATCATTCAATAGATCATTTCAAATCCCTCAAATACTTAGAATCAAACCAATCAAACCAAATGAATATAATTAACCCAAGTTAGCCCATTTGATCCAAAAAGGTCCAAATGAGCCAAAATCCAATCAAACCCTAATCAATTGCAATCAAGGCTACCGATCAACCTCAAATCCATCATTGAACTCTTCTCAACACCCAATTCAATTCAATTCAACCCAATCAATCCAACTGGTTCACTTGACTCAAAGTACTTAAATGACCAAATAGAACTTCAATCCAACACAAATTGGATTGAATTAACCCATCCAATCTCCTCAATAATAATTGTTGATCATCCTTGATTGCCCAATTGCAATCAATTGGGTCAAACCAAACTAATTTGATCACTTGATCCAAGTTGAGCCAATTAACCCATATGGACCAAAATTAACTAAATCTCATTATAAATTGAGTATTGAACATGACCCAACCATCAATTGAACTAAACCAAGCCGATTTCGTCACTTGACCCCTAAGTTGACCCAATCTGACCTAAAGGGCCAAATTGAGTCAAATCAATTCCTAAACCAAATTGATTATAACTAATACTTCTAATCAATTATAAATTAATTATTAAACATGATCAACCTTCAATTAAACCCAATTTGGCCAACCTAACCCAATTGACCCTTTTAGCTCAAATTGACCTAAAGGGCGCCAATTGAACCAAATTATTCCCAAATCCAAACTGATTTAAACCAATACCTACAATTATTCTCAAATGATCAATTGCACCTAAAAAAAACTCTCCGCCCAAGCCAATTTGGCCAATTTGACCAAATTGGTCAACTTAGCTGATTTGGCCTAAATGAACACATATGAGCCTAAATCAATTCCACTTCAAACTGAACCAAGCCAATTAAACCAATACATTCCAAATGATCATTTGAACATCCAAACCCTTGGTTTAACCTAATTTGATGAATTGGTCAACTTAGCCCAATTATATGGGTCAAATTGAGCCAAACCCATCCAAATTAAGTCCAAACCCAACCAAACATAGCATGACTCATCTTTGGGTCACCATGGGCCAGCCCAAGTATACCCAACTCATGGTGAAGTTTGGGACAAAATCCATGAACAAAGCAACCAAAATGGGACAAAATCCCCATTTGGATGAGTTCTCCCACTCCCCAAGCCTTGGCAGCCACCTTTGGCCATTCTTGGATACTATGACCACTGACCCAACCTAACTTAAGGTTGTTGGGTTCAGCCTTTGGCCATGAAAGAGTGAGTTCACCCTTGGCTCTCCATTGGTTCACTTGGAGGAGGAGGTACATCCCATGCCAACTCATGCCACTACCTCGGCCTCTCAAGCACCTCCACCTCAGCAGACCACTGCCACCTCGGCCACCTACCCCGGCCAGACGACTACTAAAGGATGAGCCAATCTTAGCCCTTGGTTCACTTGGGAGGAGTGTATACTTCTATTCATCCATTTAAACTTCACAGAGAGCTTCTTCGAAGCATTTTGAGTAGTCTTAAACCCTTCCAGAATCCTTACTACACTCTATCATCGGTGAGACCAACCACTGAGCAAAACCAAGAGCCCCGTCCATCCAACCTCACCAAATCTAAATTAACTCTTCCCACACCTTCCCTGATCGATTTGAACACCGGAAGGCACTCCAAGACTAACTTTGGCGAGCTTTGCAGAGGTTCTTTGTCCATATAGGAATCGATAGGGAGACAGTTTGATATCTTCTCAACAAGGATTCATCTCTTCAAGATGAAGCTACCTTAGTCGAAGGATCATTGGTCTTAAACTCAAACAAGATAAAAATCTAGTAAACTCCTAGGTGTTGGTCTTTTGTAAAGTGAATCATATTTTTATGCAATTTTCACCATAGGATCTCCATAAATCTCTTCCCTGCACATTTTGAGTTGATCGCCATCCCATGAGCTCGGTGATTCGGACGAGCATAAAGGGGAAGTCCATCTTCTAGTGCTCGGGGACAATGATCATCGATCATTCATTCTACATGATTAAAATGGACAGCCATGTTTTAATTCATTAGATATTTCAATTTAATTCTTAAGAAACCATGGGAGTATTCTCGACTCATCAATCGAGATCGAGGGGACAAATCATTCGCCACTCATCTACCGCCAAAATTTTAAATAACTTATCTTATGGCACCATGTGAAAAGTATTGTCGTGTCAACTGCATCACATGGTTTAGAGGTTAATTGGTGTTAAAAATATAATTAAATTTTAAAATTCATAACTAATTATAGAAAAATTCAAGAAACACAAATGAACCCATTTTGGAAAGGGTAAATAACGAAGAATTTCATAAATAAATTTGTTAATGAATGCATGTAATTTTCTTGGAATTTATTGGCCATGTAATTCAAGGAATTTGAAATTTCAATCCTAATCGCCCTCCTTAATCAATTTAATAATTATTGAAAATGTTAAACAGTAAAAATTAAATGATTAATAATGGTTAATCACTATAAATAGTGGGAATTATGAGGGAAAATGATTAGAACCTCTTTCCTAATTTTTCTCCTAATGCATTTCATTAGGAGGGTTTAATTAACATAGAATAATTAAGGATTAATTAAGAAAAATCAAAGATAAAGTGAAATCAAATTAAATCAATGATTAGGTTCAGATAGGCTAAGTATAATTCATTAATTTTTTATTTATGTGTTTAATAACATAAAAGTCTTTAAGAAACTTATGGTTAACCCATGGGTGTGGGAAAACTATATATGTACTTAATTTAGTTCTTTCTTTAATCTAATTAACCTTTAAGTATGAGCCTCATTGTATTAGGTCTTGCTAAGTACATTGCAAATTTTAATTTCTCATTGGCATGTCATTAGAGGCTCATGGTTAAGTGACTAATTAAATTAAAGAAGCTTAGGAAAGGAAAATTAAATTAATTGCTTAATGACTTGAACTTAATCAATCCATAAAATTTTACTTAATTAATTTCCTTTAAACACATTAAGTCACTAATGTGGGATGGGGCAAACATTAAGTGTCTTTCTCCTATTTAGGTTTTAATAATTTAAACATCAAAACCAAGATTCCATAAAAACTTTGGTTAATCTTAAAGAATTTTATTTTACAAGATTATCTTTAGGAATTAATGTGATTGAATGTATTATGTGACAATGTTTAGATATTCATTTACAATCCTCATAAATTTATATGTCATTCGTATCATGCATTCATGTTTTCAAATAAAAGAATCAATTGAATATTATTATATATGTATAAGTTGCATGTGTTGAATTAATCTTACTATATGGTGTGGCTATTACCACTAATAAATCTCAAATTATTTTCAAAATTATAAGATAATGATGAAAATTTAGAGTGATGTTGGCTATGAATACTATATGTGATTTACATTCACTTATAGTTTAAACATGTTAAAGGATTATTCTATTTTCATGATTCATGTGTATGTTTACATGTATTTGAAAGTTAGTAAGTATATAGTATGGACATCTCAAAGAATATGGAGATTTAAGTAGTCCCAAGGAGGTCTTAGATTACCTCACTTCCTTGGTTTAACAATGACATGTACTTACTTAATTTCATTCATATGTGTACATGTGCTAGAATTTGGATAGAGCTTTATTTTACATGAGTAAATAATTTAATAATATGCAATCTTTTGCATGATTTTCATTCTTATATTCATGCATATGTTCATGTGTATTGAAGTTAGTAATTATATAGTATGGACATCCCAAGAATACGAGGCTTTAAGTAGCCCCAAGGAGATCTTAGATTACCTTGCTCCCCTAGTTTAATAATGGCATGTACTTGCTTAATCTTTAAAACATGTATACATATGCTTAACTAAAGATTGAAATCTTTCTTTTCTACCAAAATACATGCATTAAGACTCATCAAGTTTGAAATAAACATAAATATATTGTATGTATAAGTAAAAATTTAAAGTACGCATGCTATTAATGATGAAAAAGAATGATGTAATGTTACCCATGTGAAAGTGATTCGATCTCATTAATCTTAAAATGTCTTTCATGTTTGAATAAGATTGTTTAAGATTAATACAAACCTAGGATTAATAAAATGTTTAATAATTCATTCACTAAAAGAAACTAAAAAATCATAATAACATGCCTTTAGAAAATAACTTAGGGTAGGGATGAAGAGGGTCAAACCTCTTTCCTTTCTTCATAACAACTAGATGCTAAGTAAATATTAAGTGAAATAAAAGAAATATAAAATTAAAATCCATTAATAATTTTTAATGACTTGAAGTGTAACCTCGCCTCATGTGTAACTTGAACATCCCAAAACCTTTAGGCAATCATATACCTAAAGCCTAATAAGACATACCACAAAACTTTAGCACAAACATTAGAATACTAAGTCACCACTTATAGCTGTAAGTTATGATAGTATGTTGTAATGTTATTTTTTATTTTATGATGTAATGTTCTAGATTGGATGTTAGGATTATTTATGCGTAGACTGGATGTTAGGTTGCTATTACTCTAATGAAATTTTCTACAGGGGATTATGCTAAAGAGGGTCATTGTAATAATAAATATAAATGCTCTTGCTTGCAGGTTGCTCATGCCCCTAAGCATAATCTAATTAGGACAGATGGGCTTGATTACCCATGTGTAGGTGCTAAGTCTAAATATATGAAATATGATCGCTTGGTTTGAATGCTTGTTTGGTTAACATCTATTTTGCATGTGTAGTTAGATTTTACTTTCTATAAACATGTAATTTTGTGATAGGAATTAGGATTAGTGCTATCGGTTCAGGATTAGAGGTAAGAAGACAAAGACCTAAGAGTCTCTTTGAAGCCTAAACAAAACCAAATGAAAAGGAAGAAAGAAAGATGAAGAATGAAGAACCCCATAGAATTTATGTAATTATAATTATAATATTCTTTTATAATCTGGGTTGTATTAGGGGAGAGCTCGACTACCCAACTTCATTTATTTTATGGGGTGTACGACGATACCCGGCCACACCGACCTTTTATTCCATTATAAATATTTATAAATGTTCGATTTTCATGTTTAGCTTGTGTAATATAAATGGCATATTTTTCATAAGTTTCTTAAAGCTTGATGATTGAATGTGTGGCCTGGATGTGGTAGGCTCTTTAGGATAAAATTAATATTTCTATCCCCACTAATAACTCATAACTAAATTCTAAAATAACTCATAATCTCACTTTAAAGCCTAAGTTTATAATCAAGATAATTAAATGATTTAGCAACCCCTTTAATGATGTTTATTTTAATAATCATGCATATCATCTTGTCTCGCTCTTGAATAGGGAGGGTCTCCATTCTTGCACGAAAGTGGAATGCTTAACCTCTGAGGGCATCGCTTGTATTGGAGAACACCTCCTCCCATAATTGTATTTCATCAAGCATATAGGCATAATTATCTCAAGCCTTTGTTCAAATGAATGTGTCCAACTTATTTAAAAGATGGTAAATATTTATATTAGTCTAAATCATATCTTCATGCTAGTCATGATCAAGTTTCTTTGTGATTGAGTTTAGAACTCTAGCTTCCCTTCCTAATTAAATAATAGCTCAACTATCTTTCACTTTACATAATACCAGCTTACATGGTTTTGAAGCATATGAGGTGTTAGCTAGCGGCCACTTCAAGCGATTGTAAGTCCAAAAGAGTCAGGATGGTTTATCCTCCCTTGTGGGGGTAAACCACTATGTTCCATTTTTTTATTAGACTTAAGATGTGCTTTTAGCTTGTGCTAAAGCATCCTAGATTTAGGTTTTGAGGCCATTTGCTTCATTTAGCCTATGAGTATAAGTCCTCACCTTAAGCATTTTCATAATCTTATGTTGATGGACTATAAGCCCTATCATTCTAATAAAACTTCAACTCAAATAAAAATAAACTCTCTCTTTCAAATATATAAAGCCTCACTATATGATAGATTGGAGCACTTACTAGGCTTCCTAGTATCATGAGTGCTCCCTACTCATCCTCTTTTGGAATCCGAAAATAAGTCTTTCCACTTGAACTCTCCCATTTGACTTTTATGAAAACCTAATTATTTGATAGTCTAGCTTTGAAATCTTTGGAGATATTTATTAGCTACTTTGATCAAGAGTTTTCTTAGACAAGTTCTATTTCCTAGGATGTCATTAACTATAGAAGCTTGCTTCCATAGAGAACTAAAGAACCCGACATAAATAAACCCCGCTTTACTTTTACATGTAAAATTGGGAAAGATCTCTAGTATTTATGAAGACTCATTTTCCTTAGGAATCTTTATTAGATGACCAGGTCCATTGTAGGGTGATGTTTCCATCTTTTGAGATGATACATCATACCTTAAAGTTGTATTGGATCACTTTAATAAGTATCCCCTAAGATCTGTGTGGTGTCCTAATGACTCTAAATTAAGACATCATAAGTTATTAATTTATTAAAATTTTAGTTAAAATTAATTAATTGGATAAGAAAATTTATGTTTCTTAAAGAACAAACTACTTCCAAGCCATACAACAAACAATCAATCTTTGAAACCTATAAAAAATATGTCATTTCTATTACACAACTAGTGTAAGCACAACAATCAAACATCAATTGATTAAAATAATAAAAGGTCGGTGTAACTGAATACCATCGTACACCTCAAAAGAGAAAACAAAGTGGGTAGTTGTGTCCAAGCCTTATACAACTCAGATTATAATTAATTTTACAAATAAAAAATAAACTTATGGGGGCCATCAATTCTTTATCTTCACTTTGCTTCATGGATTTGAGTATTCCAGGCATCATAAGGCCTCCCAAGTCCATGCCTAAGATTTATAATTAATTTACAAATGAAAATAAAGGTATGATATTTGAATTATCTAAAGATAGGCATCTTAAATTCCTTATTATAGATGATTACACTTTATGTGATTAATGGTTCAAAATGACTTTTAGACTAAAGCTTTGATTTCATTTTGAGTTCCATTTTTAATTTAGGGTTATAGATAGAAGAAGAAGAAATACATTCTTCTTAGTCTATATTAGATTAATTTTAGGAGATAAATTCTTACAATTTTAATCCTCTTAATGAAGTGTTATAAATTTTATTAAGTCTTATATTTGGATTTGACTTAAGAGATTTTATTCAAATATGAAGAGACATCTTAGAATTAATGAAGCCAAATTTTGATTGATTCAATAATGCTCTCTTAATTTTTTTGCTTCATTATTTCTTAATATTCATTTAATTAAGTAAACATGCTCTTGATAAATATGTATCATATTTCAATTACCCCACACTTAATGTAGGAATGGATTTATGCATATAGTTTACATTAATCTCATTTGGAACATGATACATGAATTCTTATAAAAGATTTAATTTAAACATACATTATACATATACATATACATGAGTATATTAAATTTATATAAGTATGTGCCATTATTGAACCAAGAAAGTGAGATAATCAGAGATCCCCTTAGGACTACTTAAAGACTCGTGCTCTTGGGATGTCCAAACTATATACTTATTAATTCATATATGTGTGTGTGTGTGTGTGTGTGTGTGTGTGTGTGTGTGCGTGTGTGTGCATACATGTATGGACATAAAAATGAAATTATGAAATTTTTAGGATGTTTCAAATACATAATCCTTAATATATGTTTTACCACAAATTTAGAGATGAGCGTCGCGTTATACCAAAGGTAAGAGGTATTAAGAGCTCTTTCAGACTAGTAGCCCTGTGACCTCAAGTTTCCAAGTTCTAAACCTTTTAAATTATGTTTTCTGCATATAGAAATAAATTTAGCTTTTAATTATTCATATTAGTTTATATTTAGATTAATAGACATTATTTATTAATTAAGAAAATAATTTGAAATTTACTAGTTATAATAGTCACACTATTTAATTTAAAGCCATACAATCAAATGGCATCTTTCAATTTTAAATCTAAAACATGAGTGCATGGGACAAATGAAATACAAATTTATGAATAATTAAAGCAAAATAATTAAATATTACTAAATAATTTATTTGGCTTATTAATTCCTAAAGACATTCAAAATAAATAAACATCCTTAAGCTTAATCAAATCCATCAAGGATTAATTTTGGAATTTGAATTATTTATTCCTAAAGAAGAGATAAAATAAATAAAATTATCACTTTGCCCATCTCTATTCATTAAGCTTAATCAAATCCATCAAGGATTAAATATTTATTAAAAAAATAAGCTAAATAAAATTACAATCATATAAAAAGAAGAGAAATATAAATACAAATACAAAAAATGGAAAGGACTATCCTAAGTTATAAACTTTTAGCTGATAAGGTCCTCTACTTGAAATTTGATAATGAGTCAACTCTTAATGAGCACTTAGTGTAACTTCTTGTGGAGGTTATTGCTATTATGTTAAAACTATTCACAAATTGGGTGAAGCATTTTGCATACCCCTAGTTTCATCTATTGGGTTGATCATCTCTGAAGGATTTCTCAGAGGTACTTGCTATGTCGTAGTTGCTATTAAGTTAAACTGGCCAAACAACTCTTTCATTAGCCCGTTCATCTAGTTGAGATGATTATTGAGTTGGCTAATTTTTGATCTCTTCTTTGGATTTGAGAATCCATCATCATTGTAACTTGTTACAACATCAGCTAATTCTTCAATTCTTCAATCTCCATTCAAATTTCATCTTTAGGTACTTGGTTACTTGGGACCTTCTGATGATGTTCCTTCTTTTATTTTTTAGGTATCACATTCCTATTCATAAACATGTATCAACCACATCAATAACCTCAACTTCCATGCAATTGATATTGTCATTATTTTGCAGATTAGGAGCTTATTGTTCTTCATTAGTCAAGAAGTCATCCTCTTCAAAAAAAGGGTTGATTATCTACATCATCAACCATTGGTTGACTATTTTTGGGCCAATGCTTCCAATTGATGATGGGTGATTCAACCTTTTCATCAATTGATTATGTACGGATTATTTCATTCTTAATGACCTAGGCCCTTTAGTTGCCTAGATTGATCAGGACCTACTAGCTATGGATCTCTAGGAACACATACTAGATGTCACACTTTGGAGTTCACTAAATGGATTAGAATGAGATGATTGATATTTCCTTTTATGAAGGTTGTCGGAACCTTCAAACAACTGGCCACCTAGTACCATTGTAGTAAAGGGATCATTGTGTGCTCTGAATATTGAACCCCTAGGTCTTGAGTTTTGTTCAATGTGGGCATGATATATTTCAATATGCATACCTCTTTTAAAGTCAAAATTTGTTGGGTTGGTGACTTGGCTCACCAACTTCTTAATTCTTCTTTGAAGGTTTCTATTTTTAACATCTTTTAAAATTTTGTACATTTTGAAGGAGAAAGTTTTCTTCTTCTGTGGTTGATCATGTGAACTGTGATGCATATATTTATCCTAAAAGACTTTTTATAGTTCCTTGAGAGCTATTTCTCTTAACCCATTAGAGCAGCTCAAAATTGTTGTTGATGAGTATGTTCACTTCCAGTAGTGATTTTAATCAATTTGGGTTAGATTGATTTTTTACTCATTATAACTTTTTGCCAAATGGGTCTAGTTGGGTTAGTTGGACCAATTGGTGAAATTAGATGGGTTAAATGGATTAAGATATTTAATTGAATGATTGGAATGATCATGAGGTTTAGATTGATTCAATATGGCCTAAATCAAGTTGAACTGAATTTTGGTCTATAGGGTTCAATGAGTCAACTTGGGTTAAGGGCCAATTTAATTCAATTTCATTCAATTAAATGGCAATCAAGATTCAATGAAGTTTAGTTAAGTTTCAAATGAGTTTTGGTGAGTTCAATTTAAAATAAGATTGGATTAACTTTGGATTTAGCCCTTTAAAACTCAAATGGGTCAAGTTGTGTCAACTTAACCAATAAGACAAACTGAATCTCAATGGGTTAAGTTAAGTTCATGAATCAATTATTTTTTTGGCCAAAGTTAAGTTTGTGATCAATTGGTTTGGGTTTTAGAAATAGATTTAATATAAGTCTAATTAGGTTTAGGTAGGTAGGTCCTACCTATACTAGGTTGGGGTTTAACCCTAGGGTTGGACTCTATAAGTCTCTAAGCTTGAGATCAGTATCCTAGCTCTAGGAAGACCTTAGTGCTTAGATGAATTTGAAGTCCTCACTCCAAAAGTGAGGTTAAAATATATCTCACCTTCTCAACTACAACTCCTTGAACATCAATGTTGTGATGCTGCTCTCTATGGGAGGAGGTCCTAGTGTCTACCATGTGGACCTCTACTACATCATCCATGAGATCATCCTCCTCCATGTCAAAAATGAATTTTTTTTCCCTCATCACTCCCTTATTTTCATGTCTTTGATGGTCATCTTATACTTTGTTAGAATCTCCTCAAAGAAACAACCATATATGTTCATAGGATCTATAGGGACATATCTAAGGTGATGGTCCTCTACCAAGCAAACCTTTGTAGAGAGAGTACACTAAACATCTTGGGCTGATGATGTACTAAACATGATGGGCTTAACTAACATGGGGCCTCCCCCTCATCCTTCTTCTTTCCTCCCTTATTCTCACTTTGTTGGGTTGATGAAGCGATGGGAACACTCTTGGATTACCACTTCGTCTTCTCCATTGATCATGTAGAGGATGAATATGGGAGCTTGACCTCACACCATTAGTATGAGAAGATGAAGTATGGCCCTTGGCTTGTAGAAGAATCACCAAGGGTGAAGGAAATCCATATGTAGATTTGTGATACTTGTTGGGGACTTCAGATGGTGAGAGATGGATGAGTGATAGTGGATGGTGAGTCGAGCGATGTTGTGATGGTGGTGGCACTGGTTGCGCCTTAGTCAATGATCTCCTCCTTTGACTAAAACTAATAAGAAATATTCTATCTAAATGATCACTCTGTCAGTTCCCTGATGAGGGTAGTGATCTACTAATGTTGAGGTTGCTGACTACTGAGCAAACCTCCTTCTATCTCTTTTCCAGTTGGGCTGCTACTTTGGCCTCTATGACCCTCTCTCTATGGATATTATTCATAACACTTCTTAAGATAACTTGTCTCAAGTCATGAATCAAGGTGGACTTTGAGCATCTATGGACTCTCCCTACTCTCCTAAGCATACAGCTTTCTCCTCTCCCTAACTGGGGTCTCATACTCCACAAATCATGGGGGTAATGTAGCTATCTTCTTGACATCCTTATCTCTCTACAGCTGAAAGTGGGCAAAACCTACCACCACTAAGAAGGGGAGAGGTCTCACGATAAGAACCATCCTCAACTATAAGGGATGCAAAACTGACCTTAAATGCAAATGGGACAACCTCTAACACTAGTATTATCTTCTCTTTGGAAGATGGGGATATCCCTGAGATGGTGTTAGTCCTAATTGCTCTAACGGTTGACACAACATGCAGTCATGATAGAGAACCTCTATAGCCTTTTCTCTTTAAAAAAGGGAAGCTCAGTGTTAGACTACAGGTCAAACTAAAGAAGTGGCTTGTTGTTAACCACCTCCTCCTTACAATGAAAGTAAATCCTAGGCCATTACAAGTGACCTTAAAGTGCTCAAAACTTAGATTGAACTTCATGATTGGGGTAGAGGCGAGTATGACCTAATCCATGGCCAACTCCACACCAAAATCAAAGAAAAAGATGAGCTTTCCAAATGACATTTTTATTGTTATTGTTGCTGCTTGTTGATGAAGGGATTGATGACTTTTCTTCTATTTCGAAAAAAGATAATTCATTAGCAATTTGATTTTTTTCCTAATTAAGTTTTGAGTTTAAGCCTCCATCCAAAAAAATTAGCTATGTTGTATGAAGTTTATAATTAGAGAGATTTTGATTTCAGAGAGAGAGATTTTAAATTTAAACCTCACTATAAAGTGGGGTCAATGAATTTTGGAGAGATCAATTAACCTAATTTGCCAAATTTGGGTGTGATAATTGGTTCAAAGATATTATTAAAGGATTTCTTTTCAAAATTTGCATGATTTATTTTAAATTTACTCCACCTATTAGAGATTCAATGGAGGTTCTAGAACCTACTTAAGAGGGCTTCTAGAGCCAATGAGATGTTGGCAACACTTGTCCAAAGATGAAATAGGAAAAGACTTCAATGAAAAGAAAGGTAGTCTTAGACTAAAAAAAAGCCTAAGTCTACTATTGCTTGAAGATAATGATTGACTACTAAAGATGGAGAGAGGGATTGTCCTTAGCGGACTCACCAAAAAAATCTAAGTTGTTTAAATTTGGAGCATATAGGGACACCAAACAGATCTTAGGGGTGTATTATTTTGAAATGACCAAGTACAACAACAAGGAATGATGTACTATCTCAAAATATAGAAACATCACCCTACAATAAACTTAATCATCTAATAAGAACTCCAAATGTAGATGGGTATATGTATACTAGAGATTTTTTCCTACTTTACATGGATGAAGTATAATAGAGTTTATTTTAAGCCAGGTTTTTTAGTTTCCTATGGAGGCAAGCCTCCATAGTTAATTACATCCTAAGATATAGGAATTTTCTAAGAATAATCTTACTTGAAGCAGACAATTATTATCTCCAAAGATTTCAAATTTTTGATATCAATGTATTTGGTAATTATTGGAATATTAAATTGAAAGACTCAAAAAGGGAAGACTTGTTCACTAATTCCAAAGGAGGATAAATAAAAAGCACTGATTATACTAGGAAGCCTAGTGAACACCTTAATCTATCTTATTGTGGGCCTTTATATTTTTTAAGAATTATTGGTTTATTTGAGTTGATAATTTATTATAAAGTTAAAACTTAGATTCCAACTAAGATTATGGAAATGCCTAAGAAGTGAGGACTTATACTCATAGTAAATAAGAAATATGGAGCCACTGAACCTACATCTAAGATGCTCTAGTACAAGCTAAGAGCTCAATCTAAATATACTTAGGGGAAAGTGGGACATATTAGCTTACTTCCACTAGAGAAAGTGAACCTATCCTAACTCTATTAAACTTACAACCTCCTAGAGTGGCTGACTAATACTTTCTATAAATCTAAATCATGTGGGCTCTTAGGTAAATGCAAGATAACAAACTATTATTTATTAGGAGAGAGTCTAGAGTCCTAAACTCACTCCCTAAGAAACTAAATTATGACTTATGTCTTAAACTAATGTACCAAAATTTATACATTTTATTTCATTTTGACTCAGTAATTTAAACTTAAGCTTAGAAAGGCTTATGCCTAGATACATGATGAAATTAGGTTGTTGGGCTAAAATAAAGAGAAGGGGTGTTCTCCACTATAAGGTAACTGCTCTCATAGGTCAAGTCCTATTTCTTATCATTTAAGAGTGGAGACACCTAGTTTGTAAGGAATAAAATTATATATATGCATGATATTATAACATACAACCATACAATTAAGGTGTTGTTAAATCTTTTATCTCTTTGATTAGATGCCTAAACTTTAAAGTGAGGTTATGAGTTTTTAAAAATTTAGTTGAAGTTATTTAATTGAAGTAGAAAATTAATTTTCTAAAGAGCCTACCGCTTCCAAGCTATACAACAAACAATTAAACTTTTAAGAAATTTATGAAAAGCATGTTGTTTCTATTACACAATTAAAGTAAAAAAAATAAACACACATTATTGATTAAAAAAGAATAATGCTGGTGTGATTAGGTACTGATGTACACTCAAAAAAAGAAAAGAAATTGGGTAGTCAAGCTCTATCCTTATACAACTCAAATTACAATTAATTTACAAATCAAAATAAAGCTATGGGGGCCTTTAATTCTTCTTTATCTTTACTTCATGGTTTTGTACTCGAGATATCCCAGGGCCTCCCAGGTCTAAACCTTTTGGCCAATGCTCATCCTAAACTCCATAGCTCTAATCCTAATCATATTATAAAAATTACATTTTATATAAAATAAAAATCTCATTGCACATGCAAAATAGAGGTTAGCTTAACACACATTCAAGCCAAGCAAATATATATTTCATACTTTTGAACTTAGCACCATATCTTAGGTTACCAAGCACACCTATCCTAATGGATTTTTCTTAGGGATTTAAGCAGCACCTGGAAGCAAGAAGCATTTATAATTTTTTTTTATACAAAGCTCCATTAAGCACAATCCCCTAAAAAAATATTATTAGTATAATGTCGCTCTAACATTCAGACTACACATGATCTTATCATTCTAAAATATTATATCACAAAAAAAAACATCAATCCACCATAAAGCACTAGCCTAACTTAAGACTAAGATTGGTGACTTAGCATTCTAAAGTGTGTTATGGCTTAGTGTTGAATAGCCTCACTAGGCTTTAATGTTTGAATTTAACTAAGAATGAATGTTTAAGTTCTTTATTAGAGGATGATTGCACCTTTAAGTGATTAATGATTTGAAATGAATTTTAAATTTGAATTTCACTGTTTTATTTCATTTGAACTTGCAATTTTAAAGAGAGAAAGGAGTAGTGGGATACACCTTAATCCCTAACTTTAGGTTGAATCTATGAATTTTATGACTTCTAATCATCTTAATGAATTGTTATGTGTTTTCTTATTATGCTATATGTTTGGTTTGTTACTTAAGTAATTTTATATTAATATAAAAGGAATCTTAAGATTAATAAATCCAAATTATGCCCAATTTAATGATATCTTCTTAATTTTTCTTCACCATCTTCTAATATTCCTTTAATTAAATGATATATCTAATAAAGTAAATAAATTTAATAAGGATATATTTATTATTTGAATAATTCACACTTCAATGCATGAATGAATTAATACATTTCATTTTTTTAATATTTAATATATAATATAATTACATGATGTATGAATTTTGTAGAAAAGATAATTTGGCTATTCCATATATATATATATATATATATATATATATATATATATATATACATACATACATACATTACTATATTGACTTTATACAAGTATGTACTAGTGTTGAACTAAGGAAGTGAGGTAATCAGAAACCCTCTTTGGACTATGTTTGTAGAAAAATTCCTATGGTGGAGTCGCCTTTCAAATCTATGGTGAGAAAAGAAAGAGGACATCTTATAGAAATTCATCTTGGTAAGATGTCACGCAAATCCATAGATGTACTTATTCAGGTGATTGAATATGTCATCAAGTAAATAGTGTACTATCTCGACAGATAGAAATCACTACCCTTTAATGGAACCAATCACCTCAATAAGGACTCCTAAGGATGATGGGTCTACATATGTACCAGAGATTCTTCCCCTACTTTACCTTGAAAAGTAAAGTAGGGTTTACTTTAAATTGGGTTTATTAAGTTTCCTATAGGGGCAAGCTCCCATAGTTAATTACATCCTAAGGGATGGGATCCCTTAGGAAAACTCTTGATTAAGGTAAATGATCATTATCTCTGAAGATTTCAATAGGAAGGACTATCAATCGATTAGTTTTATTTTGAAAGATCAAATGGGATTGATCAAAAGAAGGAGTTATTTTTGAAGCAGATATGCTCATGATGCTAGGAAACCTAGTGAGCATCTCAAACTATCTAATAGTTGGGCTTTACATTTTTAGAAATTGATTTAGTATGTTTGAGTTATATTTTTCATTAGAAATTTAGGACTTAAGATTCCTTAACACAAGATTAAGGAAGTGCCTAAGAGGTGAGGAATTATGCTTATGGCCCACAAGGGAAAAGTAACCTTAGAACCTAAATCTAGGGAGCTTCGACAAGGGCTGGAAGCACAACCTAAATCTAAGATAAAATGGGTAATTGGTTTGCCTCCATAAGAGAGGACAAACCACCTGACAGCTTGGACTTACAACCACCTGGGGGTGGCCACCAACTAACTCCTCCTATGATTTTAAATACATGTAGGCAAGTCTTTATACTTATGCAAGATAGCTAGGCTATTTTTATTTAGAAAGAGACTAAGTCCTTAAACTCACTCCATAAAGAGACTAGATCATGTAAAGGGACATGCTTCAAATGACCTAAATCTAATGCATTTCAAATTTCATTTTATTTTTATTTTGGACAAATATTTTGACTTAAGCTAATAGGATTTTTATGACTAATGCATGAGAAATCAGATTATTGGCCAAAATCAACGAGAAGGGAGGAGGTGAGTTTCCACCACCCTCAAAGGTGGAAGCCCTCCAATCAAGAGTGAAATAAGATGCATTTGTGCATGATATTATAAAGAAATGCTCATCCAACTAAAGGGTTTCTAATTCTTTTATCCTGATTTTAAACCTGAGCTTTATGTGAGGTTATGAGTTGTTTATTTTTATTTTGAGTTATTATGTTGGGTAAAATATTTATTTTTCTAAAGAGCCTAATCCACATCTAGGCCATGCATAAAGCAAGGAAGAAACTAGGAAAATCATGCCACTTAATGCAAAAGCTAAACAAATAATCAATCAATTTATAAAGTTAAAAAAAGAATATGTGGTCGTTTGTGGTCGGGCACCACCGCACAAACCCGAAAATATCAAATGTGGTACCCGAGCTCTACCCTTATACAACTCGGATTATAAATGAATTAAATTACAATTTAAGCAAAGGAATTCATTGTTATGGGGTCTTCAAGCTTTATTCCTCTTTCTTCTTTCTTCTTTCTTCTTTCTTCTTCTTCTTTTCTTCTTTCTTCTTTTGGTTCCTTCTTTTGGTGGTTGGATGGTAGATGCTCCAAGGCTTTGCATGGTGCATAAGATAGGATCGTATGATTAATGTTCATCTAATCCATAACACATCATTCCAAAATACTGATTATACAAATTTTTACATGAAAAGGAAAAGTAGAAATCTAACTAAAACTTACAAAATAAAGGTTAGTTAAATCACACCACACAAATCCCAAGCATATATATTGGACTTATCACCCCACACATGGGTGACTAAGTCCACTGACCTATGGATTATGCTTATGGGTGTAAGCATCTGCAAGCAAGAAGTAGTTTTATTTTTATTTATGATAGCGCCCGCTTAAGCACAATCTCCTGCGTAAAAGAATAAATAGACTAAGCACGCCTGACCATTCATTCTATGAGCATACACCCTAACATCCAGTCTAAAATATATATCACAAAACAAAACATAACATCAAACCATGCACCTAACCTAAGGCTAGAAGTGGTGACTTAAGCTAATGCGTGTGCCTTGAAGGCTTGTGTGGTATGCTTAGCTTAGGACTTTTGGGTTCAAATTTTCTAAGTGTGAAGAACATGTTCAACTTAGAGGAGGGTTTCATTTAAGTTGTTTAAGTGTTTTGGGTTTATTTTATTTCATGTTTTAATTTGGTTTAAGTGAAACCTACAATTAATTACTAAGTTATAAAGAGAGGGAAAGAGAAAAGAACTTCTCTATCCTTCCCTAACCTAAGTAATTCTAAAGTATGTTCATGTTTTAGTTTCATTTAGGTGAATGTTTTGATTAAATATTTTAATTAATCCTAAGTTTAGATAAACTCTAAACAAACCTATTCAAAAAAAAAGGCATTTTAAGATTAAATAAAATGAACCAAAATTCACATAACACACATTACTTCATTCCCAACATATATAACATGCATATGGATGGATCCTAAGCATATCTATAAATGCAAATGAGAGTAGTTAACACACTTTATGATGCATGCTAAGTAATCCATTTAAGAAAATTTAGAAGTTGAATATGCATGATTTCTCTTAAGTAGAAAAGGTTTTCCTTATCCAAAATTCACATACATGCATGAAAGTAAGAAAGGCATATGTGAGTACAACGCCATTGTTAATGAGAGGTGTAAGGTACAAGACCTACTTAAGGCTACTTAAAGCCTTTCAACATTGGGGTTTTCTAGACTAATATACCACTTCCTTAAGTACAAACATGCATATAAAAGAAATAAAATAGAAAAGGAATATGCAAAAGTTGTTTAATAGATTTATTTTGTTTATGAAATTCTTGTATGTAAGTGTAGGTAACTCTTCATAGGTGGTAGCATAGAGATGAATAGGATATGAAATTAGGTGAGCATTAGGTCCTTTTCAAATGAACCTTATATCTCACCAAAATTCCTATTCAAAACTATGCCAACATAGGAAAGAAAAGAAACCTATACTAAACATACCTTTATAATACTTCACATGGAAGCTTATAATTAAGATATGAATAACATACCTTCAGATTTGACATTTCATTTATAAGTTTTAAAAATAATTTGGATTTAATGATAATAGTTATTCATATTTTACTTTAGCCAACACATGCACATTTGACATAAAGTAAACAATTTCATTTTTAAAATTTGAAACATGAAATTATGAATGCATGAAATCACATGGCATACAACTTAACATGTTGGGAAAGATCCAAAGCAATGAAAGCATGTAAGAAAACTCACTTTACTTAAATCCTAAAGACATTCTTATAGAATAAGAAAATTTAGAATAAATCAAAGTGAATTTCAAAATGATTTTTGTTTAGTTTGAAGTTTGATTTAATTTTGAAAAGGTGAGATGAGTTTATTATTCCTAACCCATTCCCACATGTGTTTTGTATTTTTATTTAATTTAGACAATTGGATCCATTTTTATGTGTTGATTAGGTTAAGGTATGAATTAAGTGGCTTAATTAACCCTTAGCTACCCACCTAAGAAGAATTAACTAAGTAATTATGAGCCAATGAGATGACATAAAACCCACAAGGAATTTAAATTTGCAATGCACCTAATAATGAAAAGGCCTAATGCAATTTGGCTCACAATTAAAATTTAATTAAGCTAAGGGGTTTAGCTTAAGTACTTTCAAAACACCCTTTCATACTTATGAAAGGAGTTTTAATTTTCTTAATTGAACTTGAACTATTAAACACCTAAGCATCTACCCAAGGTAGATTAATTAAGTTCTAGAACTTTTTAGAATTTTTTGAAAATTGATTAAGGGGATAATTAATGAATTAACCCTTAATTAAGAGGAGATTAAGGAGAGAAGAGGGGGTTTAGGGAATAGCTTAGGGGAAATGCCCCAAAATTATTTCATAAACCCTTACTTACTGATCTAGCTTTTAATCAACCTAATCATGGTAAATGCACTAATCACAACTTAATTACCCTTAATTACATGAAAGGGGTAATTAGAGAATGAAATAGCAATTTCTCCAATTGTGCCCTTAATAAATCTCAAGAAAATTAGGGGAGGCAGAGGTCATCCCAATAAACTCTAAAAATTTGAGATTAATTGATGATCAAATTAGAGGATAATTAGCTAATTAACATTCCTAAAGAAACCCAAATTTAGAGAAAAGATTAATTCAAAATCCATTGAAAGCATTTTTAAAATATTCTAGATGAAATTATCTTTCCATAGCATTTTTCCTTTTATTTTTATGCTTTTTTCTATGAAGAGTTATTAATTTTTAAATTTCTCTAGATTAATTAGGAATTAATAAAAACACTTAACTAATCCTTAATTAATCTTTAGCTCACGGCATGCATGGCGGCAGATCGGTGTGCTTTACGTGTCATCGTGAGGGGTCAACATAAGTTGTCACCTCACAAAGGCGGCGGCGGCGAACGCGCTTATATCCTCAGCCATCTGATCAAAGATTGAATGGCTAAGGATCCACCCGCAATTTATAAAGGATAATTGATTTCTAAAATGTGTTAAATAATCTCAGTCGTTTACCTAAAATGTGCGGATGGACGGCTGAGGTGAGCCAAGTTCTTCCCCTTGATCAATAGAGATCATCCATGATCAAGGGGAAGATCCAAGCATCCCAACAAAAAAATTTAACCCACACCATCTAATGACCAAGAGCGGCAAATCCAACGATAAAAATTTGATGAGGTGATAATTTTTTCACAAAGCTCCACACCACATTGAGTTTAGTGATTGAAAAATTTCATACCTCATGGAGGTGATCATTGGCGCTCGAGATCGATGAGGTAGCTTCATCTAGTGGAGACAAAGCCCTGTTGAAATTTCTAGGCCATTTGATTGAGTGGATCAATGGGTAAACCAACACCACTTCACTTGAGCTTTAGCTTTGATCTAATTGAGCACTTCCTTGTTGTGGGACTTCAATCAAAGCTTGGGCAAGTTTGACTTGACCCTCTGATGGAGTATGCAAGAGTAATTGGAAGGGGATCAAGTATGGAGGAAGTTGGATAATTGATTGAGCTCCCCTATTTTGCACTATGCAAAACTGAGAAATGGAGAATTCAAATCTTTCCTAAGAAGCTTGGGAAGGCTCTGAGATGGTTGCTCTAGGTTCCTAGGCTCCAATCGATAGAGTGTGTAATGAAATTTCATTGAATTATGGGGAGTATATATCCCCCTATGGCAGACGGTCGAACCATTCTTTGCCATTTTGATCCAATTGACCAAATTAGGAGGGTTGTTTAGGCTATTTTGAGCATGCACATGGTCGGTTTGATCCCTTTAGTGGAATGCCAACTTCCTTTATGCTTAAATTGAGCTTATGAGGGAATTTAAAAACTCAATTTCAAGCTAGGTGGTCGGGTTTGGTCTAGGGGTCAAATGGGTTGGCCCAAACCCATTGGGTTGGGTGCACCACTCATTAAGTCCCTTGAGCTTTTAGGAAAGCCAAGTGATTGTGAAGAGGGTATGACCAAAATACCCATGGACAAGGCCAAAATTTGTTCTATGGACTAGGGGTAGAATGGTCATTTTGCTATTTTTCCAATTTGGATATGTTAGGTATGTGGAGAAATTAGGTTTGACCAAGCTTCATTGGATTTGGAATCCATTTGATAGTGTTTGGCTCATGTTGACCCATTTAGGTCAAAATGGGTCAACTTGGGTCAAGTTGACCAATTGGTCAAATTGGGTCAAACCAAGGGTTGGGTCAAGTTCATATGACCATTTGAAATATTTTGGTCATTTTGGTTCAATTCAATTTGGTATATATTTGGTTTTGGCTCATATGACTTCATTTTGGTCAAATGGGTCAAGTTGACCCATTGACCTATTTGAGGTAGGTCAAGGGTAGGTTTAGGTTAGGTTAGTCATATGGAGTTGATTGGTATCTTTATTTCTAATCAATTTGGGTTAAGTTCAATTTTGGCTCAACATGATCCCTTTAGGTCATGTTGGGTTTAAGGTCAATTGGGCTAGGTTTGGTCTAGTTGGCCAATTGAGGCTTTGATCAAGTTCCACAAGTGATTTGGGATGGACCTGACCCATTGGTTCCAATCAATTTAGCTTATATCAAGTTTTGACACGTTTTGACCTTTTAGGTCAAAATGGGTCAACTTAGGTCAACTGGGCCAATTGGGTTAGGATAGGCTCAAATGTTGGCTTGATCAAGTTCAAACATAAGTCATGAGTTAACTTAGATCAATGGTTTCAATCAATTTGGCCTATGGTGGAATTTGGTTATGTTAGGTTGCATTTTAGGTTAAGTATTGACTTGGTCAACCCTTAGGTTTGACTTAATTTGACCCAATTTGATTGATTGATCATCCCATGATGATTGTTGATCATGATGAGAGGCAAATATGAGTTTGGTTCAATCCAATTTGGTTTGGATCAAAAGTTGGCTTATAAGTACTTTAGGTCACTTTGGGTCCAAGTAGTAAGTCAAATAGCTTGGTCAAAGCTTGATTTGAAGTTGGTTGATCTTGTATATGGACTTATGATTGAAATATAAATCCATTTATAAGTGGTTTGAAGTCAAATGGTTTTTGATCCATTTGAAAATTTTATATTCCAAGAAAGAATATGGAGGGGTCTTGGGTTTGATTTTTGATTTGGGTTTTGAATGAGTGATTGAGGTTTGGATTTATATAAGAGCTCATGATTGTAGGATTAATGGAACCATGAGAGAAAATCAAGATTTTGGCTTGATTTGGATTTGGCTAAGTTCAAGATTTTGGCTTGAAAGGCTTAGATTTGATTTTGAATGGATTTGAGTTTGATTTTTGGAATAGGTTTTGATTGTTTGAATTTATATTTCATTTATATATGTGAATATAAATTGATCATGAGAAAATTTCAAGAATTTGAAGTGATTTAATCATGACTTGGGTTAAATCCATTAAAAGGAATTTAAAGGATTTACGAAAATTTTTAATTTGAAATTTAATTTTTGATTTGGATTGGATTGATTTATATTTATATTTCATTTATATATGAGAATATAAATGAGAATACAAATAAGTTTTGAGAAAATCCCATGAGTTTGAATAGGTTTGATCAAAGTTTAGGTTAAATCCATTAATGAAAAATTAAGGGATTTAAGGGAATTTCAAGAATTTTAAATTCAGAATTTAATTTTTGCCTTGGATTTAATCAATTTATATTTATATTTCATTTATATATGAGAATATAAATGATAGTATAAATAAGTTTTTTGAGAAAATCCCATGAATTTGAAGTGATTTGATCAAGGTTTAGGATTGATTTTGGCTAAGTCCTTTAATGGAAAATTAAAGGGACTTAAGAAAATTGATTTGGAATTTTGAATTTAATTTTGATGGGTTTGAATTTATACTTCATTTATATATGTGAATATAAATGAGAATATAAATGAGTTATGGAAAAATCTCAAAGGTTTGAATAGGTTTGAATCATGATTTTGGTTAAGTCCTTAAGGGAAAATTAAAGACTTAAACAAAATTTGGACTTAGAAATTTTTGATGGATTTTGATCATGGGTTTCAATCATATATTTCAATTATGGATTTTAATCAAATGGAGTTCAATCATGGAGTTCATTTGAATTTGGAAAAAATCAAATAGAATTGATTTGGAGTTTGACTTGAAGGAAGAAAAGTGAAGAATGGTTTAAGCTAAGGATAAGAAGTTTTCCTAACACCCCTAAAGCATGACTTATTTCTATGGCTAACTCTTCTAAGTCTTCTAGGGCTAGGGGATGTCCACCTAATCACTAGATGTGTCTTAAGACTAAAGAACTCTTAAAATCTAAGAGAAGTTCGATGTCTAAGATGGAGGGGTTGAGAGCTCATTCTAAAAATGAGGTGAATAGACTATTTATAATATCACACTCATGTTGACATACTTGTTAATTCAAATATATATATATATATATATATATATATATATATATATATATATATATATATATATATATATATATATACACATGTATACATGGATATAAGGATGAAGTTATAAAATTTTTAATGTGCTTAAATATATCAATAAAAATATTTTAACTTTATTATGTATTTTACTATAAATCTTAAGGTAAGTGTCGTTGTTTTCTAGGGGTACGAGGTATCAATACCTTCTTCAGACTAGTAGCTCTGCGACCTTAGGTTTCCAGACTATTTACCTTTCAAACTTATAATTCATCCATATAAGATTTAAATTCAAATCTTAATTATTTAGATTAATTTATATTTTTACTAATAAATATTATAATTTTATTAAAGAAAATAATTTGAGATTTATTTGTGATAATAATCATATTATTAATCAAAACATAAAATTAAATGAAATCTTTTATTTATTTTTAAAATATGAATGCATGAAGAAGGTACGAGGTATCAATACCTTCTTCAGACTAGTAGCTCTACAACCTTAAGTTTCTAGACAATTTACTTTTCAAACTTATAATTCATCCATATAATATTTAAATTCAAATCTTAATTATTTAGATTAATTTATATTTTTACTAATAAATATTATAATTTTATTAAATAAAATAATTTGAGATTTATTAGTGATAATAATCATATTATTAATCAAAACATACAATTAATTGAAATCTTTTATTATTTTTAAAATATGAATGCATGAAACATCTAGAATACAAATTTACAAATGGTTAAAGCAAAGTAATTAAATACCATCAAGTAACATATTTGAAATTATTAATTCTTAAGGTCATTCACATGAAGATAAGCACACTTAACCCTAATCAAGTTCATTAAAGATTGATTTTTGAAATTTAAGTGATTTAATCCTAATGATGAAAAAAATTAGTTAAGATTAACCCTTGGCCCACTTCTATTCATTAAATGATTTTAAAATTTTTTATATAATTTTATTAATTAATTAAAGTAAATTAAAAATTAAATAGTCAATTAATCCTAAAAAAAAGTCCATAAATTTAATTAAGCCCTAAAACAAACCTTAAAATTATGAGAAAAATACAAAAGATGCATAAATATAAAATAAATAGGCCCTAAAACTTCTAATGCAATTGATCTTAAAATTAGGAATTAATTTAAAAATGAAAACCTAAAATCATGAATTACACCCAAAATACCCCAAACTAATTGGGGATTTTGATTTCATTGAAAATCTCTATGTTAGTTGAGCACAAAGAGGGTTTGATCAAATTTTTAGAGAACTACATTAATTAATTTTCTAAGCTCTAGGGTAATTAGTGATTTAATTAATTAAATCAATATACCTTAAGTTGATTTTGGGAAATAATTAGGATCAGAGGTCTTAATTAATTTCTCTAGTCACCATTATGTTTTTAATATATATTTGAGCTCCCATAATTAATTTCATAATTTCTCTACTTTTGCTTATTAATTAAATGCATAAATTGACTATATTATATTTGAAAATTTGGATTTATCAAATTACTTAGCAAATTAACTTGAAATAGTTATGTGAAGAACATGTCATCCCATGGGACAATCACCCCAAATTTCAAGGTAGTCAAGTAATTATCTTAATTATACTAATTAAGTAAAACTTCAAAACCAAATTTGTTATTGTTTGTTTAATAAAAATTGAAGCTTTTATTTTTCTTAAATTCTCCTCTATCGAAGCTATTTAAAATAGGTTTATTTATATTTCTAGATTTTTTATATTTAATCATAATTTTTAGAAGTTATGGCCATTTTAATGATTTTTTAACCCTAACTAATCGATTTACACAACCAACGCCACATCAGCACTTTCCATGGTGCCACATAGTTGGTTATTTAAAATGTCTCATGTGGCTATTGACTCAACGGTGATAGATGCGCTTTCACCTCGATCATTCGATCATAAATTGAATGGTCGAGATTAATCTCATGAATTACAAATATTTAAATTGAAAATCTAATGTGTTTAATCAGTCATGCATTCTAATCACACGAAATTGATGGATGATCAGTCGTCAACTTTTGGTGAGAGACAAACACCATTCATCCTCGCTTCAATCTAAGCACGTTGAAGCTCATTTGATAGGAAAATCAAATCCAAAATGATAAGGGGATGAATCAAAGGGAAATCATATGGCTTCATTCTCATCAAATGGACATTCACTTTAAAAATGACCAAAAATCATAATTCTCTAAAGTTTGTTAGAATTTATGTCACCTGAGCTAAAGACTAATGGTCGTTGACTATGGTAGCTTTACCTTGAAAAGGTGAAGCCCTGTTGAGAAGATCATGAGTCTCCTCCATTTATCACGTGGACTAAGCACCATCATGAATCTCGGAGTTAGCCTTTGAGTGATTTTCAGTGCTTGAATCGAGTGGTTCTTGATTCATTTTATTGTTAGAGTGAGTGAAGGTGTGGGTGGAATTTAGATTTTATGAGATTTTAGTGGATTTGGGTGTGAGGAGTGATCGGGATGAAAGGGAACTCAATCTCTCCGATGATGGGATGCATGAGGAGCTTTAGAAACCTAAGGGGGTGACTCTCATGTTGTGAGGATGGAGTGTGTGAAGTTTGAATAGGGGAGAAGGTGTATACCCTTCTCCTCATATGAATCAACCAAAGAAATTTGTTCAGGCCGTGGCAGCTAGTTGGCCAGTGTGGGTGGTAAAAAATGGCAAGGAACTGATAAGGTGGAGGTCCCTTAGTGGCTCATAGAATTTGGTGGCCTGTTATGAAGTGGGCATGCCATGGGGGTTTGAATAAGGATCAATTAGGGTAAAGGAGACCTCTTTTTGGACAATAGTTGAGCTAGTTTTTGGTCAAGTCTAGTCAACATGGGTCATAGTTGTGGTGGGTTTAGATCTTATTTTTTGGGTTTTCATCCTATTTGGGTGGCTTGGTTCACTTGGTTTGGCTGAACCAAGTTCACCATGACTTGGGTTCACATGGACAGATCAAAGGGGATCTAAGGGTGAGTCGAGCCAAGTTTGGTTGGGTTTAGACTTAGTTTTGTTGGGTTTGACTCAATTTGACCTATATAGGTCAATTCATGTTCAAATGAGTTAGATTGACCAATAGACCAAATTAGATTAAAAGGGCTATTATAAATGATGATTTCAAACTTATTGATATAATCAATTTGATTTAATTTGGATTGGATTTGAATTTCACTCATATGGGTTCATATGGATCAAATTGGTTAAGTTGACCAATTTAGTCAAATTGGCCAAATTAAGTTAGATGAGGGGTTAAGTCATGTTTCATTGATCATTTGACATTGATTGGAGACTATGATTTGAATTAATTTGGTTTATAAGTTTTGGTTCAATTTGATCATTTAGGCCAAATTGGGAAAAATGGGTTAATTGGGTTGGGTTGATCAAATTGGCTTCAAATAGTGGTTAAAGAGTGTTCAATAATCAATTTAAGACTGATTGAAGGCATTGGTTCAATCTAATTTAGCTTAGATCAAGTTTTGGCTCAATTTGGCCCTTTAGGTTAAATTAGGTCAACTTAGGTCAAATGGCCAAACGGCTCAACTAGATTCAATTGATTGTGATTAAGTGACTGGTCATGATCATTAAATATTTTGGAAGTGATTGAATGGATTGATTTGGTCCAATTTGGGTTGAATTAATATTTGACTCAATTTAGCCTTTTAGGCCAAGTTAGGTCAAGTTGGTTAATTGGCTTGATTGGGTTTAATTAGAATCAATTGAGGGTTAAAATATGTTCAAAGATGTATTTAGATGTGTTTGATTGCTTTGATTTGGTTTAATTTGATTTAGATTGAATTTTGATGCATTTGGACATTTTAATCCAAATGGGCCAAATAGGTCAAGTTTGGTTAACTGAACCAATTGATCAAATTTGATTGATTGAGTAAATTGGAATGTTCAATTAAGTGATTAAAATGATCAAAAAGTTTGGATAGACTTAATTTAGCTTAAATCAAGTTGAATTGTCTTTTGGCTCTATAGGGTTCATTTGGGCTAATTTGGGTTAAGGGTAGATTTAGATTGATTTGATTCACTTGGGTTGCAATCAAGGTTCAATCAAGTTTAATTAAGGTTTAGATGAGTTTGGGTGAGTTCAATTTCAATTATATTGAATTTATTTTGGATTTAGCCCTTTTAAGCCCAAATGATTTAAATTGGGTCAACTTAGCCATTTGAACATATTGAATCCTAATGAGTTAATTTAAGTTTGAAATCAATCAGTTTTGGTCAAGTTTTGATTTGCAATCACTTGGTTTGGTTTGGGAAATTTAATTGGTATGGAATTTTGTTTGGGTTTGGAATAGATAAGTCTTGCCTAATCTAAGCTGAGGTCTAACCTTAGAGTTAAATCCTATGAGTCTTCTAGGCTTGAGTTTAGCACTTAACTACTAAAAGTATCTTAGTGTCTAGATTAAAACTTAGATCTAAGGAGGCAATTATTAACCTCACTCGAGAAGTGAGATCAATAATAAAATTTAGGGTTTAGAGTTTAGGTATTAAAGTTACTTCATTAGGGAAAAACCTTAAGACAATTATTATTAGTGATGATGTTATAGTAAAGATTTAATTTGGTTTGACTTGAATGGCCTAGAGTTTTTTTTAATTTAATTATGGGTTGTTACAATAAGAGACTATGTGTGCATTTAAAGGTTTGACCTGCATGAACTAGAGTTTTTAAATTTAATTATGGGTTGTTACAATAAGAACCTATGTGTGAATGGGGTTTAAGGTTTGGATGTAAAAGTTATTTGCATAAATTATGGGGATTTATTAAGCCTAAATTAATGTTTAGGCCATCTTAAAAGAAACATATATATAGTTAGATCAAAATATTTATAAAGTTAACTACAAATTTAATGAATTATAACTGAGGATAATTAAAAATCAACTACAAAAAAATTAAAATCATTATAAAATTTTGTTTTACTTATTATTATATCAACTAGACTAATGCTGGCATGGATGAAATTAATGAGGAGATGTACTATCCTTCCATATGATGGTCATCTTATTGATAGTTGGTAATGATTATTACCTCATGGATGGATGAGAATAGTTATCATCTCAAATAAGATTATAATGAATAATATTTTTAATTGGGATGACATTAAGATTTTATCAAACATTGATTCTCTTTGTAAAATGAAGTACCTATCAAGTAAGAAATATGTTATTAACATGTTATACAAATACATATTCCATTTACATGCTATAAAGTAATGTTTTGAGTATTAACTATTGACCTATATTTTGCACACCCTTTAGTGTGAATCTTAGGCAAGTGTCCATTAACACTATTAACCCATTCTAATCTAACCATATCTTAAACATGCCCTACCTTGATAATGAAGAAGCTAATATATGTATATATAACTTTTAACTCTCTATGTCTTATCCTTCTCCCCATAATGCCACCAAATTTTATTATTAATGATTCTACATAAGATAATAACAAGTCATAGAAATCTAGTCCTTAGCCCTTCACCTCATTCCCTTTTCTTCTCTATTATATGCTTCCTCCTAAACCCCTATTTATCCTTATTCTTGGAAACCTCTTATGGCTCTACCACTCCACTTTCCTTGCTAACATTAAAAACCCCTTAAAAACATTTACTCTTAACTCAACTTTATTATTATTCTTTGGATTATCCCCTCCATCATTATTATAAACCACTCTCTTTTTCATAAAGTTCTTATGGAATTGGTGTCTCCATCTTCTCTCACCCCTTCATTGCCTTCCTCAAGGCATTATCTTAGTGCCCATGCCTTAGCCATAACTTTCTATTTTATAATAAGGTTTTAATCATCTTGAGACATTGTGGAGTCACCATGCTTCACCATAATAATGTAAGAGAAATGTTTGATTAATACAGTGTATGTAGATCTTTATGCTTATATGCATATATTTAAGGAACAATTTTAATGTCATATGAATTTATTTATATGTTTTAGGATTGAAGTGACTTATATTTTTTATTCTTTATATTTAATCATAATCTTTATGTTTGGCACATGACCAAGCTGATGCAAATAAGTTGCACAATGGCATATAGTAAGAATATTTGTAACTTAAATTTATATCATGAGGATATTCCTAAGAAAACTCTTAAATATGTTTGATCTTGAGAATGTTCTCAAGTGATGCCAGAGGAAGTCTCCCAATAAATTTTAGTGTTTTAGTTTGCTAAGTTTATCATCATTTATAAGTAGATTATGTCATATAAATTAAGTGGTAACTCAAGAGTAACCAAATTCCTTAGCATATATTTAATAGCTCTACACATCTTTGGGTCGAGTTGGTCACATTTTAGTTAATTATCATTTTGTAAGAATCTTTGTTAAAAGCCTAACTTGGGATATCATAGCTTGTCCTCTACCATGTAGTTTGATCACCTTAAAATATAACTCTCTCTCCAAAGTGGTATAATGTTATTTCCTTTAATAGGTAAGAACAAAGATTATCCTCAAGTTGAGGTTATTGTCTTTCACATGTAGCAATTCTTCCTCCAAAGGTGGAGAACCAAGCCTACTCTACAATCGAGAAAGTCATCATTTTATTAAAAGCTCTACCTCCAATGGTGAAGAACAAGATTCACCCTTTAATGGAGATAATCATCTTTTTATGACCATTTCTAATTAGCTCTGAAGAAAGAGTCAAGCTTGTTCTTATGATGGGAAAGCTAGTATCTTAAGCATAAGCATATAAAAGCTTATAATAATATTTAATCTTTTCATTTTGATATGATGAAAAAGTAACTATTAAATTTATTAAATGATAACTAATCATTTTAATATTGATAACTATATCATCAATGTATTATTCAACTTCAAAATGCAAGAAAATCATCAAATAACGATTTTATGGTGCAAAGATTTGTTGAAATAGTATTTATTAACTCAAAAAAAACATAATTTTATAACATTAAATGCTTATTAAAGTTCTTAAAGTAGTAAGTTATTCCTCTTCAAAGGCCATCTTAATTTGATTACATATGGATAAGCTATCCATTAAAGAGAATATTGAGTTCATAGATGCAAAATCAACAATAAACTTTAAAATAGGTAAATAAACTTCATCCTTTAGATATAGCCATTTAAGTCTCAAAAATTAATGCAAAACTTAAAATTATCCACTCTTTATACATCATTTAGAGCTTCAAATGTAAGATATAATAGTGTGATATTAATATTAAAAAAAAGATTTGTTATGTTATACCTTTCTCCACATTTAAGTGCTTAAAATTGGAGTAATTTAGTGTTTCAAAATGAAAGCACTTATGAAACACTTCAAAAATATTTTATTGTGGTTACTTCTATGCATTGCCATCATGAAAGATAGATCTCTTTCTCATTAGGATAACATCAAGAAAGTAATAGTTAGACCTATTATTTTTGTTGTAATGTAAGAGAAAATAACAAAGCTAGAGAGGTTTAGAGATGTTCATGATATAAAAGTTAGTCCATCATTAAAAAACAAACTTGAGGTAACCATTATTAGTAAAAATGTTGTGGTTAGGAGTCAATTTGGTTGGACCAGCCTAAATTACATTTTTTATTTTTTATTTAATCATGGATTATTATAATGGAAGCTTAAGTGTGCATAGTATTTGATGTTTTGAATTATAATTAACTAATTATTTAGATATATTTTGAGGATTTAATAAGTTTAAATTATTGCTAAAACTCTACTAAGATATATATATATATATATATATATATATATATATATATATATATATATATATATATATATATATATATATATATATATATATATATATATATATATATATATGTATGTATGTATATGTATATAATATGTATCTATGTATATATGTATGTATGTATGTATGTGTGTGTGTGTGTATATATATATATATATATATATATATTTTTAATGTTATTGGGGATATTATGAATTATCTTAATATTAATATTGCATATATTTTATCATATGATCATATGAATGAGTTAGTAAGCTTTTGCTCGCTTGGTTTAACTATTTGGTAAGATCATATTTTATTTTTTAATCTAAGTCATTACCAACAAAGCACATGATAACTTAGCTATTGAGCATCATTTTCTAATTTATTGGATGAATAAGCTACCAATTCATGATATATAGCTAACCCACACTAATTTGGAGACTTTTGCGAGACAGTTGATGAAAAATTATTTGAATTTAAAGTCTATTGACAAAGTTCAATTAAGACTAAAGAATTTTATGTATTGTAACATGTGGAAAATATAGTAAAGCTAAATATTTGATTAAAAGTCCAATTACAAAACCTAAGGTTAAAGTTTAAGGTAAAGACCAAAAGAAAATATCCAACTATGAAAGCCTAATAAATAATCTAAAATTTAAAATATTGTAAATATAATTTATATTTTATTATTTTTATATTATTATATTTTGACCTAAGGAAATGTATGATAAGCCTTGACATGTTTTGGAATGGAAGAAGCATTAAAAATAAATGGATTGAATCTCCTTTTCATTGATGACCACCAGCTAATTTTTTTTCGTCCTCTTCTATATATATTTTTAATGGTAGATCAAAAGGGACTTATTGCTTATAAATATGATTGATATATAATTTGATTTTCATTTTAAATAAAATATTTTTGGTAGATAAATTCTCTCTTCATTTTACTTTGATCTTGATGACTTTAAGCATTACTAATCTTTGGTAAGTTTTGATATTTATTCTTATTTTTCTTATTTTTAACTTATTACTCATACAAATAACAACTTAAAACCTTCCACATATCTTCATCCACATCTTAAGTATTCTTAAATAATAAACACCCCTAACTTAATTCTTACAATTGCTCAAAAATCTCAATAACTCTCGGCTAAGCTATGTGAGATTAATACTTGACCATAATTCTTACTCTTTAACTCTCTCTTAAACTCTACAAAATCTAAATATCTACTTCATATCATAATTACACATCTTAAGATAAGCCCAAAATAAATTTTTTATTTATCTCACTTAAACACATTCTATAAAATGATCTTAAAAAATTACCCAAATTAGCTTAATCTAGACTAATCATATCACTCTAACCACTTTACTACTCCAAACATTACACTATTCTATCATAAACTCAAGAATGCTTTCTTAAACATTAAATGAAAGATTCGTTGCCTTCTCAAATCATGGTCCCATTAAAATGACACCCTTCATATTACCTAGTCCACTTTAATATACCATTGATATTAGCATGGTTATTTTTTATTTTTATGATTAGACAAGGGCAAATCAGTCAAATTAAGTTGAAATAAACTATACCTTATTAACCCAATATGATAGTAGATCATACACTAATTTTAAACTATGATTGCACCACATTTTGGGATAACAAAATCAAACCTTTGTTCATCTAGTCAACCCAATCTAATATTTTGCTTAGGCTAGTCAATTCATAATGTAATGATTCTAGTTATATTTAGGCTACCCCTAGACTGACCCATGGTTAATAGTTAACTCATTGTTAATTAATATCAAACATAGCTTGCTTAATCTAAAGCTTATTTTAGTCCAATCATAACCATAACATAATTAAGTCTATATAGCCTCTTAAGCCTAAGTGGACTCTAATAAACCATATTCTAACTCAATAAACCCTTATGACATTTCGTACAAGCACCTTAATTAACTAGCCATAATTAATGTAATGTACTAAATTTACTTTAAATTAACTTAATTATGTGTTAAATAATTAATTTCACTTATATTAGGGTAAAACAAAACCTAATTAAACAAAATCCATCAATTTAGGTTAGACAATTTTAACATGAATCTTAAAATAGTTTTAAATAAACCTCTAGGCACTTCTAGTAATCACACCAACTCATATAAACCACTTGAACGTCGTGGAGTACATAAAATCATGTAAAACACTCTATGGCTATTAATTTAAGCAATAGATAGAAAAAGTGTGGATAAAAGAGAACATGGGCATTAGTCGACGACAATAGTAGGTGATGATCAGTAGTGGTTGTCAGAGGTACATAATGACTGCTAGTGCTTCAAGTTTCTAAGCTTAGCTCTCCACATCTCTTCCAAGCCTCCGCCCAAGTTGTCTTCAAGCATCCTCCCTCTTTTACGACAAGAATGAGGCTTATTTATAGGATTATAGAGGAGCATTTTAGTAATTATAGCAAAAATCTCAAAACACTCCAACGGACAATTCATATTAATTCTCTCGATTATAAATAATTTCTTGATGATTTGACCATCTTAGTGACTTTCAATTTGAATGATCTTGAGCTCATTGGATTCGTCTCATTGGTCATTCAATTATCCAAATATAGAGGTCATTTGATTTTCATATATTCTTTGAGCTTGATTTGAGCTTAATTAGACTCGAATTGACTCATTCTTGATATAAGCGAACTTGTCTCTTTGAGATTTCAATTTGCTTATAATTTATAATTTAGATTATTTCTAAATTAATTTTAGGAAATTAAATATACTTATTACCTAGATATTCATGTTTGATTTGATAAATTTCATATGAAATATCATCTATTACGTAATTTTGTAGACAACAATCATCTATAATCGTTGCTAATAATTACAACATAGTATCAAATCACATTATCCATGAATAGTGGTTGTGATCACAAAGTAATAAATAATGTTGGTAGAATATAAAGTGGGATTCAAATATATAATTAATTTAATAATTTTATTTTAACTTATATGTTGATAAAAGTTGTTTTCATTTAAAATTTTTTTAATAAGTTGTATATCTTTTATTAAAATTACAATTATTATTTTATTTATAATAATTATTCATTATTATAGTTTTGTATAATTAAGTTTAAAATTTATAAAATTATAAAAAATGACAAATCAAGATTATTTATTTTAAGATGTTTTTTTAGAATAAAAAACAAATTGTATAGTTTCTATAATTATTCGAATTATGTAATAATTTAAAACACATGAATTATTTTCTTAAGAAATTATAATTAAAAATATAATAATTCAGAAAATATGATTTTAATTGATTAAATTATTTAAAATAATTATCTAATATGTTTAAATTAAAATTAGATATTTTCTAAATTAATGATAATTTTATTATACTATACTTGAATTTCTTATGAGAAGAATAAATTCTTAAGCAAATAATCAAATAAAACTAGAAAAATATTAATCACTAAATCTTAAAATATTTTAAAATCCTGAGAACATTATATACTTATGCTTTCCTAAAATGCACAGACGCATGCACATTTATGACACCTGTACGATGATATATTATGATATCACAATAAATACATGTATTTTTTATTATTATATATCATGCATTTATAACATTATTATGAACTATGCACTTCCATGATACTATTTGTTGTGCACGTGTATTATTTTTTATTTTAATTTTTTTTTTAAATGCAAATTTTAGCGTGAGTCCAACGAAGCCCATCAATTGGAAATATTATTAGTGGAGTCCGCGTGATACATGCGGAGAAATAAAGAAGAAATCAGACTGCATCTCCTACTCTCATCTCCCTCGATTTCTTCTTCATCCAAGATAATTCTCACGGTATATCATCGTAATATTTCCCCCATCAATTGAGGACCTTGCTCTCAACATGATGATCAACAATCAAGCATACAGATATGTATATTTACTGCTCTAACGCCCGTCCAAAAAAAAAAAATTAGCAAAATCTAGTGAATAACACTAGAGTTATAATTGTCATGGGGAAGTTAGAAATTTGTATCAAAGGGGCACTATTCCATATTTTTATTAGAATATATTTATGAAAATTAACATATATGTTAATAAAAAAACATAATTAATAATATATGTTATTCATATTTTAAAAAATTAAATAATTATATTATTTATTTTTCTAGTCAGTATATCATTCTGAATATAAATGATCAAAAAATTATTCATCTATTAATTTTTAATTTTATTTCGTTATCAATTTTTTATAATATTCATAACAAAAAAATTCTTTCAATACTTGTTATAATAGTTATAAAGTAAATATTATTTTTTCTACATATATTTCAACATTTTTTTAGAATGCAAATTGTTCATTAAGGCAAATATCGAGAACATATATTTCTAATAAATTATTCATAATCATTAAATCTATTAATGTATAATCATTCTTATAAAATCATTAAGTTTATAATGTAAATAAAAAAGTTAATGTTTATCTCATCTTAATTCTAATAATAATATGTATTCAATATTCTATTTATCATCATTATCTATTATATATAAAAAAAATTTAACTTAAAATTTTGAGAAAAATAAATTATTTTTAATTATTTATTATGAATAGAAAATATATAAATGATAAATAAAAATTATAAATAGATAAAATTTTATTCTTAATAATCTTAGTAAATAAATTCTAAAATTTTGGATAGGGCACAATATAAAATTCTTTATGTATAAAAATAAAACTAAAAAGAATATTATTATATCTCAAAATCTTAGAGGGGCACATGCGATCCCCCTTAACGCTGCCTATTATAAAAAGGGCTTTAGATAACAACTAAAAAAGACCACACAATTATAGATCCTGCTACACTAAAACAAACTACACAATGCAATTGAAGTATAAGAAGCAGACAAAAGCTAGCTAAAAGAGATACATCAGAACAAAGGTGAAGATCCGATCGGCCTTTAGTATAGAAGATCAAATGAAATAATGCCTTCAGCATAGAAAAATGAGTCAATATATTCCAGCAATAGTGATCTGAGTGTTTGTCCATATACAAAGCCTAGAGATCTGAACAGCAGCCAAAGACCTGAATCAGAAACCCCAGTAGAAGAGGAAGCCAAGGGATGAGATATATAGCACGCTCTAAACAACTCACACTACCGAACCTAAGAAAAATACACAAACTACAAGAAGAATAAGCGTAGGAGCATAGCTGAAGAAGCGCTCCGGAGACAATTTGGAACCCAATGTAAGTTGAGAACTTGAAATATAAACTAGCTGCTATCGTGAGCTGAGAAGAGACAAAATATAACTAGCTGCTATCCAGCAGCTGAAATATAATTGAATGGAGAAGAAGAATCATGACTTAAACATGCCACCAAACCAATGATGGAAATTTGAAAGTGAGCTGTAGTTGGATACCATCTATAGGTTTATCCCCATAAAAATGAAGAAGAAAATACATTATAAATTCAAATAAAGTTACAAAGTAGATAGAAAGCAAAACCATTTCTCATCAAAATCATAGAATTTGTAATTGTAATACATATGTTCTCTTGATCTCGTGTTTCTTGTTGTTCTAAACTGTACTTTCATTTTATCTCTGTCGGTCTGTAGAAAAAGCCTTTTGAAGCTTAGTTGCACTGTTAATAACCTCATTAGAAGGAAAAAATATTACGTGTGATGTCCGGATGTATAAATATTATATTTAATTTATATTTTACCACTTATCACATGTCTGCATGTGATTGAATGTCCAGATGTAAAAATACATCCGGATATCGCAGATAATATTCTCTCCATTGGAAGTCTTCCTGTAGCTCATTAACCAATTTAGATCTTCTTCAACCAAGGTCACGTGGAGGAAAAAAATATTATGTGCGGTGTCCGGATGCATTTGACATCAATCATATACTGACACGTGATAAAACAGAAATTAAATATAATATTTAATTTCTATTTTGTCATGTCTCAGCACGTGATTAGATATCAGAATGTAAAACTGTATTCGAATACCGCACCATAATATTCTGTCCATGGAGGATTCTAAAGTTTCATGCACTGAATTTTGTACTCTGATTGGAACATTATGTGCTGTCAGTGAATAGAGAAATTATTAGATGTAGACAACGAACACAAAACTGCATCCACCGACGTCTAATATAAAATTTTATACATTCATTGCTAGAACCACATTATATCCACGGAGATTTTTTTTTTTTTTTTTTTAATTGGACAACTAATGCAGCTTGACGTATGTCTGCACACCTAATACTTTCTCCATCTAATGCTTTGCTAAGTTTTAAACATACATAAATTTTCTATAATTTTTTAGACATTTCATTGAGTTAAATTTTTTACTTGTATTTTATGTAATTATATGTGTAAATTATATTAAATATAATTTATTTTTATAATCATATATTTAATTGGATAATAATATAATGATGACCACCTATATTCGTTAGCATGGTCAATTAATTTTATACATATTATTATTATTATTATCATTATTATATTATATAGATATTAAATTCGCTTAATGTGGTTAATAAGATAATTGTATAATTAATCACACTAATTAAATTTTAAAATTTTATTTAAATATAATAATATTCTTTTTTTTATTTACTTTTAATTTTGCAAATTTATATGATTTTATATAATTCATACATAGATTTTTCCAAAACAAACTAAGCTTAATTTTAAATTAAAGATATCAAATATAAATCTTATAAATTTTTAAAATAAATTTGGAATTTTTTATTTATATTTATAAATATATATGAAAGCATAATGGCATGTCTATTTGCATATTTGTGTCTGTGTTTGTGTTTCTACAAAAATGTTTCAACACATTTTAAGACTTATTTGATATAATTATGTTTTATATATTATAAATAAAAATTATGTTATAATTTTTAAGGGAATATTTTTTATTATACTAGCTTCAACATATATTTTTTATAATTCATATGATATATTTTTAATAATATATTATTTTACTAGAATTTTAAAAATTATTAGCTTTTTTTATTAAAACTATGACTAATTATTGGAGAATCGTTATGAGGATTTAAACTAATTCTTGGAGCCTTTGACTAACCATTTTAAGGGCTTTGTTTGGAAAGATGGCTTAAAATTAAATTATCATCAAATCACAATTTTCCAAGAGTGCATCCATCCAAATCAATTCCTTCAGTTTTCCATTACTTATGATCTTTTACTTGATCTTCTAAACTACTTTATCAGTTGTTTTGTTTGTTTCGAAATTTTTATTGTATAATTATAAATCAAGTATTTTAGATTACGAATGTGAGATTAGAAGGTGAAGTTTTCAGTCATTTTAAAAGTTCAAAAAACTGAAACTTAAAAACAAAATTATTGTAATATTAAAATAGGGAATTCTAAAGTCTTAATAGAAGCTTTCTAGGAGTTTTATGGCAGCAAAATAATGTTTCTTTTAACCCATGAAGATAATCATAAAAAGGCTTTCTTTGTCCCGTAAAGGAGGGGATCTTGCGATTATGAGATATTATAGTGAAAATCTTAATTGGTTAGAGATATAGGATTTGTTTAGGGTAGCTATAGCTATCTAAAAAAAAAAGTTATAAAATGCTACAAAAGAAGTTGTTATTTAAATAGTAATAGTGCGTATTATAATATTTTATTATTTAATAAAAATCAAATCGCACCTTTTTGACAATCACCGTACTCTGTTAGGTCAGGTTACTGAAATATAATTTTTATATCACAGCTTCTTTAAAATACAGTTTCAAACTTCACTTGCGATGAAATTCAGACCACACTACAACCAGTAAGCTACACCAAATGTTGCTTTAAGTATGGGTATAGGTCAAAAGAAAGCTAAACCACATAAAAATATTTTGTTTTATATATCTCTATAGCTTTATATTTATTTTCTTGCAATTTTTATTACCAAAAATAAATTATTTATGATTATATTTTATTTACTTAATAATATATTAATTATTATTATGCTACTATGTAGAATGATTTCATTTATATTGCACATAAATTAATTGTGACATAGTCTTAAACATCTTTATCAGTTGGGATGAGCTTTCATCACCCTTAACACTACGAGATGCATATAAAGATGATGATGATGGAAAGTGGTAACCATACCAAATCTAAAGTGTTTCTAATTAAA
The DNA here is from genome assembly GCA_021442155.1 of Cymbidium sinense. Classification (NCBI taxonomy): domain Eukaryota; kingdom Viridiplantae; phylum Streptophyta; class Magnoliopsida; order Asparagales; family Orchidaceae; genus Cymbidium; species Cymbidium sinense. Next base: position 138,776,797 of record CM038215.1, on the reverse strand, counting down.
ACTTCAATCAACTCAAACAATCTCTATAGAAGCATCTTAAAATGAATGATCAAAATCGGTTAAAGAAAGCCTTAGATTGAAGAAATTAATTCTTAACTAGTTCATGGTGGAAAAAAATAAGGGATACAATCAACTTATTGTAAATTCTAGGGAGCTTGTGTATTTGTGTTAGACTACTTACTAATGAAAGGATGTCTACGATCTAGTGGGTAAGCATTAAGGTTGAACTGGTCCTAAAATAAACCGAGTTGTGGTTTGATATATTAAAGTCGAGTTCGTAAAACCTTTGCCCACCCTCCCGCACTTGAGTCGCACTATCGCAACCACCACTTTACCCTTACTTGTACTTAAGCATTCGAGTGAAACCTCCGAGTGACTTCCCCTTCACATGGCAACCTTCCAGTCTCCATTCTCCTTCAACTCTTCAACACCACAAATTTTAATATGAATGATTCGTGAGGTAAGGTAACATATTTCCTCCACTCTTTCTCGATTGTATCTTCCTTCCTCACCCTTTCTTGAAACGCTAGTTATGAGATTCATCTCTCCTTCTTAGTCTACTCCTTTCTCCTACCAACATACTCCTCTTTCTCCCTTCTCCAATCAATAACATTGAGTTTTTTATTCTTCTCTATCTATATTTTATTTTCCTTGTGGTGTTTATTTTTCGATTACATTTGTGTGTTGTGTATATGTGAGGGGACACCACGCAGACCTGAGGATGTACTTATTGAAGTGTTCAAGTACTACATTAACGAATAATGTACTATCTCAAGAGATAGAAGTCACTATCATATAATAGACCTAATCATATAATAAGGACCCCTAAGGCATAATGGGTCTTCGAATATACCAGATATTTTTCCTCTACTTTACATGGAAGAGTAAAGCAGGGTTTATTTAAATCGGGTTTGTTAAGTTCCTTATGGAGGCAAGCCTCCATAGTTAATTATATCTTAAGGGAAGTGAATCTCTTAAAAATACTCTCAATTAAAGTAGTTGATTGTTGCCTCCGAATAATTCAAAGATAGGGTTATCAAAGGATTGATTGTATTTTAAAAAATCAAGTGGGATAAATTAAAAGGAGAGAGTTATTATCGAAATCAAAGGAGATGAGTAGGGATTGCTCATGATACTAGGGAGCTTTATGTATTTGAAATTGAGCACTCCAATCTATCCTATGGTTGAGCTTTATGTATTTGAAATTGAGGAGATTTATTTATTTGAGTTAAAATTTTATTTAGAAATCTAGGACTTATAATTCCATAATACAATATTGTGAAAATACCCAAGAGATGAGAATTTATGCTTGTAGCCCGCAAAAGGAAATAACTACCTCAGATCCTAAATCTAGGGAGCTTTGGCGAGGGTCAAAACATGACCTAAATCTAAGACGAAAGTGGGTATATGGTTTACCTCCATAAGAGAGAGTAACCACCCGACTGCTAAACTTAGTACCGCATGGAGTGGCTGCCAGCTAACTACTCCTACGCTTTAAATCCATATATGCAAGTCATATGTTTTGCAAGATGGTTAGGCTGTTATTTATTTAAAAGAGAAACTAAGTCCTTAAACCCACTCTTAAGAGACTAGAGCATGAGGGATATCAATAATGACTTAAATCTAATGCAAATTTTTATCACATTTTATTTAATTTGGGACTCTTTATTTTGACACAGGCTATGGGATTTTGTATGCCTAAATGCATGAGAAATTGATTATGGGACAAATCAAGAGGGAAAAAGTTATTCTTCCATCATAGGCTCTTAAAGGTTAAGCCCATTTTATCTAGAAAAGATGGAAGCCCTCTCTTAATAAGAGTGAAACAAGATGGTTATGCATGATGTTCAATATACAATCATCCAGCTAAGGGGTTGTTAAATATTTTATTATCTTGATTTAATGCCTAAGCTTTTTTATGTGAGGTTATAAATTATTTTAAAATTTTAGTTATGAGTTGTTAGTGGGATAGAAAATTTATTTTTCATCCTAAGAGCCTAAGAGCCTAATCGCATCCAGGCCACACATCAATCACCAATCATAAAGAAACTATAAAAAGATATGATATTTCTAATGCACAAGCTAAACAAAATATCAAACAATTCTATAAAGCTATCGCAAAAGACTAAGAGGCCAATGCGGTTGGGTACCACCGTACAACCCGAAAAGAAATGTGGATAGTCGAGCTCTACATTTATACATCATAGCATAATGAAAGTGTTATGGGGGTCTTCATTCATCATCTTCCATTCTTCACTCTTCACCTTTCATTTCTTCATTTTGATTTGCTCCATTTCTTTCTTTCTTTTGGTTTGATTGGAATGTTGTTTGCTCCAAAGGCTTCACATGGTGTATAAGACTTAGTCTTATAACCAATGCTCATCCTAATCCCCCCATAACACTTATCCTAATACTAATGCAAAATTACATTAAAAGAGAAGGAAAGTAAATCTAGCTACACCTGCAAAATAAGTATTAGCTAAACACACCATACAACCCAAGCAATTATATAAATAATTTGGACTTAGCACCCCACACATGGGTAACCAAGCCCACCTATCCAAACTTGGGCTATGCTTAGGGGCTAAGCAACCTGCACAGAAAAAAATATTTATATTTTTATTACAGAGGTCCCTTAAGCACGACTCCCTGCATAAAATATGATTAGGCTAATATCGGCCTAACATCTAGACTACGCACATACACCTAACATCTAGTTTAAAATAATACATCACAAAACCAAACATACACTAAACCATACACCGTCCTAACATAAAGCTAGAAATGGTGACTTAATCTAATGTGTATGTGTTAAGGCTTGTGTGGTATGTCCTAACTAGACTTTAGAGTTATGATTTGCTAAAGTGTGAGGAATTTAATTTATAAAAGGTTGATTTCTCTTTAAGTGATTTAATTGATTTGAAGATTTTACTTAGTGTTTTCTTTTATTTCATATAGCATACACTTAGCAACTAAGTGTTATAAAGAGAAGAAAAAAAAGGGATCTCTCTTTTATCCTTACCTTAAGCCATTTCTAAGGCAAGTTAATTAACTTAGTTCTCTTTAATGAATATTTTATTGTGTTTTAATTAACTCAAAATTTAGGTTCACATTAAATAACCCTATTCAATAAGAAAGGCATCTTAATATTAATTAAAAAGGGTTACTATCACATAACATACCTTTATTCATTTCTTTCCATCATTTATATGATGCATGTGAGTAAATCTTAACTATACCTATACATGCAATTTGTATTTTTGGCATACTTGAATGATGAATGCAAAGAAGTGTATTTAGAATTTAAATATTTTATTTTTGGTTGAATTATAAATGCATGCCTTTTTACATAGAAAAGAGAGATTTTTCATCTATTAGCTAAATACACTTTCACATGTATAAAAGTTTTAAGTGAGTATGGCCATTATTTTCTACACTGTGAGGGTACAAGACCTACTTAGACATTAAATTTGGATGTTAAATATACCACTTTTCTTAGATACATGTAGATGTATAAGCAACTATAAGGATAGAAAATCCATGCAAAAGTTATGTTTGATTTATTTGATCCATGGTTCTTATTCATTGGCTACATCATACATACATATGTATAAGAGTTTTAAGTGAGTACGATGCCATTATTTTCTACACCAAGGCATAAGGTACAAAACCTACTTAGGGCTACTTAAAGCCTCGCAGCCCTGGGATGTCCAGACTAATATACTTATTTTCTTAGATACATGTCGATGTATAAGCAACTATAAGGATAGAAAAATTCATGCAAAAGTTATGTTTGATTTATTTGCTTTATGGTTCTTATTCATTACATCATCATATACATATGTATATATGAGTTTTAAGTACACGCCATTATTTTCTACACTGCATAAGTATAAAGACCTACTTAGGCTACTTAAAGCCTCGCAACCCCGGGGTGTCCAGACTAATATACCATTTTTCTCAAATATATATGAATGTACAAAAAGAACCACATGAATAAGGAATCATGCAAGAAGTCACATTTGATTTGGTTGTATGATTTACATATGTGATATGAAATTTTTTCTAAATCTTAACATGGAGATGCATAGGAATAGATTTAGGCAAATGTTGTATTCTTTTTAAATGAAATATACACTTGCAAATCCTATGTGAATCCATGATAAGATAGGGAAAGAGAACTTCATATTGCACATCTTATACTATCATCACATGAAAGATTATAGATATTTGTAATTAACATTACTTCATTTATAATAATTAATTTATAGGCTTTTGAAAATAGTTTTTGATTTAATAGTGATAATAATCACACATATTTTAATTTAAGTCAACACATGCAATTTGACATAAAAGAAAATATTTTATTTAATTAATTTTTAAAAGAAATGAATGCATGATTTCTATGGCAAGCAATATTTAACATGATTGGAAAGACATAAAGGTATGTAAGCACATGATTTCATTCACCCCAATTAATTCCTAAGGACAATCATATTAAATAAGGCTATTTAAAATAAACCAAAATTCTTTAAAGACATTTTATAACTTTGAGTTTGGCTTGATTTAAGAACATGAAAGAGGTTTGCTAATCCTAACCCAATTCCCCATGTATAAATTAATTTGGTTTAATGAAGAATATTTAACTTGATTTTATATTTTAATTAAGTTAATGTATGAATTAAGTGAATTAATTAACCCTTACCTATATCACCTTAAGTTAATTAACTAATTAATAATAAGCCAATATGATATACAATCATATGAAAAGTAAATTTGCAATGCTCCTAAGAAATGAAAGGGGCCTAATGCAATTGGCTTATGATTAATAGTTAATTAAGCTTAAGGGGTCTCACTTTATTACTTTTATGATTTTCTCCCACATGTGAGCCAACCATAATTTCATTATCTCTCACCTTGGGTTATTGAACACTCAATGAGCTACCCAAGATTAATTAAAGGTTGCTTAGGTGTATGAATTGATTTTTTAATTTTAATTTCATTAAACCTTTAATTAATTGATTAAACACTTTGGTTATGTTTTAATTTGAATGATGAAATCAACTTAGAGGAAATGATCAAGAGCAGGGCCCCAATCCTAATCCTTAAATCATTCTAAACATTTAATTAGATTCTAATTTCCTTACCTTGAAGATTAATCACTTAATTAATCAATTAATCATTTCATTAACCATTAATTAATTTATTTTTAAAGTAAAGAAAACTTAGAAATGAATTAGGAAAAGCATCCCCAATCGCATCTCCTAAGTTATCTTACTATTCAAGAAAGGTAATTAGGTTTAAATGATTAATCAAGTTATGTTCATTCATTAATTATGATTAATTAGATTAAAAGAGTGATTAGGGCTTAATCAAATGATTTTCTAATTAAGCAATCAATAAAACCCTAGAAAAATAGAAAAGCTAGAGGTCATCCCCATAAGCATCCATAGAAAATTTGAGATTAATTGAGTGTTTAATTAAGGTGTAATTAAACTAATTAGATTTTTGATAAAATCTTAATTAAGCCAAAATCACTATTCAAAAATCAATTAATAATAATTTTCCTAGATTCTACTCTAAAATATCTTTAAAATGAGCCTAAGTTTATATTTTTTTAGATTTTTCTACAATTAGTTATGATTTTAGAAAGTTTTAGAATTAAAAACTAATTAATTAGCCCTAATTAAAGCCTTAATCCCCATGTATAACGCTGCGCGCCAATGGCGATGAGATTGGATATTTAAGTAGTCACATCCAAAGGCTGACTCGGATGGTGGCTAACACACTTTCTTCATGGACCGTCTGATCTAAGATCAGACGGCCACGATTTGATCCACAGTTTAGGAAAGGAATCAAAGGATCTACCACTGGATTTGATCAGAGACATCGATTCTAATCACGCAGGATGTACGGCTCATGATCTATCCCATTCGCGAGCGATGAAAGACGGATGCGTCCATCTTCCCTAGTTCGATTCGAGCTCACCTGAGCTCAGATTATCTCCAAATTCTTTCCACACCTTCGAGGAAGGGATACACACTAATCTAATGGTCAAATTCATATGGAATTCAAATTTTCTTTAAAAGACTATCCCACTTTTCCATACATGGCTCAATTTAAAAAATTACCTCATCGGAGCTAATGTCCGGCAGTGTAATGCAGGAGGTAGCTTTGCCTAATTGAGGCGAGGCCTTGTTGAAGAGCTTTGAGCTTGATTTGGGCTAGAGTACTTGGCTGACCAATCCACGCATGCAAGGGGCTCGGCTCCGATCGAACTCACTCCTCCCGTGGCTTGGAAGCTTGGGAATTGGTTTGGTTGGCTTCGATAGAGTATGGGGATGGTGTGGGTGCAAGGAATTTGGATTTGATTTAGTGGAGGGGAGTATTGCTCGAGATTATGATGCCCTGTTTTGGTTTTGCTCAGGAATGGGCAATGCCGATTGAGGAGGGCTTGGGGTCCTTGGAAACACTCTGAGGGGCTTCGGAATAAGCTTAGGAAGGATCACGGTGTGAATTCTATTTTTTTGCTCAAATTGAGAGGGTATATCCCTCAATTACTAATGATGGACGAACAATAACGTGCATATAATTTGCACTGGCTTGTCTCCATCAAGTCAGGGTGCATGCTAAGGATGGGAGAAGTGATGGGAGGCTGCCATGGATCCATTGTGCAAGGGTGCAAGGGCTTGGATCCAATGGGTGCTCAGTTTGGGTTGGAGGTGAGTCAACTCACCTCCCAAAGGTCCTTGGCCGACCTAGGGTGGGCTAGGTTGGGTTAGGAGAAAGTTCCATGGAGTGCTAAGGGGTGTCATGGGGATGGGAGAGTTGACTTTAGCTTGGATCCATTGGCTTTGAAGTTTAAATCCCATGGTTTGATGGCTAATCCTCTTGGTGGGGCCCACATGGATTTTGAGGAGTCTTAGGCTGATCTAAGGTGAGTTTAAGCTGAGTTAGGTCAGCCCACAAGATCTCATAAGTTAAAATTGAGTGGTTTGGCTTGAATTGATCAAATGGGTTCCCTTTGGGCTAGGTTGGGTTGACCAATTGGTCAAATTAGGTCAAACCAAGGCTTGGGTTAGATTTATATGATGATTTGAGATGCTTTCGTTTTATTAATTTGGATTGGTTTGGCCTAGGTTTGGATTTGGCTCATTTGAATTTAAAAGGGTCAAATTTGCAAGTTGACCAATTTGATCAAATTAAGTTGGGATAGTTGTTGAGTTAAGTTCAGTTGGTTGATTGAAAATAATTATATACATTGGTTTGGTTTAATTTAGAATTAATTTGAATTTTTTTGGTCAATTTGACCTTTTAGGTCAATTTGGGCTAGTTTCAGACCAATTGGTCAACTTGGGCTCAATCATGGCTTTGGTCAAGTTCAATAAGTGATTTAGGATGAACTTGATCCATTGGTTGCAATCAATTTAGGTTAAATCATGATTTGACCCATTTTGGCCAAATTTGGGTCAACTTAGGTCAAGTGGCCAATTAGGCTTAGTTTGGCTCAATTGATAGTTTGGTCATGTTCAATTATTGATTATGAATGGGTTTGACTCAACGGTTTCAATCAATTTGGCATACGATGGATTTTGGCTAGTTTGGGTTTCATTTGGGCTAAATATCGACTTGGTCAAATGCTAGGTTTGACTTGGTTTGACTTGGTTTGACCCAATTCAAGGTGGTTGATCACCCTATGATGATTGTTGATCATGATGGAGGTTTAGATGTGGGTTCTATTCAATTTAATTGGATTGGATTAAACTTAAAATATCCATTAAGTCACTCTGGGTCAAGTGAGCCTAAATTGGTCAATTATCTTGATCAAGATTTGATTCAAGTTTAGTTGAGCTCACATATGAGCCTAGGATTGAAATATAAATCCAATTGCAATTAGTTTGGAGCCAAGTGGGTTTTGGTTCATATGACAATTTCAAGCAAAAAAGGATTTAACTTGGGCTTGATTTGGGTTGACTTGGATTTGGTTTGATAATGGTGGTTTATGTTTATATTTGGATCAATGATTGAAGGAATGATTGAATCATGAAGGAATCCATGAGTTTTGAGTTGATTTAGATGTCATTTAGCCAAGTTCAAAAGTTTGGCTAAAAGGGCTAAAATTGGGAATTTGATTTTATTTTAGTTTGATTTTGGTCATTTGAATTTATATTTCATTTATATTTGTGAATATAAATGAAGATATAAATGGGTTATGAGAAAAATCACTTGATTTTGGAGTGATTCGGAAGCAAATTTGATTAAGCTTAGGGATGTAGGTTAAAAGAGGCTAACTTGGATTTTGAATTGGTTTAATTTATTTTTTATCATTGGAGGGTGGGTTTCATTTATATTTATGAATATAAATGAAGGAATGATTGATTTATAAAGAAATCAATCATGTTTGGGTTGATTTGGATCAAGATTTGGTTAGGTTTATGGAGGTGGGTCCATATGGCTAAAGAAGGGTCTTGATTTGGTTTGATTTGAATGGTTTAAATTTGGATTTCATTTATATTTGTGAATATAAATGAAGAAATGATTGATTTATAAAGAAACCAACCAAGTTTGAGTTGGTTTGAAGGAGTTTTGGCTAAGCATATGAAGGTGGTTCATATGGCTTAGGGAAAGATTTTGGAATTTGGACTTAATCATGGGTTTCAATCATTTAGAGTTTAGAATTGATTTATGATTTAGAATTTGATTTGAGATTGAATTTGATAATTAAGGAAATAAATTGGATTGGGGCTGATTTGGATTTGATTAAGGCTAAGTCCATAAGATAAAATCAAAGAGCTTAGGAAGGGATTCAGAGTTTGAATTTGGTGATGGATTTCAATCATTAGATAGTTGGATTTGATTTTGGGGTTTTGAATTTGAATTTGAGATTTGGGTTTGAAAGAGGGAAGCAAGGATTGGGTTTGGGCTATAAGGTACGCAAGTCTTCCTAAATTCCTAAGGCACAACCTATTCCTATTGCTAACTCTTCTAAGTTTTTAAGGTTAGGTTAGGTGTTCACCTAATCACTAGAAGTGTCTTAATACTAAGGAACTCTTAGTGTCTATGAAAGTTCTAGATCTATGATGACAAAGTTAAGAGCTCACTCCAAAAGAAAGGTCAACACTCCTCTATAGTTTTCATTATCTGTGTTGTCTTAAAATTATTGTTGCTTGATTTTTCTCTCTCACAAGTAAAAGATTGATTTGATTAATCTACAGTAGAATTCAATGGCTATTTGTAATTTTTAGTTTGTGTATATTTTATTAGATATAAGTGTGGGCTAGTTAGATCTAAAGTTATTTTATTTGTAACTCATATTATAATGTTTATATTAATTATGGGTACTTTTATGCACATGTGCCCAATTGACTTTTCACCTAGCATGATTATGCACGATGTGAATTTAGATTAGAGTTTCTCATATTTTGAGTAAGTAACTATTTTCTTATTAAAGGATAAACGTACCCTTCATTGTTGTTAACCTTATTATTTGTATGAGGATTTTTAATTGTTGTGCTGGTTTGCTAGTTCTATTGTTGAGATTCCATTATTCACCATATAAATGCTAGAAGATATTTAATTTTTTATGTTCATAATGAATTTTGTGACCAGCAGATCTTGCTTTATAGTTGCATAACTTCCTGCACTTTCTGTGATTCTTATACTTGTAGCATTTGTTGCCTATGTATATTAAACTTAGTTTAGATTCAATTTAATAACACATATTTATATACAATTAGTGTTGGTCATACTATTTTAATATTGTTGATAGTCACTTATTAGTGATGTGTGGAACAAAAATATGATTAATATAGAATTTATGTTCGGACTGATGGGTACTTAGACAATGACTGAATTTCTATGAGATTGGTACCAATTTTTCTTTGTTCAAGGTGTTGTAGAAAATCAATGATTTATATGCATAAATACTTATTCCTACATATGATCAGTTATAATTGAATATTATTAGAAAATAATAAGTGATGGTTGAGTCATTAGATAGATATAGTGGAGTATACCTATTGTGATAATATTCATTCTCACATAAGAATGCTTAGTTGTAGATTTTCTTTTTTTATACAAGTATAAGTATACAAGCTGCATAAGTTGCAGAAGCATGTGCATTTTCGTTTATTGATTCACTACTACATTAGAAATAATAACTTGAGAACATCAATTTCTATTAGTTGTGTTAATTGAACCCTTCTTTTATGTTCATGTTGTATGCATGCCATATTCTTTTGTCAATTATCACTATAGAAAAACTATAGTTTTTCGGCAACACGTCTAATTGTTTTTTCCATTGGTAATTATCGGCTGAATAATCAACCAGATAGTCAACTGGAAATATTTCTGACAAAATTTCCTACTAAGAAAGACGTCGGGCTCCAATCAATTAAACTCAATTGAATTTTTGATGGATTTTGTCGTCGTAATATTTTTCGGTGGATTTTCTACTGGAAAAGCCATTGAATATCGTAATTATAAAGCCGATGAAATCGGCTGCCTACTCACCTGAGCTATTTCCCCGATTTTCCTCTCTCTCTCTCTCTCTCTCTCTCTCTCTCTCTTTCTTAGTCGACGATGGAACGACACCTATGGAATGTAGATTCGCATCCAAAATGTGTATATTTTTTCATTTTCTTTGTATAAAAAGGTATACATCGACCTCTTTCTTCTATTGCAATTTTTTCATAAATCTATTGGTTTGTGAGAAATAGGGATTTAATGTCTTGAGGTATTTTAATAGATTTTAGGTTAAATCTTCCCCAAATTTATTTAAATTTGGCAAGTAGTACATTGAAATGTATATTTGTGTGTAGATATATAGTTTCATATGTTAATTTTTATATATTTAATAAAATTAAGATTTCGAAATTTAAGCCTATTTAATCATCTAAGTTATTAATGTGTAAATTTTTAAATTATATGATTTATAAATTTTTGATGCATTTATTTAAATTTTACAATATGTTTTGATTTTAATTTTGTAAAAAAAAAAAGTATTTTGTGATTATAAACTACAACAATTTCAAATGTAAAATTTTTTGTTCATTCTGAATAACTTAGACACTTAGGGCGTCATATGAAATTATCCATTTATTATGTAATCAATGCTACTTATGTTCTTGAGATTAAATATTAATTAAATTCTCACATTTTTTGAATTTTCTCAAATTATGGATATCTATAGTGAGTGGTTATAGATGAACAATATATTACATCCGGGTTAAAAAAAGACTAACTGATGAATTTTTGAGTACTTCATACACGTGGTATGTCAACTTCCTTCTTACATTTCTAAAGAAAAGTTTCAATGTCCATGTGTGAAGCACAAAAATCAGACATTCTTAATGCTAGATAAAGTCAAAGTAGACTTATATCAGGGGTTTCCAACCAAATTATTAGTTTTGGACTTCATATGGTGAGTTCCAACCACATGTTGATGCTAACAGTGGTGCCTCAACGAGCCATGCATGTCCCTTAGGCAAATATGATTCTAGCTGAACTTATGAAGAAATAGTTTATGATATTGCTAGAGCAGAGTACCCTACGAAGGAGGAGCTACTTAATAAAGAAGCTCAAAAGTTCTATGACATACTAAAGGCAGCAAAACAACCATTGTGGAAAAGATGCATGAACCACACTAAGATATCTGTGGTCGTAAGAATGCTAAGTATTAAAATTAAATTTAATATGTCACATGAATACTTTAACCAATTTGTAGGGCTGCTAAAAGAGACAAACCCACAAGAAAACTTAGTTTCGAAAACCTTGTATAGAACAAAAAAAACTTAGTGTCAAAGTTAGGACATAGCTCAAGAAAAACTTGATTGTTGTGTGAATGATTTTATGGTATATTATAAGGATAGCGTACATGACATTGAATGCAAATTGTGTGGTGTGCCAAGGTTCAAGCCACACAATAGAAAATAATGCAAGTAGAAAGATGTATTGCACAAGCGTCTATTCTATTTGCTGCTAACTCCACATTTGTAAAGATTGTACGCTTTCATATGTTCAGCCCAATACATGCAATGGAAACACATCGCATCCTTGAGTCATCCATCGGATAAAACATTTCAATCATACTTATCTAGATTTTATAGCTGAGCCACGAAATGTTAGATTTGGCCTTGCGCTGATAGTTTCACACCGTTTAGTTAGTCTACATTATCATGTTGGCTAGTGATAACTATACCATATAATTTATCACCATAGATGTGCATAACAACTCCTTATATGTTCTTAATTTTGATCATTCCTGGACCACATAACCCTAAGATATAGATTGATGTCTACTTGCAACCACTAATAGATGAGCTTAAAATTTTATGGGACATTGGTGTACTGATAGATGACATAGCTACAAAGCAAAACTTTTAGCTAAAAGTAGCACTTATGTGGGCCATCAATGACTTTAATGCATATGAAATAATGTCAAGGTAGAGTAATGTTAAGAAATTAACTTGGCCATACTACATGGATCTATCAAAGGCATTCACTTTTAAAAATAGTTGAAAAAATTCTTGGTTTGATTGCCATACGAAAATACTAAATCCTTTAATCAAGCTTAGCCTTTTCTTTAAGGAACTATCCTTAGCTCGATTAAATGTGGACTATAAAATAACTAGAAGTAGATATTCCCCCTACCTCACTTACTTTTAACTCTATAGAGTCCCTACCAATACATATATCATATGAAGTTAAAGTGAGAGGTTTAGTGCAATATCATTAGATGTATCCATTTGAGAGGTACCTATCTATTGGTAGTATTAAAATAAATTAATAATCAATTTATACTTAATTATTTTATAAAATTTATGCAAATTCTTGACTAAACTAAAAAAGAACTGTGAGTAATAAAGCACACCGAAGGCTCAATATGTAAAGCTTACTTGGCATAGGAGACAACAAGATTCTACTCTACTATTTTGAGCCACATGCATGTTCAGATAATACCAACAGTGTTGGATATTTATAAAATGTGTCATCTACTTTTCAACCAATTGGAAAACAATTGGGTAAGCACATCGTGATATATAAAGGATAAAGAGCTTAGGGGAGTGACAGTTACTATTTTGATAAACTATGACAAGGTTCAACACTTTTTTTGAGTAAGCACGTCAATGGCATAATATCACATTTTGATTTTTAATCAACCATAATACTTAAATAATTATGTCAATTTGATATTTGAATTTAGGTTATTCGTAAAATCATTAAACTTGGATGATGCTACCACTATTAATAAGAAAGTCGAAGATGAATTTTCAACATGGTTTAAATTACATGTTAGCAATCATCACTAACACTTTATATATTTTCTATGTTAATTGCACATAGTCTCTTATGTTGAATGTGTTAGATTCATGATTGGAGAAATGGAGGGCAAAATCAGGGACTTCACGACCTAGTTTAGGGTCCTAAGCAAAATATAAATACATGACAGTGGTTATAAATTTCACAAAAGTTCTTAGTCTGTAGAAAAGAAAATATATAACTTCAATGTTTGTATTCGAGGAAACACACATTCAGATAAGGAGATTGACTATTATGGAGTTCTAGTAAGAAGTGATATAAGTACAATCAACAATCCAACCTAAACTTGCTCCCCTAGTAGAGGGTTCACATTTTCAAATCCCCTAATGAATTTCACCACCCTTTATCCTCAATGGATAGCTTAAACCTTTTTCCCATAGTGGAAGGTTCACATACTCAATCCCTAGTGGATTTCCCCTTCACTCTCTCATGTCTTTGACATAAATGGAGTTGCATTTCACTAAGCTCTAGATTCCTTCTACACCTCGGGTTTGGGATTAGATCATTTCCATTAGTGATTGAATCATTCGAACATCGTTGATCATCTCGGTCAACACCAATATGTGAGGTATGTCTTGTCAGTCACACCACACCTATTGGGCACCTTTTGTTGATCTCACTTTTGGAGTGAGCTTTAAAATTCTCCATCTTACATATAGGACTCCTCCAAACACTAAGAGTTCATTAGTCTTAAGACACTTCTAGTAATTAGGTGAACACTTAACCTAACCTTAGAGACTTAGAAGAGTTAGCCATAGAAATAGGTTATGCCTTGGGGTATTAGGAGGACTGCCTACCCTATAGCTTGAACCAAATCCTTGCTTCCTTCTTTCAAGTCAATTCCAAATTCAAATCAATTCCAACTCAATTGATTCTCCCAAATTCAAATCACTTCCAACTCAATTGATTTTCCCAAATCTCAAATTAATTCCAACTCACTGATTTTCTCAAATCTCAAATCAATTCTAACTCAATTGATTTTTCTCAAATCATAAATCAATTCCAAAATCCAAAGCATGAATCAATTTCAAATCAAATGATTAAAACTCATAATTGGATTCAAATTCTAAAATCTTTCTTAAGCCCTTTTGATTTCACCTTATGGGCTTAGCTTAACCAAATCCAAATCATTCCAAACTCAAAAGATTTTCTCATAACCCATTTATATTCTTATTTATATTCATAAATATAAATGAAATATAAATTCAAATAAAAAAATTAATTCAAAACTCAAATCCAAATCTAACCAAAAATCCAACTTATACTCTTTCAAGTCAAATCCTAACCAAAGCTTTCAATATATTTCAAATGATCAACCAAGCCTAAACCAACCCATGACCTAACCCAATTGGGTCAAATGGATCAAATTAGTCAACTTGACCCATTTGACCTAAATGAACTCAAATGAATCAAAACCAAATCTAAATCAAATTGAACCAAACCAATGACACCCATAGGCTCCAAATAATCATTTGAACTTGACATAACCCATGGTTTGACCCAATTTGACCAATTGGTCAACCAACCCAATTTGACCCAACTTGATATAAATGGATCAAATTGAACCAATTCAAACCAAATGAACTCCAAATCACTTTGAAATTTGGCCCAACCTAGTTTTGAATCCTTTCAAATCTGTCCAAATCAAAATCATGGCTAAATGACCATTTTGTCTTTAGGTCAAAGGGTATCATATGGCCAAATTCACATTAGAATTTGGCCAATTCTTTATCAAGGCCACTTGGCATCCTTCTAGTGGTCCACTTGGACAACAAGGAGGGTGGTGAACATGACCCAATGGGCTTGGGTACATGACCCAACCCAAGGCCAAAGTGACCCCTCCAATGGGAATTGAGCACTTTGATCACCAAATACACTCACCTAGCACATGGGCACTAACTCTCCTCCACCCCTCTACCTAAAATGACTCACATGGGATGTTAAACAGCCCAAACTAATCAACCAATCTCAACAATTAACCTAAAATGGTAACTCAGCTCTCGGCCATCAAATCCAAGGAGGGGGAGATATACTCCCCCTCATTCCCACTCAAACTAGACGCACTTAATTCGACTAAGCTCTAGGAATTGAAACCAAATATCTATAAGCTTTCTAAAGACATTTCCAAGCTCCTTGATTTCTCTTTCTCAATTTTACCCAAAGCCAAAATAAGGGAGGTCAATCCAATGCCAAACTCATCCAATTCTCCATCAAAACCAAATTAACTTCACAAGCACCATCAAGGGACTTCATCGAGCTCAATCAAGTTATTTCTCAAGTCACCAAGCCACGAGAAGGAGGACTTTGTTCAAAGCTGATCATCATTAAAGAAGAGCTTGGTCAACCGAGCCATTCACTTCAAATCAAGACCAAATACATTCAACAGGGCTTCGTCTCTACTTGACATAGCTACCTCCTCCATTGGAAGCGCCGGTGATAGCCTCTGGCAAGATATTGCTTAAAATCACAGCCATAGAAAAAATAGCTTGGTCTTTTTTGAAGAAAAGTGTCATCCCTTGAGATCCTGACTGTTGGATGTGCATCCCCCCTCCTTCCAAAGGTGTGGGATCATTTTGATCCCAATCCGAGCTCGGGTGAGCTCAAATTGAATGGGGAGAGACGAACGGTGTTCGTATCTCATTGCTCCTGAAAGAGAAGGATCACTCGCCATCTGTTCCGCATGATTGGAATGGACAGCTGTGATTAGATCACGTGATAGCCCCTCTGATTTAAGCCTAAATCATGGGATTAATCCTGGCCATCTGATCTTAGATCGGACGGCTCGTGGAGAAAGCGCGTCTGCCACCGATTGACTCAACAGCGGATATGACAACTTAAATAACTTATCCCATCGTGACACGTGTAAAGCATGTCGCGTCATTACATCACCGATGGGATTAGTTAATTAGGCTTAATTAATTCATTTTCAATACCAAAGCTTCCAAAATTTATAACTAATTGTAGAAAAATCCAAAAAAATATAAACTTAAATTCATTTTAATAATAATTCAGAGAGGAATAACACAAAATTAAAATTAATTAATTTTAAATAATGATTTTAACTCAATTTGGGTTTTATTAGAAATGTAATTAGGTTAATTTCTCCTTAATTACTTGAGCAATTAATTCCAAACTTCCTAGGGTTGATTAGTAGGATGATCTCTGCCCATGATTTTCTTGAATTTATTGTTGGAGTAATTAGGAGAATTGCTTAATTCACCATTAATCACTTTCTTAATTATTAAAATGATTAATTCACCTATTAAATAATGATAAATTCATTAATTAAACTTATTAATCATCATGAAATAATGATTGGACTTAGAAAATAAAAATAGGACTTATTTTCTAATCTTTTCCCCTAAGTTTATTTCATTTGGATAAACACTTAATTAATTTGCAAATCAATTAATGACTTAATCACTTAGTTAATTAATTCAATTAATCAAATTTGAAACCAAATCATTGCAGAAATTAATCAATTTCTTAGGTGCATTTGCAAATTTAAATTCTATGTGGTTTCATATCACATGTTGGCTCATAATTATTTGAATAGTTATGTTAATGTGGTATAGGTAAGGCATAATTAATGGATTTAATTCATACCTTAACCTAATCAAAATATAAAATCAACCTAATTATTCTAAAATTAAACTAAATCAATTCACCCTCTTAGTTAAACCTCTCACACTTAGAAAATTTCAACCTTAAAGCTTCACCACACAAGCCTTATATG
Organism: Cymbidium sinense; assembly: GCA_021442155.1. NCBI lineage: Eukaryota > Viridiplantae > Streptophyta > Magnoliopsida > Asparagales > Orchidaceae > Cymbidium > Cymbidium sinense. The sequence continues at coordinate 138,759,741 of CM038215.1, read as the reverse complement.
ACACACACATTAGGCTAAGTCACCATTTCTAGCTCTATGTTAGGGCGATGCATGGTTTGATGCCTAATTTTATTTTGAGATGTAATGTTTTTAGACTAGATGTTAGGGTGTATGTGCGTAGACTGGATGATAGGATGATCTTAGCCTAATCATATCTTCTGTAGGGAATTATGCTTAAGGGACACTATAATAAAAATATAAATGTATTTATTGTGCAGGTTGCTTATACCCATAAGCATAATCCAAACTAAGATAGGTGGGATTGGTTACCCATGCGTGGGGTGCTAAATCCAAATTATTTATATAACTGCTTGGGTTGTTTGGTATGCTTAGCTAACCTTTCTTTTGTAGGTTTATTTAGATTTACTTTTCCCATTTTGATGTAAACCTTGCAATTTAGATTTGGAATGAATGTTATGGGGGGATTAGGATGAACATTAGTCATAAAACTAAGTCTTATGCACCATGTGAGGCCTTTGGAGCAACCATATTCTAATCAAGCCAAAAAGAAGAAAGAAAAGAAGCAAATCAAAATGATGAATGAAGAATGAAGAATGAAGACCCCCATAACATGAATTCTTTTTTAAAAAATTATAATTATTCATTTGTAATCCAGTTGTATAAGGGTAGAGCTCGGCTACCCATTTTCCTTTTTGGGTTTGTGCAGGGAAACCGACCACATCGGCCTCTTATTCTTTTACGCTTATAAATTGATTTATGTTTTATTTATGATTGTGTAATTAAGATGACATGATTTTTCTAGTTTCTTATTATTTGATGAATGGCCTAGATGTGATTAGGCTCTTAGGGAAAGATAAATTTTCTATTCAATTGATTTAACAACTCATAACCTCACCTAAAGTCTAGGACATAAATCAAGATAATAAAATATTAACAACCCCTTAGTTGGATGTTGTATGTCTCACATCATGCATAAATCATATTACTTCACTCTTACTAATGGAGGGCTTCCACCTTTGCCAGAGAAAATGGCTTGACCTTTGAGAGCTATGGTGGAAACACATCTCCTTCTTTCTGATTTCAGCCCATAACCAATCTCCTCATGCATTAGGCATATGAAATCTCATAGCTTATATCAAATAATAATGTCAAAAAATTAAAATTAAACTTAACAAAATTTGCATTATATTAGGTCATTATTTATGCCCTTCATGATCTAGTCTCTTAGGGAGTGTGTTAAAGGACTTATCCTCCTCTCTAAATAAACAACATTTTAGCTATCATGCAAAGTATAAGACTTGCTACATGTATTTAAAATTATAGGAGGAGTTAGTTGGAGACCACTTCCAGGCGGTTGTAAGTCCAACAGTTGGGTAATTTATTCTCTCTTGTGAGGTAAACCATATACCCATTTTTTCACTTTAGATTTAGGTCATGCTTTGGCCCTAGCCAAAGCTCCCTAGATTTAGGATATGAGGTTGTCATTTCCCTTCGCAGGCTATAATCATAAATCCTCACCTCTTAGGCATTTTTACAATCTTGTGCTGTGGAATTATAAGCCCTAAATTTTTAATAAAAATTTAACTCAAACATATAATTTCTCTCAATATCAAAAATATAAAACCCAACCATAGGTACTATCATGAGCATCCCCTACTCATCTCCCATTGGTTTCGAAAATAACTCTTTCTTTTTGCTCAAATCTCACTTGATTTTTTTAAAAATAACTAATTGATTGGTAAGCCTATCTTTGAAATCTTTGGAAATAATGATCATTTATCTTAATCGAGAGTATTCCTAAGGAATCTCATTCTTTAGGATGTAATTAACTATGGGAGCTTGCTTCTATTAGAAACTTAACGAACCCGGTTTAAAATAAATCTTACTTTACTTTTTCATTAAAGTAGGGGAAAGATCTCTAATACATACGAAGACCCATTATCCTTAGGAGTCCTTATTAGGTGATTATGTCCATTGTAGGATGGTGACTTCTGTCTCTCGAGATAGTACATTATTCCTCAATGTCGCACCCAATCACCCTAATAAGTACATCTATGGATCTACGTGGTGTCCCATACCCTCTATCACTCAAAAATAAAACACCATAATTACCTAAGATTATCTTGGAAGAATAAGAGAGAAAATAGAATTGGCTATAGTAGTTAAAATTGAACCCAGAGATAAAGTGGAAGTTAAAAATACAATTAAAGTTGCTCATCAAGAGAGAGAGATGGTAGGTTTTGAACTTCCAATTAATGATGTAGAAGTAGATATGAACTTGATTAATACTAATGTTGATTATGATGAAGTTATTCAATTTGAAGAAGAGAGCAATAATGATAATGATAAAAATGACATTATGAAACCATGATATCAACTTCTATTGATTCATCAGAGTAAAAGATCTCACACTTGTGTTAAAGGTACTTGCATTTTTTTTTCTTGTGGATATAGCTTAAAAATAATAGTCTAGAGATGCATATTATTTTTTTGGCATACTTTAACTATGAATAAATTTTATCTCATATACTATACATGTCCAATTTTACATGTTTTTCTATATATTGTACCTAGATATAACTGCATACAATTCACTTTATGTACTTAATTTTTGCATGCTTTTTTACATAATTTTCATGCTCTATTTTATACTACATTTGTTAAGCTCTTTAAGTAATTTTATTTATGATTGATTTAATTGTTCTACTTTTTTGTTCCTTATAGATGGAATCAAGTGGTGGTGATGATGCTCCAGAAGGTTCATTTATGAGCATTTTCAAGCAAAAGAAGGTAGTTAGTCGACCTATTATTCAAGCAACCTCACAGTCACTACCTTGACCTCCATTTCAATTTTGCAACCTCGGACTTCTATGGTAGCCAGTACACATGCATACCATTTTCTAAATCCTACAGACACAGCTCTATTCTGCCGATATCTGCCACCCATAGATTTCAGAGAGCCCAAGTTTCAACATACACCTACTGATTAGTCTAGTAATTCTAAGCCCACTAAGTTGTCGATAGCATGCATTTTTATTAAGCCAAAGGGTTACACATAAGAATAATTTTAATATTCTTGACTTTGACATATTATGTTTCTAATATGAATTATAGTTTTCAAGTTCAATCCATCCAAAGAAGCTATTCATAAAATCAAGGACATTATAAGGAGCAAGTACAATGTTCCAAATGTATAGTGGAAGAAGGTCCTAATGGAGGTTTAGGACAAGTGGTTTAGAGAGTTTGAGGTATTGCCTAAACTATTGATAAATATTTCAATGCATTACTTGATCTTGAAGAATTACTAATTAGCATTTTTTGTTTGATGTTACAAAAAGATTTCAGCTGGTTACTAGAAGACAACCAGAAGGTCATAAGAAACTTTAAGTCTAGAGGGGTTACTCGCCTACGCAATATGTTCAGACATATGCAAGCCTGGGTGAAGACCTCTTTTGGAATGGAGAGGATGTGTGAGTTAACCTCTGCAGAGTATAGGCCTCCTCAAATATTGTTCGTAAGAGGGAGCAAGCAAACCAGAATCACACTTCTAATTGTGGGGGCATGAGCGCCTCTCCGCACACCGAGTACTGATAAAAAATGGAAAGTCATTTGTTACTTTTATTAATTGAACTTATAATTATGGTTAATAAATTTTATTATACTATTTACAGGCTTAAGTTCTTGATTGAGAGCCAACTGCTGTTGAATTGCATAACATAACACAGCATCAGACTAACCAATAATGGGTTGATATTCGTTCTTGGAGAGCATACGTAAGTTAATGTTGACCTCACTTTTGGAGTGATATCTCAACTCTCTATCTTAGACATAGGACTCCTCTATAATTAAAAGTTCCTTAGTTTTAAGACACTTCTAGTTATTAGGTGAACACTTAACCTAACCCTAGAGACATAGAAGAGTTAGCCATAGGAATAGGTCATGCCTTAGGGGTAATAGGAATACTTGCCTACCCTATGCTTGAACCAAATCCTTGCTTCCTTCTTTCAAATCAATCTCAAATTCAAATTAATCTCAAATTCAAATCAATCCCAAATTCAAACCAATTTCAAATTCAAATCAATTTCAAATTCAAATCAATCTCTTCAAATCAATTTCAAATTCAAATAAATTCCAAATTCAAATCAAATCCAAATCTTGAATAAATTTCAACTCAATTGATTTTCTCAAATCATAAATCAAACCCAAAATTCAAATCATCAATCAATTCCAAATCAAATGATTGAAACCTATGATTCAATTCAAATCCCAAAATCTTTCCTAAGCCCTTTGATTTGATCTTATGACTTAACCCAAATTCCAAAACCAAATCAATTCTAAACTCAAAAGATTTTCTCATAACCCATTTATATTCACAAATATAAATAAAATATAAATTCAAATAACCAAAACTAATTCAAAACTCAAATCCAAATCAAACCAAAATCCAACTTACACCTTTTCAAGTCAAATCTTTGAACTTAGCCAAATCAAACTCAAATCAATCCAAACTTGATTTTGTTCATGATTCAATCAATCCTCCAAATATAAACATAGACTTCAATCATCAAACCAAAATCAAACCAACCCAAGTCAAACCCATGTTCACCCTTTTGACTTAAAATTATCAAATGAACCAAAACCCATTTGACTCCAAATCACTTATAATTGGATTTATATTTCTATCATAAGTCCATATGTGAGTTCAACCAAACTTGAATCAAGCCTTGATCAAGTTAATTGACCCATTTAGGCTCACTTGACACAAAGTGACCTAAAGTATCTTTTTGAGTCAAATTCTAATTCAACCCAAATTGGATTGAACTAAACCCACCTAAGCCTCACATTGTGAACAACAATCATCATAGGATGATCAATCACTCAAATTAGCTCAAACCAAGTCAAACCTAGCCATTGACCAAGTCAACACTTAACCAAAATAAAACCCAAATTAGCCAAAATCTACTATAGGCCAAATTTATTGAAACCATTAATCTAAGCCAATCCAAAATCAATAATTGAACATGATCAAGCCATCAATTAAGCCAAACCTAGCCTAATTGGCCACTTAACCCGAAGTTAACCCAACTTGGCCTAAAGAGTCAAAATTGGTCAAATCTTGATCTAAGCCAAATTGATTGCAACCAATGGGTCAAATTCCTTCTAAAGTGATTGTTGAACTTGACCAATGCCTTAATTGGCCAATTAGACCTAACTAGCCCAATTGACCATGAACCCAACTTGACCTAAAATGTCAACTCAACTTGAAATCAAACCAAATCAAAATTAATTGAAACCAAAGCTTGCAATACATTTCAAATGATCAACCAAGGCTAAACCAACCCATGACCTAACCCAATTAGGTCATATAGGTCAAATTGATCAACTTGACCCATTTGACCTAAATGAACTCAAATAAACCAAATCCAAATATAATCAAAATTGAACCAAACCAATGACACTCATAGGCTCCAAATGATTATTTGAACTTAACCTAACCCATGGTTTGACTCAATTTGACCAATTGGTCAACTAACCCAAGTTGACCCATTTTGACCTAATTGGTCAAATTGAACCAATCCAAACTAAATGAACTCCAAATCAATTAAAATTTGTCCCAAGCCACTTTTCAATCATTTCCAATCTGCCTAAATCAAAATCAAAGCCAAATGACCATTATACCCCTAGGTCAAAGGGTAACCTATGGCCAAATCCACTTGGAATTTGATCAATTCCTTTTCATGGCCACATGGCATCCTCTTAGCAGTCCATTTGGACACCAAGGAAGGTGGTGTACATGACCCAATGGGTTTGGGTCAACCAAACCCAACCTAAGGATAAAACTGACCCATCTAATGAAAATTCTCCACTTGGATCCCCCCATACACTCATTTAACACATGTGCACTTCCTCCCCTCCACTCCTCTTCCGAAATCAAAGCACATGGGATCCCTAACAACCTAAACAACCCAATCAATCTCCTCAATTTGATCAAAATGGTAAGGCAAGCCTCGACCATCCGATCTAAGGAGAGGGATATATACTCCTCATTCCAACTCAATGCAGACTCATTGCATTCGATTGAGCTCAGAGGATCAAGGCAAGCTTCTCCAAGTTTCCCAAAGCCATTTCCAAGCCTTTGAAAATTCTCCTTCTAGGTTTTGCTTAAGCTGAAAATAGGGGAGGTCTAAGGGAATTCCACTTCACTCAAATGATTGGGATTAAGTAGGAAATCTCTATTGATACTGGGATGCCTAATAGACATTTCAACTATCCTATCATTGGGCTTTAAGTTTTAGAATTTAAATAGAATTTCAAGTTGACATTTTATTAAAAATATAAGATTTAGATTCTAAAAGCATAAGACTACAGAAATGCCTAGGGTTGAAGACTTACTACAATAAGATGCTTCAGAACCTAAGTCTATAAGTGCTTCTAACACAAGTCAGATGCTCGACCTAGTTTCATTTTTGGGAATTATTGGCTCTTTCTCTTACTTGAGGAAAGAAACCTATCCCTGACTCTTCCAAACTTATAACCCACTTGGAAGGGCTGCCAGCTAACACCACTTAAGAAAATTTTAAATCCATGATGCTAAGTCTGATGTATGCAAGGTGGTTAGGCTATTGAATTTTAGGAAAGAATTTTAAGAACCTAGACTCACTCCATAATCCCTAAGATCATGTTGGGTATGAAATGCACCTAATTAATGGATATTTTTAAACTTTTAGATATTTTAACTCATGATTCATTTAAGGCCTTGGGTATGCAATTTATGCCTAAATGACATGCAATTAGAAGTGGTCATTGGACAAATCAAGAAGAGAAGACAAACTTCCCCCCGAAGATGGTCATCCTCAAAAATCATATGCCCCTTATGTGCGATCGGTGAAGTGCCTAATTCAGAGTTAGAATAATATGTTAGTATAATTTATAAAGCTAGTTATTTTAGTTAATCTTAAATTATTTCTAAGGCTTTAGTTAATGTGAAGTTTCAAGTTTCTTTATTTTTGTTTAAGTTGTCTAAATTTAAATTGTGTAAAAATTTAAATTTTTTTAAGAGCCTAATCGTTCAGGCATTCATCACAGAAAACATAGCACAAAAGAAACTTTAAAAAGTTGGTTGATTCTATTATGCACCTAAAATAAATCAATCCAATTTAAATTAAAGAATAGGCCAATGTGGCCGAGTACCATCGTAGAGCCCAGAAGAAAGAGAAAATCGGCAACTAAGCTCTACCTTTATACTGCCCAGCTTAAAAGTAAAATTTAGATCTATGGGCCTTCTCTCAGGATTGTCTCCTTCTTTAAAGATCTCTATTGGGCTTCATAGGGGCCTCTACACCCATACATTAGTAGGGTCAGCTCTTGCTAATCTTAAATCCCATAGATCCTAACAAAATTCTAAGCTCAAATCTATATTTCAAATTAAAAAGAAAATTTCTAAGCTTTGTAAAACAATAACAACAACAACAACAACAACAACAAGCATTAATCTCACTAAGTGGGGTCGGCTACATGAATCCTTTGTCTCCATTATGTCCTATTATGTGTCAAATTCTCATTTAAATCAAGTATACTAAGATCATTAAAAAGAAAATTTCTAAGCCCTGTAAAATAGATGTCAAAAAAATACAAACAACACACAATAGTCATATTTTACAAACATACAGGCTTAGCATTAGCTGTTTGTCAAACCCACCTATCCTATTAAGCTATGCTAAGGGACTATTCAACACTTATAAGCAAACATCAAATTTATAATTTATTTTACAGCTGTCCTTTTTAGTACAACCCCCTGTAGAAGACAAAATTAATTCTAAAAAATAACATCATATTATTTACAATAACGATCATCAATATTAGTCATCCAGTCTAAAATAACACACCACAAAATTTCACATCATATTATCACAACATCAGAGATCATCCTAGCCTAAATCTAGAGTCTATGACCTAATAATCTAATGTGTGAAGAAAATGGGTTTGTGTGATAAGTATTGCTTGGCCTTTTTAGTTCAAGTTTTAATTTGAATTTTGAAGTTTGTTTGTTTTTACCTTTAGATGGTTTTAATTCAAATGATTTAATGATTTTAATTTTATTTTTATTTTTTAAATTCATTTTTATGTTAAAGTGAAGTTTAGATTTTCAAGAATGAAGAATAAAATATATTCCACTTTAGGTGTAACCCATTCTACTCAATATTCTACATCTTAATAGAATGAAGCCTTCACCCTAAAATAAAAATTCATTCTAAAGGACTAACTAAGCCCTAAGTATCTTAATTAACATTCTTTGGATTCATTTAAATGACTTGGGTTTGAATTTAATTTAGATCAATATATTAATTTTATTTTTGAAATTTAATTCTTCATTCCTTTTCTTTTGATTTGATTATGTGTTTCTAAGTTTGGGTTACTTTCAATTTGATTTACCTTATTTGATTTGGATCAATTTTATTATTTGTTTCATTAATGTTTATGTTTATTGAATTCATTTTGTTGAATTATGTTAACCTAATTTATTTAGGTTAGTACTTTTAATTCATTCTTATGGAGGTCAACCTTAGAGTTTAAAGGTTTTCATTTAAGTAGATCTAAAATTAAATATATGGAGTGTAATTTTAGTTGTAGAAGTTCTAGTAAAAGTGTTGTGATATTAGGTGAACAAGTCATTAAAAAGAGTGAGCGATTTAAATATTTAGGCTCTATTGTTCATAATGATGGTGAAATAGATGGAGATGTTATTAGTAGAATTCAAGATGGATGGTTGAAGTGGAGGAATGCATCTGGTATGTTGTGTGATAGAAAAGTGCTGCTTAAACTTAAGGGAAAATTATATAAGATGGTGGTAAGACCTGTAATGATTTATGGTGCAAAAATTGACCAATAAAAGAGAAGCATAAGACTAAGTTAAGTGTAGCAGAGATGAGGATGCTTAAGTGGATGAGTGATTTTACTCTTAGAGATAAATTGCGAAATGAGTATGTTTGAGAAAAAGTTGGAGTAGCTCCAGTGGTAGATAAGATATGAGAGAGTCATCTTAGATGGTTTGGCCACATAAAGCGTCGATCATCTGATAACCCATTTATGAGAGTAGATGCATTAGATTTGACTTATGTTAAGAAGGGTATAGGTAGACTTAAAAAGACTTGGTTAAGATGTATAAAAATGACCTTAGTATACTTGAATTAAATGAGAATTTGACACTTAGTAGGACACAATGGAGATGAAGGATTCATGTAGTCGACCCCACTTAGTGGGATAAAGGCTTGTTGTTGTTGTTGTTGTTGTTGTCTTTTAATTCATTCATTAGCTTGAATTAACTATATGTTAAAGTCTTATTGATTTGCTTATTATGAATTTATTAGCCTTAAGGTTTAATTAAACTTAATATTCATTATTATTTTCATTAAATTTTAAATTTGTAATTAATCAAATTCTTTGGCTTAGAGTATTAGAGACTTTTCATTAAGTGTTCTAAAGTTGATGGAAGTATTTAAAGTTACTTTATTAATTTTATGATTTCATGATTTTCTAATTTATTAATTTATTCATATTGACATAGATACTTGGAAATTCAATAATTCCTAATCCATAGGTCAATTATGTTTGAAATTTTTATGACGAGTGATTTTCCTTTCCAATTTAAGTTCTCTAAAATTTCACCTAATCAGATGTGTAATTTGGATTAATTAAAGTTTTAATTATTTTAATAAAACCTAAATTAAGAGGAATTAATTACGAGTTTTATTTTTCTTAAATTCTTCTCTGAAAAATTGCATCCATAGAGGGTTCATTTGGATTTTTTTAGAGTTTTGATCGATTTAGTATGATTTTTCTTAGTTTAGATTAATTAATTATATTAATTAATTCAATTATGAAATTAGGTCATTTTATTATTTATTGAGTTTCAGTGGGTGTCATTGGTGTGTTTAAGTCCATTAGAGTTTATTATGATAATTTAAAGTAATTTGATCATTTTTCATGGTTTATTTTATTTAATATTAATTTATTTCATTCAAATTAAAATTTGGAGTTTGAAATTTAATATCTCCTCATTTACTTTGAATTAAATCATGAAAAAATTTCAAAGGTGAATTTTAACCTTAATTTTATTTCCTCAAAGTTTCACATAAATTGGATTAATGGTTTGCGATTAATTTGAGTTTGATTATTTTCATTTAAACTCAAATTAATCCAAAAGTATCAAAATTTAATTCAGAATTTTAGATTTAATGGATTTTACTCACTAAGATGAATCCATAGAGCCCTTATTTGTATTTTATTTTTAAAGATTTTAAAAATTTTTTTGCCATTTTTAAATTTGGAAAAATCAAAAAATTTTATTTTAAATGGCGATGCCGATGTGGCGCTAGTTGCCATGTGGCATGGCACCATTGTGCCATGTGGGATCCACACGGATCCCACATCAAAAGCGGCGGCCATGCTGGATGATCTACAACTGCTGATCGAAGATCAAATAGTCATGATTTCGCACGTGGTTCTCTATAGGATATTAAATCAAATGTGCAATTATATCAGAGTCATTCATTCCTAATGGAAAGAACAAATGGCGGAGATCACTCCCTTGTTCTCGCCGGTGAAAAATGGATACCATCCAGTGAATCCAATGGATTTTGATGATCTAAGGAGAACTTGAATGCAATTTTGATTGTAAAATGATCAAGGATCAATTTGTAATCGATCCTTACGGTTTGATGTCCTTGAAGATTAAATTCTTTTCAAAAAGTCCCATGAAAAATAGCTCAAGGAATCGATTTTAAAGCATACCTCTTCGGCGGCAATCCCCAACAGTTTCCATGCTTTGAGCACCTTCACCTCGATGTGTCGAAGCCGTGACAAAGATTTCTTGGCTTGCCTCTTCTCTAAACACCATGGAGACCATCTTTTAGCCTTTTGCTGTCAGTTTTGGCCATTCTCTGGCTCGTCAACGGGGACCGACCTCGGGGATGGTTTTTTTTGAGGTCTCCACCATCCATGGAACATGTAGGGAGAGCCACTTTGGCATGAAATGATCTCCCTCTCCTTTTTCCATTAGAGACCTAGAGCTTTGCCTCTGGACATAGATGATTTCCAATTTGTCGATAGTAAAAGCCCCAGGAGAGACTTCAAATTGGCTTCTCTTTGTCTTATGGATGAATTGGAATGAAAATAGGGATAGGAGAGAGTCTCTCTCCTCTTTTTTTTATACATGGTCAAAAGCCATGTTTCAAGCCTTTGGGTGGCCGAAATCCAGCCATCGATGGCAAAAGGCTTGGACAAAGGGTGGGTTTAGTCCCTCTTGGACTTGTAAGGATTTTTGGATGAAAGGTTTGAGGGGAGGAAGCTTTTTTCTCCCCTTTCTCTCCTTGGTCAAGAGACTCCTTTCTTGGATTCTCTCTTGCTATACCATGGAGAAAGCCAAGTCTCTTTTGGCTAAGGTGATGACCAGTTGATTCAAAACTATTGGAAACATCTTCAAAGAGATGGTTAAGTAATTGGTTAAAGTCCAAGGTCATTAGGATGATGAGGGGAGGAAGAATCATAAATGTATCTTTGCTTAGAGAAACTTTGTTTGCATACTCCACCTCATCTCCCTTTGACTTTTCATTTCATGGCTTTTGGCCTCACCACCACAGCCCTTAGGCTAGTGTTTGGATACACAATTCAAACCCAATGTGAATTTTAGGTTGAACTCAAGTCCGTTTGAGTTGGATTGGAGGTTTAAACCCAATTCATACTATTTGGATTTGATTTAAATTCAAAGTGTTTTAATTATGTTTATTTTGATCAATTGATTTAAATTTAAGTTCAATTATCTTTAATTGATGATTTATTTAGTTTTAATTTGATTAATTCATTTAGGTTTTGAGTTGATTTTGGATTTCATTTCAATTAACCCATTTAAGCTTAAATGAGTTAAGTTGATTTCAATTGGGTTCAAATGACACCTTCGTGAGTATGAGCCATAGTTTGCGCATTGTTCAATTTATACCTTCTATGGGTCAACATAAAAACCAAAAGATCTATAACTTCTTTGTGCCTAAGAGAAGTTATTTGGAGGTGTCTATCCGCTGTCACATGCACCACATTTAGAGAGCTAGTGGATCATGCCATTCATGTAGAGATTGAGTTGAATGCATGTGAAGAAAAGGCTACTAGGAAACATAAGAGTGCCAATGTTCAAGCCCATGGAGGTTCACTTAAAAAGCAAAACAAGAATCATCAAGGAAGGAAGTAGAAAAGAAATCAACATTATTTCAATTATGGTAAGATACACTTTGTACATTGCAACTTAATAATTGACAAATGCTTTAATTGTTGCAGCATTGAGCATAAGATTAAGGATTGCCCTCTCAAATCTTAAGATCAAGATGCCCTAGCAGTTGCTAGGGAAAATAATTCTAGATAGCATCATCATAATAATGGGTGGAAAAAAGTAATGGTGATCGACATCATAAAGATAATGGCAAGGGACTTGCAAAATAGTATTATGTTTAGTCAAATAAACAACAATAATAATTTTTTGTGCCTCAATCATATCAATAATGCACACCTACTTTACAATAATAACAACAATAGTTTTCAATGTCATAACAATAAGCACAAACAAATGATGCAATATTAGCCACAATGATCTCAAACTCAAGAGCATGCTAGATAAGAGATTTCACCATGCTTTTACTATGGTATAGTAAGAGGCCCATGATGCTCTCGATGTGGTGTTAGGTATTATTTTTATTTATAAATAACCAACAAAGACACTATTTGACTCTAAGGCATCACATCCATTCATATCTGAGAAATTTATATCAAATGCATTAATTTCTCTATTACAGTTACATTTATCAATTACTATGCTATTTGAATCATCTATGATTGTTACTTAATGTCTCCAAGAATGTGATATCTTCATCAAAGACATGCATATGTTTACTACACTCATTATATTATCATTGGTTGAATTTGATGTAGTTCTAGGTATGGATTGGTTTTAATGGTAAATCTATGTATTTCTGGTACAATGCCTTTTATTTTAATGCAACTAGAAGAGCAATATCTTATTTAGTATCGGTAGTGAGAGCTTATAAGATGATCTTGGGTGTGTCAACTATCTCACTTATGTAGTAAATACCAACAAGCCTAGGGTTACTTTAGATAGTGTAACTGTGGTTCAAGAATTTACTAATGTATTTCTTGAGGATTTGCTTGGTTTATGCTCTGATCATAAGATTGGGTTTATTATAGATTTAGTTTCGGGTATCGATCTAATTTCCAAGGCACCATATTGAATGGCCACTATTAAACTTCAAGAGCTTAGGGTACAGTTGTAGGAATTACTCGATAAAGGATTCATTAGACCCACTATTTCACCTTAGGGAGCATTGATTTTATTTGTTAAGAAGAAGAATGATAGCTGAGGCTCTACATTGATTATAGAGAGCTGAATAAAGTGATTGTGAAGAATAAATATACTCTACCTCATATAGATGTTCTATTTGATCAACTGTAGAGTGCTTTCATCTTTTCTAAGGTTGATCTTTGCTCTAGGTATCATCAATTGAAGATCAAGAATGAAGATGTGCCTAAGAATGCTTTTAGATCACAATATGACCATTATGAGTTTTTGGTGATGTCATTTGGGTTGATTAATGCATGAGCTACTTTTATGGACCTAATGAATAGGGTATTCAGATTTTATTTAGATCACTTTGTTATCATATTCATTGATGACATGTTGATTTACTCTAAGAGTGAGGAGGAGTATGCCCAACACCTTAGAGAAACATTGAGTATTTTTTTTAAGAAAATAAGCTCTATGCAAAATTCTCAAAGTGTGAGTTTTGGCTTTGAGAAGTAGCATTTCTGGGGCTATTGCAAATCTATAATGATGCTACACATCAATAGTTGTGTTATAATGCAGCACGATAAAGTAATAACTTATTCCTCTAAACAACTTAAGGTACATAAAATGAACTATTCTACTCATGATTTGAAGCTAACTATGATTATTTTTGCATTGAAGATCTGGAGATATTATATTTATAGCGTTCATTATGAAGTCTTTACTGATCATGAAAGCTTGAAGTATATGTTTATTCAGAAGTAGTTGAACTTGAGGTAGAGGCAATGACTTGAGCTAGTGAAGGATTATGATTTAGAGGCTCACTACCACTCAAGCAAAACAAATGTGATTGTAGATGCTTTTACTAGAAAATTTTCCACCTATACAAGTTGAATGATCACTCAGGAGCTATAATTAGTGTTGAAGATGGAGCAACTTCAACTTGAGGTAGTGCCTCCAAGAAATTTTGTGTCACGTGACTATTCAACCAACTTTAGTATATTGTATTTGTAACACCTAGTTGGATGATAATGAATCGATATCTATTAAAGAGTAAGTTCATAATGGGTTAAAACCTAAATTCTCCATAAACCAAGCAGGCACATTGAAGTTTAAGGATCGACTTTGTGTAACAGATTCAGTAGGACTCTGACTGGACATACTTAGTGAAGTACATTCTACATAATATTTTGCATATCTTAAGAGTACCAAGATGTATCAAGATCTTAAGAAGGTTTTTTATGCAATATGAAGAATGATGTGATAGATTTTTTTAGCCAAGTGTTTAAGTTGTCATATGGTCAAAGCAGAGCATTAGATATTAGGTGGCCTATTGCAACATCTTTTGATCCCATAATGGAAGTAGGAGGATATTGTAATGAATTTAATGGTTGATTTTCTTAGATTAAAGCACAATCGTGACACAATTTGGGTTGTAGTTGATTGACTCACTAAATATGCTCACTTCTACATATTAAATAGAATTATTCATTTGAAAGACTTGCAAAGATCTACATTGATAATTTTTTTGACTGCATGGAGTCTCGAACTTTATTATGTTAGATCAAGATGAAAGATTCACCTCCATATTTTGGAAGAAATTACACGAAGCCTTAAGTATAAGGTTAGACTTTAATACAACTTTTCATCTCTAGATAGATGACCAGAGCATTCAGATATTAGAAGATTTATTGAGAGCTTATACTCTTGATTATAGAGGTAGTTGAGAGGATTACATTCCAGGTAGAATTTGCTTACAACAATAGTTTTCAAATAGCATTGGCATGGCACCATACAAGGCTTTTTATGGTAGGAAGTGTAGGTCTCCTTTATGTTGGTTTGAGATTGGTTAAAGAAAACTCTTTGGGTCTCAACTAGTTGATCAAGCCATAAACAATAATCATTAGATTAGGAATGACTGCATTCAATTTAGAAGCATTAGAAGAGGTATTTTGATCCAAAGAATAAAGAGATTGAGTGCAAGGTTGGAGATCATGTCTTTCTCAAGATTCACTAATGCGAAGAATTACTAGATTTGACAAGAGTGGAAAGATTCAACCCTGCATCATTGATTCTCTTGAGATTATTAAGAGAATTGGTTTGGCTCTTCCTTCGAAACTTTTTGGAGTTCACAATACATTTCATGTCTTTCTTATATGAAACTATGTGTATGATGATTCTCACATTAATCAATTCGAACAACTATTGATTTAAGAAGATTTGAGTTATGAAGAAGTGTCATAGTGCATCTTAGAGAGAGATATTTGACAACTTCATTGCTAATCAATTCTTTTTTCCAGAGTGCTTTAGAAGAAGCAGGCATAGTGAGAAGCTACTTAGGATACTGAAGAAGAGATGGTTGTGAAGTATCCTCAACTTTTCCAAAATTCAGGTATGAATTTGGGGACTAATTTTTTTTAAGGGGGCTAGTATGTTAGGACATAACCGGTCTTAAAATAGACTAGATTATGGTTCAATTTGTTAAAGTTGAGTTCATAAAACCTTTATCTACCCTCCTACACGTGAGAGACACTCTCACAGCTACCACTTGCTTTTACCTACACTCGAGCCTTTGAGCCAAAACCTCTGAGTGACTTCCCATTCATGAGATGACCTTCCATCCTCCATTCTCCTTCAACTCCTTCACAAACCATAAATTAAATTTATGAGATTCGTGAGCTAAGGTAACACATTCCATCTTCGTTTTCTCTGTTGTTGATTACTTCCTCAACCTTTCTCGAAACCCTAACTATGAGATTTGTCTCTCCCTCTCAGCCTTCCCCTCTCTGCTACCAACATACTCCTCTTTATTCTTCCTCCAATTGATAACAATGAAATTTTCATTCTCTTTTATCTATTGTATCTTGTTCTTTGTCATTAATTTTTTTATTATTTATGTTGTTATAAAATTAGTGTTGCTTTATCTTTCCCCCTTATAAGAAAAATATTGATTTGAGTAGCCTATAGTAGAATTTAATAGTTGTTTGTAATTTTTAGTTTATGTATTTTTTTATTAGATATAATTGTGGGATAGGTTAAGTCTTAAGTTATATGTAACTCATATTATAATATTTGTATTAATTCAGGGGACTTCTGTGCAAGTGTGCTAATTGATTTTCATTTGGTGTGATTGTGAGAGATCTCAATTTAGATTGGAGATTCTCATTGCATGTTTTGTGGTAAGTAACTATTATTTATTAAGGGATATCATACCCTTCATTGTTAGGGGTGTTAACCTTATTATTTGTATTAGGATTTTTAATTGTTGTGTTGGCTTGTCAATCCTACTATTGAGATTCTATTTTTTTGCCATATAAATACTAGTAGATTTTTAATTTTTTATGTTCATAATGAATTTTATGATTAGCTAATCTTGCTTTATAGTTGTATAGCTTCCTACACATTCAATAATTCTTATACTTGCATCATTTGTTTGCCTATGCATATTAAACTTAGTTTAGATTCAATTTTTATGATGCATATTAGTATATAATTAGTGTTGGTCATATTATTTTAATATCATTGATAGTCACTTATTGGTGATTTGTAGTATAGAAATGCTATTAATATAGAATTTATGTTAGTATTAAACCATTTATTAATGGCTAGATTGATAGGTCCTTAGAGAAATCATTAGATTTCTATGGGATTAGTCCTAGCTTTCTTAATTCAAGTTGTCCTAGAAAATCAACTATATAAACGCCTAAATACTTATTTTTGCATATGCTTACTTATTATTGAATATTATCAGATAATAATAATTGACGGATGAGTCATTAGATAGATATAGTTAAGAATACCTATTATGATAATATATATTTTGGCATAAGAATACTTAGTTGTAGTATTTTTTATACATATGAGCATAAGTTGCATAATTTTGTTTATTGATTCACTATTACCATAGAAATAATAACTTTGGGACATCAATTTCTATTAGTTATGATCATTGAACCCTTCCTTTTGTTCGTGCTGCATGCCCCATTCCTTTGTCGTTATTTTTTAATAAATAGTGGTTATTTATTGAGTTTGATTAGTTAAACTCATTATTGTAAATTTTTCTCTTAACAGGTTCTGGTGTAGTTGGAGGACCTTCATCGAATAAAGTCAATTTTCTATCAGAATTATTATCTTTAGTATTTTTGAGTTTATATAATAGTTTCCCTTATTATGTCTTTTTGGTATTGGATAGAGTTATTTCTTATTATTATTCATTCAGTTTATTATTTAGAGTTATGTTATTGTTGGACATTATTCTATTTTATTATTGAATGCTTTTTTTTACTTTCTAGTTGGATAATTATATGATTTGTATTGATGAAGATAAATGTAGTTTATTTCTCTTGTTACTATCAGTTCAACATTGCTTTTGTTGTATGTGAATTTTCTCTTGCGAGTATACAACAAACTTTCATATAGCTTCATCACATCCCATATAGATGAGGTGTACTACCTTTCAAACCCAAGTGTGACTGTAAGAAGGAAAGGAGAATAAAGTGAAACAAATGTGGTAGCATGTATAAGATTTTAAAGTTTTTGAAGTATTAGCATATGTCTATTATAAGTTGAGGGAAAGACTATTACATTTGACAAAGAAGGAAATTACTAGTCTTTTTATTCATATTTTCTCACCACTCAATTTATAATCTGCAAGAGTTTTCATAAGGCTTGAGTTCATTCCATTATGAGTGGGTGATGACCCAAGGATGAGGCATTTTTAAACATTAAGCCAATTAAGAAGGTTTTAGAGTGGATACTAATGCAATAGCCACGCTCAATTGATTATTGATTATAGGTGTGCTGGGATGCATGAGCTATGGTGTGATTAAGAGCTAGGTGATGACCGTTGGTGAGTTGATTATTTAACAAATGATTTTGATTCTTAAGAGTGATAATGATTTATTAAAAAGAGATCCTATGAAATTTTAATAAATCATTAGCTTATAGTCATTGTTTAATATTTGAGGTATCCATGTGATGTCTCTAAGTGATCAAAGATAGCAATGATTATTAGTGCAATTGTATGAAAATAATGATTTTTTTGAATTCTAAGAAATATATTTGACAAAGTGATCAAATATTGAGGGACAAATTATGTGTTGATCTTATTAGTTCCTATTGAAAATTCTAACCAAAATAAGATGAATGATAATATCTAGATAATAACATTTTAAATAATTTGGTATATCTCTTCTATTTGATTAACAAAGAAGAAAAACTAGCCATCACTCCACATGATTTGATTATCTTTAGATTAGTTTTTTTAAACTCATTTTAATTATGATTAGCTTTGTTGCATGACTTGATTAGTCCACACTTCAAATATGTGAACACGTAGATGGTTGTAATAAGGCATGGTAGAGGTTTGATAGTGCAAATAACATAAAAATATTGTAAGACATTTTATAGATGCATTTAAATTCCTTCTTTATTTTCTCATAATCTATTTTGAATGTATATTTATGTGTTAATTGTTGTCCTTAAGTTGAGTTCATCATTTTTATTATATTTAATAGTCTTCACATTACATGTTAAATAGCTGACTAAAGAGAAGGTCTCTTAGTTTTGACAATGAGATCATTAATCATAAATTTTTTAATCACATTCTTGATCACACCTAGACATTTGCAGATATATATATATATATATATATAACTAAAATGATTTAACTCTAAAAAAAAGGCAATGAGGGCAAAACAAAATAGATTATCTTTATATTATGATCAAATCATCTTAAAATAATGATTGAACATTATATGAATCATATTCAAACATTGCTTGAACCTTATTTTAAAGTTCAAATAATGTGAAAATATGATTCCATGATAGTTTATAGAAGGTTTGAAGATGGTTTTATCATAATTTTAAGTTAATGCAATAATAATTCAAATATAGTTAGATCGTAGTTTGAAGATGATTATAAGATTGTTCAAAAGTAATTCGAACATGGCTCTAATGAGTTTGTAGTAAAAAAGGGAAATGCTTAATGATTTTTTTAATTTAAAGTTTAGAGTGTGGACAACATATTCTAACATGAATAATCAAGTGTAGAGCATTACTAATCTTCAACATATGATAAATAGATCATCAATATGAAACTTTATTGCACTGAATCTGAATTTACACATTGTGATTCATTAAATATAGTGAAGATGCTCCAAGAGGATTGATAAAAGTGCTTTTATGATAAAAAAAATTATATATTTATTTAAGGGGGATTTCATTTCTTCTTTTATAAGAAAGAGGATAATTTAGGGTGAAATGAACTTTTAAATATATTTTTTAGAGAATATATAATGAATAATTTAGGGGCATTTATATACATAATACACAATTCTTAAATATTTACATATCTAACACTCAAATTTAAATATTTACATATATAACATCAAAATCTTTATTATTATAACAAAAATAGTAATTTTTTTTTAATTTTTTGAAGTAAAATTCACCTTTTGAAGTATAAGAACATGTGTATATTTGTAAATATTAATTTTTAGGTGTTAGATATGTAAATACATAAGAATTTTATGTGGACAATTTTTTTTTTTATTTCAGTTTCATCAAATAAAAAGATATATTTTATAATTTTTTAAATAATATTGGCTATAATATTTAAAAAAAAAAAAAAAGTACGAACCGAGCGTCACCAAAGTTTCCTTTAGATCTTAACCTGAGTAATTTCCTGTAAATCATCTTTGCAAACAAGTCGGTACTTCGATGACGAGTTCATCGACGACCGTCATCTCGGTTTCGTCCGTGAGCGAATTGGTGAAGAAAGAAGTGCCAGATTGGGACGATGAGGTGGTGGCTACGGCCCGTTTCAAAGCCTTCAGTGGCCAGAGATCTGATTGGGAGCCTCGCTTCCTCTTCTGGAGAGATCTTATCCTTAAGGTTGCGCGCAAACTAGGCATTTGCGTTGTCCGGGTTTCCGAGGTCCGCAATTTTTTTTTGGTTGCTCATCGGTTATTATACTTTAGAAATTCACAATGTGTTTCAGTTCAGCACTTTCGATGTCTGCCAACTAAAGGGCAAAGCTGACTATTTCGTTTTTTTCGATTTGATGTTTTGCTCTAAAACTCTGAAATTCTGCTTTTGGCCTTCCGCTAATGATTCGGCATCGTCTAAAATAATGTCTTTTGTCGCACTTTGGACAGAAGTAAGCTTTAGCAGTGACTGGTCTAAATGTCTTGTTGGTATTCCAATTTAGAATCTAGTCCTGAAGTATAATAGCTTGGCAATGAAATAAGTGCCTCCAACTATTTGTGGTCAATCAACTTAAAAAGATACTGCTATAGGATTGATTCCATTTATAGGTAGAAATTTACGTACATAGCACACAGATCTTATGCATTTACATATCTAACACCTAAAGTTTGATATTTATAACAATAACACTTTTTGCATGCATAAAAAGATGCATTTTACTCTTCAAAAAGCAATGATTGTACTATTTTTGATGTGATAATAAAGATTTGGGTGCTACTTAAGTAAATATGAAAGTTTAGGTGTTAGATATGTAATTATATAAGAATTGTGTGCTATGTATGTAAATGCCCCATATTTTTTTTGCTTTGCAAATTGAGCTGTTTTAGTTCTTTCATGGGATTCTAGTTTTCACTACTAAAAAGAAGGTAATAATCGCCATTATTTTGTCTTAATAATCTGTGGTTTGCGTTATCAATTCTCTTCCATTTGTTCTTGTTAAGATTGCTATAAGAGGTGCTGACTCTATTTTAAACAACTCTCTTTTTCACAAATTATAGTCATGGTATCTTTTTGGCCTACCTTCTTCAAATGAATGCAGATTCATAAATGTTCGATTTTTCAATGCTTCCTACTACAACAACAACACTGTTTTTCTTATAAGATATGTTGCTGTTGCTCATGACATATATTTGTTTTTGCTAAACAATGTAGCATACATTGAAAATTTTTTGATTAGATAAAAAATTTCATTTTAGTTTTAGGCTTATGCTTATTCCTGATTATTTGTTTCTAGTTGAAAACTACTTGGTTTTCTCGGGGAGCCCTGACACCTTTATGCATGGACCAGGTTCTGGTAAGTTGCTCATGCTTAATCTACTATAATGCGCGACAATATTTTTATTATTTTTGCGTATGGTTCTTCAGCTAAATTTTCTTAGTAGAATTTTGAAGAGGGGCTATTTGTAAAGTCTAATTAGGTTCAATACTACTTGAATTAACTGCAAATTATAGACATAGAGAAATACTTTAGAAAATATGCAGTGAAAATAGGAAAAATACTAGATATGTTCTTTTAATTTAATGGAAATGAAAAAGGAAATAATCCAGTGATCACAGTGATGTTATAATTAGAGTAGGTAGTTTAAGTATCCTCGATTTTCACAAAATAATGAGAATATGACTATGAATATAATTAGTATGAAATAGAACTGGATGGTTGTAATTGAGAGAAGTTACTGGAAGCTTTTTGCCAGGAAGATTTCCATGAAGCAGAAAGAGAAATCTTAGAAGTTCATAAATGGCCAACTGGATTGTATGAACAAAAGCATAATTGTTCACAATGATAGCGTTATGACTGATGTTCAGGCTAAATGAGAAATGAGCATATTAAGAAAGAGTTTGACTTATATCTATTATGTGTATGATAGTCAAAAAAACAGTTGCAGCAGAGAATAGTAATAGTAGTAGTAGCAAGAGGTAAGAAGCTTGGCTTGATGATAAAATGACAGAAAAAGAAAATGTTAGATTGGGTAAAGTCATTACTGCTACTGATGTGTTGATTCATGACATAATACTTTGAAATGAAACTAAACTTCCAACTCTCTTTGCCTGATTGTTCTGGACATTTTTGTTTTGTTTTTTTAAAAGTTGTTTCCTATTGTTAACCATTTATCACTTCTGCCAGCATGAAATGCATGTAAATGGGGACATTCTATTACGAGGGGAACTAATCAATCTAACCACTGGAAGCCTTCCTTGGTTGCTTAGGCGTGCAGGACAGATTTTGGGTATTTTTAGATCAAATTTTCTGGAAGATAACACTGATAATACTCTTATTTTTAGGAGACTGCTGCAGGTATTCATCATTTCTACATTAAGATACTTAAATTTTTAATACTTAAATGAGCTTGAATATACTATGAGATGTTCTCCTTGAAAATTTCAGGAAAGGGCTGCTGATGTTATTAAAACCTTAACTGCAAACAATTGGACATCTTCTTGCATTATTACTATGAAAAACTTTCAGAGTCTTTGTAAGGGTACTGATGAATCTTCTGCCATTTTGTCTTACCTATGCGAGAGTAAACAAGCATGCTATTTGTCAGTGAGGAAGAAGGAGTTTATTGAGGTAATTTATTTTGTTTTGTTAATTTTGTTTATTTGATGTTATAGATAGATCTTTATTTTGTGATTTACTTTTAGTCTTTTCCAGGACTATACTTAGTTCAGTTGCTGTATTCAGGGTGTAAAGTTTTCCCTTGATTCAACATCCATTAATGTGGTCACAGACTTTGATTATGATCTTTTGCACTTGATGTGGACAACAGAAAAGTTGCAGCAACAAATTGACACAGTCAGTCAACGATGGGAGAAGTAATTATTCTTTTCACTTGATTATGGATTGATTCAGAAAGTTTAATATAATATGTCACCTTTTTGGCATTCTTCGCAAGGCTCATCAACGTGTGAAACAATGTGCAATAAGTGAGACATGTGACTTGATGCTCCTAAAGCAAAGCAATTCTTTGATGGGTATAATATCTTGTTTATAGGGTGCTTGTATCTTTTTGTAATCAAGTTATTGTAGTTTATATTGATGTCAAAAGAACCAATCTGTATGAGTTACATATTACTTTAGGCCAAGGAGGTATTTTGATCAGTGTAGGCAAGAACATAGTTTGTAGGTGAGGGAAAGATGAGTGAATGTGAAAAATGAGCTAGTGAGCTAGAAGCACTTGCTTTCTTATTTTATTTACATAGCTCAAAGGTTTCTAACAAAGCACTTGGGCTCTTGGAGAGGGTTCCTGTTCACAATTTTCTCTGAAGTGGCTGTAGTTCGCATGGCAGGCTAAAGTGCCTGTTACATCAGATATTTATAGGAGTTTTTATGGTTCTTGTATAGATTGATTTCTCCCATTTTCAGGAGGTCTTTGCACGTTGCTCATTGATAATTTTTGACACTTCACACTTTCTCTTTTACGTCTAAATTGGAAGAAAGCTAGCAGGCATGCCCACCCATCGAACATCCTAAAGATCAAATGGTCAGTACCTACTAGTGTTTGCCACATGATTGGTTTTGAATGGTGGTTGCCAATTCGACAAACAATGGTGTTGGGGGATGAATCATTATTCCATCTGTGTTGGTGCTATAGTGGCAGTGATTTTTATCTTACATTGGAGTCTATAATTGTTGCCTAGGCTGTATAAATGATATTTGGTTGGATTTTGCTACTTAGTAGTTAAAGGTATTTTTAAGGCTGGTTCATCACCGAGTCACCTTTGTTTTTCCCTATCAATGTCATCAAATCAAGTTTTTCATGGTTCACTTCTCATATAGGTTCTCAACTCTTATTCTTGATGACTCTCAGTTTTCTGTATTTCATATTTTTGTAGTTTTGATCAACAGAGGGACAACTGTGTAATTTTCTCAGTGGATTGGATCACAAAGGTCTTTAGTTGGGCTTTATAATGCGGGGGTTTATGATGCAACCAACAAGACTAGATTGTAGTTAATAGAGGACTTTCATTTAATCTTCTCAAGAGAACATGTTTACTACCAAAGAGATCAATAGAACATATAATACCGTGCTAAAGATTGATGGAAATTCAGTATTTACAACGTCACAAAGGGGTTTATAAAATTCAAGGTATCTGATTTAAGTTGGGATGAAAATGCACCTGCTATGAGTTAATAAAGTAATGTCAAAGTTTAGGAAAAAGGATAGATCTACAATAATATGAAGAGAATAATGCCTCAACATCACTCAAGATGAATGAATGGAAAATGATAATTTATAATGTTGACCCCAAAGTGCAGTGTTAAATAGGGAAGGGTTTCCACATTACGGACAGATGTCGGCAAAGAAGTTAGTCTATGAAACTTTGGATTAGATTAGAAACTTGGAATTAATAGATATTATGGTTCATAGGAAGATAAATAATTTATTTATTCAAGAAGGTAAATGGGTTGGGGAGAAGGCCAAGGAAATTGATAGTTTAGGTTTTAAACTTTGGTATTCTTATAGGAGTCGAATTATAAATGATGTAGGTGTAATTATAGATTAAAAGTTGAAGGATAATACTATAAATATTAATAGGATTGGACATAGAATTATAGCTTTAAAGATTGTTGTTGAGATTAAGATTATCAATGTTATAAGTATTTATGCTCCTCAAGTAGGCTTGGATACAGGCTCAAAAGAAAATTTTTGCAATGAATTAGAGGGATTAATACAAAAAATATCTCTTGAAATAAAGGTATTCATTTGAGGAGATTTAAATGGATATGTTGGTAAAGTGGTAAATAATTTTAAAAGTATTCATTATTTATGATGATGAAATTAAGATACAGATATATTAGATTTTGCTTTAGCATATAATTTTATAGTTGCTAATACTTTATTTGAGAAAAAAGAGATGAGCATATTTATTACTTATATGAATGGATTTAGTAAAACACAAATTGATTATTTTTTGTTAAGAAAATATATCGTTTAAATTGTAAATATTGTAAGATCTTTCTGAGTGAAAATTTAAGTATTCAATATCGATTGTTAGTTTTAAAATTTACGATGAAAGATTGGAAGATGAAAAATAAATCGAATTATTATCCTATGATTAGATGGGAGCATTTAAAGAACACTAATAAAAATTTTTATAAGAGCAAGCTACAAGAGCTTAGAATTTGAGATGCTCATGCGAAACTAATGATGTAAGAAGAAGAAGTGAAATTAAGGAAAAAAAAAATATATTTGGAGAATCAAAATGAAAGCACATTTTAATAAAAATAGTTGGTAGTGGAGTCAAAATATGCAAGAAAGGATAAAAAATAAGAATCATTGTTATAAAACTTGGTTTATGTGTAAAAACTGGAGGAGAAAGATATAAAGTTCCATTAGAGATTAAAAATAATATATGACGCAAAAGTTTAATTTTAGATTTATATAATATATTGAATATTAAAAGGTGAAAAGATGTATGTATAAGTTAGCCAAACAAAGAGATAGAAGAAAGAATTGTGATATTAAGGATGAAAATCATAAATTACATTTTTTTTAAAATGATATTGAAAATACGTGGATGAGTTATTTTGATAAACTTTTCAATGAAGGATCTGAGAATACGATTGATTTTAACAATCTTAATAACTAAATAAAAATAGAGAATTTTATTTTTATTATCGTATTAGTAAATTTGAAGTTGAAGAAGCTTTAAAGAAAATGAGGTGTGAAAAAATAGTAGGACTTGATGATATTCCAATAGAAGTGTGGATATGTTTTGGAGATCAATGAATCTCTTGGCTTACAAATTTTTTTAATGTTATTTTAAAGACAAAAAAGTTGGCAGATGAGTGAAGAAAAAGTTTGTTGGTTTCTATATTTAAAAGTAAAGGTGATGTAGAAGAGGGTGCAAATTATAGATGAATTAAGTTGATGTGTTATATATTAAAATTATGGGAGAGAGTAATTGAGCATAGGTTACGATGCGATACAAAAGTTTTTCAAAATCAATTTGGTTTCATGCTGGGTAGATCTACTGTGGATGCTATTCATTTGTTGAGAGGCTTGATGGAGAAGTTTAGAGAAAGGAGGATTTACATATGATATTTATTGATTTAGAGAAAGATTATAATAAAGATATATTCAAGTCATTAAAGATATGTATACTAGAGCTGCTAGTTGTGTCCAAACACAAGGAGGATTGACAAATATTTTCCTATTTTAGTTGGATTACATCAACGATCGGCTTTAAGCCCTTATTTTTTTTTTCTTTAGCTATGGTTACAGGAAGATATACCTTGGTGTATGCTTTTGTTGATGGCATTCTCCTTGTTGATAAGACTAGAGAGGCAGTCCAAGAGAAACTTGAATTATGGAGGTCAACCTTAAGTCTAAAGGTTTTCGTTTGAGTAGATCTAAAACTAAATATGTGGAGTGTAATTTTAGTTGTAGAAGTTATAGAGGTGGTGTTGTGGCTTTGGGCGACCATATCATTAAAAAGACCTGCAATGATGTATGGTGCAGAATGTTGGCCAATAGAAGAGAAACATAAGACTAAGTGTTACAAAGATGAGGATGCTCAGGTGGATGAGTGGCTTTGCTCTGAGATAAAATGCGAAATGAGTATATTCAGGAGAAGGTTGGAGTAGTTCCAGCGACAGATAAGATCAGAGAGAGTCCCCTTAGATGGTTTGACCACATAAAGCGTCGGCCGCCCGATGACCTGATTAGAAGAGTAGATGTACTAGATTTGCCTTATGTTAAGAAAGGTAGAGGTAGACCTAAAAAGACTTGGTTAAGATGTATAAAAAATGATCTTCGTTTATTAGAATTAAATGAAAATTTGACACATGATAGGACACAATGGAGAAGAAGGATTCATGTAAGACCATATAAATTTTTTTATTTATTGTTGTTGATCCCAAATAGTTGAAGTAAAGCTATTGATGATAATATTTGTTTTTGAACCTAATAAACACAAGTTGTAAATTGCTCAACTAGAGAATGGTTACGGCTTGCCTAATACTCCAAGGTCTTAATAATGGCTTTTTGCCTCTTTAATAGCCAGTTCTTTGTTGAATTCTCCTTCTTACTTCTAGCTCTTCCTTATTTTCTTATAAGGGGTGTTTAATTAGCTAAAATGAAATACTTTAATTGCAGGAGTTTATTTTTTTCTATTTGGTAAAATAAAGTAATAAAAGTAAAATAACTGTGGTGGCAGGCGGTTGCCAATGACAGTTGATGGTAGGGGCAGCTGTTGGTTTTGGATATCAGCGAAGCATTTACAATGTATTTGAAAATCACCCATTTGAATGAATTCCAATACATAAAAAAATGAATTAGATGATGAATTTGAAATTTATTGATGAAGCACATTGCATTTGAAATGCAATAGACCAAATATTTGAATTTTTAAAATGCATGCATTTGGTTTATTTTATACTAGAAATACATCATACCAGACAACATTGTAGTCTCCTTGCTTGCCTAGTTCCTCTTTTGTTTTTTTACTCTTTTGTAGGCTGTAATAGAGAGAAAGCCAATGATATACAGTTCGTTTAGATGGCTTTTGTGATTAGGAGAAAATGTGATGACTGAATTTTGCATATCTAAAAGTCCTAGTATTTGGTTTACTTTACACAGAAATCAATCATACCAGACAACACTGTAGTCTCCTTGCTTGCCTAGTTGCTCTTTGGTTTTTTTACTCTTGTGTAAGCCCTAATAGAGAGAAAGCCAATGATACTGAGTTCGTTTAGATGGCTTTTGTGATTAGGAGAAAACGTGATGGCTGAATTTTGCATATCCTAGTGACTAACTAAAAGAGGGAAAGGTAGGATTGCCAATAAATGCTTTGATTGGATAACCTAACTCAAACTCGACTAAAAAAATTTGGGTTCATGTTGATCCCGTTTATTATTGAAGTTGAGTTTAGGACAAAATGTTGATTTGATTATTTTTCAAGATGAGTTTTAGTTGACCTGAATAGCACTTAATTAACTCAAATATGCCCTAATTATTGTTTGGGTTTTGGTTAGATGGATTTGAATTGTGTAAATTGGGTTAAGTTGATCATATTTTAATTAGTTAAGTGATATGAATTCAAAAAAGTACATGATTTATATAATAAATGGGTTAAATGAGTTAGGTTTCAGGTCAAGTTGGGAATATTTTGATCCATATGATAAATGGGTCAGGTTTGAGTTAAGCATAGGTTGGGTCAATTTTGGATCAAACTCGAACTCGACATGTTAATCCAAATTGACACTCCTAGAGAGAGAGAGAGAAGCTTTGTTAGAAAGTTTTATTCTTTAATGAATGAATGAAAAAAATTGATATATTAGCCTATTTATCACCATTTAAAGATAATTCAAGAGATAAATAAATATTAAAATGATTAAACAAATGATAAGAATTAACTCATTATCCCTATGTTAATTATGTGATTAGATAATGCAATCCATTGCCTTAATAATTTAAATTTATTGAAAAACCAACAAAAATATTTGACGAACCTATGAAAATTGAATTAAGTCTGATACTTTCATAGATTTTCTCTTTTCATAAAGTGGATTGTGGAATGCTATCATGAAATCTTTTTAAATTCCCTTATTAGGATACAAATTTTTGGTTTATCCTTGTCTCTCCTCCTTAAATTTCTTTATTAGGGATTTCCTAAGGTTACATGATAGCCTTCTTCTCTTTAGGCTTTTGACCTTTGGATACACTATTTAAAGAGATCTTTGGACATTTGAGGTAGCCTAGTTCTTCTCTTTCATGCAAATGGCTTTAAAAGCTTCCTCAAAGATGTATCCTTCTAGGAATAGCTTTGATTAATTATGTGTTCTTCATGCAACCTTACCCTATATTTCATGAAAGTAGATTGTTTTGTAAGGAGATTTCCTTACTCTATATTTCATGATTATAATTATAAACAGAAGCACATCTTTAACATCTTTAATCAATCATCGATCCTTTTTTTTGCATTATTTCTACTTTCATAAGTAGCTCCAATTGGCTCGTGTCAGGCTATTGATCTCAATAGGTGGTTGTTGATTTTATTACAATAATGGTGGTGTGAGATGAATCAATCATGTTTTATCTCAATAGGCATTATAGCTGTGTTAATTCTTGCCATATGTTGAGAGGTCATAACTATTTTCATGCCACAATGTACAAGATCTATCGACAAGCTATTGCATAATAGTGATCACATGTTAAAAAGATTTCCTAAGGCTACTTGGGGTAATTCTTACTTTTTTATTCCTCAACTAATCTCATTCACATTTAGTCATTTATGGTTCAATAGGTCCTTAGTTCTTAATTTTGAATTTTAGATTTTTTGTAGTTTGGATTTTGTAGTGTTGACTTATTATTTTGTGCTCTAAAAATTCATACCTGACCTCTTATTGAGGATAGTTTGAATTTACCAGTCAATTTTTTTGAAGGCAGATGAAATTATAGATAAAACATTACATAGATATTTCATCCTCATTTTTTTGAGACTTTAGATTTGGTCGCAAGTTTTATGCAAGCACAACCATCTACTAGTTAATTACTATCCCCCCCCCAAACGGTGATAGAGAACTTTCAATTAAGGCTAGTCGTTAGGTTGTTAATTACTTAGTGTATATTAGTAACAAATGGAGTTTAGAATTTAAAAAATTCATCAATGTCAATTTAAAGCGAATGTTGGAGGGAACGATAATGAATCCAATCAAGATCCCATGGTTCCATTGTCTCGAGCTATTATGGTTCCTGATCTACTCAGTCGGAGGAGGTAAGCGATCAAACCTAATCGAAAGATTCTTATCAGCAATCACGAGTTGCTTTGACCAAGGAGCGTTGTAGGTCTAGGTTGATGTTTGTCTAAGGAGACAGTTTTAAGTCCATTTTAGCTAATAGATGATTTTTTGCCCTATCAGGTGTATCTTATAATTCACGATTAAAAGAGCAAAGTTGTTGGTGGAACTTGTGGGTTATAACCATGTCCATGATTTAGTGGGTCTATTGTTGGGCAAAATCATTCAGTTAGAGAGCTCTAGTCATAACCACAATTTATATGATGTCATTTAGAGGGAGGGAAACCAAACAAATAGTGGACATGAGCTACATTCTTATTGGCATGGATTTATAGAGTGAACATACATATACAATTAATTTGATAGTACTTCTTTTGTGAACTAAAATCTTTTTAAATTGTCACCCCTGATAAACAGTTGCAAATGAGTGGATGGGTTTTGCTTTAAATCATTAAATGTTGAGTTTCATTTGAACATTTTTTAGTTTATTATTTTATCAAAATCTGACATGGTTTAAGTTAATTTGATTTAAAATTTTATGCATATTTTTTTGTAATATCCCCTCTAGTTGAGATGTGTGTTGAACAAGGCAATAATCATGGTATAAGTTTTATCTACTTTGCTTCTTCGCTTGCAGAGGATTATACATATAACCCATATATAGTTTAAATTTCTTAGGAGGTTAATCACATGAGAAACCTTATCAACTCTATTATAAGTATAGATGATTGGGTCTATGGTTAAGACTTGGGATTGATTTCTTATCTTGAAATAAAGAATTTATAGTCTTAAATATGAAAATTTTCTATTAAAGCTTTTGATGGTCATATACAAATGTGAAAAATATAACTTCGCTTTTTAATGGGTGAACATTTAATTTTTGACCAGTCTTCTCAAATCTTGTCCTTACTAGAGATTGGGCTAGTTAAGTGAGACTGACTTCATTATATAATTGAAGTGACCCACTAGATTATGCTTGCACGTTAATTTTTAAGATTAGGATTTTTTAATACACATATATCTTCAAAATAAATATCATTTTATCAAAATAGTTATATGTTTCTCAGAGCAAAATTAGCTTAAGTTTATCTTCAGTTCGCGCAACATCCTTAGCTATTGAGTTAAGAGTTTAGCACGTATCGAGGCACATGTGGGCAATTTAAATTAATTTATTTTCGTATAATTTTGAGGAATTTACATGCTTCTAAAGGCATTTGAAACTTAGTTTTGATGAAAATGAATTTCTCGTAAAGCTTGTAAGTCATCTAAGAGCATTTGCATATTGCTCAAGGTGTTAGATTTGAATTAACACTATTTTGTAATGCATGAATATAATTCATATTATTTACAGCATATTGAGACATTGATTGTAAGCTTATGATTACCTCGTGATGTGTGCATAATTAACATTAAAATTTTGATTACCTGCACACATTTCAATGCAATAATTTTGATCATCAAGTTATCTTAAGATTCATGCATAACTCGAGCCTTTAAGTCTTTTGTATGTATGCTGGTGTGATAATTCTAATTATGTAATTATCTCAAGAAGTGTGCATGGTGTGTCTTTAAATTTTTAGCACATGTCTTTATGTAATGCTTCTTAAATAGATAATTGTTTTATAATGAAAACAAGTGATTCATTCAAATATTTGTACATACTTCAAAGCATTAAATTGGATGAGAAATATGGTTTGTAACACAAATGAGATTCATTCAACTTTTATCTTCTTTATGAATTATCCTTTAATGAACTCTTTTTTTATAAATGCTCATTAAATGTTATTAAGTGTAGTGGGCTCCATAAAAGTCCTCTCCTCCCTTATAAATAAGGGGCGGGATGGCTCACTCCCACCACCCCATCCATTTGAATCTTGGGTGCTTGAATTTTGGATTTAGAGGAGTTCTACTTAGGCGTTCTATTCTTCAAGTAAGTTCTTCTAAATTCATCCTTTTTAGATGCAATCTATATCTTAATTAGCTTAGTTTTTTATTCTCGTTATTTAATTTGTGCTTATTTTGAATTGTTTTAAAATTTATAGGTCTTTTTTAGGCTTAGTTTCTTGCAATCATTTTAGTTTGAAATTTGGAGCTTCCCGACATTGTACTCGTATAGAGGGTTGCATCGGGGGTACTAGGGCCTTTCTATCACATTATGTGAGATGTGCATGGTCAGTGTCTTGCGACACGTGACTAGAGGGTATTTACACAACATGCATGAAGCGTCATATAGACCTTTAAAACCTGCACGTGAAAGCACATTCCTAATTTTTCTAACCTCATTGAAGCAATGCAAGAAAGTACTTAAAATCTAACAAATTTCTCCGCCATATTGAAACAATGTGAACATGTATTTAAAATTTGACACAAATTTCTCTGACATGTTGAATCACTGGGAATGGGTACTTAAAAATTTTCTATGTTATACGTTTGAATGTGAGTAACAGTGAGTGAATAAAGTAAAAATTTTTTTTGGATAATATATTTTTATAGAGAGATTCTTTTGGTAGACTTTTTTTTGCTGTTAGAAGGAGAAAAGAGATTATGGATAGCTTGGAAGAGTTTTCTCCCTCTGTTTAGAGAGAGAGACAAGAGAGAGATAAAGAGGAAATGAAAGAATCTCCTTGTTTAGAGAGAGAGAGAGGGTTGGCTGTTTGAATCAGATTTATTTTGAGATGGAAGTTGTTGGCCCAAGAAAAAATGAGAGAGATGAAACAAAAGGCACCTTAAAGATGAGGGGAGAGACGGGATGGTGTGCTTGAGCTACAGAAAGATATGGGTTGGAATCGACTTCATGCATATGCAAGAGTCAAGCAGGTTGTGAAGCATGGGGAGGTGTTTGTGTGAGGTTTTGTGCATTTCAGAGAGAGACAAGTGTGGGAAGGTGGTGTGTATGTGTCGAAATGTGTCGTATGGGGTAGAAGTCTGTCACACCCCTGCATGACCCCTTATGCTTACCAAGTTGTATGATGATGACTGACACACGTGATTTCACCAACACGCTCCAACCTACGCTATCATGAACGAAAGCAAGAAATTTGCATCTAATCAAATCATCACAAATATTTGAATTCATATACTACTTAACTTAATTCATATCACAATTACTCAAGAGAAATCTTTAAGTAAATAAATAGAACTAAAAAAGACATTTAATTTCAGACGCACTCAAAAGCTTTAACTTCCCAAAACTATACAATTCAACAAAACGACTGCTTCTACCCAAATTTCTTTTTCCGAAATTATCAATAGAAGCTAAAGTTTTCATGAGACAAGAACGCTAAAGTAGTTTCATAAAAGACAAGAGAACAATCGCGTATAATAAATTTACAAAATTTGGTAACCGCAAAGAATGTAATATCAGAATCAACAATACGCCAGCGTAAATGAATAATAACAATACACAAAGACATACCGTATCAATGCCAATATATCAAAAGAGCGCTCTTTAATGAAAATCATTTCGCCTCTATATCAAATCATTTTCTAAATGTCATTTATAATCAGATGTTTGACTTCATAACAAAAGGTCGCCATCCCTACTCCGCCTAAAAAAGCAAGTAGCGCGGCCGGAACATACTACTTACCTACCTCGACACTAATCGGACAAATTCTTAACTCCAACCTCAAATGTAAAAGTCGGAATACTAAGATCCCCTAATCACGACTCATCTCGTCAGAACTTTTGCCTATCTGCGCAAATTTCTATAACATAGCCTTCCTATCACAATTTTTCTGACATTTCCTCGCTTATCACATTATCGATTTAACATGAAACATTTCTATACGCCCAATGAAATCATATCAACTAAATGGCTTATAATCATCAGAATCAATAATCTACGCAAGTAATAAACATTTAGATTGATTCAATACGAAAATATCTATATGCCATTCATACAATTTATAAAAGTGTAAAACAAAGCATACATGAATAAATCGAATTTAAATTAAGAATTATGTCTCACCTCAGTTTGTCTGTCGTGATGTGCATCGATTCCTCCTCGAACACAACCTATAATGAAATAACTCTTCTAAATCCTTCTAATACATGAAAATACATAAACTCATAATTAACACCTAGATAATTACTTAAACTATAATATTACCCTCGAAATCGATATCTCCTTATGTTCCTGAAGCGACTCTAACGCCAATATTAATTACCGCTTCAATCAACAAACTAAAATTAACAAACAATATCAATCCTAAATTCCCATTCAATAATTCTGCAACTCACCTAAGCCCAAAAGCTCTAACTCCCCAATCACGATTTCAACACGAAGGGTCCAAAAAAGTGATAGGAAAGAAATTCAACTTCCCCAAGCTTCCTCTTATCTAATTCCAATCCCGAGCAATCACCTGAACCCCTAACCCATGCATCTTACCTCACTGACGGCCAGCTCATAGGTCGACATTGACCTCACTGACGGCCATCCTCTGCCAGCCGACATGTGACCTCCTGACGGCCATGCGGAGGAAGGCAAGCCGACGCGAGCCGCCGTGACGAGCGCTCAGCCTGAGATGCTGCCGGGTCGACGACGCCGAGGAAGGAAGCGGCGGCCTGCTCGTCACGGAGCGGTCCGTGAAGCCAATGCCGGGAGGGGAAAGGAGGAGAACCGACGAAATCTGACCGAAAAGCCGTGAGAGGGAAGGAAATGAAATAGAAGTGGGAGGATCCAACCATACACGCGAATGGCTTAATCCTACCGATACATGAAGCTACCCCTAATGCTACAAGAACACAAAATTAATTGTAAAAATAAAATTAATTAGCATAATTAATTGGATATTACAATTTTCTCCTTAAAAAATTTCGTCTCGAAATTTCTTCTCAATCATTCAAACAGAAGGGAAACTCGCCTCATCTCTTCTCAACCTCCCAAGTTTCTTCTTTGACGGTCTTGCTTTCATTTAACATAACGAATTTGTCTATTTCGCAGTCTCTTCACATCATCAAATTCCAAAATCTTTTCGCCCAATGCATAAGTCAAATTTGGTCAGATTTCAAACTGATATATGGAATCTTCGCTCAGAGTGATCCATTTTCTCAACATTGAAATGTGAAGATCATAATGTTCCGCCAATTCTGCGCAAGTCGTAGTTCATATCACGATCCTTTCATTTCAAAAAGGCCCATGTACCTGTGACTCAATTTACCTCCGGACCAAATCTACTAATTCTTTCATGACTTTCAAAATACAAATTCTCCAACTTGAAATTCTATGCTTTTAAGTCGACATTGGCCATCCCGAGTTTTCAATCTATCTCTCGACACTGATTTTCTCTCAGAATTGATCAACCAACTCTGACCTAAATGCTTTTTCTCCCACTTCACCCAACTCAATGGAGTTCTACACTTTCGACTATACAATGCTTCATACGAGCCATTTGAATACTAGATTGATAGTTTATTATCAGAAGAAACTCGATCATGAATATGATCTTCCCTACCTCCAAAATCTAAAACACATCCTCAATAAATCTTCTAGACTAATTCTTTTCTCGATTCATCCGTCATGGATGAAAAGTCAGACTTAAGTGTAATCGCGCTTCAAGCTCAATTCTTTCCATAATCCTGAATTAAATCTACCATCTCGCCGTGACGATCACTTTGGTACACTAAGTTTACAATTTCTTTTAACATATAATCTAAACAATTTATCAATCAATTGTCTGTTTACGGGTAAGAAATGAGTCGACTTGGTCAATCTATCCACAACAACCCGTGATTTACTCGCTTGATCTAGAAATCCCATAACAAAATCCATAGCAATTTCTTCCCACTTCCACTCCCAGATGTAATGATCAGAATAATCCACCGGCCTTTGATGCCGCCTTTAACAATCTGACAAGCGACATTTGAGACATATTCTATGTTTTCTTCATACCACCACCAAAATGCTTTTAAATCTTTATACATTTTGAACTACCGATGAATAAGATATCCCGCCTGAGCCTCCGTAAAATTTCTCTCACCTCCGCATCATCGTGCATCTATAATCAATTCTTCCAATAATACCTCTCGCATCTATAAGAAAATTTCGCTCGACTAATCCGGATTTGTTCAATGAATTCGATATCCACAATCCGCTTCAGCTTGATTCTATCAAATAAAGTTGATCATTAATCGAGATAAATGCCCAAGATCACCAATATTCTAACTTCTACCATTCTAATCTCTCGATCAACTCGACTTCGAGTAATAATCCAACCGATTTCCCATGGATTTACTTTAACGATCGCCACCACATTAGCCTTTTGCCCTGACAATCAATATCTAAATCATAATCTTTAATAAACTCAAGCCATCTTCGTCTTAGATTTAATTTTGTAAAAGATATATTTAAGACTTGATCAAGAAAATTTCGATTTCACCCATACAAGTAATGCTCCAAATTTTAAGAGAAAACCACAAATGCTAATTCTAAATCATGCACGGATAATTTCTTTCACGAGGTTTTAATTCTCAAGATAAATTACTCTTTTCTGCATTAAAACACACAACCCAAACCTTTAAAGATGATCACTAAATATTTAATCCTCCCCCTCGATGGAATAAAACCGGCAATGGTCAAACGCTTTTCAAAAACTCGCCACATTCACCGCCCATCGAATTGATCCTTTTCTCAATAAATTAGATAGGCATTGCAATACGAGAAAATCTCGACAAACTTCCTGTAATAACCCGCTAAGCCCGTAAAACGAACTTGTAACATTCTTTCGGACCATTCTAAAATTGCTTTTACTGAGGATCAACAAACTCCTTCGCCAATCGAGCACGTGACTAAATGCGACGCTACGATCCAAAATTCACATTTTGAAAATTGCATATAATCGATTTGTCTTAACAATTCTAAAACAATCCTCGACGATTTGACGTTCTTCATCGCTTTTAATAAATCAATATCATCAATAAAGATGATAACAAACTGGTCCACCAAGGGCTTGAAAACACGATTCATTAAGTCCATAAAGACTGCAGGAGCATTAGTTAAACCAAATGGCATAACAAGAATTCATAATGTCCATACCTGATTCCAAAAGCTGTTTTAAAAATATCAACATCTTTAACTCTAACTCGATATCCGATCTCAAATCAATTTTAAAATACAAGCTTCCTCCAACCGATCAAATAAATCATCAATCCTCTAGATGGATACTTGTTTAATTGTCACTTTATTTAACCCCTCAATCAATACACAATCGATGTACCCATCCTTTTCTTAACAAATAATACCGCACTCCACTGCCATACCGGAATAAATCCTTTGTCACAAATCCTACAACTGCACTTCAATTTCGCAATTCTTGAGCCATCCGTAAGGAGATTTATGTATAAGTTTGCGTTGTATCAATCCCAAACTCCACTGTGGCAACTGTAATTCCTCCTAAAACACATCGTGAAATTCAAACAACTGAATGTTTTTCACCAAACACCTCCTTATTCAACACATCTAATTTGCTAAATACCATTTCACCGCTTTAAATATTTACTCAACTTTATCGCACTAATCAAAGAAAACGATTCTTATCACAAGAAAAAATAAAATGATTTTTCACGCATTTCACTCTCCTCTTCCAAAGATTCAATTGTTGCAAAATATTTGATCAACCAATCCATACCTAAGATAACGCCAAAATGTCTGATTGGTAAGATAATTGCTGTAGAAATTGTTTATCTTGAATGTTAATGCCAACAACACATTTCCTATTTCAGATTCAAACTATCACCGCAGATACTATTCAATACAAGTGAAAATAAATAAGAACCCAGAACCTAAAAGGAATCGAAATGAACGAATGCAAGACCTAATAAAATGTAATCAACCCAAATGATCTCAAATTTTAAGCATACCGACACCACTTCATTTGATTCCTTCGCTTTCATGGAGTGATAACAAAACTCTGCTTTTAGGGGTTGGTTGCTCAAGTTTCATTTTTCGAATTGAAGGTTTTCCCAAAAATTGTGTTACCTGCGCTTCCAAAATTTTCTTTGTTGACTCGCCCCTCGATAATTGTAATGATCCTTCTTCTTCTTCTCAAGCAACGGTCGACGATGTCCAACCCGACCACATCTCAGAATATTTCCTGATCCACATCAATTAAAATGTTTTTCCACACTTATCACAAATAAGTTTCTCCAATTGAATTTGTTCGTCATCATCGTTTTAAATTTCTCTAAAGAAATTGCCTTCTTTCAAAGCTCATGCTTGCCTCAGAATCCCAATGTTGCTTAAAAAATTCAACTCATTTTCAATTCTCTTTTAACTAACACCGAACTCACGATATCAAAGGGAGCTAATGCCAACCTTAATCGATCTCGAGGCGCAAATCATGACATTTCTTTTCCTGATCGATATAATGCGAGCATATCTAAAGAGAAGTGAACTCGCTTCATATCAGATTATGGTTTTGATCCTGAGTTAGATTGAAAAATTTGTCTCAAAACAAGCCGCCATGGAGGAATAAACCAATCTTTGACAAATTCATCCCATTTGATCAGTAATATCAAAAATCTTTCCTCGGTTGAGCCGCCACCACCTTTTCTCGCTTCCCTTCTAATACAAAAGAAAAGATTACTCTTCTATTTTCGCAAAAATCATCCCATCCAAAATTTTTCAATTTTAAGTACCAATCTTCCATTATAGATCACCTGCCCCTCAATGTTGGTTTGAACATTGAAATATCCTCAAATGTTGTCCACTTCAACCAAACTCGACTCGTCCTACCGCAGATTTTTTCCATGACGCTGCTTATCAACAACCTGAAATCAATCAACTCCTCAGAATTCATCGATCTACCTTCACCACTGCTTCGGCCAGATTACCTCGTTAATTATCTCGCGAGCCAGTGGTCTGATTTAGTCCGAGGATCAATTAACCCTTTTCTGCATTTCTTCGAAATTAATAATTATAAAATTATTTATTTGATACATATTTATTAAATATCATACATGCATGAAATTAAGAACATATATTCCTAACCCAAACTTAATCCCTATACTGATTGATCAATTCAACACTTATCCCTAAATCCAAATCATGCTTCATTACTTTACCATCAATCTTTTGCTCGTTTCAACCTTATCGCTTCATTTCATTACCCCTGCGACCCCTTATTGTGGTCACCGTGTAATGTAATCAGATGACTCGATTGGACACGATTTCACCAACACGCTCCAACCGCTCTACCGCGAACGAGTAAATTTGCATCTAATCAAATCATAATCAAATCATCAAATCTATCCGTGCAACATGGAGCTGCAGGGGAGGAGTCTTATAGGATGAGCTTGGAGTTTGATGTAGCGAATCGAGGGGATAGTCGTGCCACTTGTGAGACAGAGTGTAGTGTGTGAATAAGATTGTGGTTAGGGTTAGTATTAACACATACATACACCACACACACACACACACACACATATATATATATATATATATATATATATATATACATACATGTAGGTAGATTGAATGATTAAATAAGATATGATTTTAGCTAAATATTAATGATATTAATAATACATTAATATTATGTTGATTATATGATAGTAATATTTTCTTAGGAATGAATTATTTGTACATATTGATCCCTTGCACATCCTTGTTTGCGTTCTTATTCTATATATGTCGCGAAACTCATGCAAATGCGACAAATTTTCTCATCGTGCAAATCCAAGTAATATGGATGTCATTTTTAGATAAATTTGATGTTCAAACGTTATGATGTTGTATGCTTTGTAATCAGAGGTCATTTGACAACTTTGATGATGATCAAAATGACTTTGGCTCGATCCACGTGATGTCGCTTCCATTGATTATCATTTACAATATACTTGATTAAATTCATTGCACGGGTTTCATTTCCAAGATTTCAATGTTTTAACGACATTGACATAGTTCGTTTTGCAAATGGAGTTCATTTGATTGACATTGAGACCCTCCAACTATGATATACGCGAAGATGTCAACTCATTTTCTCCTTTAGGTGATCATTAAATGATACAAGATGCCTCTTTTAACCCATTTTGGCATTTAATGCATGAATGCAATCTATTTTGCGATCAGGGATCATTTTAATTAATTTTAATTGTGATCGAGGTATTTTGACTTTAATTTTGTGATGTCATGCTCCTTACTGATCAATCTCATCATATACAATCGACTTGACTTATGGAGCTTGTATGGGGGTCAACACATCCTCAAGGTGTTACTAGTGGATTCCTCTAAGGGTAAGTGGTGACATGCTTAGATTTACTCTTGATCCTTGATGCTGCATTGTCTCTTATGCTTAAGTTCTTAAGCTTTACATGCCCCAACCTAAAGCACCCCAACATT
The DNA here is from genome assembly GCA_021442155.1 of Cymbidium sinense. NCBI lineage: Eukaryota > Viridiplantae > Streptophyta > Magnoliopsida > Asparagales > Orchidaceae > Cymbidium > Cymbidium sinense. The sequence continues at coordinate 138,719,588 of CM038215.1, read as the reverse complement.
ATAATTGGTCATGATAAGTTGGGGTGGGGGAACAATCTTTTTATCAACTAACATACAAAACATTCATAACTTTTAGAGATTTCACATTTTTAATCACATACACAAAGCCACTATAATAATTCTAGAAATTACACAACAGATAAACTTTCATTTATAGAAATTGTAATGTTTTCTACTCTACGTTTTTGTTATCTACTTACCATTTGGTTTTAAAACTAAACTTCTGCTAGCATGAAAAAATATTTGGATGAAAACCCTAGCAGTTGAAAAGAAACTGCATAAAGCAAGAGGCACGAATAGTTGGAATCGGTCGGCGCTAATGGTTGGAGTTAATTGGCTGTACAAGGAGAAGAAGAGGACTGGTTGAGTTAGATCCATGACTTACCTGCACCGAAGCCTAGTTGATTCCCCTTTGCCATCCAACTTGCCTTAGGCGACCCCTCTTGTGCTCGATAACCCTAGCCGACTCCCTTGGTCACCCAATTGTAACCCCAATCACTCGCGAGAGAGCTGAAGTCGTCAACCACACACGAGGAAGAGAGGAGGATCAGTCTAGCCAATCCTTGCTCTAGTTGATTCACTGTGGTGGAATCGTGGGTTTAAAGAGAAAAGAAGAAACTAAAAGATCAAATTCCTATATTACCCCTCTCTCCTAAGCCTTAAGTGAGAATAAAGGTGTTTTAGGGCTCCGATTTTGGGTAAATTTTAAAACTTAAATTTTTGTATTTAGTTTTCCCTTTGTAAGTCAAATCAAAGGCTCATATTGTCGATCTTGGGTCCGGTTAGGAATAATTTGAAGGCCTCCATCGTCGATCTTAGATTCGGTGTGAGACGTTCACCTCCCTTCATCGATCTTGGATTTGGATCAAGGGATAAGGGTGCCAGTGCATTATTTTGCAAAACACAACATTGATGACCACAATTTTATTAAAATTAAAAATAATTAGTTATATATTTAAATTATTTGAAATTAATTAAATCACAGGTCTTAAAATTCGAAGATACGCGATCGTTAATCTTGGGTCTAGTCGGGAAAATTATGATGCCCTCTACGGTCGATTTTGGGTCCGGTGTGAAATCTTCCTCCATTGATCTTTTGGATCCAAAGCAAGGGAGAAGAGTGTCATTTATGCTAAATTTTATGAAATTCACATTGCTAAGTAGTCATGCTATCAAAATTTCATAGAAATTATTAAATTTAAATATTTTCAATAAAAGTCATTAAAATAAAGAAGGAATTTTATAATATGATAAAAAATCATTCATATTGAAAATAAACACAAAATTTAAATTGATTAAAGATCCAAATTCAGATTGATAATCCCCTTATCAAGTATAAATACATTAATGAATTTCAAAGGGATAAAAAAGTGATATAATCATGAACAATTGTCAAATTATTTGGTTGATCAAATACAATGTGTTAAGGGCTCGAATATAATCTAATGATCAATATAAAAATCAAGATAGTTTAGTTAAATATCTAAGATTTGTCTCATTTAGATAATAACATAGAAGTTCAAACACTAGCAACTTTAGCATTGCAATAAATGCAAGTGTAATTGATCAATTAACTATTTGATTAGACATATAGCATATTGAAGGTCTGAATATATCACAATTAACCCTAATAAAATTAAAGCTCATCTCAAACAAAAAATTCAGATTGAATCAATATTTATCTCTAAGTCTAGTCTATGTAAAATGATATTCCAATAGATGTAGGTCTGATTGCTCAGTAAAAACACTTTTGAAAATCTCCACCATCTTTATAGGATGTTTAGGGAGTTCGTTCTTCGTGAGATAGATTGATTTATATTCAAACAGATTTTCCCGAATATTATGTTAGAGTTTATTTAGATATGGGTTCTACTTCTTATGAATGCAAGTATTCATAGTTAATTTCATCTCTTATTGTGGTATGAGAGCGCTCTCGATTAATGTTGGAAATAAACATAGACCTCTGGTATAAATCGGTGTTTAGTAGTGTGGTGTGGTTTGTATGATTGCATAAAAGGAAAAAAAGGAGTAGTCCCGATCAAAATCTCATGGTTTCGTCATCTTGGGACTATCATTATTCTAGTTTACCAACATCAGAGTGCTGTTAGCCATAATGTCTAGGGAGTTTGATTAGTAGCCATGTGTTATCTCGTCTTAGAGATCTCGAGTAGGCTATAGTGGTTGTGCAGGCGTTATTGTGCAAATATTTATTGAATTATTTAGGTTAAATTTAACTTAGAAGTTTATCCAATAATTCAATTTTATGGAGTAGCCTGTATTGCAGACATATGTATGGTTTGCTTCCATTGGAATGCCATAATTGGATTGGTGTTTACATTACAAATAAGTGGCTGGACTTATGTCCCTTTGGAATGCGAAAACTTTAAGGAATTCCCATGACAAATAAATAGCTGACTGGACTTACATCTATTGGAATGCCAGTTTGAATGATGTGATGTTTGCATGACAAATATAGATTGAACTTACATCTATTAGAAGACTAGGTTTAAAGTGATGTTTGTATTGTAAATATAAATTGAGCTTAAATCCATTGGAATGCCAGATTTAGGCTAGATTCAATTTATGAATCTTTCCTAGACTTACATCCTTTGGAATGCCGATTAGGTTTGATGTTTGTATTGCAAACATATGTTAGACTTACATTTATTAAAAAGCCCTTAGATTGGACTTACATACCTTTGGAATGCTAATTTAGGTTGTACTTACATCCCTTTTGAATGCCAATTAGGGTTGATAAGCATTGAAAACATAGGTCATTGTAATGTCATAACTTTATATGTGATTGAATATGATCGATTTTGTGAACATATGCTGGACTTACATCCTTTTAGAATGCCAAATTTATGTGAGTGATGTTTACTATGCAAGCATGAGATGAACTTACATCTATTAGAAAGCCGATGCTTAGTATATAGAGTTTGCTTTGTGAACAATGATTGGACTTATATCCATTGGAATGCTGTTGATATTGGATTCAATTTATGAATCTATGCTAAACTTACATCCCTTTGAAATGCCAATGTTTAATATGTTTGAAGTTTGCCTTGCAGACAAATAGTGGACTTACATCCATTGTAGTGCCGATTTGGGTTAGACTTACATCTATTAGAATGTCGTAATTTTAAGGAAGTTCGCAGGACAAACATGTGACTAGACTTACATCCTTTTGGAATGCCATCAGACTTAAATTTATTAGAATGCCAATATTTAAGTGAGCGATTGCAACAATCTTAATATTGCTAAATCATTTGATGATTCTAATGGATGATAATCTTATATTTAACTCACCTTTTTTGTGCTTAATCGATTAAATAATTGATAATTATTTAATTTTGTCGAATAATTGACAACTATTACATTTTATAAAATTTGTTATATGAGTAAATGAATTTTGAATTTATTGGTGTGATTAGGGACTAATTATTTGAATTGAAATCTTCTATTCAAATTCAATTTATGTGAGGAGATATGAGAAGAGGAGATCGAGTAATTGCAAGTAACTTTTAATTCTAAGTTTATTGAAAAATTATAGGTTAATTTTATTTAATGATTTAAGGTGTGATTAATTTTTGTTTTGATTTTGATTTCACATAAAAATCTAAGTTCAATAAATTTCATAAAATTTCGACAGCATGATGGTTTAGCAATACTATGTTCGCAAAATTTAGTGCGATGCGATATTCACTCTTCTCCCTTGCTATGGATCTAAGATCGACAGTGGGAGGATTTTTCATCTCGCATTGGATCTAAGATCGATGGCGGAGGTCCTTGTATATTTTCCGGTCGGATATAAGATCGACGGATGTCAGTCTTCTAATTTTAAGAACTATAATTTATTTAATTTCAAATAATTTTAACTTTCAAGTTAATTATTATTTTTTTAACAAAATGATGGCTCAATGGTGTTGCATTTTGCGAAATAGCATGCTCGCACATTCTCCTTTGCTCTAAATCCAGATTGACGAAGGGAGGATTTTTATCTCGTACCGGATCTAAGATCGACGGTGGAGGTCTTCGAAGTTTTCCTAGGAGCAAAAAATTAATTTTAAAAATTTTGTTTCAAAAAATTTACCAAGATTGGACTCCAAAGGCTTTCTTTTTCCTCTGTTGGTCCAAAATGCCCTTGCTCACTCTTAATTTAGACTTATGAGGGAGGGGTAGTTTGGGCACTTAGATTTTATCCTCACTTTAAATAACAATTAGTAGATCGGCTAGCACAAGACACGCACAGGCTTGGTCGGTTTGGCCTTCTTCACATGAGAGAGAGGTTTAGGGGACAACGACTATGGGTAGTGGTGTGGTGGCGGCCAATGGGAGTTGACCTTCTCCCCTTACCTTTCTCTTGGTTTCTCTCTCGTGCGTGTATTTGCGGATGGTGGTATACTTGCCCAACTCCACTTTCGCTTTTTATAACATTTCAAGCTCTCAACCGTTCTCGCCTCTCTTCTTATGCGATTTTGGCTGAAGTGGAGGTGGTTGCTAGGAGTAGTTAGGTCTTTTTTTTTCTTCCCCCTCTTTTTTTTTTTTTAAAAAATCACGAACAAAGTCCTATACATGTTTACAAGGTCGACTTCAAGCTTACATGAATGGCATTTCAATGAATATAAGCCCAAATCATGTTTGTAAACCAAACGCCAGTCATTAAACATGGCATTCTAATAGATGTAAGTCTAACATATATTCATTAATCACATATTAAAGCAACTGACATTCCAAAGGGATATAAGTCCAATTTAAATATGGCATTTCAAAGGCATGTAAGTTCAATCTATCATGTTATTCCAAAGGGATGTAAGTCCAATCTAACGCCATTCTAGTAGATGTAAGTCCAATCTTTGTTTATCATGCAAATATTACATCATTTAAATTGAAATTCTAATGGATGTAAGCCCAATCTGTCACTCATTCGTCATGAGAACTTCAATAAAATTATTGCATTCCAATGGATGTAAGCCTTATATTTGTCTGTGGGGTAGATCATAATCACAAAAATTTGATTTTTCAAAGGATGTAAGCCTAAATGCATATTTGCAAAGCAGATTTCACTCACAATAACACCTACTCAATACCTCTAGTCTACTTGAGATTTCTGAGATGAGGCAACCCATGGCTGCCAATTAGATTCCTTGGACATTACGGCTAATAGTTCTCTGATGTTGGTAGATTGGAATGATGACAGTCTTAGGATGATGGAATCATGTGATTTTGATTGGGATCACTTTTCTTTTTTCTTTTAGGCAGTCATCCACTCCACACCACTAGACACCGATTTATATAATATATTAATATTTATTTTTAACCTTAATCAAGAGTGCTCTTATTGCTGCGATAAGAGAGGTAATTAACTATTGTTGCTTGTGTTCATAGGAAGTAGATCTCAAACTAAAATAAATCTTGATATAAGTTTAGGGGAAATTTATTTGAATATAAATCAATTTGCCTCGTGAGAACATACTTCGTAAGATCCTTAAAGATGGTGGAAATTTTGAGGTGTTTTTTCTGATCCACTAGAAATATATTTGCTTCTTAATTAGGGAAAATCGTCAACTCACAAAGGTTGAAATCTCTAAGATACCTCCTTCAAGTGTTTCATCAAAGTTTTATCAACCATCTCGAAGCTCTTTGTTCTCTTAACTTCGCACTTTTATAACTCACTATAGGAAAATGAGGCTATTTCAATAGAAAAATCCATGGAAAAAAATAATAGAAAATTCATCAAAAAATAAAATTTAAGGTGGAATTTTATCTATATGAAAAACACGTGTAGAAAATGGTATATAATGAACAAATAATCCATCAGAAAAACATTGTTGATAGTTTACTTTGCTAGAAATGGATGAAAAAAATTGATGAATAACTACAATGAAAAAGATGTTGGTAATAAGCGTAGCGGTTGAATATTTTTGCTAGACTTACTAGCAGATTATTGACAAAAATTTATCCATCGGGAATGTAGTCGGACATTTTACCATTGTGGCATCGATTGACGAGTTATTTTAATATTTAGTAGTAAAAAATTTGCCAGAAATATGTACTTGCAATTTTAAAAAAGTACAATTTATTTTTACTAGTTTATAATACTTGCCATATGAAATTACATTGTAATACATTGCATTAACAAGTAGCATCACATTATATTCAAATTTTAAATATATTGATCTAAAACTAAATTGGTCTCATAACATTAATATAAAAATTGAAGTGATCTCATAATATGAAATAAATTACATTATAAATTATTCTGAAATAATGCAAGTAATACAAGTCCAATAGAATAAAAAATAGAAGTAAATTTCTTGACATACTCTCACTCGTCCTCCTATTATCCTCCTCATCTACCTCTTTTCTTATTTTATTGTTGGTGCATGGAGGCCATCTTAGCCTGTATCATCATTATATAAGTATTTATGATTTTAGAAAATACAGCCTTCTGTCTTCTTATCTTCTCCTCAATTGTACTTTTGGATATGTTAGAATTAGATATCTAGGAGGATTGTGCATCACATGCTATGCCTTAGGAGCTTATTCCATTTATCCTCTCAATTTTCTTTTCTCTTGTTGCTTGACACCATGACTCTAAATCAACACATTGAGGATATGGGTCTCCTTCAAACATTGGACTCTATATATCCCCCAAATGCAGGTATTCATCCTATGAAAGATCCTATGAAAATTTCATAATTCGCATACATATTTATCAGGATCTATTGATAATCCATTGCGATCATCTTAGTGTTGGTGTGTACGCATGTGTAATGCCACCACTAGGCTCTGTTTCCAACATTTTCTTCTACAATAGTTAATTTAAAGATAATAATTTAGAAAATCAAATCGTACGAAATATATTTATTTATTGGACTCACCATTCTTCTTTTATACTTAAAATGGGGAACTAAGTTATTAGTATGAAGTGAGCTCTCCAATGCATCTATGGTCAGAAGTTCAATTTTATTTATTTTACTCTTTTTTGAGTGTATTCTGGCCTGGCCTATGTTGCACATAACTCTGCCCAAACTCATTCCACAATTTATAAAGGGCCTCTCGCCATTCTTATAGAAGTTTGTGAATATATCTCTTAGATGAGTTGAGCCTCATCATTAAAAGTTTCTTATTATATCATAATTTGGGATAGTCAAATAAAATATTTATACAAATATAAATAAAATTAAGCATTTATTAAATATATTGTTTCTTTTAAATGAACATTTTTACCTCAAACTCTCTAAATCATTCATCAAAAATTTTTATAAGAATATTCTTTTATGATATACTTGGAGCATCACATTTGCTTATTATGTATCTAATTTCATGTTTGCCTGTTTAGAAGGATGTATAAACAAAAAAATAAAATAAAAAAAATAAATAAAGGATGTATAAACAAAATGTTAATGTTATTTATAATAGGATATTATAAGCATTGAAACAACCAAGTACCTATGCATTCAAAAAGAAAGAAATTGTAAATACTTACACCTCCCCTTTGGCTCAATATGTATTATAGTGAGAGTCACTAGCATATCTCTACACCGTGGTAGTGGACAGCCTTGTGTGCTAACTAGGTTGTGATATAGGGTAGTAAGTTGGTAGTGCATATGCTAGATGGTAGTAAGGACATGAGCTACTGTAGGGGGTGGTAATGGGTCTGATGGATATGATGAGAATGAATAGATTGTGATAGTCTTGGTATGTTCTGGTGGGTAGTATGCTGTATTGGGTTTTAATAGAGTGGTACGGGTGGCATAGGTCATAGTAGTGCATGTAATCAATCTATGCAAACTTCGAGTAATCTTCTTCTTCCTACTGATTATTGTAGCGATTAATCTTCGTGGGGGATCATCTCCACCTCAAATGTCAATTGCAAAAAATAAAATAGAAAATACCATTTCATTCATTTTATAGTATGAAGATTTAATAGAATATAATAGAGTAAAAAAGAAATGGTAAAAATATGTACATATTAATTAGCTTCTTCTTTTGATTCATTACTAGTTTTAAAATTTTATTCATTCTTATTTTTATTTACTTCATCATCATCTTTTGTGTTTTCCTTTGTGAAAAATTCATGTTTTTATATATAACATTCACATCAATTAAACTGGTCATTTGTTTAATATATAGAATAAATTTCACAAATCTTAATGTTCATTTTTTTTTCCTAATGATTGACCTCTATAACATTTTTAGTTTTTATTTGACCTCTTGATTTAGTTTTAATAATTATAGACTAGTCTATTTTATCTCTTATTTTGCTTTGTTATCTTGTATTATATATTTGATGCTTTTGTAAGGTTAGTAGAAAAGAATCAAACTTTGTATATTTCTTATTTCTTTTGATTTCAATTATTTCATACTTGTGTGCCTTGATTAGGAATATGATCAACCGAATCGTAGCTGAATTTATTTAGGTGAAAAGATTTCTTTCATACATCCCTAAGATATTGCTATTGTACTATCTCTTATGAAACATCGTTGTCTCCTTCATTCTTTGTGTGAGTACTTTTAATACATACACTATAACTATCTATTTTTCTATCTTTAATCCAGGAATTAATGTGGAATTTGAATATATTTTTCATAAATATATGCCATGAACTGGTCGCATAGAGCCCCATTCAGATCATGTAACTCCTAATTTTTAATTGTATTTTGGTGATCATGAATTTAAAAATGAATTCTTACATTAATCTCTTTGTAATATCTTCTTTTAATTAACTTGAAATTTTAGGGGAACTTATATATAGCCAAAATAAAGTTGAAAAATTATCTTCAATCTTCATCAATTGTATTGGTATTGAATATTTCTAGGAGAGCTAACAAATAGTTTGTATTTACATAATATATTACGAAATAAATTTGGAGACTATGGAGTCAAATTTTGTTATGTAATAGTCAGTGTGTAGAGACTTACTCTAAGAAGGACTATACTTCTTCATGATTAAGAATAACATATAATCTTGCTACACTTAAATCTTTATTAGTCAAGTTTCTCATCATGCACTTATCTAAAGTTTTACCATTTAATTAAAAAATTAATATTGAGGATTGAGCTTTGTCCCCATAATCAACATCTTCATTGCAAGCAACTCTTATTTTAACATATTGTACATTTTTGTCAAAATAGTATGAGTAGAAATGTGCAATCTCATGTATAAGATATGATTCACAAATAGACTCTTCAGGTGAGTGTTGTTCATCACAATGTATGTTTTATTAATAAATATATAAAGTTATTAACAAGTTAAAAAACTTAGGCAAAAAAAAAAAAAACCTTTCAAATAAATATCTTCAATGATAATTTCCAACTCTTATTCATATGATAGATGTATTGGCATGTTCTCAACTAAGTCAAAATATTTAGTTGAAAAGATTTGTTCTAATTTGCATAGTATTTTGGAATATTGAACTCACATTGATTAACGAATCAATATTTAAATGTGCCGATTATAAATCCTTAAAAATTGCTTAATTTTGTTAAATGATTTCAAATTGTTTTGGTATAGTGATGAATGTAATTGATAATAAACACTCTATGAAGATGTAATAATTATGACTCCTCAAATCAACTAATTTATTTTATCTTATGCCAATGCACCGTGATAAATTAGATTTCAACAATTTGACTTCTTCATAGATTAAATCAACTTATGTACTACTCATCTTTGATCTAGTGTTAATACTTATTTAGCGCTTGCTTCTTATTGCTTCAACTTTTTTTAAAGTATTCTTTTAAGCCTATTCTCACTTTCAAGTTATAATTTATTGTATTTCTTTTAGATCTATCATTGTATTGAATATATTATAATTTTTCTTCATTATGCATCATATCTAGATTGTACAACAACAACAACAAGCTTTTATCCCACTACATAGAGTCGGCTATATGAATCTTTCTTCTCCTTTATGTCCCATTAAATGTCAAATTCTCATTTAATTTTTCATATCTAGATTATGACAGATTACTTAAATTTATCTTCTATTATAGTAAGTCCTAAAAATATTATTTCGCTTAATGGGTAATGTTATAATGTAATAACCTACTTTCTATTGACATAAGTGATCAATATTATTTGGTATTATTCTTATCTTTTGTTATAATTAATCTCCAATTAGTCGTGAAGATGTGCTACTTTTCTCAATTCTATTCTTTAAAATGGTCTATAATTTTTTGAATGCATGATTAGCATACAAAAGTATTCGAGCAATCAAATCATGAATTTTTTCTATCATATTTCATTGTAAATGCTTTTGATAACTTCATACAAAATATGCAAGCTAATTTTCCCGTTGTGTTTTACCTTGATAACATAGCATAGACTAGAAAACCTCAATTGTCCACATAAGTATAGCTCTCATCGGAGAAATCTTTTTTGTTGAGAGATCATATGTAAACACATATTTTTTTTCAAAAAATTTTGAGATTATTTATTAATGGCTATAATTATACATTTTTTTTTGCCTTCGGATTTTATGGTCTAAGAATATCAAGTGCGAGAAACTAACCAAGATTTATCATGTACTTCTTCAGGGGAAGATTGCATGTCGTAATAATTACTGAGTAGTTGAATAATATGATTATCTTGGCTGTAAGGCATGAATTCATCATCACATAAATGTAAATCAATATTTCGTGGTTCAATAGTAAAATCTAGATATGTACAATCAAAATGTTTATTTGCTTATATATGTGATGGATGAGTCAGAATATATCTTACTAGTGATGTTATGATGCTATCTCATATGCCCAGTGAAACTTAAAGATGCAAAAAGTCTTTGTAGATGTGGAATGATAGATTAAAATATTTTTTTTGTAAAATATCTTTTTGTTTACTCTATTTTCTATTTTGTTATTTAAATTTAGATACTTTGGAATATTTGCATTCATTTTCTGATGCATTATCCTTGTAGCATACTAAACATTAATATATTTTTTTTGTGCACTCAAATCTAATTTAGTTACTAATTGTTTGGTCCAATATAAGTCAGTCAAAACTAAATTATCTAAATTATATAATTGATTTACTTCTTTTTAGCAATCCAATGAACCGAGTTATTGTAATATTTATGCTACAATAATCATTGAATTGCACTTAGTAAATCATAAAAATCTTGAGCTTTGCTATTAAGACCTTATAATCTTATGAAATTATGGAGCAATTGCATCAATTATCATTTCTTTATATTTCTGTTTAATTCTTATTAGATGGTGCATAACTGATTAAACTAGCATAGTGTTGACAGGTGGTGCGTACTTGCCATGAGATGACCAAATCCATTTATTGGGTTTAAATCCTCTCTGATACAATTCAATTTTAATTTCATTTGGAATTAGAAATGCTTCATTTCTTATGTTTTGCATATGAACAGCTAAACTTTTCCTTAAAACTAAAGGATAGCTATTGACAAATAACGAATATAAAATATTTAACTCTTTTCATAAATTCTTCAGTTAATCTTTTATTTATTTTTTTTGTCTAGGAAACTATCTTTTATGCACATGCAACTTTTGATTTCTGGCATTTATATAACTAAATTTTAAGCCTAATTATATGTAAAAATAATTGTATCTTAAAACTTCACAATCGATGTGATGATTATGTATACACTAATTAAATCAATTTATGTTTTATCTTATAGAATTAATTATTAATTTATTTAAAAATTTTAAAATTAAATGTGCAGATTCTAGCAAATCTTTTTTCGAATTTCCAAAATTTATTTCTCTACCACTAAAATTAAAACATAAATATATTTTGTAATGTAAATTTATAAAATTAACACAGGATTATCTAGATATTATATATCTAAGAAAGAATATGTCTACAAATTTGTCAATCTAATAAACATGTATATATTCATTTAAATATATATGTAATAGTAAATGAAATTAGTTTAGATAAAACTTAAACTTTTTAGGTTAAAAAGGAGAAAATTAAGAATTAACTTAAACTTTTTGGGCAAAAAAACTAGTTAAACATATAGATAAGTCTCAAATTAAAACTAATGCAAGTTAGAGGACAATGTTTAGCTTAAACATGTATATATTTGCTTAAATATGCATGTGATAGTAATGAAATTTGTTAAGATAAAACAAACTTTTTAGGTTAAAAAAGAGAAAAAAATTAAGAATTAAACTTGAACTTTTCGGGCAAAGGAATTAGTTAAACGTATAAATAAATCTCAAATTAAAACTAATGCAAGTTAGAGGACAATGTTTAGCTTCTAATCCATGAAAAGATAAAAAAAAAAGATGAAAATTTTAATTTAAGTATGTTTTAAAATTTAAATTAAGAATAAAATCAAAAAAAAATTTAAATATATATAATCTTATTATCAGGCTCCATCACCGAGGGTGGCTGATGAGCTACTTATCGGGATTAATACTTAAGCCGGTCAGATCTGGTTAACTAGTGTCGACGATTTATGTAAAATGTCGCCTCATAAAAGGCATTTTCTCAATTTTTTTAAAAAACAAGATGTCTTTTTTTTTCGATGTAATACGAAATGCAACGATGTAACATATCTATGTAATAGCGAACAAATGATATCAAAATACAAATAGATCAAATTACAAATGTACTAGTAATCAAGCGATACAAAAAATTTCATCCAAAATCAAAAATAAACTATCAGCGGATAAAAGTGAACAATAAAATATCAATATACAAAACAAACACCTCTAAACATTATCGTCGACGGCGCTATAGCTATCGCGATCTACGGAGTATAGTGCTCGGCAGTGACAATCAGCGGTGATGAGCGGCTCGCATCATCTCATCCGATAATGTTGCGAGTCTCGTAGAGATACCAATCTGTGGCGTCGCCTTGTCCATATAGTGGGCGGGTGCTCTCTGGAAAAGAAGATGGTCCTGGATCAGCATAGGTGGATGGCCGCCCTTATGTCGGTATGCGGTCATATCTGTGTGCATATATGCTTTCTGCCGGACACTGTAGTCTCGATATGTGTCTCAAGCTCGGATCTCGCATCATATGCTCGTACTTATTGATGGCGGCGATAGTCGGCGTCATCGAATGTCAAAGAAAGGCGAAAAAGATCCTCCGTTGCCAAAATATGCTTCTGATAAACCGGTTTAAAATGTTACTACGTAAATATGTGAAAATAATAACTAAGAAAATATGCAAATTATAGAGTTATCTTAACATATGCTCTCTCGGCGGGTGCTCTGGGTAATGCGTCGTCGATTGGGTCGGGTACCACTTCCGATGCCCGCGACCTAAACCAGATCATGCTCTGTAGGGGCTGTCGTCGGTGTAAGTATCACCACAAAATGATCTCTGCGGGCCTCCACAGGCGATGCTGGCGATGATGCGCACCCGATCGTATCTCTTTCCTCGTCTCAATGGCGGAGTCCATCGCTACACATCGTGTGACAAGTAGTGACGAAGGACTCTGTCGGGAAGGTGCCACTCCACCCTCTTCCAACTAATGGAACTGTGCTAACTAGATGTCCTCACCAGGCGACCTCGATCGAAGGTATGGCTCCCTAAGTCACTGTATGTGTCAATGCATGTTAGACAATGGTTTGGCGATTTGTTAAGAATGATGTGTAACAATTAAAAGAAGTACACGCTCGGTAGAAGCCCATCTAACTCATCCCTAAAAAATCGATATTGACGATCGGCGCGCATGTCTCCTTCCACGATCAAAAAAAATATCATATACAAGTTAGGTAATTGCATGTCATTATGTTAAAGTCAGCTATAAAGATATTAATTTCCTTACGAACCGATCTTGAGCCCATCAAGAGATCTCTAGGGGACATGTAGTCGGTCGACCAACATCAGCTCTCAAGATCGGATCTGTAGCAGCGAAGACACCTATGTTGGCCTCTCGGCGGTAGACTCATGCAACTCCCCGTATAAGTGGGCTAGCACCGCAAGATAAAGTCTTTGAATGTGTCAAGATTCTAAGCAATGGGAGATCGCAAATGCACCTCGACACGGCGTATTTGGTAGTAAAAACTCCCAAGAAGGAACAAAACATAGGCTCGCACATGTCTGATGAAGTCCAACTCAGGGAGCATTGCACGAAAATATCCAACGTAACCACGAGTGGTATGCGTTGCGTGTGCGACTCACGAATGTCGAATATGCTGCGGGGTCAAGGGTCATGATACGGTGTTTGGAATCGGATGCCCACTATAAGCTTCGTCGCGGATCCGACCAACTCGCCACCATGTCTACAACAATAGGGCGACAGCGGTGGTGTCAATACATAAACCCGGATCATTGCAACGTCACGCAATGTCGTCATCTCTCCCATAGCAAAATGAAATGTGTTGGTCTGGGGAGATCAATGCTCAACTAGTGCAGTCAGCATGTGATGGTCAAGTCTGATGTACCTATTGCTAACACGGTAAAGTCAAGTCGGCGGCGGTGAGGCAGTGACGCGTGGTGGCCACTCTCGAGCATAAGAAGGTGCGATCTTGCCTCCAAAATAGTTTCGATGCGAAAAGGTTGGGTCAAACGTAACACAACATAAATGAAACACATAGAAAAAAAAAAAAGTATATTCATACCATTATCACGGATGTCTGCTATGCGCCGCAGTAAGGCTATCTTTGGGATGAACCTCTGCGATGCGGGTCAGTGCGTCATCGGCATCACGCCTCCTCACGTCTACTAAGGCTCCTCATCATTGTGTAAGAAGAAATGGAAATTTATTAGAGTACTGATATAATTGCAGAGACAAAGAAAAACTATGCATATTCAGTTAGGATATATCTAAACACAAACTAAACTCACCGCCTACTAGAAGGGTTATGTGGGCATGACGTCCGGTAATGGCCGATTGATTTACAACTACTACACATGTGATTGCTTTGTGATGTGCTCTCATCCATTGTGTTCTTGTACCTACGTGATTGCTACCGACTCGACCAACGGCATCAAAATGCACCGGTCTGCGTCATTCTGGCCAGTGTTTGATCATGTAGCACATGAAAGTTAGAAGAGTATGTCGCGTTACATCGACATGGTGTAGTATCTTGACACATAAGCGGATGATTGATTCTCTATACTAGAGTTATATGGTATGACTCGACATATGATAAATCGGTGTTCATGCCGCATGAGCGAATTGATCTTCCATGAAATCAACTCGAAGGGTGACAATTCTGTCCAACACTTGCACCTCATTTGCGTTAATATTGGTGTGAAATGTCTTGTCTCCGCTCAAATTTGCTTAGGGCGTTTGGGTTTGCGGTGAGAAGGTGAATTCTCAATCAATTGAACTTGCGCTTATAGAATAGACTCACGATGTTATAGTAAAGCGTTATCGATGAATTGGCGGTCCGCGTTTAAGTATATCATTAAAGCATTCGATGCATTCATTGGTCATAATGCGTAATGCTTCCCACCATCATGAATCAATCCACTTCTCCACATCACGTTCTACCAGCGATATGCTTCGGTTTAATTTTTTTTATGTCGACCATGTTGCGGTTAAATATGTTGATGTCATCGGTCGCACGCCAAGTACATTTTTTTGCACATAAACTCAACATTTGCAATACCCATTCTCCTCACTGCCTTCTTAAAGTTTTCTCTTAGATGTCGCAAGCAATGACGATGTGCGACCCATGGAAATACATCGCGGCACCCACAAACCAACCCAGAATGCTTATCCGAGATTACACATAAATCGCCTCGATGAAAACAATTGGCGGCGGTTGTAGGCACATAATGAACGAGCCGATTGTTCTCGATTTGACCACTTTGCAAAAGCAAGGGAAATAGACCATTATTTGCATCAATACCAATGGGCGTGAGCGTGCCGATACTTGCCCAAAGGAACGTCCTCCATGCGAATGGGTCGACAAAATCTCCAACCGGTAATAGATGGTCCAAAAAACAGGTCTTCACGCATTTATCGATGACATAATTTTGTAAGCGATGCAGAACAGCAGCATAATGAATCCATAAACAATGCTGGGGCGATATGACTCCTCCCAATATTGCTCACGATACTCTTACGTCGCATCCAGGGCCTTCATGTAAGAGACCTTGATGTTAAATTTTGATTCCATCCTTCCTATGATCTCTCACGGGTTTTGGTCGATTTGAAATCGCGTGCGGCATTATGAAGTAACTAATAAACTTAGAAGTGCATTGGCGATGTCCTGAACCACTGATGGTGGAAACGCATGTGTGCGGCGAACCTAAAGTTGATAACCTCCAGGCGCCTCCCAACCTCTTGCTTCTGCTACAGTGCATGCGCCATTGGCAAGGTCTACTAGAGCTGCGATACTGTGCACATATAATAGTGAAATTCTTCTGATTGGATGTCACGCGGCGAATTATTATGAATGGACCCGACCGATTCTGGCGAAGCTCCTTCTTATTTAAGAAACACATACCTTCATATAACTACGGAACTTGACATCATCGAAAAACGAGATATCGGATGGACCATCAAACACAATATCCGCATCCCGGTCTTTGTAGTGCGACATGGCGAGCGTACTCATTGGTGAATTCATTACATCGTGATCCGTCCGATAGAATGACTTCGAATAAGATCATGACCGTCTGGCGCGTAAAAGCGTCATTACAAGCAATGATTCATCGGACGCCGCATCATCATCGATTGCGATTCACTATTCATCATTTCATACTCATCGTGGTGGTTATGCAGATGAACTAGGTTGATCATGCGATTGCTTGAATAGGCGTCGGTTACGCATTTAAACATATATCATCTTCTAAAAAGATGCGTACACTAACAAAATAAAACACCAACGGTGATGTCGAGATGAAAGCTTACACTATCTCCTTTCATGATAATCGCATTGCGATTGGCCATGGCCAAGCGAACTCGTGAGCCGAGTGTACATTCTGCGATAATATCGGTTTGGTCGCATACATTGTGGTTTTATTTCACGCATATAATCAATGTTTGGCGGGAAGCTTTCGAATCTGCAGACATCATCATCATCATACAAGTATGTATCCGCTGAGAAAAGCGACATGTAATCTCCGAAGTTATCAATGTCATAAGCAGTCACGAGCACTTTTAGTTTTAAATCTCCTCTTGTATGCGACACTCGCATAGGCGATTTTTTTCATCATAATGAATGACCATCAACGATTGGTTGCGTCATAGAAATTAAAAGCGAGATCCGACTCATTCACTATTAGCTCGGCTAATGTTGTAACAAAATTTAACAATACACTCAAAATCCATTACAAAAATATATATTGTTCACTTAACAAGCACAAAAAATGACCTACCAAATTACCTAATCCCAGTATATCGTATATCCTAACCACAGCAAATTTTAGGATAATTATTATGAAAAACATGAAAAACTTCCCTCTACATTATTGCTAATTCAAATAAGCAAGGAACCAAAAAAAAAAAAATAACAAACTTACGGGCGAAATGTGCGATCTCGACAGCGACCGGAAACTTACGACCGAACCGAATCTCGTTTGGTGGAGCCGACCAAAGTTAGGAATGCCAATGGTGGAGCCGGGAAAACTAACCAATGACAATGGTAGAGCCGATGGCGATGGGGCCTCGTGCGTACGGGGGAGAACGGAGGAGTGATCGAGAGCAAAAGAAACAGAAAGTTATCGGGCTCGGGTCCCATATTTAAAATGCGCTAGTCACTTATCTCGAGGAGAACTTTCGCCTGTAATAAGTTTTTTAAAATGTCCGTTAACTAATCAGGCGGTAATGAGTTTAACGTAGATAAGTGAAGATTTGGTCACGGTGGTGGCTACGATCGCCGACTTATCGTACTAAAGTTAAATTTTTTTTTTTATGAATGCTTAATCATTTATTAATTATTAAAAGATACTTAATTTAAAAATTTACTCAAAAAAAAATATGCCCAAAATTGGCTTGTATGTGAGGTGAGTAAAAGGGTAGTTATGAATAGTTGATTATGGTAGAAACATGAATGAGAGATAAGCTCTTGGGATGGATTTTTTAATAGCAATTTCCATAGTGTCTTTTATAAATTTGCCAATAGAAACTCTATTACTTATATCCGGTGGAATTTACAATGGATTATCTATTGGAAATTTTTGACATATTTTTTGTTGAAAATTATGTTAAGCTTTCTATCAAATAAATATTTGCCGAAATACTTGTATTTTTTGTTGTTATTAAAAAAATGAGGATAGGGGATAGGGGCTAATTATCTTATTATAAGCTAGTAGTTCTTCTATAAGGTCGAAAAGGGTAGAGAAGCAAGTGATACACTTTTATACTCTATAATGATGCAATGCTCTTGTACTAAAAAAAAAAAAAAGAGCTTGATATAGTTCATGATGTGTATAACAATATACCAAGTATGGCTTTCAAGCGAACATTAAGAATTTGTTTGGGGCGTTGTAGTACTGAAGAAACAATGGCAAGTTGTTGAACTTGTGATTCTGTTTGGAAACTCTTGAATCAGATATCGCAGTTGTTTGTCTGAAATGACTAAAATGTTCCTATGAATAATTTTTATTCTTTACGTGAAGTGAATACATAACATTACTACTAATACTCAACTCTGAACCATAGAGATCCTCGAACTCATATTTCCGATAAAAGAATTGTATAAGTAATAAAATATTAATATGAAGGCAGTGACATTTACAAAATATTTTAAAATGATAATTAAAATAGCAAAATTAAAGTGAAAATCAGCAACAAGGTAGTCCTGAGAAAAGTACATAACCACTATAAGGCTCCACCTTGTGCAAATACCTGCAATAAGCTCAAAAATGATATAAGCAAGCGTAGAAAGATACATTAAAGGAACATAAGAAGGACGACTCTGGCTCAGTCAAAATTTATTCTAAGGAGCAATAATATATGTGAGCATCCAAACTTCAAAAAGAAGAGTTACAATTATATAAAATGCTACCAGACTTAAAGATAGAAATAAAAACATCAATGCCATCACAGCCATTTCCTTCCCTACTAGAGAGAATCAGCCACCAAGCACCAGGTACAATCACCACACAATAGGACACTGCTCCAATATAGCCAACCAGATACATACAAGACCATCAGTAATCAGAAAATCAACCAGGCCAATTCAAGCTAAAAACAAAAATAGTAGGCCAATCAGGCCACAACTAGCAACAACAGGCCAACCAGGTTATAAAACTTATATATATCCTAAACACTAAAAAGAATCACTAATCAAGTACTTGCTACACTATTTCACCTTATCAAGTTATAAATTAAGTACAAGAGCATACCTCTTGAGAAAAAAGGCTTCAAGTATAAATGAAACAACAATGAAACTCTGCCATAGTCCTCATAAATTTTTTTGAATTCACTTAGACAGTTAATTAGAACAAGAACAAAGGTTAGACTGTGTCATGGAAATAGCTTAAGATTCAGAATACTTGAAGGGGTACCCTTGTGATCAATACAAGCAATTAGGTCGCTTAAAGCGCAAGGTTAAGTAATGTAAAGATATGATCTGAGATTCATGTTCCTTCCCATTAGTGACTGGTGCTATCTTCTCATAATTTTCATTTGTACAAAAAATGCACAAATTGAATGTTCAAACTACAACATGGACAGACAAAATCTCGCTTGAACATTTTTAAAAAAAGCAGATATGATTATAAAAACTTCAGAGTTTCGCTTATTTACTGATGGTGCAATACTAATCATGCATGGATTTGATGAAGCTATTCAAGTCTGATAAGAATAAATCACCTTGCAATGACACAAGTGCGAGAGCTTGATAAGCTAAAAATGAAAATGATGTCGATCAGGATCATTTCTTGGCTTTGCGGTTTCAAGGACTCTCATGGAGGCATCCCTATCATGACACTGTAAATTATCCTGCCCAACAACAATCAATCCATAACCAGCAACAACAGGTCAACCAGGCTTCTCGACGATTCACAGAAAAAATTCCTGGTAAGATGATTTCAACTAGAAATCATACCAGGAATACAAGAATCACAGTCAGGGAAGCATGATTCACGCAAATATACATGAGAAAATAGGTCACTATATATTTATGCTCTTGTTAACAGCTTGAGCACTACAATGCTGAGGAAAGACGAGGGTTACTTTGACAAGTCGGAGGTAGACGAGGAAGAAATTGGAGGCGTGTGCAAGATCACGAAAGTTGAAAATACTAGACGAGGAGATCGAAGAAGAGTTCTGAGAGATTTTGCGGCGGATTCTGAGAAAAATTTCGTTTTCCTTCTGCAAAAGATGTTTCGAGGGCACGATCTTTCGGCACGGGATGCCTCTGATGTGGAGGGGTAATCTAGAAAAAAGAGATATATGACTGGGACGCTCAGCGTAGCGTGGCTGAAATTTCGAATTTTGGCCTTCTATCGCGGGTCCCAAATGATCGTGTGGCGCAGCGTAAACTGCGCCGCATACCTACCGTGGTACCAAACAGGCCCTAAATGACTTCAAAAAAATCAATAGTACAAATGATCCCTTAGTAGTCGTACATGTTTAAGAATCATATAGAAAATTTCAAGTGTCAATTATATTGACAATTAACAATTATATGTATGATTTATAGATCATATGTATGAATATGATCATATGATATGACCTCCTGAACTAAAAAGTTTTAGGAAACACATGAAATCATTATATCTTGAAAAGCATTTGCATGAATGCATAACAAGAAAAAAATAACCATCATAAACATAACATAAATAGTTGGGATAGGGATCACCACATAGTTGGGTGGTAATGTTTATCATCTTATGAAATGTTCATTCGCAGAATTTCATCTTATGATCATGTCAACGCAGAATGAATAGGCATTTCATTATCTTATCTCAGTTTTCTTCTCTCTTGTAACCCGCATTTTAGTGTTTTGCTTCAGTTATATTTTTTATTTTTTCCATAAAAAAGTCAAGATCTGTATTCTATATGTCAATTAGACTGCATTTCATTTTCATCTCTACTCTTTTGACTGCATTTGTGACCCACTTTATTGGTGATGTTGTGTAAAAATCACGCATTTCATTCATATGTTGTGACTGCTCCAATTTATAAGTAATTGGCACCACTTTATTAACAATCTCAAATAAGCCAATTTAATTTAGACTCTGATTTTCTTCTTTTTTTGTATGTGTTCATTCTCTTTAATGGACTTTCACAAACATGTAATATCCAGCTTCAAACTCTTTTGCGTGATACTTGTGATTATAAACTTATTTTTTTATCATAAGCTACCTTTAATATATCACTGATAATCTTGATTTTTTTTTTTTATTAATAAAATGGGGTTCTAACCTTTTTCTCTCCCAATCTTAGTTTATATCAAAGTTATTATCACTTCCTTCCATATACAACTTTATACGGTGTTATTTTTATATTGAAAGTGGTTGTTGTAAGCAAATTCAATAAAAAAATGTGGTCCTCCTAACCATTACCAAAATCTAGAACCCACAATCTTAATAGATCTTTCAAAATTTCTATCAACCTTTAACCATTTATTTGAAAGTGAAAACAAAATTTAAGTCCAACTTTGTAACCAAGCTTTCTTAAATTCTTCTCTGTAATCTTGAGGTAAACCTGTCATTACGCTTGTCATTGACAATTATTTTAGACATCCATGTAATCTCATAATGTTCTCCACATATAATTATACTAACTTGTCCACTGAATTAATCAGTCTCATGGGTAAGAAATGCACTGACTTCATCAATTTAGCAACAATCGCTTAGATCGCAATGTATTCATTGTATCATGTCCTTGGCTTGATCTTGAAAAATCCATCATAAAATTCATATAATCTCTTTCCATTTTGTACTATAATATGTAATGGCTGCATGATATCATCACGTGACTACTATTCTACCTTTATTATTTGAGATGCTTTAGACTTATCCTCAAACTGTCACATCTACTTTAATTCCAACCACAAAAATATTTACTTAATTTCTTTATGCATTTTGTTGTCCCATAGGATGAATAGTATAACCTGCGTAGAGTACTTCATGCAAAATTTTTATCTGAAAATCAAATAATTTAAAACCCATAATCTATCTCCAACTTTACCACACCATTTTTAGTAACCCTTGATGCTTCTCTTCTCAGTGTGGTTTGTTCAATCAACTTAATATTTTTTATATGTTTTTTGTGCTTTATGAATTCTCCTGACAGTCATTTGATACAAGTGCTCTTCATGTCCGTTTCCTATGTTTTCCACATCTAGCTTCATCCATCCATCTCTTTCATAAAATCAAACTTGTCAGTAACGAACTTGTAGCACCAATAGATTTCTCCTACTCAAAACATCTGTTAATCTATTAACTTTGGTAGGTTGATACTGAGTATTAAAATCATAGTATTCATTTAGTTCAACCATCTTGTTCTCTGAAATTTAACTCTTTTAATTCAAACTCAAAATATTGGCTACTTCATATCTGATTCTTCACAAATAATATCTGTATATTTTCAAGGAAAATATGCTAGTAGTCTTAATATAATATTTAGGACAGTTCTTATCATTTTTCAACTATTTAGAAGCATGATGACAACCCATTCCCTTGTGTGAAGCATCAGTAGAGATTCAGAAACCTTTAGTCACATAATGAATAATCAAAATAGGAGAAAAAACTAAGGGCTTGTTTGGGATAAGTTTTGTTGTGTTTTTTGTTTTTGTTTTTATGTTATTTTTAAAACCTATTTGTTTAGTGTGTTTTTTTAAGTATTTTTATTTTTTAATTTAAAAAATAAATAACATTATTTTTAAAAATATTTAAAATAACTTTTAGATGTTTTGTGTATTTTTAAAAGTAATTATGACTACTAAGCAAGTTTTATTTTGAAATAAAATATAAACAAAAAAATCTAAAAATAAAAAATAGAAGTGATCCGAAACAACCCCTAAACAATCATTCAACTTTTGGAAACTCTAATCATACTCTACAATCCGCCAATGTTGAATTACCATTTGTGCTAATTTGGATCATAATGCTAAAAGAGACAAATTCTCTCAGCACTTCTTAGAAGTAAATGTTGTTCCTATAATCAAAATGAACACCATACTCAAACAATTAAGTCACAATATCACATCATATTCAAAGGAAAATTAAATATTTCAAATTCTAGCTTATCAAAAATCTCGATCTCACATATACATGCATAACTAACAATCATATTATCTCAAGAGGCAACACAATAGATAAAATAATATGCAACTTAACACAAGGCAAATAAAAACATTCAACGAACTTCTCTGAACTAATTGAATGATTGGCACTAGATTCCAAGAGAATTCCTACCTATATGCTTTGAAATAAAAGCTAAATTGTGACTGCATATGATGCATTATTTGCTTTTTTTATATGCTCTGGCTTGGCTCAAGTGGTGTTCCAACCACAGATTGCTCACTGTGCTCAAGGAACCTCTTAAATGTGTCCTGCAGTTACTACTGGAGGATGATTAGTTCATTCTTGAATCTACATGACCCAAATTGAACTTCATTCTATTGAAACTCTCTCTTATAACCACCTTTCTTCTAATCTTCTCTTGGTAGCCTCACACTTCTGTTTGCACTACAATCATGTCATTCTTAATGAATCTTTCACTCTATTAACTCAAAAAAATAATTGATGTTGAAGGGTTTTAAGAGCTGCCTAGGGTTAGTTCTCAATCTCCCTCTTCTAGTAGACCTCTTACCATATGCTCTAAGAGGAACAGCTCTTTCCCTCAATTTTGACTTGTCCCCTGGTTCTAGAATCAAATTTCTTCTTTCGCTTACCATATATAAAATCTCTGCTTTTATCACCAACTTCACTACAATTGAATTATTGACAAGTGTTAAAAGAACATCTTCCTAAATGTCTACTTCTACAAATTGAACAAAGTCCAATGGTTCAATTAGATGACTAGTTCATCCTTGAATCTACATGACCCAATCTTGACTTCTTCCTATTGAAACTGCCTTCTATTGACACCTCTCTTATTTTTTTATTGCTAGTCTCTCTTTTGCATTACCATTACGTCATTCTTAATGAATCTTGCTCTTTTCACCAGCTCTGAGAAACTTCTGATTTTGAAGGCTATTAAGGGCTGTTTGAGATTATCTCTTAATCCCCTTAAAAATTTATGACACTTCTCTTCAAAAGTCTTAATCAACCATGTTGAATACCTTGACAAGCTTTTGATCTTGGTTTCATACCACATCATAGTCTTCCTTGTACCAATCTTGAAAAGCTCTCACATGTATTTTCTTGCTACTGTTCTTACAAACTAATATTAAAAAATGCCCTTAAACACTTTCCATAATATAATGTGATTCAATATTCATTAGAATTTTTTCCTTTTTGACCTAAGTTCTACTTTGCTACTTGACCTTCTAGCATGAGCACAACCTCAACAACCAACATGTAACCATAGTTGGTTCTATTGCTTCTTTGGGATAATTTAAGATGTTTGTCCACCTCTTCTCCTCTATTGTAATCAGCGTGCTTGTGCATCTCTTATCAATGGTGCCACAAGACTAGCAAACTGTATCAACAAATCTTATGTCATGACTCTCATACCATTTTGTAAGTACTCCTTCAGTCTCCTCTAAATTACCATTCATGACGTGATTTCTCATCCCGATGCAGTAGATCATAATGTAGTGTGATAGAGAGTGAACTTCTAAAGTCATAACCAATAATCACATAAAAGTTCTTATAGATCAAACACCTATTTCCATTACTAGAATTAATATTATATAATGGATTCACATTATTTACATATGCAAATCTGCTAACATCCACAAAAGGTATTTTTACAATGATTTACCAACACATACAATTCCCATTGGACTTTCAACTATATATTTTTTACTGCATTAATCTGTACTACCTGAAAACCAAACCATAACACAATACTTTCCTAGTCAAAGATCACTTTAAACTATTACTTTATTCCAGTGTAACACATTTACTTTT
Organism: Cymbidium sinense; assembly: GCA_021442155.1. Classification (NCBI taxonomy): domain Eukaryota; kingdom Viridiplantae; phylum Streptophyta; class Magnoliopsida; order Asparagales; family Orchidaceae; genus Cymbidium; species Cymbidium sinense. Next base: position 138,694,661 of record CM038215.1, on the reverse strand, counting down.
CCTTGGAAGCAAAAAATCATGTAAGTACATATAACGTGATTATAAACCTAGCTAAAAAATAGGCTCTATCATAGAATTCTTTTGCAGGACAAGTAGTAAACAGGATCATGTACTATTTCTATGCATGTTCTGCACAAAACAAATGCAGGGTAAAAAAATTGATCATAAACTGGGAAAATGGCATAAATCATGAATTACAAATGGTGCCGTAAGTGATGTAAACCTATCATGTTATGTCATTTATAAATCATTTTTGTTATGTTCATATCATTTTAATCATTTCATGCTTATGTTGTCAATCTTAGTCATAAATGTTAGCATCTAGAGTTATAAAAAAAATATATCTAGGAATCATAATCATGTAACCATTTCTATTTATATCGTAGTTCATGCATGCAATGGAATTACATCAATGCTAGTATATAAATTATCAGATCATTTCATTTTCTTCATAATTCTGTTCATTTAATATTGAAACAAAAACTAACTTGTTATTATGTAGTGGGATGAGGGATGCTCATCCATCTCTTATTGTTCATTTCATATCATAATCATATATGCTAAAATAGAACCATTATCACGTTGGCTACTCTCACTAAGAACAAGTGCATCATGTCATGCATTTTATTATGGATCCCTCCTTATCTGAATGAAAGGAGGGGTCTCATATATCAATATCATATCCCTATGGACTTGGTACCTTTTAATTTCCTTATGTGATAAGTAGATTGTTCGCCCTTACTACTCTCACAAATCCACTATTTAAGACAAGCTCATCAACTTGGACTCTTGAAGGGTATCATCGCGTACTCCACCTATGTATGCCTCATAGCTTTCCTTTTATACACCATAACATAGTAAGATATTAATTTGCATACCAAATAATTATGAATTATCATGCTAACAATATCATGTTGAGCAATCAAAATGTTTGCATGACTATTTTTATGTGAAAAAATCATTAGGATTGCTACAACTTTCATAATGTTATAGATCAATTCAAAGCATGGAGTTATGATAAAAACTTATGCTTTATTATGTGTAAATGAGGCAATTGTCAATTATATTCTTGGTGCCACTTTTGTTCTATAATTTGCCAATTGTGGGCTCCGAAAATTCGCCACCGATCTTTCGATTAAGAGAGTATGATTTAATGTCGGTCAATTCTTTAGAAGACAGATGGAATAATAGATAAGACACTACCCAGAGATTTCACCCTCATTTTGTGAGGACTTTAGATCTGTTCCGTGTTTCCTATAGTAGCATCTAGTTAATTACCTTCTCAATAGAGCTTTCGATTAAGGCTAGTCATTAGATTATTAAATGCGTAGCGCATAGTAACAACATATGGAGTTTTGGAATTTGGATTTATAAAATTCATCATCCTTTAACTTAAAGCGGATGATTGGGGGAATGATGATGCTCCCGATCAAGATCCGATGGTTTCGTCATCCCGAGTTGTTGTGGTTCCTAGTCTACTTAGTCAGAGGAGGTAGTTGACCCAACCTGACCGAAGGATCCTTATCAGCAGTCATGGGTTGCGTCGTTCAAGGAACCTTGTATACCTGGGGGTGGTGTTTGTCTAAGGAGACAAGTTTAAGTCCACTTTAGCCGACAGATAGCTTTTGCTTTTATTAAATCATCCATGGTTCACATCTCAAAGACAGTCGTTGGAGAATAACGAAGCTACGCTGGCGTAATATAATGATGATTTGACGACAACCACCCTGGAGGATTCGATCAGAAGCGCATCATACGGATCACCAGCTCCACGTCGGACACCGCGCATCCTTATTGATATGAGATTGATTGATAGTGAATATAGAAATGCATTTGACTTGACATTGGCTCCTTTCTGAGCTAGAATTTTCTTAATTTGCTACCTACGACAAATAATTACTAAAGATAGATTAATTGAATTTTACTTTAAGTTTTTAGGTTGATGATTTTCATTTAGATATTTATACTTTATTTCTTTTGCATTCTTCATATTCTTATGAAATTTGAATTTATCTTGATTTGAATTTGAATTTTGAATATAACTTGATGGTATCCTTTGAAATCTCCATTCAATACATCATGGATAGATGTATATTTTGTTATTTCAAATCATGTCGACTCATTAATTTAATAATAGATCGCTCTCTATGGCCAGAATTAACTTACCGGATATTTTATTTAGTTGAAATTCTTATAATATTATTGTGGATTTTAGGTTTTGTTAACAGATCTACATGATTCTGGATCACGCGTCTCCATCTTAAGTTTAAGCGTTGACATGTGTTGGGGCCATGCAAGTTATTCAATTTAGTATTAATTTAACTTAAGGGGATTTGAATAATGTTACTTATTTTGATTAAGTTTCATTTAAATTTTGGCGGCATTTGGTAGCCTCCATTCATAGAGATGGGCTTATCATCTAAAAAATGGCATGTATGGGTGTGTAAACATCCCAGTAATCATCGTAGAAAGGCATGTATGTCTCGCTGCATATAATAAATTTCTCCATCACGCTAAGAAAGGCGTAAGATTTTATACTTTCATAATGTCAATTTAAACATTAATATTGGTTTATAGTTGATTTTATATTAAATTTGCTCTATCGGTGTAAAAGTTTAGGCATTTTAGTAGCATCTGGTATCCCAGGTATGAAATCTCAGTATGTTGGCACCATGCATCCATAGATTGGTATAAATAACTGCGGTTGAATCGCTTCATGTGCAAGAAAGGTATGTATGGGGCTCTAAGGTACTGTGAAACAATTTTTACGCGCCGAAAGGCGTGTATAAGGTATATACTACAATGTCAATTTAAACAGTAATTTTATAATTATGGTTGAATTTATGTTAAATTGTTTAGGTCTCTTAACGGAAATTTGATAGATTTGACATCCGGATTGTCCGTGTCTGCACCAGTATTGGGTCGCCCACCACGTCAATAAAGGCGTGTATGGGTGGTATAAACAGCGTTTGAATCGTCATCCCAAATGCTAAGAAAGACATGTATGTGCTCTAAGGTCACGGTGAAACACATATTTCGCTTAAGAAAGACATGTGCATACTTATAAATCGCAGCAACTTTTCTCATTGGGTCAAGAAAGATCTACTTATATTTTTAACACACTTGATTAGTGCGTCGGGCGGGCACGCAGAGCCTGGCCACTGGCGTTGTGCTTGAGAATGGATCTGGTGTCGCATGAGGAAAGAGCGTGGTCGGAACTTGTGCAGCGGGAGAGGGATAACGGGCTCACTGCGGAGGAAGCTCCTCACTCACTTCGACTTCGTCAGAGGAGGGACAGGGAGGAGAGTCATGATTTGTATGGGAGAATGGGAGGAGGTTGTGGCTTTGGGATTTTTAGGGTTGTGTGTAGTTAAGGTTACGATTATATGGGTATTTATAGGATTTTGATGCTTCGACGTTATGTCATGAATTGGCCGACGATCATTTGAAAGGTTTTGGCGTTTGGCCGCTAATAGCGTGATCAATTTTGAAGCGAGATCGTTTAGGCATCGCCGCTTGACTCAGATATCGCGTAAGCGTCGTGACTTCTTTCTTGTCGTAGTCGATTGCAATATATATATTCGATCAATTTTTACGAACACGATGGCGAAGTCCGTTCGTGTCGGAGGTTGTTTGATTGAGTTGGCGTCAAATGTCAATTTCGGTTCAAATTTATGCTGCGCTTAGATTGCTTTCGATATTGATCGTCCTTGGTACGCATCATTTGATAAGTTTCGATGTTTTAACGCTAACGTCAATCAATTTTGCAAAAGGAGGTCGTTTGAAAATCGTTGTGCTCTTATATGCATCGGCGCGATCTTTGATCAATCGGCGGTGTGCAGGATGTGTATTACGATTTCGCTTGAACTTCGATGGCGAGTGTTCATCTCAGTCATTTCGGCGATTTTGGTGATGTCGTGCATTTCAGCTCTGATTTGCGCTTTGAAGCTCGTCGAATTCATTGTGAGCTCGACTTGACTTATGACGCATGCATGAAGGTCAACACCAATAAATGATTGAATCATTACACATAATTCCCTGCCAATCATGACAAGGAATAATCGTGAACTTCAATATTATTTCATCTATCGAAGTCATTCGTACGATATGTTGCAACAAAGAAAAACACTAAAGCTTCAGGGACAAAACATGAAAATGATGGTGGGGAAGATCCATTTGAAGATGTGATCATACTGATGATACCAAAATTATGTATGGATCATTTGTATGATTATGCTCATATGATACAATAGTTTAGAATTCAAATGAAATCCATATGAAATCATCTTTTTGAGGAAAAATGCATAATCAACATAACATGAACATCATAAAAATAATATAGATATTAGTTATGATAGTTGTTGAATTACTGTAGTGTTGGTTATACAGGTTATCATGAAGTGGTTCTTATTCAGTGTTTGGTACTGAATTTTTGTCTCCAAGATTATTTTTTTGAGTTCACCCTTCTACAACAAATCGTAGGTGTCAAAGTCATGAGTTTTTATTTTGGGGATATATTTATGTTAATTGGCATATGCTCCTTTTGAGCTTTCATCCACGTGTTTACAGATTTGGCTTATGTCCCTTCATGCTTAGTAGTCTCCAATCCTTTTTTCTTCAGCCTGCAACCTTAGTAGTTCTCCTACAACATGCTTTGACCTTTGATTTAGATAGAGGTAAATCTTTGTTCAGGATTATTTTATTTTAAATTTAGTTCAGAGATAAAATTCATTGTAATTTTAGTTACTTTTAAGGGTAGTTTTAAGGTGAACATTCAGTTGTTTTTTTGGCATGCTTATTTGAGATTCAGAACTCGTCCTCTCTTTGAAAGTAATTCGTTTAAATGCGGGTTATGACTAAGGTCTACCACTTCCTTGCTATTTGAGTGCCATTCAGCGTGACTACATATTTGGTGCTTTGATTCTTATGCTAACGTCTCCTGTCATGCACATTTTGTGGTGGATAGAACTTTAGCTGTAACTTTTCTGAGTTGTCAAAAATGGTTGGCAGACATCTTGTGGTGGCTTTTTGACCTGAGTTTGTTCAGTCCAGTTAATAGAACATACGTTGAGGTGCAGATTGCAACTGAGTTTGATTACTATTAAGAAGGAAATTAGTTGGTCCTCTGTCCTCTTCTAGTTTTGGTAATGTGAATTCCTTTCTATTCCTTTGACCTTATCTCCTAAGTTGAAGAGGTTCTTCACTGCCTCAGTTGATTCATCACGGAGGTCATATAGTGCTTGAGGATTTTCAACACTGCTAGCATTATGGGGTTTATAACATCTTTGATGAAGATTCTACTCTCCTATAGATTGAGGATGTTGCAGCTAAATTTGAACACCACCGATGCAGCTCAATATGTGATTTGATATGCAGGTGAGGGCTAATTTGACAGGCTGACTTGTTGTTCCTTCTTGATGCCTCAAATGTAGGAGAGGTTCTCCTATCAGGATCTAGTAGTTTTATTAACAAGTGTTGCATTATAGTATCTTGATGTCATCATTAAGATGCATTAAAAGCATTTGCTATGAATGCTATGCTTTTATTTATTTTAATTTTTTTTCAATATTTATTACTGCTCCGAAATGTATCATCTGGTTTTCTTTAGATTGCAACTGAGTAGGTTGGTCTCGATGTAGTCTCTGTTGCTTGGTGATCATCTTTTAAATGAAAATTTCATTGCAAAATGCTAGCAGTTCCAATAAGTTCTTTCTCTGAAGCTGTCTTTTTTTATTAAGCTCCATTCAATAAAGTGATATGGTTCCATTTTGTAATTTTTAGAAAAGAAATTGTGAAATATTTAATTTTTTTACTAGTAGTTTAACTAAATCTATATGTATTGTGTCCCCAGTTATTTTGGAAAAGGTGCATTTTCCCTCTTGTTCAATTTTTTTTTTTTTAGGTTTGCAGGAACTTGAAAATCTTGAAAGTTTTTCTTATTACAAGAGACGCAGATTCCCTTTTTGTTTAGGATTTTTAATGAATATATGATGACGGGGGCCTGAAACTCTTGCAATTTTTATTCTTATGGCAAGAGGCGCATATTCTCTTTTGTTTAGGAATTTTTATAAGGTTATGATGACCGGAATATGGAAATCTTGGAAATTTTATACTTATCGCACCTTCATGCTTTTGCAGTTCAAGAAAAATGGCAGCGGTTTCTCTGAGGTCAGGAAATAAACAGGCTGCTTATCGACATATACGACAAGCCAAGTTGTTTTCAGAGAATAGGGGCAAGTGCATATCTTTCTTAGAGCGAGTTGAAGAAGTTCTAGCTGTAATCGCAGATCTGACTCTGCAAAGAAGGTAATCTTACTGATACAATGTCTTCCTAGGATGATGATGGCAGATTTTGTGACAAATTTCTCCAAAGTGTCTAGATTTATTATGTTATTCGTGTACTCCTGTAGGCTGAATTCCCTCCTTCACCCTGTTTGAATTTCTGTTATTAAGGTATCTGAAGCTATGCAAATTGGTGCTAGAGCAATTAAGAGAAACATGATCAGCGTGGAAGACGTCAATGCCCAACTTCAGGAACTTGATTGGTTCATTACCGATCAAAAGCAAATTAATGAAGTCATAGGTAGCAATATATTTCTTCTTCAGCTTTTGATTACTTTTTAAGCACTTAATTAACTCGTTGAAGATGTTACTCGTGATACACCATTTGGAATAAACATCTGAATATAATTGTTTGCAACCTTGCAGAAAGCATGCCGCATCAATCTGTGGATTTTGCAAATGAGGATGTAGAGGAAGAGTTCATGAAACTTGAGATGGAGCTTGCTGATGAATTGACTCAGCCCCCAATCTCAGAACCTGCCGCACTGAAGCAAAATACAGTTAAGGAATCACCCAAAACACTGAGTCAAAATCTATCAAAGCTCAGCCTTGAAGCGGCTTAACTAGAGTAAACATTATTTTACTACTTCTGATAGTTTATCTTATTGTAAATATGCTAGGCATAGAGACATACATGACAGGTAAGTATTATGCTGTCTCTATTAACAAAAATGATTATGCCTTTAAGGTTGGTAACTCTTAAAAGAGCACAAATCTGACAATTTCGTGGTGTTTCATAGTATTTCATTGGCTTTTGGAGATGTTCTTTAACCAGTATGTTCTTTTCTTTTTTAGCGATGCACATCATTATCACCCCCCTTTTTTTTTGATAAGTTGGTATTTGGATTTCTTTTAAACAGTTGATATAAATAATTATTTTGATATGCAGTTAGTTGAAAGCTTAAACATTCATGTTGACCTCCATGTATGTCACATCAATCGAGTCAAGTTCATAAGACGAAGTCGAACGATTTCAAATATAATAGCGCGCAAATGGAGGCGAAATACACCAGATATCACCGAAATCAGTTGAAATGACCTCCGATCGACGAACGGACTTCGCCATCACGTTTAGAACGTCGAAATTGATCAGAATATACATATTGCATAATTCGACGACCAACCGATAAAGAAAGAAATTCATCGACGTGCCTACGTGTACGAGTCGGGAAGCTGCGACAATACTCGAACGACCTCCGTTCGCGAAATTGATCGCGTCATTAGTGTCGAAACATCGGAACATATCAAATGAAACTGTTCGCGTGCAATTCGGACGAGTCTGCGCGGATATCGAACGACTAGAAGCGACGATGCGCAATTTTGAATTGAAATTGACCCAATTCGACGCCGATATGAACCAAACGACCTCCGATCGCGAAATAGACTGCGTCGTTACGTTCGGAATGTCAAAATAATCTAAGATTGATATATATATATTAACTATATAATAATGTTGTTGCAAAGTCTGTATTAGAGTTAATTAAATATTTAATAAACAAAGGGTTTATAAATACTCTTATTACTTCACCCTAATACCTATTCACAACCCTAAGAGCTCGATACTTCCATTTGAGCGACGCAAAACTCCACCTTCTCCCTTCCTCAAGCCCCTTCCCTTCGTTCCACTTCTCTTGATCGAAACACTGCCGCACACTGACAACCATCTCTCGATCGAGAGCTAGCCAAGCCGCCTCTCTCGCATTCGCCCGTCTTCGTCCGTCCGAACAAGCAGCTTCCCTCCCTGTTGCACCGAATCCTCTCCCTCTCGGATCCGAACTCTCGCCGCTCCAGCCAATGAGCCCACCGTACTTCTTCCGCTATCAGCGTCTCCTTCTTTATCTTCAAGTTTTGCTCCTCGGAAGGCGACATGGATCATGTGATTGATCACAAATCTGTGATCGCGTTTCTCGGACAAGTATCCCTTTTGTAGAGGCTTCTGAGTTCTTCTCTCAGGAAAATTGCAGATCTCGTCTGTGCGAAGCATTATGGCCGTGGGGAGTATGTAGTCCATGAAGGAGAAGTTGGTGAAGGACTTCACATCATCTAGGATGGCCTGGCTGAAGTTTCTATATCTGTTAATTCAGAGGAAGGAAACCGTCCAGAGTTTCAATTGAAACAACATGACTACTTTGGATATGATGATTCTGTTCATGAAGGCAACGTAATTTCCTTATCTAAGTTAACCTGTTTACTACTACCGCATGGAAATAATGACATACTGTAGCCAAAATCAATACGGAATGCTGATGGAACTCTAGAAGATTTTTCACTGGTTGAACATGTTTTACATCCGGAGCCTCTTGAGGTGGACATATTTCGAGGAATTATATTGCCTGATGCTCCATCTTTTAGACAAGTTTTTAGAGGACAGTTGATCGGACAGGCATTAGCGGTAATATCCAAGCCTAAAGATTGTCTTAAGTTTGTGCACAGCTTGCATGTCTATTTTATTGTGGCTGGTGATAACAATGCGCCAATGATATATCAAGTTCATCATGCGCGTGATGGAAATAGCTTTGCTACTATAAGAGGGGAAGCTATACAACATGGCAATGTGATATTTGACGTTACTTGCTTCATTTCAGAAAGAAGAGGTAGGTTTTGAACATCAAGAAGCTTTGATGCCCAATGTTCCTGCTCTAGAGGCATTACCATCAATGGAAGCGGCTCACTGATCCTCGTCTTCCCATACACTACTGAAATGATGTCGCTAGAAGAAAATCTGTTCCTTGGCCTATCAAGCAAAGATTTTATGCATCGAACAACTCAGTTAGACAAATAAAAGCAAGATTGAACTATTGGTTTAGAGCAAAAGGGAAACTTTTAGATGATCAAGCTTCACATAGATATTTGCTAGACATAAGTACTCATGCATGCTGCTTCAGCATGACGAGGAAACCAGGATGTCTTTTATACTGGTTTGAAGGCCTATGCGACGCTTCTCATAAGCGGTAGGTGCAAGAAAATCTCTTGGCCGCAGTGTCGCAAGATACCTACTATGCACGATTCCCATAAGCGCGGTGGAAAGACCTTAATACTCTCGATATAGCCCCTTATAAGGGGATGACGCTGGAAGGTTGCCGAATTTCATTCCAAATACCTGTACATCTGTCTATTTAATATATTAAATTTCTGTACCTACTACTTTAATACAATTGCAAATATTTGCTAGATATAAGTATTCGTGCATGTTGCTTCAGCATGTCGAGGAAATCGGGATGCTTTTTATATAGGTTTGAAGATTTATGTGACGTTTTTTATAAGCACAATAGCTATAAGAAAATCACTCAATTGCGGCGTCGTAAGACACTTACCATGCATGCTTCCCATAAGCATGGTGGGAAGGTTATAACACTCCCGCTGCAGCCCTCTACATGGGGATGACGATGGGAGGTTGACGAATTTAATTCCAAACACAGATATTGAAGACCTATGCACATTTTCTTAAGCGTGGTGATTTTAGAAGCCTATTTAAGCCGCAGTGTCGCAAGAAATTGACTATGCATTCTTTCTTGCATGGCGAAGACTTCAAGCACTCGTGTTGACCTTTGAATGTGTCATTTAAAATCAAGTAAATGACATAGAGATTAAATGCCATAAATCAATCAAATTAATTAAATTGATTTGATTTGAAAATTGATTTCATAATGCGTCGAAGCATTAAAATTAATTAAATAAAATATCAATCGATTAATGATCGATTCAAAAATTAAAATTAATTTTGATGAAATTATGCGAAATCAAAGTCGAAGCCTCGATGATGTCTAAATGACCTCGTTAAAATTGATTGGCCGGCCGCCGAAACGCCGAACCTATCAAACGACACTCATACGGCCGAATCGGCAAAAGCGCGAGGGTCGATTAATTTAAGCGGACGGCGACAATGATTAGAATTTATTTCAACCATCGCCGACGTTATTTAAACGACCTGATCGAAATTGATCGCCATCGCGTTTCGACCGAAATACTAAATTGACACCCATATTGCTAGGGTTTGTCAAAAGTAATAAAATCGCAATTAAAACGACTAACAGCAGCTTAATCCGCTAATCACCACTAAACCCCTTTAATTCCCTACCTAACCCGCCGCTCCTTCGACCAATCAGAGGAGACCGACGCCCTAAAGGCCGAAACGAGGCGTTGACCCTCTCATTCGACGATTTCTTTCGACATTTCCTCGTTTCGCTCTTCTCCTCTCTACTCTCTTCTGATCAAGTTTCTCACGACTTCACTTCAGACGCATTCCCTCTCGTTCTTCTGCTTTCATTACGCGACGATTCTCGGAAGCTCTCGTTTGCTTTCCCCGATCGGTTTCTAGACCTACTGAACGCTCTCCTCAGACGAAAAGAACTCTCGTTTCTGGCTCGCTCTTCTCCTCTCACGATTCTTCCTTCCTCTTCCGTCACACACGTGAAGAACCGAACTGGATCATGAGCCTTAGCTAACTAGCAAACCCTTTTCCTCCTTTCCTCTTAGCATTCAATCCTCCGTTGTTTCTCTAACCCTAAGCTTGTTTTATGCATTTGAGCTTCTTTGAAATTAGGGTTTTGCTAAATATGCTATATCTTATGCTTGGGATTATGCTAAGAGTTTCCTTGGGATTTGATGATGTATGGCCAAATCTCATTTCTTATTGCCTTTATTCAATGGATTTTGTGATGCATAGCCTACTAAAATGACTTGGGATGATGTATGGCCCAAATATTGTGTTGTTTGCTTTTTTTTATGGATCCTTATGTGTTTCCTTTGCTGAAAATATTTCTATCTAAGGGAAAATCATTAGCTTATTGTCTAGAGGCATAAAGCTTGCTGAAATTTATTTTTTTTTAAGGGGGAATCAATCATCTTGCTATTTATGGATAAAATACTTACTGAAAATATTCTCCCCAAAGGGGAATCAATCATTTGGTTATTTGATGAGTATAGCTAGACTTTCTTATCTAAGGAAAAGATCAATTAGCTTGTTTGATGAGATATGATGATGTTCTCCTGAATTCCATGCTTCTACTTTGCTTCAATTGATTTCTGAAGGAATTATATATATATCATGCTCTTTCATATGCAAGTTGAAATCAAATTAAAAGTTTTTGGTTATACCACTGCATTATCTATGAGTTTCATTCTCGCATACTGATATGTGATATCTATAATGGAAACGCTTATTATCAAAGTTTTATTACTTCTCACGACACCATGCACTTTGGCGTGACTCCGCCTCTCATTCCCATGGGAGAGCGGAGTAAGAATTTTTTTGATATGGAGAAGGATTCATGCTTTCTTTGATTTATATGCAAATGAAGCTTTAAATTTGTGATATGATATCATGTTCTCCAACATATAAATGCTTATCAAAATTTCTACGTGTCTCACGAATACACCTACGATGCCTTCTTGCATGGTGGCGCCGCCTCTAACCCCACGGGAGAGCGTCATAAATTTTGATTATTTTCTTCTAATCAGATATACATGCAGGCAGCTTTCTTTATGTTCATATGCAAATGCGAGCTTTAAATTATAAGTACCTACCATGTTCTCCAACATAGTAGGGAAATGCTATGCTATCAAAATTTATTTGTCTCACGACATACACCCACGCATCTTTGCATTTGGCAGGTTCATCATGAACTGGAGAGGGAGCATTAAATTTTGATTATTTTCTCTAATCGATATATACATGCAGCTTTCTTTATGTCATATGCAAACGAGCTTTAAATTTATTATTAATACCTACCATGTTCTCCAACATATAAATGCTATGTTATCAAAATTTCTACCGTGTCTCACGACATACACCCACACGCTTTCTGCATGCGCCCGCCTTCATAACCCCCACTGAGAGCCGAGGTCTTGTAAATTTTGATTATTTTGCTCATCTTATAGCTCACATTCGTTCCAATGCGGGGAAACTGGATAAGATGTTCATATTGTTCCAACGTGGCAGAACTGTTATAAATACTGCTCACATGTCTAACGCGACAATAAAACGTGCAACCCATGCGCCTTTCTAGGGCAAATAAATTTTGAGGGTTTCACGACACCCACCATGCACGCGGCATGGGTTCCTCCCGTTCTATGTGGATGACGCCGAGGTCAAATTTCTAATAAAAAAAGAGGAGTTGAAATGTATATAAATGCTTATACTTTAATTTCATATACATGTGAATGCAAATTTATCACATATGTGCTCACATTGTTCAATGCGGAAATCATGATAAGATTTCTCGCTTGTTCCAACGCAAAAGAACTAATCGTCATATGAACCCATGCACGCGGTTGGTAAATAAATTTTACCGATGTCTCAGACACCTACCACACGCCTTTCTTGAATGGCCTCTCAAGAAATTTCGCGGGGACGACGGAGGTCAAATTTTATAAATAAAAAAAAGAAAAAAAAAAGAAAAAAAAAGTAGAATGATGATGAAATGCTAGGTTCACATGGGCTTAAATCTTTTTGGTTATATATGAATACTCATACCTCACTTTACTTATCTCAATCACGATTTACATATATACATAAGATATACAAGACTCAAAGAAAATATAATAAATAAACTAAATCTACCATATAACTGACATATATCAAGAAGATAAAATTGAGTTAGAAAAGAAACTCACAAGTATGTGACATTTAACCCTCTTAAGTTGAAAGAACTTAAACTTGCTTAATGGAGAAGAGAGTAGAAAATGTAAGATTTCAAGGAAATCTCTTATTTATAGGCTTCCTCTCTTCCTTTACATCCATCTTGATCGACACTTATGGCCATAAATGCAGACGCAAGGAAACCATCTCCATTTGTCATGATGCACATGACATATGCGCCTCGATCCTTATCCCTTTCTTTAAAAAAAAAAAGAAAATAAAGTCTTTGACATACCTCTTAATAAATTTAATGAGTATTCCCTTTGCATGATGAGCAGATTGAAGGAGGTGGATTTTAATTAATCCACTTCTTTAAATGAAATACATCTAATTATATTTTTATATTCCCTTCCCTTCAAGAGAAATAAATTACATGAAAAAATATTTAAATCTTTATGTTTGATTTTGTTACATAAGACGATCTAAATCAATCATTTAGCCCATTACCTTATGATCATATTTCCAAATCATTATTTCAACCCTTTATGTTTGATTTACAAGAAGAAATCAATAAATCAAGTTTTATTTGGCCATTATCTTGATCATATGCCTAAATCAATTATTTTCAACCTATACTTGATTTAAAAAATCTATTAAATTTAAATCAAATGCTATTTTATTTTGCTCATTACCTTATTTAGATCATATGCCTCCAAATCATATTTTCTCTGATTTTGTTACATAGGTGATCTTGCTCAAACAAATTTAAATCCACTTTAAGCTATCACTACATATGATTATTTATTTCATATATCGCTTCATTTCGTGATTTAAAAGAGTCATTTGTTAAATAACTATTTAAAGATATTCTAATCAAAGATCTATCTTATCTGATATTGCTTGAATAAGTTTCAAAAATGCCAAATACAAAGCAGATGCTATATAATCGTTTTTCTGACCGGCCCGTTAACAAATCAAAATATCAAATCTAAACTCAGAACGCATAATTTCAAATATTTAATGTCATGCAATTTTCAAAAGAATGATACGTGTGTATGTTGAGATCAAATATCTAAAAAACATAATCAAACGCAAAGTCAAATCAAAAGAACAGATGTTACATAATCCGGTTTGGTCTTGACCGTCCTTAACAAAACCCAAAAAATATATCTAAATTCAAAATTTAACCACGCTTTCAACTAGACATTTAATGCCCATACAACATTTTAAAATGATATCGACATAAAGTTGTTTCAAAACAATAACATACATACAAAAATAAAAGAATGTATACATCCCTTGCTTGTCTTGACCGTCCCAACAAAACTCAAAATCAAAATTTGACATCAAACTTCAACATTAAATCTTAATGTCCATGCAATTTTCAAAGAACGATATCCATGCATGTTAGTAAATACTAAGTCAAATACAAAGAAGATGTTATATAATCCGTTTGTCTTCTGACGTCCGTTAACAAAACCTAAAAATTTGATATTATAAGAATTTCAAATTAATAATATCAGTTAATTCATATAATACAAAGACATGAACCAACTAACATAAATTTAAAATTCAAACCCTCAAGAAGAAAAGTCCCAAACCCGATCCTCTATGTCAAACTAGAGTGGACAAGGAAGGATTATACTTGAGATAATGAATTTAGACCCTCTCAGAAACCGTGAAAGTAGACGGTCTATCAATCGATATTATGATCGAGAAGGTAATTATAATTAAAATTTGATAAATGATCATATATTCAAATCTAAAATCAATCATAAAATGATCAAAATTCAAAGAAAATAACAAAATATAAATAAAAAAAAATGAATTATTTAAATTAAAACTAAAAAAAAAAAATAAAAAAAATTAATCCACCCTCCAATTGTTTTCTGACAAATTAAGAAAACTTTCACAAAGAGCTAATGTCAAATTAAATACATAACTACCTTCACACTCAAATATTCCTAAAGTATGACGTGGCCTGCCCTCCGTCTCATGGTTGCTGAGCATGACACATAAATTTACGACTGAGCCTCTGACCGTGGTTCACGCGATATACCACTAAATTATTACCACGGCCACGTATGTTCTTAACGGCTTTTCTTTTGAGGAAATGTAATGTATTTGGGCAAAAAAGCTATGTTAGCTAAGGTTGACTTATATTTGTCCCCTGACAAACTCCACCCTCTACAGACACCTTGACGACGTAACCCATGTGTTGGACAAGGATCCTTCTAGTTGGTCAATTACCTCCTCTCGACTAAGCGGATCACATGACCGGATGACTAACCATGGGATCTTGACGGGCCATCGCTTCCCCACAAAAGTTTTAAGTTAAAATAATAAATTTCATAAGTTCTAAACTCCACTCACGCAATTATATACTGCTCTTTAACGATTCATGACTAAATCGAAAGTGCTCTCTCAAGATTGAGGGTAATTAACTAATGTCATAGGAAACCTGGAACCAGATATAAAAAGTTCTCACCAAATGAGAACGAAATCTCTGGGTAGTGTCTTATCTACTATTCATCTGCCTTCTGAAATTATCACCGACACTTAAACAACTCTTTCCTTTTTCCGAAAGATGTCGGTGGCGAATTTTCGGATCCCACAGATTTCTCGACTACTGGGACGTTTCTTCCATTTTCTAGTCAAATCTAAGTTATAATCAGTGGAGTATAAAAAAAAATGAAATGAAAATGAAATGAAATGATAAGTTAAACTTGACAACTTAAAGTTTTCTAAATAAAGTCTTAAGTTTTGAGATTTTATTTAGTGCATGTGTTTAGTATGTTTTATCTTATCATACCATATTTTGAAGTAAGGTGATAGTGCTTATTTTTAATTGCTAATTTTACCTTTAAACCTTAATTCGCACAAATACTGTCATCACATTTCCTAAGCATCAACATCCGCTTGGCAACATCCATCAATTTGAAGACGACCATCCGGTTTTGGTGGATTTCCCACCATCTTGAACGAAAGTCAGCCACTTGTCGGTGTAAACTCCCGACGCCATGTGCAACAATCTCTAAAAGGCGCTTGTGACCTACCGTAGGGTCACTTCAAAAGAAACAATCACCGGTCTCCCTGAGACATCATGAAGAGGTTATCGGGGACGGCCTCTTTTGTCCCTCGAATAATCACCGAACCATTCGCGGGAGGCATGACGCTTCTTCTTCATCAAGCAAGAGGAAGAAAAAGAAATCTCGCTATGCTCAACACTTATCGCCAACCGCAGACAATCAGAACCAGAGTTCCAACCCACAACCCCTTAAATGGGTTAAACCAATGCTACGGTCACCAAACAAATTCTTCGACCCCACAACATCAGCTCCCGCGAGGAAACCCAAACTATATTCAAAGTGCATCGCTCTCAAGGGAGAGGACTAATGAAGAAAATACCGTCCCTATCGGATGGACCGCTCCTCCAAGGAGACCTCATCCCAACTCAAATGGCAGACGCCAACATATTCACCCTGACACTGGTGTGACTGGACCTGGTCCCAGAATCCAAAGGTCCCGTGAAAGATCCTATAGCTCAAAAAGAAATTGCTAAAGAGAAATGGCGTGACATCTCGTGTGAATTCCCGTGAGATCCCAACTCAAATTTATCAAGATGGGAGCCTAAAAAGAGGGCCCCAAATGATAAAACATGACTTAGACACCTTGGAGAATCCTCCGTGATCCATCAATTAACTCATCCCATCAAGAGGAGGTTAACTTCATCAAGCTCTAATGAAGAAATTGATTCCACACTTGGAATCTAAGTTCATCGGAGACGCCGACCAAATTGGTGTCCAAGAGGACTAAGAAGAAGAAGAGGAGGCAACGACATGTCAAGTAGTGTATATGGTGCAACAAGTGGGTGAGCCATCCGGTGTGCCAATATCAACCTAAAGGCGTCAGACAAAGATCTCCTCAACCTCAAGAACAACAAAATGTTCAAATAGAGGAAGCATCCTCAGTCTCGTGAGAGGAACAACAAGAAGAGGAAGAAGAAAGGAAGAAAATCCCACCTTCACGATACTACCACTTTGCAAGCGCAGAGACAAATTCCGATGAAAGCCAAAGATAAAGAAATCGCCAAATATGAAAATGAGAAATGATGATGCGATGACAATGATGCGCTTAATGCAGAAATATTGCGAGTCCAACACTGCCCCCCAAATAATCATCAAGCTCCAAAGAATGCCAACGATGACAACCCTCCAATAAATTGATCTCACATGCTTCAAGGGTCCAAATTGAGCTCGAGGATTGAAATAAATGAGTCGACAACCCGCTTCTAATATACAAACTATATCCGCCGTAGCCTCTCAACTTGATATTATATTGAATGAGAAGATCAAAGCCGAAATTAGGGCGTAAAAATTGGTGAGCAAAGGTCGCCATATCCCTGGAATATGATCAAATTCCATATCCAAAGGGGATATTCAATGCCAAAGTTCAATCTATTCGACGGGAATGGTAATCCCAAGCAGCATCTGGCCCAATTCAAAGCATCCTGCGATAATACAGGGGGTAATGATGCATTATTATTCCGCCAGTCGTTTAGTTAACTGACCGCTGAATGATGCCGAAGCTAAATGACTGATCAAATTTTTTGCCAACTTGAAAATATGTTCGTTAAAGATTCGCAGCTAGTCAAAAGAAACGATCTCACTTGGGAGAAGAGAAGAATCAAGCATCTGATATATTACGCTGCGAATGAAAATGTGAACAACAGAAGAGCATGCAATTCAATTATCACGGGCAACATCGATGATAAGATGATCTTATGGGCTTCACCACACATTTCAAGAGCTACTGATAGGTGGCTAAATTTGAAAAATTAAATTTATCCCGATACCACCAAGATAAATCTAAAAGAGCAAAGCTCAGACTCAAAGAAAGGTGAAACGATTTCACCTCATACAAGAGGAAAGAAAAGCTGCTTAGTCTATAACGTAGACAAAGAAAGGCTACCTGCCTATCAAGAAAACCAAGGCGCTCAATCGCCCACAACCCAAGCTCATACTTGAGGTAATGATGTACCTCGAGGTCGCCGTGAAGCACCAAAGCAAACAAAAGGAGCAATGACGGCCGACCCTAAAAGAAAAGTCGAACAAAGAGTATTCTTTTAAGAGGAAAGCCAAATTGTTTAAACATGCACTCAAAGTAGTCTCCAACTACCGAGTGTAAAAGACCAAGAGGCGGACAAGCGATAATCCTAATTATGTCCATATCATCGCCATCCTTGAAGATTGTTACATATTCAAAGATTGCTAGAGCGAAAATATAAATGGAGAATTCACATTACAAAGGTATTCAAGGTCCAAGAAAGAATCCACCAAAGTAATCACCTCATCTCCGACTAAAGCAATGATAAAGGCAAAGAGAAGTCGGTCGATGATGAAGGATGGCGCCGCAGCCTCTAAAAGATCAGAAAAATGTTAAAGCAATTGGAAGCTGCCTGTGTATTCAAATGGAAATCACCACTTGAGTC
Source organism: Cymbidium sinense (assembly GCA_021442155.1). NCBI lineage: Eukaryota > Viridiplantae > Streptophyta > Magnoliopsida > Asparagales > Orchidaceae > Cymbidium > Cymbidium sinense. The sequence continues at coordinate 138,676,248 of CM038215.1, read as the reverse complement.
TGACTTGAGTTGAGACAAACATAAGCTATGAAGGCTAGTTCATCTCACTAAAGACAGCCAAATACCAAAATGGAAGGCTAAGAAACCGCCAAACAAAAAAAAATAAATAAATAAAAAGAAGAGGATAAACAAAATGTTACTACTACTATCATGGTCGAACGTAACACAAAAGATCATCAATAAAGATTATGTACAATCGAAGACCACCTATCACGCGTAATTCGCTTCAAATCTTCGATCAATGAAGAAGGGGGAAGAAGTCAAGAACTTCCTACAGTCTTGCTTGATGATGCATGATCGATAAGTGAAGAACTCGCTTCCAAATGAAGATGAACCGAGCTCACCATATCAACAGACATAAAAAAAATATAAAACAGGGCAGTGATTCTGAATCTTCTAGTCTATCATTGACGCGAAGATAAGAATCGAATATCCAAAGATTCGATGCAAATGAAGTAGCAAATATGAGTGGTCGAGTGCTACCATCTCAACAGAAAGAGCCAATGAATAAAGATAAAGGAAAAGAAATTGAAATCAATGAAAAGTTATCCCTAAGGATTCAAATAAGAAGCCTTCATCAAAAGGGATACTACAATATTCTATCCCATCTAAGGAAAATTAAGACAACTTAGTGTATAAGCACTTCTAATGTCAAGATCTCCGCACCTTAATTGAAGCTCTCAAAGAGCCGGAAAGTTCAAGCATATTTTGAACGCCTAACTGAGACCTTGCATGTTCAAGAGCCTCCAATCGTCACATTTTCGTAAGATGATCTAATGGGATCGCAGAGCACAATCGCCTCTCAGATGTTACAAAAGTGATGAAATTATAATACATGGATCTTAATTGATCCTGCCCTCCGTGAATCTTATGAATTGAGAACTCTTAGATGTATCTCTAGATGTACAACATCCGGGACGAGTAAAGTCATGGTTCAAGGTTTCAATGAGAGACAAAACTATCGTCATTCGTCCTTCCTCTTAAATTTGGAGACCTCTACACAAGCCAAATTTCATGTGATCGATGCAGATACTTCATTCAGAGCTCTCCTAGGTCGACCATGGCTTCATAAGTATGGTATTGTCCCATCTACATTGCATCAATGTATGAAATATACAAAGGATGGAGAAGAATGCCAAATTGTGGGTGACATGCAACCTTTGTGCATGAAATGAAGATTTATCAAGATGCCGCTATTTCTTCCAGGAATCAAAGCTAACAAAACAACTAGAAATACCGCATCTACTTCAAAACCCATAAAAGAACAAGTTAAGAAGAGAAGAAGATAAAATGAATAAAGAAAAGGAGGTTGTTCCAAATATTCCTAGGATATAAAGAACAGTCCAAAATCAATAACACTGCCCTCATCAAGCGTGAATCAAGAAGAAGATGAATGTGTTCCTTCTAAATCCAAAGGTCCACATGACTCTTCGGTAAAGCTCGATCAAGAAGAACATTTGACTCGATTATGAGTTCAAATTGCTTTTGAAGGTAAGTGCAATGCACCTACTTTAAAACAATCATAGATCCATCGCCACAGAGACTACACTCATTACCCCTCCTCACATTTTAAAGAAATCACCCCTCGAGAAACTCACAAAGTCGAGGAACTGGTGACCTTCTATGTACCTCCTCTCCTGAAAACACGCCGAAGCGCTTTTATAAACCGAGGGTGTCAAGAAGAAGATCCGATTGGGTAATGCAAGTTATCCAAGAAGAAGAAGCTATGCCCACAAGGATACCAAAATATTACTCCAAAGATGCAAACCTAATGCAAACATGGGGTCCAGTGAGGAAGCAAAGGACTAAGCTCTTTGAAATGATGTGGTACCCAAAAGGTTCTCAAACCATTGGTAAGAGAAATAAACACACTACCAAAGGCCTTGGTTTCATCCAAGACAACGGTCCACAGATATACCGTTACGCTAGAATGTGAATAAGAGAGTGATGATGAGGATGAGAATTTCATTCTTAATGTTAGTCTCACAAATAATGAAGAAGTAGAAGCTGACCCACCAAGAGCTTGAAGATGGTGGGGAGGCCTACTATGGATGAACTTAAAGAAATTAATTGGGAACCGAGAGGATCCCTCAACGCTCATCCTTTCCACAAGATAAAGTGGAAGAATTAAAAATCTCAGGAATTGTGGATCTGTTTGGACATATGCCGAAATGCCGTGCTTATCCTCGATATACGGTTCACAAACCAAGCAATTAAGCCGACACCACCAAGCAAGCCTCTAGCGAATGAGATTGGAGAAGAAGAACGTAATGCGTAAAACCAAGAAGCTCATTGAAGCCGGTTTTATTCGAGAAGAAAAATACCGATGATAGCTAATATTGTCCCCGTAAAAGAAGAATGGTCGATTCAGACCAGATCGACTTCGTGATTTAAACAAAGCATGTCCAAAGGATGACTTTCCGCTTCAGATCGAACCGGCAAGTGGATAACACTTCAAACCAGACATGTTCTCATTTATGGACGGATCGTCGTTACAATCAAATCAAGATGGCTCAAGATGAGATATACCTCATTCGACGCCAATTGCATATATTGCTACGTCATGCCCTTCGAAGAATGCCGAGCTACATACGTGGCTATGACATGAATCTTTGACGAGTTGATTCATCAAAAGTAGAGTGCTATGTTGATGACCGTTGTCAAGAGTATATCGCAAAGATCATCTCGATGATTTAAGGATCGCTTTGAAAGAATCAAAATATGATCTCAAGATGAATCCTCTGCGCTGAGTTTCTGAAAGTTCCTTGGATATGTCATGCGCCGTGGAGGATTGAAATCGATCCCAACAAAATCAATTGTCAAATGCCTCCAAGGAGTCTTCGCCAACTTCGCCCATACACATCTCGCATTCATTAGAAGATTTATATCAAATCCGTGCGATGTCGCACTTTGCAAAATTAATGAAGAAAGATACTCCTTTCAAGTGGACTAAGAATGTCAAGAGGCCTTCGACAAGATCAAGAATATTTGTTGAACCCACCCATTCTTGCAGCCCAATCCCGTGAAAGCCTCTCATATTGTACAGCAAAGACTAAGAATCTCGTGCTCTGTTGGCTCAAAGATAATGAAGGAGAAATGCTCTATATTAATTAAGACGAAGAGAAGCCGTTATTCTCCAATTGAGAAGCATTGTTTGACGTTAATTTTCCGCCAAAAGTTACGCCATTACATGCTATCTCATAAAATTACCCTTATCTCCGATCCTCGAAGTTCTTGATGACAAGACCAACGCCGACAGGGCCGCACGATCGTCCTTCTATTACAATTTGATATTACATATGTTCCGTAAAGCGGTGAAGGGCAAATTCTAGCAGATTTTCTTCTTCGCTCATCCCATACCAGACTCATTGCTTAACGATGATCTTCGATGAGCAAATCATGCACATATATGAAAAGAAAAGCAACAAATGTGGGAATTGTATTTTGATGGAGCTTCCATTAGATACACTCAACCCTCAAATCTTCCAAAGGCTCAAGTTTGGTATCGGCCTCATTCGATCACACCAAGGTGGCATACGAGACATTCTTATAAATTAACTCAACCCCAACCAACAACGGAATATGAGGCTATGTTGAAGCCATTTCCATGGGAGTCCGAATTTGCAAATTTATGGCGATTCTCAACTCATCATTAATCAAGTGTTGGGCCTTTACAAAATCAACAAGCTTGAATCTACTATCACAAACGAGTTCTCGAGCTTATGAAGCAAATTCCAAATGTCATTATGACTGAGTCTGAGCTAATAGCAAAGCGATTGCTTAGCTAAATTAGCTAAAGAAATGGCAGTATGGATGACGACGACTACATACTAATTGTGTTTACTTTCGTCGAGGTCTAGAGCCGATAAGTTTAAAATCCCATTTGGAAGAGGGGTCATCAAATAAATCGGCGAGTGCGACTCATGTTGCTCCTTACACTCCACTACAATTACTTTCCAAAGTCAACAAGACAAGCTTCAAACCATTCGGATGAGAAAGCCTCAAACTGAGGAAGCTAAAACCATGATGAAATTCTTATAGTAGAGAAGGAAGGCGGAGGCGACCCTTCATCGACTACTTCAAGGAGAAATTGCCAAGTAATAAGTCGATAGGCATGACTTGAGAAAAGGCTTCGTATATGCTTATGTTGGCAATACTACGTATCGTAGATCCTTGAGCGGATGTGGGCTGATGTTTGGGAATAGAAGAAGCCAACAAATAATTGTTGAAATCCATCAAGGACTTTGTGGTGCAATCAGTCTAAAATGGCTTTCAAAATTAAAAGAATTGGATCTTATTGGCCGTCATGGTAAAAGATTGTATCGCAAGATGCCATGAATGCAGTCCGCGGTAACATAATTCATCGACCTCAAATCCGTTGCATCCCGATAGCATCTTGGCCGTTTGAGTCTTTGGGGAAGATGTAATTGGACGATTGATCGCCATCATCGGTGGTCAAGCTTCATCTTAGCGACCGATTATTTCTCCAAGTGGTTTGGCTGCCATTTAAAGAAGTTCTGGTGAACAAGTGTAACTTCTTTACCCTGATATGTTTATAGATTTGGTGTACCACGCCGAATCATTTCGAACATAGTTCGACCTTCTAAAGTTTATAAATTCTTGTCGGCATAAGATTGATTGGCGATATTCATCAATTTATAATCCAGAGCAAATGGCTTGGTGAGGCATTTAATAAAACACTAGTCAAATTGCTTAGAAAAATTCTCAGAAATAAAAGGGGTGCGCAAACTTGTGGAGCTTATGGGACCACTTACAAAACTCTACAAAGTCTACTCCCATGCAGTGTTTGGGGAAGTTTACCTCGAAGTTGAACTACCTTCGCTCAGGTAGCCATTCAACAAAATCTTACCCAAGATGAGAATGCTCGTCTGGGATGGAAGAGCTTGATGCGGCAGAGGTCGGGGCTCAAGCTTCGACAAAATCTAGAAGTTTATCGGGCAGAATGTCAGGCATTCGATCATCTGATGTCCTCGAGCTTTTCGGGAAGGAGAATTGGTCACAGTGTGAAGAGAGAAATCATCCCTCATGAGGTGGCGGTAAATTTGAACCTAATTGGGAAGGACCTTTTGTTATTGAAAAGGTATATCGAGGAGGCTGTCGGCGTGACTTCAAGGTGAAAGACCAATGCCGATCAACGGTCGGCATTTAAAGAAATATTACACATGAAAGTGTGATTGGACAAATCATTTGAAAATCTTTATTGTCAAACACTTATGAAAATTTTCATTGGAAATTCTCTTGTAATGCATTTCCAAAATAAAATAAAATCCCCTGTTAGGCGCATTTTTTAAAGTTTTTTATAGTAAAGTATCGAGCGTTCACTGGTAAGACGCCTTTCTTTCTCTTTGGGTTGACATGGTGCTAGTCGAGATCCCCACATGCATACTCAATTATATTATGCTCAAATTTAAAAGTCTTACAAGAAAATTTTCAAGTGCAAACTTCAACAAACCAAGTTGGAAGGACATTTTCATCCCACATCAAATCTAAAGGCTCGAGTTGGTGTATAAGGTCGGACTCAACGCCCATAAAGTAGTCGGGCAGTGCTTACTCACAAGGTAGTAAGAGATCCCCATCTCGTTAGCAGGATAAAATCCTTCATCAATTGCTTTCCAGCGACTCAGTGGGTGTATAAGGTCGGATTCAACCGTAAATATGGCCAGTGTGACGGATCTGCTTTTCAAACCGCCACAAAGTAGTAAGGGATCCTCCTACTTAGTTAGTTGACAAGAGCATCCAAATCCCAAATCTCTCCAACTTGGTGAGTTCAAGTGACAGGGGAGAAATTATCCTATTGGTAAGGTCATCTTCTCAAAATTCTACAAAAAAAAAATCCTTACGAGAAGGCCTTGGTAGAGTTTGGAATCAAATACAAATGTAAAATCTCAACTCCTTGATAAGTCTATCAAAGCGAGAAAGCAGGAAATTCTTCTTGATAAGTCCAGATCAAGCAAAAGCGAGAGAAGAAGTATCCCAATGTTTATAAGCTAAATCGAACTAAGGGAGTTTTGTCATCAAGATGTTCATTACATGTGCAAAGCACGTGATGACTCTTTGCCATTGATCCAACACAAGCTCGAGAGGCTGGGTGGCATTTATCCTTCTGAAACCCAAAGCGGAAAGAGGCGAAGGTAATTTTGTATCGCGACAATCTCTAGATAATTGGGGACTTTCCTCCATCAAATCGTCAAGATGAAGCGGGATAAAGGAGGCACAAGAATCTGAATCCTCGAGATGAAATCTTCAACAAGTCACAAAGCACGGGGCCAGAAGACATTTCTATCTCATCAACTCCATCAAGTCCGAGGCACAAAGCGAGACGAGGAAAATACAAATCCCAAATTGAGATGAAGTCTTCAACAAGTCCATCAGTACAAAGCCGAAGACATTCTTGTCTCACCAACTCCATTAAGTCCATCAAGGCACAAAGCGGGACGAGGAAAAATGAAATCTTCAAAGTCCCGTCAGCGGCATGGGGAAAGATGTTCTCTTCTCAAACAAACTATCGCCATCAAGCTAAGGCACAAAGCCGGGGCAGGAGAAAATATGAATTTCAAATTTTGAGGAAATCTTCAACAAGTCCAGCACAAACATTGGACTAATGACAACAAATCGGTTCAATGAGTTGTGCGAGTCGATAAAATTCAAGTTTGCCCAAGTTGAGAGTTATACTCACTTTCAAGCAACGATCGGTATTCGAGAGTTGTAGAAACTTACGTGACGCAAATCTCTTGGAGATCCGCAAGGTCAACTAGTGTACAACAAACACGGTCCGCTCATGCGCATATGTTTGTTGGGGCATTTTGACCTACTATGTTAAAATAGTAAATGACTAGAGGTTAAATAATCGCGATCGAAATTAATTAAATTGATTTGATTTGAAATTATTCATAAATCTTAAAATTAATTAAATAGAAAATATATCAATTAATGTCGATCAAAATTAAAATTAATTTTAATGAAATTATCATAAATCAAAGTCGAAAGCCGATGATTCATGACCTCGTTTGCGAAATTGATCCGTCGTCAAAGCGTCAAATATCAAAGCGACACCTTCCGGTCGAATCGGCAGATCGAGGGTCGATTAATTTAAGCTGACGTGCACAATTTAGACTTTTCAATGTCGGCGTTATTTAACGATCAATTGATTGATCGGTATTCGTTCGGCACTGAAACCTAAATTGACACCCATATTGCGGGTTTGTCAAAGTAATAAAATCGATTAAAAGCGACTAAATGACTAATGCTAATCACTTAAACCTCTTTAATTCTCTACCTAACTCCTTGACCGATCGGAGCTAAAGGCAGCAGGCGTTGACTCTCATTTGACCTTTCCCTTTCGACATTTCCTCTCGTTTCCTCTCGGTCTCTCCCTCTTTTTCTCTCGTTCGATCGCTTTAGGGCACGACTTCCCTCCTTCGGCATTCCCTCTCTCGTTCTCACTCTCTCAGCTTCGCTCTCCCCTTCTGCTCTCGTTCTTCTCGGTCTCTCTCTGAAACTCCCCTCCCTGCGAGAACTCTCTGTTCTCACTCTCGCTCTTCTCCCTCTCACGATTCTTCCTTCTCTCTGTCATACGTGAAGAGCACGATAGCCCAGTGAACCCTAGCCTGAAACCTTTTCCTCCTTTCCTCTTAGCATTGAAACCTCAGGTTGTTTCTCTCTAACCCCAAGCTTGTTTTATGCATTTGAGCTTCTTTGGAAGTTAGGGTTTTGCTAAATATGCTATATCTTATGCTTGGGATTATGCTAAGAGTTTCCTTTAGGGATTTGGGATGATGTATGGCCCAAATCTCATTTCTTATTCCTTTATTCACATTTGTGATGCATAGCCTACTAAAATGACGGGATGATGTATATATATTGTGTTGTTTGCTTTTTTTATGGATCCTTATGTGTTTCCTTTGCTGAAAATATTATCTAAGGGGAAAATCATTCTTATTGTAAGGCATAAAGCTTCTGAAATTTATTTTTTTTTTGGGGAATCAATCATCTTGCTATTTATGGATAAAATCTTTCTTGAAAATATTTCTAAAAAGAATCAATCATTTGGTTATTGATGAGTATAAGGTTCTTTGACTTTCTTATCTAAGGAAAAGATCAATTAACTGTTTGATGAGATATGATGATGTTCTCCTATGAATTCCATGCTTCTCTTCAATTGATTTATGAAGGAATTATATATATATCATGCCTCTTTCATATGCAAGTTGAAATCAAATTAGAAAGGGATTTGGTTACCACTTGCATTATCATGAGTTTCATTCTTTACATACTTGCATATGTGATATCTTGTTAAGAAATCTTTATCTTGTCAAAGTTTAGCATTGTCTCGACACCACCCATGCGCCTTTCTTGGCGTGGTGAGCGCTCGATCTCTCTAAATGAGAGAGCGAAGGCTTGTAAACGATATGCATGGAGATGATTCATGACTTTTTTTCTTTTGATTTATATATGAAATCGAGCTTAAATTTTGTGATATAAATTCATCATGTTCTCCATAGTGAAATCTTGTATCAAAATTTTGCGGTGTCTGCGAATACACTCATGCCTTTCTTGGCATGGTGGGGTTATCTCTCTAGACTCTGAGAGGAGAATTGTAAGTGATTATTTTCTTCTTCGACAGGCGTCTTTATGTTCATATGCAAATCAGCTTTAAATTATAATTAATACACCATGTTCTCCAATATGTGAAATGCTATCTTATCAATTTTTGTTGTCCATACACCTGCCTTTGGTGGTGCAGCTGTCTCTCATGCAACCCTGGAGGGAGATTGTAAATTTTGATTATAATCAATATATGCAGGCTTTCTTTATGTTATATGCAATCTGAAACTTTAAATTTATTATTATAAATCTATGTTCTCCAACATGGTAGAAATCTTATTATCAAAATTTCGTGTCTCATACACCTGCATGCCTTTCTTGGCGTGGTAGCTGATGTAGCCCCTGGGGAGGTGGAGAATTGTAAATTTTGATTATTTTTATATCTTATAAGCTGCGTTCTTGTTGTGCGAGGAAACCTTGATAAGTCTGTTAATGTTGTTTTAACGTGTGAAATCTGATGATAAATCTCGTTGTTCCGGCGTGGAATGATAATCTTATACGCGCACTTTCTTGGCGTGGTGGGCAAATAAATTTCGGTAGGGTGTCTCGACACTACCATCGCCTTTCTTGGCGTGGTGGGAAACTAGTCTCGAAAGCTATGGGATGGCCAGGGAGAACTGCCAAATTTCTAATAAAAAAAAGAGGAGTTGAAAAATGTCTATATAAATGCTTATACTTTAATTTCATGTATCATTGCAAATTTATTCTATGTTATATAAGTACGTTCACATTGTTCCAATTTGGAATCTGTGATAAATCTTGCTCGTTGTTCCATGCAGAGATCATGTGTTGAAATGCCTTTCTTGGCGTGGTGCAAATAAATTTCTATGTCTCATTATGCACCTTCTTGGCGTGGTGGGAATCTTTAGTCTCTCACGACCACATACGAGGAGTTTGAAATTTTATAAAAAAAAGAGAAAAGAAAGTAGATAGAAAAGAAAGGATGAAATCTTAGGTTCAGTTGGCTTAAAGTCTTCTGGTTATATATGAATCTTTATACCTCCCTACTTTACTTTATCATTCTGATTTACTATATCATAAGATATAGTGAGACTTGAAGCAAAATCGTATGAAATAAACCAAATATATATAACTTGACATATATCAAGAAGATAAAATTGTTGAGTTAGAAAACTCAAGTATGTATGCTTAACAACTCTCAGGTTGAAAGAACTTAAACTTGTGGAATATGGAGAAGGAGAGTAGAAAATGTAATTCTTTGTGAAGGAAATCCCTCTTATTTATAGCTCTTCTTCCCTTTTGCCATCCACTCTTATGGCATCGACCGTGGCCTGTCATAAATTGCGTCTGAGGAAACCATAAGTGATGCCACTTGTCATGTTGCATTATGCATGGACATGGCATGCATGTATCCTTATCTCTTTGAAAAAAAAAAAGAAAATAAAGTCTTTCTTGCCATACTTTAATAAATTTAATGAGTTTGTGTCCACTTGCCATGAGTGCTTGCATGTGAAGGAGGTGGATTTTAATTAATCCACTTGCTCTCTTAAATGAAATATGACATCTTCATATTTTTATATTCCTTTCCTTTTCAAGAGAAATAAATGGGCTATATGATGGTCGTATAAATCAATTATTTTCACCCTTTATGTTTTCTGATTTTGTTACATAAAGATCTTTAAATCAAATGCTAAGCCATTTAGGCCCATTCACTTCTTATGATCATATGGTATAAATCAATTATTTTCATTATTTATGTTTCTTGATTTGCTAAAGAAAATTTTAGCAAATCAAATGCCTGCATTTTAGGCCCATTACCTTACTTATGATCATATGGCCTAATCATTATTTTCAACCCCTTATGTTGCTGATTTTCTACATAAAATTTTGCTTAAATCAATGCTAAGCATTTTGATTCCTACTTATGATCATATGGGCCTCAAATCATTATTTTCCTTATGTTTCTGATTTTGTTATATAAGGAGGTGATCTTGAAATAAAACAAATGCTAAATCCATTTAAATTTATTTACATATGATTATACAAATGATTTATTTATTTATATCCTTTCGTTGTGATTTAAAAGAGGTCGTTTGTTAAATTATTTAGATGTCTCAATCAAATCTTTATCTATCTTAGACCTCTTGATCAACACTTGCTTGAATAACAAAATGCTCAAATACAAAGAGATCTTTACATCGGTTTGGTCTTGGGCGTCAAGTTAAATCAAAAAATATCATGAAATCTAAACTTGCAAATTACCATTTTTTAAACATTCAATGTCATCATTTTAAAACAGTCGTGTATGTATTGAAGTTCAAAGATCAAATATAAAACATGTAATACGCAAGTCAAATACAAGAAGATGTTACATAATCCCGGTTTGGTCTTGGGGTCGGTTAACAAAACCAAAAAATATCATCTAAACATGATAAACTACGTTTAGACATTTAATATACATTTTAAAGAAAGATATCGTATGTATGTTGAAGTGTTCAATAATACATGTCAAGTTAGGTATAAACAAAAGAATCTTCTACATCCGGTTTGGTCTTGGACGGGTTAAGTTAAAACTCAAAATCAAAATTTGACATGAAACTTCATTAGACATTGCAATTTTCGAAAACGGATATGTATGCGTTGGAGTAAATACTAAGTCAAATACAAAGAGAACATATCTATAATCCGGTTTGGTCTTGGAGTGCGGTTAACAAAACCTAAAATTTGATATTATAAAATTTCAAATTAATAATATCGAGAACTATCATATAATACAACGTGACCTACTTTACAAATTCAAACTCAAGAAAAAAGTCCAGATCATACATGTTCAAACTAGAGTGACAAGGTTTTGAAGGATTATACTTCTTGAGATAATAAATTTAGACGTCCTCGTAGAAGCGGGCCAGTACATTATCAATTGATATTAACCCTATGATCGAGAAGGGTAATTATAATTAAAATTTCAATGATAAATGATCATATATTCAAATCTAAAAATCAATCATAAAATGATCAAAATTCAAAGAAAATAACAAAATATAAATAAAAAAAAATGAATTATTTAAATTAAAAATAAATAAAAAATAAAAAAATTAATCCACCCCTCCGCAATTGTTTGTCTTCGGATGAAAAATTAAGAAAACTTTGATCATGAAGCGATGTCAAATTAAATATAGCTACACAAATATTCTAAAGCGTGGGGCGTGGCGTGTCCTCTGTCGCGTGGTTTTCTTGATAACCACATAAATGGCGGTTGACTGAGCCCTCGGCCGTGGTTCGCGATGGCACCATTAAATTACGGTCGGCCAGCGGCGTATGTTCCCCACGGCTTTGCTCTTTGGTATGAAATGTAGAATGTATTTGGTTGGGCAAAAGCCTATGTTAGTAGGTTGACTTATATTTGTCCCCTTGCCTCCACCCAGTGAGGACACCTTGACGTAATGTGTTCGACAAGGATCTTTCGGTCGGGTTGGGTACTACCTCCTCACTAGCGGGAGGATCATGACGGAGGGATAGCGGAACCATGGGATCTTGATGGTCATCGTGTTCCCCCACAAAAGTTTTAAATTAAAATAATAAATTTCATAAGTTAAATTACTCATGCAATTATATACTCGTTCTTTAACGATTTATTATTGCTTAATCGAAAGTGCTTTCTCGGTATTGAGAGGGTAATTAATTAACTATAGGGGCTTGCTTTATAGGAAACACAGGCAGGATATAAAAGTTCTCACCAAATGAGAATGAAATCTACGGTAGTGTCTTATCTACTATTCATCCGAAATTATCATAACTTAAACAATTTCTTTTCGAAAGATGTGTGGCGAATTTCGGATCCCCACGAAGCGACCTCCTATATGGTGAGAATATTTGCTACCAAAATTTTATCAAAATATAGATTAATAATTAATGAAATAAAATAGTCAAAAGATAATATTTAATTCTTAAATGAGTAATAAGATCAATAATTGACCAGTCTAATATCTTAGTTGCTGAGATAAGATTGAAACATCATCATAACAATGTACAACAAGTTAGATATCTATCCAATGCAAACAAATGAATATTAATTTAAATAATTGAACAGGAGTTGAAATATTTCACGCCATTGAATTTGCAACACATCGTATAAGCGAACAAAAGATGTTAATTAAGGATTCAATTAAACTCTTGCACATATTATAAATCATGATCAAACAATCTAAAAATATACCCGCATGGGCACTGACATTATGCTGAATGTTTAAACTTAGTGTTTAAGGATGCTAGGTGGGTTGCTTCCTAGTTGGGTTTTAGGGCCGGGTTCAAATTAACAAAACTTAAAAATCCAAAAATAATATTATAATATTTCAAATTAATAAAATATTTGAGAAGCTAATTCTGTCATACGACAGAGATGATTCTATTATTAAATTAATAGTAAAGGATCGAAATAATAAACTAAAAGATCAGAAATTTATATCCGATGATGGTATTTGAATGAAAATTTCAACCAGAGGATACTTTTATCAACGTGATGATTGTTATTTCAAATCAAATTAAAATAAGTTAAATATCAATCGAAATGAAATTCGATGAATTATTAACAAAATGACTAAATGAAAATCAGTTAAAGATTTAAAATTTAAAATTCAACCTTCTTGAGATTGTTTGTCGGTGATAAATTAAGAAACTATTCACAAAGAGTTAATGTCAATTAAGTATCTGATTATATTCATTCTCAATCAATCTCACGCCGGAAAGGGCGACCATGTTCCATGCGTTGCCATTCTCGCATATGATGAGTTCTGTGGTCCTTTAATGGTGGTTTTAAATACAACCATTATATTACGGTGTAATTGTAGCTCGTGTATAATGGCTTTTCGCTTTGATATGTGAATCATATAAGATACTTGATAAAAAAGCCTCTGTCATTGGTAATTAAAACTTGACAAACACTACTGATAAGGTTCTTTTCGCAGCCATCTGGCGACAAGGATCTTTCGGTCGGGTTAATTACTTCTCCTAATTAAATGGTACCATGACCCGGGATGACGAAATCATGGGATCTAGATCGGGCGCATCATCGTTCCCCCAACCATCCGATTTAAGTTAATATGATAAATTTCATAAGCTTAAATTCAAAACTCCACATGCTGTTATTATATGTTCGCATTTAGCGATTTAACAACTAGCTTTAATCGAAATTTCTCTCTCAGCATTGAGAGGGATAATTAACTATAGGTCTTTGCTTTATAGAACAGAGCAGTAAAGTCACTTCAAAATGAGGCGAAATCTCAAAAATATCTTACTATTCCATTTACCTTTTGAAAATTACCGACACTTAGAGGCATTTGGTTCAAGTATTCTGATGTAAAGTAATCAAATACATTGTTTTTTAGTGTTTTAGTGCAGCATGCATTCTTGTGTAAAATTTGATATTCATTTTATTTTCCGTGTAAGCGAAAATCGCTCAGCGTGTATTCTGGAGCTGTGCAGACGAATGCGGAAAAAGGAAATTTTTCTTTCTTTTAGGGAATGAGGGAAAAGCGATTTTTTTTCCTTTTATTTTTTTTTTGAAATTCTGAATCAGTAAAGTTAATTCTAATTTTAATTAAAATAAATATTTTATAACAATTAAGATTTAATAAATATAATTATATTTATTAAAAGTAATGATAAATAGTTTACGATAAATAAAAAAATTAAAATATTTATTAAAATTTAGTTTATTTAGTAAAAAATAATTAATGATTAAACTATTTATTAAAGAAAAATAATTTAATAAATAAACATTAAATTTTGATGATTAATTTATTTAATAAAATTCCTATTAATTAATTAATATTTAATATAGTAATTAAATTATATATATATATATATATATATATATATATATATTAAATTTGGGTCATTATGTTAATATAAAATAATAATATTCAAATTTTATTTATTTATAACACTAATAATTAATATCTTAAAAATTTATAAATTACTAGTAATTAAATATTGAAATAAATTTTATTTATATTTGATTTTATTTTAATATCTTAAAAAAAATTGTAAATTAATTACTAATAATTAAATATTTGAAATAAATTTTATTTATATTTGATTTTATTTTAATATCTTAGAAAATTTATAAATTAATTATTAATAATTAAATATTGAAATAAATTTTATTTGTATTTAATTTTATTTATTTTTTTAGTCAAGAAAAAAATTTATTTATATTTTATCTATATTTTATTTGATAATATTTATTTTTAATTGAATACTTTAATTAATGAATAAATTTATAATTAATTTACATATAATGGGTGTTTAGAATAATAATAATACGTTAATCAAAATATTACATTATTACTTTTCTTTCGTATCAACAGTAGAAATATATAGTTTTATTGTATTTCTTTACATAGAGCCCAATGTAAAAAGTATTTCAGTATTGACTTCTGTTTCTTTTATTTTAAAACAGCATTAAATGCGTAAACACTTAAATCAAACTCTCTCTTGTTTGAGGGTCTTGGCAATTTTTTACAATTCAACTAGGAGGTTATGAATTTGAGTTCTTTCAAATAGATAAGTGACTCTGGTTAATTTCACTTATCCCCAAAAGATATTTAGTGTACCGTTTGATGTGATTTTGTTATGGTCAAGCAAATGAGCATAGCATGCTTGTTGGTTGAAGTCGTATAGAGTAGTACAAAGAATGATGTCCTTTTAGGATAGTTGGCTTTTGTCATTTCCATGCTAGCTAATGCGTCGAATCCAATCGGAAAAGTCAAGCTAAAATTTGAGGTTGGCATAGCTTGGGTATCCTGCAGCACATCCTCCTACACGTGCTTCTGTGCATCAGCATGTGGCCCCATCTCGTAAACTTTTTTTTGGCAAGTATAGATTTCTGGCAGAACTCTTCCTCCACTATGCCAGTAGGGACACCAGCTTGCCAGCACAAACCATTGATCAAGGATGGGTTGTTGAGGCTTTCCCCATATTGTAGTGTAGGATGTGAAGGATGTTGGAGTGAATGAGCAATTCATTATCATTGGGCTCTACTTGCTCTAAGGCCACAATAGGGAAATTCATAAACGCACCTTTTCATCTTTTCTAATGGATTTTGGGTACCATTTGAAAATAGATTTCTCTCTTCATAATCATCTCTCTCTCTCAAGAAATTCGAGCACTCATTTGGAATGTTTGCAAGTCCATAAGCATGCATTAATCTTCATACGGTTAAACAATATTTCTATCATCCAAATGAGTTGGCCACATGATTTTTTGCATTGACGTAGAGCTCTTTAGACGATAGGAATGAGAGCATTTGGCTAGTGAGGAAAAATCTTCCAGTCACTTGCAATGATCATCTCTTCAATAGCAGTTCCTGGTTCGTTGAATCCCCTCTTTGTGACACAATTTTGTTGTGATAAAGGCACCGATGTAGAATTTCCTCTTGTTAAACTACTGCGAGGAGGAGGCTCCCTTACTTCTCAATTGCTATGCCATTGAAATCAAGGTGGTGGTGGATTTTTGCTAGAGAGGAGACTGGGAAGAGGACAGGTGTGAAGTTTGTTTTTCATGAAGTCTCGTTTTATAGCTGTGAAGATATATCCCAAAAGGTTTCTTGTGTTTCCTCCTCCTTACACTTAATCATGTTAATTATAGCTTCCAACTTTTGTACCACCTTGTTTCTTCACATGTCATTTTGCATGTCAAAATTTTATTTTGGGGTGTCCACATGGAAGCTCAATGTAGGGGGGTTCACATGTAAATGTTCCTACTGGCACAAGATTGAAAATAATTTGCAAAGAAGTACAAAAATAAACAAAAAGGCACCTATGAACTTTGGTCACGAGTGGTGTCCTTAGCAAAAATGAGATTTGCATCTATGCATTGGGTTTGGCATCTAGACACCAATTTACTTCTTTTTTTAAAATTTTTTGAGAGTGCAGTGGTAGGAGTTGGTTTTCCTCCTAACAAGTGCTTGATTTAATATTTTCAACCCAAATTAATTATGTTTTGTGTAAATTTTATCAAGCAAATACTCTGTTTTGTCACTCTGGAAGTGTCCAGACTCCATCCTTATTATCATTATTCTGAATTGCTTCTGTAAGTATTGTTTGGAGGTTTAGACATGTGACACTTTTTTCTATTGTGTGATAGTGCTTCTGTGATCATCTGCTATCATTCTTTTGAATTTTTCTTGACTGCGTTGATTGTAGAATTATTTTTTTTCTCCCTTGGTTCCCCCTTTGGCCCCACCTCTACTCAACAGTCATGATGATTGAACCATAATATAATTGTAGCTTTCTTTTGTTTATTAGTTAAAGGGTTAACATATTCTTGCACCCTGAGGTGTATCTTCCTTTTTTTGAATGTCTATTTGTGCCCTTCTTGCCTCCAGGAATGGTCGCCCAGTCGCCAAAAAGAATTGAATTCCTCATCATCCATATCGAGAATCTCAATATGTTCAAGAAATATGGACTTATTAAGCTTGATCAACATGTCTTCCACATTTCCCTCTAATTATTTCTTTGACCTATCTACCAACTGTAATGATATTGTAGTCTGCTTCATGTTTCTGAAGCCTGATTTTTAAAACTTGAAGTCATCAAATTTATTCTTATGCCCATATTACATAGTGCATTGTCAAATTGTCCACTTCCTATCGTTCAGGGGATCATAAAACTACTTAGATCCTTTCACTTTGGAGGTAGCTTTCTTTGTAATATGGCATTGCACTCAGTTAATGCCATCGTCTTATATTCTCTTATTTTCCTTTTATTTAAAATGAACTTGATGTTGAATTCCATTTTGTCCATGGAGATTTGTGGGCTCCAAAATTTTGCTCGGCCTCTGATGAAAGAGAGTTTAGATCTATGTTGAGTGAAATTTTTGAAGGACAGATGAATTTATTTTATTTCTAGAAGATTTCATCCTCATTTTGTGAGGATTTTAGATTTTGTTTCAAGTTTTCTAGGCCAAGCATCTATAGTTAATTACCTTTTTCAATAACGTGAAAGCAATTAAGGCTATTCAATAAGTCGTTAATTGTTTAGCATATAGTAATAGTATTAATTTATAAAATTCATCATTTATTAATTTAAAATATATGATTAGGGAGATGATGATGTGCTACGTCGAATCCTATGATTATAAATTTGAGTCTGGTGGTATACTTTATTAAATTGAGAAAAGGTAGTTGACTCAACTTGATTGAGGGATTCTTGTCAGCAATTATGGGTTGTGTCGTCCAAAATAATCTTTGTAGATTTGAGTTGATGTTTCTTTAAGGAGATAATCTTTAAATTTATTTGATAGAGGTCTTATCTTTGGGTTAAATATCTATGACTCATGCTTTCAGATAAAGTCGTTGAGAACATCGGGTTCTGATGATGTAATATAATAGAGTTATTTATGAAGCGAATTCATCAAGGACTTTTAGTAATTGTATTTTATGTGGTGTTATTTAGGGGCAAAATTATATACAGATAGAAGACATTGGTCATATTCTTATTTGTATGAGATTATTTAAGTTTGAATATAATGATTTATTTGATTTGATATCAGCTTTTTTGTAAGTTAGAATTTTTTAAATGATGGTGGATGAATAGGTGAATTATTTGCTTTAAGTTATTTAGATGATGTACTTCATTTGATTTGGATTTGCATTTAATTGAAGCTTAATTTCATATTAATTTAATTTAAATTTAAATGACTTTTGACGATAATATATCCTCTGGTTGAGATAATTATTCAACACAGTCATCATTATGATAGATTTTATCAACTCTGTTTAGTACAAGATCGAGTTTATGATGTTTGAAATTAATCCGTCAATTCTTATCTTTATAAGAAAGAAGATTGGATTGGTTGAATGAGATTTGTAATTTAATCTATATAGGAGTGCATATAACTAACTATTTTAAATTTATTATCAAAAATTAAACATAATTATTACGTATTCAAATAATATATTCAAATTTCATAGTAGGAATAGATTTAAATTAATTGCAATTTTTAGCGATTGTAGCATTCTGAGACTATGATTAATTGTGTAATATATTGGTCAGAGCACATATTGATAATTCATATGTATTTTATATCAACCTGAGAAGTTTCTTGACTTTGAGTTTAGCTTGTTTGTGTTATATCTCGATGATTCATATGTATTTTATATTAACCATCAAAGCATCCTCATATATTAAATTTAGATATTTGTCATTATGTGGAGGCCCACGTGGGCAATTTATAATATTTTTACGAATTTTGAAAATATTAAGTTGAATTAAAGATTGTTTTATATTTTGTACAAAGATTCATCTCTTTTAGATATTTGCATAAATTCTATTTAAATTAGGTGATAGTTGTTTCTATAATTTATACAAAATTGATATCCTCAAAGTTTATTAAAAATTAGAGCAGCATCTTCTATCTGCTAGCATGAATGTGGTGCAAATCTAATAGTGTTTGAAGGTGTTTTAGAGTTATATTATAATTTGAAATAACATATCACCAATTTGCATATATTTTTTTACTAATTGGAAGGAAGGATCAAATCTATTTTTATGCTTATTAATAATTATAGATCTCTAATGAATTGTGGCTAAGTCTATTATTCATTAGAGAGCTTGTTTAATAGTGAATTACTAAAAAATTAATATAAATGCTCTATGAATTTTATTTGGGTTACATTTATACTTGAAAGCTTTTATCGCATTTGGATTGGATTTTTATTTGAAAATTGGATTTTAATCTCACTTCAGATCTAAAATTGGTCAAATTAGTGTTTAATTAGATGCATCTTATAAATCATCTAAATTGAGATTAAAATAATGTAATTATATTCATTTGTAGGCATTTGACTAATTTTTAACATTAATTAAAATTGAATTTGACAAGTTTATATATTTTTGAAATTTGATGAGTTTAAATTAAATTTTGAAATCATTTTAATATCTAATTTTATGATTAGAATTTTTTGTTTAAATTGATTCATTTCAATTTCTGCATCGTAAATTTCGGTGGCATTTTAATAGCATCTTGATGCCCTCCTTATATAGGGGGTTATTTTGGAGTGCTAAGGGTTTGCTCGTCATGCAAGTTTAGGGGTAACGATCGATATTTTTAGGCATTGTGATTTTGTCTTCAATAGCTCGTTATATTAGCGTAGGCATAGCGAGGTCATTAATTATACTTGCGCAACTTAATTTTTCAATTGAAATTTAAAATTTAAATTATGAAATTCACTTTAAGCAGTGTTATTTAAGCTTTTTTATTAATTTGAAAGTCAATCAAAATTTTGGCAGTATCTTAACATCGTCCCCACATAGATGGCTGTTTTGGACTATCTAATATGTCATAATGATCGTGGTTGTCTTTGCGATATCATTCTTGAGTCTTCGTCTTCTGCTTAGATTGAGCATAGGCTCTTCAATCATGATATACTTTGATGAGCATAGCCAGGCTCTCAATCACATGTGCATGAATATCAATAAATTTGCTTATGAGGTCAAGCTCTGCATATATATATAGGTACTTAAATTTTATAAATTTTTCTCGTGAAGTCCTATTTTGATACATGTGAGTACTTAAATTTCATAATTTTTTTTACAAGGTCGAGTCTCAACATATTCGAATACTTAAATTTCATAAATTTTTCTGCTACGGTAGAACAATACGAATGAATACTTAAAATATATTTTTTGTTGTGTTGGAATAATATAAATATGTATTTAAAAATCTTAGGAAATTTTATCGTGTTTTATCTTGACGTGTAAATCAAAATGATGATGAGTGGCACGAATTTCGAGATGACGCAAATTTCAAGGTAGGAAGAGGAATTCGGTCGGATTGGAGGTTGATTACAGCAAATTGGAGCTATGTGGGTTCTGGTGGATCGGAGTAGGGAGGTCGACTCAAGTAATTTGTAAGGTGGGCAGGGCTGTCTGACATGGAATGTCTCGGTTTAGCAGGGATGAATGGGAGAAATCGGGATTTCGACACAGGAAGCGGGCTGCAGAGGCTGCTGTTGGGCTGTCGCCGGCTAGAGTGGGGTTCAGCAAGTCGAGCAATTAGGCTGTAGTGCAACTGTTGGAGAGGGGACCCCACTGTGGGGTCTAGCAGGCGAGAGAAATCGGCAGCGGGATTCGGCTCAGCGCGGGATTGTGGAGTTTGGCTGTAGCGGGTTCGGCTCGAAGGAGAAATAGGAGAGAAAGATGAGGACGTTAGAGAATTATTTGGACTGTGAGTCTGCGAGGAAATTTTAAAATTTGGAATTATTTGGACTGTGAGGAAATTTTAAAATTTGAAATTAAATTAAAGACCATTTTAAGATGGATTCCAAATTAATTCTGAAATGAATTATTATTAAGATTGAATTTAATCAAAATAAATATTTGATTTTTTATACTACTCAATCACATCAAAACTCATGCAAGATTTTGCCAAAATTAAATATATACAATATGGATAGTTTCTAGGCAAATTTGATGTTCTGAATGCATCGACCAATTCATTTTGTGATCGGGGGTCATTTGAATGACTTTAGGGTCGACTGATGCAAACTTGAGTTTGATTTGCGCATCATCACATTTTGAATTTCACCATTTGCTCAATACTACCGAATTGATCGAGTAAGGTTCGGTTTAATGTTCAATTTCAACAACACAATCCATTTTAGAAAGTTTTGGAAGGCGTCAAAGCCTTCGACTCTGATATGTGTGAAACTATTTATTCGGCTTATTTCTTTTCATCAGATGACAATTAATCAACATGAGAGATTAATTTTAGTTAATTTTGATATTCTCGATGCATCGATGTAATCAATTTTACGATCAAAGAACATTTCAATCGCTTTCGATTATGATCGAGATGTAACTCCAATTTGCATGACGTCGCGCTTTATTTCCACCAATTTCAATATATGTGTATGATATGTTTATGAAATTTATTTATAGGTTAAGAAGATGATGTCAGACCTTATTAGAGACTCGTTGAGAGTAGGATTATACATGATAGGATATATGATACAGAAAATATAGAAGTGGCGAGTTCATTGAAAATGGCCTCTATGTGTTGAGTAATATACTATAGTAGTTGCTTGTGTGAGACGAGTCTTCATGCAGTGGTTGTCTATGGTTCTTTAGGTGATCCTGGGCTATCCAGTGATGGTCAGGTAACAAGCCATTCCAAGTGGGGGATAGTATGAATAAATCTAGTTCTTATTTGAACTTGCTATTGGTGGGCTCCCTCATGGCAGCTCTTTCTCTTCTAGCGAGTGCCACTTGATCTATGGGTATACACCGTGAAGGGGTTGGTGATGCACAATTTTTTTAAAATATCCAAGAATTTTGAGAATTATAAGTTTAGTTGTTGCTTTTGGAACACTAATAGTATGGCATCGGGGCGATAGAATGGCAGATTATCTAGAAAGAACTATGATTTGGGCATTAACTTAGTTTCATTTAGATCAGCATTAGTGTTCTTAGTAGCTATTTTTTCCTTGCTTGGTGGGTCTCTCAGTAGTTCTTTGCTCGGTAATGAATTTACCATCTTCTGACTTGGTCTCATTACGAGAATAGGAAAAGGCATAATGGTATTGCATCATCTAAAATTTCATTCTTTTAAAAAGTGTCATAAAATTCTAAGAATTTATATGGGATAATATGGATCTTCTATGGCAAAGCATCATTCAAATTGAGAATTCTACATCTTCTATAGCATCAAAGTTTTGATCTCAAAGTTAAAATTTATAATTTATATTTCTAACACTCAAAACATTTTAATAGATCATAAATATCACTCTCACTTAGGCTCCTCAAGTTCCGTTTTTTTTGGTAATATTTACAGTGGTGAGGAGCTATGTCTGTGCATTTGTCTACAATAATCAATTTTTTTATTGTTTAAAATCATTTAAAAGAAAAATAGTGGCCGAAAGCTTCAAAGAAAAAAATGCAAATGAAAATATATTGATTTGCACACACCTCAGCCTAAAGCATTTTTGGCTTGGTTCGTCCCTCACCTGATGGCCTGCAACATATACCTTTCCTTGCCGGCGGCGGTAATTTCCTTGCCGTACTCAGCCGTGAGAATCGTGATTGCCAACGCCATCGGAAGCTCGAACTTCACATGAGAGCCGGCGTCATAGTATCCTCAGACCAAATCAACCTACAAATCCATTATTGATTATTTATAATCACTGGATCCGAAAAGAGAGGCGGAGGAAGACGAACTCCTCGCAGTAAGCTGTCGCCGATGCAAAAATGGAGTTTGATGGGTGTAACTTGGGAGTATATATATATATATATATATATATATTAAAAAATTTTGGGTGTTAGGAATGTAAGTTATAAATTCCAGTGTTAGATATGTTAAAAGAAAATTTGTGTGGTATGTATGTAAATCTCCCTAAAAAATAAGAGTATCATTGGAAGTTGCCAATTTTATAAAAAAAAATATCAAAATTAAGTTAATCCTAATTGTTTTTGAACAATTGAAAATGAAATATCAAAAAATTGGAATGAACTTCATACTAGAAATTGGATTAACTAATGGTTATCGAGGTTAGAGCTCTAGGGTCAAATTTTTCATTGAAATTAGTAGCATCAGTATAGTTCAACACTAGTTAATCGCTATAAAAAAGCTTCATCGAAATTAGATTCAATCGTTACCATTTTGTTTGGTCCCATCATTCCAACCTATATCTATCATTTGGATAAATTTAATAACAATTGATTTCAAGAATTTGGCACAAGAGAAGTTTTCAGCATCATTATTAATGTGCATTTGTAACCTATACTACATGACTTATGATTGATTGAGCATAAATTATAAATTTAGAAGATCTACTAAAATTTTAGAGATGGAGAGTAGATTCATCGTGATTAGAATACCACGAAGGGTCATAGGATATATATATATATCATTCAACATATAGTTTGATTACAATTTAACCACTATAATAGAGATTTAGTTCATTCTTAAGTAGGTGAAAAATATAGAATGCATAATCTCAGAATAAACATCAAACTGGGGTAAAAAAAAACCCGATTGACAAGCTCTCACTCTTCTTCATCTTAGTCTCCTTCACTTCTTTACTCTAGTGCTTATGACTACTATAAAAAATCCCCAAAGAGTGTCCTTCCAATAAGTGTAAAAAATTTAGTAATTTTTGATCTTTTGGACCCTTGGTTGGCCTGACATTGGCACAAGTGCAAATGCACTAGTTTGAATGCCAATGACTTCTTTAGTGTGGGATGGGTATCCTCTAAAAAATGTAACTAGCATCTAGGGTTTAGGTAAAGTGCTTAGCACTAAACTCTCTATTTGTTGAACTTAAAATCTTCTGTTGGATGCTTAGGAGCCTAGATGTCAGCTCCAACAAGTGCACCAAGGTTTGTACTTGTGTCCATTTTTTATGATGGTGTTTAGATGACACAAATTATTTAATTTGCTTGTTTTGCAAATCCTCTAAAACTTTTGATCACTTATATAAAGTAAACTATTGAATTACTATGGTGGACTTAAAAAGTTTTAGCAAAAGTATATGTAAAAATCAAGGATTCAACTAAGAAAACTCTATTAAAATCATGCATGGCAACACTTCATATATTCTTACAAAGATTTGCATTAGCTTATATATATATATATATATATATATATATATATATATATATATATATATATAGTAAATCAATAAGGGAGCATGTTGATCATTTGCAAATCATTCTACTAGCCTTATTATAAATGTTATTTATGAATGCTACAAAATATGTGTTTGCACATTCCTAGATGGAATTTTAGGGACATATTATTTCAATTGGGAGAGTAGTGGTTGATCCAACAATGCTTTGAGGTGGTGCATGCATGGCTAATACCAAAATCAACTACACAATTAAGAGTTTTTTTGGGTTAAATAGGATATAATAAAAAATTCATCCATTATTATGCTTAGTTACAGCTCCATTAACCTTATTACTAGCTAAGATAATTTTGTTTGGACATAATCAACATAGAAAGCTTTTCCAACTTAATGACTATGTCAACCTTTCCACTTTTGGGTTTCCTAGATTTTGTGTAGCTTCTTATAAGAAAAGATATGTAGAAGTGGAAGAACTACTAACCTTGGTTTTCTTTTAAGCTCTATGGCCTATGCCTAAAAAATGTTGACATTGCTGGAGTAGCTTTGTGCTGGGGTGCAATCTTTACTAGAATTACACTATCTTTATGAGAATAGTAACAAAATTCTAGGTAGCTTTCTACATCATTATAAACTGAATAGGTTGATTTACTTTCTGTAGATGATCATGTTGGCAATTATATTAGCTTTCAAAGTTTCAATATTTACAGAGTCACATTCAAACCTTGTGGGCAATCCTACATGAATAATAAGGATGGCTACATAAGTTAAAGCTCAATTTATTTTGTCAAACATGGGACATGATAATCAATAATTTGTTTGCATGTCTGATTAGTTATCAAGCTAAATATGATGGCCACCATCAACTAGGTCTTCATCAACCTCTACTAATTCCTTAGAAAATATAGGATGAAATAGCCATGGATTTTATTATATGCTTTTCTAGGTGCTATGGAAAAATAGTTATATAGGTGGTAGTGGAATGTCTTTCAAAGAATGCCTATTTCTCATTCTTCACATGCCATTTTTTGGTCTTGATGGTAGTTATGGATGTATACTAGTTTCATGGAATGTTAGAAGGGATAGTTTCTAATTGTGACCTAACTTTTGAGTAAATTTTAGTCAACATTATTTCACTTAAATGGCATAGCATTGAGCCACATTAGTTTGTATCATCTAAAATCTAATGGACTGATAGAGGTAACTAATTAAGGCTTAGAGGATTACTCAAGACTCTTAGTTATGGGTTTTCCCTTCAAATGGGTAAAATTTTTTGTCATGTGTAGAATTCTTCTATTATACTTTAGTATAAATTTCTTTAGGATTATCTCCTTTTCAAGTAGTCTATGGTCGAGGTTCACCTTCGATTATTCTAAATGAAGGTACAAGTAGATACATTAGTGAAGGTTATGTATAAGATCATAGTATAGCTAAAAAAAATATAGGGAGTGTCTTGAGCACCATTTTTACCATAAATAAGTGTGATTAAGAATTTGATGGAGGGGGACTAGAAGCATATCATGGATAAACTAAAAATGTGCAGTAATGGTGAAAGGTTGCCTTATTAAAATTTTATTTGATCTAAATCTTATCACCAAAATAGAGATTAAATTATTACAGTCTAATTGATTATTAAACATCTTCAAGACAAAGGAGTCCATGATATTATCTTGATTTAAGTTAATTTTTAATAGACCAATGATGTCAATATCATACTTTACATAATTGTTTTAATTCGGGACTGATAGATGTTCATTAAACAAAAGATGGAATTCATTTGCATGGTGGAAGCATGCTTGCCTAGTCTTTAGGAACTATATAGTTTTGATTGACATTAGGTCCAAATCCTATATATATCATAAACTAGAGAGGAGCCTACAAGCATATTACTCATTAAGATAGAACCATTCCTAATGGAAGAAGGAAGGTGAGCAAGGTTGAGAGCTACGTTTTCTACAACAGGGATTGTATTAGAAGACCCATTTTGTTTTGTGTTGGTTGGAGAAAATCTATTAGGGATAGTGGCAAGAAAGAGGTGTGGAAGAATAATCAGAGTTAAATGGGAGATTGAGTCAGTGGTGATTTTTCATAATAGTGATGTTCTTAGGTATGCTGATCAACATGACCACTCAATGTCTTGTCTTATTGGTACTAATACCTTGATTGTGATAATTTATTAGTTGTTAGGAGGGGTTGTGCTCTTAGGTCACATATTAAGCTTATGGATGCAAGTATCAAAATGTGTGTAGCATTTTGACTTCTATTCATATATCATCTATTGAATATGATGCTGTCTAGGTGTGTGTGGGGGTTGACTCCAATTATGCTTGAGTCCTTTTTAAGTCACCATAGCCTTAGTCACTAATGTCTTTCTCTTTGCTTCCACCACCTCTTCTTTGGCTATTTTTTATATTATCTTTACTTATTATTGTTTCCATTAAAGTTGGGTAGTAATCTCTTTCATCAATGCCAATATTCGCTAAGAAGCTACTAGCTCTCATTCCAAGCCAATTATTATATAGGTCATCATCTCTACTCTCTTTTTTTTTTTTTTACTATTTGGTAATATTGATATTCTTGAATATGGACTTAGGTTGATGATTGTATCAATTGGTAGAGGGCCTCTATTCTAATGAGGCGACAAATTACTCAATTGATGATATCTTTTGTAATTTGATGATCACATTATCAAGGAAGATCTTTACCTCCTAGGGATTATAGACATATGTGACTTGCGATGACTTGAACTTTTTAGCAAAACTTTAAGAAATTTTAGTCCATGAACTCTAAGAGACTATTTGATTGTAAAATTAAACTCAAGTAGGATTTAATATATATTGGAAATTCATATTTGATATGTTTTATGCGGGTTACATCCTAAAAAAGTATTTGATATGATAAGTGTTAAATTCAATTAAATGTAGGAAAATTGTTTAATTCTTTATTCAAAATCTAAGAATTTATATGATTGTGATATCTTTTTTTATTTACTTTGCTTATATTAATCTTAATTAGAATAATCAAATCATAATTAATCTAAGTAATATCTTAATTAATTATTTAATAAGCTAATAAATAATAACTTTAGTTAGACAAATTAAATTAATAATAAAAGAAATTTAATTGTTTAAAGATAATTATTCTATAATTAACTAAAATGAATTATTATGATTAACTTGATTTCTTATATATATATATATATATATATATATATATATATATATATATATATATTGATATGTTAATAATTTTAATTACTATTTTTTATTAATTTTAATTATTTCAATTAAATTATAACTAGTGAGAAATTAATTATTAATTATTAAAATTAATTAAACATAATAAATTATATTTAATTGAATTTTAAAAAATAATATTATTTTTTTAAATTAATATTTGTATTTTATTAGTATTAATTATTAAGATTTATTTAAAATTTTAATTAATAATTTTTAAAATTAATACTATATAATATTAATTGTTTAAAAAAAAAAACAATCCTCACCTTTCTTCCATAAATCTTAACCCCCTAAATTCTTGAAACCCTCGATGACAAAGAAGTGAGAAATCATGATAAGAGCTTGTTAGAGAATGCATCAATTAGATTGACATTATATTAAGAAAAGAGTAGTTTATGAAACTTATTGATTTATGTTAAGTTTTATTAAATTAGGGATTCAAGATAAAATGAAGGTGAAATGAAATTTAAATTTATTAGGATTTAAACTTTTCATTTTTATTGTTCAACAAAATTAAAGTTAAATTCTGTTAGCAAGTAGCTCCTAAGAATTTGAACTGCATACCTCCTCTTGGTTTACACATCTTCAAAAGAGCTGAGGGTGAATTAGGCATTTTAAAATTTATAATTTTATCATAGGATATTATCATACAAATTGAAAAGAAAGTACTAAAAATAATATGAAGCAAAGAGTGCAAGGATAATAAGTATATGAACACATAATAATTATTGCATGATTTGATCATAGCTTTTGTCCATGCTAGGTGTTCATCACACACACAATTTCTTCCATAGCCTACATAAATTAAATCATTACTCCATATGTGGATAAACCTTTACATCAACTTCATTGGTATTTCTCCTTCACAACGAGAGTATCTCTTCCAAATATTATCCTTTAAAACACTTAAAAAAATCATTAAATAAATTAAATCAAAAAGTAAATTGAGTTCTTACACATAAATCCTTCATTAATGTAAAGAAGCCAAGCCAATCAAACATAAGAATAATGGTGATCATCATCACTAAAAGAAAATATGCTATCTATCTCATTTGGATTTGTGAATCTCACTTAGATTATTTTGCAAGAAGATAACTTGGTGGTTGGTTTTGAGGGAAAGTTAGAAATTATATTGTGAGGCTTTAGTATTAGAGCATTAAAGCATTAAATTTTGACCTTGGATTAAAAAAATATTTATATTAAAAATTTAGGGTTTCAATAACTAATTTAAAATATTAAAATACATTTTCTCACATTTCACTAAGCATCCATCATTCAAAATTTGTAGAATTTACACATCTAATTTGGTCCTAAATGACTAGAATGCATCTTTAATGTTTAAACTTTTGACATTTACAGAGGCCCACAGAGTTTTATGGCTTCCTATTAGGTAGTTTTTGGAGCCCCTTAAACCATAATGAAGTTTTACTACATTTATTTTTCAAGAATCCTATTATCTATATTTTTATAGAGTGGGACAAATCTTTTCCGAGGCTCACAAATACTTCATAACAACTTTCAAACTTTTACTAAATCTCATAAAATACTAATTTTTTATTTCTTAACTATGGTTATAGCATGTAATCATTAATATATCTCTTTAATTATTTTATTTATGAACATAAATAATATTTACAAATATTTTGGTGCAATAGATCATTTACTAATGTAGCTATATAGGAACCTTATTTAATTCTAAAAGATAGTTTTAAGCTTTGTTTGCTTGCTTACCTTGTATATATTTAATATTTTTTATTTTTAGCTATTTTTACATATAATAGACACATAATATGTTTTTAGTCTACCAAACTTGTCTTCATATGTTGAGTATTATGATGATGTACTTGTTCCCTACATACACTTTAATAAAACTACATGTCTTAATTTCATAGTGTAAATTTATTTTCTTCAAAATCATGTAAAGCTTTAAGCTTGAGGGGTCAACGATATCTCTCATTTTGACAATGACAAATGATACTAAGAAATTTTAATTTATATGAGAGTTTATCTAGTAAACCCTCTTCTCATGTATATTTACTTCTAAAACATAAAAAAATCATTAAAAAAAGATAGCATAATCTCTCAAGTAAATAAGATTTTTAATAATCGTAAAGCAAATAATGATAATAATATATGAAAAAAGATCATATTTTTTTATTTATGTGAAAATGTGATAGTATAATAGATATGATCTTTCTATATATATTTTTTATTTTCATACTCCCCCATACATTTTCTATTCATAATTCTCTTTCCTACTTTAAGACTTCTCTCCTATTGTCATATCAAAATTAGGTGGGGTGGGTGGTTATAAACATTAGGGAAATAATATTAAAAAGTAAGCACAATAAATAAAGAGCACAACATGAACTAACTCTTATCACCATCATCATCACATACAGGCATGATAACCAAAACTACAATAAATCTTCCTAAACTCATCACCATCATCACCAATTTCTTTGACATCATGAACATCCTCTGGTGGTGACCTTTCTTCTATATGCCAATGTTTGATCATTTAGTTTGGTACAATGATCAATGCAATGATCAATTCATTGAACTATTTTTAAGTTGTTGGCTAGTTGTCCCTACATGAACGATGAGGATATCATAAGATATGAAAAATGACTAGTCTCGCAATGTTGAGAGAGATGATGGAAATCATTGCATTGAGAGTCTCAATGATAGTTGACAATTGCATAAGCACTTAGATTAATATTGGAATACTTAAAAGGGAACTGTAAACTTGATCATATGTTAGACTTAAGTTTCACGAGCACTAATAATTATAATTTATTAAGAAAAATAGTCCAAAATCATGAAAATTTGATTTGTAATTGATTTCCACTTTGTTTAATTTAAAGATGTTTATTTATAAACCATTCAAAATTTTATGCTTTATATTGGAGGTTTGAGAGAGAGAGAGAGAGCAAGAGAGAGAGAGAGAGAGAGAGAATTGATGATGTTGATGGTAATTAATTTCTTCTCTCATCATGATGATGATGCTATAAAAAATTTGAAATATGAAACTTCTCATTAATTTCTAATTATTAATTTTTTTTCTAAGATTGATTACCATTATAATTAATTTTTATGCTTGTATTTTGATGATCAACTCCTTTGATGATGATAAATTTACTTATAAAGTCCTTAAAAAAATTTTATCATAATTTAAACTCAAAATGTTTCCAATAAAAATTAGATTAATATCACAACCTTATTATTTTGTTCCAATTCTAAATAATTTAGATACAAATATGCCATCGATGATATTAATAATGAAACATGACAACATAAAAATATAAGGTGATTAAAGGGGGATACAAATAATTTTTGTAAGAAATTCACCAAAGAATCCTAATAAGAGGAAGACATTAAACTTCATCTTTAATTACATACAAGCAACAATATGTATGGTTCTAACTAAACATGATATTCTAATAACTAAAAAAATAAACTCTATATTGATAAGTATTAAAATATATACTATTATATGATTTCATGAAGGAAAAGAAAAGCCCAAAATATTAATGATTTGATTGTAAAATTGATTGTCACTTTGCTTTATTAAAGAGATCATTGATTGACAAATAATCAAAACTTCTTTTGTTGTACTAGATTCATATAAAAGATGGAGGGAGAAAAGGAAATACCACCATACTTTTAAGTAGCTAAAATTATGTTATGCACATATATAAGAAGAGTAGTTCCATAATATTTTTAGTTGATATTTTTCTTAATTGTTATATGCTTAATTGAAATGCTGATGATACATTCTTTAAATTTTTTCCTTATTGGTATAATTAGTTAAAGTTAAATAAATATATTTGAATGATGATCATGATAGTAATTAACTTTTAATGATGATAATGGTGATGAAATTATTTTCAAAATGATGAACCTTTCATAAACTATTGATGATATATTATTTTGATAAATGAATTGTCATTAATTTTTTTTAATAATTTTACTTTGATAATCAACACCTTGCATGGTGAGGACTCACATTTTTAATGCATCTCAAAAATCTCATTGCATGAAAAATGATTTTTTAACCTTTATATTTTATGTCACTCTTTGTTTTCTGTAATATTAATAATGAGTAATCCTTACATTATCAATATTGATAATGAGTAACAACACTTCCACTTTGCTACTTGACATAATTTCCATATTTATGAAACTTAAGGGAATACTTGTAAGAAAATAGATATTCTAAGATAAAAATTAACTATCTTCAGAGCCTCACATAGGGTAAAGAAAATCCCAATTTTTTGGTTGCTTATATCTCTTACTTTTGATTCCACAATGAGAGTCACTCTCTGCCTTTGAAGCTAATATGATGTCCTCCTTATGAGGTTCACTCTAGGTCAAAGATATGTGCTCCATAATCCGCCTTCTATTACTTCTATTAGTAAAGCATATAATCCATGACTTTTTTTTGGACATCAAGGATGACATAGTACACATCTTTATTGTTATCTCATTTGAACAGTTCTTTTGCAGCTCATAAAATTATTACACAGAGATGCATTTATTTTAGGAGAGCTATGAATTAAATTATTTTAATTACTTGAAACCTTTGAAACTATATTTTTATAGGGGACAGGGCATCATTTTGCATCTTTATCCATATAATTTGATAATATATGATTGTCAACAATCATAAGGGAACTTTGTTTATTCTAATAACCCATTGATTTAATAATGTAATTTTGATGATTATAAACTCACATTAATGGTACCAATGTTTAATCTATGGTTTATATGTTTGATTAGCACAAAATTTAATTCAAGCTTTAATGCACTAATTAAAGAATGATTTTATGACCCAACAAATAATACTTAGTTATAGAAAGATTTATTTATAATCAATTGGATTTCAATAATGTCTTTGTAATGTAATTACATATGAATGGATTAAGTCTCTTAGGTTGCACTAATATTAAACCATTACTAAGAGTATTTAAAGTATTACCAAATTAATTTTAAATATTTTATATCATGCAATTTAGATTATAAGTGATTCAACAAATTTATTTTTTTTAATTCTTATATTTCAATGATTACGTTTTATTCAACATATCCAATACTAATAATCATGAGCTAAACATGACTAATTAAAATTATTTATGTAATGAATTTAAAGTTAAGTAAATTAAGCTTAATTTTTATCCCATTGAATTCATTAAATGTTTTAATAATTTTTATGTATAATACTCTATCTATATTATTTAAATAAATAAAGTTTTAGTTATTTTAATGCTCTCAATAGTCCTATCAATTCACTTGGCCCTTTGGACACATTGACTTAAGCATGTTTGGCTTCCCAATCAAATGATTCATAAAGGATTTCTTACATTGCTTGAAAATCCAATAGAGTAGGTTGACAAGCATAATGGATAATTAGCTAATGTTACAACTCTAGTTTTTGGGGATTTGCTTTCTAGCCTTATAAGATGTCATATTCATACAAAAAAAAAAATCCAATGTTTATTTTCTACAATAAAACCTTTAAGAACTATTAATTGTAATCTTTCTTCAATTCTTATGTGTTGAGTTTGATCCTTAAGATTATACTTTGAGGAAAGGTTGAGAGCCATCATGTTAAACTCACTTCAAAGCATAAAAAACTGGAATCAATAGTAACAATGCATCATAAAATAACTTGTTAAATATGTATTTCTTTTTTCCTCTTATAGTTGTTCATACTTATTTCTCTTAAACAAGTTTTAGAGAGCTAATGGTTGTGTTATGTAGATATTTTGATTATCCTTATCCTTATGGGAGAGGATGTTTTCGACATAATTTCTTCATAAAAAAAATCATTGTATTGTGGGATACTAAGCTAACATGGTGTTAGACATGCATATATATTGACTAGGTGTTGAATAATGTAAAAAAAAAATAAAATGATCATGGTCATTTCATTTATATTCTTGCACTTGTGATTATGATTTTGGGATTGTCATTAGCTTTAAATTTTAATACATTTTTGACATGTAAAGTATTTTTTTATACATCAATTCACCTCTTATCATCTTTATGTGCCATGATCATCGAAATGGAGCTGGGAAGAGTTGGCCAAAGGGTTAGATAAATTGGTCAAAATCAAACTAAATTAGCTTTAACGATAAATCCATTTAGGTCGTAAGAAGCATACTAAGTTAATTAAGACAAAACTTTGTCATCCATGCGCTTAAGTAGTCAACTAGCATCCATTTTGGGCTCATTGGGTACTACTATTTAGTTCAATTGGGATATTTTCATGTAAATTAAGAAGATAAGTCAAATCATGTTAGGCTAATTAGAACATAGCTACTTGGTACAACTAGGACTAACATAGGCTAGTTAGGATCACTTTTAAGTCAACATATGCTATAATTAAGTAAATCTAGTTTAATTGATTGATTAGATTTATTGAAACAACTTAATTAGTTTAATGAGTTATTTTCCATCATTCAACTCAAATTTTGGTCTAATAAATTGAGTAAGTTAAAGTTTACTTTCACAAAAAATGTTAGATGCATTAACTATGTAAGGCATTTGGTTCGAGTTTATCTAGTGAAGCATTGTTTGAACAGGCCTTGATTAGGCTAATTCTAGAGTCAACTAAGACTATAATTTCTAGAAGGCCACATGAATTATAAGGACAATTTTGTCTAATGTAGTTTTGTTTTATATATAGGCAAATCAAGTTCAATTTACAAGCCAATTTTGATGGCCAAAATTTCTATGATTTTTCTAGTGGTAAACAATAAAAAATATTACATAATTTATTGAAAATATAAAATAGTGTAGCTCTCTTCTCTGATAGGTCAATGCTCTAAAAATAACTTGTGTAGTTTATAAGTCTAGGATTTCATTTTTGTCTTTGAAAAAAATTAAAGAGAAATACAAGAGCTACCCACTTAATGGTGCAACCCCTCAAAAATCTTCATCTTATTAATTTGTTTCTCTTCTCTTTTTGAAATATTCTATCTATTAGTCTCTTATCTCTAAAACTATTTCATCCAAATTTTGATGTTTGAATGGACTCACATTTTTTGCTGTCAATTTTTTACATGTAGATTCGACATGATGGTAATGGCGTGCATCAATAAGTTGTTCCAACATATTATCCACATATTGTACCTTAACATGAATCTCTTCTTGGAAGAAAAAAGAGAGGCAATTTTAAATATGTATCCCTTAAAAAATATATGAAATAATCCACCGCCTCATTATACCTTGATATGGTGCTCAAAATACCGCTAATCAAAGTCCGAATCTTAATATCAAAAGCGACGATTTTGAGTCAAGGCCGTCGAGATTAAGCGAAATATCCTTGGAATCTTTGGGATATCAATTACATCCCCAAAATGGCTCTTAAATATAGAGTGTTTATAATCAAATCAGTCTCGAGCGGATCTAGCGAGCTAAGATCTCATAATTACGACTTCATTTGGGCATCCAAATGCTCAAAATACATCAAATGATCGAAGGAACCATTCTAAGCCGTCCGATCAAGAGGAGTGGTACGGACTTTGCATAAATTACAGAAACGCCCCTCCTCCCATCTATAAATAGAACTCTATCCCTCACATGAAGGGAGAAGAAAAAGTGAAGAAGAAGAGGAGCTGAAACAAGTAAAGAAGAAGAGAAAGAAACCAAGCAAGGAAGAAAAGAGGCGGCCATCGACCACCCGCAAATTACCGCATCGAAGTTACCCGCATCTCCATCATCGTGTTGTTACAACCTAATCATTGTTACATAGTTATTGTTCCTACCTCATACACCATCTTGTAATCCCACATTGGGAAGAATTTGTACTTTGCAACATATCCATAGTGGAACATTTTTCTTGGGCGGGCCAGGTGGTTTTCCTCTTTTCGAGGTTTTCACGTAAAAATTCAAGCTCCCTACTGCTCTTTAAATATCTGTGTGTGCTCGATTATCGGCTAAGACATAAACTCTTACTCTACCATCACGATTTCTAGCGCATAGCGGTTTGGCGTAGGAAGAAAAACCCTTCAATCATACTTCCGTGAATATCCACGTCATGGCCAATAGGCGCAACACTCGCCACAACGGAGCCTCCCGCTCCAACTCCCGTCACTCTCAAAACCCGTCCTCCCAAGAAGCGTCAAGTTTTGCCTCAATCCCTCGATAGGCATGACCTGGCGGGCGGAATCTCTTTGGAGGATCGTGTAATGCGTCAAATGGAGAGTCCCAAAATAAGATGATCCGCTTTTGCAAGGACTACAACGGCCGACCGACAAATGAACCCCCCCAAGATCGGTCGTTGCGGGAGGAGGTCAAAATGCTAATCTTCCGACGTTAGAGTTCCTCCCAGGAAACCATAGCCGATCTCTGACGCTAGTTCTACTCATCCATGCGGCGGCCATTACTTAATCCGCAGGTGTTAACCGATAGCTTCACACATCTGACCCATCGCCGTCGCATTAGCGATGAAGTGCGATGCTTAATCGCGAGATGAATTTCATCTTCAAGGCAGTATCTTCACCCACATGTGGAGTCCTTTATTTGGAGCCATTCTTGACATCCCATTCCGTAGGTTTCAAGCTTAGAGCATTGATTCTATGATGGGGCAAGCGACCCACATGAACATATCGACCATTACGGGACTATCATGCATATCCAGCGAGCTCGACACCTTTGCTTTGTCAAGTTTTTCCTATTACCCTCAAGGGGCAAGCTTCGCGCTTGGTTCACTCTCTTAGGGGATCCATCCAGGTACCTTTGAACTTCGCTAAGATCTTTGTGGAGCAGTTTATTGCGAATGGGAGAATCATTAAAGATTCCTCCCATCTTTCGGTATCAAACGAATGAGGGTGAATCACTCAAAGACTTCACTTGAGGCTAAATACACAGGTAGACCAGGTTATTAAGAGGAGTTTTCCTGAGGAGGACTCGTCAGGAGCCTTTTATTCATCACTTAATGCGGGACGGTCCATTTCATTATCTTGATTTAGTTCATAGAAGCACAAATCTCGGGATGAAGCTATTAATGCCCATGAAACAATTTGAACAATGCGGGAAGCGCAAAAGCACCCGAAGTGCCAAGGCGTCAAAAGCGACAAAGGTCGTGATCTCCCTCCGTCCCATATCAGCGACATGAACCTCGACCGGAAAAAACATACACACGGCGAACACATCTCGTGTTAACATCACGATGACTATTATGATGAAAGCATCAGTGGCGCATCCATTGAAACCAAATTCAGGGAAATAGCAATATTGCCACTTTCAGTCGTGGGCATCTTCTTGCATGCATACAACTCAAAGAAGAAATCGAGAGACTCATTCAACAAGGATATCTGATTTGTGAAGAGTACCTCAAACAAACACACCTCCGTTTGAAGGCAGCGGGCCAATCATCACAAAAACAACCAAATAGTCATCAAATAATTGGAGAAATTGAAGCGATGCGGAGGACCGATACTACTAAAAATTCGTTCGCCCTCAAAGAGCGAGTTAAAGAAGTCTGTATTGATCATTCCATCACTTTCAATGACTCGGACTTAGAAGGGGTCCATGTTCCTCATCAAGATCCACTCGTCATCAATGCGGATCGGTGATCCTTGTTATAATGTTAAAGAATTTTGATCGACAATGGGAGTTACGTGATGTCTTATTTTACTCAACATTTCTTAATATGGGTCTGGGTAGGGAAAAGCTCCAACCAGCTGCTGGACCATTATATGGGTTTGATAATCACCCAGTACGGGCAGAAGGGACAATTACCCTTCCTGTTACCCTCGGAGAATTTCCTCGACAAGTGACTCACTTAATTCAATTCATGGTGGTCGGATTCGCATATAATGCAATCTTGGAGGCCCCTCAATCAATTTTGGTCTTATCACTTGATTGCCTCATCGAAGATAAAATTCCCTCCCGTGGAGTTGGGGTGGTTTGTGGAATGACGATCATGTTACCTCAGACAAGCTCAACGCCCTTCCATCACCTTGACATTGAAGACTTTAATTTTCGAGATGAAGAAGTACCTCAAAAGCTTCTCAGAAGATTTACTCTCGATAGCATTATCGGATGACCAACCATTCGAGCGGTGCAAGTGGGATCCTTACTCTCGGAAGAACAAAGGAAGAATATCTGATTTCTTGCGGAAATCAAGGCGTATTTGCTTGGGGTTGGCGGACATGCGGGTTGACAATGTAATCACTCCCTCAAGATTAATCCAACGTTCAAACCAATCATCCAAAGCGAAGTTTAGCGCGATCGTCTTGATTGAACAAGAAAGTCAACAATCGTAGGCGGATTCATTGGAAGTACATTATCCAACATGGCGGCAAATGTTGTCATGGTTAAGAAAACAAGTGGAGCATGGAGAATGTGTATTGATTACGATCTTAATAAGGCTTGAAAGGATAGTTTTCCTCTTCCTCATCGATCAAGGTGGATCTTCGTCGGACATCAAATGCTCGATTTTTTGGATGCTTATTACAGTTTACAATCAAATAAAGATGAACCGGCGGATGAAGAGGCTGACATTTCAAACATATAAAGGTTTATCTTTGCTAGTCATGCCATTGGTTGAAAAATCTTTGGTGCTATCAGCGCCTTATGAATAAGGTTTTTTAAAGACCTCCACACACTGGAGGTGTATGCGTGGATGACATGTTAGTAAAAGCTTAGAAAAGTCACAACATATTTGATTTGGAAACATGTTTTGATCTTCTTGACTATAACATCGACTTAATCAGTAAATGTGCTTTTGGGGTTACGTGGAAAATTTCTTGGATTTATGGTAACTCAGTGGGATAGAGGCCAACCACGAGAAAATCAAAGCTCTCAGGATATGATCCCTCAAAGAATATCAAAGAAGTCCAACGTCGAATGGTTTCTTTGCATTATCAGCTTCTCACGGAGATAAATACTTACCGTTCTTTAAAATATTGAAGGGAGCTAAAATAATAATTTTCAATGGGTGATGAATGCCGTGTGCTTTTGAACAACTAAAGGTATCTAGCATCTCCACCCTACTATCTATCCAGGAGAAACGTTATACTTGTATCTTGCAGTTTCTTCCCACGTAATAAGCTCAGTTTTAGTACGAGAGGAAGATGGGACACAACAACCAATTTATTATGTCAGTAAAATTCTCTCTGATATAGAAAGTCGTTATCCACTTGCGGACAGGATGGCTCTGGCATTAGTTTTTTCAGCACGAAAATTGCGTCCATACTTTCAAGCTCACACCATCGGCGTTTGCAGCGATTTACCATTAAGAGCCATCTGAAAGCATTTGGAAGATTAATCAAATGGTGCAGTAGGCGGGAGAATTTGATATAAATTTTCTACCTAACATGATAAAGTCTCAAGTACTTGCGGACTTTATAGTGGAATACCAACCAACTCTAGAGGGAGCTAGCTACTTGC
The DNA here is from genome assembly GCA_021442155.1 of Cymbidium sinense. NCBI lineage: Eukaryota > Viridiplantae > Streptophyta > Magnoliopsida > Asparagales > Orchidaceae > Cymbidium > Cymbidium sinense. The sequence goes on along the minus strand of CM038215.1, from coordinate 138,637,398 downwards.
TTTCCGTCTCCCAGTGGACCCTCATGTCGATGGAGCTTGATCTTGGTCTTTGGGGAATCTTACTTATTTCCCCAGTGAGAATACCTTAGAGTATGGACTTGGCTTAAAATTCCACTGCCATAATAATGGTGAATATGAAGCTCTCATGATTGAGACTTCTGAAGCTCAAAACTTAGTAATTCATCTTGACTCCCGACTTGTAGCCTCCCAAGTTGGAGGAGATTTTAATACTCACAATCCTCAGCCTGATATCTTCACTTGGTAAAATCCTTCTTACTCATTTCAAAACATATCAAATCATCCACATACTACTACGAGAAGAATACCGGTGGCGGCTTTGCTAAGCTTACTTCTACTGGAGATCTATTTAAGAGAAAGCATGTTGAAGAAATACATTATCCTAGCATCCAAGGGTCATGGGAAATTCAAATTGATGAGGAAAAGAATATTCATGGATAAACCCGATCTATCTTTTTTACAAGGAGGAACCCTTCACGAAGATCCAACTTCGCCTGTCTCAGAAGACAAGCTTCAAACTTTGTTATTGGAGGAGGAGAATTTCTGCAATTATCTCGAATGCCTTTGAGGAGGTGATTCAGCGTTAAAGAGGTCCACTTAGGAATATGTGGAGAACACCTTGGAGGAAGAGCATTGGCCTTTAAAATCATGAGACAAGGGTTTTATTGGCTACTGATGAAACAAGGCACCTTGGAGTTCACAAAAAAATGTGCAAGTTGTCAATTGCATTGAACCTCCCTCACATACCCTCTGAACTCTCATCCATTCAAAGCCGTGGCCCTTTGCTCGGTGGGGATTGATATCATGGGACCTTTCCCAATCGCATCGGACAGCGAAAGTTCATCATTCTAGCGTCGACTACTTCACCAAATGGGTAGAGGAACCACTCGCCAAAATCCGCGAGGCAAATGCTAAACAATTTGTGCGGAAAAATATAATATGTCGATTGAGGCCTTCTGCAAAGATCATCGGAACTCAATTTCTTGGAAAAGTCTTTCGTCCTTTTGCAAAGATCTTCACATTCAACGCATCACGGTAGCATATCCTCAAACCAATGGGCAACCAAGTTACCAATAGGATTATACTCAAAGGACTAAAAGCAGCGTCTTGAGAAGGCGGGGGCAATGGGTTGATGAACTTCGAATGTTCTTTGGGCCTACCGCACTACATCCGCACCGGTGAAAGCGCCATATAATTTGTGTTTTTGATGCTATCATCTAGTGGATATCGGGTTCCAAGTCCAAGAGTCCAATTTTTTGATCATGGTAGTAATGAAGAAAAACTCCGTGACACCTAGATCTACTCCACGAAACTTCGTGATATATTACTTGGATGCTTCATATGCTGCGGGTGGCTCGCCACTTCAAAAGTAAAACCTCGCCGTATCTGTGACTTGGTCCTGCGAAGTCTTGAGGCTGCGGAAAAGGCCCTCAACGATAAACTCTCACCTCTGGGATGGCGGTATGTGGTTATATGGTCAAGAGCGTTCAAGCTCGAGGATCAGAAGGAAAAACTACCTCGAACTTGGAATACTAAGAATCTTCGGAAATATTATCAGTAACTCTCACTACATGATTATTGTGACTTTTATCTCGTTTGTCATTTCACCCTTGTATAGCGACCCCACGGTGGGGGCTTATTGTTCTTGTCCTTTTATTGTTGCGGTATTGTTGTCATTTTCTCTTGAAGTTTATACGCATCATATGATTATATCATTGAACTAGTGAATTTGCAAGCTCTGTTCTAACAAGATTGGTGCTTTTCCTCCCACTTGAAATACACAACTCATGTTATATCTCAATCGATATCATCAATCCCAAGGGACTTGATCGGACCTCTTCCGGTTAATGTCATTAAGCAAAAAATTGACAAACAACCTAGGAAAGGTCAAAAGTCCTTGGTGGACTTCCACGATCTCTTCCATGCGGGTTAGCGTCGTCGTAACACGACGAACAACCTTGGATAGGTCAAAATCCTCGGTGGATCCAATTCATCCATATTAGCAATGTCAAATAATACTCGACCAATTACCGAATGGGCAAGAACAAGATAAGGGTGCGAAAAGAAGAGGATATATCGGATATTATTGGCGGCATCAATATGATGATATAAGAAGAAATTAAGTTCACGATACGTTAATGATATTGCATAGAACAAATGACAACAGCGATACTACATAATATCAACATCCTCATTCTCCTGAGAAGCTCCACGGAGCACTTACCACTCCTTCATCTTAGAATGCGGATCTTAGGATGCTTGGCGGGGATATACCCTCTATCTTAGCTCGGTCTTGCGATGTACCACCGCAGTTCCTTTCGGAACCCTCGAAAATCCTCTAAACCTGTTCCAAGTCCTTCACTTCAATATCAAAGATATGATTACGAGCTTCACGAGCGAAGTCTTGATAAAGGCCACGATAAGAGAATTCTTGAAGTCTTCTCGCCTTCAAGGAGATCTCACTTGCCTCTTCGACATTCTATGCTCCTTTTGAAAGGCGATCTTGTAATACTTTCTTATCGATACAAGTGTCACGATTTTCTTCTCCTTACGGCGAGTCTGCTCTGCCTCAATCGACTCATCCACGGCCGCCTCGACGCGAGAGAAAAGAGTCGACATATTCGCCCATTTCTACACTCGGTCAGTGATCCTCCAAGGTCCACCTCTTTAACTTTAGCATTCGCCTTGCTCATACCTCATGATATTTTATCTTTACAAATTGGTATTCCATTCATCTAAGGCAACACCAAATGAGCCATCATTCTGTGGTTACCTAAAAAAAAAAAAAAAAATTCGATTCAATATTATATAAAGAAGAAGAAGAAGGAAAATAAATACCAATTCATGCGTTGGCGTCCGGTACATATGTGATTTAATATCTCTTGAATTTGTGGCTTAGAGTAGCGAACTCCCCATCATGTCAAAGCTAAACTCTCGGATGCCAAGGGAACATTATCTCAGTAAATATCGGCGTAGCCATTTACGCAGTCTCATTTTACGTAAAGATGGAACATTGCTACCAGTGATCTGCGGCGGACTCACGGAAAGAACCTTATGAACATGAGGAGACTTCTCGACACCTTTGCTTCGACCTCTTCAATGGAAGAGCATGAGATCTTCACGGATGGAAAAGCCAACCTTGTACATCCTATCTTCTATTGTATATTTTCCAATATGATGCAACTCATGCATGCTCTCTACATCGGGAATATTAAGGGTTGCTAGAATCTCTCGATATTGAAAGCGGATGCAGGAGGTCATTCAACCTCTCAGGAGGCCCCACTCATTCTTCACAAAAAGAATCCACTAGACCAATTCTTGGAGGGATCCGTGCAGAACTCTATCAATTTTTATGGCTCGATAAGAAAGCTGAGCATCACATGTAAATCTACATTCGGCATAAGTATTGAATATTCAAAATAGCATGCGCTCTCTGAAGTAAGACGATGACCACTAAAGCCGAAATGAAAGCGTGATAGAGCCACACCACATGTCTTGAAGATCTCAATCATTTCAGGTAGAGGAAATAATGTCAAACGTAAAATCATCTCGAAATAGTAAAGTATCACGGTGGAGGAGCTCGATCGGACCTCTTGGCGACTATAGCCACTAAATCATTGGGAAAATGAAATTTTTTGCACTATTAAGTGTCGATGTAATAAGGAATGATCTATCATCTGTTGTAATTAATATTAGGCCTCTTAGGCCATCGCGTGCAAATATATTATGAATAGAGGAAGGGGGAAACATCAAAATCTAAGAGTTTTGTAAAGGCACTCACTCACCCCCTTGCTTGGACATCCCTCTTTTTGACTCTGCCTCATGAACTTTTTTAGTCTCGATCTAACAAAAGGCGTGCTATGCATAAAAAAAAAAAAAAAGAAAAGAAAAGAGGCAGACACTATTCCTCCCGATAGGAGTATGAGAACTACCTCTAAACTTTTGACTCATGCAAGTGGACTCGATTATTGTTTCTCAGCCATCTTAATGTGCCGAATCATGCATGAAGCACCCTGATGCCCAATCCGTCGGTCCGAGGTTAGTTTACCCTTTGAGAAAGCGGAGCCTTGCGTATACTACGGTCTTGATCGCCTCGATCCGGTCCGACTAGGTTAGTTTACACCCTTTCGGAGAAAGCTGCGGAGCACGGTCTTGATCGCCTCAATCCGGTCGGTCTAGGTTAGTTTACCCCTTTGAAAGCGGAGCCGTATATTACGGTGCTCAATCCTCGGTCCAGGTTAGTTTACACCTTTGGGAGAAAGCTGGAGCCTTCTTAGGTATGGCTTGAGATGCTCTCCCTCGGTCCAGGTTAGTTTACACCCCCCGGGGGCGGAGCCTTGTCGTATGAGCAGTCTTGATCGCCTTGACGTCTGCCAGGTTAGTTTACACCTTTGGGGAGGCTGGAGCCTTGTCGTATGGAAGTGGGTCTTGATCGCCTCGATGCATAGGACTTTCACTCAAGAAGAAAGGGGTATGCCTTTCTCCCTCACCTTGGGGTATTATAGCCCCTCACAAGGTAAAGGGTAAAAACCCTCAAAATGCATTAAATTCCTTAAAACTCGGTCAGGTGGTATGGCCGAGGATGGTATGAGCGCTTGCATGGTATGATCTATAGCAGTATGAAGCATGTGTATCTTGCGACAAACCCATCGGCCAGACCCATCTGATGCCAGCGACCCGGCAATTCGCGACCGAATGTGACCCGACCGTAGCCTTGGCACACGACCGTCAGCGGACCCGACTAGCGGCCAGCGACCGCCAAACCGCGTCTGCGCTGACGACCATGACGGCCTGCCGCCAGCGTTCAGCACGACCGCCGACCAGCGCCCGTCAGCGACGGCGATGGCGGTGGCCGTCGACCGACCCGCTGTTCTGTGACCCTGGCAGCTTGCGGGCGTCCGCAACACTGCGCCGGTGTGGCCTCGAATGCCGATAATACGGGTGCCTCTGGACCAAAAATGCTCGAAAACTTAGTGAGCATCCAAATAAATTCATAACCTCGAATCTCATGCCAAAGGCGTAGATTTGCTTCCATGTCGTAATCTTGGATTTATATGAATATTTGAAATATATTGGTCATGGGTTGGCATATATTTTGGATGATTAAAATCTCATCCAAAATAGGGGCAACGATATGGTGCTCAAAATACCTCAAAGTCAGAATCTTAATATCAAAAGCGACGATTTTGAGTCAAGGTCGAGATTAAGCACGAAATATCCTTGGAATCTTTGGGATATCAATTACATACCAAAATAGCTCTTAAATATAGAGTGTTTGTAGTCAAATCGGCGTCGTCGACGGATCTAACGAGTCTAAGATCTCATAATTCGACTTCATTTGGGCATCAAATGCTCAAAATACATCAAATGATCGAAGGAACCATTCTAAGCCGTCCGTCAAGAGTGTAGGACTTTGCATAAATTGAAGCGCCTCCTCCCATCTATAAATAGAACTATCCCTCCATGAAGGAGAAGAAAAATGAAGAAGAAGAGGCTGAAACAGTAAAGAAGAAGGAAGAAAAGTAGAGGGAAATTACGCGTCGGTTAAAATACATTGTACAAATCATCTTTCTTCATAGTTATTTTCTCTCATACACCATCTTGTAATCCGGAAGAATTTGTACTTTTGCAACATATCCATAGTGGAACATTTTCTTGGTGGGGCGGTGGTTTTCTTTCGGTTTTTAAAATTCCACTATGTCTCGATTATCTGACCCAAGACATAAACTCTTACTCTATCACGATTTCTAAGCACCCTTAAATTCTTTTCCATATAAAGAAGTGATATTGTCCCACCATCTCTTCTAACATCACATCATTTTTAAATGTTATACTCTCATAACAAATATTTTGTTTTTGTTTGAAGAGTCAATGTACATTGAGAAGCATTACTTTTCTTGAATACTACCACCAAATTTCTTAAAAAATAGACACTCAAAAAGATATTTGGAGCCATTTTATTTAAGGGGTTGTTTGTTTGAAATCAAAAATAAAGTAAAGTAAATACTGAGGTTTTAGATTTTTTGGCATTTGACATAATGTAAATTAAAATTTCAATGTATTATAATGCATTTAGAATTCATCAGATAATTATATTTTAGTATATTTGAAATTTACTCAAATTTGGGTGAATTTTAAATCGTTAAATTAATGTAAAGTCATCTTCTTGTAGCCGTCACCATTAATGTCATCATTACCTCTCTACATACCATTGTGATCGTCATTCGTATAATAACCGTAAAATATATTACGTTATATTTATTTAATTAAATAGAAAAAAAATAAACTCATAAATTTGTAAAATTCTCAACTAAGTAATATAAAATAATTTAAATACATTACATTTCTTTATACTGTATTCTTTTTTTAGGAAACTAAATAACCTCTAAATGAATCCATTATAATTGAGCATCATCAACTTTTAATGGTAAAAGATTTTTATTTATTTATCTAAGAAAATGATGATATTTAATAAAATTTTTATATATATATATATATATATATATATATATATATATATATATATATATATATATATATATATTCTTATTTAAAATTTTTAAGTTTGTCGGCATCATTAATGCCGCCACAGGCGACAGCTAATCCGATATTCATATAATATAAAAATCATTCGGTAATGATTTATTTTCCATAGAAAATAAGGTTCTGTTCAGCAGTTTTGTCGGTCAGATATCACTTCCTTTGGGTCCCGCGCGCAACCTGTAAACAGCAATGATTGAATACCGATTCTAATCATTTCTTTTGACATCATTTTGTTCAATATGTAATTTACTAAAGACTTGATATAAAGATTGATGGTGGCTCATATTATATTTAAATATCATATTTGATTATTTATTTAATATTAATATATTACATATTTAGTTATTAGGTGGGTTATTTTTTCCCTCTCTTATTCCCAAATTTTAACTTTTTTTTTCTTCTAATCTTCTTTCAATTTCAATATCCTCATTCCAATTACCTAAGGCTGTAAGAATTGAGTCTATACTAATGCATCGTTATGACTAAGTTTAGAATTAGAACCTTTAAAAGTGAACACTATGAGAACCCATAAGTAGATTAATGAAGCTAAACGTTTAAGTATTGAGGTAACTTATGATGTTATGGTTAAAATTTCATTCAAAACTTTAAAGTTAAAGTATATTTATATGAGAGTACTTTTAAGATGGGTGATCTTTTCGGAAGTTATATCAATCATATTACATATTGAGGCTATCATGCCAAAGCAAAGATAATATCTTGGTGATTAAGAGTTCGTGCTATTACAAATAATATCAGAGCGCTATGCAAGCTAGAAGATGAAAAATAAGTGACATACAGGACAATGTGTTACACTATAAGAGCCATATCTTGAACTTCAGATGGGACAAAGTGTTACGTGGTGGAAACTAACTCTTGAATCTATGAGGGCCATCTTTAGAATCCTATTTGCTTAATAGATAACTCTAAGTCAAGGACATTGATGAAGGCAATAGTTTAACTCTTAAACATCAAGACATTTTTAATGTGATAGTTTGAGTTCTATTAAAAAGCTCTAAAATTGAGTTTGCTCATAGAGGATCACTCTAAAGTTGGGTGACCTCCTAAGAAGTTATACTAATAAGACAATACTACAATGATAGTAGGCCAAAGTGAATAATACCTTGATGGTAAGAGTTTGAATTATTAGTAAGATGCCTTTTTTTTTTAGCTCGAATGAAGTCAACATGTCTATGAACATAGTTTGCAAGCACTATATCTTAGCGATCAACTTATCTTCTCTAACACATATATTTATGAATCAAAGCACTCGACAAAATAATTAGTCATGAAATTAGTTCAACTTCTCATATTGCCTATAGTCTATATGTTGTCATTTCCCTTAATGTATATTCTCTTACAAGTCATTAGCCATCACAACTCATAACTCTCGTATCATTTATTTTTTAGTTATCCCATTAGATATCATTAGTCTTCTTAAGACTTGAATACATACTTTTAATCCCAGATAATTCTCTATCATATTATTATCTTATTTGATTCATATGAATTAACTATAGGCTAAATCCAAAATTATTAAATAGTTTTCTTATTTAGTCCTACTTATTCATTAATAAGAAAATCACATGAGAATAAATTTGATAGTTATTGTATATTAACATGTTTTAACTTACGTAAGTACTTGTTTAATTAATTTAGGCAAATCAACTACAAGCCAACTCGACTATAAATGATTGTAAATAAATCAAACAAGCATGTATGTGAACACTCAACTCCATCATGGCAAATTTGAATAACTTATGTATGATATGTGGTACTTAGATTTGCTTAGCTTGATTATTGCCCTAACCATGGGATTAAAGTTCAACATTTCAATATTTTAGTTTTGAAAGTCTTTGTTTTATATTTAACAAGACCTTAATTATCATTGTTTATAAAGAAAATTATTATTATGTACCCATAAGGTCTAGAATAACTTCTATGTTCTATAACATATTATACTATATTTAAAAATTTAGAGATAGCCTTGCATGTAAATAAACTACAATAATTAGTTAAATAAGATATATAATTAAAAAACTAAAATATTATATATATTTTTGAAATTGAAAGTACAATCATATGAGAAATTAGCTATTGTTATTATTAAGAGTTACTTTAAAGTTAGAGGGCTTAAAGTCCACCTTTGTTATGTCATATGCTATGAGAGTCATAGGTATTTTTAATTTTAAATGTAATAGTCAGAGCGCCGATGACCTTTGAGTTTATATTAAGATTACCTGAACTTAATCATGGTTGTCTAGTAGTAGTATACTAGTTTACATTTGATTGTCCTAACCTAGGTTGAATATGCAGAAGTTGAAGTAAGAGTAACAAAAAGCTAAACATTTTAATTATATAGATATCATCCACTAATGAGGTAATCAACCATTTTCTATGCAAGTGTAATTACAATTTTTATGATTTCTGGGCCTTCCTAATTTACATCAAAATTTTGAATTATATGCTAGTTAGAAATGATCAATTATTAGAGAACTAGTATAAGATTGCAAATTTTAAAAGCCATTGGATGGACCATTTGAATATTGGGTTTATAATTTAGAACATTTGTGCTATTAGTCCAAGAATGTATCATCATTACATTTTTGAAGATTCCATACATATACTAAAAAATTAATTTCAAAGTGGTTCATAAGAGATATATGGTCTGAAATGTTGAAACTTGAAAAAGGAAAAAAAAAGAACCAAGGAGCCTATCATAGTTGAATTGATTTTATTAATTTATGTGTTAGATTATAAATGATGTCATCTCCATAAATAAAGAAGGAATTAATATATTTTAATACATGAGTTATATAAAATGGCTTTTGGTGTAGTACTAGGGGGAAAGAATGATAGGAGTGGTCCAATCACAATTACTTAAATAAAGAAAATGATAGCTAAACATGGAGATCCTATTACAATGGAGTGAGATGAGGAAATGAAGATTCTTAAAAAAATTAATTTTATTATAATTTTATTTTATGTATGTGAACATTATGTATATTATTTATTTTGTATTGTGTGATTATTATGAAGTCTGAACATCTAAATTCCAAAATAGACATGGTTGAACTTATAGAATTTAAATCATCATTTATAATGAGATGCTAATCAAAATTAAAGGGAACTTACTTTCTTATAAAATAATGATTTTTTTTATCTAAGTAGGTTAACATTTTAGAAGAAATGGCAACCAATGAGTTGGAGGAAGTTGCTTAGCTAGTCCCATGGGTTGGTTACATGGCTAGCCATTTCTACTCTTCTTTTTTTTTTTTTTTTAAATTCGAAGTGTAAGACTCACAACATCTTCTAATTGAATGGAAAGAAGATGTTATGTTATAATTGAATTAATTTTGGAGTAACATTTTAAGAGTTGGTGAGGTTTAGTGGTTAGATAGAGTGTGAAGGAGTTTGGTGATTTTTTCAAACCAAGTCACTAGTGAGTAATTTGAAATTTTGTGTTTAGTTTTCTTATTATTTTCTATTTAACATTACTCTTCTATTTTTTATTATCATAATTTTTTTTTGTTTTTCTCATAGAAATTGATTGAAAACTCAATAGAAGTCATTAGTCAAGACTTGTCAAAACATAGTTATTATCTAGTTCCATAGCTCCTTAGTATCCCTTAAACTCCACTAAAAATAGTTTCAAACTCTCGATCCCATCTATAAACATCTTAACATTTTACAAGTATTTGTTCCATCGACCATTCACTAAAACCTAGTCCATTAAATGCTTAAAGCCTACTTTGTCCATTTAATCGAACTAAGGTCATTCAAGCCCTTAACACTTTGAAAAATCTCAAAAAGTTATCTCTTCAATGCCAAAATCCTTGAAACTCTAAATAGATCATCTAAACACATTGCCCTAAGTTTTAAAGTGGTTCCAAAGAATGCAGTTGTGTCGATCTTATTGAAAATAGTATTTGTCAATATTATTATCATTAATGAGCATAACATTATTGACAATTATGTATGTCAGCATTATCATTAATGACATGCAATATCATTAGTAGCCATAACCACCATCATTGTTCATATCAATGACATCCATCTACTTTATTAGTGATACCAAATCAATGTTAGTCTTGATAGTGTACATTGGCCTTTTGGTAATGGTGTGCATTGACATTGATGGATGATGCTGACATCATGCACAAAGTTTATTAATGATGACATGCATCAACATTATTATTGATGTTGTTGTGCATTACTCTTCATGATGAACATTAATGTATCAATTTTATTTGTAATAGAGTTTTTTGACATTAGCATCAATGATGTGCATTGATCTTAGTATCAATTATGCACATTTGTAAGAGTTAGTGATTATGGAGAGGCAATAATAGTCAGCGATAATGATTACTAATGATGATTGTAAAATAAAGTTTTTTCTTAAATGTAGCTCCAAGCCTTGCCATCCATCAAATGATTCATATTTTTTCCTTGATTGCAAATCATTTTTATTTATTCAAGTGTCTTTGTAGCATTATAATAAAGTAATTTAAGACTTATTGTATTCCTTTTATAGAGACACCTATTTTTTGATATATTAAAATTTTGATGGTCATAACTTTAATTACAAAAGTTTCTTTTTCACGTACTTGTGTTAATAACCATACTTAATTAAATGAATTTTTTTATGACATATTAGTTGCATTATTTTTTCATATGTTAAAAATCCATTTTGTCAAAATTAAATCACACTTAAAATTTTGTGGCATAAAATTACAATTTGGAATAATTATGTGACTATTGCATGGATGTCAATGTGAACTTTCCTTAGGGTCATGAACCAATTAAAATTTTCTCAATTATGGTTTATATATATTTTAAAGTTGATGTATAGATTATAACAAAAATGCTAAGATTTTTAACTTTAAACTTTTCAAACTTGCATATAATTTGTTAGAGTTATTCTAGTTTATTAGATAATGAAAATGACAAAATTAGGTCTAGAATATTACAAATGTTTTGAAGATGCTGAAAATTATAGAATAAGCTAGTTCATGCCTAAAATTAAGTTTGAGCTCATCAGTAGTTATCATGCATTTCTTTTTAAAATAGAGCCAATCCATACTTGGGTGTGAGGTGTATGAAGTAGTGCTTATTGACACATTTGGTTTGATTTTTCTTAAAATAAATATTTTTAATAATATTTTTAAATATTTAAACAAAAGTTATCACATATAAAATATTTGTTTACTTTTTATTTTACATTTAATATTTATATATAATTATTTAGATTAAAGTTTAAAATAATCTTTTATTAATAATTTAAATATTTTTTTCTATTTTTAATGCCATTAGTTATTAAAAAAGTAAAATTCTACTAAAACATCTAAAAAATTTTATGTATTAAAAAATTGTAACACCTCTTTCTCCCTTCAATTATAAATAACCCCCTTATGAGAAAGGGAGAATCCATAGTCTCTCCTTTGTAGCATTAGTTCTCATTTGCAAAGAGGGTTAATATTATTTATATAGATAGAATTGATAGTTCTTATATTTCATGATCTAATCTCTTTTTATATAGATGTCTAATTGAGATTAGTGAGCAAAGATTCGCTAGCACAAAGAGATTTATGACATCTAAAGTGAATAAAAGGTCCTCATGGAAGAGAAAAGAGAATCCCATGTTTATTTTAAAAAAAGACCCCGAATGAGGGGTTCAAGTTAGGGTAGAATCTATCACTTTGAAGGCTATAAAAGATTTTAAGAAATATTTTATGATATATAGTGACAAAGAGTTTGTTGATGTCATGTAGGTGTAATAACTCAATTTGTGGATTTAAAATAAACCCCTCTTTATATATATCATTGATGCCATGTAGGTTCATGTTTTAGGTACAATTTAATATTTTAATATTTTTCTATTTCTAATAGAAGCTTGTATGAATGACTAGCTTTGATGTAAAGAAGGTAATAAAAATGAGTGAGTGGAGTTTGTCCTTTATAAATGGCCACCAAGCTCTCCTTTCCTTCCATTTTTCTTCTAATGTGTTAGCCCTAAAGTCTTGTGCTACTTATAAACATGAAATGAAATACTTTTTAACTTTAATTATTGAATAAAATATTTTGAATGAAGTATTGCTTCTTTCTTAGCTTAGTGTTTGGTGGCTCAAGTTTGTCTTTGTTTCCTTATTTCATTTATTTATTTATTTTCACTCTCTTAATATCTTGTTCTTAACTTCATTAAATCTTGTTATGCATCCTTAACAGTTTCCATGATCAACCATCACTCATCTTAATTTTTACATTCACTCCAAAATTTTACTTAAAGCTCTTCCAAGCCAAGGCCTAATCTTGTTCCCTACTCATTAACACCTAAAAAATTACACCAAACTTAACTATCTACTCTTGATTATTAGTATGTATTTTAAGTATATAAGTTAATCACTGTTGACCTCATTTTCTCATGAGGTTTAACATTATTTTAATCCTATTGAGTAGGATACCTAATCTTAGAATAGGGATTTCCTATTCAAGCATTTAGGACACTATACTTAATGGCATAGTGAAGCCTTCTAAGGTTTAACTTAACCTAATAGGATTAGGTGAATCCAAACCAAACTTAAATTTAAACACATGATTGAATCAAACACATTCTAATTAAAGTTTAAATCCAATTGAACCTAGGTAATTGAGATGATTAACCCAATTAACTACCTAAATTCATTTCTTAAATCTAAGAAAATTCAAATAAATTCAAAATAAATTAAATTTAAATCAAATGAAAAGCATAAATTCATTACATAAACATGAATGGATTTGAAACTAAATCTAAATGTTTGGTTCAGTACTTTGTAAAGTAATCTGACACTTTTTTTCTGTTTATTAATGTAATTCCAAAATTTAGTATTTCGTTTAAATTTTGGTCCTCTTTAGTTAAATGAAATCCTAAAATATTTCATTTACCAAAAATTGCGTGTTTAAATTTTTTTTTCATTTAAAAATAACTGAAATTTTTTTTTTAATTTTTTTTTTTGAATCATGAATTGGTAATATTAATTTTAACTTTAATTAAAATAAATATTATTATAATAATTAAGATTTAATAAATATAATTATATTTATTCAAATTAAAGATAAATAATTCACGATTAATAAAATAAAATAAAATAATAATTAAATTTTATTTATTTAGTAAAAAAATAATTAAAGCATAAATTATTTATTAAAGAAAAATTATTTAATAAATAAATATTAAATCTTGACGATTAATTTATTTAATAAAAATTCTTATTAATTAATTAATATTTAATATAGTAATAAAATTATATATATATATATATATTAAATTTGGGTCATGTTAATATAAAATGATAATATTCAAATTTTATTTGTTTATAACACTAATAATTAATATCTTAGAAAATTTGTAAATTAATTACTAATAATTAAATATTAGAAATAAATTTTATTTGTATTTAATTTTATTTTAATATTTTAGAAAATTTGTAAATTAATTACTAAAAATTAAATATTCAAAATAAATTTTATTTGTATTTGATTTTATTTATTTTTTTAGTCAAGAAAAAATTTTTTATTTATGATATATCTATATTTTATTTGATAATATTTATTTTTAATTGAATACTTTAATTAGTGAATAAATTCCATAATTAATTTACATATAATAAGGTATTCAGAATGCAAATATTTACTTTACATTCATCCAAATAAATATTTAATCTGGATTTACTTTACTTTCATATCTCAGACGAGAAAATATAGTTTACATTTACACGTAGACCAAACAATGTAAAGTATTGAATTCCTGTATTCACTTTACTGTATTTCACTTTATCTGCATTCTAAATGAGAGGAACAAAGAGAAAGAAATGAAGGTCAAAGTTAGTCAACCATTTGACATAGTATTGACTTATATTGGTCCCACAAAGTCAAAGGTCAACCCACCAAATTTTGACCAAATTAAATTATTCCAAATACTCAAAATAATCAAATTTACCTATTTAAATATGAATCTAATAAAATTTAAATCCAATAAGCCCTTAATTAGGTTAATTAAATTACTTAATCTAAATAGGCTTAAATGGACCCTATTAGGACTAAATGTAAATTAAACTAAAGTCCACACCTAAATTAATTATCCAAAATTATTTATAAATCATCTTGAAACATAATGTAATCAATTATAAAATTTAATTTGATCAATTTGATCATTTGAATAAATCAAACCCATGTTGACCCATTAAATCCAACATAGATCAAAGTGGATTTAAATTCAAAATTCACTTCAAATGAAATGAAATCTATTAATCCAAATCACCTTAAATACTTGAATAAACATAATTAATGCCTAAACTTAGATCCAATCTATCAAATGGAACAAACCAAGTTATACCAAGGGAAACAAATGCTTAAGTGAACTAACCCAAAGTATTTGTCTCTAACCCCAATTAAAATGAGTTTGTTTGACTCATAAATCATCTTAAATATGATTTGAACAATTAATTACCTATTTAAATCAATGGATACTAAACATTGATCACACTTAGTTTAATCCAAATCAAGTCAAATTCAAATGGACTAAATGTGAGAATGTGAGCTTAAACCTATACTAATCTTATTACAACTCACATAAACTCATTCCAGAATGTCACAAAGGGTTGGCTGCCAAAATTGGGAGAATAAAAAGCCTTCAAGTCAATCCAAAAGAGAGGAATATACCATGTGAGAATGAGATGGAGCATGAAGATAAATTCTCCCCAATTCAAAGCACTCCCTCCATTCCTCATCCTCATTGATTTGGAGTGTTTCCAATGAGTTGACCACCCCTTGGAGCTAGCCTACAAGGGTGGCAATCACCCTAGTAAAACAAAAGTGAAACACCTTCCCATGTAGCGCTCGGCCTCTCATGGAAAATGAGAGAGAGAGAGAGAGAGAGAGAGAGAGAGAGAGAGAGAGAGAGAGAGAGAGAGAGAGAGAGAGTTTCTTAAGTTAGTTTAAGCATACACACACCTTCCCCAATTGAAACGAAGAAGAAACCATGCTTCCCTCGATTCTGACGCCACTGGCAAGCTGAATTTTATCAAAACCACCGGCGAAGAGGAGCTTGATTCATAGAGAAATTGGTGAGGAGGCAATCTAATTCCTTGCACTTAGAGGCTCCACATCCCCATGAAGCTATTTGAAATGTTTCCACCATCGAGGACCAATGCCGATGAGGTATGCCCCAAACCTAACCTCTTATTGAATTTGTTTGGTCTTTATGAAAGAAATTTGATCTCATGTGAGATCTAGCAGTATAGATATGTGTAAAATCAACCCCTGATCATTTTGCAATTGAAATTGTCTGCCTCCACTATTTAGATTGCCATAGATTAAGTGAATTCAATGGACACTGCTCAATTTTTGTCATTGAAGGGGGAGATGTAATCTCACTTTTCCTCTTAGGAATGGATGGTTGAGAGTTAGCCAGCTATATAAGAAACCACAGAAGAAATCGTGGTTGTGATCATGAATTTTGCATCCCCGTAGCCATTTGATTTGGGTCCACATTGATCCAGCTGTCTAATCATGTGGTCGTGTGTGCCATGTCAGCGCCATGTGGCCATGACTAGATAAAAAAAAAATTGGGTTTTCCTTGATTTAAAATATAAAAAAACTTTTAAAAAATTATATAAAATAAAATACTAAACCAAAGAAAATGCAAATAAGCATTCTATGGATTCATCTCAATGAGAAGAATCCATTAAACCTAAGAATACCTAATTTTTATTGGGTATTTTTGGGTTAATTTGAGTTTAATTTAAAATAATCAAATCCAAATTTAAACTCAAACCATTAATCCAATTACTTTAAAACTTTGGAGAATTGAAATTAGGGTTAAAACACACATTAGATAAAATTTTTATGATTTATTGGAAAGTAAATCTATAGATATGCTAATTTCAATCATAAACTTCTAATTTAATGAAACAAATTAATAGTAAATTAGAAAAATAATGGAAAATTATAAAATCAACTTGAATCATCATAATAAATCTTAATGAATCTAAACACATCATAAGAACTCTTTGAAATCTAATAAACCCTAAAATGACCTAATTTGTTAATTAATTGAATTAATTAATTCAAGTAATTGATTTGAACTTTAAAAAAGCATAATAAATCAACCAAAATTTAAAAAAAATCAAATGAACCCTCTATGGATGCATCGCATAGAGAGTAATTTTTAAAAAAAGTTTAAACCCCTAATTAATTCCTTTTAATTTAAGCTTAATTTAGATTTTATAGAAATAATTATAACCTTAATTAGTCCTAAATTATACATCTGATTAAGTTGAAACTTTAAAGAATTTAAATTTACAAGGAACCTTAATTACTATAAAATTTTCAAGGTCAAATTATACTAAGAAGTTATTGAATTTCTAATCTCTAAATCAATTTAAATGAAATAGTAAGTATAAAAATGATAGAAATTATAAAAATTCATAAAACCAACTTAAAACATTTTCATTGAACATCATAACACCTAAAAAACATTTTGTAACCCTATGAAGTTAAGGAATTTAATTATTTATGTATTTCAGATTTAATGAAATGGCTAAGAACATAAAATATAATCAAACCTCAAGTTAATAATTTATTAAATTCATAATAAATAAATTAATCAATTGAAATTCATAACTAATCAACTTTTGGATTTCATACCCAAATATGGAGATCATTAATATAAAAATCCCTTAAATCCATTTTGGTTAATGAATAACATAATCCCAAATATAAGAGAAATGATTAATCTAATCAATTAAACCAAAATAACTTAAAAGTTTGAAATGGCCTAGGTTAAGTTTGGTGTGCAATGTAGCTTAGGTTTCATAGGTTATGATTAATAAATAAAATCTTACCCTAAGGAATAAAACTAAATAATGAAATTTTAACATGTAATATTTCATTAAACTTAATCCAAATGATGAAGTGTAAATACATAAGTTAATAAGTCACAAAAACTGAAGTATAATGAATCACTTCTAAATTCAAGGTTGAATTGAAAATCATTTTAAATTACCTAAGTCAAGTCATTTAAATTAACAAACACTTAACATTGATAAAACTAATAAGTGAAATCAATTTAATCAAATAAATTAAACTATTCAATTAAAAAATATTAAATAAACATTTAATCAAAAGAAACATAAAATCAAACATTAAGCTAAGTTATTAAAGAAGATATAATAACATAAAATGAATTAATGCACTTGAATTAAACTAAACTAAAATAAAAATAAAATCAAACTTGAATATTTAATCATGATGACATTGACTCTTAATTAAGATTTAAAGAAACACTTTAAATTTTAATTAAAGATAATAAATCAAAATAAAAGAAATAATAACATTAATCAAGATAAAAAATAAAATAAAATGAAGCTTTCAAAATCTTAATAAAATTAGATTACATAGACTTTAAAACTTAAAAGGAAAATTAAAATATTAATCAAATCAAGCCCAACTTAAGATAAACCATTCAAACTAATTCAAAAGTGGCTAAGATACTTAGGATCTTAGTTTGACTCTTTAGATTAGATGAAAATCTCATTCTATTAGAATTTAAGATGCTAGATAGATAGATTCCACCCAAAGTGGAACCATTCTTAAAAGTTTAAATTTCACTTTAACATAAAAAAGAATTAAAAATAGAAGTAAACATGTAAATCAACAAAATCAATTAAATTGAAACCACATGTGGAAAATTAATCAAAATTTAAAATAAAATAAAAGAAATCAAAAGAATGAAAATAAAAGTTTT
Organism: Cymbidium sinense; assembly: GCA_021442155.1. Taxonomy (NCBI): domain Eukaryota; kingdom Viridiplantae; phylum Streptophyta; class Magnoliopsida; order Asparagales; family Orchidaceae; genus Cymbidium; species Cymbidium sinense. The sequence goes on along the minus strand of CM038215.1, from coordinate 138,619,058 downwards.
CATAATTAGTAAACATATGGTATATAGTCTAAACACTCGAGGTAGCAGGGCTACTAGTTTGAAGAATGTTTTGATACCTCAAACTTTTGGTTTAATAATGACACATACCTATGAAGAAAAATTATAAAATGAAAGATCAAATCTTAAATCAAATTAAACCAAGCTTCGAATTTAAAAAGGCCCATTAAAGTCATACCACACTAGCCAATTTCCTCACACACTAGATTACTAGGTCACCGATTTTAGATTTAGGTTAGGCTGATGATCTATAATGTTATGTGATGTAAAATGTTCATTTTGTATTGTAATATTTTGGACTAGATGGCTAGGATTGTTTACCCACTAGTCTGGATGGTAGGATGTTCTTTTTTAGGTTAAGAGGTTGTGCTAAAAGGGACCATCATAATAAAAAATATATAAATATTGTTTGCTTGCAAGTAAGCTTATGTCCCTAAGCATAAGCCCATTAGGATAGGTGGGCTTGACAAGCAAATAATGTTAATACCATATGTTTTCATTATAACTACAAATTTGTTTGTGTATTTCCTAATGTCATTTTTGCAAAATTTAGAAATTTATTTTTGAAATTTTAAATGTAATTTGAGCCTAGAATTAGGTTATGATCTATGAGATCTAGGAATAGCAAGAGTTGACTCTACAAGCTGATGGTCCCCTGTGAAGCCCTTTGAGGTCCCTAAAAAAGGTAGCAATCCTGGAAGAAGACCCCCATAGATCAAACTTTTAGTTCCAAGTCGGTTATATAAGGGTAGAGCTCCACTGCCCATTTTCTCTCTCTTATGGGGTGTGTAGCGATACTTAGCTACATTAGCCTATTATATTAATTAATTTGGCTTGATTTATTTTGGGTGCAATAAAAATTGCCTGCTTTTCTAGGTTTCTTTTTTTTAGTATGTTTTTGTGATTAAATGCTTGGAATTAGGCTCTTAGAAAAATTAAATTTTCTATCCCACTTAAATTTAAACAACTCAAACATAAAATAAGAAATTCATAACCTTACATTAATTAAAAGCCTTAGGTACAACTTAAAAGTAACAAGAAATAATTAGGTTTTGAAACATGATACCATATTATTCATATTCCTTGAATTGGGTGTTTCTTCCATTGCACATAAGGGGGCATCTGGCTTTAGAAGATGAACACCCTTATTGGGGAAGTGTGCCTTCTCTTTTGATTTGGCCCATGATCATTTTAACTAAATATCATTATAGGCATGAATTGCATACCCAAGGCCTTCAAATGAATTGTAAGTCAATACATAAAAAAGAACTTATTGCATTACTTAAGAACATGACTTGATAAACATTATCTTAAAGTTTGGGAGAGAGTTAGACTCATAGATTCTTTTCTAAATGCAATAGCCTAGCCATCTTGGATACATAAAATCAGATTCATGGTTTTTAAAATTGCTTAGGTGGTGTTAGCTGACAACCATTCCAGACGGGTTATAAGTCTAGAAGAGTCAGGGATGGGTTTATTTTGTTTTTTGGTAGGAAAAGAACCAATAATTTTCAAAAAATTTATATTAGGTCGAGTTTCTAACTTATATTAGGAGCATTTATAGACTTAGGTTTTGAAGTATCTTTTTGGAGTAAGTCTTCAACTCCTAGGCATTTTTATAGTCTTGTGCTGTTAGAATTTAGGTCCTAGATTTCTAATAAAAATGTAAATTTGAATCTTAATAATTTTGGACTCAAAATTATAAAGCCCAATGGTAGGTTAGTTGAAGTGCTTACTCAACATCCTAATTTATAAATCATTTCTTACTTATTCCCTATTGGTCTCCAAATAAATTCTTCCACTTTGGAGTGTTCCCTTTTGAATCTCTAAACCATCATCCTTTTAAAATAAACTTTGAAATCCATAGAAATAAAAATCTATTTCTTTAATCAAGAGTATTCATAGGAAGAGATCTTTCATTCCTAAGATGTAATTAACTATGGAGGATTACCTTTACAAAGAACTGTGACCCAACAATAAAATAATCCATGTCCTACTTCTTCATGTAGTTCACAAAAAAATCTATTATATATCGAAAACCCATCAGCCTTAGGAGTCCTTATTAAGTAATCAAATTCATTATAGGATAATAAATTTATCTTTCGAGATAATATATTTATCCCTCAATGACAAATTTGATTACCTAAATAAGTACCCCCAAGATATGCATGGTGTTCTAAATAAAATTCCCATAATCACTTATAAGTATTTCCAATAATTAAATTAACCTTAAGCTTAATTTTTAGAGTTAATATTTTAAGATAATCATCCTGAACTTGCCAAATTTGAAATAGTTTAGCATTCCCACCATTATACCATCCTATTCTCACCATCCTACCAACTACTCTAGTCCATAAGTAGATATTAAACTAAAGATTTATAACTTTTTCTATCTTTTTGAATAAATGGCCACCCACTATCATCATATTTGTATTAGAATAAAATCTAAGAAGAAGTAAATTTTAATCATAACTTTCAATAAGAAAAAAAAGTGGTGAACTTTCCTCAAAAGCTTGTGAGTTAGTCCAATAATTTTAAGATTAGCCAAATTTTTTATGATAGATTTATTTTATATTAATAGCTTGGATATTTAGTATATTTCTTGGAATTTTATGGTGCTATCATAAAATCTAATTTAGTGATTCCCATCATATAATCTAACCAATATCTCTTGTATGAATATAATCAAATAATTTTATCTAGAGTAAAAATCTTACTAAGAGAGTTCTCTACTTCAAGAAAAAAAATTGAAATAACAAAACTTTTATGTAACCTACTTTACTTTTCTTGATAACTATTTATTATAACATAAGTTATCTATTTGTCAAAACATAAACATAAGCAGCTTTACAATCTTAAAACTAATGGATTGTAATTCTATGCATTTTTTTATCTTGAATTAAAAAATATTTATAGGTAGATATACATGTACACTTTAGTGTGCTTGAAGATAAAATAAAAATTAATAATGAGGCTTAAATGTCTAAGAAAAATATGGGATGTAAGAAGTCTTTGAAGTTCATTTAGCTTAGAATTATAGTGATTAAAATGTAAGACACCATGCAGATCTTGAGGTTCCTAGTTGGGTGATAGAACACAATTATAGAGTAATGTATAATCTCAAAATATAGAAATATTATTCTATAATGGATTCAATAACCTAATAAGGACTTTGAAGGTCGATGGTTATGTACCTAAGATTTTTTATTTTTTACCTTACATAGGTGAAAGTAGGATAGGATTTATTTTAATATAGATTGTAAGTTCACTCTAGGGGCAAGCTCTTATAGTAAATTGTATTATAAAAAATGTGATCCTCTAAGAAAACTTTTGATTGAAGTCACCTAGTGTCTTTGTAGATTTTAAAATCTAAGTCAAGTTTGCTTAATTTAGAAATTAAAAGGGATAGATCAAATAGAGCAATTATTTTTAGATTCCAAGTGAAAAAAATGGAAACATTAGATACTAGGAAGCCTATTGAACACAATCTATTATATCATTAGGCTTTATTTTTAAAGTTATGCTTTATTATTATTTTAATTTGATGTTTTATTAGAATGTTAGGACTTATATCCCTATATTACAAGACTATAGAAAATCCTAAAGAATGATGACTTATTCTCATAGAAAATAAGAAATTAAGTACCTCAGTCTTTATAATTAAAGGTTCTTCCAACATTAGCCAGAAGCTTCACCTAGCTTATGAAAGGGAGAATGAGATTCATTGATTCATGGCCACTAAGGAGTATAAACATATCCTTACTTTTATGGATTTACAACAAACTTGGATTGGTTACTAGCTAATACCTCATATGCTTTAAAATCATATGGCTAGTCTTTTGAAGCATAAGATGGTTTAGGCTGATGTTTAATGGGTAGAAAATCTAAGAACCTAAAACTCACCTTCTAAATCTAAGTTTATGATTGGTATTGTAATGCTCTTAACTAATGTCATAATTTACAAATCTTTATATGTTTTTAGACATAAAATTCATTTGGAAGGGTTGGACATGAAATCATTTCTACATGCATGTATTAATAGTAATCAAAAGAACAAATTAGAGTTAGAGGACATTCTTTCTTAAGAAGGGTGGTCATCCTCACAGGATAGATGCCCTCTTAAATACAATAGGTGAAGGGCCCATATAAGAGTGTAAAAAATATATACATCATGATTCTCCAACCTTTGATTTTACTTGATTATTACTTAAAACTTTAGATGTGTTTGGTTTGAGTTTTTAAGCTAACTTATGAGCTTTTTAACTTTAATTAGATAGAAAATTTTATTTTTCTTAAGAGCTTAATGGAAATGCAAGCTTATAATTAAATATCATCAAAAATGAAATCTAAAAAAAATCATGCAACTCTAGTGCACCACACAAATAATTAAATTAGTATAAGAAAGGCTAGTGCATTTAGTAAATTTTAACATCTATTAAAAAATATTACATTAAAACATAGAAAAAAAAAATCAATACATTGCAATCAAACAGTGCCCTAACCTATGTTTAAGATCAGTGACCTAACAAAATCTAATGTGTGTGAGCAAAGCTTGTGTGGAGAGTCAATTTTAAACATTATTATTTAAGCTTTAATTTAAGAATGAGATTCAATTCATAACAATTGGGTAGTTTATATTGTGTGTCAAGCCAATTTTAAATCTATTAAATATTGCAAGGTGCTCTAATAAATTTTTAGAAATTTTATGATTCTAAAATTTAATCATTAATGATCTAAAATTTTGAGACTATCTTTTTTTTATGTACTAATCCAAATGCCATAGGAAAATTATTGTAGGTATAAATTATATCAAAAAATAATCTATAAAATTTCATCGCAATTGGATGGATATTTTCCATTTAATTTTTCTAAATTTTTTAATAATTTTCTAATTATTCCAAAATACTTGATAAAATTTGGATTTTATTTTGTTTTCTTAAGATTCCTTTCTGGGGTCATTTATATTTTTAGATGGATATTCATTCTTTTTTAATATTATTTTGATTTATTTCTTATAATTTTCTAGATTTGATTAAGTTGTTTAAATACATCGAGATTTACAAAGTTGCACTTTACATGTGGCATGAAGTCATTAGGTCACTCATGCTCATGCGGTAAAGGCAATAATGAAACATGCATCAACTGCTCAATCAAAGGTTAGAGGGCTACGATTAGGTCTATGATCCTAATGAAAAAAAAATTAAATCACTAGTGATACGACAATACCTTGATTGTCCAATTTGATAAAACAAAATGGACACTTAAAAGATCGTACATAATCTTCCTCTTCTGGCAACAAAATAAGATTGTCTATATAGATTTTCTCAATCTTAGCCATTGGAGCATAATTTATTGAATCTCTCCTATTATAAAGGATCAACTAACAAATGTACATGATTTCTTACAATTAGATCATATCCTCCCTTGCTTTTGCTTCATAAAGTATGAGAACTTAAGGTTCTGCTAAAATTTTGAAGAAATTACCTGGCGGAGATAATGTTTGGTGGAATTGATGTGTTAGAAAACTCCCTTGGGTTAACATGACTCTCCCAATAAAATTTGGCCACTTGCTTCCTACAACTCATCTTGTACACTAACATACTGCCATGGTTTACCAAAATTTGGTTTATTTTGGTGCTTTCAATAATAAAGGTTGTAAGGTAATTCCAGAAGTTTAAGCACCTAATATAGACTACTAATTTTAGATTTTAAGATAAAAGGGTTGGAAGATAAAAATAAATAAAATTGAAGCATTGCCTTAGGATTAGATGGGGGTATTTAAAAATGCTTCTAAAAATATTCTTAAGAGTAAAATGCAAGATCTTAAGATTTGAGATGTTAATGAGAAAGCCAATGTTATGTGAAACATTAGTAACTGAGATTAAATAAAATACAAAATTATATTCAAAGAATTAAAAGGAAAAGCATTTATTAATAAAAATAGTTGGTGGTGGAGTCAAAATGTGCAAGAAAAGATCCAAAATAAGAATTTTGATTATAAAAAATAGTATAGATGTAAAAGCTTAGAGAATTAAGAAACATATTAAGTGTCCCGTAGGGATTATAGAAAAGCAATATGTGATACAAAGAATTCCGCATTTAGTAGCCTATATAATAGACTATATACTAGAGAGGGTAAAAGGTGTATATATAAGTTAGCTATGCAAAGAGATTGGAGAAGTAAAGATTTAGTTCAAGTGAAATGTATTTAGGATGGAAATAATAAGTTCTTTTCTTAAGAAGATATTGAAAATAAGTGGATGAGATATTTTGATAGACTTTTCAATGAAGACTATGAGAATATGATTGACTTTATTGATCTTAGTACTCTAAATAAAAAAATATTTTTTTTTACTTTCTATCAATATCAATAAAGGTTGGAAAGGCCTTAAATAAAAGGGTGGAAATGCAATAGGACTTGATGATATTCTAATATAAGTGTGGAAATGCTTAGGAGGTTAAGGAATTTCTTAGCATATGAATTTTTCTAATATTATTTTAAAAATAAATAAGATGTCAGATGAGTGAAAAAAAAGGTTTTGGTTCCTATTCTTAAGAATAAGGTGCTACACAAGAGTGTGCAAATTATAGATGAATTAAGTTAATATGCCATACATTTATATTATAGGAAAGAGTAATTGATCAAAGATTATAACGTGATATAAAAGTTTCTCAAAACTAGTTTAGATTTTGTCAGGTAGGTCTGTAGATGTTATACATGTGTTGAGAGGTTTGATAGAGAAGTGTAGAGATAGTAAAGAGGATCTACATATAATATTTATTAATTTAAAGAAAGCACAAGCTAAAGTTCTAAGAGAAGTGATTTTGAGAGTTCTAGATAAGAAAGAAGATAATATTGTTATATTCAAGTCATTAAGGATTTTTATATTGGAGTTGTCACTTGTGTTTAAACACAAGGCAGATTGACCAAGTATTTTCTTATTTTTGTTGGGTTACAACAAGGATCAGATTTATGCCTAAATCTTTTTTTCTTTAGTTATAGATGTTCTCATTAGACATTTACAAGAAGATGAGCCTTGGTGTATGCTTTTTTCTTATGCTATTCAACTTTTTGATAAGACTAGAGAGAGCGTTCAATAAAAAATTGAATATGGAGGTCAATCTTAGAGTATAAAGGCTTTCATTTGAATCTATTTAAAACTAAATACTTGGAGTGTAATTTTAGTTGTAGAAGATCTAGTGGCAAAGTGGTGATAATGGGAGATAAAGTTATTAAAAAAGTTAATGCTTTCTATATCTTAGGTATATTGTTCGAAGTGATGGTGATATATATGGGGATTTTATTAGTAGAATTCATGTTGGATGGTTGAAGTGGAGTAATTCATCGAGCTTATTATGTGATAGCAAAGTAATGCTTAGGCTTAGAGAGAATTTATAAGATAACGGTAAGACTTGTAATGATTTATGGTACAAAACATTTGCATATAAAAGAGAACCATAAAATTAAGTTAAGTGTTATGGAGTGACTTTACACTTAGAGGCAGAATTTGAAATGAATATATATATGTGATAAGGTTGGAGTAGCTCTAGTGGTAGATAAGATTAAAGAAGGATGCCTTAGATGAATTGGTCACATAAAGCAGATCTGTTTAATGGCCAATGATAACAACATGGAACCGTGAGCAGGAAAGGTCAATAAATCTACTTGACCTTCTTTCTGCAACTTTTTTATGTGTTGAATGGCCAAATCCAACATGTTTGCCATGAATGTTTGCTTACCCATGTTGGGCTTGATTACTTGCAACTTCCTAAATTTCTTATTCATTCTAGCTATGCTCTCCCTTTAAGCTATACTCTTGAAATGTGCAGCACAACTACGCTTTGCTTGAATTTTGGAAGGGACGGACTCTTGCTAAATCCGAAGAAGCATATTAACAATAGACATATAAATTGATGTCCCAAGAAGGCCATATGGAGAATCAATATTGTTAAGAGTGCTTATAATGTCTCTATTATCTATAAAATGCTTATTATGGAGTTGGTCTCATCCTAAGAGCTTTTGGGGTAACTGTTGATAACAACCTACAACTATTATATAGAAAGACTAGTATTTTACTACTGATAGTTTGTTGGGAGTTTGTTATGAGATTATATACGTGCATATCAAATATGAAGCCTAGTACCTGTAGTAGAGAAATTAGTGAAATACCTATCTTATTATAGATAGTTGCAAGTTCTTATCACCTCCCTTAAAATTGATGGATCTAGTGGAGTCGATAATTTGTAACAAAGAAATTTAAAATGGGAATTGCTGAGTGATTTAGTGAATATGACAGTCAATAGGTTTCATGTTGAAATGTGATAAATAGAGACATATTTAGATTTAATATTGTCTCAAGTAAAATGACAATCAATATTTAGAAGCTTTGTTATTGTGTGAAAGATAGAATTATGAATAATTGCAATTGTAGAAATGTTGTCATAATTAAAGAAAAGTAGGAGAGTTAATAGAAATATTGACATCTATTAATAACTGTCATAGCCATAAAATTTTAACAGCAGTAGTGATAAGAGCTTGATACTAAGCTTTTGTGGAAGAGCGAGTTAAATTAGACTGCTTCATTGCACCCCAAGAGATCAGTGTTGAGCTAAGAAAAATGCAATAACTAGTGGTAGATTCATAATCAATTAAATCACCAGCCCAATTTGAATTAGAAGAGTCGTGAGACATAAATCAGATTTCATGATAGACAAACCATGAGATAAAGTAGCTTTAATATATCAAAGTGTTCTTTTAAGTTGCTAAAAATATTAATGAAGAGAATTATGCATGAGCTAGCAAAAATAGTTTATAAAAATGATAAGTCTGGCTTAGTTATTGTAAGATATTGTAGTGAACCCACAAATTGATGCTAAAGAGTGGAACTGGAATATGTAAGGTTTTGGGGTTTTAATTGGTTTACAATTAGGCATTCCAGCTTTTTTTATAAGTCTTAGTAGCATAGTGAGTTTGATTTAGGTGAATTTGGTCAGCTAGTTAAATTGCTTGAATGATGAGGAAGCTAAGTAACCTAGACCACTCATATGAAATTGACCCATGAAGTTTGTCTAGTAGCTATATTAGTGCATCTTGATTGTTTCCGATTAGAAGTATATCATCAACATAGACAAGGAGATACATTGTTGTAGAATTATGATTATAAGAGAGTAATGAGTAATAAATAATACTTTGTTTAAAACCAACTTGAAGAAGACAAGTGGAAAGATTTGAAAACCACTATCGAGGAGATTGTTTGAGACCATATATCGCTTTATGAAAAAGGTAAACATGATGAGGATATTATGAACCAATAAATCCTTTTGGCTAATGCATATATATATATATATATATATATATATAACACCCAATTATTTAATCAATCAACCAATTGTCAGGTACTATAATGGTGATGAAGAGTCGGATAATATGCATCTTTGCAATTAAACATAATATTTTTGTATAATCAATACCATGCTATTGAGTATACCCCTGTGCAACTAAACAAGCTTTGTATCAAGAAATTATACCATCTGAATTAAGTTTGGTTTTAAATGTCTATTTACAACCTAATATATTTTAGTTTGGTGGTGATGGAACTAGTGTCTAAGTTCCTTGTAATTGAAGAGACTAAAACTCTTTGGACAATAGTCCTTCAATGTTCATCTTTTACAACAATGGTATATGAGGTTGGATCAGATGTAAAAGATAGATAATGAGCAAGATCTAATATAGATTGTGGTTTAAGACTAATGGGTTCAAGGAAGCTAAATGTAGGTGGAACAAAAAAAAAAGTATTTGACAAACAATAGAGATTGCTTATTAGGTTAAATTTAAAAAGATCATAATTAAGTAGTGGAGAAATGAGGCAATGGAGACAATAGTTATTTTTAGGAGTAAAACTGGAAACCAGAACTAGAGTGAGAGCCAGACAAGAATTGAGATAAAATGGTCGGTTTTGCTAGTGGTTAAATTATATCATTTGTAACCCTTGGAGGTAGGCCCAAAATTTGTTGAGGAATATTAGCATCAAAGAACAAGATTCAACATCAATTCAAAATGTGGTGATGCTTTCTTTCTATTATACTATTTTATTCAAGAATATGAAGACATGTTTCCTAATGAATAATACTTGATTAAGTTTATACTATTTTGAGATTTGTATTACAATATTCACTTACTCCATTCGTCCAAAATATTTTGATTACATTGATTATATTAATTTTCAACAAGATTTTTTGAATTTAGTAAAATAAATTATAGTAATAGATTTAAGACTTATTGGAAAACCCACTGATTTGAGACCAATCTTCAATAAAAAATTATATTATATTTGAAATCTTGATGAGAAATTATAAGAGAAAAATGTCTGAGTGAATAAGTTCTAATGGAAGTATACTATGAGGATAAGAAGTATAAAAGAAAAATGACAACTCTTAGCTATATTACAAGTAGCACAAAAAGAAAAACTAATGGATGTGCTAAGTTTTGGAATTATGTAGAAAACTATAGAAGTAGAGGGGTAGAAAGATAGCCAAGTATGTGATGCCATAGAGATACTTTGTTTGAGAGAGTGTAATGAAGGTTGTGTTGTTTGCCTCTGGTGGAGGTTTTGATGAAGGTTGAATTGGATAGAGTCCTCCACTATTGGTTCCTCAAAGAAGAACATGATTGGTCACCAAATCCTTGATGACATAGCCAACATCATATAAAATTATAGAACAATTATTATTAATGGCAAGTTGATTAACAAAAAATAAATTATGAGATAGTTTAGAAACATGTAATTGATGAGATAGGTATAACTTATGAGGTAGAGCTGGTAAGATGCCTTGTCCAGTATTTGCAATGGGAACAATATCACCAATACCAAGTGTAACTTGATCTATTCCTTTACATGGAATACTATTAGAAAGTTGATTCACATCTAACATAAGATCAGAAGTTGCTCCTGTTTCTAATTAAAAAACCAAAATATTAGAAGAAGAGTTGGCATATAGAATATGAGGGCTAGAAAGTTGGATTAAATTGGGGATTAAATCAATGCCAACATTTAGCTACTGAATGACATGCTTTTCCACAAATTTGACATTCAATGATTTGTGAAACTTATTTCTACTTCTACATTTGCTAGTAGAGTAACAACCTCTAGATGATTGTGATGAAAATTGGTTTCCTTTGCCATGACCTTATAAAAAAAAATAAAAAAATTAAATGACATTTGTAAGGTTGAATCAATTTGTAAATTATGATTAGCCTCTAATTTTCTTGATTTATGTCTTCATTATTGAGTAAAGAATATAAATCATCATGACTAATATGTTGCAAGTTGGTTTGAATATCGATTTTAAAGCCTTAATAACTAGGGGGTAAACTTTTGAGTGTAATTCATGATAATATCTTCAGTATCAAGCGATGATCCTGATACAGCTAGAAGATTTACTATAGCCTTTATGTTGGACAAACAATAACATGGAATGAGTACCCATAAAAATGTAATGAATCTCATTCTTAAGTTGAATTATATGAGCTTGATTTGTTGATTGAAGATATCATTCAATTGTGGCCCACATGTTAGCAAAAAAATTTAGATTAAGTACACAAGGAAGAATCAAAGGTGAGATAGTAGAGTAAAGTGTAGAGGCTAGATTTTGATCTATAAGGATCCAAATATTATATATAAAGAACTTGGATAATAGATTCTTCATTTGTAACAATTGTGGCATTTGAAAAAACTTGTGGTGCCCTTTAAATAACCATCAAAGCCATTATCACTAAATAATTTTAGAGTTTATGACTTCTAAGTTTGATGATTCATAGTAGTAAATTGGGTTTAAATAATGTTTTTGACATTAGACGTAAAAAAATTTAACTAGGAGGGAATAAGTGTATTGGTTGGTTTGATGGGATGATTATTGTTTGGTGGGTAGAGGATGTAGATGAATTCTCCATTAGAAAAGAGAAAAAATGGTTTATTTGTTGGGGAAGAAAAGATGAGGTGTAAGCCAACCTAATTCACTATAAAGAACTTTAGCTTTGATATCATGTGGAAGAGTTGAAGTCTATAATTTATACACATCTCTACTACATCAAAATTAGGAGATGAAAAAGAAACATAATGACAATAGTAAAATAATAATTCTCATTACTAAGAAATGTAATGGGTTACATACTTATAATAAAGATAATCGAATAACAAACTATTAGGAGTTTATTATGATATTATTTATGTGTATAGCAAGGATGAAGTCTAGTACAAGTAGTGGAGAAATTAGTGAAATATTAATCTCTCTAAATGGACAATTGTAGGTTGTTATCTACTTTTTTTTGGATATTTGAGCCAATTTAATGGCAAACTCACACACACAATACATATACAAACTTTGAACTCAAGACCTTTGGGTAGATCAATTTAAAGGTTAAAGGTTACTTCATCAAATTGATCTTTTAAGATTTAATTAGGCTAGGCCATGATTTTGCTAACTAATTAGATAAGCCCTAAAGCAAATTAAGAGTCTTTGCTAACTTAGTGACACCCTATTGAAAGCTTAAGGTTCATTGGTTAGATGAATGGGAGTTTTTAAATTTACTTAGGAACAAAGGTATCTAAAGAAGTTAAATATGACCATGTCAAGAAGTCCTAAGGGTAAAAGCATGTTTGAACCACTTAGGGACATTATAAGAAATATTTAATTTAAATCAATTGGTTTTAATTAAATTAAATTGATTTAATAATTTTCAATTAGGTGAACTTCCATTATGGATCACATTGAGGGCATTGTCTTATTAAACTAGTTAAGTAGAAACATAAGTCAACTATCTTCTATTAGAATTCTCTTAAATGGTTGGTGAAGCTCTCTAAGATTAAGAAATGCAAAATGTTCAAATTATCTTTAAAAGGTTAAAAGGGACAAAATGTCTTGGTGATATAATTTGTATATACAAGGGCTAATTATAGCCAAAGCACCTATGGTTGACTAATTAAATTTTTCTAAGAACTTGATTCATCAATTTGAACAAGTTGACTAAAATTGATAGATTGTGTCCTTTATGGTAATTAGGCTAATTTGGGTTAAATTAGATGAAGGTCCTATTATATTTTACTAAAGGTCAATTTGCCTCATTGGATTATTATCAACCTATTAAGTTCTTCTCATGTGAACTTTAATGGCCTAGAAGTAGCCAATATTCTTACTTTTAAAAGAATTTTTAGGGTGCTTAACATGAGTACATGCATCATAAATATAATCAAAATAAAAATAAAATGTAGATAAACTAACAAATAAATCAAGTTTCATAGTTTTATTAAGCATTTGACTATTGATAAGATAAATTCTTCTATGTCAAAATCAAACATCATCATTTATGTTTTTAAAATAAATTTAACTAAAATTTACATCAAAGCTGCTTTCTAAATCAATCAAATAAATATTCTTGTATCTATGTCCATCTAATAAAATTATTCCACTATTTCTAATAGCATAATATGATACATGGAATTCCACATCAAATCATTTATCACAAAATTAATTAATGTATATTAAGTTATACTTTAAATCATATAAAATAAAAACTTCTCTAAAGTTATAGAGTTCTTATTAATGAATTTAATACCATAAAATTTTCTTTTGGATAATATCCATACACTACATATCTTCATTGCTTCTAAAGTAATGAATTTGTCATCATTTCCTATCATATGCCTTGAACAACCATTATCCAAGTACTAAATTTTCTTTGAAGGTATTCTTGTAAACTAAAATTCATAGATCAACATATAAAACTCAAGCATGATTGGGTGCAAATTCTAAATGAGATATAAAAGATCAATGATATGAACTATATGAAATGTTAGAATCTTTAGGTACCCATATGGACATAAAATGTGTATGAAATTGAGACTTACATACATTTATGACCTTTTTAAAAATAAAAATTATAACATACATGTGTATTTGCATATGATTTCCATTTTTTTGTCATTATAATATACAATTCTCTTACATATAGAAAATATTTTAGTATAAATTTATCTTTTTTTATTTTTTATACTTTTTAATTTTTCTTTAAAGTAAACTTCCAAGTCTTCTTGATTGCATGATAACTTCATCACTAATAGCCTTCAAAGTTGAGGTAGTATCAAGAATTACTTTTAAGCTAACACCTAATCATGAGCAATCAAAGAACCAAAAAGCTAAATAAGTGGATAACTAGATAAATCTTTAGCCTCACTAATTGTTATTACTTTTATGTGACGTTCTTTCGGAAGACATCTTAATATTACATAAATCAAATATTATTTTTACTACATTATCATAAGAGAATTCAATGTACTAATAATTCTATTAAACTTTATTTAGATGTCAAATGTTGACTCATTAGGCAACATATAAAAATATATATATTCATGAATAAATCTATTTAAATTAGCATTCATAGCTGTTACTTGTTTTCAAACATAAGAAGGATTGATAGAGTATTTTCTTAGTTTAGTTAGATTACATCAAGGATCGACTTTAAGTCTTATGAATGCCAGATGGCTAGCCTGTTGTCTTTTTAGGAAAAAAAAATATATTCATGAATCAATCTATTTAAATGAGCATTCATTATCTCACTTGTACATTCACATGTGACAAACTACTAGTCCCAAATTTCTTTAATTGTGAAGTCCATTCAACAAATCATTTTTAATTTTAATTTAATTAACTTCCTTAGTGGGTGTATGATATTGATGTTTAAGCATGCGCTAGATGCATAAATCTTGACCTTTTAAAAATATTATAATTCTAGTTTTTTAATAATAAAATGGGATACTTTTAAGTATAAGAGGTTTATGTGTGGATTGTCCTTTGGGTTGGGAAAATCATTTGTCATAGTGTAGAATTTATCTACTCTTAGATGTTAAACCAAATATAGATCCCTTGCTCTAATAATAATTATGGAGAGATAATGTCTCCTAAACAAAAAATTTAGGTTAGTTTATTAATAATTAAAGATAGCACAACAATAAAAAATGAATACAAAAAATACAAGAGATAACATGCACATAATTTATACATGGTTTAGTCATATCCTAAAATGACTTATGTCTATACAAAGCCACCCTGATTAAGATTCCACTAACTCAAAATTTATCAATAATAACACAATATTCTCATACAATGGACAAGTACATCCCAATAATAATAATATACTCTCTTATAATTAGGTAAGCATAACTTTAAAAAGAAATACATAATAAAAAAATTTAATAAAATAAAATAAATTTTAGTTTAGAAAAAAAATAGTCTAAAATATCATTACTTTCACACCCAAATAGTAATCTTACAAAATTTAAATAATCACTATACAACTTAAATTGAATTGTAATATAATGTAAAATTAATTTTCTTAATTGATGCTTGTGAGGAATATACCTTTATGTGATTATGCAATCAATATATAAATGATTTTAAAATGTAAATCTTGTTTTTTGTATTGCCAAGAAATTAATTTTATGAAACACTAGAATTAAATTTGAAATGATAACAATCTATGCTAACAATGAATAATGTTTATTATGATTTATTCCCCTTAAATTATATGTTAACACTTACAAAGGATTAATAGCAATAAATATATAATTTAATTACAGCAAAAATAATGTGCTAAATGCATTGGATAATAAAGATATGATCATGTACAATTAATCGGAGTTAAATTTAAGCAAATAACAATTTGTTTAATCAAACATAAAATATAATTTTGATAAATAAAAAATTAACACTTGTTCACAATAATTGTGAATAATAATTTTAATTAATTCTCATTTGAATATGAAAGTACATGCAAATAAAAATTTAACACACAATTGTTGAGTATACACCGAATGTATAAGAACTCAAAAAATATAAAATTAAAAATAAGACAAATAAGAACTCAAAAAATATAAAAATTTTGATAAAATATTTACATCCTATTTATTTGAATTTTATGTATTTTTTATATTTTATTTACATTTTTGTAATATTTTTAAAATTATTATTTTTGGATAATTTTATCACAAGCATTGATTTAAGCTTGTCTATTGCATCTCAAATTGAGTTTAGTTTATTTTTTACTTTATTAATTAATTTTTATTCATTTATTTTAGCATGTGAATTTAATTATTCATTCAATTATCAAAATTATCTTTTTTTCTCTCTCTTACCATTTATTTTCTCTTTCATATCAATAATTGCATTTGATTCTTATTTACCTTTATATTTAGCCAAAATTTTAATATTTTTAGCATGAGGTATTTTATGTGATTTATTTAATTTTATGTCATATCATTTTTTTATTTAAAGATTTTTAAATTCAAATTTATTTGAATTTCAAATTTATTACTACCTTTATTTATTTTCAAATATGCTTAATTAAATTTTAACTTCATTTTTAAATGTTTTATTTTATTAGATTTGATTTTTTTAATTAATTTGAATTAGTTCATATTTAAAATTAAATGGCTTTAGATTTAGTGCACTTTCCTTTTTAAATATTTTAAATTTCAAATTTGAAATATATCATGAACTCTTTCCAAAAGTATTCCACCTTTCACGGAATGTCTTCGCCGGCCCTCAATTTATTTATGTTGACATTATTTGAATTAATTTAAAAAACAAATCAAAATCAAAATAGCCTTTAGTTCATTCAATTTTTTTAGAGTTTTATTTGTTTTGCAGCTGTCTTTGGCTTGCCCCTCTTCCTCTTATATTCAAATTTAAATTTGATTTAAATTTCAAAATTTTTCCTAATATATTTTCCCATGCAATAAATTATTTGATTTGCATTAGATATTGATTGATCTATAAAGTAAAGCCTTGGCCATCCTATGCATAAAGATTTTATTGATTTTATGTTAATTTAAGTAAAGCTAGTTCCTTAATAGTTCTCATAATTAATTAATAATTATCTAACTTATTGAACATCCACACTTTCTTGAATTGATTAAATTCAAATTTAAATTTTATTTGGAGTTTGAATTTTAAAATTAATCCCTTCCATATTTATTCTCCCTCTTATTTTTCCAACATGCTTCTTCTTGCCTTTGGTTGAAATTTGCATAGAATAAGCTTTATTTAAGTTGTTGATTTCATGAATTACCTCTCTTTTGAAAAACGTTCTCATGGTCAAACCTCATTGCAAAATTATTCAAGTGTTTAAGGCTACCATCTCCTCTCTTCCTCTCATCTTCAACCTTTCTCAAGATGAGATCTTTGCATCACCATCAAGCATTCAATTTTCTTTGAGAATCTTAGTTCATGTATTGTGTTCATACTTTGATTCATCCAAGAAACTTGAGTAATATTGTTTCAAATTACTTTAATCAATTGGGTTCATTATTTTGATGTGTTTTGTTAATTGAAAAGGATTTATTTTGACATCACTAAAGATTTTTAAAATTCTTTTCTAATTCATCTTTAAGAGATTTGAATATTTCATATTATTATATACTTGTGTTTTGATTCCTAAGATCTTTATGATTTTTACAACTTAGTGTGCTTAGTATTTGTATCTTTTAAGTTGAATAAGAAAGACTTGATTTGAGTTTTTCAAGTTATTGTAATATGTTCTTATTCATTTTTTTAAGTGTTTAAATAACTACAAGTTATCGTGGCTTTATGGTGAATTTTATTTGGCTTGGTTTTCAAAGCATACATCTTGTATTCTTGATTTTGATGCTTTGACTTGATTAAAAAATTGCTATTAACATTGTTGAAGATTTTTTAAAAATTCTTTTCATTTTAATTTTAAGTGATTTGATAGTTCATCTTGTCATTGGTTTTATTTTGTTTTGTGAAATCATTGTCTTAAGGGTTTTTGAATTATTGTTTTTTATAAGTATTCATTTTCAAGATATTTTTATTTCACATAGAACATGTGTTTTACAAATTTACTTTATTCTTATAATTTATTTTAAATTTGATTTAAGTTAAGATCATCTCCATAAGGCTCTCAAAATTCTTGGTTGAATTAAAGTTCTCACTTTGTAAATCTTTGATTTTCTACTTTATGCAAGTTATCTTAGAATTCAAATTATTTAAAGTACTTTATAGTAACTTATTTTCAAGTTCATATTTTCAAATTATAATTTTCCTTTGTGTAAATATTTTTCAAATATAAATTATTTCAAGCACTTTACATTAAGTTCATAGCATTACATGCTTTATCATAAAAGAATAAATAAACTCTAATCTCTTTTCAAGTGCAAAATTTATTTAAAATTAAGGGATAATTAATCACTTATAGTTTTCTTTTTCTTATTTCTTAAATTTATTGGAGTTGTACTTGCTTAGTGTAGGAAAGTATGTTGTTGAGATTATAGTTACATATTATAGAAAAATATGGGAAATTCTTTGTAATCTTATTTTGATTAATGAATTTCTAGTCAGGGTGACTAGGCGTGGACATAGGTTTTTGACTTTGATCGAGCCACGTAAAAATTTCTCCGTCTCGTCTTTTTACTCTTATTAGCTTTTACTTTTTTACATTTATATTTTTGCAATTAATTTGGTTTGTATATTTTCTCTTTTATAAGAAATAAATTTATATTTATAACTAACTTTTCTACAAAATTTATAATTAAGTTTTAATTTAAAAAATTTTAAATACCAAATTCACCCCTCTCCCTCTTGGGTGTCATAGCCTCTTAACAATTAGTATCAAGTCCTTGGCCCAATTTGTGGCTTAACATCATTGTGTTGATCACTATGACACTTCAAATGATTTTTTGATCTTTTGATATTATGATGTATTATGCACCCATTTTTGATAAAATCAATTTCATTGTATTGAAAGTTAGATTATTATGGTTCTTACAAATTATTGAATCAAAAATATGGTATATTTACTTAAATGTAAGTTTATCTTCTATTACTGAAAGTGAGTTAAATCTTTTAAATGAAAAGAATTTATATTTTTATAAGATATCTCTTTCTAATGGGCTTTTTATGTGTTATCGTTTAAATATGGGAAAAATATACTTGATCTCTCACCTTATTTATTGTTGTGATTATAAGTTAGGTGAAATCCTTATAGGAGAAAAATATTCTAGTGGAGAATAACACAAAATTTAATGATGAAAATTAAATACATGCCTTTAGCACTAAAAGAAAAAAAAAGAAGAGAAATAAGAATGCAAAGGAAAAGGAGAATAAAGAAGATTTTAAAAAGAGTCTTATAATGATTATAGAAAGAGAAGAAAGAGAGCTCCCAACTACATCTTCAAGTTATCCACCCAAAACTTCCAATTTTAATTTGATTATGAGGATGGCCTTGAGGTAAACAATATATCTTATGAACAGTTATCCAATATCTTTGATGAATTAGTGGACGTTTATAATTAATTGAAAAAGAAATGTATTTCTACTAAAAATAAGTCTAGAAGTTTTAAAGTAAATCTTGACACTTTGAAGAAAGAAAATGAGTCACTTTTATAGATACTAAAAAATCTCATGATATAATTTTTTTGCTTAAAAATGAAATATCCTCATTGGATATCAAAGTAAATGATTTGCTTTGTGAGTTATTTAGCACTTCTACATCTTGATGACATGATGAGTTTATTTCGAAAATTTAAATTTTAGAAGATAAAAATAAAGTATTGCAAAATAAGTTATTGAATAGAGATAAAAATAGATCATATATTACATGTTGAGATTGACATTTTAAATATGAGAATCTCATTATTAGAAATAAATTAAATGACATATCTTTATCTTCTACTTATTTTAGTTGCTCACATGCTTTATATTTAAATCCATCCATGCCTTTCAAGCAATATTCAAGTTATTCACATGCTTTGACTACATCTACATCTTATAAGCATGTTAGTTCACTCTCTAAAAATAAATCTAGAATTCATAATTCATTTATACTTTCTTTGCCAAATGTTACTTATACTTATTGTTGTAGGTAAAGTTATGTTCAATATGTTTGTTCATTTAGGAGATCCATGAAATTAAATGCTTCATCTTCATACATTTAGATTCCTATGGAAACTAGTTTGCATTGCCCATCATCTGCTTATTCAAATATTTATAATGCTACTAATGTTAGAGGATCCAAGCTTACTTGGATACCAAAATATATAAATTAAATTTGTATTATAGGTTTGTCCTCATGATGGACTAGTGAAGACAAGTCATTAATTCAAGTATACAAGAAGGAATGGTAAGGGTAACATATTATGTATTGTTCATTAATACCTTACTTGCATGTATTTAGATCTTTAGATTAGTTATGTTTCATTCATGTCTAATATATATATATATATATATATATATATATAAGCTCACATTTTATTGTATTTTTATTTTTATTTTATGAATGAGTTGCTTTAAAACATGATTTGAAGATAATTTTATAAATCACATGAAATTCATATTTTAAATATTATTTAACTTATTGTGGCACAGCATGTTCATAGGCTTTGAGTTTTATATTATTTTATCAATGAATGTTTTAGTTATCATGATTTATATTTAATTTTAAATTCTTTAAAATTTATGATAAGTAAATTTAGTTTCTCACCCTATGTACATCTTTTAGTCTTTAAACTAAATTAGTTTCTAGTTTTGGAGATAAAATGTTTTACATAATTGATATTCACAATTTTATACTTGATTTGATCTCTTTTGTTTCCTCCTTTTATAAAATTATGATTATTATCAGTTTGTAGTTTATAATTAAATTTATTAAGAACATTTTTTGTGATTGATAACTTAAGATGCTTAATTTGGAATAAATTATGATGATATTTGGTTTTATGAATCATTTTACATGATTGAAAATTTTCTTATAGTATATATCCCATGATACATGAAAGTTTATGATTTTTATCCTTTATTCTTTAATTAATGTTTGATATAATTACATTTGATTTGATGATAAGATAAGGGGCCATTTGGGATCACTTTTGTTTTTTGTTTTTTATTTTGTATTTTTATTTTGTTTTGTTTATGTTTTGCTTAAAAATAAAACTTGTTTGATTGTACTTGTTGTTTATAAAAACACTCAAAACATTTTTTAAAAAACAACATTTTTTATTTTTAAAATCAAAAAATAAAACCACATAAAAAATACTCTAAACAAACATATTTTCAAAAATAACATAGAAATAAAAACAAAAAATAGAAAACAAAAATTATCCCAAACAACCCCTAAGTTTTTTTTTTGGTATTTCATGTTGTCATTACCTTCAAAAATATTGTTCATTTTGAATGGTTAAGACATGGAATATCAAATTACTTCAAATATAGTTAAAGTTTTGTTTTAGAGACATGTTTGTATCTATCTTAAGCTTAATTGTATATTTTCATCACATATGACATTTGTCTTCATTTGCATATATATATATATATATATATATATATATATATATTTGTGTGTGTGTGTGTAAGGGAAGAAATCAAGCATGTAAATCTTTAATTATTTGCATTTTAGTATCTCATGCTTAATTTATTTTTGTACGTAATGAAGGAGGAGAGTTTTATTGATATAACCAACTTCTATTATATTGTGAACCTTTTGATGATGTCAAAAGGGAGAGAAATATTGATGTTTGCATATCACTTTTAATTTCTCACATATGCATTTAGTGAGGAGGCAAATATATTTTCATCATTATAATTATCCTTCACACTAACATTGGTTTATCTCGAGATTGTTGAGCTTACACCTTGTGTATCTCACCATTTAATTTAATAATAACAAACCTTGTGTAATAAAGAGTAATAGTTTCTTTACAAAATAAATTATCCACTTTAGTCATTATGATTGTTATTATCAGTTTAGATTTTTATTAATGACAAATATATATTCTTGAAGCTACTAATAATTTATTTTAAATGTTTCAAGAAATTCACCAAACTTAGATTGCTCAGCTAAATTTGGAAGGTCAAATCAACCTGAATTATGCTTGTTTAGTAATCTTCTTAGGAATTACAAAATAAGACAAATAAAAGCTCAAAAATATGAAAATATTCACTAAATTTTTTTCATTCTATTTATTTTAATTTTAACTTATTTTTTCATATTTGATTTTGGGTTAATTTTTAAACTAGGCCACTTTAAAATGTTAATTACTTGATTAGGCACAAAAAAAAAAATTTAAAATATAGTCGGTCGTCGATGGCACCAGGCAAGGCCATCGCCGATGGACTAACGCCATTTAAATTAGGTCTAAACCGAGCTCGACGCAAGCCTCTCCGCTTTACTTCTCCGCGATCCCGCCGTCCGTTTCGCCACCGCTGAAGACGCCGCCATCACGGCTGAAGGAGCTTGCCGCCAAGGAAGGTCGCCGCCGGTTGTTTCCAACCGCTAACTTGTGGCTTTGAGAGATCTTTCACGATTTAGGTATTTTTTAGCAAAATGCAAAATAAATTCAGATCTAGTTTGATTTGTTGTTTTGATAGGAAATATTTGTTAGATGCTATTTAGTGAGATTTTTGAAGGAAATTTGCTAGATTTGAGGTGGATGGTTTGTTATTTGGTTATGTTTATGCTTATTTGAGATAAATTTTGCATATGATTGAATAAAGTATATGGAAAATGTAAGATGGTTTGTTTTATGCTTTTTATGTGCTCTCAAGAAGTCGATAAGCTATTTCATCTTCAAAATGCAAGTTTTTTTTTCATGTTCTAGTTGTTTTGAAGGAAAATCCATAATAGCGACATTGTTTATTTTTATACAATTAATGAGAAAGTATATGAGCAAAGAAATGATCTTTATTGATTTTGAGAAATCATATAGTTAAGTATTATGAAAATTGATTTGGTGAGTATTAAGAAAAATATGTGTTAATGATTATTAAAATTATTAAGAAATAGTTGGTTTTATGCTTATGCTTATTTGAGCATAATGCGTAAATTATTTAGTCAGATGAAGGAAATGAGGTTGATTTGGTTGTGAAGTGTTGGTTTGTCTGCTGTTAATTTACTGATACATTGTAATTTTTGATTTGAACTTATTTGCCAAATTCATCGTTAGTTGGGAAGGTGTTGTTTTGTTATTAATAGTTGAGAATGAATTGAGACGTATTCATAGTTCTTTACGGAGGTGAACTTAGAGTTAGCGATGACTTCATTCCAACATACATTGGTGGGAGAAATCGCCTCTCAAATCCCACGATGGACTCAATTTGTTGAATTACAACAAATAATAATGAGGTCGTTGACTGGATCCAAAGAGAAATTTGTTAATCTTGTTGGTCGCTTTCGGTAGACGGATTTATTAAACACACATTTCGGCGATGAAGTTTGTCAAGTTGTGCTTAATGCAGCATGTGCGCAACCTATTGTCATTTATGTAGAAGTTAACGAACATCCGTGTGGTGATAGGGAGATAAACAGTGCAGTGGAATGCCAATTAGGTCGAAAAAGCACTGAGAACATTACACTATCTTCTCAGGTGGAGTATTATGGGTCTGGAGCAAGAGAACAAGAATATTTGGTTGGACAAGTTCTACATGGGTGAGCAGAGATGATATTAATCTACCATCTCAAGACCAAGGATATGAAACTATGCCTGGAGGTAGTAGTGATGATGAAGAAGAGGATGATAGCGACCTGCATGTAAGACTTGAGGGAGACGAACCATCTCGTTAGGGTTAGAGATTTGATTGCGCTACTCAAGCGTAACAAGCCACACCAAGAACACTTGATACGTAGCAATGACTATTTTCGTAGTGTGCCCAAACAACTAGAGTGGGATGAGGACGCCACATTTGATGGCCCACTTGACAATTCAATCTTTGAGGCGGAGAACTGCATTCCAAATGAACTGGTAGAAGGTATCTATTTTCAGGACAAGAAATAACTACAGTTTGCTGTTCAAGGCTGGTGTATCACAAACAATGTTGATTATGTCATATATGCTTCTAACAAATCTAAATTCTGCT
This sequence comes from Cymbidium sinense, assembly GCA_021442155.1. Classification (NCBI taxonomy): domain Eukaryota; kingdom Viridiplantae; phylum Streptophyta; class Magnoliopsida; order Asparagales; family Orchidaceae; genus Cymbidium; species Cymbidium sinense. The sequence continues at coordinate 138,595,121 of CM038215.1, read as the reverse complement.
CGTGCACTCATCACTGCACTGTGTGTTGCGTTTACGCCTTCATGCACGCTCATTTAAGCGGTTAGGGGTGCATGGAAGATAGGTTCGATTGGGTCACCATACTTGTGCTCATTCACCCCGAATGCTGGTCATAGACAATGTACATCAGAATTCATCAGTTATTTCATAAAACCGATAATCGAATCGCCAGATATAAAACCATGGGAAATTGTAGGATTGAAAAGTTCAATATTAGAGTGTCTTACATGAAGGCTTGGGATGAAAGGAAAGTAAAGAATCTTTGGTAGTTGGGAAGAGTCTTATAGAACTTCGTGAGGCTCATGGTGCAGATACCAAGAATGGGGATGTATCGATACACTCAACAAGATCAAATTCCAACGCTTGTTTGTTCAACCTTCAATCACCGGTTGGCAACATTGTCGTCCAGTACTTTGTCTAGATGGAACCTTTCTTTTGGGGAAATACAGAGGTACTTTACTAAGTGCAGTTGGAATCGATGCAAATAATGGCTTGTTCCCATTGGCCTTCGCAGTCGTGGAATCAGAGTGCACCGAGTCCTGGGTTTGGTTTCTGTGTACATTACAAGATTTGATCCCACTAGTGTCTACAAGAGGAGATCTTTGCCTTATCTCTGATAGACATGCAGGTATAGTTCGTGGCTGTAGAGAAATCTTTCCTTGGGCTACATCGCTTTTTCTGCGCACCGAATGGCCTGTTAACGCCCCTGCATTTATGGATGCATGAAGTTGCTTAGATTGTGTATCTCGATGCGATATAAAGATTGATCATCATTCGACAAAGACTTGTTGAACGATGGTGCTCCGACGAACTCATTTCACTTGGCCACCGGAGAGACGGTTACTCTGGGATGCGATGATGATTTTAGGCGTCCGGATAGATGGCCCAAATGATTGGCGCAGACGTTGTTGGTGGACAACGTAGGTGGGCTTCATGGGATTGGCGATGATTGATGAGACATCGATGAGCATCATTTACCATGATCCTATCCATCCGAGATCACATCCGAAGTTTTGCATGGGACAGCGATGCATGTACTTGTTTACCTCGGTGGTTCGCACATCGTGACTCTTATTTAGATCCGAGCTCGAGTTTACCATGCATGTCGAGCTACATTTTATTTACCATTGGATCATTTCTTCTACCGATACATCGTGAACGAGGTCCACTTGCGTGATCTACCGTTACTTGAGGCTATTGATACATTCAGGAGTTGTCTCCTCGGTTCAAATATACCGCTTCATCTATACGAGAATTACATGAAGCCACCAAACCAAAGCGCACGAACATGGCCGGATGCGTACATTTACTGCAGGTATGGGCCTGGGAGCACATTCATGTCGGAAGACCTACCTTATGTGTTCCGTATCCTTCTGACATTGATGGGCTTAGTGTTGGCTTTCGGTGGAACGAAGGGTATGTTCGAGAAATGCCATTAGGCAATCTCAGAGTGTACAGGGATGAGCTGGACGGACTTCTTCAGAGTCAGGTGAGCTGAATTGATGTAATCTTATTTCGCAAATTCTTTACTATGGTGGTTTAAAGAATAATTTATGCGTATGTGCGTGTCATTTGGGAGCCTTATCATCGACCGCGATGCGCCGCCGGAATATATGTTCACAAGGAGAGCTGATATGGCTAGCTAGAGTACCACTGATATGTTGGAAGAGGGTGGAGTGGTACTTACCTGATCGTGTGTTTAGGCAGTTTGGCATTCCTCCTTCCACTGATGTCGCACCGATAGATCCATCATTCGTACGGGTCGATGGACGTGGAAAGGCTGATGTTGATTGGGTACAATTCCACCACTCCTTCATTGCACAGTGGGAGCATAGACTCGATTATCACGCTGATTCATCTCAAAGATGATCCTGTCGAATCAATCGCTATATGAGATGATATCGCTCATGGGCATCACTTTACATGCTCAAGGCACCTAGAGTACCTCCATGACACATTACCCCGAGCACCGGGGGAACGTTTGATGGTTAGTATGTACGCAAAGTATTTTAATTTGTTTTTCCTATTTACAACGAAATCCTGATCTAAATCTTCTATATGCGGAAAGCACATTCAAGAAGACGGAGGGAATATTCCAGCACTATTTTGGCAGAGATGAAGATACAGAAGTTCAGAGATCTTTCAACGAATATGAAGAGCTGCTAGTGGACCTGAGGCGAAACATGCATATATCTGACACTGGATGCGTGGCTACGTATTACACCGTGCACTTCTCGCATCATCGATTCACATGTTCCGATGGATGTGGGGCCATCCTCGACACCAATGGTGGGGCGTTTACGCATTCTCTCACCACAAGATTCATATCGCCAGTAATGTGGTCTCAGATGCACCCATGGCACAGCAGCCCACATATGGACCACCACCATTCCATATGACACCACCATACGGAGTGTTATGGTGGTGCCGTACGCAGGGTCTACCGACATATACCTCATGTTACGACTTAGGTATTCGCAACAACCCCGGAAAGCGATGGAAGAAGAGGAGGACCATCGAACATCATCTCATCATCGGCCAATGAATACCACCGACATTACACTCCGGACGCGATTCCACCACGCGCATATCGCCAAGATAGTGGAGGGGTTGTACTCTATGTTATTTTATATTTCGATCTCTTAGTCATTCATGTACCTTTTATTGTATTATTATTCCAATGTATTATATTATTTGAATATTTTGACCAAATCAAATGCTAAGAGTTGAGATTCAACCGATAATTGCATAAAGATTCAAACTCAATTTTTTTTGTAACTTCAATTGCATTTGTAAACACCGCATGTCACCGGACAAGATTCGCCAAAAAGTTGAACATAAAAGTTGTAGGATTTTTTATTATCTTTCCAACGATACCAAGTACTCCCAACCGACATCCGGCGAGGAAATGCGACCATAAAATGTATACGCCAACTTAATTTTTTTAAAATTATTAATGGTTAGTCACCGGTCGATCGGGCCGACTCGCCATCGGTGATAGTCGACCAGGCCTATTTTAAAATTTTTTTTTTCGTGCCTAATCACGTAATTAACATTTTAAAGTGGCCTAGTTTAAAAATTAACCCTTTGATTTTCATCATTTTTATAATATTCTTAAAATTATTCTTTTTCAATAATTTGACTACATGCATTGATTTAAGCCTTTACCATTGCATCTCAAAAAAAGTTTAGTTTATTTTACACTTTAATTAATTTTTAAGATTGCTTTAGTTTTTATTCATTTATTTTAGCATGTAAATTTCATTATCCATAGAATTATGAAAATTATTCTTTTTCTCTCTTATGATTTATTTTTTCTCTCATATCAATAATTGCATTTTATTCTTATTTACCTTTATATTTGAACAAAATTTTGATGATTTTAGCATGAGAAATTTTATTTGCTTTATTTAATTTGATGCCATATCATTTTTCTTAATTAATGGATTTTCAAATTCCAAATTTATTTAAATTTTGAATTTGAATATTTGAATTTCAAATTGATTATTGCCTTGTTTCAAAATATGCTTAATTCAATTTTAGTGGGCACAAAAGTGTTTCCTTTTATTAGATTTGATTTTTTTTGAATTAGTTCAAATTTAAAATTAAATGGCTTTGGATTTAGTGCACTTTCCTTTTTAAAGATTTTGAATTTCAAATTTAAAATATGCCATAAACTCTTTCCAACAATTATTCCACCTTTCATGTAATGTCTTGGCTAGCTATCCATTAATTTATTTTAATATTATATGAATTAGTTTAAATTAATTCAAATTGAAAGTCAAAATAGTCTTGAGTTAATGCAATTTCCTTTTATATAAACTAGTTTTTGGTAACTAGTATTGGCTAACCCTTCTTCCTCTTATATTCAAATTTAAATTTTAAAAATTTTCCTAATATGTTTGCCCATGAAATAAATTATTTGATTTACATTAAATATTGATTGATATACTTTAGGAAAGCCTTGGTCATTCGATACACAAAGAATTTATTTATTTTATTCTGAATTAAATCAACTAGTTCCTTAATTGTTCTCATTATTATAAATAATTATATTACTTATTTATTTGCATTTAATCCTCTTCTCTCCATGCTTGAATGTCCCACACTCATGTGACTTGATATAATTCAAATTTAAATTTATTTATTTAAAATTTAAAATTAAACCCCTTTCATATTTATTTTATCTTTTTTTCCTCACTTTTTTTTTTGCCTTGGCTGAAAGTTGCTTGGACTAAACTCTATTTAAGGAGTTTATTTCATGAATTAATTCTCTTTTGAAAAAAAAAATTATCTTGGTCGATCGTCATTGCAAAATTATTCAAGTGTTCAAGACTACCCTCCCCTCTCTTGGTCTCATCTTCAACCTTTCTAAAGAGGAGATTTTTACATCACCATAAAGCCTTCAATTTGCTTTGAAGAACTCTACTTTAAGTCATGTATTCATGCTTTCATTTATCCAAGTGACTTAAGTAAGATTGTTTCATATGCTTTAATCAATTGTGTTCATGATTTTGATGTATTGTGTTGATTGAAAATGATTTATTTTAACATTGGTGAAGGTTATTTTTAAAGATATTTTTAATTCATCTTTTAAGAGGTTTGAATATTACATATTTTTATATACTTGTGTTTTGATTCCTAAGATATTTTTTTACAACATAGTGTGCTTAAGATTTACATATCTTAAGTTGAATAAAAAAGATTTGATTTGAGTTTTTCAAGTTATTATGATGTAGCGCATCAAAGAAGAAAGGATCTATCATAAGGTCCCAAACCAAAAAGTTAAACTGATGAAGAATTTTATTTTACTTTATGTGTTATGATATTTTATATTTATGCCTCACATGTTGTATTATGTAGTAGTGGATGTATTTGATCATGCTTAAGTGTTTTGTTAGAGTTGTGATTAAAATCAATTAGTGTTTCAGTGTTAAAAATGTATCAGTAGTATAATGCTTAGGAACTAGCTTTTTGGCACCTTGGTCCTACAACTGATTCTTTCTTATAGGGTGTCTGGATAGAGAAGCTAGTGCCTAAGAGCTGGCCTGTGGCACCTCATCATTGTGAAATGATGGGTTTTGCATTATGAAAGTTTTTTTTAATGATTTTCTCCCAAGGGACACTTCCCTTGGAGTATTGTACTAATCTAAACTCTTATTATGACTTAATGGAGAGATTATTTTGTGTGAAAAACATGATTGAAGACTCTTTGGTTGGAACTTGGTGGCTAATAGTTCAAGGAATTGGATGATCTCTTACTACCGCTCTACTTGGGTGAGTAGGACTTTTGCATATCTTCCACTTTGGTGAGTGAAAGATCAAGAGCACACCTTCATCCAACCATTGTGATGTTCTCTCCATAATCGCTCCATTTTTGGTATCAGAGCCCAAGGCTTGGAGGCTTAGAGAAAGTGCTCGTAAATAATCCATATCAAATCTAAGTAAAGTTAGATAGGTATTTTTATTTTTTTGTAATTTCTTTTACATATTTAATAATTTTTCTTGGAAACTCATACTAAATTCATATGGTAGGCAATCCTATGAATATTTATTTTACTACCAACTAGTTGTCTCCATTCATAATGCCTAGCCTTTCCCTACTTAACCTAACTATAAGCCATAATACTTGAGCAACAACTTGAGTAAGGGAGAGTTAATTGAAATGGCCAAACTTGATATACAAACTTTACATAAAAATCAAACTCATATTCTTAAAGATCCCATATTTGTTTATTTGTTTATTTATTTAGTATTTTGTAGTATCTAGAAGTTTGTGTAAACTGAAGGCTAATCATTTTCAAAATTGTGCATCTTATTATGTTAAATATAGATTACTTAACACATATTTAAAATTTATTTGGTGGTAATATATTTGCATTTTTTTTTTTACATTATGCCACCCAAATTCATTAGCTTGGACCAAATGACTTAATTAGAAGAGTAGATGAGATCACTATGCGAAGTGAAGAGAAACTAACTAGGGTAGAAGACATTCTCATTAACCTAGCTGTACATGTTCAAACCTTGAGTACTAGGCTTCAAACCTCACCAATTGTTACAATTCTGGATGGCATAGAACACGTAGGAGGGGAAAATATTGAACTTCATATAAATGACTATCTCGCGAGAAGGCCAAACCTAATAAACATCCTCAAACAATACCATCTTAGGGTCCATGAAATATTATATGTGTTGATTTCATGAGCCCCAACTCATTTTAGATTGGCTTTGATGATAACAAACATATGCTCAACTACTACTAATTAATTTAAATTCAAGTGTTGCAATAAAATTCTTCAACTCTAGATTCTTCATTCATTTCGGAAAGCTAAACTGTTGGACTTGAGCTAGTTGGAAGATTTTTTTAGGAATTACAATAGTAAGGAAAATAAAGAGCTCAATTAAATAAAGTAAATGATTCATTCATTTCAATATAATTCATTTTAAAATTATTCATATTTTCTAAATTTTAAGATTACAATTATTTCTTGAATTATCCTTTTTGGATAATATGAACTAAGTGCATGAGTTAAGCTCTATTTAATGTGTCTTCAAGCAAGATAAATTAAGTTCATACTTCATTAAATCATTTCCATGCTTAATCATAATTTTTATTCATATATTTATTGCATGAAAATTAAATTATTCTAGAATTACCCTCTTATTCTATTTTTTCTCTCCTATCATCTTCATCATCCTTATAATGATTTGGCCGAATTTTCCATAGCATTTTGGCCAATAAATCATGTGACATTTATTCAAAATAGTTTCATAAATAATTTTCTTAATTTTCATATTTAAAAAATTCATTAATTTGAATTTTTGAGTTTAAATAATTTGGAATTTAAATTGCATAATTCATGCCATATCCATGCTAAATTAAACCTACTATTTAATGAAATATTTTGAACGTCCCAAGCATGATTTAATTTAATTATTTTAATTTAATTAATTGTTCCAAGTTATTTTAAAAATTAAATTCAAATAAGCCTTTATTTATAATATTTCCATATTGATTAAATCCCATTTTGGAAATTGTTTACATCTATTTAAATTGAAATTAATTTAAATGCTATTTATTACTTAAATAGCATATTAAATCATCACCTTGGATTCAAATTGATTCATTGCATTAAATTAAAATCATTATAATCAAACAAGCCATGACCGAAATTCGCATTTATTTTTTTAAAATTATTTTATTCAAATTAATTCATTTTTTTCCTTATTCATGATTGCTCCATTTAAGTTATTATCTTCACCATATCATATTAGATTAATCCCTACTTAAAATCTCTCCTTTACCAACCATCATATAAAAAATTCTAAATTCTTATGAAGATTTCATGTTAAGATAAATGTTTGTTATTAATTCTCATCTTAATTTTATTCTCTAGTGGAAAATAATCTAAACTCAAACTCTCATTCAATTATAATTCTTATTTATGTTTCAATGCCATTTAAAATTCATAATTCTTTCTAATCTATTTTCCCTCCAATGTGTTGATCACCTTAATATGTATTTTGTTTTAAACTCATTTATGCCATTTGATCTCTCTTTATCTCTCCCTCCCTCTCTCCATATATGTCTTGGTCGAAACCTTCTTGGAGATATTTCTCATGAATTTTTGAAATATTCATTCAAATTTTTAATACTTTCCTTAGAAGAGAATTCCCTCTCATGCCATGGCTAACCCTTGCTTTATTTCATTGGATTTTAAAATTCAAATCTTTGCTAAATCTATTTCCATCTCCTTTTTCTCATGATCAAAAAATCTTAGGCATGTATTTGATTTAATTACATGATCTCAATCGAATCTTTTCTTAAATAATTTTCCCTCCAACCATCTTATACTTGGCCAACCCTTGTAGCCTCACCCTTTCTACTAAAGAAGTGATTTTGATTCTAAGAAAAAGTTTTCATAGCTATTTCTCCACTCTTGGTCGACTTCTTGCTACACTATTCCTTTGGAGATCATTGTGATTCATGTGCTAAAACTCCTCATCATCCTTCTCTTTCCTTTGGACAAAAACATTGGCTTGAAGATTCTATTGGAAACTTGAAGGATTGGTGAAATTCATCCTTGGCTGAAAGCTTAAAGAGGTTTCATCTAATTATTTTGTGATTAACTTTTTCATCCTACCTTGTGAATCTTCTTGGTTGATTCAATTAATCATGGTTTTCATGAAAGAAGTTAAGTTGTGATTAGAAGTTTTCATTGGCTAAAACATTTGATTTAAGTTGAATAAGGATTTGGGTTCAAAGCTTTAGTTTTTTAAGTGAAGGTCATCTTATATTTCATTTCAAATAGTATACAAGTGATTTGGAAGCTAATTTTTGTAAATCATTTCACCACATGCATATATTAAAGTAGTGCAAAAGAGATTTTAATTGAACTTATTTGAATTGGTCTTTCATATCAATTTGATTATTATATAATACAAGTTCCTATACATCATTTGTTGTGATTTATTATTAATAACTTAATTGTGTGATGTTTTAAGTTACAATTCAAATCTTTTTTCTTTCAAGTTTTCATATCATTAAAAGAAATCAAACTTCTTTAAAGACTTACTTGTATTTAACATTCCATTCAAGTTCTTACATTATCTTTAATCTTAAGTTAATTAAGAAGTGAGCTCTCTCTTTCTTTTATCAATTACCTTAATATTGGTATAGTTGGATTGTGAGTGCAAAATTAAATTTAAATTTTGAGTTAGATCTTTGTATCTCTTCTCTTTTTTGTTCTTGTTCTTTGTTGGGTTGTACTTGCATGTAGGAAAGTATAGTATTGGGTTGTACTTGTCTGTGTAGAAAAGTACAGTGTTGGGTTGTACTTGCCTGTGAAGGAGAGTACAAAATATTTGTTGTAATATCAACTTTGATTTAGTGAATTCCTAGTTTGGGTTGCTAGGCATGGATATTGGCCGCTTTTTTTGGTTTGGCCAAATCACATAAAAATCTTTGTGTTCACTTTTTACTTTCCCTAACCTTTACTTTTTTATTGTTGCTTGTTGTCATTGTGATTCATTAAAGTATAATCATTTATAATTAATTTTTCTATAAAGATTTAAAATCAACTTTTAATTTGAAAATATCTTAAAAACTCAATTCACTCTTCTTCTTGGGTGCCAAAACTTCATAGCAAGATGAACATATAAAACAAGTTAAGATATAATCTCTAATATATGATGGTGTTCATGAAATAAGTCATGTATTTTCTGATTCAACATATACATTGGCATGTGCTTTCTATAGCCTTCATGAAAACATAAAAAAAATAATTAGAAATACAAAATGATAAGAACGTTGAACAAAAGAAAAAAGAAAAAAATTTTAAGGAATATGATATAGGTGATAATGTATTAGTTCAATGTTTATATCTTGGAAATCTTACAAAAATATAAAAAATTATATGAGATATGTAAAATACTTAAAATAATAAAAATATGGTATCTAATTTTAATATTCTTGAGACACCCCAGATGATATTACCAGTTAGAGATTCTTAATCAGATGAAAAGACAAGCCACCAAGTGATTATACCTGGATGACCTTGGAAGAACCATAGCTTCACCCCTAAACTTCTTGAAGACTTTCAAAATCTTAACTCTTGAAGGAGAGTTCTTTGCAGTTTTGAGGAAGTTAATGTACCACATCAAAGAAGGAAATGACTTATCACAAGGTCTCAAACCAAAAGCTTAAACTTATGAGAACATTTATTATACTTTATGCATTATGATATTTTATATTTATGCCCCACATATTTTATTATGTACTAATATATGTATTTGATCATGTTTAAGTATTATATGAGGTTTGTGATTAAAATCATTTAGTATTTTAGTGTCAAAAGTGCATTAGCAGTATATCACCTAAGCGCTAGCTATCTGGCACCTTGATGTTATGATCGATTCCTTATAGGGTGTTTGAACAAAGAAGCCAATGCCTAAGCACTAGCTTGTGGCACCTCAACATCGTAAAATGATGGGTTCCACATTATGATAGTTTTTTCAGTGATTTTCTCCCAAGAGACACATCTCTTAGAGTATTTATATAAACTATTATTCTAACTTAATAGTGAGATTAGGCTACTTTGTGTAAAAAACTTGAATAAAAACTCTTTGGTTTGAGCTTGATGGTTGACTTGTGATTTGGTGATCTCTTATTACCTTTCTACTTGGGTGAGTAGGACTTTGCATCTTTTTCACTTTGGTGAGAGGAAGATCATGAGCACACCTTCTTCCTCCATCTACTGTGACATTCTCTCCGTGATCGATGTATCATATTGCAATATCTTCTTATTCTTCTTTCAAGTGTTTAAACAATTGCAAGTTATCATGGCTTTATGATGACTTTTGTTTGGCTTGGTTTTCAAAGCATACATCTTTAAATTACTTTAAACAATTGTGTTCTTGATTTTGATGCTTTGATTTTAATTAAAAAAAATTTCTATTAACATTGTTAAAGAAATTCTAAAAGATCTTTTCATTTATATTTGAAGTGATTTGAATAGCTCATCTTGTCATTGGTTTTTTATTTTGTTTTGTGAAATCATTCTCTTAAGGGTTTTGAAATTATTGTTTCTCATAAGTAGCCATTTTCATTATCTTTTTATTTCACTTTGAGCAACTATTTTAAAGATTGATTAGTCTTGCATATTTGTTTCAAATTTGCTTTAAGTTAAGATTATCTTCATAAGGCTTTCACAGTTGTTTGTTGATTCAAAGTTTTCACTTTATATGTCTTTGATTTTTTACTTAGTGCAAGTTAACTTAAAAGTCTAATTATTTTAAGCACATTGTAGTAAATTATTTTCATGTTCATAATTTCAAATTATAATTTCAAGCACAAAATTTAATTTATTACCATTGGATGATTTTGATTTAAGTTGTTGATGACTTGATGGTGAATTTTAAGTTATAAGTTAATTTATGTTTGAATTGAGTTTAATATTTTAAAAAGTGTAAGAAATAATTGGCTCCACTTAGCCACTTTTCCCTATGCACAACTCTTAATAAAGTATAATCAAAGATGAATTTTATGGCTTTTAGTTGATGTGATTAGTTATGTTGAGTTTTAACCAAGATATAAGTTAAGATTTATTTATGTTTACATGATTTTATAATCTTGTGAAGCACACCTTAAGTTATAAAATACCTTAGGGGTTACTTCATAATATTTTAATTAATTTTGAATTATTAATTTTAATATTATTCATTGATCAAATGGGAGATAAAATATTAAATTAATGTTAAATTACCTTCTAAATTTATGTGAACATTCACTGAAGTTGAAAGCTTTGGAGGAACATCTCATAAAAATTTGATGTTAATTTGAATTTTCTTTGATTATTATAATTATATGAAATAAAAAATATATAAATTAAAATAAAGCTTATATAATCATGAAACATTGGAGAGGTGTTAGAAATGAAGTTCTAACACTCCTATAAAAATCTTATGTCACTTAAAGCTTAATTGGACTGTTTATGATATATTTAATAATTAAATTATAAAATATTTCAATATTCAAAAATAGATAAATTTTAAATTTTTTTTTCTTCTCCCTTATCTATTAATGTGAATTTACACAAAAGAATTGTTTTTTTGTCCTCATTTTATTTATCATAAATTTCCTAGGCCTAGTGGCAATTAATGTAATTTTGAAATTAAAATAAGAACATGTATATTTGTAATTAAGTTTAGTTAATTTATTCAACTTCAAACATCATTGGTTTATTTCCTAAGGGCAAAGAGAATCTCAACAGCATTCCATGAGGGTTTGAAATTTTTTTGGAATTATTAATATTTAATTAATTATTATTTGATATGATTAATAATTATATATATATATATATATATATATATATATATATATATATATATATATATATATATATATATATATGATATATATATATATATATATATATATATATATATATATATATATATATATATATTCCTCCTAGTCAAAGACATTAAGAGGGATAGCTTCACTAATTCATAGATTAGTTTACATAATTTATATAATTTTATTAATTTTAAAAGCCACTTAAATAATGATTATAAATATAACTCCAAAAATGTTATTTTATTTCAAAATATCATTAAGATTTTTTACTAAGGGTTTCACTAGTCCAATTGTTAATGATAAGATTATTAAATCATTTGAACTTAAACCATTTATGAATTTCTTAACCTAGAGGATTAATTAATTAAACATGTAAGTAAACTTAATGAGGGTGATTAATGCAACTAGAGATGATTAAGTGTGTTTGATAATTTTTCTTATAATCTTCTATATTCATTAAGTGATTCAAAGCCCTGAGATGCAATTTTATGATTTTTATAATTTTTTAACTAATTAATTCAATTATCTTCAATAACTTTAAAGTCTTATCAAATCATAAAACATTAGCCCAAAATTTTGAGAAAAACCATATATAAAATCTACTTAGAAATTTCAAAGCTTTTGGGTCATATTTTATGACTAATTATAGTAATTAAAATTTTAATAATTAGTTAATTACTCTCAAAAATATGCAACACAAATTGGTGCTTTTAATTTTATTGAATTCTTCTATGTTAGTTGAGTACAAAAGGAGTTATTTGTACTTTTAGGTATATTGTATAATTAATTATGAATTTTTTAAGTTTAGTTGATTTAATGAATTTTAATTACAAATTAAACCAATTAATGGTGATTTTGAATTTTAATTATATCAAAGATCTTAGTGATTATTTCTAAATTTCTTTATGTTAATGAATGTGCTTAGCCATTATGATGCAATTATGATAATTTCACTAAATTTCAACTTAATTATTTGGTTAATTGTATCATTAAAGCTTCAAAAAAGTTTAAATTATGATTTACTCATCAAAATTTTATGAAATTAATATTAGGGGACAAGAATGTGTTAGGAACATCCCTTGAAAGGTTCAAGCCATGTGGCAAATAATTTAAGATTAATTTCAAGATTAAGGTTTTAAAAAACTCTAATTACTCTCTGATTACTCATTAATAGTTGGGGATTTTATTTTTCCCACGTTCTCCTTTATTTTTTGATTTCATAGATTATTTATTTGTATTTTTTATTTTTTAATAGTTTATAGAGATTTTTCAAATTTTGTCATTTTAAAATCATATTAAGCCATATTTAACTAATTTATACATGCAACACTGACTCAACCGTAATTTACACATGGAAAATAGAATTCATCATAAAATCATGTGGCATTAGCACTTTCAATCCAAAGACTAAACTGATCAAATTAAACTTGTGGCTTAAAGGGATTAAATCAAGTTTTATCGTGAGACAAGATCATGACTATCCATTCTAATCAAGGAAAATGAATAGCATGTGATCTTTCTCCTTCCTCCAACAAGAGACGGAGATCATCAACCTTTCGCCACCAAATTTGAGTTGATTAGGCTCATTTTTTGGCTTAAAATGATTGAAAAAGGATTAAGAAGAAAAATGTAAGAGTTTTCTATGATTTGATTTTAATGAATCATGAATTCATTTCACAATGCATAAGAATCCTAAGGTCTTCCTATGATTTTGGAAGTTTCCTCACTAGAGTCAATGCCTAGTGGCTTTGACGATTGAAATAACTTTATCTTGAAGAGATGAAGCCTTGTTATGAAGATCTCAACTTGCCTCCCCACCAATTGCTCACGAGACCAAAATGACACCATGGGTCACTGGAGCTTAGTGTTTTTAAGCCTTCTGATTAAGTAGGGATGATTCATTTTAGATTGCTAAAAGTTTGGGAAGATGTATCAAGAGTTAATTTTGGATTTAGGAAGATTTGTGTGGGGTGAAGTTTTGGATTGTCAACCTTAGAATGCCTTAATTGTGGCCAAATCTAGGGTGCTATAGAGGGATTGAACACTTAAGGGCTCTCCCTAGAATGGAGTGAAGCTCTAGAGTGCTTTTAGCCCCTTCTCATTCAAACTCTAAGAGGCTTCCCATGTGAACCACTATTTTGGTTTGGTTCAACCTTGGGAGGTGGTGATGTAGTGGCCTAAACTTGAAATGGGTAGGGACTAACAAGGTAGAGGTGCTATAATGGCTGGTCAAGTTTGGGGCAAAGAGGTGAACTAGACTGCTTATGGTGAGTGAACCATGAGCTATCCTTGGTGATTTGAACTTCACTTGGGTCAATAATTGGGCAAACTAGCTTTGGCTTAGGCTTAGCTATTCTGAGCTCAAAGAGTGCTAAGGTGACTATCCATAGCAAAGAGAGGAGTTGGACCATACTATTTTGAGATTTTATCTTCTTTGGAACTTTAGTTCACTTGGTTTGAGTTGAACTAGGTTCACCTTGGGTTGGACTTACTTGGATAGACCTTCAATGGCCTAAGGATAACTCATGTCAAGTTTAGTTAGATTTGGAGTTGATTTGATTGGGTTTAGCCTAATTGGATGTATTTAAGTTACATTAAGTCGAGTAGACTAATTGTCCTACTTAGGCCAAATTGTTATTGGGTCATGTACAAATGCCAATTTGAAATGTGTTTGATTTGATTCAATTTATCTTGTTTAGAATTTGGCTCAATGTGATTCACTTAAGCCTATTTGGGTAAAGTAAATCAATTGGTCAAATTGGGCCTCAATTTGGCATGAGCTATGTCCAATCATGTATGTGTGATGATTCTAAAACTTCAGATTGATCTAATTTGGCTTGAATTATGTTTGATTTGATTTTTAGCTCTATATGGTCCAATTAGGTAAACTTGGGCTAAGAGGACCAATTGATGAAATTGACCCCCAATTGGACTCAAAATGTGTTTGGTTAAGGTTCTTAAGGTCTTATGTGTGATCAATTTTAATTGGTTTTCACCTTTTAAGGCCCAAATGAGTTAAGTTGGGCTATGTGAGCTAATTAGGTCTATCATGCTTTAATTAGGCATGGGTTGGGTGTAATTAGTGATTTGGGAGCCATTGGGTTGGTTAACTTGGAGTCAATTTGATTTTGATTTGTGTTTGGGCGAAAGTGACCTAAATGGGATAAATGAGTTAAATTGGGTTAGATGAGCCAATTAGCCCATTTGAAGATAAATTGTGTTAAATTTATGTTTAAGGAAATTAAATTTGAGATTAGGATTCATTTGATTTGGTTTGATTCAATCTAGGAGAGTTTAGGATGGTTTAGACTAGGTGGAGCCAACTAGCCTAATAAGACTAACCCTAGGATTTAATCTTATTGACTTTGGGTTTGGGTTATAGTTGGATTACATCAAGGATTAACTTTAAGCCATTATCTTTTTGGTTTAGATATGGATGTTCTTACTAGGCATTTACAGAAGATGTACCTTGGTGTATGCTTTTTGCTGATGACATTCTTCTTGTTCATAAGACTAGAGAGGGTTGATTTATGGAGGCCAACCTTAGAGTCTAAAGGTTTTCATTTAAATATATCTAAAACTGAATATATGGAGTGTAATTTTAGTTGTAGAAGTTCTATTGGTAGTGTTGTGACATTAAGTGAACAAGTCATTAAAAAGAGTGATCGATTCAGATATTTAGGCTATATGGTTCAAAATGATGGTGAAATAGATGTAGATGTTATTAGTAGAATTCAACTTGGATGGTTGAAGTGGAGGAATGCTTCTGTCCTGTTGTGTGATAGAAAAGTATTGCTTAAACTTAAGGGAAGATTTTATAAGATGGTGGTAAGACTTGCAATGATTTATGGTGCAGAATGTTGGCCAATGAAAGAGAAGCATAAGACTAAGTTAAGTGTTGCAAAGATGAGGATGCTCAGATGGATGAGTGGCTTTACTCCTAGAGGTAAAATGTGAAATGAGTATGTTTGGAAAAAAGTTGGAGTAGCTTTAGTGGCAGATAAGATTAGAGAGTCGCCTTAGGTGGATTGGCCACATAAAGCGTTGATTGTCTGATGACCCAGTTAGGAGAGTAGATTCATTAGATTTTCCTTATGTTAAGAAAGGTAGAGATAGACATAAAAATACATGGTTAAGATGTATAAAAAATGACCTTAGTATACTTGAATTAAATGAGAAATTGACACATAATATGACACAATGGAGACAAAGGATTCATGTAGCAGACCCCACTTAGTGGGGTAAAGGCTTGTTGTTGTTGTTGTTGACTTTGGGTTTGGTATTAGTTTAGTAACTATAAGTGTCTTAAAGCTCTAGGTGAGGGAATACTAGAACCAAGATAGAATTCCAAGGGCTAAAGAGGAGTGTATGTCAACCTTAATAAAAGTGAGGTAAACTTAATTATAATAATGCCATGTACGAGCTTTCAATTGTTTTCATTTCTTTCTTCATGAACTAAACTACCAATTTGTGGTTGGGTTGTAACCATGTTGTTTTTTGTGTTGGCATTGATTTTAATATATTTGAAGTTTTATTTTCTCTTAAAAAATGAATATTTTGTTTGAAACTTTATTGCATGTTGATGTGATTACCATCTTTCAAATATTTAGGAGATCCATATGGAGTTGAAGGTGAAAAATGGATTCAACATGGACAAAATACCATGGTGATGTGTTGTAGGTTAAAAATAACTATGACAAGTCTATGTAGTCTTTTATAAGATTCAAATAGCATTAATGAATTATTTCATTGAATTTATTATCTATAGATAGGTAAGTTGTGTGAGAAAAATAAGGACCCTAAGCATTCAAGAGAAAGGTAGCAATCACTTTTATTTAACTTTTGTAATTCAACTCCTTAATGAATTAAAATTTTAACCACAAAAAATAACATTGGTGAAGTCCATCCCAAAGTTTATGATTAAGATCATGAACATAAATTTTTATTCTAGTTAGTTTTTTTGGTAGATTTAAGAATATATTCTAATTATTGCCTCATCACCCAATTTTATCATATAAATAATAGACAATTAAAACAAAATTAATAGTTGATGAGCAATTCTCATGGGATGGTACTTTGCTCACTCTTTATTACTTAAAGCAACCATGTACTATTGTATGCACCATATCATTATCCATACATCTTCTTCCTCCTTAGTTATGTTTGCTTAAAAGTGCTCTTTGAAGAGAGTTTGTGATGGTGGTGGTAGATCTTGTTAGTGGGATTAATTTATAGATGAAAATAGAAATAGATCATAGTTTAATTTCTTAAAAAGTGATCTAATTTTTATGGTGAAAAAGTGATGTTTTTATAGGAGTTCAGGTGAAAAGAATACTAAGGCTAATTTAGCTTGTGCTAATTTTCTAGAAATAACTTTTAAAAGGTATAAAAACCTAGAATTTAGATTCATTTATTAGCTTAGGTTTTAACTTATAATATGAACTAGAAGAATGGTTGTTGTGGTCTTTGAGGGGTTTATTGAAAAAAAAAACCATGACTAGCTTAGGTAGTATTAGTTTGAGCAAATTTAAAATATCACTTTTAAAAAAGATATAAGTAATGTAAACAAGAAAAAATGATGGTGGAGGGTTATTTTACGTTGTGAAATTATGATATAAGGCATTTGATAAAATTTGGCAAGGGTTAAGGTATTGTAATGGTGTGGAAAATAAAATTAGGTGGTTATTCTTCTAGTTTAATTTACGAGTTTTAAGAAAAATTTTGATGTGGATTGGGTGGTAGTTGCATTTAAAAGTTATGCTGAGGATTATGTGGGTGATTAAAAAGGTGATTTTGGGGGTAGAGAGGATAAGATAGACATAGAGAGAGAGAGAGAGAGAGAGAGAGAGAGAGAGAGAGAGAGAGCACTTATAAGAAAGACAAACAATCCAACAAAGATGGTCTCACTAGCAACAAAGCACGTAAAGAGAAAAAAGTTTCCAAAAAATTTTATTATTTGAAAGCTATAAAATTTTATTACATGTTAGCTCAATTTATAAAACTTATAATAACCATAATTTAAGGGAAAGGAAGTTGGTGGTCATTAATCAAGGAAAATACTAACCACCTTCATCAATTTATTTTATTTTTTATTATTCAATTAATTTTTAGAACATACATTATTCTAATTTCATAAAAATAAACTACTAGACTTTTTATTAAAAATTTAATAATGTTAATTATAATTTAGTTATTTCTTCTTGATTGGGATTGGGCTATTGTGATGAGCCTTGATTGAGCTCTTGTTTGGGCACTTTGTTAGGATCTTATTGAGATCTCATAATTAGAACTTCAACTTCATTTCTTAATTCATATAGCCATGAATTTTAAAGTTTCTTCCAAAAGTGAAGGCATTAGTATAATAAGCCAAATTATGGTTTTAATGGCCTAGCCTTCTCAAACAATTTTGCTTATTACTTTTTAAACTGGGCTTCTTTTATATTTTAATTATTAGGTCAAAACATGAGAAGAACATCTTTTAAAATTTCATTTCATAGTTTTTATGTCATGAATTTTTTTAACCATTTAAGAAGTCATATCATATTGTATTGTTACCTAATGTTTCATTCTATTGCATCTACTGCTTCTAATTTCTTAGTAGTTTGTTGGGTGTAGTTGCAAGAAAGAAAGAAATAGCCTATAGAACATTATATGTTGGACTAAACAATGAAGTTGGTTTTATTTAAATAATGCCACATAAGCACTTAATACAGAAGGAAACTACATGATTGATAATATCATGTAGAAACTTATGAGAACAATCAATACATGAGACCTAGATGATATAAGCTTGATTCTCTTGAGCCTTTATTTTGCATTAACACATAACAAAAAATTTTGCTATTTTAAATAAATTATAGCTTATATAAATCGATCAATAACTTTTTCAACAGTAGTGTATTTGACATCTGGGTATAGATCAGAGGCCTCAACTCCAATTGTAGGGTCTATATCAAAATTTGTTGTTTCTCCCTTGATGAAACCGGCATGAGCAATTGCATAAAAGAAAGGCAATGGATCAGGGGATTCTATAAGCATTGCAAGGAAAAATTATTTAAATAAATTAGCACATTCTCACTATTATATATGTCTAGCATTTGATGTGCATTACATATTTTTGGATCTTTAGGTTTTGGATTAGATAAATTACCATTTATCTTCTTAAGGACTTTTTCTTCAGCAACATATATCCTTTCAAGAGTTATGTTTCTCTTCTTCTCCAATAATGACACGAGTTCATTATGTGAGTATATGTTCGCAGGAGGTCTCATATAGGATTTTGTTTAAAGTTCT
This sequence comes from Cymbidium sinense, assembly GCA_021442155.1. NCBI lineage: Eukaryota > Viridiplantae > Streptophyta > Magnoliopsida > Asparagales > Orchidaceae > Cymbidium > Cymbidium sinense. Next base: position 138,575,950 of record CM038215.1, on the reverse strand, counting down.
TTCATCATCTGCTGCTTTGATTGCATATGTTGCAATGTCATGCTCATCCACATATACAACTGCAATAATGTAGTATGGTGAATGAAACTAGTCATTAGGAATAAATATTTTGACCTGCTTGAGTTAAAGAAAGTGAAACAATGTTATGCATGATTATTTTATCTTAAACTTGATTATTAACTAGGTAGGTCATTTAAATTGGGCATAGCATGTCCTTTGAAAAAAAATTTGGGTATTAAAATCATCGATTGATCTTTCTTAAATGTGTGTTTTTAGGTCAATATGTTAGAATATTCACTAAACATTGCTTAGATTGCACAAAATATGGGCCTAAAATATCAAGTGATTATCTACCCAATTATCAAGTTTTTCTATACATAAATTATGTTAAAACTATTAATAATTAAAGTGCTTCTTAATAATATTAATTAAAGATCTCTTGAAATTTTTTTGAATTTTAACTCATGAGTAAATAAGCTTGAGTTGGAGTTAGGTGGAAATTGATCCATGCAAAGTCAAAGTTAGATATTGATTCAAATCATAATTTTATTTGATTTTGCATTGAAATAAAATTTTAAATTCAAAGCTTGAGCTAAGCTAACATGCTCAAGCTAGGCTAACGGTAGAACTAAAATTTAAAATTCAAAATAATTGAGCAAGATAAAAATAAGTTAAAAAAAAACAAACGTAGTAAATCAATAAAAATATAAATGTATGTTTGCATTCAAGCTATTGCAATTGATCACCTTTAGTGTTTCCATCTCCAATAATAAAGACTCTATCTGTAGGAATTCCAGTTGCTTCTACCTGTCCAAGCCTTGAAAGAAAGTAAGTGGTACAGAAGTTGCTCGACACAAAGGTGAAGGGAATACCTTCCTTTCTAATAGCTTCCCTTATTTTAACCTTGATTCCTAAAACACTTTTTGTAGGTTCCAAAATTTGAACTCTATTGATATGACGGGTTCTATCTCCGATCACGTTTTAAAATAGACCCTTGATGTCTGAGACTTTAACCTATGAGATTGCCGCCTAACGACTTCTTTTTTCTTTCTAGTCGTTGGATTTAGCTTCTCGGAGAAGGAATTGAAAAGGGGGTTATTTCCTTGGGTTCGGCTCTTCGAGCTGCCGAAATGGCTCTAGAGGGAAAGGAGAGGCTGAGGAGGCAGAGGGGAAACCTAGGGTTTCCAGCCAGAGAAGAAGGGGTTTTCAGCGAGTAAACTAGAAGAAAATGCAAGAGGAAGAAGGAGAAGATGAAGGAGCATAGGAAGATAAGTTTCTTTTCAGAAAAGAATGGAATACATACTATTTGTCTCCTTTCACTCTATTTATACTATTTTCTTCTACTATTCTACTAGATCTACTACTTCTTACGCTTTCAAGAAATTATTTTCTTTTTTTATGGTTACTTTGTTACAATAGTCGATCTCTTAGTTAGGGTGAAGTACTTCTTGGGCTTTTCATTAATTTGTTGTCAGATTCATAGTTTGTCAAGATCCTTTCTTGTTTTCGTTATCGTTGTTTGTAGTCGATAAATTGCCTAGAGTTATTATCTGTAGCTTTCTCCTCGATATTATTGCAGGATCTACTCTGGAATTGCAATTACTTTTGTTATTCTAGCAATCTGTAATGTTGTGTTGTTAACTTTGTTGAAATTTGTTCTGTAATGTTTTACTAGTCTTGTAATTTCTTATTTCCTGAGTAAAATCCTTCATAATTTGAGTTTTCTGCCTTGTGCTTCTAATTATGTGTGTATTTGGGTTCACATCATTACCCCCTTCCCAAACATTAACCTTATCCTCAAGGTCAAAATCAAAAAATACTTTCTAGAATTCTTCAATTAATATCCAAGATGCCTCTTTTGTTAGCATCCCATCCCATTGGACCAAAATTTCCTTCATAGGTTTATTTGCTTGCATTCTTGTCCTTTCTTCCAGAATTTTGATAGGTCTGACCACAGGCTGGCCTTCTATGCATTGAGTTGGTAAGATTGCTGGATGTAGCTTGGAATCCTGTCTGTATTGCTTTAGTCTAGATACATGAAAAACATTGTGGATCCTTGCTGCTTCTGGAAGTTCTACTCTATATGCTATTGTCCCTATTTTCTGTAAAATTTTAAAGGAACCATAATACTTTCTTTGTAGCTTTATGTAAGGATTCCTTGAAATTGAAGTCTGTCTATATGGCTGTAGTTTTACTAACACTAGATCATTTACCTTGAATTGAAGCTCCCTTCTGTGTTTATTAGCCATTTGTTGCATTCTATTTTGAGCTTCCTGTAAGTTTGTTTTAAGTTGATGTAGGATCTTGTCCCTTTGTTGTATTACTATTTCTACCTCTGTGTTGGTAGCTGTGTTACCATTATAGGGTATAATTGTAGGTGGAAATCTGCCATATACTATTTGAAAAGGAGTCATTTTTGTGAAAGTATTGATAGATGTATTATAGGAAAATTCTGCCCATGGAAAGAATTATAACCAATTTCTTGGTGTCTTTAATACAAAGCTCCTTAGATATTATTCTAGTATTCTATTTATGACCTCTGTTTGGCCATCTGTCTGAGGATGATAAGCACTGCTGTGGCTTAGCGTTGTTCCACTTAATTTGAATAGTTCTTTCCAAAAATTACTCATAAAGATTGGGTCTCTATCTGAAACTATACCCGTTGGTATTCCATGTAGTTTGGCTACGTCTGAAGTAAAAATCTGATCTATATAGGTAGCTATAAAACTGGCTGGAAGGGCTGAGAAATGTGCATACTTGGATAGTCGCCTACCACCACTAGTTTGTGAGACGGTAGTCTGATAAAATTCATTGATACTTCCTCCCAAATGGTAAGGTAGAGGTTGCAATAAACCTGCAGGCTTCTGACTGTCATATTTAACTTGTTGACATATAGGGCATGTGGAGATAAAATACTATATGTCTTGCTTCATCTTTTTCCAGTAAAATTATTGAGTAATTCTGGCTAGTGTTCTTTTAATCCCACAGTGGCCTCCTACTGGAGTTGAGTGTAGTTCTCTCATAATGATTTTTCTTACTTCTGACTCTTTATCTATGACAATTCTATCTTTATAGTACACTAAACCATTGGAAACTTTATGCTTTGGGAGCAAACTTGAGTCTTCTGTTATTTTCTTATACAGTTGCTGTAATTCTGGACTGGTTTGTGTTTCCTCTTTGATTTTCTATATTAAAGAAGTAAATTGTTGAGTGTAAGCATATAAACTTTGATATGTAGAGATTTGAGAGCTGTCGATGTAGATTGCTCTTCCGAATTGTAAATTTTCCGGACAAAGTATCACCGCTTTGTTTATGATCCCAAGTTTATATTCTATGGTGTAATCAAAGCCGGAGTTTAATTAAGAACCTTTCTTTTGGTGTCCTGATTGTTTGTTGCATGAGTTTATGCTTTGATCTGTTCTAATGGTAAATTTGTGACCTAACAGATATTGTCTCCATCTCCCAACTACTTCTGTTATGGCATATAATTCCCTTGCATAAGTAGATGACCTCTATAAGGTTGGGGATAGTTTCTTACTGAAATAGGCTATAGGATGACTATTTTGAATTAATACTTCTCCTATTGCCGTACCTGAAGCATCTATTTCTATAATAAAAGGTATAGTAAATTTTGGAAAAGCTAATACAGGTAGGGATACCATAGCTTGTTTAAGCTGTATGAATGCTTTTTGAGACTCTTCTATCCACTAGAATTACTGTTTAGCTAGTATTGATGTTAAAGGTGCAGCAATTGCTGCATACTGCTTTACAAATTTCCTATAATAGCCTGTTAAACCCAGGAATCCTCTTAACTGTTTAACTGAAGTTGGAAAAGGCCATGATTGTACTGCTTCAATTTTCTTTTGATCAACTTATATCCCTTGTGCTGATAATATGTGGCCTAAATATTCTATCTTTTCCTGGATGAATGAACATTTAGAGGGTTTGATAAACAAGGTATTTTGTTTCAATTTTTCCAATACCTCTTGTAGATGTTGTTGATGTTGTTCCAAAGTGGGGCTGTATATTAGAATATCATCAAAGAATACTAACACAAATCTTCTTAGAAATGGTTTAAGCATTGTATTCATCATGGATTGGAAGGTTGAGGGTGCATTGGTTAACCCAAATGGTATTGCTATGAATTCATTATGCCCTTCATGTGTTCTGAAGGCTATTTTGTATATATCTTCTTCGCCATTCATCGATGGTATCCTAATGCAAATCTAACTTGGAGAAAATAGTTGCTCCATGTAATTCATCCATTAACTCTTGAGTTGGAATGGAAATGTCGGTGGTTATTTTGTTTAGTGCCTTATAATCACACAAAATCTCCAAGTTCCATCTTTTTTTTAATTAGTAAAGCTGGTGAGGAGAAAGGGCTAGTACTCTCCCTTATTATCCTTGTTTCTAACATCTCCTTGACTAATTTTTCAATTTTAGTTTTCTGGAAATGTGGATATTTGTAGGTTTTAACCTTGATTGGTTGAGTTCCAGGTGGCAGATTAATATGGTGATCTATGTCCCTTTTGGGAGGTAAGTCAGACGGTGTTTGAAATGACTCTTGGTATTGATGTAATACCTGTTATATATTTATAGGTAAGCTATTAAATTCCCTTGCTGTGGACTCTGTCAGAATTGATACTTCTCTGATTTGTAGGTAGGATGCTATATCATCCTTGTTTGTAGTTTTATAAACTGATGTAAGGTAATGCTTTCCACCTTTGAGGTTGTATCCCCTTGCAGTTGTACTAATGTGTCATTGTGTTTGAACTTCATAGTTAGCTTTTTATAATCTATTGTACTTTCTCCTAACTGTTCTAGCCATTGTACACCTAATACCACATCTACTTTTTGTATTGGCAGCAGGTAACAATCTGTTTTGAAAGTATATCCTTGTAGTTTAATGGGTATATTGGAACAAACTCCTGAGCATTTTAATGTTTCCCCATTTCATACTAATACTTTAAAAATTGATGCAGGTGTGACTGTGTGATCTATGAACTTAGCTAGTTTGGATTGAATAAAATTGTGGGTTGAACCACTGTCCATCATACTTGTACTATTTTATTTCCAATCATCCCTTGTAATCTCAAGGTTCTAGGATTTGACTGACCTGTGAATGCATTGAAGTTGATTTCTAGAATATCTTCTTGTATTGACAGGTTTTCTTCTTGATTTTCCTGCTGCAAGTTGTAATCCTGATCCTCATTGATCACCATGAGGGCAAATAACTTTGATTTACATATGTGGCCCCTATGAAATTTCTCATCACAATTAAAACATAATCTCTTTTTCTTTCTTTCTTCTAACTGTGTTGGTGTGAGTCTTTGTATTGGAATAGTTGGCTTGTTGTTAATATTGTTATTGTGAATTGGCATTGTTGGAGTAGGAAGCAGAGGTTGTTGATATGGCTGTTGATGTTTTATTGCTGGTATTTGATTAAATCTTGAGGTTCTTGCCATAAACACCTCATCTACTAACCTGTCTTCCATTAGTTTAGCTAACTGGAAGGCCTATTGCAGTGAATTTAGCTGTAAAGCTCTAACTTCTCTCTTAATGCCTTGTCTTAACCTAGATTCAAAGCAGCTTTGTAAGAATTCAGGGGGAATTCCTAAAATCTGGTTAGCCAATTCTTCAAACTCATTGTAGAATTCTTGTACAGTTGTTTTTTGTTATAATTTGGCTAATTCTCCTCTTAAATCCCTGTATAGTGAAGGTCCAAACCTCTGTATGACCTGATCTTTAAATTATTGCCATGAATGCAATTGTTTATTTAAATGCATCCATTGATACCAACTCAACAGTCCATCCATATATACTAAAGCTATTATGAATTTTGATCCTCGATGATGTAATATTGGAAGAACTGGTCTGCTTTGAATAGCCATCCCCATGAATTTTCTCCATTAAACTGGGGCATGTCTACCTTAACAGGTCTAGTGTTTTGTGTGTGTGTTCTATTTGGAGGAGTAAATTCTGTAGGAGATGAATTACATACACGGATTGTGTTCTTGACAAGATTTATCCAATTTATCCTTAATAGCTGATAGCCTTCTTGATACTCCATTTAATATGATAGTGATTGAAGACATTTGTTCATCATTCTTGTTTAGTCTTCCAACACATTCTTCCAATATTTTTGTTATATGCCTGGTACCTTCTGCCATTGATTTTTGTTTATCTCAATGAGAGCACCAATGATATGACCCGGGTTCTATCTCAGCCGTTGATCAGCATGGTTTAAAACAGACCATTCGATCTATCTGGAGACTTTAACCTATGAGATTGGATCCGAGCATAACGTGCGATCTTCTTTTCTTTCCATTGGATTTAGCTTTCAGAAGGAATGAAAAGGGGTTATTTCCTGGGTTGGTTTCGAGAAATGGCTCCAGAGGGAAAGGAGAGGCTGAGGAGGCAGAGGGGAAACCTAGGGTTTCCAGCCGGAGAAGAAGGTGTTTTCGACGAGTAAACTAGAAGAAAATGCAAGAGGAAGAAGGAGAAGATGAAGGAGTAGAGGAAGATAAGTTTCTTTTCAGAAAAGAATGGAATACATACTGTTTGTCTCCCTTTCACTCTATTTATACTATTTTCTTCTACTATTCTACTAGATCTACTACTTTTTTACAGTTTTCAAGAAATTCTTTTCTATTTTTTATGGTTACTTTCTGCTACACAGTCTCATCTCTGTAGGGTGAAGTACTTCTTGGGCTTTTCAGTTAATTTGTTGATGTATTTGTAGCTGAGTTTGTCAAGATCCTTTCTTGCTTCTTGTTTTCAATTATCTGTTGTTTGTTGTAGTCTGATCTGACTCTGTCTAGAGTTATTATTGCTATTGAAGTCTGAATAGCTTCTGTCTCTGGATATTATTGTAGGATCTACTCTGGAATTACAATTACTTTTGTTATTCTAGCAATCTGTAATGTTGTGTTGTTTTGAAATTTGTTCTGTAATATTTTACTAGTCTTGTAATTTCTTATTTCACAGAGTAAAATCCTTCAGCCAATTTGGGGTTTTTCTGTGCCTTGTGCTTCTGATGTTATGCTGTGTATTTGGGATCACATCATCTATCAACATCATATCCGAACTCTGATGGGAAGAATCTCTGCATTTTAAATCAGAATGAATTAGTTAGTATTCATCATGTTCTTCACATATATAAGTATGATTTATGATGCTAAGCGCAGTTCTATCATTTTCCATAAACTCAACTAATTTCTAAATTGATGAATCTTCCTCAATCATATGGCTAACAGTAAGGCTCTAACTTTGTTTTGCGTTGTATTCTATTCTCTACCTTGAAAAGAATTTAATATTTGAATTATGTTAGAAAATATAGAAGTTAAAAAAGTATTTATTTCAAACCAATAATTAAAACGAGAAAATTAAGATTCTAATTATAATTTTTTTTTCTATCAAAGATACCTTGATATTTCCTGCCTCTTTAATGGCTGCTATTATGAGAGATTGCTCTTGAAGTTGTATGCTGGGTTCATGACCCAACACAGAGAATACCACATCCACCTTCTTGATCGCATCCACCAACCATTTGTGATCATTCAAATCACCCTACAAATGAGGAGCTCCCTCTTGAAATATTGAATTAGCTTTACATATATATATATATATATATATATATAGAGAGAGAGAGAGAGAGAGAGAGAGAGAGAGAGAGAGAGAGAGAGTTTGGTCATACAAATAAAATCTTAACTCCATTGTTCTGGAAAGATTGTATTAGGTTGTTCTTCTCATCGTTGTGAGAGGCAGTGATAGGCCTTACAAGAGCGAAAGTAGGGTGGTAGCTTAACGCTTGCCTCAATGAGGTGCTTTCCAATGTAGCCTGTTGCTCCGATAATCAAGATCTTGCTCATACTTGGATTACCGATTTAATTTTGAAGGTAAGGAGAAAGAAAGAATTGCTTTCTTTAATAGCTGCCTCAACTTAATTCTTCTTCAATGCATATGATATTTATCGAAGGCGATGTTTGTTCATTTAGAAGGAAAGACTATATGGCATATTTAAGGGAATAAAACGTCTAAACATAATTCAAATAAGATTATAAGGAAAGTGATATATATATATATATATATATATATATATATATATATATATATATATATATATATATATATTATAGGAAATTTTTTTAAACTAAGTATCATTAGAATGTTAATTAGGTAATTAAGTATTGTAAAAAAAATTAAAAATAGGTACAATCGCCCAATTAGTGGGCGACTAGCCTAGCCACGTCGGAAATGATGTGGCGTGGTGGTGGCACATTAAAATGAGGTCAGTCGCCCACTAGGGCGGCTTCAACTAAGCCGCCATTATGTTTTTTTTTTTTATTTGCAAAGTATCTTGATTTACAAAGCTTGGGATATAAGTATGGCATTAAGTCAAAAATAATTCTTATTGTGCAAAGTATCTTTATATTTAACATAAATAGTAGTAATCACACTTGTATCTTCTATATTTAGATTTATGTTTTAGTGACTTGAATTTAGTATATTGATTGATTTAGCTTGTGAAGTTGAGTTAATCTTTAATATTGTGCTTTTTTGTAATAGATTCACTTATTACCTTTCTTACTTAATTTACACCTTAATTTATTTGTATAGTGATGAACTTTAAAATAAATTTATTTTATTACAAGTTTGTAAGCTAAAACGTTTGAATGCCATACAACACAAAACAACAGGCGAAAGAGTTGAGTAGAATCGCTTAGTTTGATTCAAGTAGTTCAAAGAAAGTGCATATGAAATATAACATGATCGAGGATTTGAACAAGTAGATTCAACTAAATGGAGTCAATAAGCATAAATGATCAATGAATGAAATAGATAAAAGAAACGTAGTACAGGCGCACAAATACTACCTAAACATCTAACGCCGGCGTGCGTGAATTGCACCACTCGTGTGTGCGTCAGATGCGGGATGGACGATCATGGTGACCCTCGGTGCAAGATCTTTGGCAGTCTGCGTCGGATCGCTGGAAGATAGGTGGTTGTGACTCATATGTAGGCTGATATGTAGAAGGACCTAGATCAACATATGTAGATGGACTGGATCGCATAAGTAGATGGCGATGATCGATTAATGCGACACCCTCTATAAGCATCGTCCATAATATGTGTCACGATATATACCGTTGATCCGAGGTCTACGCATAGCGGCATACTATCGATGCATCCACAGCTTCGTGGTCATCACATGGGCGAAGTATGGTGAAAGATATCCAGTCGAGATGTGCTCTGCGACATGAAAAAATAGTATGAAAAATTAGCTTACATAAATATTGAATTCAAATGAATACTTATATTAGCACTGACATAAATATGCTCCGGTGCTCGGCATAGTAAGTGGTGAGGATCTATCGTGCGGCGATACTGAAGCACGCGATCTAAACTAGCACATGTCTTGGGCGATGGTCGTCACATCCACATCCTCATCTAAACCCTCGATGAGGCAATCCCTCCACCTCTCCTAAGTGGCAATGTGTGACTGGTGGTAATCAACCCAATCGACATCCGCTTTATCCCGACCATCGACCCTTTTGAAACTAGGATCAACCAGGGCTACATCTACTCGGAATGAGGCGGCGCACTCTATCGGTAAATGCCACTCAACCCTCTTCCTGATCGGAGGACTCGTGATAACCATATCTCGAACTGCGAGCATGTATCGATAGGCGTCATGATGATCGCTCATGCGGCTCACATCACGCACATATTAAAAATTATGTTAAATTAGAATATGCATTATAAATATTTGAAATGAAGTGTTATCGCCTCCTTTGAGTAAAATATAAGCCGTCATTTCTTACGTATCTTTGCAGCGTTCATTGGTGTTGGCGAACATACTTCTCATTCCATCTGTACACACAATACAGTTTAAACACATATATAAGCTAAAAATTTGAAAGTATAGTTAACAAAATATACCTCAACCCAACGCTGAGATCATCAAGCTCAGTAGGATATGGCACATGTAGAGTATGTCTTCCCACATGAATATGCTCCCAAGACTATATCTGAAAGAGGTGTAGGCAGCCATCCATGTTGGCCCTGGTGGGCCTAGTCGACTCGTACAACTACCTATATAGGTGGCTAGAACTATTGCACCCATAGCCATCATACTAAATGTATCCAAGTCCTCTAGTAGTGGTAGATACTATAGGTGGACCTCTGAACCTAATGTGTCCGGTAGTAAGAAACTACCAATAAGAAATAGAATGTAAGCAGGTCTTGAAAAAACTCCTGTGCTCGGGCCAGTGTACGACTCCACGTAAAAGGTCCACCTCGGCATGTAATGCGCACGTGTACTTGGCCCATCCTGAATGTTGACTTGATGTATGGACTAATCGGGTCATGATACATCACGTCTGGTATGGGGTGTCATCCCAACAAACCATCGCAGCAATCAGGTCAAGTGTCCCATCTCTTCCCCTCGCCAATCACAATTGGGCCTATGATAGGTGGCCCATCAACCCGTAGTCCGGGATCATTGCGTCCAGAGTCATCGTCATCTCACCCGTGGTGGAAGTGTGTGTGCAGGAGACCATCTAACCAAGGTTGTCGTGATGATGATCTAGGTGTATGAAGCGGTAGCTAACATGTAGGCCCACCCTAGCCCACCGGATGAATCGTCTGCAAGTGATGGGCCACTCCTTCAGCATAAGAAAGTGTGACACGACCACAAGTATAGTGCTCAACTAAAAAAATTTTTTTGTCATTAACCAAAATAAAAGGTAAGCAGACATAACGTAAAAATATAAATTAAATATTACTTACAATATCGGGGTGAGTGGCTGATGATGCTAGAGGCAATGCTAGGATGAACCTCGGAGGTGCTCCAATGGGGTGGCCTCCCCTAGCACGTATCGTCATCATTGTCGGTGCTCCTCTACCATCAAAAAAAATAAGCGAAATCGAACGCTGAAAAAGAAGAAAATCGATCAGATAGTTTTAAACAATGAAATGGAAAATAATAGTATTAACTAAACAAAAAAATTAGCGTACTACAACCTAAAAGGGAAATCTAAGTAACATCCTATGAGTAAAATATAACATCCTATAACTAAAAGGGAGAAGCGTCATCATTGTTAATATTGTGAGGGCGATGACACTTAGTGGTATGTCTTGCATAGACTACAAGTTCTACCATTGTTACCAATATTTTCATCCATTGTGTTTCTGAATCTACTCGTATGAGGTCTGTCTGACCTTCTACAAAAATTCGGTGGTTGTAATACTATTAAGCCATGCTCTGCACTGAAAGATGGCCACTCAGAACTGTCAAGCAGCGTATAAAACTCATTTATGTATGTCAACTTATACTGAGATGTGTGTTCTTGTGACACACGAGTGTTGTTCAACCATCTAAATCCCAGTCGCTATATGTGAGCATGGCCAATGATATATGATCGTTTTGTTGTACAATTACAAAGGATCTACCAAATCAACTCGAATGATCGTAGACACGTCAAATACATCTCATGTGGATTGATGTTCACAGGTTCAGGGAAATGTCTAGCCTCCCTTTCAGTATGTTGTAACATTGTGGATACCCTTTGGGTGAAAATAGACAAGTTGGCATCCACTTGCTGAGTTACAGTGGCTAGTCTTTTCATGAACAAAGAAACTAAGTTGTAGTAGATAGCAGTGATTAGAGCTTGATTCGATAAATCACGTGCCCATTTTAGGACACCATTAAAACATTTATATGAATTAGTCATCATTATTCCATAACGCATACCACCGTCATGCACAAGTGACCATTTAACAGGGTCACGCTCTACAAGCCATGTGTGCGCTTCTTCTTTTACATTTTTAATATCTAACATTAACCGATTGAACTGATGGATATCATCAGTATTTCCTACCATGTACATCTTTTAACATAGAAATTTAACATCACCAATCCCCAATCTACGTATTACCTTTTTAAAATTTTCATGCGGATGCAAAGCGATGTCGTGAGGCGCCCATGGAAACACTTCTCTACATCCACATAATAAACTGGCATGTTTATCAGATATTATGCACAGATCACGTCTAGCAGAGACAACAGGTTACATATCATGCAAGCACATCAAGAACCACAACCAGGCATCAATCGACTCATACTCCATAACGACAAAGGCTAGTTGAAATAACCCATTATTTCCATTGATTCCAACAGCAGTTAATAATGTACCACGATACTTGCCTAATAAAAAAATCGTAGCTCGGCGTCGTGACTACTCCATCCCATGATTGAAGGACCAAATGCCCAAAAGTCTCTGGAAGCAGCGTATTGCTTCTTACAAAATTTTGTGCTTGTACTAGTAAAATCAAATTGATTCCATATAAAGACTTAGAGTCTGTAAGACTCTTCCGGTATAAATATAGCTTTTATTGCCTTACGCCTTGCATCCCAAGCCTTCATGTACGAAACTTTAACATTGAATTTTGACTCCATTCTACATAATCTCTAGGTTTTGATCTATCACTGCATGTATAATGAAATAAGCTATGAATTTTGAACTACACTAGATGGCCGGTACACTGCGCATTGATATATCTATGGTTTTCACCAACTCTTGATATTCTCCAAGCACCCCCTAAGCGTCTGCTGCTACTATAATGTAAACGCCACTTACATGGTCTTGTAGGACTATCATGCTGTATGTATACAATTATGTAGTTCTTTTGGTTAGAGATAACTGCTTGAAATTGTACATTATTTACTATGCACTACCCAACAACAACAAATTACAGACTCCATTTACTTGCAAAACACATACCTTTGACAAGGTCACTTGGGATTTCAATATCATATGTTAGGACAGTTTCGTCAGATGGGCCGTCAAAGTAAACATCGTTGTCCCACTTTCTCGTAGTTTGACAAATCCGGGCATACTCATTTGTGGAAAACAAATGACTCTCACTGTCAATATTTCAGAGTGAGTGATTTTTTAGAAGATTATGACTATATAGATTCCCAAGCACGCTTAAAGTGAGCGGTCATCACTAATATCCTACTTTCGGACCTTGAACCACTTTTCATAGTCGATACTCATCTTAGCTGCGGCTAAGGTATATCGGTTTTTTTACGAGCGATAGACAACATCATCATTGTCACAAAACTCATAAGTTGTACAACAACCTATCATATTAATTATTACAAGAGCAAACAGAGAAAGGTTGGCCATATATTACCTGGGAATCAACTCATCAAAGCTGCGTTGTATCCCCAAAGGTGCATGTGTGATGAAATCCTGTGTATGCATCAGTGGTATATCTACTGACCTTATTACTGGATCAACTGATGTGGATGAAACATTAACATCCTCTACTTTGACATACAACAACAACATCTGACGGGAAGCTTCATCTAGTGTAACTTTGTAAACGTCATCATCGAGATATTACGATATCACCACCGATAATAACACGTAAGAGTGATTGTGTGACACTCTGGATCAATGTGCAAGGTTCTCATAATCCGTTGCTTCAATTCCAGTAAGGTGCTCTGATGCAGAACCTTAACTGGATGATTTCGACCTCCCACATAACTTGGACTGAATTGCTCATCGATACTTAGTTCGCCTCCATAGAAAAGGATTAGCAAAACAAATTCTCTATTCATTCTTGCAAAACAAACTATATGAATAATCAAAAATTTATATTAATTGATACCCTAAATAATACTACCATTGGCTACTTAACACCTAAACTGCAATGCCAACACCAACCTATAAATCAAATCTCAAACAAAAGTCTAACCATACAACTCTAATCCCTAGCACACATACTTTATTAATTTATAAATTGATAAAAATAGGGATTTACCTGGTGTGTTCTGAAACGACGGGAAGTCAAAAAATGGTAGAAATACGAAATTTCATTGAACAAAATGGAGCATGAATCGTCATTAATGTTGGCTTCTACGCTAAATGGGAGAGGAAGTTGTCAAACGGCGTGAGCAGTCGGGAAGAAAGGAAGTTTCTTTGAATACCGGAGAAGATGGCAATGCTGGTGGTTGGAGCTACCAAAGGCAGGAAGCTTCGAGATGGAGAGGAGCATCCTGGGCGAAAATTGTTGGAGCTCATGGGTGGCGGAATCCGCGGTGGGATCTAATCAAGCAGAGAAGAAGGAGATAGTGTCGACCCAAATGTTCGGAGATCACTTAGTGGGAGACTGTATAGGAAGTGGCGGCGACAGTAATATGAAGCGGAGCTTAATAATAACCGCACATCATTTTCGATGTGCTAGCTGTCTCACTTGGTGGGTGTACTTAAATTTTTTATAACACTTAATTACCTAATTAACATTCTAATGATACTTAGTTTAAAAAAATTAATATATATATATATATATATATATATATATATATATATATATATATATATATATATATATATATATATATATATATATATATATATATATTGTATTGTGTGTGTGTGTGTATTATTGTGTGTGTGTTGCGTGCACATGTGTGTAATCATTTTTAATAAAAGACTTAAACATTCATCATTAGATAAATTCAAATATTAAAATCTAATTATGATATACAACACTGAGCCATGACATACACATTAAATGGTAAGTCACTAATGTGGAGAGAATTTATGACACCAAGCAAATCTCAGGGTACTTATTAAGATAATTAAATATGTCATTAAAGGATGAATATAATAACTCGAATGATAATTATATTACCATATAATGGAATCAATTATTTAATAAGAATTCTTAAGGCAAATGGGTCATTTATATACCAAAGATTTTTTCCCTGAACTGCATGAAAAAGTAGAATAAATTTTATTTATTGTAGGGTTTGTAGTTCCCTAGAAGGGCAGCTCCTATAGTTGATTACATCTAAGAATACTCTCAATTAAAGAAACTAACATTTATCTCTATGGATTTCAAAGTTTGTCTTAAAAGGATTGTTAATTCAAAAATTATATAGGGAACGCTCTTAGGAGGACGAATTCTATTCGAAAGCTAATTAGGAATAAGTAGGAAATGCTTTTAGATAATGGGAAGCCTAGTAGGCATTTCAGATTATCCTAATATTATGCTTTATATTTTTGAAATTAAAATTATTGAAATTATGAGTTTAATAATTTATTAGATATCTAGGACTTAAATTATGACAGCACAAGACTATAAAAATGCCTAGTGGTTGAAGAGTTATTCTGATATGATGCTTCAAAATCTAAGGCTACAAATGCTTCTAACATAAGTCAAAGGCTCGACTTATTCTAATTTATGGGAATTATTGGTTCTCTTTCTCACTTGAAAAACTAAATGTATCCCTAGCTCTTCTATACTTATAACCCATCTATAAGGGTTGCCAGCTAACACCACTTAAGCGATTTTAAATCCATGTGTTCATTCTTATAAATGTAAGATGGCTAGGTTGTTGTATTTAAGAAAGAAAGCTAAGAGCCTAGACTCACTCCCTAACCCTATGATCTTGACTAGTATGTTATGCACTTGCCTAATGCAATAATTTTCATATTTTATGTATTTTGACTTACAATTTTCTTAATACTTTTGGTACTTAATTTCATGCCTACAATGAGATGCAGTTAGAAAAGAGTAATGGGACAAATTAATATGAGAAAGCACACCTTCCCAAGAAGTGTAATTATCCTCACAGGTCAGATATCCTCTTATGTGCAATGGGTGAAGCACCCAATTCAAGAAGTATGAACAATATGCTCTCATGATTCACAAAGTTTAGTTGTTTCTAGTAGCTTTTAATTGTTATGCCTAGGACTTTAATTATGGTGAGGTTGTGGGTTTCCATTTCATGTTTGAGTTGTTTAAATTTAATAGGGTAGAAAGATTTAGTTTTCTTAAGAGCCTAAAATTTTTAGGCTTTATCACATAACACATAATAATTATAGAAAGATGCATATGAAAAATATGTAGTTCTATTACATACTCCAAAATAAGTTAAGCCAAATTAAATTAAATAAATCAGGTCAATGAGGTAGGTCAATGCGGTCGGGTACTATTGTACACCCTAGAAGAAAAGAAAAATGAGCAGCCAAATTATGCCCTTATATAACCCAACTTAGAACTAAAAGTCTTGATCTATGGGGGTCTTCATTCAAGATTGTCATCTTCTTCAAGGACCTCCTTGGGCAGCATAGGTAACCACCAATAGGTAAACTCAACTCTTGCTATTCCTAGACCTAATATATCCTAATTTAATTATAAGTTCAAATTACATTTTTAAATTCTAAAAAAAATAAATTCCTTAAAACAAGCACTTGGAAATACATAAAGCATGCCGACATTCTATATTTCAAACATACGGCCGTAGCACCAATGGCTATCAAGCCAACATATCCTATTAGGCTATGCTTAAGGACTTAAGCAACACCAAAAAGAAAATAGTATTATTTTATACTTACTATAGCAGTCTCTTTAAGCATAATCCCCTACAGAAAAAAGTGTTAGCCTAAAAAGAACGCCCTAACATCCAAACTAGCATGCAAATAACTCATTGCCATCCAGTTTAAAATATTACACTAGAAAATAAGAAACTAATATTTCACAGCACAAAACATCATAGATCATTGTCCAAATCTAAATTTAGGGTCAATAACTTAACAATTTAGTATGTGAAAGAAGGGGCTTATGTGGTGTGACTGCATTAGGCCTTTTTATTTTTAGATTAAAGTTTTTTCAAATTTAATATTTGTTCAATTTATTATTATGTGATTTTAGTTTAAATGATTTAATTGGCTTTAGATATCATTTCAATTTGAAGGTTAATTTTCTATTGAATTTTTGTTTAAGTTTTAAAGAATGAAGAATAAAATAAATTCTGCTTTGGGTGGAACCCATTCTATTCACCATCATAATCCTAATAGAATGAGAATTATATCATGAGCTGAAAATCCATTATATGGGTTAAACTAAGAACCTAAGTATCTTAATTATTCCTTTTGTTTTATTTGAATGATTTAGTTGAGTTGAATCTAATTTGATTGAAATTCTTTAAGTTTATTGAATTTATTTCTTTTCATGTACTTTGATTATTTACTTTAAATTTATAAGGGGTTTTAAGTTAATTTAATTTAATTCTAATGATTAAATTAGTGTTTGATTCCTTTAGGTTTTACTTAATAAGCTTTTATCAAATATAATTTTCATGATTAAAAAATTTTAATTGTTGTTCGGATTTAAAGATTTTACCCTTTTCATTTAATTTTAATTAGAATTGATTAATGTTTCTTGATTAAAATGATTTCTTACTTAGAGTTAAATCATTTGATTTTAGTTTGGTGATTGCTTTATTTGATTTATTTTTCTAATTTGGTTCAATTAATTTAGTTTGTTTAAATTTTATGTTGGTTAATTTATTTCAATGTTGTTTAAGATGAATAGTTATTGCATATGTTTCCATGATTTAGGTTTATATTTAATTTCATACTTTTTTGATTTGATTAAGATTAAAGATAAAATGATTATTCAATTTCACATGTTTTAATATAGTTCATTTGGTTTTGGTTTGATTAATCTCATTTGCTTATTTGCAGTTTAATTTTCATTTATTTAATGAAAATGTTTGTTAAACATAAATGTTTTAAGGTAACTAACTTGACTAATTAAATTAAGGTTCAAAAATTAATTTTAGCTTAAACATGATTGAGAGGTCTTTTCAAGTTCATTATGTAAATACTTTCTCTTATTTATATTTAATGATTTTGCATCTTTATTAATTTATTTGTTTAATTTATTTTTAAGTTGATTTAAGGAATGTTTTATGATTAAGGGTTTATTTAATTAAATTTCCCATGATGAAATTTTGACTCTTAGTACTTAGTTATTGACCTTAACTTAAGAAAACTAAAGAGATAAAATATTTAAGGACCCAAACCTAATCTAGGCCATTCTAAGCTTTTAAGTTATTTTAGTTTAAGTGATTTGATTAATTATTTATAATTAATTGTAATTAACATCTTTCACTTAATATTAAAGAGATTTAATAACTTAGGGTTTAATTAATTTTAGGTTTCTTTAAATTGTTCTTTAAATTCTAAATGTATGATTAATTAAATTTCTAAACTTTAGAGGACTGAAAAAAAAAATTTTAGGTCCTCTCATGTTAATAAAATTTTCTTGAATTGATTTCATCAATTTTCATAATTTTTGTAATTTTTCTGATTTATTATTTTATTTAAATTGACTTAGAACTTAAAAAATTAATAAGTTCTGATCCAGAAGTCAGTTTTTAAAATTTTTATGAAAAGTGGGGTTTCTTTTCCATTTCGTTTTCCTAAAGTTTTATTTTGATTAAAGATGTATTTTAGGGTTAATTAAGGTTTTAATATTTTCATTAAAATCCAAATTAAGCCTAAATTATTGATAATTACTTAAGAATTTTAATTTTTCATTATTCCTCTCTAGAAGATGAATCTAGAGAATGATTATTTATAATTTTATAATTTTTGGTTGATTTAATATAATTTTTAAAATATCAAGCTACTTATATAAATTAATTAATCATTTAATTATATAATTATGTCATTTTGAGGATTAACGAGTTTCAATGGGCTTTAATATTCTTCTTAAGTTTTTTATATGTATTATAATGTTTTAAGTTAATTTCATGAATTTTCCTAATTTTCTTAAATTATTTTTTAATTTAATTCCTTAAATTAATATTTAGAGATTGGAAAATTTTACAAATTTCAATTTAATCACCAACAAATTCTAAAAATTTTATCTAAGGTGTGTTTTAGCTTCAATTTCAGTTCTCGAAAATTCCAAGTTGATTGATCAAATATTTCAAGGACCTTAGGCAAAGATTGAAGGAAGTATCGATTGTGCAAGAATGTGAGATTTCAATTAAAAAAATGATCAAGGAGTGATTTAGAAGGGATCTACATGGCTTAATATTACCCAAGACCAAGTTCATTTCACAAATGAACAAATAAATTTAAAGGGGAGATCGAGTTTGAAGGTGCCTCATCGACTTTGATCCTTAGTGCTAGTCCTCGTTTCAAAATCTTTCAAGGACCTTAGGCAAAGATTGAAGGAAGTATCGATTGCTTACCTCCCCTGGATATGTATGGAGACCAACACTTACCATCGCTCGCTAGAGTTTGGTGTGGAGGATGATCAAAAAGGTTTGGGGGAAGGGGAAGGTTTTTTCTTGCTTTATTTCACTCAAGGAAGTTAATGGAATGAGCAAAAGCCCCTAATTTCACTCCAAGCAAGCTGTGAGGTATGCCATTTTTAGAAATGCATGGGACGGCTGACCATTAAAATTGTGCTATAATGATGGTAGAGAAGGTGGTGGGAAGGTCAAAGTAAAAGTTTGAATCCTTTATGGAGTGAGGCAGCAAGCACAGGTGAGGTTTGGAGGGAAAAGGTAGGTCGTGCCATGATTGGCTTCCATGGGTTCCATCTTACTCCTCCCATGGCTACTCATCACTCTATGGGTATTTGATTACTACTATCTCATACCAAAGTCTGATGTTGTGGTATTTTAATTTGGAGTCGTAAGGATACCACACAGATCTTAGGTGGTACTTATTAAAGCGATCGAGTGCGACATTAAGGTACGATGTACTATCTCAAAAGATAGAAACACCACCCCACAATGGACCTAATCACCTAATAAGGACTCTTAAGGCAGACGGGTCTACATATGTACTAGAGATCTTTCCCCCTCTTTACATGGAGAAGTAAAGAATATTTTATTTTATGTTTGGTTCTTTAGTTCCCCATGGAAGAAAGCTTCCATAATTAATTACATCTCATGAAATAGGATTTTTCTCAGAATACTTTTGATTAAAGTAGTCAATAAGTATCTCCAAAGATTTCAAAGATAGACTTTGAAAGGAGTGGGTACTTTTGGAAATCAAGTGGAAAGGTTCAAATAGGAAGACTTATTTACCAATTCCAAAGGAGAATGAGTAGGAAGCACTCACGATACTAGAAAGCCTAGTAAGTGCATCAATCTACTCTACAATGAGGCTTTACATTTTTGAAAGAGAAACTTTACTTCTGTTGGAATCTCATTAGAATGCTAAAGGTTATAGTCTAACAATACAAGATTGTGAAAATGCCTACGAGGTGAGGACTTATGCTTATAACCCAAAGAAAATAAGTAGCCTCAGAACCTAAATCTAAAATGTCTTAACACAAGCTAGAAGCATGACTTAAGTCTAATTGGAAAAATAGGATATAAACCTCCACAAGAAAGAATAGACACATCCCGACTCTCCTAGACTTACAATCACCTAGAGTGGCTGCCAACTAACACCTCCTATGCTTTAAAATAATGTAGGCCGATCTTATGTAGATGCAAGATAGCTAGGCTATTATTCAATTAGGAAGGAATCTAGAATTCTGAACTCACCCTCTAATAGACTAAATAATATTTGGTATGCAAACATGACTTAGACTAATGTTAAAAATTTATAACTTTCAAAATCATTTGACACATTTATTTTTGGACCAAGGCTTGGGATAATTATGTCTAAATTCATGAAATTGAGTTATGGGCTAAATCAATAAGAATAATTGTTCTCCACTACAAGGGACTACTCTTACAAGTCAAGCCTATCCCCTATTATCCAAGAGTGGAGATCCTCTATATTCAAGAGCGAAAGAATATGATATGCATGGTGTGATAACATACAATCATTTAGCTAAGGGATTATTAAATCTTTTATTATCTTGATTAAAAGCCTAGGCTTTAAAATGAGGTTATGAGTTGCATTAAAATTTAGTTATAAGTTATTTAGTGAGGATAGAAAATTTAATTTTTATCTTATAACATATGAAAAGCATCCAGGCCACACATCAAACATACACACTTTAAGAAACCTATGAAAAGCATGACATTTTTATTGTGCAATCTAAACACAATAATCAAATATATGAATTTTGTAAAATAATAAGAGGTCGGTGCGGTAGGGTACCATCGTACACCCTAAAAAGGAAAAGAAATTGGGTAGCCGAGCTCTACCCTTATACAACCCAGATTATAATTGAATATTAAAATTAAAAAATAAATTCTATGGGGCTCTTCAATCTCTTGTCCTTCTTTCCTTCTTTTGGATTAGTTTGCTCCAAGCTTCACAAAGCATCCTAGGTCTTTGCCTTCTAGTCACTAGTCATCCAAAACCCCATATCACTAATCCTAATCCTATTTAAAAAATTACATATTTATAAAAAAAAAGGTCTGACTACACCTGCAAGATAAACGTTAGCTAAACAAACATACATGCCAACCAATTATATTTCATATTTTTGGACTTAGCACCCTGCACTTGTGTAGCCAAGCCCACCTATCCTAATTGGATTATACTTATGGGCATAAGCAATGCCTGCAAGCAAGAACATTTATATTTACTTATTATTACAGTGGACTCTTTAGCACAATTCCTTGCAAAAACTATCATTAGACTATTAGTGATCTAACATCCAATATACACACAAACAATCCTAACATTGAGTCTAAAATATTACTTCATAAAATAAAATACAACACCATAACATACACTGACCTAACCTAAGACTAGAATTGGTGACTTAGTATTCTAAAGTGTGTGCTAAGGTTTAGTGTGGTGTGTCTTAACTAAGCTTTAAGAGTGTGATTATCTAAATTTTAGGATTTCTTAAGTTAAATATTTGAGGAGATTTCACTTTGAATCTTTGAATGTATTGATAATTTTAATTACACTTTCTTGTTTCATTTAATACCTACTCAACATCTAATCATTATGAAGAGAAGAAAGGGGTTTGACCCCCTTCATCCCTACCTTAAGTTATTTTCTAAAGATATATTATTATGACTTTGGTTTCTTTAGTGAACCATTTATAAACATTTTATTAAACCTAAGTTTGGAGTAGTCTTAAGGAATCTTATTCAAATAGAAAAAGTATCTTAGGATTAATAAAATTAAATCATTATTATATAAACAACATTCCACTACTTCTTTCCATCATCAATAGTATACACCCCTCTTTATTTTTATTGTTCATGACATCTGATTTAATGTATATATATTTGTACATGCAATATATATTTTTACATACTTGATGATAATTAATGCATGAATTTGGTAGAAAAGAAATATTTCATTTCATAGTTATGCATATGTAGACATGTATTAGAGATTTAAGCAAGTAATTGTGATTCTTAAACCAGAGAAGTGAGATTGTCTAGGATCTCCTTAGGGCTACTTAAAGCCTCATGTGTTTGAGATGTCCGGACTATATACTTGACAACTTAAATACATATAAACATATACACAAGCTTAGAAATAAAAATCATACAAATAGTATATAAAAAAAATCTTTTATTCATGTAAAGCAAGGTTTTATCTCAAATTCTAGTATATGCATACACATGAATAAAATTAAGAAAGTACATGCCATTGTTAAAATAGGGAAGTGAGATTATCTAAGACCTTATTGGGGCTACTTAAAGCCTCATGTTCATGAGATGTCTATACTATATACTATCCAACTCCAAACATATGTAAACATACACATGAACCATGAAAACAAAGCAATCATTTACCATCTTTAAATTATAACTAAATGTAAACTTTATTGAACATTTATAGTCAACATTAGCTTAAATTTTATATCATTATATTATAATTTTGAAAGTAATTTAGAATTTATTAGTGATAATAACCACACCATATAATATTTATCCAACACATGCAAGTTAAACACAACCATATTCTTTTGATTTTTTTTTATAAAATATGAACATATGAAACAAATGGCATACATATTTATAATGATTGAAAAGAAGTAATTACACATTGCCTCATAATATATTCAATTACATTAAGTCCTAAGGACAATCAAGCTAAATAAATACTCCTTAAGACTAACCAAAATTCTTATGAGATTTGATTTTGATGTTTGAATTATTAAAACCTAAAGAAGAGAAAATGATAGTTGGTATTTATCCCATCTCATGTTGGTGATTTATATATTTAGAGGAGGAAATTAAATGGATTTTATGAGTTGATTAGGTTCAAACCATTAAGCACATCAATTTAATTACCCTTTCCTAAGCTTCTTTAATTTAATTAACTACTTGATCATACACAATGATTTGCTTTTAGAAAAGTAATCTGTAATGCACTTAAAGGAATCTAATGCAATTAGGCTCATGCTTAAGAGCTAATTGAATTAAAGAAGGAGAGAATCTAAGTTAAATACTCTAATGATTTTTCCATAATAATGGATTAATCATAATTTCTTTAATAACTATATGTTATTAAATAGATAAAGGGAAATTAATGAATTATGTCTGAATTATCTGAAGTAATTATTAATTTTGTTCGATTTTCATTTTATCATTAATTTTTCTAATTAATCCCTAATTATTACATATGTTAATAAACCTTCTTAAGGAAATACATTTGGAAACATAATTAGGAAAGGGGTCCTAATTACTTTTCCTCTATTCCCACTATTATCAATAATTATTAAATTTTTACTATTTATCAATTTTAATAACTATTTAATTGATTAATGAGGGTAATTAGGATTGAAATTCCAAATTCTTTAAATTACATGATAAATAATTCTATGAAAATTATAGGATGTAGAGGATATCCCATCGAATCATCCCACCAAATTTGGAATTAATTAGCCAAGTAATTTGGCCTTAATTAAAGTAATTAACTTAAACTTCAAACCTTAATTAAACACTATTCATTAGGCATAAATTAAAGATTTTATTTTTCTTAAATTCTCCCCCTATCTAGCCTTTCCAAAATGGGTTTATTTGCATTTTTTGGATTTTTTTTATAATTAGTTATAATTTTTTGAAGTTCTATCCATTTAATTACATTTTAAAATCCTAACTAACCCTTTAAATTATCAGCGCCAAGCAGATACTGACTTTGCAGCACTTTCCACGCAGTGATGCGGTATTGGTTACTTAAATCGTCCGATGTAGCAGCTGACTCATCGGGAGTGGATGTAATTTCATCTCGGTAGTCCGATAATCACACAACCGAGATTAATCCCGTGATTCCAAAGGGATTAAATCAAAATTTTTAACATGATTAATTATGGCTGTCTATTCTAATCACAAGGAATGACCGACCGGTGATTCATTGTCCAACGAGTGCCAAAAGATGGACACCATCCACCTTTCACAACTCGATTTAAGCTCACTAGAGCTCCTTCAATGGTGAAATCAAGTACAAAATGATCAAGGAATGAAGCTAAGAGGATCATATGGTCGAAATCGCACAAAAATATGATTCACTTGAAAAAAAGACCAACACCCATGGGCCAAAGCTACGGTTGCCAGATTTTTATCTTGCCGGAGCTATAGACTAGCGGTCTGCTAATAGAGGTAGCTTCATCTTGAAGAGACAAAGCCCTTTTGAGAAGATCACGAGCTACCTCCCCATCGATTACTCTGTGGACCAAACACCATCGCAAAGCTCACTGAAGTTGGTCTTGAGGTGTCTTCTAGTGGTCAAATCGCTTGGGAAATGATTCGTTTCAGTTCACCATAGTGAGGTGAAGGTGGGGAAGAGTTAATTTGGGTTTGGTGGAGGTTTAAGAAACTTGGATGAATAGGGCTCTTGGGTTTGATCGAGAGCTAGTCTCATCGGTGGTGGAGTGCATGAGGAGCTTGGGATAGGTTATGGGACTATGCAGAATGCTCTAGGGATGGTCTGTGCTCAGTTTGAATCCATGGGGAGGAGTATGCTCTCTTCCCCAATTGAACCAAGGGTTGGGATTGGTTCAACCTTTGGCAGCCATTCGACCGAGGTAGGTGGCCAGAGATGGCAGGGGATGCTGAGGTGGCTAAGGGTGAGAGGCTGAGAAAGTGTAGTGGGCTGGCATGAGGTGTACCATCTCCCTTAGGTGGACCAATGGGTTTCCATGGGTGAACTCACCCTCTCTTGGCCGAAGGCTGAGCCCAACAGCTTTGGGTTATGTTGGGTCAATGGTCCTCTTGTCCAAGAAGAGCCAAAGGTAGCAGCCATGGGGTAAGCAGGTGGAGAACCTATCCAAATGGGAATTTTTTTCCCATTTGGCTGGGTTGGTTCAATGGGTTTGACCAACATGATCACCATGGGTTGGGCCCACTTAGGAAGGCCCATGGTGACCCAAGGATTATTCATGCCAAGTTTGGTTAGGTTTGGGCTTAGTTTAGTTGTGTTTGGCTCAACTTAACCCATATGAGTCAAATGGATCATGTTGGGATAAGTTGACTATTTTGTCCAAATTTGGTCAAAGTGCGGGTTTGGTTGAGTTCAATTGTTCATTTGGAATGAATTAGTGCAATTGGTTTGATTCAATTGGGACTAGATTTTATTTTGACTCATATGGTTCAATTTGGGCCAAATGGGTAATGTTGACCAATTTGACCAAATTGGCCAAATTGGCCAAATTGGATTAAGCATGGGTTAGGTCTATGTTCAATTGATCATTTTTGATTGATTGGGATAGTTGATTTGAATTGATTTGGATTATGGAGTGATTTAATTCAATTTGACCATTTAGGTCAAATTGGGCTAAGTAGGCCAATTGGATTGGGTTGACCAAATTGGGCCCAATTGAAGGTTGGATCATGTTTAATATTGAATTAGTAATTTGTTGGAAGCATTGGTTTCAATCAATTTGGTTTAGGATTTTATTTGGTTCAAGTTGACCCTTTAGGCTAAATTGGTTAACTTGGGTCAAAGGGTCTAATTGGCTTGATTAGGTTCAATTGATTGTAGTGGAGTGTTCGATAATGATTTACAATCATCAATGAAGGGATTGAATAGATTGATTTAATCTAATGGGGGTTTAATTGAAGCTTGGTTCAATTACCCCTTTTATGTCACTTTAGGTCAATTGACTTGGTCAAGCCAACTTGGACCAATTGGGGCTATGGATGGTTGGGGTGTGTTCAATGATAAGTTTGAAGTTTATTGGTGGCTTTGATTACAATTGATTTGGGCTTAATTAGGTTTTGACTCATTTTTAATCTTTTAAGTCAAATGGGCTAACATGGGTTGGTCACCTTTCTTTGGTTCAATTGGTTTGATTGCAAGTGTTGAAGTGGCTTGAAATGATCTAATGAATAACTGGAGTGATTGAGAAAATTAAATTGGAATTAGTTTGCTTGAATGGGTTTGAATTGAGTAATAGGATCATGGTGGAGTTAACTTGGATTAAGGTCCAAGTTAGTTTAGCTTGGAGCTTGGATTTTAAAATCAAATTCAATTAAGATTACATGAGCTTAAGTTTAGATGAGTGAATTAGTATGAGTCTTGGTTCAGGCCATAGTGTAGGTGGAACCTATTTGTCCCAAGGTGGACTTTGAGCTTAGGGTTATGCCTTCTAAGTCTCTAAGCTTAAGTTTTAGTGTCCCCTTAATCATTAGAGGTGTCCTACTACTAAGTAAATCTAAGTTTCTAGAAGGTTCCAAGATCTAAGATGGGGAGGATTAATCCTCACTCCAAAAGTGAGTTCAACAGATGTCAAATTGGTCATAGGTTGATCCAAATGGCTTATTGAAGGGGGAAGGAGATGGAATTATTTGGACTCATATGTATTGATTTCTAAAATTTTTCTCCCATGGGTCCACCTCACCTCTTGTGATTTTACCTCACATGGCCTTCTTTAATTGGATAATTGACTGCTTAAGTCAAGCCATCTAAAGTGGACTATGCGTTAGGTTAAGTCCATTTGGATTGTATTTGATTTAAGTGTTTAAATTCATGCTAACTTTGATTCAATTTATTTGAGTTAATTTGATTTCTTGATTGGTTGTAGCCTTGGGTTACAATTATTATTAATTATTCATTAAATGGTTTATGGATCAATTGATCAGTTACACATGGAGGTTTGATATGATTTAAGCCAATTTGACCCATTTGACCTAAATGGATCAAATTAGCTCTCCTAGCCTATTAGGCCATTTTACAATTTTAATTTAAATCTAATTGTGTTCAATCAGTTATATATGATGATTTTGGATAACGGATTTCATTTAATTTAAGTTAGATTTTACTTTTAACCTAAATTGGCCAATTTGAATCCAAGTGGGTTAATTTGAGTTCAATTGAGTCAAATAACCAATTTGATTCCATCAAAGTGTGTTTAGACTCTAATCATATTTGATTAAGTGGTTAAGATCATTTAGAGCAATTAATTCTAATTGATTTGATTTAATTTTAATTTTGACTCATTTTGACCTAATTTGGGCTTAATGAGTTAAGATGGATTCATTAGGGTTAAATGACCACATTATTCTAATTAAACTCAAAGAAGGGTTGGTTTATGTTCAAATTTAGTTTTGAAATGATTCTAGAAACTTGACTTAAATTGATTTCAATTTAATTTGAATTTAGGTTCAAAAAGGTCCTTTTGGGTCTATTTAGATCAAATAATCTTATTAATCCATTTGAGACTTTATTGAATTTAAATTTGTGCAGATTTATGTCTAAACATGTTCATTTGATAAATTTAAGTCATTGGAATGACTTAATTTGATTGAATTTGATGGGTTGACTTTTGACTTTGTGAGGCGCACATAGGTCATTTCTAGGTCAAATGCCCTAATTTCCCACCTTGAACCTTATTTGAATTTATTTTTAGGCTCATTTATGTATATGCATTAATTCTATGCTTTTAATTTGAATTGATTTTAATTTATTTATTTTGATTTTATTTGAATTTCCTTGAACTTAGGTGATTTTGAGCTTAAATAGGTTGATTGGGTCAACCACCTCAACTACCTAAGTTTAAGCTCAATTTTATTTAATTTTTAATTCAAATATGTTTGATTTAATTTGTTATTTGATCTTGATTTATTTATACATCTGGTCACTAAGTGTAGTGTCATTTGTGCCTAATTAGGGAACTCCTAATTTAGTACTAAGTATCCTAATTATTATGATTAAGAATGATGTTAACCTCATCCAAAAATGAGCTCAACAATAAATTCTAGTCTTAAGTTAGTTTCATGTTTGTTATGATGATGTGATGTAATATTTTATACTAGATGTTAGGATTATGTGTGTGTAGTCACGATGTTAGGATGATATTAGAGCAATGATATTTTTTGTAGGGGATTATGCTTAAGGGATTGATGTAATAATAAAAAAATAATGCTTCTTACTAGCAGATGATGCTTAAGTTTCTAAGCATATTTCATTAGGATAGATGAGCTTCAGGACCCAAAGTAGGGTGCTAAGTCCAAATGTATGAATATAACTACTTAGCATGAATGTGTGTTAAGTCAATCTCTATTTTGTAAGTGTAGTTAAATTATTTTTTATAATAAAAAAATATAATTTTTACAATATGATTAGGATTAGTGCTATGGGATTTAGGATAAGTAGTGGCTAGAAGAATTAGTCCTTAGAGGCCTTATAATGCTTGAAGTGCTCAAATATAAAGAGTGAAGATGAAGAATTGAAGACCCTCATAGCTTTATTTTCATTTATAAATTAATTATAATTTATGTTGTATAATGGTAGAGCTCGACTACCCAATTTTTTTCTTTTTTTGGGTGTATGGCAGTACCCAACTACACCAGCCTTCTATTCTTTAATCGATGAAGATTTATTTTGTGTGTTTATATTGATTGCATAATAGAAATGATTTTCATAGGTTTCTTAAAATTTGATTATTTGTGGTATGGCATGGATGCAGTAGGCTCTTTAGAAAATTTTAATTTTCTACTTCAATTAAATAATTTCAACTAAATTGAACAACTCATAACCTTATTTTAAACCATGAGATTTTAATCAAGAAAATAAAAGATTTAACAACCCCTTAATTATATGGTTGTATGCTTTAATAACATGCATGCATATTACTTTTCCTCTTTATAAATAGGGGGTCTCCATGATTACATGATAAGGGACAAGGCTTGACCTATGAGAGTAGTCCCTTATAGTGAAGAACACCCCTTTTTACCAATTTAACCCATGATCTAATTTCATCATGCATCTAGGCATATGCTCTCTCAAGCCTGAGTCCAAAATAATAAGTCAAAATGGAATTAAATTTGTAAATTTTATTACATCAATTTAAGTCATAATTTACACACCAGTCATGATCTAGTCTCTTAGGGTGTAAGTTTAGGACTCTAGATTCATTCCTAAGAAATAATAGTCTAGCTATCTTACATTTACATAAGACCAGCCCACATGATTTTGAATCATTGGAGATTTTAGCTGGTAGCCACTCGAGATGGTTGTAAGTTCAAAAAGAGTCAAAATTAGTTCACTCTCTCAAGTGAATGTGAATCAATATATCCCACTTCCCTGAGTAGAATTAGGTCGAGCTCTTTGGTTATTCTAAAGCCCTTTAGATATATGTCTAGATGCTACTTTTTTCTCCTTTGTTATGGATGTAAGTTCTCACCTCTTAGGCATTTCCACAATCTTGTGTTATTGGAATATAATCCATAGTTTTTTAATAAAATATCAAATCAAACAAATATAATTTTGCTTCTTCAAAAATATAAAGTCTCACTATACGGTAGGCTAAAGTGTTCACTAGGCCTCTTAGTATCATGAGTTTTTCCTACTCATTCTTCTTTGAAATTAGTTAAGAACTCATCTTATTTTAGGTCTTCTCATTTGGTTTTCCAATAATCACCTATCCTTTTATATCAAAATTTGAATCCTTGGAGACAATAGTTGACTACTTTAGTTGAGAGTATTTTTAGAAAATTTCTATTTTTTATTATATAATTAACTGTGTGACCTTGCCTCCTTAGAAAACTTAAGAACTCAGTATAAAATAAACCTTGATTTACTTCATCCATGTAAAGTAAAGGAAAGATCTCTGGTAACATGGACTCATATGCATTAGGAGTCATTATTAGATGATTAAGTCCATTATAGGGTGATATTTATACCTTCCAAAGTAGTACATCATTCCTTGATATTATACTCAATCATTTTAATAAGTACTCCCTACGATCTATGTAGTGTCCCTACGACCCCAAATACAAACATCATAACGTTAAGGAGGCTTGGATTTCAAACTACAATTATGACTCATGGATGAGGTTATGGAGGTTACATAAGAACTTGACTACTAAATTAAAAAAAGTGGAATTAGGATGTTTTTAGCAACATCACTAGTTTAGTGGGCTAAGCTGAAGAAGTGGTATGTAATTTAGAAAAGCAAGAAGCTTTGAATAGCAATGAAGATTCATCATGCAGATTGTACCAAGTGCAACTAGATTTAGAGAGCTAATAAATATGTAAAATATTTCTTAAGACAAAGATCTACAACCATAGCCTTTACTGAATGTAATAAAAACACATGTTCCTCTCATGCTTGTATTAAGAAAACAAGAGAGCAAGAAGATACTATAAATATTAGAGAAAGTAATAGATGAATTATTGAGCATGAGGTAATAGTAGATAGTTGTTTGGAGTATTACAAAAAATTGTTTTTAGAATGATGAAGCTAATGACCCTCAGTTGAATCAAGATCTTTTTCTAGAAGATAGATGGCTGTTGAATTCATTGGAGTTGTCTTATATCTTAGAAGAAAAGGAAATCAAGGAGGCATTAAACATAATAGATGAAATAAAATAGTAGAGCCAGATGGGTTTACAACAATATTGTATAAACATTCTTAGGAAAATGTCAAAGGAGACATAATCAAAGCAATTCAAGATTTCTTCTTAGGACAAACATGAATAAATATTCACATCATCTACTATTTCACTCACTCCTAAAAGCAATGATAGTGAGAGTTGGGAGAACTTCAGGCCTATTAGCTTCACAATAGTGATAAGTAAAATTATTAACAAAATTATATCCAAGAGGATTAAGAATACCTTCCGAAGATAATCTCAAGAAACTAGGCTAAATTTTTAAAGGTAGAAGCATTATTGATAATATTATATTGGCGCATGAATTGATACAAGATATAGATAGAAGATGTAGAGAAGGGAATATAATTATAAAGCTATATATAAAGAAGGCTTATGATACGATTAATTGGAAATTTATATTAGCGATCAAGGATGACACAGTTACAACAGGGAATTTTGTGATCTCATTAAAAGGTTCTTGTCTCATAATTACTATTCAGTGTTCATTAATGGGAAGACAATTGGCGTGCGCCAGCCAGAACTAATCTGGCTGTAGATTGGGCTCTCTGTCTCCGGGGTATATATTCTTTCTTTGAGTCTATTAAGGGTTCGGTCTTCTACTTCATCACCTTGATCAGGGCATTAAGGTTTGTTTCTGACTTTGCCAAGAAAAGAGGGAATCAGTAAGACAAAGTCACGGTTTTATCGATAATTAGGTGGAATGAGTCGATCGACACTGGTTTAGTCCACAGTTATCTAGTATCTTTTCGTATATCAATGGAATACTACACGGAGAGTCAAGTTTACGAACAAGCGAGTGAGGATAGGTTTTGAGAAAATAGTAAGAAGAAATCATTAGCTAGCTTTCAATATGACTCCCAGTCAAGATACAACAAAGTTCGACTAGGTTCTTATGCTTAGGTGGGGGCTTGATGCCTCATCTAACACAATTCCTTTAAGGAAGAGAGAGGGGGCAGGAATGAATGGCGGGAGAAAACTAAGATGAAGTATGAGCATGCTATTGGAGACGTTACAACATATGTCGGGGAGGCCTCTGAAAAAGTTCCCCGACTCAACGGACCCCTTAAATAACTGATCTTGATATTGGATCCTTTTTTTTTAGCGTCTGCTAACCTTATAGATGCAAGTTTCCTTGGTTTGGTGTAATAACCAAGAGGAACAAGAAATGGATTTTTTTCTATTTCTTACCATTGTAAGCTAACCAGCTACCAAAATGGGCTATTTGACAGAAGGCATCTATCACCTCTTACGGATAGGTGGGACTAGGATCAGACCAATACCCCTGTCAATTTGGGCCGGTTGGCCTAGAATCTAGAAATGAGTTTCTTAGGAGTTTCCAACTTTAACCAATCTTATCCAACAAACATGGATTCCTAGTGAAAAATGGGAGTTCTCGAATGTGATTTGACTTGAAATACTGTTCGTCCACGAGATTTTCTATTTCTTAGAAAAAAGAATAATTCTACTTTATTAGCAGACAATCTTGGCGTGAGAGTCCACCAAGCCCCCCGTGCCGAATCCCTTGGGGTTAGTTGTCTTCTTGTTAGCTTGATGGCTGTGACGAAAGAGCCGGCAACATTTCCTTTGATTCATCAAACCACAACACTTGATTTTGTCTGCTTGCACCGTCCTTACTATAGAGAGACTACCGAAAGATGCTCTTTTTTGCCTCAAATTCCTCCAATTCCTGTTGAATCCTATACTAGGGGTGTACGCGTAGGGCGGACGATTTCCAAACGGACTTCTTTTAATCATGCAGAGGAATTAAACAATGTGATCTACTTTCCCCAACTATCTTTATTCTAACATTTGACTACTTATGGAGAATGTTAAATACTGCACAAGAGGTATGGAGTTATATAAGTTATGCATCTAAATTTTTTTAAAAAAATACAAGTATATCCTTTGGCACTCACATATGATGTATTAATTTTTTTTTAATGGAAGTAGCAACTCTATTAGGAGGATCATTAAGCTGATTCGTATGTTTGTGGAGGTCTCTGACATGAGGTTTAATTGGAAGAAATGTAAATTCATTGTGGGTAAGTGTATTGAGGTTGAAAGGATCAGATGGATTAACAATTTCATTGGATTCACAAGAACTAAACATCCAATTAAATATTTGGGAGTAAAAATAAATAAAGGCCGAATGGAGACTAATTTGTTTTATGTCATCATATACAAAGTACAATAATAAATTAATTCATGGGAAAATAGTTTTTTTTGTATTTGGGGAAGAATCACACTCATTAAAATTATCTTGAACTCTATTCCACTTTATACTATCTAAGCACTATTTCGACAAGTCTTCAATAAAGATTGGAAAGAATTTTTAACAATTCTTATTAAGCAGGAAGTAGAAAGCTATACACTAGGCTAATTGGACAAAGTTGTGTAAAACAAAGGAGGAAATAAGGCTTGGCTTTAAATCACTTGCAAATTTGTTTAAAATCAATTATATGAAGTTATGGATCAAGTTTTGTAGAAGTAACTCCTTATGGGCTTCATTTACAAAGTAAATATGGTTCCAATAACCACCCAACTCTTGTATATACAAATAATGGGGATTCAAGAACATGGAAGCTAATGTTGAAACATAGATAAGAGGTTGAAAATTTTGTACTTTAAAACTTGGGTGAAGGGGAAGTAAACTTCTAGTTTGATAATTAGACCCTAGAGGAGAAAGTAGACATCTATTTTGATGAGTTAAGTCCTAAAAATTTATCAGTAGCTAAGTTTTGGAATAAAAATGAATGGGGTATATCCAAAGTTAACTTGTATGTTCCTAAATACATCACTAATAACATTGTCAAGATTCCAACTACACTTAATGTGAAGGATTCAATAGTAATTGAATGCTCTAATTGTTGCATTTCATTGTCCAAAATAATTGGTGAGAGCTGGAAGAGAAGCGTACAACAATGCAATGGAAGATTATATGGAACAAAGCATTCAAACCATCTATCTTAGTTTTTTATATGGAGATTATTTCATAAATTACTACCTACAGATGATATACTTAAGCTTAAAGGGCTAGGAATTCCATGATTCTGCATGTTATGTGCTCAAAAGGATGAGAGCATCATTCATTTGTTTTTTAGATGCAAGTTCATTATTGTTATTTTGGTTTATAGGACAACACTTACAACATTATATACGTGAAAGCGTATAATTAATTAAATTTCTTAACATCAAAGGGTTGGAAAATTTTTATTAAGTGTTTTGATGTTAATAAAAATGATTTAAGTTAATTTTATGAATTTTATAATTTTTGTAATTTTTTATTTATTATTTCATTTATATTGACCTGGAGATTAGAGATTCAGCAACTTCAAATCCATAAGTCATTTGACCTTGAAATTTTTTTTATAAGTGGAGTTACTTGCTAATTTATGTTTCCTAAAGTTTCATCCTAATTAGATGTGTAGTTTAGAAATAATTGGAGTTTTAATTATTTTAATAAAAATTAAATTAGGTCTAAATTAAGAGGAATTAATTAGGTGTTTTACTTTTTCTAAATTCTCCTCTAGAAGATGAATCCATGGAGGATTTTTTTAGATTTTTGGAGTTTTGTTTTATTTATTATGATTTTTTGAAGTTCATATTAATTAATTAAATTAATTAATCAATAAATTAGGTTATTTTTAGGGTTTATTAGATTCTAGAGAATTCTAATGATGTTTTTAGGTTAATTAAGGTTAATTACAATGATCTAAGTTGATTTTAAATTTTTTTTATGATTTTCTTAATTTATTATTAATTTATTTCATTAAATTAATAGTTTATGATTGAAATTTACATATCTATTGATTTACTTTCCAATAAATCAGGAACAATTTATGTAAGGTGTATTTTTAACTTTTATTTTAATTTCCCAAAGTTCAAATTAATTTGATTAATGATTTGAGTTTAATTTGAGTTTTATTATTTTTATTTAAACTCAAATTAACCCAAAACTTTCTAATAAGAATTTGGGATTTTGGTTTAATGGATTCTCCTCACTAAGATGAATCCATAGAGCTCTTATTTGTATTTTTTATCTAAGTATTTATTTTCTATGAATTTTTAAAGTTATGAACCTTTTTCTGCATTTCTAAAATTAGAAAAAAATGATTTTCCTATTTAATCAAGTTAGCATCACACGACGTTGAATGGACTTCCTTTCACATATGGCATAGTGCCGCATGAGAATCCATGCAGATTGCACGTCAAAAGGTGGAAAAGATGCAGGATTGGCTACGACCATCCGAGCAAAGATTGAACGATCATGATGTAACCCATAATTCTTATAGGGTTTGAATCAAATGATCCAACTAGATCTCCACCATCCATTTCTAACAAAAGGATTAGACGATAGATATTTTATCCTCTTCCTCCCGCTAGAGAACTGAGAGTTGTTCACCATTAATAGCTAATTTTCAGCGATCTAAGCATGATTTTGGTTGCAGATCGATTAAGAACAAAGTTTAAGCCCATATAGACAACTTGTTCTCAGTAAAGATCAAATTGACTTCACAAAGGACCAAACCAAAATGACAAATGGGTTAGTTTTGAGGCATCCCTCGCCGGCATCGATTCTCGGTGGCAGGGAAAATTTTAAAAGCATCATGGGGATGTGGCGAGCCTATCCGAGAAGTTTCATGTCTTGCCTCCTTGTGGATCACCATGGAGACCAAGGCTCCACTGCTTGTTATCAGATTTGATTGAAATTCAACTCGCAGGCTCTCGTGAACATTCATTTGAGGTCACCTCTATCCAAAGAACATGTTGGATGCTTCAATTCAGTTTGAGGAGGTCATTTTCCTCCTTTTTCAAGTTTGGTCAAGAGCTTAGCTGCTGATTTTGGTGGTTCTTTGGCTTGCTAGTAGCGGAAGGCTCGGGTAATAGCTCGAATTACCTTCTCCTTTCCTCCTAAATGTGTTAGGATGATTGTATTGGCTAGAGGAAGCCTCATGTCTCTTTTTTCATGTATGGCCAAGAACCATACATAGGAAATTAGGGATGGCTAGAATCTGGCCATCGGGGCGAAGAGCCTCAGCCAAAGGGTTGGTTTGGTCCCTCCTTCGCTTGTGAGTGTATTGGGATGAATATCTTGAGGAGAGGAAGTTCCCTCTTTTCTTTCTTCTTTGGTCGTCAGCTATATCCCATGGAATCCATGGAATTCTTCCAAAAGGGGAAGTCAATTATGGTTGGATCATTGATTGCCACCCTTGGAGGCTAGCTTCAAGGGGTAGTTAACTAATTGAGTGAGTCCAAACTAGTTAAGGTAAGGAGGTCGATGAGGTATGGAGGAGAGGAAATAGAATTTGATCTCTTTGCATGGAATTTTGGTTTCTTCCTTCCCATGGCTATGGCTCATCTTCCATGGCATCTTATATGGCATCTCTTGAATTTTTGGTACCATCACAACACTCATTTGGATTGATGGTTGGTTGGCCAAGTCAAACCAAGATGAATCATGGCTCAAACTCAAGTCCATTTGAGTTGGATTTGGGAATTGAACATTGTTTGATGCCATTTTGGATTCAAATTGATTAAAGTGGTTTAATTATGTTTTTTATTAATTGACTTATGATTCGAATTTTAATCAATGTTGATTCTCCAAAGAGAATTTAGAATTTAATTGGTCCATGCCATGTGAGGGGGTTTATCTTAATTTGACCCATTTTGAGTTTAATGGGTTAAATTAAGTTCAATTGAGACAATTTGACTCAATTAAAGTATGTTCAGGCTCCAATTATGTTTAATCATATGTGTTGGATGATTTGGAGTGATTAATTTCATTTGGTTTTAAATTAATTTTATTTTTGATCTATTCGACCAAAATTGGGCTTAATGGGTTATGTTTGACTCATTTGGGTCAAATGACCAAACTGATCAAATTAAATTCAATGATTGGTTGGATTATATTTAATGATGATTTCCAAATAATTTTAGGTGTTTTATTTAGATTAATTTCAATTTAAATTTTATTTTTGATTTTAATAAGGTTCATTTGGGTTTATTTAGATCAAGTGATCTAATTAGCCCAAGTAAAACCTTATTGGGTTGAGATTCATTTGATTCAAGCTTAAATATGTCCATTTTATAATTTTGAGTCTGACTTCATTTGGTCAATTTTTTGTTGGGTTGACCTTTGACTTGGTGGTGCCCATATAAGTCAACTCTATGTCAAATGGTTGACCAACTTAGCCTTCATTTGAATTTAGTTTTAGGTGCATTTGAATACATGCATTGACTTTATACTTTTATTTCATTTTGAGTTTAATTTATTTTGATTTATTTGAATTTCTTTGAGTTTAGGTGATTTTGAGCTTGAGTTGGATAATTGGGTTAACCACTCTAATTACCTTAGTCTAAGCTCAATTGGATTTTAAATTTCAATTAGATTGTGTTCGATTCAATCCTTTTATAGATTTGAGTTTGGTTTGAATCCATTTAATTTCATTAAGTTAGGTCAAACCCTGGGTGAATTCACTTGGTCACTAAGCATAGTGTCCTAAATAATTTATCAAGAGGCTCCTAATCTAGGATTAGGTGTCATAATTACCTGTTTATGGGTGATGTTAACCTCATCCAAAAATGAGGTCAATAGATACGATAAATGTTATCTTTTAAAAAAGTAGATCGCATCTTTCTAATAGCCACTGCACTCTACTAAGTCAAGTTAGAAAGCACAACTTTTCCACAATAGATTCTATAAAATTGGGTTAGAACCTGATTTTTTGAATGAAACCTACTATGCATTTTTGTATCTCACTGCCATCCCAAACGCTCCCTAAATCCCGAACTAAGTTGGTCGACCACCAAGTCCCAATGCCTTGGAAAATATCTTCCAATTTTTTGTTCAAATAACACAAAAACTTTATTAATATTGGAATAAAGAGTTTTATTCAATTACACTAGTTTGAATTAAGCTAAGCCACGGACTTCCCTTGGTCTAATTAATTATAATTAGATTTAGGCATCTCCCTCTCATCACATTATATCACTATACAAGACATTTAATAAATGGAAGGCACAAAATAATGTAACATTACCAAATATGTAATAAAATAAAAGTTCACACAATAAGTCTTCAATAATCCACATATCTTCAAATAGGCTTTTTTTTCTTTTTCTAATGGGACCATTATATTTAACTTTAATTTCCTTTCTTCAGCTCTTGTGTTTGGACCTTTTTATGATTGTGCAACATCACCCTTAGGACCCAAAAAAAACTTTTTTTTTCTAAAGAGTTTAAATTAAAGTAATCAGTTGTAAGCTCATGTGCTAGCTTCTTCAAATCTTTGCTAGTCAACTAGATATCTTTTATAGGTGGCTTGTCTTTCTTTCTCACTAGTAACATGTGATCTCCACTCTAATATGCTTCATCTATGATGATATGATCCACCTTAAAGAATGAATGTTGCATTGACACTTATAAGGAATGATTTTTTTTCCTCTAAAAGAATCATTCTATATATTTGGAGGTTGGCTAATTCGTTTAAATGATCTTAAATCTTCCACATTAAAAAATTGGTTGA
The DNA here is from genome assembly GCA_021442155.1 of Cymbidium sinense. Lineage (NCBI taxonomy): Eukaryota > Viridiplantae > Streptophyta > Magnoliopsida > Asparagales > Orchidaceae > Cymbidium > Cymbidium sinense. Next base: position 138,537,829 of record CM038215.1, on the reverse strand, counting down.
TAAACATATCTTTTGCTAATTCAAGAATAGAATCATTTGAGTGTATGGATAACTCACAAAATGAAGTTTAATTAACATATGTTCCCTCACATTAAACTCTTTAAAATTTTAATTTGTATTCTTAAATTCATTTTTTTTTGTATTAGACACTTCCAATTATTGATTAACACTTTCACGAAGGCTTTAATCTTTTGAAAATATAAATGCAGACTTGAAAAATGCAAATTAAGGAATGTTGTAAGGCCAATTGGTTTCTTAGGGTTACAGCCATAGACTACCTCAAATAGTGTCTTATTTGTGACCCAGGAGATTACGCTTTTATATACAGATTTAGTTATAGCAATATGTACATCCTAATTTTATAGACTTTTAACAACCATACTCCTCAAAAGGTTTTCAAAAGTCCTATTTATTGCATTTGTTTGGCCATCAGTTTAGAACTGAAAGGCTAATCAAAATTATAATGTTGTGCCCATAATGTTCTATGATGTTTTTCAAAATAAAAAATAAACTTTACATTCCCATCAAAAAAAAATTTGGTTGGGAGTCCATGCAATCTAAAATCTCCTTGAAGAACAACATTGTTATATGAGATATATCATTAAATTTTGAATAAGGTAGGAAGTCATCTTGGAGAATCAGCCTAATATAATAAATATGATATCATATTTTCTAAGTGTCCTAAGAATCCTATGTACAAATATATGAAAATATTTTCTTAAGTTCTAAATAGAAAAAGTTAAGTATTAAGAAGCTATGGTACCTAAGAGGAGGGGTAAATTAGGTGTTCTAAAAGATTTTAAAATTAAAACTTAGTTTTTAAAACTTTGAAGAAATGTTAGTTACAAAATATATAAGGTTGTTTATAATGAAAGTGCAAAGTAACAATTAAACGAAATGTAGAAAAGTAAATGGAGAAAGTAAAAATAGGAGTCACAAATATTGTTTACGTGGTTCAGCCAAAACTCAAAAACTGGCTTATGTCCACGCCTAATCATCCTGAGTAGGAATTCACTAAATAAAATGAGATGGCGACTAATCTCCTATACTTTCCTACACTCAGAAAGTACAACTCCAACAAATGCCTTTCTACATCTAGCAAGTACAACTCCAACATGTACTTTCCTATGCCAGTCAAGTACAATCCTAACAACAAGTTCAAAAGAACAAGAGAAAGAAGATACAATTTGTAAAATCTAACTCTTAAATTTTAAAATAATTTGGAACTCAATCCCACTAAACAATATTAAGATAAATAAGATTGAAGAGCTCAAATTTATATTTATACTTTATATGAATGAATGAACTTGAAAAACTTAAAACACAATGTGCAAAAGTTGAATATGAAGATTAAAGCTCTTGCACAAAATGTAGGTAGATAGTATTAAAAATAAAATTCAACAATCAAATTTTATGAAAACCTTATGAATATAAAAAAAATTCAATCAAATCAAAGAGAAAATCTTTCAAATCTTTTGAAGGAAAAATAAAAATAGATCAAGAGAATATTTTGATGATAAAGCACATAAAACTTTTTATTCAAATCAAACTAATAAACTTAAATATTCAAGAGAATAAGTGAAAGCAATATTCTTACTCAAGTCCTTTATGTGTATGGAAAGAGATTTATGACTTGAAAGTCTCTTGAAAGATAAATTAAAAATGACTTTATAAAATATTTACTAATATTAAAATAAATCCTTTTTAGTTAACACAATATGAATGTCAAATATTTTAAATATGAAATTTATGAAAGACAATAAATATGAGAAGCCTTAAAGATATTATTTCAAATCAATCAAACCAAAATAGAAATATTTTAAATCACTTGAAGATGAATGAAAATATATTATAAAAAAAACTTTACCAATAAATACATAAATATTTTCATCCAAATTAAACCAATAAAACTAATTAATCAAAAGTTATAAATGAAATAAGTACTCTTACTCAAGTCTTTGTTTGTGTAAGAAATGAAATCAATTGACTTGATGTGAAATTTCCAAGGCTTGAAAGAGGCTTGAAACTTATGAAAATGATCTCCACTTGGATGTAAATGAAGTTAAGAAGAGAAGAGATGGACTTAAGCACTTGCTCTTCAAGCTTTCTCTAAGGTGGAACCACTCAAAGGATGAATGTTTTACATTAATGGATCTAAGAGTTACTCCAAAAATATAAGTAGCAAGGGGTCAGCTTAGTGGAGAGAGTAAAGGAGAATTATGTCATGAGATCATCTCTTTAAATAAAGTTAGGATCAAAAGAATTTCGGCCAAGCCAAAGGAGAAGATGAGGGAAAAATTAATAAGGAAAGTATTTGATTTTCAAAAAAATGAGCACATGCAAAATAAATTCAAACAAAGATGATTGAATTTCAGGCAAGAGAGAGGAGAGAGAGATATGAGGGAAGAAAATTAATCAATTCAATCAAATACAATCAAGAGAATAAAATCCATTGATTTTTAGCCAACAATGAATAAAAGAAAGGGAGCATTATTTTGGCAAGAAATTTGAGTCCAAATAATTATCCACATGACAATAATTTAATTTTAACTCTATTTAATTAAGGAGTGATCGGTCAAAGCTAAAGAGAGGAAAAGAAAAATTCACTTAACATAAATAACTCAATCAAATATGCTAAGTGATCAAATAAAGAACTAATTCAAAATAACTTTGAATTTCAATCAATCACATGAAGGAATTGGCAAGAAAAGATTTAAAATAGGGATTCAATCAATATAAATTAAATTAACTAAGACTTATTAGAAGAATTAAGGCATGCTACAAGAAGTAAAAATAATAAAATAAATCAAAGAAAATCAAGAAGCATTTTTGGCCACATGGTTTTCAAACATGGATTCAACTTCAATCAATGCAATCAATCAAGAATATATCATCGGTATTTAATTAAGAAGTAATTTGAATTATTTTACATGAAATAAATAAATCAAAATTAAATTAAGATGGGCTGGCCACATGAATTTCAAAAATAAAAGTCTAAAAATAGAAAATACATAAAATCAAGGCTCAATTGATTTTAAATTTTAATTAACCTAGATGAATTTAAATAATTCAATTAATTTAAGATTAAAAAGCATAGGGGTCGGCCAATCCAAGCCATAAAAAATTTATTAAAATTCAAAATCATTTAATTTCAAAATTCAAGCAAAAGAATTTATAAATTCAATAAAAGATGGAAGTATTATGAAAATAATTTGAATAAATCACACAAAAAGTATCATTCAAAAAACCATAGAAAATTCAGCAAAAAATTTAGAATTATAATTTTGATAGGAAAAAGAAAATACAAGAATAGAAGAGAGAAAAGCAATAATTAAGATAATTCAAGAATAATTCCACTCTCATGCAAAAATAAATGGATAATTAATAAGACCAAGCAAGAAAATAATTAAATGAAGTGTTAAATAAATCCAAAACACTTTAAGAAGCAATGGATAAGTCTTAAGCTTATGCAAGTACTTAAATTATCCAAAAAGGATAATTTAAAGAATAATTGAAAATATCATGCAAATAAAATATGGAAAATTATGAAAAATTTTAAAGAATGATATGAAATTATTTAAACCAGTATATTTATATTATTGAGTTTTTATTTGTCTTATTATTGCATAACCTAAGAAGATTCCCAAACTACTCTCTTCTAGTTGATATGATTGTCACGATTTGACTAGGCAAGTTGAATCTGGTGAATTTCCTAAAACACTTGAAATAAATAATTAGTAACTTCAAGAATATATTTTTATCATCAATAAAAAAATAAATTAAAAATTACAATCAAAGTGATTAATGTGTATAAATTATCATGCAAAGAAATTATTTGTTTTTATTACACAAGGTTTGTTATTATCAAATAAAATGGTGAGATACACAAGGTGTATACTCAACATATTTCCTAGGTGTCCTAAGAATCTTATGTACAAATCTATGAAAATATTCTCCTAAGTTCTAAATGGAATAAGTTAACCATAATATTTATCTAGTTTTTTCTTAATACTTTTGGCTTTCCTACAAGTATAGCACTGGATTTCCACTCTTTCAATATCTCTTTTCAATGATGGTCAATAAAACCTATGTTTTGGTAGGTGTATTATTTTTAATTTTTAAAATTTCCTTAGTACTTCTCTTAAAGGTAGTTCAATGATAATGAATGTTTGCAAAGAAGTCCTAAAATGCACAATCTCTTCCCTTTATATAGATATCAATCAATCATTGCATAGTCACAACATAAACTAATAAAAATAAATCATTTTTTGATAATGCTTTAAAAATATCATGTGGATCTAAAGGCATATTTGATAATTATCCTTTAGTCTCTCAAATCTTGCATTTAAAATTCTTGAAACATAATTACAAAGTGACTCTAAAGAATGCATCTGCAAGTTTATTCTTCACCATATGCTTATATTTAAGAACAAATATGAATTGATAAAGGTATTCTACCCACTTTGCATGCCTACAATTTAATGTTCTTTAGGTATTGATAAATTGTAAAGTATGATGATTAGTTGTAAGGATAAACTCTCTATATAATAGGTAATGTCTCTAGTGTTTTAAAGTTTAGACAATGGCATAAAATTTTCAATTATATGTATAGTACATTTATTTTGTATCATTCAGCTTTTCACTATATAAGGCTATTAGATATTTTATTAACTAAGTACACCTTCTATACTAACACCAAAAGCTTCACAAGTGACCTCAAGTATTTTATAAAAATATGAAAGTTTAAGAAGTTGTATTGAGGTCATAAGAACCTTTATTTGTTTTATAGCCTCCCAGTCAAATATAGTTCAAACAAATTAACCCTTCTTCAAAATATGTATGTAATTAGACCTACAATCATGTTGAAGTTCTTAATGAATTTTTTGTAGAATGTGGCTAAGCCATGGAAACTATACAAACTAATGAAATTCCTAAGAGATGTCAAATCTAATATGGCCTAGATTTTTGTAGGCTATGTCTTCAAATAGTTTGTGGTCATACTAAATTCAAGGATGATATCCTCTAGTTGATAACAAAAACATTTTTTAAAGTTTAATATAAATATAAGCTTCTTCAAGTTTGATCAAGACTAACTTTAAGTGGTCTGAGTGCACCTTCTCACTAAGGTTAAAAATAAGAATATCATCAAAATTAACCACTAAGAATCTTCTAATATAAAGCTTCCAATGTAATCATCAATCTCATGAATGTGCTAGATGCATTACTAATCCTACTCTAATGGTACCCACTCTTAAGATCTATTTTGAAGAAGTGACTAGAATTTTTAATTAGATCTAACATGTCATCCAATTTGGGGATTAAAAATCTATACTTAAAGGTGATCTTATTAGCTGCTCTATTGTCAATCCACATTTTTCAAGTATCATTTTTTTTTTGTCAATAATGTTGAAACTACACAAGGACTTAAACTCTCTTGAAAGATTATTTTTTTATTAGTTCATGTACTTATCAATTTATCATATTTCGTGAAGTTCATCCTATAATATTGCAAATTTGATAATTAAGAACCTAAAATAACTCAATGGAATGTTGAATATCTTTTATGGGTGGCAAATCATCTAGTAGGACATTTGGGTTTAGGTCACTAAACTCAAATAAGAAGGGAGAAGAAAGATCAGGATTATTATACATAGGTGGCTCCTTTACAACTTCTCTTACATAAAATAGGTAACTTGATGTGGTATAAAAAACTCTCTAAATATGGTTTTGAATTTTACCTTCTTATACTTTGATGTTGAATAAACATAGGATGGGATAGTATTCACTAAATCTAGATCATATGTTGTCTCTCACTAGTAGTAGGGGTGATAATATAATCAACTAAAGTTTGACACTCTTTTATAAACTTTGCATTGGTTAGATCTCAGAACTAGCCTTATGTGAAGAAGTAAGTGTTTGTTTATCTATTGGCTATATAGAAAATAGTTTTATGGTCATTTAATTATGTTTAAAGTCATAAGTGCTCTCTCGACCATAATGAATCACCTTTAGATCATAAAGCCAAGGCATCTCTAACAAGATATGTGTTATATCCATAAGTAAAAAAATATCACACCAAATGTAATCATCATAACTGTTGATCTTAATATGCACAAGGAACCTAGATGTGGTGAGTAAAGAGGTGTGATTTACTCAATCATATGACTGAGGTCAAGATGATGTTTTGGCTTAAGGTTCTGTTGACCTCACTTTTGGAGTGATCTCTTAACCTCCTCTTCTTAGACTTAGGACTCTTCTAGACACTAAGAACTCCTTAGTCATAAGACACTTCTAGTGATTAGGTAAACACTTAGCCTAAGCCTAGAGACTTAGAAGGGTTAATCATAGGATTAGGTCATGCCTTAAGACTTAAAAAAATCACCTATCCTATAGCCTAAACATAATCTAGCTACACTTTCTTAAATCAAACCCAGATTCAAATCTTAAATCAAACCTTAAATTCAAATCCAAATTCCAAATCCACATCCCAAATTTGACTCTAAATGATTGAAATCGAAAATCAAATTCAAATCCTAAGACCCTTCCTAAGCCATATGAACCACCATCATAAGCTTAGCCAAAACTCCCTTTAGATCAAATCAAACTCAATTTATTTCCTTATAAATCAATTATTGCTTCATTCATATTCACAAATATAAATGAAACTCACCTTCCAATGACCAAAAATGAATCAAACTAAATTTATTGCCCTCTAAGCCTTTTTAACCAACATCCATGGACTTCGTCAAATTTGCTTTCAAGTCACTCCAAACTCAAGTGATTTTCTCATGAATCATTTAGATCTTCATTTATATTCATAAATATAAATGAAATATAAATATAAATAGCCAAGATCAATTCCAAAATTAAATTCAAACCCAATCTAAGCCTTCTAAGCTAATTCTTTGGACTTAGCCAAATTCTATCCAGATCAAGTCAAACTAATGGATTTTCTTCGAATCAATCATTTATTCAATCATTTATCCAAATATAAATAAAACCTACAATCATCAAACCAAATTCAAGTCAACCCAAGCCAAGTCTAACTTAGCCCTTTTGACTTATAACTTTTAATTGAGCCAAAACCTATTGGATTTCAAATTGAGTATCGTTGAATTTATATTTCAATCTAGGGCTCATATATATGTCCAACTAAACTCAAATCAAACAAAAAAAAACCAATTAACCCACTTAGGTCCACTTGACCCAAAGTGACCTAAAGGACCCATTTGAGCCAACTTGCAATCCAACCCAAATTGGATTGAACCAAGATCACCATTCCACCATGATTATTGATCACCTCAGGATGATCAATTGCAATCAATTGGGTCAAACCAAGTCAACTTAATCATTTGACCAAGTCAACCTTAGCCCAAATGAACCAAAACTAGCCAAAACTCATCCTACACCAAATTGATTGAACCAATAATTTGAATCAACCCAAAGTCAATATTTAAATATGAATTGACCACTCTAGTCAATTTTATGAGTCATCGGGCCACCAGGGTCGACAGGACCGATAGTATAGTGCTATCAAGTACTACCAGTCATAGGCGAAAATCCCTGGCAAAGGGAGAGCCGGTGTTGTCTCCACCACACCGATCCACTCCTCGCCCACCATCACCCGTTCAGGTCCAGCCATCCACTGTTCCTACAAAGGCATTGAAGACAACATCCGGGGAGAAGAAAGCCCCATTAGTGATCTGACTATGGCCAAAGGATCCCACTTCATCTACTCCACCAACTGAGGTAAAGGAGAGTTCCCCAACTCGACCTCCTACTTCAGTTTTGATGAAGAAGGAGTGGCGATCCCGTAACGTCATGGTCGTACCACCACCATCAGAGGCAGTGACAACATCAGTTGTAGAAGGGGAAGGGGACAGTTCTGCAGTCCCCATGGTAGTGGATCTCCCTGGGGACACTACTCCGCCCATGAGTGGTCACGAGCATGTCTCTTCTAGCAATCATGACCCTCTTAGAGCCAACACTCCACTGATAGGCATTATTAGGTGCATTTTTTTCAAATGACTCCTTCACCTTCGATGGCGCATATTTGTACCAGCATAGTTAGATCATTCCCTAGAAGAGATTCTGGAATAGTACTTTATAGAGAAGAGAGAGCTTCTAGGGAGCTGTCGATTAGATTATGAGGAGGGAAAGGTTAGCTTTGATATGGATAAGGATGATCTCCTTGAGGATTCGACCGAGGTCCACATGGTCAATACTAGGAGCTCCCTTCATAGAGATCAGCATAGTCACAAAGGTATTATGGTTGAGGAAGATGACACTATCCATTCAACCCAACACCTTCATCAGCAGCTTAAATAGAAGGATGATCAGATCAACAGGATGGTGAAGAGGATGGAAGACTTATTAGCAATCCTCCATGCAAAACCTGACCTCAGTACCGTAGCATATACTGATAGAGATAGATCATCCCAAGTTAGCACATGTCCTAGATCAGCCTAAAAGCCCTTCTCTAGTAGATCAGGACAGTGGCAGCTTGCATAGGAAGGTGGTGGACAACACCTCCATGCAAGAAAAAGTTATCAAACAATTGGTGGAGCAGCAAGTGAAGGATGTGTTGGCGCAAGCCCGAGGTGGCTCATCTGTTCTAAAGGGTAGACCTTACCTGGAAAAATTTGATGGTGTCCAATATTGTAAGGGTTTTGTGCCTCATTCCTTCAAAATTTTGATGGTAGTGGGAACCCTCATCAGCACATAGCACACTTCAGGGCAGGATGTTGCAATGTTGGTGGTAGCGATGCACTCTTATTCCGTCTCTTTGTCAGTAGTTTGACAAGCATCATATTTGATTGGTATGGTGAACTACCCAATAGTTTAGTGAAGATATTTGTTGGGTTGGCTCTTTATTAAGAGATTTGTTGGAGCTCAGCAAAGGGTAACTGTGGGCGATCTCATTGTAGCTCAACAACACCCTAATGAGTCCCTTGTTGATTACATTCTTAGATGACACAATTTATGTATGAAATATGAACCACATCTGTCTGAACAGCATGCCATTGAAATTCTACTTAAGAATATTCATGGCCCGGTCACCTTCAAGCTTAAAAGGTTTACCATTAAGATATTTGAGAAATTAATCAAGAAGGTGGCTACTCTACAAGGAGAGGTCAAATAGTTACCTTTCCAAGATTAATCAACCAAGCCCAAACCGTATAAGGAATTTAAGAAAAAGCCAGGGGTAGTCGCAACAGTTGACAAGGGGAAGTAACTAGCCAAGGTTCAGCCAAACAGACCTCGAGCACAATAGCTTCCTCTACCACCTCCTTTGCCACCACCTCGGCCATCATATTAGTCACCTCAGTTGCTACAATAGCCTCCACTGCCACCTGCTCAGTAGTATCCCCATCCACAGCATCAACAATAGTATCCCACCCACAACACAGTAGCAATACTCCTATCCACCACCAGGTAGCTACCATTTACCTACTCTTGCATGAATAAGCCTTATTCATTCAAGAGAGAGGTAGTCAGGAAGATCTTTGAGAACCTCTTAAAGAAGCCTGATTTTTAGTTACTAGAGCCTAAGAGGCTAGAGGATGTGGGCAAGAGTCATGATCCAAACTTTTGCCCCTACCACCGCATGCTAGGTCATGTCTTAAAGATTGCTTTACCTTTTAAGGCTTGAGCTACAAGTCAGGTGTCATTGTCATCCTTAAGGAATATTTACTAGAATAACCCTCCAGTTCTGTTAGGGTAATCCTTGGGGATACAAATGATCATCTCAAAATAGAGGAAGATTGTGATATCTCCCTATCCTGAACCTCCAATAAAATTATCTATAAGATCAAAATGCTACTACTTCTTCCTCCACTAGCTCCTCTTCTTCCAGCAGGAGCATTGTATCAGTGGACAAGGGCACTAAACCCCTTACCCCACTTGTTTTATTAGATTTCTATCATGTACCTCCATCTAAGAACAAATCAATGACGAAAGCTTTCACTTATATCTTTCCCACTTCTGATACTCTAGATTTTATTCCTCTCAAAAACTATCCAAGTATATAAAATAATAAAGATAACTCTAGTTCCAATCATCCTTTTCTGATTTAGAAATGGATTTTCCATTTCTGAATCATTCGGGTTTGCCCATTGAGATTGATTTGGAGTTATCTGACTCCGATGATTCCATAGGAGAAGTTATAGGTGAACCTCATGAGCAGGTAGAACTTTCCACTAAATCATCTCACAAAGTCATTGAAGTCAACCTCTACAGTGGCAAAGTTTTACCTCTTAGGGTAGCACCTCAGGATAAGGGTAAACAAGTCATTAGTTTTAGTGATCAAGAAGCCCCTCCACAGGATGCTCCGCCCATGGAAATGCTTGTGGAGGATCAACCCAGAGTTGACTACAATGTCCTCGCCACTTAAGAAAGCACTAAATTAAGCATATATGATGTCCTTGTCTTATCCAAAGAGATGGGAGTCATTGATCAAAGCTCTTCTGATCTAAATATGCTTAGCTCACCACCGCTATTGAGGGAGGCATGTTATTCAAGAGAAGCCCGTGGAGTTATATTCATAGATGAAGACCTTCTTCGGGGACAACCGAGCACAACCATCCCCTCTACATCACAGTGGACATGGGCAGATTTAGGCTCTCTAGGGTATTAGTTGATCAATGTGCATCAGTGAACATTATGAGTCTAAAAACCCTTGCCTACTTGAGGATCGATATCTCTGAACTCCTAAGAGATCAGATGATGTTGAGAGGATTCAATGAACAAAGTGAGAGGGCTTTGCTCGGTAGGCCTTGGATACATGCAAACAACACGGTTTCATCTTCTTTGCACCAATGCATCAAATTCAGAAGAGGTGGAATTGAGTATTGTGTCAAAAGAGATTTGAAACCATTCTCAGTTAGAGAGGTCGAGATTTATGAATATGTCGCCTACTATATTCCTCCAAATCAAAAAAGTCTATTCTCGTGAACTTGGTGAAAGTTTTAAATCAAAAGAAAAAGACAAGGAAATTGAAAATAAAAAAGAAAAGGAAAAAAGGATAATAAAAAGAAAGCACAAGTGAGCAAGAATCAAACACTGAGGAAGTGTTAGAGCTAGATGTTACATTCCGCCCATAGTTTGTTCCTCCATATGAACACATGGGTAGGATGACCCCCACCGTAGAGGAAGAAGAGGTAAATTGAGGCGTTGTAGAGGTGGAAGACCTCTGGTGGCCAACCAAGAGAGCTATTCCATTCACGTGAGTACCCCTATCCACATAGACTAAGAGTCCAGTTCAGATGATGAGTCTCATGTGATTAGCACGCCAACTAACCCCTCTCAACGGGTCCCTTTGAAGGTGACATTTGAGCCAGACAGTTATGAAGACCAGGCCTCCAAGCAAAGCATGAATGTATCTAAATCATTATTATGTAGAACAGTCAGGCAGTAGTTGGGAACTTTAGCTCTGACATCACTTTCTTCCTATAAAGTTGAAGTTTTAGTAGTTAAGGAGGCCCCCAAGTCATCCATAGATGTCAAGCCAAAGAGATTTTTGTTGGGAGCATCATCCTCAAGTTAGGAAGCCGATATAAAACTTGAGGATGATTCATATGAAGATATAATAGAATTACCTTTTGATTGGTACTCTCCTTGTGTTCTTAACTTAACAAAGAAGGGATTAATCCTACATACTTTGTCTAAACACAGGTCAGACTACTTTGAAAGGCTATGGGATAACCAAACCAAACACATCCTCAATCAAGACTAGGATTCCACACAAGGTCCACGATGACAACCATTGCTAGTCATCATAAATCATTTGGAGTTTGATAGTTCTTCTCAAATCATGCTAACTCTTATGAGGAGGTATGTTTAGAAACTGAGATGACTCGAGCAAGTTAGAGATGCCGAGTTTGGAGAAGATATCGATCAACCATCGATGAGCTCAAAGAAATTAACTTGTGAATCAAGATCCACATACATCGTTTATTAAATGAAGAGAAACCAATGGCTAAGTTATTAGCTGAGTTTAAGGACTATTTTGCATGGAGTTATGAAGAGATGTTTATCTCCCAACATCAGCTCATAAAATAGCAAGATCCTAAGCTAACCCTATCAAGCTCTTAGAGCGCGTGATTAATCAAACAACAGTCATTTTTGAAATCAAGAAATTGATCGATGCTGGCTTTATCAGGGAAGAAAAATATCCTGCCTAGTTGGCTAGTGTCATCCCAATTAAGAAAAAGAATGGCCAAATTCACATATGCGTTGATTTTAGGGATCTAAATAAGGCATGTCCTAAGGATGAATTCTCACTTCCTATACCAAAATTAATGGTGGGCATTGCCTCATCTCATGTAGTATTCTTTTTTATGGATGGGTTATCCAGCTACAACCAAATCAAGATGGACCCCGAGGATGAAAGAAACACTGCTTTTTTTAACCCCGATCAGAATCTATTGTTATAAGGTTATACCTTTCGGCCTTAAAAATGCTGACGCCACATACCAGTGGGCCATGACTTGAATCTTCGACGAACTCATTCATCATCAAGTTGAATGTTGCATCGATGATCTCATTATCAAGAGCAAAGAAAAGGAAAATCATCTCTTTGACTTGAGAGTAGTTTTCGAATGGTTCAGACAATACAACCTCAAAATGAACCCCCTAAAGCGTGCATTCAGAGTAGCTTCAGGAAAATTCCTTGGGTTTATTGTTCGACATTGAGGAGTTGAAATCTATCCAAGTCAACCCTTAGCCCAAATGAACCAAAACTAGCCAAAACTCATCCTACACCAAATTGATTAAAATTAATGATTTGAATAAACCCAAAGTCAATATTTAAATATGACTTGACCACCTATTAGCCATTCAATCCAAGTTTACCCAAATTAGCCTAAAGGATCAAATTAGGTCAAATCATGATCTAACCAAAATTGATTGCAACTAATGGCTCAAGTTCATTCCAATTTGATTATTGGACTTGACTAAAGCCATAATTGAATCTAATTGACCAATTGGTCAACTTGACCCAACCTATCCTAAATTGATTTAAAGGTTCAAATTAGTCAAAATTCAAATTAAATCTAAATTGATTCAATCCAAAGATCACATTCATCTTCAATTATCCAATTGAATATGAATCAACTCATAAACCAAGCCAATTCGGCCAATTTTGATCAAATTGGTCAACTTGATCTATTTGACCCACTTGATTTCAACTAAGTCAAAATAAATTCTAAGCCTCATTCAATCAAATTAATCATACCAAAACTCTTCAAATTATTATTTGAACCTAACCTAACCCTTGGTTTGACCCAATTTGACCAATTGATCATGCTAACCCGATATGACCCATATGACCCAAATTGAGCCAAATCCCTTGAAACCAAGCCATGACCCATTGGAGGCTGATCAAACCCGACCCAAACCCATTTGGGATCAGCCCAAAATCAACCCAACCCAATTAAATCCCTCATGGATCCTCCCACACATAGGATTCCATCCAACCTCATTTAATTCTCCCCATCACATGCATTTCAGTCATCCCCAACATTTGTATTCAATTGAGCTAATCATATGGCAGCAAGAGAGGACTTTGGAGCAAAATCCAAAGCCCTCAATCAATCCATCATCCATCACAACCACCCTAAGCAAGATGACAACACTTTGGAGCCAAAAAATTCAAAAAATAATGGATTTTTTGCCACTATTAAAGGAGGGGAAAATGAGGCTTCATTCCTCTTCCTCCTACCACTATTAAGCCCCCAAGAGCTCCCAAAGCAACCAGCCACCACTTCCCCACCTCTCCTTAGCCAAAAACATCAAAACTGGGTGGATTTTGATGAGGAAATGGCAAGCACTGGAAAATACTTTGTTTTGACATGAAGGCGAAGCTCCAAGCTCATTCCAAGGCCACTTCCCTTACTCAACAGCATGCTCAGGTCATCACCACCGCCAAAAATCATCCCCTGTGAGGTAACTTTTAAAAACTGTAGCCGGCCTAAGGATTCTCCATTTTTGATAATTTTTGTGTGATTTTTAGGAATTTACCTAAGATAATCCTGCATTTTTACTTTAAATCATCCCAATTAGAAAATAAAAATATTTTTGTGCGAATTGACACTAAAATGAGTCCATTTAGATAAGTTTTCACTTATAATTTCTCATTTTCCCAAAATACCCTTATTTTACTCACGCCACCAAATATCAGCCGTCCGATCCCATGGTTCACGGATTGGACGCTCGACATGGATCGCGTGATCCGCTTTCAAATCGCTGATTCATGGACATCCGATCGCGGTTCGTACGGATGGCGATCATGCACCGATCGTGGATCGATCACATGATCTCATCTAGACCATCCGACATCGATTGTGAGTCAACACGCTGCCAACCCCGCCACTGATTCTCGCCGTCGGTGCATTTCCATGCCGCATCCACGCGATGACTATGTTAAGTAGGAAAATTAGATTTTTTTTCTGATTTAAACAATTATTTAATCACCTGAAATTTCAAAAATTCATAAAAAAATAAAATATCTAACCAAAAATTGCAAACAATGGCTCGTTGGATTCATCTTTTTTAGCGGAATCCAATAAACTCAAAATCCCTAAATTTTACTAAACTGTTAGAGCTTAATTTAGATTTTCATAAAAATAAAGTTTCATTAATTACTTTAAAAATATAAGTTAGATTGAGTCAAAAATTTTAGAGATTGAAATTAAAACTAAAGCACACCTACCATAAAAATCTCAAGTGAAAAGGACTTTTGGATTGGGAGAAATTAAATTTTGGAGTTCAAATTATCCATTTTAATAAAATAAATCAAATAAAAATCCACCAATTTACAAAAAACTTCAAAATGGTTTAAATCACTTCAGTTGACATCTAGGACTCTTAAGAAAATAATGTGATTTTATGAATCTTAATGAACCTTAAACAAACACTTAAGATTAAAGTTTAATCAATTAAGGAATTAATTAAAACATAATCTAAAAATAATTTAAATACAAATCAAAATCAGAAATGATGTAATACCCAAATGATTGGTAATCAAACCTTGAGTCAGAAAAGTATCATGTATCCCTAAATGAAAATGAATTTAAACATAATTGAACCTAATTGAGTTAACAAAATTCAATTAAATGATTAGATTTTTAAATTAAACTAATAATTAAATAAACCAATGAAACTTTAATGTAAAATCAAACTAACCTTGTTAAACCAACACCAAGTATTGAATCTTAATTATATGAAACTACTTAACAAATTAAAATAAATTAAATAGTAATTAATCATTGAATAAAATAAAAATCATATTGATTAACAACCAATTCAACATAATCATTTGATATTAATAAAATTAAACCAAAATAAAGTTAAAGTAAACTTAATTGACATATGATTGAATCACATCCATTTGGAATAAGACAACTAATTAACCAATAAATATTTCAGCCTAATAACTAAATCAAACATATTAATAAAATTAAACGAACATAATGAATGAATCAAATCAAATAAAACTCTAATCATAAATAATCAAACTTAATTGAAATAAAATAAATAGTTAATTCACTTAATAACAATGATGTTAATAACAATAATCCTTTAATCGAATCAAACTTAAGTAAAACACTTGACTAAATCAAATCACTCACATGTGAGAAATTAAGTCTCTAATTAAACAAACCTTTAATTAGTCAAATGATTTAAAAATCTATTTACCCTTAATCAAACTTAATTAATTAAACAATTAATTAATGCAAACTTAATGAATTAATTCATCATCTTAATGAATCAAATTAATTTAAATAAACATTAAAGCTAACTCTAAATTAAGCTTAAATCAAACCAATTAAATTTAATCACAAAGTAAAACTAATTAAGTTAATCAAATTAATCATATTAAACCAAAAGCTTGATCAAACATAAAAATTAAAAATACCAATCCTAAATTAAACATAAATCATTAAGTCATTAATTACATCATTAACCTAAATAAATATGAAATTAAATTAAAAATTAAATAAATCTTTTTTTAATTTAATAATTAATCACTTCCCTCAAGTAAACTAATTAAGTTAATCAAATTAATCATATTAAACTTAAGCTTAATCAAACATAAATACAATTAAATACCAATCAAGTCCTAAATTAAACATAAATCAATAAGTCATTAATTACATCATTAATCTAAATAAATATAAAATCAAATTAAAAATTAAATAAATCTTTATTTAATTTAATAATTTCCTTAATCACACTTCTTAATTAAACTAATTAGCCTTAAGCTAATCCAACTGAATAAACACCTAATTAATGCAAACCTAATGAATTAATCCATCATTTTAATGAACCAAATTAACTTTTTTTTAAATCAAATTCAAATCAAACACTTAATTAATCTACTAATTAATTTGATCAAACATCTTAAATAAGCTAATTAAGTCAATCAAATTAATCATATTAAACTTAAACCTAATCAAACATAAATGCAATTAAATACTAATCAAAATATATATTAAACCTAAATTATTAAGTCATTAATTATATCAGTAACATAAAAAATATGAAATCAAATTAAAAATTAAATAAATATTTATAGTTAATATAAATACACTTCTTAATTAAACTAATTACATAATCACGTTGAACCTAAGCAAACCCATAGACTAATAAAGCTAATCAAATCAAATTAAATTAAATTAAATTAAATTAGATTAAAAAATACTCTCATCAATTTACTATGTAATCAAATCAAATCTCATTCAACCTACTTAAATAAGATAAACTAATTAACTATCCAATGTAGGAAATCAAAATACAAACCAAACTTTGATAAACATGACAAATGGATGAGATTAAAAAATAAAATCCTAATTACAAAAGAATCAAACTCAATTATCAAAATAAAATCTCAATTAATCTAATATGATCAAACTACAAATAAATGAACCATATTCAAATCAAATAAACATAAAATTTAATCACATAACTATAACCAAAGAAAAGAGTTAGATATTAATTTAAAAGGATATTGAATTATCAATATTTAATTAAACCAAAACATCTAATCTAAAATTAATCAATCAAAAACATATGAATTTAAACAAAATTAAACTTCATTAGAGATTAAGGATATTGAATTATCAAGATTTAATTAAACCAAAACATGTAATCTAAAATTAATCAATAAAAATTGCATGAATGTAAACAAACTTAAACTTCATTAGATATTAAGGATATTGAATAATCAAGATTTAATTAAATCAACACATTCAATCCAAAATTAATCAATCAAATACATGAAAATTTTAAAACTCAAATTCTAAAATCTAAATCAAATCAAATAAATCAAATTAAATGAATTACACAAATTCAAATGGGCTAATTAAGATACTTAAGGACCTTAGATTCTTTAGAGTTAGGATGTTGAATAGGGTGAGTTCGTCTACAAATAAAATTCATTCTACTCTTCATTCTTGAAAATCTAAACATCATTTTAACCAAATAAAAGTGAAATAAAATGAAAAAAATAAATCATTAAATTGAAATCACCCAAAGGTAAAATTAAACAAATTCAATCTCTAAATTGAAACTTAAACTAAAGAAGCCTAGTAAAGTCTTGCCACACAAGCCTTAAGCATACACATTAGAATACTAAGTCACCACTTCTAATGCTAGGCTAGGGTGTTGTATGTATGATGTTATGTTTTGTTTTGTGATGTAATATTTTAGACTAGTGTGGTTATTGATGGATGGAAGCCATGATTAGCCTAATCATATTTTCTTAGGGGTTGTGTTTAAGGGGTCGCTGTAATAAAAATATAAATGCTTTTGTTGTGTATGTTACTTAGCCCCTAAGCGTAACCCATGTTAGGACAGGTGGGGTTGGTTACCCATGTGTGGGGTGTTAAGTCTAATTTATTCATATAATTTCTTGGGTTGTATGGTATGTTTAGCAAACATTTGTTTTGCAGGTGTAGCTAGATTTACTTTTCCTATTTTTAATATAATTTTGCATTAGGAATTAGGATTAATGTTATGGAAGAATTAGGATGAGCAAAGGCTTTTTAGTCCTGGGTGCCCCATGTGATGCCTTTGGAGCAAATCAAATCAAAAGGAAGAGAAGAAGAATGAAGAAAAGAAGACCCCATAGCATGTATTATTTTATAATCCGAGTTGTATAAGGGTATAGCCTACCCATCTTTTTTTCTCTTTTCAGGGTGTACGGTGGAACCCGACAGTAGTGGCATTTTATTCTTTTATGGTATTCTATAAAATTATTTGATGTTGTGTTTAGATTACGCACTAGAATTACATACTTTTCTTAGTTTCGTCATGTTTGATGTTTGAATGTGTGACCTGGATGCGGTAGGCTCTTAGGATAAAATTAAATTTTCTATCTCATTAACAACTCATAACTAAAATTTTAAAATAACTCATAACCTCACATAAAAGTCTAGGAATTAAATCAAGATTATAAAATTTTTAGCAACCCTTTAGCTGGATGAATGAATATATAATATCATGCATGTCATACTCTTTCACTCTTGCTAAGAGGGGGGCTTCCATCTGTGCCATAGAATGAAGGCTTAACCTGTGAGAGCCTTCGATGGAAGAACACCCCTTTCTATCTTGATTTGGCCCATAATCAAGTTCTCATGCACATAGGCATAAAAAATCCCATAGCCTCTGTCAAAATAAAGAGTCCAAAAGAATAAAATAAATTTGATAAAATTTGCATTAGATTAAGTCATTAATTCATACCACTCATGCTCTAGTCTCTTAGATATTAAATTTAAGGGCTTAGTTTCCTCTCTAAATAAACAACAGCCTAGCCATATTACAAAGCATAAGACTTGCCTACATGGATTTAAAGCATAGGAGGAGTTAGTTGGCGGCCACTCTAGGCGATTGTAAGTCCAACAGTTGGATAGTCTATCCTCTCTTGTGGAGGTAGACCATTATGTCCACCTTTTTCTTAGATTTAGGATGTGCATATGGTTTATACCAAAGCTCCCTAGCTTAGGATCCGAGGTAGCTATTTCCTTCAGGCTAGAAGCATAAATCCTCACCTCTTAGGTATTTCCACAATCTTATGTTGTGGGATTATAAGTCCTAGTATTCTAATAAAATGTCAACTCAAATAATTAACTCTCTTTAATTTCAAAAATATAAAGCCCAACCATAGGATAGGTTGCAATGCTCACTAGGCTTCCTGGTATCATGAGCACTCCCTACCCATCTCCCTTTGACTTCCAATAATAAGTCTTCTCCTTGATCTATCTCATTTGATTTTCTAAAATAGCCAATCCTTTAATAGTCTTAACCTTGAAATCTTTGGAGACCCTAATTGTCTACTTTAATCGAGAGTATTCTTAAGGAATTTCCATTCTTTAGGATGTAATTAACTATGGAGGCTTGCCTCTATAGAGAACTTTATCGAACCTGGCTTAAAATAAATCCTACTTTACTTTCCATGTAAAGTAGGAGAAATATCTCTGGTATATTCGAAGACCCATCATGCCTTAGGAGTCCTTATTAAGTGATTAGGTCCATTATATGGTGGTGATTTCTATCTTTCGAGATAGTATATCATTCCTTAATGTTGTACTCGATCACTTCAATAAGTACCCCTTAAAATCTATATTGTGTCCCACATCTCCAAAAATAAACACCATAGGTTTACTTTAAAAAGAGTGTGTGTAGATATAAAATTTATAGAAATACCCTCATTTATCACTAACTTGCACCTCTTCTCATTACAAATCACATGCACAGTAAAGATGTTTACTCTCCTCTAATTTTTATCTCTAAATGTAGTTATACACCTCATAACACACACTTGGCCTCCCATATACTCTATGTCCTTATTTAAAAGAGGAGTCTCATTATGGATATCCTCTACTTCATCGTCCACTCCCTATTCCTTTTTTTCTTAGTCTCATTTTTAAACATAATCTTTGTCTTACATTGATTTTACATTTTTTTTCTTTTTTATGGCATTAAAAGTATGTTACGTCTTTAGTTTTAGAAGATGATTCAATGGCATTCTTATTTGGTTGCGTATTAGAGGATGAAGGTCTAAATCTATATTTGACCTTAGTCTAACAAAGGAGGATACTTGATAAAATAAATTTGGACACTTGGATTTAGATGAAGAGGCTTCTTTCTTATGGTTTTCAAAGAACAAAGCATAGTGAAAAGCATCCTCAATGGTCTAAGGTTCATGTAACTCCACCACATTCCTAATGTCACTCCTTATACCAATAACTAATTTTTTTGCTAATTATCACTCTTAATTGGAAAAATTCATGTTGGCTATCAAATTCTCAGAAAAATAAAATATTCATGTACTCAACCACTTGTACACTTCCTTGCCTTAGGGTCATCAATTATTCATGTGATTTGTTCTCATGATTTTTATGATAGTATTTAGCCCTAAGTATATCTATCATCTATATCTATATGAGGATGTATCTACATAGCATTTTCTTCTTTAAGTAAAATATTATACCATTTAAAGAACTCATCTATCTATGTAATTTAATCTAAGATCTTACTAGGATTATGGACATCATTAAAGTTAAGGCATCAACCTTAACCTTCTTAATAGGCTCATTCAAAACCTCAGAGTTTCTATGGTGATCATTATATTCCTCAAAGTATATATCATAGGGTGTATGTGTTTCCTATGATTTTATATGAGCTTTTATTCTAATGGAATGGCCTTAATATGATTTTGGATTGTAAGTAAATTTTGTGCCCTAATGTTCAAGTTTTGGACTTGAGTGGTTTCATGACTTTTTAAATCCAATTCGCCTAAACTCTTATTCAAAGTATCCATTTTATCATAATTACTTGATTCAGAAGGTATGATGTCACAAATGAAGATGTAATATATCACTTGATTTTAATTTTTTAATTTTTAAAATTGCAATGATACTGACTTATTTTATGAAGAAGTAAATGCCAATGACAAAAATATATATATTTAAATCCTTTACTAATTAGTAAACATAAATGAATGTAAACTAGAATAAAATATGTAAATAAAAACCTAAGTAAAACCTTAAGTTTTCCAATATAAGGTCCACTATGTTAATATAAATCTAAGTGAAAATTTAAATAATTTAGTGGATCACTCCCTCACTAATTTGGTCTTTTTCAAGTCAAATTAGGTTAAGTGAGCCTAGGTAAAATTGTTAGGTCAATGTAAGTGTACCCAACTAAATGACACTAGTACATGAGTTCATAGAATTGACTTAAACATACAATCTACCACTTGATTTTGCAAAGGAAGATAAAATATCATAGAAAAGAAAATTAGTAAAACCAAGTATAGAGAAAATCCTTTAATAAATTCAACTCCACTCTTTGCAACCACTTTACCAAGCATTTCAATCCTCATGGTGATTACCTTTCAAATCAGGCCATAACACCTAAGCTCTGATACAAACTATGATGAGGGCTTTTATGGGTCACTTGGACTGACAAATTTGGTTTATAGAGGCTCTCTTAAGGTACCTAGAAGAATGTGTTAGGGAATGATAAGGGTTATTTTAGAGTGGTTTTATATAAGTAATTAGGATCAATCAACACCAAACAAATAACAAAATCAAATATGGACACTCAAATTCAAACAACTATAACTCAATATACACGACTCCAAATCATATGAAATAAAAAGAAAATTATAGATAATTATGTCTTTCACCCAATTAAAACTTTCAATAATTTTCATGAGTCTAAGTATTTTTTTCAAAAATTTATCTCAAGATTGGTTACAAGAAACTTTCTTTGGCCGAATATTAGAATGGAACCTAAGGTTGAATAAACTTTAGTAAGCATTGGCTTTAAACACCAATTAACACTTTTACATGAAAAAATGTATCTACTATAGCCTTAAATAGTTTATGGGTGGTTTAAGTATAATAAATGTGACAATAATCAAACTAGGTCTTTTCAACCCATTTGACCACAATACTTCTCAAAAGAATGGCTTTTTAGTAAAGAAATTATATGGAGAATAATTTTTTAGATGGTAGACTTAATCATCAATACAAAATTTAAAAAATAAAATCCATAGAAAATTTAACACATAAATTAAGACCACTCACTAAAGTAGTCTTCACCACAAGGATCACCAAATCCCAAGCTAAGTTAGTCAACCACCAAGCCCAAACACCTTGGAAAATCTCTTTCAAATTTTGGTGCATACAACACTAAAAAATTTATTTCAATATAAATAAATAGTTTTATACCCTTACACGAGTTCAAATTCAACATTTGAGTGGAAAAGAGAGAGAGAGTTGGGAAGGGGAGGCGACCATATCTACTCCCTCCCAAATCCAAGCCAAGATATCGCCCTCTATTGGCATTAAATTTTTTCATTTGATTTTAAAAGAAATGTTATTATAAATTTATTTTAAAGTGATTTATCAATTTATTAAAGTTCATAAACAAACATTAAGACTCAATCATAATGCATGATTTATGGATAAACCATATATAGTAGTAAAAAGAGGATAAAGATAAGTAACTTGTGAATTAATTCCGAAAGAGTAAAGTACATGGAGCCAAAAATATAACAATAGTAATGACTAAGCATAAGCAGGTCTATAAATACACTCCTAGTGAAAAATAAAAAGATATCATCATGCTCTTCATAATATTATTAAGTTTTAGATTTATAAAATAACTAATGTTACTAGAAAATAAGTTTTATAATAATTTCCTTTTCTCCAAATAGTTGGCACTTAGTTCACCTATTGTGTTCTAGTCCATTTAGTCCTAAAAGTACTCCTACATTTATAATATGGAATGATATTAATTAAATAACATGGTTAGCATTTAATTATTAAATAAATAGTGCCTCATTTGATATTTTAAAAGTTAATATATTGTCTTTACAAAATAAAAGAGTAAATATCATACATATAGCACATACAATGAAAATATATTTTATCCCAGTGCAAGAAAGTAGCCATACCAAAATTTATAAAAAATATTTATCTAAATAACACACTTGATAGCCATGGGAAATTTGATTTAACATTATAGTGACAAGCTCAATGACAAATGGTTAAGGGATTATTTTCTTTCACACCACCTAATGCATGTGAAAGGTTTGATGTGTTCAAAAGATTAACTCAAGTGATTATGATGGGCTATGAAGCTAACTCTTCTCATGGATATAAACTAGCACCTATCATTTTAATATTAGATTATTTTAAGGCTATATATATACATATATATATTGCTCATCTTGAAAGAGATTTTAAAATAAATATAACTATATACATTTTGTTTAAAAGATAATAACTTAAATTTTTAAGAATTTTGGCCTTATATATGACCAAAAGTTGACTAAAAGTAATGGTCTAATTTTTAAAAATTAATTAAAATGGCATATCCTTAGTTATTTATTACTTGAATAATTCTATAAAATGCAATTATATTTGGATAATTTTTATTTATCATATGAGCTATCATGTAATAATGGTAGCTAATTTATCATAGTCCAAAGCTAATCCTAAAATTCAGAGAATATCTAACTAGCCAATTAGTGTTGACATAACACATGTATATGCATATGTATCAATATAAGAGGGAAATAGTTGAAACTATCATCTTAAAAGTTTGACACAACTAACCTTAAGGTCAACAAAATCTTAGCTTAACCTGACCTAATTGATTATAATGGACTCAAAAGTGGTGTAAGTAATCAATTTCTTATTTATTGATTTAATATCATGTTGGTCCATTGTAATCAACTAATGGATCCTTTGATTTTAACCTGTAGAGTTAACTTTTATCTATGGTCTATTTAGTCTTAATCATCCTTATATCTTGGATTCAATTGGGAATTTTTAAACTAATTATCTCAGTCAATTATCCAAACCTTTTATGATGGTTTTAATCTTCAAATTATAGATTAGTTAAACTCAATTGATCAATGTATTAGGTTAAGATTCTTTAAGTCTTAGTTTAGCATAATAAAAATTAAATAACTCAATTAAAATCTAATGAGACTTAACTAAATAAATTGACCTTAGCCAATCCATATAATAAGTCTCAATAGGTTTCTCATAAATACATAGTGTCAAATAGATCTTTATTATAGATTGATTGGGTCCTTTGACCTAACTCAAATTGACATAGTTTGAAATATACGACCAACACCATCAAATTAACTAAATTGAAAGAAAATAAAGCAAATATTTTGAGCTAATTGACTTAATATGATCAAATTAATCAAACCAATAACTTTGAATAAAATTTTCATATCCACATTGAGTTAATTTGCCCTAATTGCCTTAATTAGTCCACTTGACACATGATGATCCTGCTCTTAGTTTATTTGAACTAATTAAGCCAAATTGGTTAAAATGATTCATCTATCTAAATTAACTCTTTTATTAATGAGCAATAAGTTAACTATAAATTATTTAATTTAATTGACACAAACTTTGACCAAATTCAACTTGGTTAACCCAATATGAACCATTTAAAACCCATCAAGAAAAATGATAATAAACCTTGAAATTAACCAAAACCATGACCAATGGAGTTTTCCTAATTAGCCCTTTGGTTTGGTCATTTTTGGCCAAGTGTCAACTAGTAGAAGTTAAACTCAAAATTGAACTAAAGTATTTTTAATAACCAAATCAACTTAACTAATATACCCATTGTAGCTTTAATGCTTTAAATCATGTTAAATAGTAAGATTAACAATAAGTTAATTGATTAATATTAATTAATTATTAGCTAATAATGATTATTATAAGATAAAGGTAAAACAAAGAGATTAATCTTATCCCATGAAAAGGAATATATTCTCCTACCATCTCTATGCAAAATGATCATACATTGACCTAAGCTTATTCAAGGGGAAAATTGATTAATCTAATTAACCATGGTTTAAGCTCAAGCTTGGGATTTAAGTAAGCCATATAACTCTAGATCTTCATTCTTCTCTAATTATTTTTTAGAGCTAACATGAATTCTTTAAACCAATTTCCTCAAACAAACTCTAACCATCAAAGTCACTAATGGTGTTGATCTTCAACGTGATTTAGAACAATCTAAATGTATCTCCTGGAAGATTATCTTACAAATCACTTACTATAGGTGAGGGATCAATATCAATAACCAATTTTGGTTTTAGGGCCAAGTAGTTGAAATTCTACTAAGACCTTTGGTGGTGTGATCTATAAAGCAAACTTGGTCATGTTGAATAAAAAACTCGACCAAGGTATCTCTTTACCTTTCAAAGCTTCTCTAATTGTGAATTCTTTTATTTTAAATTCTTCATAATGGGAGAAATACATTATCGGCCATGTTAGGTTCGTTGGTCCAAGGTCCTTAGTTCTAGGGATTGAAATTTTGCGTGTGGAAGGAGATGAAATTTGATTTATTAATTTTATTTAAAAAAGATTGGATGATAAATATTTAATCAAAGCTTATTTTTTTGGTTTTTTA
The DNA here is from genome assembly GCA_021442155.1 of Cymbidium sinense. NCBI lineage: Eukaryota > Viridiplantae > Streptophyta > Magnoliopsida > Asparagales > Orchidaceae > Cymbidium > Cymbidium sinense. The sequence continues at coordinate 138,512,371 of CM038215.1, read as the reverse complement.
AAAATTGTTGTATTGATATTAAACTTTAATCAAACTAAATGAAATTTGAAATAATTATAAATCACCACATGTATAATTTTGGAAAATACTTTTTAATGGTTTTAAATTCTATTTTTAATTTTAAAAATTAAAAAAATTTAATTAAACTTAAGAAATAAAACCTAACCATTTCTTACAATTTTAAAATTTATAGGGTATATTTGTGCATCTATAAGTCTTCGATAATTTTCATGGGTGTGATGATCACTATATGTTGAGTTTGAGACTTTTTTAGCTAGTTTCATTATTTGAAATCATCATTAAGAATGTTGTAATCTAAAGACCTTGAAATAAATATGTGTTGTATCTAACTTGTTTTAACACCTCCTTAGCTTTCTATAGAATTTTAGAGATAATTTGATATACTTAATAATTAAATTCACTACATTAAATACATTAAAATTCCTTAACTAATTTTATTTATGTTTAGGGAAGTTTAATATAGTGATTGGAATATTCCATAATTATTGATAATTTTAATTTAGCTAATTAATTATGTTTCATACTTTTTACTAGAAAGTGCAACTAAGAAATTACTAAACTACCTACATGTCTCCATTTAACTATGTGGTTTCCTCCTTAAGGTGTTTGTAATATTTTTAACATCCATTAAATTTCTTTCATTTATCTAGGATAATGTCATATTTTCTATAATTAAACCCATCATTTTAACTATAATTCGTCAAATATGTATTAAATAACTTTAAAAAAGTATGGTTTCTAAAACACTTCATTTTAACCAATTGATTTTAAAATTAAAATGAATTTTTATAGTTTTTTATTATCAAAATTTTATTCTTTTAAATTTGAAGAAAATAAAATTAAAATAAATATTTTTTATGCTTAATGTTAATTTTCATGCATGATTCTCAATTTTAAAAATCATTGTGATTAGTTAAAAAAAAAGCTTTTAAATTTATTTGGCTTTTTTAAACTTTAATAATTAAGTTTATAATTAATGAAATATTTTTATTAGTTATGAAATATGTAAAATAAATTTAAAAATCTAATATTCTTTAAGAATGAATCCAACATGTGTGCGAGCATATGTTTTAATTTTCAAATGCATTTAATTAATAAGCTTGGAGACATATATTTTTAATACAAAAGAGCCCCTTTTAATTTAAAAATTATGCATCCCTTCTAATTTGATTAATTATAGCTTAATTATATCATCTTAAAGCTATAGAATAAACTTAACATCTTCATAAATATTTTAGACATTTTGCTATTTTTTTTATTTCCATAATTTTTACCTCTTTGGTCATATTTATAAAAAGTAGTACATAATTCTTTAAAAAACTCAAATATTTAGGAATGTGTTATAACATTATTAGGAACATTTGACATGTTAACAAACTTATTTTCATATTAAGTTTGTTAATGATTTAAATTTTCTCAATTAATGCCTATTTTCTTTAATTATTCATTTTATTAAAAATTACAACTTGATCTTTTACTTTGATTTTAAAATACCAATTGAACTTGATTTTTCAATCATATAATGTTATAACCTTTAAATGCAATTTTCAAACATCAAATTCAACTTCCAATGCAATTCTCAACATTATGAATATATTGATTTTCATTTTATAATAATTTTAGAAATTCCTTACAAATTTAAGTTATAATTTTGATAAATCTATAGTACTTGAAATCATATTTGATTTATTCTAGTTACATTTGATCACAACACAATTCTATTCCAAAACACTCTATATGCACTTGTATCGTATTCTGGTCAAACTACATTGACCCAAAGTTAACTTTAGTTAACTAACTACTAAATTTAATAAATTCTTTATTCATTTATATTTTTCACATTATATAATAATTTAAGTATTATTCTAGGAACATATGTTATTTCAATATACCTTAGCCCTTCCTTGGCTAATTTTGGTTGATATGTGTTAAGCCTTATATATCATTCTTTTAAGCACATTAGCTAGTTTATAAGTATTAATAAGCTAGCCATTATTTGATTACACATTTTAGAATAACCTACACAATATCTTATGATAATCTACCTAATTTCTTCTAGGTTTGAAAGGACTTTATAGTTGCAATCCACTAAATCACTTCTACATATCATTTTAATCTATTCTAGTGCATCATTTGCATGCATTCATACTTTGATTTATATCTTGAGTTGATCACCATTTGATTGTATAGCCTTACTCTTTTTAATGGGCATTATTTTGACTTAGTCTTGCCCTTTTGGTTGATTCTATCTCCATTATAGTTATACCCTTTTAGCTTTACCGTCCATCCTCCCAGTCATGTTATATTAACTAAGAAATATCTTAGATTTGTCATACTCTTTTCATTGAATCTACATATAGTCTAACCATTCTCTTTTGATTAGTGTTGTCCTTGACATAACTATGCTCTTTTAGCTTAGTCTTTCCCTAACAAAGTCATGCCCTTTTGGCCTTTCTATCTTTAATATAGTGTTTTTATTCCAACATTTTAGAACTTAATCATACCTTCTTTGGTTTAATCTTGTTCTAAATTATTCATGTATTTTTAACAAAGTTATTCTATTATTTATTTATACCATGTGGTTGAACACATTTTACTTTAGGTATACACTTATGCCTAAGCCATTCTTTTTCTTCTAAGTATATTTGCACTAAATTTTTTTTATGAAAACAAATTGATTAATAAATATGAGAGAGTCACCTTAGATGGTTTGGCCACATAAAGTGTCGGTCGTCTGATGACTCGGTTAGGAGAGTAGATGCATTAGATTTTCCTTATGTTAAGAAAGGTAGAGGTAGACCTAAAAAGACTTGGTTTAGATGTATAAAAAATGACCTTAGTATACTTGAATTAAATGATAATTTGACACATAATAGGATACAATGGACAGAAGGATTCATGTCGACCACACATAGTGGGATAAAGGCTTCTTGTTGTTGTTGTTAAGGTTACAAAAACATAAATATAAGGGGGTGAGGAAACTTATAAAAGCTCACCTCTAATGTGAGGTATACCTAAAATGTCAAATTGAAAAAGTTTGCCAATATTTAAATTTTGTGAATATGAAAAGGCAACATTGTCCAGCAATGTTCCAACCTTGGCTAAGTCATGAACTGGTTTGTTGCCTTCATGATAAACATGGTTATCTATGTAATGTTTGCACCTCCTAATCATCTTAATTTGTTTGAGTATGTCGATTAAGTTCCAAGGCCAACAGGTATCATCATTGATGAGTTTGTAAAGTGACATTGAATCGATTTCAATCTAGAAGAAAGAAGATTAAAAGTAGTAGATATCTTAAGAGCAACAAGAAATGATTAATTTTGAATTAAGGGATGATCTAACATACCATGGCATGGAGAAGAAGAAGATACATTTAACCAAAGAATTTTTAAAGACTCCACCTATACTTGTAGTTTGATTTTTAAATTTAAAGTGGTCATCTTGGATTGTTATGATTATATGGAGGTAGGTCAAGATAATTTATTAGGTTGGACATACCTTTAGACTAAGAATATTTGACACAATTGATACCATAAGCTTTATGTAAATACGTTTTAACTTGAAAGAAGATTTCACATTAGTGAGTATGCTTCCCATAATGGTAGCAGTTGTTCTTTGTCATCTAAGTGAACTAGCAAGTTATCAATGGCATCAAAGTTTGATGTGATGATTTATTTTTTGATGTTATATAGGACTCCAAATTTGGAGACAATCTAGATTTGAAGAATAAGCTCTAGATATAGATATATAGAAAATATTTTCCTAATAACTCCAAATATACCTATTGGTTTTACATTGGAAGAAAAGGTGAAATAAGTCCTCCTTATTTTCTAAACACAAATAACATATTGAAGGAAATCTTAAACCTTTTAGTTTCAAAAGATCATCAGTTAGCAATAAATCATGAAACAACCTCCAACTAAGAAAGGACATTGGAGGCTTCAAGGCACTTTTCCAGATCATGTTCCCCTAAGGAAAGTGCAACCAAATCTCAAATAATTATAAATGGCTTTGGTAATGGAATAGGCTTTATAATCACATTTAAGAACAACTTCATCTTCTTGTTATGAGTTATGGAAATTCTGATTATCTCATGAATGATATGAGGTGGAACGTATTTTTTGAGCCTACCATTATTTCATTTATTTTGCAACTAGAAATCCAAAACCAATAGTTGCTTTGGAATTGGGTTCAAAGTAAAATCCTTCATTAATCCTTCTCGGAACTAATTATCCAAACCAAAGTTAATTTACCCTCTCCAAGGTTCTAGAAAATAAGTTTGTTAGTCTCATTTCTTTGATTTACCATAGATTTCCAAATGATATAGTCTCCTTTGTGATAGAAGACTTGAGTTGGGTCGGAATTGTAATAATATTTGTTGCACAAGTAAGAGGTCCATAGTGAGTTATTACTCCTGACTGTAATTCACTATTTTAATTTATTAATTTGAATGGAATCATCCATTGATCGAAACCCCAATCTCCCTTCTTTCTTAGACTTGCAAAACATATTTCAGTTAGTCTAATAGATAAGACTTTGTATTCCTACTTTAAATAAATTTGTTGAAGATTCTTTTCAATTTAGTTTGTACATTTGTAGACATGCTAAGAACCTAATTATTATAAAGTGGGATTAACTTAAGCATGCTCATAACTAATTTGATTCTTCCCCCTAATGACAAGAGAGTATTTTCCCAAGAGTTTATTTAATGTTGAACCTTTACAATGATGACAACAAAGTAACGTGGTCTCAATCAACCTTTATATATATAAAATCTCAAATACTTTAGGGGCAATCAACTTTCGTAAATTGTTTGGTCCAATTAACATTGTCTAGATTATTGCTTTGCCCAACAACAAATTGGTTAATAGTATGCATTATTTTCTCACAAAATTTTTACTTTCATTACAATAGAGTAGTACATCATCAATAAATTCTAAATATAATATGTTTATTCTTCCTGTGGTCGAAAAGCATAAGCTATGGTTCTTCTCCTGGATATCATTTAGCATTTTCGACAAGTACTCAAAGGTGATGATAAAGAGAAAAGGAGATAAGTGATCAACTTTTTTATGCATCTATGTGATTTGAAGAAACCATGGGATTCAACATTTATGAGAACTGAGTAGAAATTATTGAGTTATGACCTCTCAATCAAACTTTAAAAGCTACTATTGAAATTTCTTACAACCATGATAATTAAGATAAAATCTCAAATTGTGCTATCAAAAGCCTTTCTTATATCTAGTTTTATGAGCATTTTACCACCCTTGCACTTTTTTTTTCAAGATCTGTGATTAGTTCTTGGGATAGGAGAATGTTATCTATTTTATTTCTTCCTTTGACAAAGGCCGCCTAATTTTTGCTAATCATCATTGTGGAAAAAATATGATGCCACATAGATTTAAGAATTTCTTATTTGGATGATCAAATGTGTCATTAAGGAATAAACATATTATCTTGAAAGATAAATATGTTATCCTATAATTGGTTTAATTATTTAATAAAAGACTCCTAAAGCTAATGTGTCTTTAGTGTTTTCCCCTGAACTACATGGGAAGTAGAGTAGAGTTTATTTTAAACTGGGTTCATGGTTCCCTATAAGGGCTAGCCTTTATAGTTAATCACATCTTAAAAATGGAGGACCTCCTCCTAAGAAAAATCTCAATTAAAGAAATATGTTATTATTTCTATGGATTTTTAAGTTGGTTCCAAAGGAAATGGTATTTGAAAAATTCAATTGGGAACACTATAAAGTGGAAAGAGTTATTTTTGGAGGCCAATCGAGATTAAGTAGGAAATGCCTATTGATACTAGGATGCCTAGTTATCATTCTAACTATCCTACCATTGGGCTTTAAATTTTGAGTTAAAATTTTATTAGAAATCTAAAACTTAGATTCTAGCAGCACAAAACTGAAAAAATGCCTAGGTTTGAAGATTACTCTAGTAGGAAGCTTCCGAACCTAAGTCTATAAGTGCTTCTATCACAAGTTAGAAGCTCGACCTAATGTAATATTTAGGAATTACTAGTTATTTCTCTTATTAGAGGAAAGGAACCTATCCATGATCCTTCTGAACTTATAACCTGCTAGAAGGGTTGTTAGCTAACACCACCTAAGCGAATTTTAAATCCATGATGCCAAGTCTCATGTATGCAAGATGGCTAGGTTGTTATATTTTAGAAAATAATATAAGATCCTAGACTCACTCTCTAATCCCTAAGATCATGTAGGGTATGATATGCACCTGACTAATGCAATATTTTCAACATTTAGATATTTTGACTCATGATTCATTTAAAGTCTTAGGGTATGCATTTTATGTCCAAATGACATGCAATTCTAAGTATTAATGGGCCAAATCAAGAAGAGAAAGCAGACTTCCCCAAGAAGGTAATCATCCTCAAATGTCAGATTCCCCTTATGTGCAATAGGTGAAGTGCCTAATTCATGAAGTTAGAATAATATTCTAGCATGATTCGTAAAAAACTTAATTATTTCTAGTTGATTTTAATCTATTTCTAAGGCTTTCATTTAAATGAAGTTTTGAATTTCTTTATTTTTTATTTAAGTTGGGTCAAAAATTTAATTTTCTTAAAAGTCTAATCGTCCAAGCATTCATTATAAAAATCACAGCATAAAAAGAAACCTAAAAAAGTAGGTTGATTCTATTGCACACTCGAAGTAAATCAAGTTAATTTTAATTTAAATAGTAGGCCAATGCAACCAAGTATCATTGTACACCTTGGAAGAAAGAGAAAATATGTAGTTGAGCTCTGCCCTTATACAACCCGGCCTACAAATACAAGTTTAAATCAATGTGGGTCTTCTTTACAACATCTTGTCTCCTTCTTTAGGGACCTCCAATGGGCTTCACAGGGGACCTCTGCTCTCATCTACAAGTAGGGTCAACTCCTGTTATTTCTAGAACCCATAGATCATAACCTAATTCTAAGCATCAAATTACATTTTTAATTCTAAAAATAAATCCTAAGCTATACAAAACAAACATCAGAAAAATATAAACAGTAGATTAACAGTTATATTTGCAAGCATACGGGCTTAGGATTAGTTGCTTGCCAAACCCACCTGTCCTATTGGGTTATTCTTAGATACTTGAGCATATATGCAAGAAACTAACTTTTTATATATAATTTATGATGGCAGTCCCTTTTAGCACAACTCCCTATAGAAGATCGCATTAGTTCTAAAAAATGTCCTATCATCCAGACTAACGGTAAACAATCCTAGCCATCCAGGCTAAAATAATACACCATAAAATAATAAAAATACATCACATTATAGAATATCACAGAACGACCTAACCTAAGTCTAGGGTCCGTGACCTAGTAATCTAGACTGTGAAAAAATGGGTTTGTGTGGCAAGACTTTGCTAGGCCTTTTTAAATTCAAGTTTTAATTTGGGTTTCCAATATTTAATTTAATTTGATTTTAAAACTTTTAAATTTTTATATTTCATTTTATAAGTACGTACCATTATTATACCAGAGATTTGAGATATCAAGACCACCTTCAGACCAGTAGCCCTACAACCACGGGTGTCCAAACAATATACCATATATTATTAATTATAAAAAAAATTATATTTATTATTTTAATTTCTTTTAGTTTTAAAATTGGTTTAATTTACCATGGGTGGTTTCAATTTAAGTGATTTAATGATTTGTACATTTTCTTTTTCATTTTAGGTGCATTTTATGTTAAGATAAAATTAAGTTTTCAAAATGAAGAATACAATAAGTTTCATTTTGGGTGGAACCCATTCTATTCAACATCTTAAATCCTAATAGAATGAAGCCTTCATCCTAAGATGAAGGTTCATTCTAAGGTCTAACTAAGATCCTAAATATCTTAATTAAACTCCTTTCGATTTAGTTTGAGTTCAGTTCAATGGATGTTTTAATTTTGTTTATTTTGAATTCTTCTTTTCATTTATTCCTTTTATTTAATGTTGACTTATAAGTCATCACATTTTAATTTCATAATGCATTGACTTATCTGTTTTCGGGTTAATTTGATTTTATTCAAATTCATATAATCATTTCATTTCATTATGAAGTTTGGATTAATTTCATTGGCTTCAACTTATGATTCCATTTGTTGGTTTAGGTTAGTTCATTATATGTTATGGATTCAATTTTCTAAGTTCCAAATTATGTAAGTATAATTAATTTATTTGGTTATATTTGTTAATGTTTTAGGATTATATTGTTCACTTAAGTTGAATGAGTTGAGAGGATTTATATGTCAATGAAATTTATATTTAGATCTAAAATTTATTGGATAACCTTAATCTTAATTTGTTAAAAGTGATTATTTAATTAAACTTTGCTCCTTTAATCACTTCATTAAGCACCTTCAAGTATGTAATCAATTTATTTTATTAAGAATAGAGGTTTAGCCAATTTCTTTTAAGTGGCCAGAAGTATATTGAAATGTTCTAAGTTGAGTTTTTAAAGTTTTATGATTTTTATAATTTTCTGATTTAATATTTCATGTAAATTGACCTAGGGACTTGGAAAATTCAATTACTCCCACTCCAGAGGTCAATTAGACTTGAAATTTTAATGTAAAATGGGGTTCTTTGCCAATTTGATTTTTCTAAAATTTCAACTTGATCAGATGTATAATTTAGATTTAATTAAGGTTTTAATTATTCCATTAAAACTTAAATTAAGCTTAATTTAAAAAGAATCACTTAGGAGTTTTATTTTTCCTAGATTTCTTCTAAAAGATGCAATGAAAGTTTATTCATAATTTTTTAAAATTTTGGTTGATTTAGTATGATTTTCCTAAGGTCAGGTTAATTAATTGCATTAATTAATGTAATTAATTACATAATTATAGGATTTATTAGGTTCCTGAGAACTTTAATGATTTACTTAGGTTCATTATGATCTATTATAATATTTTGAATTATTTTCATAGGTTTCTTAATTTATTTTATTTATGTTTATTTTACTTTTATTAAAATTAGAGCTTAGGATTGAAAATTTTATATCTTTATATTTATTATTCTTATGAAAAATTCACCTAATATGAATCTTAACCTTAGTTTCAATGTTTCAAATTAATTTGAACATTAGTTTGAGACTAATTTGAACTTGATTATTTTCATTTAAAGCTAAATTAATTTAAAATTAATTTGGGATTTTAATTTTAATGGATTCCTCTCATTAGGATGAATTCATTGAGCCCTTATTTAGATTTTTTTTTTTTTTGCTTAATATTTAATTTATTATGATTTCTTGCAATTTTTACCATTTTTTGCAATTTTTAAAATCAGAAATCCCAATTTTTTTATTTATGAATTTACAAAGCTTTATGTGGCGTCGTGCCATTCATCCGCACGTGATCCACATGAATCTTACATTAAAATGGAGGCACATGTGGTTTGATTAGACCAGTCGAAAGAAGATCGAAAGTTCATGTTTCCACTTTGGTTCTATATAGGGGTTCTAATCAAGCGATTTGACTAAATCTTGACAGCCTATTCTAATGAAAGGAATGGACAGTAGAAATTTTATCTCTCAATGACTATGAAAGCTGAGAGCCACCTATCAAATCGAGATGATTTATCACGATCCAACCATTGAAATCGCTTAATTTCACTTTCAAAATTATCAAGACCTCATATATATCACATATATGGCTTAATCTCCCTTCAGATCAAGTTTCTTTCACAAAAAACTAAAGTTGAAATGAAATAAAGTCAAGCTTGGTGCATACCTTGTCGTCGGCAATCTCAGACAGTGGGGTTGACTTTGTTAGCTTCGGAACGGTGCGACGTGCCTCTCGGAAGAAGAAATTGAGTTTCTTCCCTTTATATCAGCCTATGGACCAAAGCATGAAAGGATTCGGTGAGCATGGTCATTTCTGGCTTGTCGGCGGTGTGGGGGTCGGGGAAAGGTTGCACTCAACTTTATTTCACTCGTGGAAGGTGATGGAACATTTAATCTAGCATGAGATGGTATCCTTTTCTTCTTGCCATTAGCTCGAGAGCCTCTTTATCCCTTTCCCTCTCTTAGTCGGCCATGGAGATTGACACCTTTGGAGGCTAGCTCCAAGGGTGTTTGACTGCCTCACACCTATCTAGAGATGCTGAGATGGATGAGAAAAGAGAATGAGGGGATTGGGGTGTTAGATTTTGCTTCATACACCTCTTTCTTTCCATGGAATATTCCCTTATTTTGCATTTAGTTGGGATTGATTAAACTAGATAAGCTTCAATCATTAATCTTGTAACCTCAGTTTGGATGGGTTTAAGATGTTCGATTCAAGTTTGGGTTCATTTGATGTCATTTAAAAATTCTTTTGTGTAGGTTGATTTGGCTTGGTTCATTTGGTTGAATAACATTAAATTTATTCTTCAATTAAATCAATTTAACCATTTAAGATGTTGTTAATCAATGATTTTAATGGGATTTTTAGTTTATGATTTGCTTACCTCATGTTTCACCCATTATTGGATTGAGTAGGTTGGGTTGAATCGAATTGAGTCAAATGTTGTGTTTGGCTCAATTACAATGCATTTGCATTTCAATTATGATGATCCAAGCATTTAAGAATGGATTGGATCATTCAATTCCATTTACATAGGGTTTAAAACTCAATTTGGCCCATTTAGAGTTAATGGGTTAGGTTTGGATTCGTTTAAGTCAAATGTTTATATTGGGAAATTTGAGCCTAATGATTAGTTGATTTATATTTATTAATCATTCCTAAGTGATTTTATACAATTAATTTGGGCTAATTTTGATTTAATTTGAGTTTGAATCCAATAGGGTCCATTTAGGCCTATTTAGGTCAAATAACCTATTTAGCCTAATTAAGGCCTCATTGGATTTATATTATTTTAAATTCATATTTAAACATGAATATATTATCATTTAAATAATTTAGAATGATATTATTTGGTCAAATTTTGGTGGGTTGACCCTTGACTTGGTGGGACCCACATAAATCAAACCCTTTGCCAAAAAGGTTGACCACTATTTGACCTTGATTTGGTTTTGACTCCATTCATTTGATTTGATTTGATTTGAATTTCCTTTGTTTTATTTGGATTTATTTTAATTTTATTTGAATTTCTTTTGGATTTAATTAATTTTGAGCTTAAATAAGGTGATTAGGTTAATCACCTTAATCACCTTGCTTTAAACTCAAGTGAATTCAAGTTTCAAGTGAAATGTGTTTGATTTAATTAATGTTTGAGATTTGGGTTGAGTCTACCTAAACTCATTAGGTTAGATCAAACCCTAACTGCTTAATTAGGAGGCTCCTAATCTAGAATTAGGTGTCATAACTACTAATTTTAGAAATGATATTAACCTCATCCGAAAATGAGGTCAACAATCATTGACATATAAGGTTGGAGCATCATTCTGACAACTTTACTGATTATTTTTATAAATATAGACGTTAAACTAATTAGTTTAAAATTAGGTATAAAAGAAATAGAAGATGAAATAAAGTATTTATGCATATTTTGTTCATGAAAGAAGGCTTGTATGGTAGAGGTAATGTCAGTCTTAGTCAACTCCCATGTGTGCTGGTGGAAGTGTACAGTAAATCCATCCAAACCAGCTAACTTTAACTTATCAATTAAATCTGAAGGTGCTTTGATTCTCCTTAGGTGTAGAAGTCAAGTTAACTAAGCTAATGAATTCCTGACTATCATCAAAGTAGTTTCTTTGAAGATTGGATAGTGAAATCATTTTACATTTGAAAAGCATCTGAAAGTAATTAATACCACTTTCTACAATACCCTTTTGGTTAGTGATTCAGCCCTGTGAATCATAATTTGATTTTAAAATACCCTTTTGCTCCCTTCTTTTCTTAATACATGTATGATAGAATTTAGAATTTCTATCCCCCTCCATGAAACTTGTGATAACGACATTTTGTCAAAGGAAAGTCTCTTCCATGGAGATGAGTTTTTGTAAATCTTACTGAGCTTACTGAACTTTTTAATCAACAACTAATGAATTTTCATTGAGCACCTATTTCTCGAAGCAGCATACATTATTTTCAGCATTTATAACTTGCAAGCTAATGTTTCCAAAATTTCTCAATTACACTTTTTAAGAGAAGTAGCTAGTTTCTTATAAAGCTTCCAAAGTCTACTACAAGGGTCTAAATTTGAATCGAGGCACCTCGCCTCTTTGAGACAATCAAGGAATTTTTCATGTTTTGTCCACATTTTCAGAAATCTAAATGTTGAATGCTTTGGTTTAGGCAATAGGTTGACAAAGAGAAGGAATGGAGCATCAACGGAGCTAGATCTACTGAGGTGTTTGATGTTATTATATTGAGCGTTGATAAACCAATCTCTGTAGACTAGTATTCAATTCCCTTATACATTTTTGCTTATGTTTTTTACATCTCTAAACAGTCCAATCATCTTCAAAATCATGAAGCGTCTTATTAAGCAATACTACATTTATGATAATATTGGCTTTACTGGGGCCTAAAGATCAGTTGGCTGAGTATGAAATTCCACTGGTTGCTGGACACCGTAATCCTCATAGAAAACTGCTATAGGAACTGCATTTTCCTGGTTTTCAGGAGGAATGTTGAATTCAGCTACGTCTTCCTCTGAAGTTGTCTGTAATTTAGTGATGATAATTGGGCCTTTGTTAAGGTTTGGTTCTTCATTAGTTGGGCTTGCTGCTTGTTGCTAGTGATTGAATAGGGTTGTATAATTATTTTACTATAAGTTACTTTGATTATGATCTTTCTCAGTTTGTTTCCCTCTTAGCTTCTGATGGGAAATAAAGTAGTTCTTCAAAACATAACAAAAGAACTTGCACTTGGTACAATAATCAGGGTTTTGTTTAAAAATTACTAATATCCATTTGTTGGGAAACCAATCCTCAGTTTATCAGCATACTGGGTTGTGATATCCATCTCATCTAAAACCCTTGTAGCAGATGGTCTCGAGAAGTCAAAGGTTGGCAAATCTAGTTTCAAAAGCTTCCCAAATATGGCGGCTAAAGAGTAAGGAATTTTTTTTCCAAGTAGGGACAATCAGTGGTTCAACACTATAATCAAAGGATGGAGTTCATTTTAGCATCTTCATAGGAAAACTTTCAATGTGATATAGCTATTTAGAGAAGATCCTTGCATATTCTTCCTCCTTATTAAGCCTAATAGCAATATGTCTTCCATCAAGCTACCCCACACTCCACTCCCCAATCAGTGTAAGTTTACCAAAATGCTTTAATATTACATTCATTTTTGGCTGTTCATAAGTAAACTTTCCAATAAGTGTGAAGTTAAGAGGCTCAGGCAATAAATTGATTTCAATCTTAGATAGAAACAAGGTTGGTTTTTCAATTTAACTTTCTATTAGCTTGCTTGAGAAAATTGTTATCAGAACCCTCTTCAAGCATATCATGGTAGACTTGGGAAAATATGAGTTTGTTAATAATGTGTGGAGTAGATTCATTAAAGGTGGTGTTATGGAGCAAGGCTCCAGCATAAGTAAAGTTATTCATTAAGAAGGATGGGCAAAACTAACTAATGCAATATAGAACCAATGTAACAGTAGCCATTATAGTAAAACAATAACCCTAGAGTGATGGAGGAGAGCATACCTGGCAAGAATGAGAAGAGCATGATAAGAAATCTATTGTAGTAGTTTGTTACTAATGTTTACTGCTTTCACTTCTTTTCAATTTCTAAAGGCTTCCTATCTTTTAGGGGTTTGTGACATATTAAAATGCTTGAATAATTGAGCTTGATAGTTAAAAATTTTAAGTTCCTCATTTTATATGGTTTCATCTTATATATCCATATGTTTAGTCTGTAGGGACGGCTAAGTATATTTCCCTTCGGTATCAAGACTGGCTTATAGCTATAATAAATTATCATTAATGGGTGATGCTTTACCTAAAAAAAAGAATCATGCAATTCTTATCCAACCACATGACTATTGAGAAATATAAATAGCCCAGGGCATATCAGTCTAAATCATCTTAATTAATCTTTAAAATAAAATCCAATATTTTAAGCTATATGTATGATCAAAACTTTAAGCGGCCATTAAACTTCTATCTTTTCATATATATGTGTGTGTGTATCTATATATATATATATATATATATATATGTTTTTAATACTATCAAAACCTTATTTAATCATGCAAAGCCCACCACTTTTTTTTTTTAATTGAGAGAGTATGTATTTCTTAAAATTTCATGGTAGACTAGCCAATCAGGATAATAATATTAACCCCATGAGCCTTCACATGATATTCTAAGTTTTAATGATCATAAATATTTTTAATTAAATAATTTTTATTACTGTTTAGTTGTGTATGCAGGTTGTGTTAAGCTTTCAATGCAGGACTTATAAATCTGCAACCTAATTAAGATTCACTAAGAGAAGACGAACAATGAGAGACTATCCAAGTAAGATCCCATGAAACTGCAATTAAGGAAAGAATGATGCCAAAAGATCCAGGTCGAGCTCAGATTTTTGTTTCATTGATCTTAGTATTTATGTTGTTTTTAGTCTTTATGTATTTGACATGCAAATGATAAATAACAACCAGGCACACAGACAGAGTTAAGAGAACATAAACATAAATTTTCAAAATTAAATTTTTTAAAGAAATCGTATTATACGATCTAGATCGTAGTGTATGATTGACCATTTTTATTTTTATTTTCTATTATGCCATAATTAACTCAGTTAATTCTCAAATTTTCCAAGTTTGTCTTAATCATAATGTAAGATTTATACCGTGTTATATAATTATACATTTTTGTTAATTTTTTAGTCATCGGGATTAAGTTGTTAATTATAAATTATGTCTAATTTGTAAAATCGTCTTGTACGATTGATAATCATACAGTACAATTTTATTTGGTGATTACCTAATTTTAATCTTAAATTTAATGAATATGATTTGTGATAATTTTCTTTAAATTAATCAAATTAAATGATAAGTTTATATAGGATGAACAAATAAAGAGCTGGTTTTTTATTTTGTACTATTCGTACAGTGTGATATCTGATCGTATGGTATGAATAGTGCTAGCTAATTTGACGATATGTGATATTTATCAAACTAGTATGTGATATAGGATGAACAAATAAAGAGTTGATTTTAAAAAGTTACTTCAATTTTTTAAAAGATATTTTTAAAGGCAAACCAATTCACCCCCTCCCACCTCTCTTGGGTATGCCAACTCTTACAAATAATCCTTTAATTATAATATAACTTTAATATTAACCTAATCAAATAAAAACACAAGTATATTTTTTTATAAAGAGTATTGCTTGGAGATGTTCTCAAGAATAATTAATCTTAGCAAAAAAAAAATATTCTTTTGCTTTGTTCATATGACTATCATGAGTATTTTTAAGATAATATTTATATTTATTACCTTATTGGACCTCTTCTTTTATCTATTAATAAAAATTAAAAGGAAGAACACCCATGTGTCATCACCCTTTCTTCTTTAACTAATAAACTCCCAATCTATGTTTAAAGTAAAGAATGTTAATGAGCTCTGCCCATAGTATACCCTTCAGATATCTTTCAAACAATATGACATCTCCAGATTTAATTGTAGTAGAATGTTTTACTTAAATCTTTTTTTTAATAAGATTCCACTTATATGCCTATGAATAAGAAATCTCTTTATTATCATTAGATGAACAAAGATTATGTACCTTTTGGAATTCTACAAGAGTAAAAATCTTATACTATTTGAGGCTTATTACAAGATTTTGGGAAGCATAATGATCTTATATATTCACTTATGCTTTTTATAATTTTTAGATGAGTTAAAGTCTTATACCTTTTGAAGTATATATGAGATGTGTAGAGACCATGTATACACTTGCCCTCATGAAGCATTATTTTGCCTTTTAAAGGTTTAAAATGGATATCATTTGTCTAATTAACTTTTAAGTGGTCTTTCTTAAGTGAATCTTATTCTACACTAACTTTTTAATGATGTTTTTATACCAACATATTTTTAAGGGTTATGAGTGTATGCTCTATCTACCAGTTACCCTTAAGGGGTTTTAGAATAGATGCCCATCAAAGCTTCTTTATTGAAATGCCTTCTAAAGACTTTATCTTTTCTTTTGGAAATTTAATCATACTCCAAAAACTATTAAATATATCCTATAATGAGAATGGTTTTAAAATTTCTTAAATTTGAAATAAGATTAAGAAAGATAATTTATAATAGGGTTGCTTTGGATGCATAAAAAAAATAATAGAGGAAAGAACTAGAGTAATTATAACTATGGTAGGGATGTTAATGTAACTATCCTTTTAAGGATATACCTAACCTTTCCCATAATCTTGACTTGCATAAATCATTAAATGGCAAAGGAGTTGCCACATAATAATTATGCTCTAGAAATTAATTTGAATACCCTTTTGAGGTTATAAAAATGGTTGGCCTAACCTAAAATTACTTCTCAAAGTTAATGCCAAACTATTGTGTATTAGAATATTCTTGAACTATAGAGAATTCATCATTTAAGCATATATATGTGAAGTTTTAATACACATATAAATAAGAAAATAGAGTGTAGTTCATAGAAGACACAAAAAATTTTATGTGGAAACCTATAATCAATATTTTTTCTCATATATATGGAAACCTTAAACTATTAATGATATCCATCAACCTTATTAATCATGTGTGTCAGCATAATAGCGTCCATTAACCATATTAATAAGGGTATATACATTTTCATTAATGTTCATAAGATGCATTGGCCTTATAGGCGATAGTTTATGATATTGTTGGTGCTGATAGATTTTACTAACTCTGTTGGCTAATGTATGAGTCAATATTATTATTGATTGTATACTTATACCCATTGGTGTAGCATGTGTGTTGATCTTCATGATTATATGCATCAACTTTTGTTTTATGAATTGGTGATAATATGTTTTAACATTAATGCCAACAACAAGCAGCAGGATTATTGGCAATGTCAATCATCAATGCCATTTAAAAGTTGAGTTCTAGAAGTCGGATGATTATTGTCAATAATAATGGTCAGGTGAAAGTGATTAGGAACTAGCAGTCAAGCAATAGTGGTCATGGAATTTTGGTAGCTAGTGGTCATTAGTGAATATAACAATAGTCTTTATGGTTCATTAAACATAAGATTACATGTAAGGATTTATAATAATAAGGGAACACTTAAGTTAAACATGATTATAATAATATAAACATGTTCAAGAATTCATGATTATAAGGGAATACTTAAGTACGACATGATTAAAATAATATAAACATGTCAATCATATGACATCACAGCATGAGATATTTACATGGCATATGAACTACTTATAAGTTCATACATTTTTTTTTACCTATATAGCACTATAAACATAAAAGTCTTATTGTATTATTATTATATATGAACAATTCCTTATCAGAGTTGATAAGAGATATTATAGGGGTGGTGAGCTCTTTAATGCAATTTATATTTCTTGTCTTTTATCTTATAATATAAGAACTGACGATAATCTTTATCTTTGAATAACCAAACAGCTTTAGGGTTCTGCATTAGCCCTTTTACTTTCGAAGGCGGTGACAAGAAATCTAAATCTGAAAGAGACTTCAATTTTTTATGGCCCCAAAACAGGAAAGATATATTCGGACATCAATCACCTGTAGACACGTGATAAAATAGAAATTAAATATATGTGTCTGCATGTAATTGAATATTTGATGTAAAAATATATCCAAACATCGCACATAATATTCTCTCAAAATAGACAGGATATAATTATGAGGTCATTATTTCAATTGACAAAAGCAACTTGACTCATCAAAGATATTTTATTCATTGGCACAACTTTCATGCCTCACTACAGCTTTCAGACCTGTCGCCTTTTTTGTGGCTGTGATGGATTCTTTTAAGGATAGGTTTACTGTTATGAATCATTAATTAGAAAGCTTTTTAGAATTTTAACAGCACAAATTGTTATCTATGGGAGAAAACCAAAATAATTATATAAATTTACATCTATAACAGTATCAAATGTAAAAACCAAACGTGGGGAATCATCTTCCAGAATCCACCATTATTAAAGTATTAGAGGCCAGCTGCCCCACCATTTCTGCTAACAGACATTAAGCTTTCAAGAGCGATTAGACTTTTGCAACACAAGAGATAACTTTCGCAATCCCATAATTCGAAAGGTGAATTGTCTGGGAGGACCAGAAAAGAATAGAAGTGAAATTACAACCTTCGCTCTAATCGCACGCACTTGATTTTGACCCTACCTTCTCCTTTTTAGCTCCCCTTCCTTTTCAATTTCTCCCCCAGCCATTGCTTCTCTCCCTCCCAAAAGGTTCCACAAACCCGCTGGCAATTCACCGTCTACGCATCCTGCATTACTAGCTTGAATGGGCAAGCAATCCTGTTTACACAAGCAGAAGCTGAAGAAGGGCTTGTGGTCCCCTGAGGAGGATGAGAAGTTGCTCAAACACATAGCTAAGTATGGTCATAGCAGCTGGAGCTCAGTCCCCAAGATGGCAGGTAACAAGCATAAGATTACATTGAATATTTGAAGACATTTTCGACCATTTCTGACAGAAAATAGAGTTAATTCAGGTCTGCAGAGATGTGGGAAAAGCTGCAGGTTGAGATGGATAAACTACCTGAGACCTGACCTCAAGAGAGGCGCATTCTTACAGGAAGAGGAAGATCTAATCATTGAGCTGCATGCAGCTTTGGGAAATAGGTCCTCTCAGCTCCATAACTGGTCGTTTTTTGTTTGCTTTTCCTAGTGTGACCTTGTTTTCTCCCAACAGGTGGTCACAGATTGCAGCACAGTTGCCAGGACGAACTGATAATGAAATCAAAAACCTATGGAACTCATGCATTAAGAAGAAACTAAAGCAGAAAGGCATTGACCCAAATACTCACAAGCCCCTCTCCGAGAATGAGGGCACAGAAGATGATAAGATTTCTTCAGGCACTGGAAATCTAAAGCAGACAGAGCTTGATTCAGCTCTTGAGCTGATGCCAGGTATTGAAAAGGATTCGACAATGAATTCCATTGGTCATTATTCTCTATCTCAGCTAAGTTGTAGCACTTCAACCACTATTCTATCTGGGAGTTCAAATCTTCTTCTGGCTTAAGCAGAGCAACAGAGAATTCGGCATGAATCCAGAGCTGAGTTGCAGCTCGATAACCTCAGCCACACCGTCTGTTTCAAGTTCAAATCTTTATAATTCGATGGACTTGAAGGCCATAGCTGATCTGCCATATTGGGAGGCTGGTAACCCAAATAGCAGTAGCAACAAAACACTTCTTTAAATGGTGATTTGTGCTCATGGCCAGATTTGACAGCAGAGAGAGGAAACAAATATCATCCTGACAGGTGGTAATGAAGAGATGAAATGGTCTGAATCAGAGTAACCTCCCAGTTTCTTCGCTGCCCCACTGTCATAACCAGCCTTTACATGCCGGAGAACTCAAGGTGGAAACCCATTTTGACTTGGAAAGCTTAAATCTTTGCTTTCAGAATCATTAACCTGAGCAGCCACAGCAGCAGCCTTCGGATTTATGTGCGAAGAACTTGCAAAGAGTTTCCACAGTGTTTGGTCACATTTAGCTATTTTTTTATTTGATGAATCATTGAAAGAGTAAGGAAGAAGGATGCAAAATCTTGTTCCTTTTATCAGCTGAACTTCAGTTTACAAAAGCCTGACATAAAATAATAAGCAGTGTTCCGAATGCTCTGATTCCATGTTGGCTCTGAAAATTGCAATTGTTTTTCTCCTGTAAAACTACACTGATACTGAAGGAAACTGGGCTGATTAGCGGCCTGAGATCGATTGAATGTTTCTGCAGAGGTGAGAAACAGTGATGAATAAAACATTGATCGTCTTTCCTTTTTAATTTTCTATTTTGTGTGAATGACTTTTTTAAAACAGATTTCACTTATTTTGGTATTTTTTTTTAATTTTATTTATAATGTTGTGTTATTGGTGAATCATTAATACAATAATGAAGTCTCCTCTCCAGATTTAATAGGATCAAAACCTTAGATCTTATCATTTCAAAGGAATATGAAATGAAGCTTAAAATCGTCCTAATCCTAATAGCCAGCAATCCTCTCTTCCTTCTTCCCTTCATCAAGTCCCTCCTTTAAACACTTATTCTCTTTTCTTCACAGTTTAAGCCATTTTTTTATTGATTGCTTTGCAACTGATGTTTTTTTTTTTTTTGGTTTCTTATTCACTAGTCAAACATGAGGTTATTAGCCTCTCTGTTTTTGTCTTTCATATCATACATTTTCTTTTTTTCGTTGTAGTATAAGCATTGAAGTGCATATTGAAAGTGATGTGAGGTTTTCTTAAGATGTTGAAGATATTTAATTTCATTCACTGGGAAATACAAAATATATGTAGAATTGATTTGAGCGAAAGAGGTAGAAAAGAATTCATTACAGAGAGTACACAATATTATATTATATAAACTAAGAGAAAGTTGAGTTGTTAAAAGTACAAGGTTTGTTTTGCATCTGCAGTTATGATCACTTGAGTTATTATAGGTGTGTGCCTAAGAATAATTTGCAATGTTAGTGATTGCACCAATTTGTTGATTCCTGTAATGTCTGTTAGTATTGTTATTACAATCCCCTCGTGTTGATAAGCTAAGGCTGAATTATAAACTTGTCACACAGCTTGTACAATTGATTGGTAAATGACAGTTTGATCTTGAGACAAAATGTGAAGTACTTTGGCTTCTTTGGAGAGAATGTGTACTCTTATAAAATGATAGCTCTCTGTAGGTGCTTTATTGTCATTTAGTTTCTAAAATTCTTCTATAAGATGGAAAATCCTTATTCTATCTATTGTTGTGGTGACTTATTATGTTGGTGACTTATTATAAATAGTTGATATAAAGATTTGATTTTAGTGGTCTTAAATGGCACATAATTTATTATATTAATAGTCATAAGGATTGTTCAGGTGGTAGGGTAGATAAGCTTCATAAAACAATGTGTAGATTATTTTGATGATATAACTGTGTTAGCACTCAGTCATATCATTTTTGTTTAGGGTATTCATCTCTTCCATCCAAATGATGAAGTGTATGTGTTGAATTGATTTTTCAACCTAGATTCAAAAGTGAATGAATTTTTATGTCACTTCAGATTTTCTATGCAAAGGAAATATCAAATAGAATTAAGAGAAGTCATTAATAAATAAGAAAGCATTTGTAGAAATGAGCTAAGGATCGCCCCGTAAGTTAGAATGTATAAAGTTTTAAAGATTGGCAATTATGTTTACTATGCTTCAAGAATAAGAGTTAATGTCGCAAAAATAGAACTATGGGAAAGCTATTGGTAATAAAAAAAGGGAATAAAGATTGAGAAGTTTAAGATGTTGATGCCATAAATTAGTGGTTCAAGTCTTGGATAACAAAGTAGGTGTTATTGTGTTGTGTTCATTAAGTTGAGATAGGACAAAAGCCATTATGGCAGTGGCCTTTGAGAATAGCTTTGTTTGCTGTTAGTTGTTAATGTAATTGCCAAAGCATCAAATGAGATATAATAATTATTGTTAGTTATAAATTGAAGGGAGATTGTGTAATAGCTTTGGGACATAAAGCATTTTTGGGCAGAATTCCCACTAATAATGAGAACTTGTTTAGATCCTTGATATGAAGATAGATACTAAAGTTGATCAATTATTGAGGTGAGGTGAGAGGATGCTATAAAGTCGAGAAATCAATTAGCAGATAAGATTCTAAGTAATGCAACTAGAGATTTTACATCCAATTATTTATAACTTGGGAAGTAATAGAGGTTTGAACATTGCTAGCAATTGATTGCAAAGTGCCCAACCTTCCTATTGATCGAGCATGTAATGAATCCAGAATAGCGTCTTCTTCCTTTAATTTATGGAAACAAATAACCTCCATATTTGTTGTACTTATGAAGACACAACA
Organism: Cymbidium sinense; assembly: GCA_021442155.1. Classification (NCBI taxonomy): domain Eukaryota; kingdom Viridiplantae; phylum Streptophyta; class Magnoliopsida; order Asparagales; family Orchidaceae; genus Cymbidium; species Cymbidium sinense. Next base: position 138,490,367 of record CM038215.1, on the reverse strand, counting down.
ATACCCTTAAATAGAGAAGTTGCTACCCAATCTATGAAATATAGGAATTATAAAATGGGAAATAGTAGTGGTGTTGTTCTTTAGATGTTTCATTATCAATATTAATTTCCATATTATTTAACAAGAAGTAGATATCATCAAGTCTGATTGCTGTGTGTTTAGTGTGAATTATTATTTTAAAGGCCTGGTAAGCTTATAGTAGGCCATTGAGAATGTAGAGTACAATATCTTCATGATCAATGTTAAAATAATTTGAGTAAAAGAATCCATTAAAATCAAACCATCAAGAAGTGAAATCAAAATAAGGTGCTAAATCCACATTGCATTAATTCTATAATAGAGAAGTCACATCAATAGTACATTGTAAGCATAGGATGAGAATTTTCACAATTAAAAATCTTGACGTGGGGCATACTTAAAGTAAAGTACCTCTTCAAATAACTTATAAACCATTACATAAAGAAGTGAGGTTCTAATTAACCCTTACATGCTCACGAAAAATACCAACTACAAAATAAACAATCTTTATTCAACAAGCAATCATAACAACAACATCATCTGTAGGAGAGCTTGAGAACTCTTCAGCAGTTTCTGAGCACTAGCAAATTGTATGGCAAACATACTATTGAATTTAGTAAATGATGTGATGACTCCTACAAGAATGCACGAGAACCAACTAAGGGCCGACTCCTTGAAAATAGCGAAGAAAATTTGACACTTCATCACGTCATCTAAGTCCAATAGTGATGTAGTTGCCTCAAAATATACTATGTGCTCGGTGGGGTCTGTCAGACCTTTTATGATTCAAGATGCCTAATCTTGCACCTATTAGAAGGGAGTGCTTAAGTAATATTCACAGAGAAAGCATTAGTTAGGTGTGATTGCTTCTTTGACACACCCTCTTCTTTACTAGTGTCATAAGATTCAACAATAGAGTTAGAGATCTTGGATGGATGAGAGCAAGGAACCCTAGATGGGTGTCTTCTTTCTCATCGAGTTTGGTGAGTAGCTGATCCCGTGGATCCTTTATTCTCCTTTGCTCTGGATTTTTTATGGTGTAACTTCCTGATGGCCGCCTACACCAAGCAAGTATCCTATCCTCCATGTCTCACAAATTTTACTGAGTCATGAATTGCTAGACATTCTGCTTCATGTTGGCCGAGCAATCTCACATTGATGTCTGCTTTGTATTTGGCTTCTTGTTATTACCCACATCCACGCTCACCACACCTAAAAAGATGGTTAATCTAAATTTATTCGTATATTGAGGGAGAACCTTCTGAGATACCTGTGAAACAGGGTTAGGCAAAAAGACTACAAGTAGGAACATATAAAAATAGAAAAGTACATGAGAAATAAAAATCTTGACTGCTCAAAATTTAAGTACAAACTATATGGAGAGTGAATACTAAAAATTCCTCATGTAAGAAAGAAGTCCCCCTTTTATAATATCAAGGGATGACCATATATGAAAAGTATATATCAAGTAAATCTAGTACAAGTGAATTCTCACCTAAGCTGATGGCAGTATGTCTGTGAGTAATATAGACCTGTTAGTTAATGGAAGCAAGTATCCTATCGTCGGACGACTATGCGAGTTAAGATGAGATTGATGAGAGTAGTCGCCTCATTCCCTTGAGTATTCGTTTGTTGTTGGTGAGTTGATTCATGCCTTATCCCTAGAGTTATTATTGTTTAAGTGCTTTGCTCACGGGATTAAGTCGATCTTCCCTTATCGAACACACCTTCCAGTTATTCTTGGTTGTAGGTATATTTGTCTTGATATGAACCTACCCTCTACTTTGGGTATACTAAGCATTATAAACTATCAGTTAGCTTAAGTTAATAGCCCATTCAAACTAAGATTGCTAAGATAAAATCATAGAATTAGCTTGTTTACCTCAAATCAAATCAAAAAATCCATCACATCATTATAAATAAGTATGACTAAGAGAATCTTATCACACTAATAAATAACATCCCAAGAGTTTAATGGAATCTTAAAATAAAGGGAGATGGACACAATTAAATTCACCCACAATAATTTTAGATACAAAAGTTTCATACATAAGAAATGATTACAACTCACATCAAGAAAAGTAATCACATGACAAGCTTACCTCACACATATATTACTAATAAAGAAACAAACTTTCCTTCTCCCTGATCAAACTGAATTAATGATGCTTTAACTATATTTCTCTAACTAAATAAGGTCATGACCAAATTTCACAACAATAGTTATATAATAACTAACCAAAATATATAATTCTATGCCCAATCAAATAATATTTATGGATAGAGATATGTCACCATATCATTCAACAACCCTGAAAAACTATTAGTTTTTATCCTTAAAGAGCTAAATAAGCTTTTTTATGGATGGTTCATAAGGCATACTAAAGAAAGAAAATAAGACTTTGATTTTTAGATTATTGAATCGAACTTGATATCTACTATGTTATGTGACATCTACATTTGCATAAATTAAGACTAAAGTCCTTTTCAAAGTCCATTAAAAAGAGTTAATTATTTTAAAGATCAAATAACATCTATTAATCATCCATGGCTAATGGAGCATACCTCTAAACCACGATGTCTAATAACATTTCTCTAAACCGCAATGTCTAAAGGTCATTCAAAGATGATGTTGTAGTTTATTTCATTAAAACATAATTGTGGATATCATAGTCTTCCTACCTTAAGAATAGTGGCATTCTCAATATTCCAACACACACCTTTCAATTAAAAAGATCTAAATTATCTTATTTTAAACTCCTTTTCTTATGTAACTACTTCATCAAATCTATAATTTTACCGCATTTTCACTATAAGAATTTACTTATTTATCAACAATTTCATATTATATGCAAAGATACAAGTAATTTAATCTCTAAAATTCAAATTAGATTAATTCTACTTCACTTTATGCAAGTCTATTCATTGTGACTACAACTCATTTTCTTATAAAAGAAACCAAAAAATTGTATTATTAAAAAATGTGATGAGGATACCACATAGATCTTAGAGGAAACTTATCGAAATGATCGAGCATAACATCCAAGAATGATACACTACCTCGAAAGGTAGAAATATCACCATATGATAGACTCAATCATCTAATAAAGACTCCTAAAGCTGATGGATCTACATATATTAGAGATTTTTCTCTATCTTACATGGATGAACTGAGACACGTTTATTTTAAATCGGGTACTTATGTTCCCTATAAGAGAAGTCCCCATAGTAAATTACATCTTAAGAGAAGTAATCTCCAAAGAATACTCTTGATTAAAGTGATCAGCTAGCATCCCTATGAACTTCAAAGTTTAGAGCAAAGAATTGGTGATTATAGAAATCAAGTGACTGAGCTCAAACGAGATGGGTGATTAACAGAATCTAAAGACGGATAAGTAGCAAGCACTCATGATACTAGAAAACTTAATGAGCACTTCAATCTATCTTAATGTATGGCTTTATATTTTTGAAATTGAGAATTATGATTATTTAAATTGATATTTTACTAGAATGCTAGGACTTATGATCTCACAACACAAGATTGTGAAAATTCTTAAGAAGTAAGGACTCACACTAGTAACGAGCGAGAAATATGCAGCCTCTGAACTTAAAACTAAGGTGCCCTAGCACAAATTAAGAGCTCAGATTAACCTAGTATGAGGAAAAAAAATTGGGATATGTTAGTCCACTTCTATTAGAGAAAATGAAACTGTAGGTTTTCGAGATCAATATTTATACAACCCGGATTATGATAAATGAAATAGACTAAGGAGGGTCTTCATCCTCTCTTGATCTTCCAAATCTTAGATCCTCTCAGTATCACAAGGCCTCCCAAGTTAAAACCTTTAAGCCTCTATTCATCCTAAATCGCATGGCTCTAATCTTAATACAAATACAAAATTATATTTAAAATTTTCAAAAATGAAATACTAACTAAACTTGCAAAATAGAGGTTAGCTATAACACACAAACACACCATACAATTATGATTCACAAAATTAAACTTAGCACCAACAGGTGTCAAGCCCACATATCCTAACAGGTTATGCTAAAGGGGCAAATAGGACATACAATATTTAATTTATTTTTATTACAACCCCTTTATTAATTAAGCACAAACTCATACAAAAATAATATTAATCTAATAAATATCGTCCTATCATTCAGACTGCACACAAATAATCCTAACATCCAATTTAAAATATTATATCACAAAATAAAAAAAATTTAATACATCATAACAAAGCAATAATCTAACCTGAATTTAAGATTGGTAACCTATCAACCTAATGTGTGTAGAGGCTAATATGGTATAATAAAGCTAGACTTTAAAATTTGAATTGTTATTTGAAAATATGATTTAATTTATTACTATTGGATGATTCTAATTCAAATGATTAATGATTTATAGATGGATTATAAATTTTAATTTAATTTAAATTTGAGTTGAATTTAATATTTTGAAGAGTATCAGAAATACTAGACCCCACTTAGGATAGGACCCACTCCTCCTTATACTAACCTAATAGGGTGAACAATTCATCAAGAGGTAAAGGTTCACCCTAAAGGTCCACGTTAACATGCATTTTATAAGTTTTAATTAATTTAATATTAATACTATATTTTAATTATTATCTAAGCCATGAATTTTAATTAATTTTAACTCTAATTTAAACCTCAATGGTGTCACTAATTTCATAAGTTATATCTCAAAGTTGAAAAACACACTTAAGGATATTTCATAATATTTTGATTAATATCTTGAATTATTAATTATCACTTATTATTAATTAAATGATTAAATAAGAAAATTCCAAATTAATGAAAAAATATTTAAAATTTATGAAAAATATTCTCTAAAGTTGAGAAACACCATAGAAACAATCCATGAAGATTTTGGGATGATTTAGAATTAATATAGATTTTTTTTATACCTTAAATGTAATCAACCAATATTGAACTTTCCAATTTGCAGGATTAATCAACTAATTATTATATTAATATAACTTAATCTTATCATTTAAAATTCAATTAAGTGACATAACTATTTTTATTGTTTTTAAATTATTTCTTGATGAGAGAGAGATTCATAAGAATATTCCATAAAATTTTTTAATGAATTGCTAAAATCATTTTAATATTATTATATCATAGGTGTTACCATATTAATTTTAAAATACATATGAATTTTATTTAAAGTATTATAGAAATTTTTATAAGAGTCTTCATTGACTTCTAGATTTACGTATGAAATTTGTGAGCCACTTAGACTTAATCTTAATTTCATATACATCTTAATTGATTAATTTAAATTATTTAACTATGACATTTAAAATGCTAATTGTTCAATTTTACTCATAATTTTCTTTGATGTCAATTGTTTATGCCTTAAATGACTTGAGTTTATATTTTCAAAATGTGGTTTAAATTAATTATAAATTCTCCAAAATTTTATATAACTAATCAATTACAACATAATTGACTTTAATTAATTATTAAATTAATTCTAATTAAAGATATGGAACATAATTAAATTTTTGTTTCTTTTTTGACCTTTAGAATAAGCTACATTAAATAGGAGTTAAATTGACTCATAATTAAATTCATAAATTAGCTAGGTTAAAAATAATTTATTGTACATGATTATAATATAGAAATATTAATTATTTAGTCTTAGCTTTAATTATATTTGATTTAAGGCTTCATATAGATTTTGTAATAATCTATTTTATTATTATTTTTGTGTTTGGGACTTATTTTAATTATAGATTTTCTATTTTGGAGTTTCAAAGATTAATTGACTTCTCTATTTTTTTGATTCAATTTAATTTACTAAAAAAGAGACACCGGATTAATCGTGATCATTCGATCAAGGATTAAATGGTCACAAGTTAGCTAGGCCCGATAGGTGAAATCAAACTACTACGCTTGACTTAATCAGGGTTATTCATTTCAAACATATGGAATAAACAATCTTAACTTCATCTTTGAACTCTCACCAAAAATGTTCAAAAAGTAAAATGGAGGGGATCTAATAGTTGATTCTTAATGACACTATTCATTTCTCAAAACAAGAGATCCCTATGGCTCTTTCTAAGTGTTTAAGAAATTTACCTCAACAGAGCTAACATCCGGTGGATTTCAATCAAAAGGTAGCTTTGTTTGGAAGAAACGAAGCTCTATTGAGATGTTCGTCGAGTGTCTCCTTGTCGAATGTTCCAAAGATTGACCACTATTACAGCTTGTCAAATGTAATCTAACTCAATGTTGTAGCGATAATTGACTGGATTTCCAAGCATACTCTTCAAGACACTAGCGCAGTTGTAGAAGTTAGAAAACTATTATCCCAGTTGTCTCCCAGACAAATACATAACCTTCAGGCACTAGCACAGGATCCATTCCATACTTTAGTGCCTCTAAGATGAAATCCTCCTCTTGAATAACACCATTCACCAACAGCTTCTCATCAAGAACCTCAATGACATCTCTACCCTTCGCAGTAAAAGAATCAGTGCTTTCAGCACAGGGAGTAGAAAGCCAAAACCCACTTTGATACAGTGGTTATTTAATATGATCGGGTCACAACAAAAACACAATCAACACAACCAAATCTAATAAACTATCAAACAAACTATCCAACAAACAAACAAAATAGCTCCAACAATTCAAGTAGATGAACACAAAATAAGGATTTCTAACCAGCTAACTCATTCCCTTACGATGGTGATCGAAACCCGATAACAGTCCCAAGAGTAAGAGCAACATCTCCAGAAAGCTGAATCATTGGGAACTAAAAATTATATGAGGAAGCCCGGCTCCCCTTCCCTTTTCAGCACCCACCGGAGCTCCAAACAGAGATTAGTACTCTCTGGCGACTCGACCGGCGACACAGAACAAGACAGGGAGGTCGGAATGCCGAAGCTTCAGGTTTGGAAGCCGGCGGCAGCTGGATTCGCTGGATCGAGTGATCTCAACCGAAACCTTGAACGCTGAGCGACTTCGGAACGGAGAGGGGATAGCTGGGACGACTCGCGTGCAAGGCTTGCTGTCGGGTCGTGCGTGTGAGACGGGGAAAAGAGGTGCTCGGCTGAGAGGCGCGAGCTGGAAGGAGGGAGCTGCCGGCCTCTATATTTTGGCCTCCCGCGAGCAGCGGGAAAGAAGGACGACGGGGATGGCATGTGTTAGAGTCAAAGCAAGTCCCGTGACTGGGGAATAGAGGAAAAAATGGAAGGGTTTTAGGAGTTCTTTTTTAAGTTGATTTCCAATTTTATGTAAGTTGACTGATATATTATTATATTTTCTTTTTTAACCTTAGCTTCTGACAGGTTATTGCAGTTTGGTAGCATGAGTCATTGAGTTTGCCATTATTTTATGGGAAGAATTTGATTTAAGCAATTTGTATTGATTTGAGCTTTATTTCATTTAATTCATCATTTCATCATTATTTTAATTGATAACGATGGTTCTAATTATCTTAATCGTGATTAAATCTTTGATTTAATTGCGAGTTCTATAATTTGAATAGCATGCTTACGGCTATTAGTTAATTTAATTTGTATTTAATTTAAATGAATGATTTGAATCTTTTGTGAAATATTTTAAAAAAAATTGAGATTAATTTAGTTTGTTTCAATTAATTTTAGTGATATTTTTTTTTACCAAAACTTAATTTTGATTTACATTATTAATTCAAGAAGGTTCTATACTTTACTTAGGGACTGCTTGGGATCACTTTTATTTTTTATTTTTGTTTTATATTTTTATTTTGTTTTGTTTATTTTTTATTTCAAAATAAAACATGTTTGATGATTATTATTAGTTTTAAAAACACTCAAAACATCTAAAAGTTATTTTGAGTATTTTTAAAAATAATATTATTTATTTTTGAAAATAAAAAATAAAAACACATAAAAAATATATCAAACAAATATTTTTTTAAAAAAAATAATATTAAAACAAAAACCAAAAATACAAAACAAAATTTATCCCAAACAGACCCTTAGTTTATCTATAATGGCTACTCTCCAAATCATATGTAAGTACTTTTTTTTTATATGATTTAAAATATTTAGATGAATATGTTATTACCTTATCATGCTGCATTGAAATACAACCGAATACTTCAAAAATACATAACTAAACACTTAGAATCCTTTATATTAGATAATATAGTTAATATGTTTGTTCACACTAAGTAACTTTCTAACATGTAAAAATTACGTTAACACCATAATGTCCACTAAACCAATATTACATTTTGTATCAATCTAATAAAAAATTTATAATTTAAAAAACTCTTTACAAGCTTCTTATAATGTTCAATCGTACTAAGAAAATTGTGCACTTCTAATATATTAGCAAGTCTTATTTCACTCAATAATAGTTTTCATCTTTCATTGATCTCACTATATGACTCAAAAATGCAAAAGTTTATACCCAAAACTTATATGTTGAAAACTTAGCTTTAATGTCTTTAATATTAATCTTAAATGAGTCAAATGATCCTTTTAAAATCTCAAATATCCTAATGTCTTGTCCATGGACATAATCACAAATTGGTTTAAGTATGCCTTTAAACACACAATTTTTCATATACATAAATCTTGTTGATGCATTAAACACATCAAAAAGAAACAAATAAAAATTAATAATGACCATAAAGTGTTCTAACTATTGTCTTCACTATATTATCTTTATTTTCCTTTAACTAATAATATCCAAACCTCAAATCTATCTTAAAGAACAGAAGTGCATCTTCTAATTGATCAAATAATACATTAGTTCTAGATGATACATATTTATTCTTAATTTCACCATAGGTGGTGTTTAAAAATATGATGACACCAAGCAGATCTTAAGGGATATTTATTGAAATGATCGAGTATGATATCAAGGAATGATATATTATATCAAGAGGTAGAGATATCACCTTCTAATAGACTTAATCATATAATAAGAACTCCTAAGGCTGATAGGTTTATGTATACCAAAAACTTTTCCCCTACATCACATGGATGAAGTAAAGCAGAATTTATTTTAAGTTGGATTCTTAAGTTTCCTATAAGAGCAAACCCCCCTATGGTTAATTACATCTTAGGAGACATGTATCCCCTTAGAAAACTCTCGATTAAAGTGATTGAGTAACATCTCTATGAATTTCAAAGTTTGATACCAAAGGATATAGTAAATGTTGAAAATCAATTTGGAAAGCTCAAATAGAGAGAGTTCTTAATGGATTCTAGAGGGGGATAAGTAGAAAGCACTCATGATAGTAGGAAGCCTTGTGAGCACTTCAATCTACCATATAGAGGCTTTATATTTTTTAAGAAGAAAATTATATTTGTTTGAGTTAGCATTTTATTAGAAGATTAGGAATTAGATTCTGATAACACAAGATTATGAAAATGCATATGAGGTGAGAACTTACACTTATAGCAAAAGAGAAACAAACAACCTCTAAACTTACATCTAAAGTGCTATAGTATAAGCCAAGAGCTTGACCTAATTGTACTTAGAGAAATGGGATATATTAGTTCACTTTCATTAGAAAGAGTGAATCGATATCAACTCTTTAAACTTACAATCACCTAGAGTGACTGCTAGCTAACACCTCTTACGATTTAAAATAATGTTGGTCAGTCTTATGTAAATGCAAGATAGCTAGGTTGTTATTAATTAAGAAAGAATCTATAGTCCTAAACTCACTCCATAAGATACTAGATCATGATATTAAAGTTATGACTTAGACTAATGCAACAAAGTTTATATATTTTATTTTATTTTGACTTATTAATTTTGGACTCAGGCTTAGGACAATTTATGCCTAAATGCGTGATAAAACTGAGTTATGTGCTAAATCAACAAGAAAATGTGTTCTTCAATATACAAGAGATTGCTCTCACATATCAAGTCTTATCTCTTATCATGCAAGAGTGGAGATCCCTTATTTACAAGAGTAAAATAATATTCATGCATGATGTTGAAACATACAACCATTCAAGTAAGGGGTTGTTAAAACTTTTATTTCTTGCTTAGAAATCTTAGGCTTTATAGTCAAGTTATGAGTTGTTAAAATTTTAATTAAAGTTAGTAATTAGAGTAGAAAATTTAATTTCTTTCAAAAGAGCCTATCACATCCAAGCCATAAATCAAACATTCACATTTTAAAAAACTTATGAAAAGCATGTTATTTCTATTTCCCAATCAATGTAAATGCAACAACCTAACATTAATCATGTAAAAGAATAAAAGGTCAGTGTGGTCGAGTACTATCGTACACCCCAGAAAAGAAAATAAAATTGGGTAATCAAGCTCTACCCTTATATAGCCCGAATTATAATTTATAATGAACATAGGGCTATGGTGGTCTTCAATCTTCGTCTTCATCTTCACTTCATGGATTGAGCACTTCAGGCATCACAAGGCCTCCTAAGTTTAAGCCTTATATCCACTGCTCATCATAAATCTCATAGCTCTAATACTAATCCTATTGTAAAAATTATATATTTTTAAAATAAAAATATAACTATACTTGCAAAATAAAGATCAACTTTAACATACATTCACATCAAATAATTATACTTCACACATTGGGACTTAGCACCTTGTCTTGGGTCACCAAGCCTAACTATCTTAATAGATTATGCTTTAGAACTTAAGCAGCACCTACAAACAAAGGCATTTATAATTTTCATTATTATAGTAGTCCCTTAAGAATCTCCAAAAAAAAGCATCATTAGTCTAATACATAATGCCCTATCATTCAAACTAATGCACAAATAATCTTAACATTCATTCTAAAATATTACATCATCAAAACAAGAAAATCAATACACCATAACAAAACACTGACCAAACCCGTGTGTGAAAATCGGGCTAATGTAGCAAGTCTATATTAGACTTTCTTAAGTTTTAGTTTTGATTTCAGTTCAATGTTTGTTTAGTTTACCATTGGATAGTTTCATTTTAAATGGTTTAGTTGTGATTTAATTATAATTTTAGTTTTATTTTATTATTAAATTTGATTTAAGTTTTAAAGAATGAAGAATAATAATAAATTCTGCTTTGGGTGGAACCTATTCAATTCAACATCATAATCCTAATAGAATGGAATTTCCTCCCTAAGATAAAAATTTTTCCTAAAGGCCAAATTATGATTCTAAGTATCATAATTAATCAATTTGAGTTTATTTGAATGATTTAATTGAATTAAATCTGGCTTAACTAATGTTGGTTGGAATTAGTTTGAATTTCTAAGTTTGAATTTATTTAACTTCATGTGTTCTGATTGTTGATAGTGATTTTGATATATTTGGTTTCAATTTTATTTAACTGGACTCTGATAATTAAATTGATGTGTAATCTTTCTTTGAATTTCACTTTAAAGATTTAATTTTATATGACTTGTTATTGATTGAATCATTTCAAAGTTATTTAAGCTTAATGACCCTTTTTTTCTTTTGATTATGATTATTATTTAAATTTAATTCAAACTAGTTAATATATTTCTGTTAATTAACTTGTGATTTGATTAAAGTTTAATTTGATCTTTTATTTGGATTGATGGTATGTTGTTTATTTTAGTTTGATCTTTACTTATTTGATTTGATTGATTTAATTTATTTCATTGGTTTAATTTGTTCAAGATGTTGAATTTATATCCAACTTTATATATATTCTTATACTCATTTGATTTGATTAAAGTTTACTTATTTATTAATTTGATTAGATTAAGTGAATTAAATGTTTATCATGATTTTGATTAAGTTTGATTATTAAAGTTTCATTTACCTTTATTCATTTGTTATGTTTATTAGAATTTGGTTATTGCATTTAATTAACAATGCATTGTTTGATTTGATTATTTAACTTATACACTCAAAGTTAGTTGAATATTAATTTAATTCATTTTAATCAAATAATTTAACTCAATTATATATTTAATTGAATTGATTTAGAATTTATTTTCATTTTATTTGATTTAATTGATTAGTTTAATTAAGGATAAAGATGTGTTCAGTTTGTTGTTTATTTAATCCAAATGATCAATTTGTTTTATTATTATTTAATTTAAATGTTAAATTTAATTATGATTTAATGGCTAATCAACACTCAATTAAGTTAACTTGGTCATATGTTTAGATTATTAAATATTCTAAGTTAAATTTTTAGTTTATTTAAAATAAGATTAATTATATTACATGGTTGATTTGATTAGGACTTAGTTTATTATCATTTAAATTCATTATGATTGACTGAATTAAAATATGATTAATGATTAATTAGATGCTCATAATTGTCTTGATTAATTGATTTAGATAATTGAAAAATGGTTATCTTAATTTATTCTATTTGGCTTGATTCATTCAGATTGTATTTGGCTTATTTAAGTATTTGCTTAACTTAATTTATTTAAGGATAATTTAAAGTTAACATGATTAAAATTAAAGGGTTTGATTAGTTTCATTAAAGAGTTTAATCAATTTGATCATATATTAATGATCTAATTAGTCATGATTGATTTGATTAAAATTTTGGTGTATGTTTATAATTAAGTGTTTGATTTAAGTTAAGTTTGGTTCAAAGATTATCTTGATATGATTTATTTATTTTATTTTATTTTAATTAAATAATTAATTTATTTATTTTTGAGATTTCATTATCTAATTGATTAAGGATTTATCTTAATTAGAAGTCAATGGGTTTAACTACATTTAATTTGATTGGATAATTAATTTAATTAACATGATATTAAGGATTAATCAAACTTTAGCTTCATTATTTGATTTAAGAGTTTAATTAGGGATCATGCTTAACTTATTTAACTAACAAATTAAAGATCAATTAAACTTAATTTAAATGATTTTTTTAATTAGAAACCTTAAGAAATTTGATTTATTTAATGATCAACTAAACCAATCTTAACTAAGTGTATACTTTTAGTTTCTTTAGCATTAACTTAATTAAATGAGATTAAAGGTTGATTGATTATTATAGTTAATTAGACTTTGATTTAAATTTACTAATTTGATTTGATTAATGTTTAATGAATAATCAAGGTGGATTTGATTTATGATTATTTTAACTTAAGGTTTAATTGATTGGATAATTAATTTAATTAACATGATATTAAGGATTAATCAAACTTTAGCTTCATTATTTGATTTAAGAGTTTAATTAGGGATCATGCTTAACTTATTTAACTAACATTGAATTAAAGATCAATTAAACTTAACCTTATTAAATGATTTTTTTAATTAGAAACCTGGGTAAGAAATTTGATTTATTTAATGATCAACTAAACCGATCTTAACTAAGTGTATACTTTTAGTTTCTTTAGCATTAACTTAATTGGGTGGTTATGAGATTAAAGGTTGATTGATTATTAATAGTTAATTAGACTTTGATTTAAATTTACTAATTTGATTTGATTAATGTTCAATGAATAATCAAGGTGGATTTGATTTATGATTATTTTAACTTCAAGGTTTAATGATTAAGGGTTGAGATTAAAAGCTTAGTCCAAATATAATTATGGGTTGATTATGTTCTTTTTATCAAGTTAAGTAAAGTTTGATTAGTTTAGGTTAGTTACTTGTTGAAGCTTTTAATTTGATTTTATATGATTAAACAAATGGTATGACTAATGATTTGATGACTTAAGTTTACTTGGTTAAGATTAATTTGAGATTTAACTAATACTTCAAGGGGTTCCATGTAGTTAATTTAATGAGATTTAAGTTTATGTTTGATTAGGTTTAGGTTTAAATTAATTTAAATTGAAGGTCATGTGATATTTGTTTGATTCAATTTAGGATTTAGTTAATGAAGATTTAAGTATTATTTTATTTTTTAGCCCATCATTTAATTTACTGAAATTTGCCTTTAGTAAATTCGATTAATATTGAATTTCATAATTTAGTACATCCTAATTAAGTGATTTTTTTTAAATTTACATGGCTTTAAAGCATGAAAATATTTATTATAGTTTTTTGATGTTAACATAAATGTTTGGGGTTGATTCCACTAAATTTTATAATTTTTGTAATTAATTTTTTTTAATTTGATTTAAATTGGCCTAAAACTTGAAAATTTAATAACTTTTGATCTAGGAATCATTTTGCATTGAATTTTTTATGACAAGTGAGATTCCTTGCCAATTTCATCTCCCAAAGTTTTATATTGATCAAAGATGTATTTTGGGGTTAATTAAAGTTTTAAACTTTTAATGATTTCATTAAAACTTAAATTAAGCCTAGCACAATAAGAACTAATTAGAGCTTTTAATTTTCTTTAATTATTTTTTGAAGGATGAACTCAAAGAGGATTTGATTAGAATTTTTAGAGTTTTAGTTGATTTATTATTATTTTCTAACGTTTAGGTTAAATAATTGATTTATTTAATTCAATTAAACCCCTAATATGGTCATTTTGAGGTTTAGAAAGTTTCAGAAGATTTTAATATTTTTATAAAGTTCATTATAGTTATTTATAACGATTTGAGCTATTTTGATTATTTTTCTTAATTTTTTTGAATTTTAATTAATTGTTTCATAAAAATAGGCATTTGAACTTTGAAATTTTGTAACTTCTAATCTACTCATCATTTGCACTTGAAATTTGGTGTTAATTTCATTCTCCAAAAATTTTTGGTTGTTCTGATAAGTATTTTGAGATTATTAAACTCAATTAATCTTAAAATACTCAATAAAATTTGGGCTTTTGGGTCCATTGGATTCTTCTAAAAATGATGAATCCAATGAGCTCTTATTTGTAATTTTTCATTAAGTATTTTATTTTTTTATGATTTTTCAAAGTTTCAGCCTTATTAAAGTAATTTTAAAATCCAAAAAATCCCTATTTTTTTTCTTAACCCAGTCAGTGATTAATAGGCCTCCATTTACACATATAGAATGGTTATTAGCCCGGCCAACACCGAGGTGGTGGCATTTTGAGTGGGAAAACGTATTTGGGCAGGATTGATATGGATCGTCCGATCTAGATCAAATGGTCCATATCAAATCCACCAATCCAATGGGGGAAATCAAAGGGGCTATGTGTTTTAATCTGGACTATCCACCCCATTAAAGGGGAATCAAATGATCAAGGCTTTTCTTCCTCCCACCGATGGGAGGAGGGTCGAGCAGATGAGAGTTACGCCTGTATACCCCTTATGAACCCTAATTTTCTATCGAACTCATCGAAAATTAGGTTGTTTCACATTGTAGCTAAAAGAAATTAAATGCAAGGGAAATCTAAGGATTTTTATCGAATCACATGAGTATTTGTACAAACAAAAAACCTATTTAATTTCTAAGATTTTAAAGAAATTATCTCACCAGAGCTGACATCTAATGGATTTTTCTATATGTATATGCTCCTAGGCACGAGATGAAGCTTCAGAATGAATATGCCCACTTGCCTCCCTGCTGATCACTTTCTCGATCAATGGTTATCAGCTCCTTGTCAAAATTTGGTTGGAATCTATTATTTTATGCATGGAAAGGGAGGGAAATGATATGATTTTAATCAAAGGAGCTCTAGGAGTTGTTTAGAACCAACCAAGAGGAAGCATGGGCTCTCTTTCCCTCTCTTTTTAATGGTGGCCAAAAATCACCATTAATGGTGGTTGGGGAGGTGATGGCCAATCGGGAGGAGGCTTGGAGAAGTTAAAATTAATGGTTTAACCACCGTAAAGCATGTTAATGTCATCCAAGTGAAGATATGACTTATGTTTGAGTAGATCTTGAGTTTTCACATCTTGCCATTGAATTTCTTCCCTCTTGCCACATGGGCTAAAGTGTTAACCTCTATGTGACAAATTTTAGGTGGGGTTTGAGTCCACCTAAGTTATGTTGAGTTAGTTTACACCTCTCTTGACTCATTTCGCTCAAAGGAGTTGAGTTAGGTTCAATGCATTCATTTAACTCAAATAAGATTAAATTGGATTATAACTATGTTTGATTCAATATTTGAAATGATTTAGAGCAAATAATTCAATTAATTTGGAGTTTGTTTTGATTCAAACCCATTTCGACCCAAATTAGGTCTAATGAGTCAAATTGAGTTCTTTTAGATCAAATGATGACTTAGATTGAAGTGTGTTTGAGCTTTAATTATATTTGATTGAGTATTGGAAGTAATTTGGAGTAATTTCTTTTAATTAATCTAGATTTGATTTTTATTTAGGCCAATTTTGGCCCAAATTAGGCTTAATGGGTCAAATCGGGTCAAATGGCTAATTCAATCACATTGAAACCAAGAAAGAGTCATATAATGTTCAAATATATTTCTAAAGTATTTTGAAATATTTAATTTAAATTAATTTTAAAATATTTTGAGTTTAGGTTCAATAGGATCCATTTGGGTTCACCTAGATTAGGTGACTCGATTAGGCTATTTGAGTCATCACTAGATTCAGATTTATTTAGTTTTGTATTCTATTATATTAAGTTAATAAATATGAGTATATAGGATGACCTAAATTGATCAAATTTTGATTACTTTGACTTTTGATTTGGTGGGTCCCACGTCGATCAACTACAGGCCAAATGACTTGATTAACCACTTTAAATCTCATCTAGATTAATTTTTGTGTCCATTTATATTTGTACATTGATTATATCCTTTTAGTTTGATTTGATTTGATTTAGTTTTGATTTTATATGATTTATTTTTTGGATTTAGATGATTTTGAGCTCGAATGGGTTATCAAACCCAATTACCTCAATTCGGGCTCAGTTGAATTTATATTTCAATTTAAATATGTTTGATTTATACTTCTGTTGAGTTCTGTTAGATTTAGGTTTCATTTGGGTTCATCTAATCCAATTTGGTTAGGTTAAGCTTAATAAGCTACTATATGTTTTCTTCTTAATGTGTTGCCTTTTTAATTTAGTTTTACTTTTATATTTAGTTTCATTTTGATTTATTATTTTCATTTCTACTTTAGTTTAGGTTGTACATAGTTACTAATTGTAGTATCCTAAGTGCCTAATTAAGAAGCTTTTGATATGAGGTTGGAGATCCTAATTACCAAGATTATGATAATTATCAACCTCACTTGAGGTTAAAAGAACCTTAGTACCTAGATTAAATCCTAGGCCTAGGAGGAGGGTTCTCAACCTCACTAAAAGTGAGGTCAACAATATTCAACTCTACATAATTTGTACATAGGTGTTTGAACCATGCTCAAAAGGCAAGCGAATTCAGCAGAAGCTGCTATACAAATTCACTTTGAAAATCAAAATTTTTTAACATCAAAGATTTCAAAATAAGAATCAAAGATACATGGTGCAAGTTATGATTTCAAAAACTCATAACTCGAATTCACCAATGCTCAAGCTTGGAGAAAATAGGGTAAAGTCCCCAAGGGATGATTTGGAGTTTTATTTGGATGTGTCGAAGGCACGAGGGAGAGGCTCCATGAAGATTAGTTTGATTCAGTTTGATTTGAGGAATTAAGGAGAAGCTCCCAAAAGATTGATTTTGATTTAATTTGATTTGAAGAGCTTGGGAGAAGTTTCCTAAAGATTGATTGGTTTGGTTTGTGATGGGCTATGCTAAGAAGCGGCCATGAGATTTTATTTTCAACAAATATAGACCCAGTCTACTCTCTACCTAACCTTATTCAAAATGGCAAGATAAATATCAGAGAGAAATAGATCTCTACCTGATCATATTTAAAATAGTAGAGATAGATTTTCCAACACATGTCTGACCTTATTCAAAATAGCAAGCGAAGAATAAAGCATGGATGTCTGCCAGACCCTATTCGGAACAACAAGACAAAGGTAAGCCAAACATCTTCCTGACCTCATTCAAAATAGTAAGATGAATATAAATGAAGAATTTAATCTTTACCTATCCACGTTTAAATCAATAGAGATAGATGGCTCAACACATGTCAACCTTATTCAAAACAATAAGAGAATAACAAAGCATGGATGTCTGTCTAACCTTATTTAAATAGCAAGATAAAAATAAATTAAACATCTATCTGACCTCATTCAAAATAGCAAGATGAATGTAAAAGAAGGATTCTAATATATACCTAATCATGTTTGAAATAGTAGAAATAAATTGTTCAACACATGCCTGGCCTTATTCGAAACAGTAAATGAAGAATAAATCATGAATGTTTGCCTAACCTTATTCAAAATAGTGAGATAAAAGATAAACCAAACATTTGTTTGACCTCATTTGAAATAGCAAGTTGAATGTGAAAGAAGAATTTAATCTCTACCTGACCACATTCAAAATATTAGAGATAGATCGTTCAACACATGCTGACCTTATTCCAAACAACAAGCAAAGAATAAAACATGGTTGTCTGATATTGAAATAGCAAGACAAAGATAAATTAAACATATGTATAGCCTCATTCAAAATAGCAAGATGAATATAAAGAAAGGATTCTAACCTCTACCCGACCATGTTTGAAATGGTAGAGATAGATTGTTCAACACATGTCTGAACTTATTCAAAATAGCAAAGCAAGAATAAATCATGAATGTCTACTTGACCTTATTCAAAATAGCGAGATAAAAGATAAACCAAACATCTGTCTAACCTCATTCAAAATAATAAGATGAATGTGAAGGAAGGATTTAATCTCTACCTGACCATGTTCGAAATAGTAGAGATAGATCGCTCAACACATACTGACCTTATTCAAAGCGTAGCGAATAAAGCATGAATGTCTATATGAACTTATTCAAAATAGTGAGACAAAAGATAAATCAAACATCTATCTAACCTCATTTAAAACACCAAGATGAATGTGAAAGGAGAATTTAATCTCTACCTGACCATGTTTGAAATAGTATAGATGGATTTCTTGACACATGTCTTTTATTTGAAATAATGAGTGAAAGACAAAGCATAAATGTTTGACCTCATTCAAAACAATAAGTTAAAGGTAAACCAAACATCTAGTTGACCTTATTCGAAATAGTGACATGAATGTAAAGGAAGAATTCTAACATATAACTGACCATGTTTAAAATATTAGAGATAGATTATTCAATACATACCTGATGTCCCTATTCAAAATAGCAAGATAAATATATACAAACATCTGCCTAACCTCACTCAAAATAGCAAGATGAATGTAAAGAAGAATTTAATCTCTACCTGACCACGTTCGAAACAGTAGAGATAGAACGCTCAACACATGCTAACCTTATTTGAAATAACAAGTGAAGAATAAAGCATGAATGTTTGCCTAACTTTATTCAAAATAGCATGACAAAGATATACAAACATGGGAATGATTTAAATTTTGATTTTAAATTCACAAGTAATTTTGAGGAGGTTAAATAATTGAAGGTCCCTTTAAGAGCTTAGACCCAGTTAATACAAATACAAGATTGACATGAAAATATAATCATATTGATGAAATTTATTTTCAAATAAAGTCATGCATTATACTTATCCAAATATAGCCCATTGATAGGAAGCATTGGGCGTTTACCTTTATGATTTATTAATTGGTACGATCCCCTTAATAGGCATTTTCTATAATGAAAGAGCCCTCCCACATTGGTTCAAACTTACATCCCACCTTGTGGTGGGCTACAATTGGTCTCCCAAAACTAAAACAAGCTCTCCAACTCAAAAAGTTCTTGGGTGAACCAACTTATTGTGTACTTGAACCATCTGACCTTTGTGTAGCTTGAGATTTTGACAAGCTTGGAGGTGCCGCTCCTCAAGACCTTCAAGCTCTTCCAACTATAGCCTAGAATTTTGCTTGGTCATTAGTGATGGTAATTGGACATCTAATGGAAGAATGGTTTAGACCCATAGACTAAAGTAAAAGGGAAGACTATGTTGTAGTTTTATATGTTATGGTATGGCCCATAGGGCTTCAACTAACCACTCATGTCACTATCATTTATTATTATCAAGTGCTTTCTTTAATATTTGGACAAGAGTTTTATTGAAGGCTTCTGCTAGCCCATTCACCCAAGGATATTATATGAAGTACATCTAATCTATGTTATGCCACCTTGCAAAGCTATTAATATTCATGCTCTTAAAGGTTGTGCCATTATCGGATATAATACAATGGGGTATGCCAAATCTATAGATTATGTGACTCTTGAAGAACTAAATGACATGATGCACCTTGAATTCCCTCAAAGGAATCACCTTGGCCTACTTAGAAAAGTAATATGTTGCTGCTAAGATGATGTGATGACCTTTAAAAGAAGAAAAGTCAATTAGACCCACTATATATGTACCCCAACACTCAAATGGCCATGAAGTTATTGTGGGATGGAGGATATTATCTAGTTGATAGAAGACCACTCCATGCACCTGACATTGGTGACAATGATGTACTATGTCCATGTAATATGTGATCATCATTGGCCAATAGTATCCAAGTCTCCTATTTTTATCATTCATCTTTGGACCTGATTGATGTGCTTCACACAATCTTGAATGTACCTCGATCACAATTTTCTAGGCTTTGTATTTTCTTAAACAACATAGCCACATGTGATCAAAAGATCATCGATATAGAGTCCCATCAACTAGAGCATAGGAGTTGCTTTTTACATAACTTGATGGGCTTGTGATTTCTCTTGAGGTAGTTTATCTTTGTTCAGGTAATTAATAAAAGGCTGCATACAGTCTAATTCTTCATCTTTCTTAGCATTGGAAACCTCCCCTTTAAGAGTATTTTTATCAATGTATTCAACATTAATAAGAGAAAGGACCTGGCAATTGTGTACTTGATATGAACTCAACATTCGGACATGCCATCTCTTTAGTAAGCTTAATTAGAGCATCGACTATGGTATTATCTTATAAAGGGGTCCTATAAATGATAACCTCTAGGATTTGGGCTAATAACTCCATAGTGTACTTGAGGTAATGATTGAGTTTAGGCTTGAGAATCTTGTAAGACCCAATGATTTGGTTGACCACTAATTATGAATCCCTAAAGATACAATTAATATATAATGAAATGGCTAATTCTAAACTAGTGATCAGGGCTTTATATTTGACTTCATTATTTATACAAGGTTTCGATAGATGATAAGATATTTGTAGCATTCCACAATCTAAGGTTAAGAATACTATCCCAATTATCCTTTGCTTAAGAGGATGGATTGTGGTTCATCTCCCCTTTGGGATGAGTGTGGTGTTAATTTTTATGTTATGTGTTGGTTTGGTACACCACGTAGATCCACATATGTACTTATTAGCGTGATCGGGCACGACATTAAGGAATGGTGAACTATCTCGAAAGATAGAAATCACCATCCTATAATGGACCTAATTACTTAATAAGGACTCTTAAGGCATGATGAGTCTTCGAATATACCAGAGATTTTTTCCCTACTTTACACCAAAAAGTAAAGCAGGGTTTATTTTAAACCGGGTTCGTTAAGTTCTCTATGGAGGTAAGCCCCCATAGTTAATTATATCCTATAGAATGAAATCCCTAAAGAACACACTCGATTAAAGTAAACAATTAAGGTCTCCAAAGATTTCAAGGTTAGACTATCAAAGGATTGGTTATATTTAGAAAATCAAAAGGGATAGATCAAAAGGAGGCTTATTTTTGGAAGCCAAAGGAGAGGAGTATGGAATGCTCATGATACTAGGAGGTTGAGTTAGAACTCTAATCTATCCTATGGTTGGGCTTTATATGTTTAAAGTTGAAGAGATTTATTTATTTGAGTTAAAATTTTATTAGAAATCTAAGACTTATAATTCCACAATACAAGATTGTGAAAATGCCTAAGAGGTGAGGATTTATGTTTATGGCCCACAAAGGAAAACATCTATCTCAGATCCTAAATCTAGGGAGCTTTAGCGAGGCCCAAACATGATCTAAGTCTAAGGCAAAAATGGGTATACGGTTTACCTCCACAAGAGAGAGTAAACCACCCAACTACTGGACTTATCACTGCCTAGAGTGGCAGCTAGCTAACTCCTCCTATGCTTTAAATCCATGTAGGCAAGTCATATGCTTTGCAAGATAGTTAGATTGTTATTTATTTAGAAAAGAAACTAAGTCTTTAAACTCACTCCCTAAGAGACTAGAGCATGAGTGGTATGAATTCATGACTTAATCTAATGCAAATTTATCAATTTTTTTATTCTTTTGGACTCTTTATTTTGACACATACTATGAGATTTTGTATGCCTAAATGCATGAGAACTTGATTATGGGCCAAATCAAAAGATAAAGGGGTGTTCTTCCATCAAAAGCTCTCACAGGTTAAGCCTTTGATCTCTAGCACAGATGGAATCCCCCTCTTAATAAGAGTGGAAGAATATGTGTGATGTTATACATACAATCATCAAGCTAAGGGGTTGCTAAATATTTTATTATCTTGATTTAATTCTTAAGGTTTTATATGAGGTTATGAGTTATTTTAAGATTTTAATTATGAGTTGTTAGTGGGATAGAAAATTTATTTTTATCCTAGGAGCCTAGTGGCATCCAGGCCATACAACAATCACCAATCATAAACAAACTATGAAAATGCATAATTTTTTCTAATGCACAAGCTAAATGAAATATCAAATAATTTTATAAAGCTATCGTGAAAGAATAAAAGGTTGGTACAATCGGGTACCGCTGTACAACCCGAAAAGTGAAAATGGGTAGCCAAGCTCTACCCTTATACAACCCGTATTACAAAAGAATAATTATAATTACATAAATGAATAAATTCTATGGGGGTCTTCATTTTTCATATCTCCTCCATTTCTTTATTTGAGCTTGTTTTGGATGTGCTTGTTTCAAAGGTAGCATGGGGCCTCCCAGGACAAAGCCTTCTAGCCTCCGCTCATCCTAATCCCTCATATCACTAATCCTAATTCCTATTGCAAAATTACATTAAAAGAAAAAAGTAAATCTAGCTACACCTATAAAATAAATGTTAGTTAAACACACCATACAACCCAAGCAATTATATGAATAATTTAGACTTAGCACCCCATACATGGGAAACTAAGCCCACATGTCATAATGTGGGTTATGCTTAGGGCTAAGCAACCTACATAGCAGAAGCATTTATATTTTTATTACAGTGGCCCCTTAAGCACAACCCCTGTAGAAAATATGATTAATTTGCTAACATCTAGTCTACGAAACATACACCCTAATATCCAATCTAAAATATTACATCACAAAACAAAATATCCATCACACATACACCGCCCTAACTTAGCACCAGAAGTGGTAATTTAGTATTCTATTGTGTGTGCTTAAGGCTTGTGTGGTATGTCTCAATTAGGCATTAATGTTGAAGTTTTCTAAGTGTAAAAGAATTCAATTTAACATGGAATGTTGGTTTCACTTTAAGTTGTTTAGTTGATTTTGCAAGTTTTAATTTGTGATTTATTTGGTTCCATAAGACCCTACACTTAACATCTAAGTGTTATAAAGAGAAGAAAGAGGATTGTCCTTTTCATCCCTACCTTAAGTCATTTTCTAAAGCTTGTTATTATGACTTAATTTTCCTTTAGTAATGGATTATTATATGTTTTAATTAGTCCTAGGTTTGGGTTCACCTTAAATAACCTTATACATTGTGAAAGGCTTCTAAAGAATAATTTGAATGAATTACTATCGCATGACACATGTTCATTCATTTCTTTCCATCACATGTAACATGCACATGATTGGATCCTAAGTATACCTACACATACAATATGTCTTAGCACACTTAGATGATGAATGTAATGAAGTATATTTGAAGTTTATATTTCATTTAATTGTATTAATATGAATGCATGTCATTTTAATAGAAAAAGGAGACTTCAATCTATTAGCTACATGTACACTCAAATGTATAAAGTTTTAAGCGGGTATGGCGCCATTGTTTTGCATTACGGGAGTGAGGTAAAGACCTCCTTAGGGCTACTTAAAGTTGTGCGTCTCTGGGATATCCATACTAACATACCCACTATTCTCATATACATATATATCTATACACAACTATAAGGATGAAGAGTCATGCAAAAGAAGAAATTAATTTGATTGAATTATGACTTTTTATTTATTAATCACATTGCATATACATATGTGTAAGAGATATGAGTAGGTACGGTGTCAATTTTTTGCACCAGGGGAGTGAGGTAATGACCTCCTTAGGGCTACTTAAAGTCATGCGTTCCTGGGATATATAGACTAATATACCACTCTTCTTATATACATATGAATGTACAATTAACCATAAGAGGAAGAAGTCATGCAAAATGTTGTGTTGGGATTTGATCATATGATTTACATATGTGATATAAAATTCTTTCTAAGCCTTAGCATGGACATACATAGAAATGGATTTGGACAAATGTTATGTTCTTTTCAAATGAACTATACATTTGTAAATCCTATGTAAGCCCATGCAAAGTAAAGAGAGAAGACTTCATACCACGTATCTTAGACAATAAACACATGCAAACTGATAAATATTTCATAATTAGCATCACAACATATATTATAATTGATTTATACACTTTTAAAAGTAATTTTTGATTTGATAGTGATAATAGCCACGCCTATTTTTAATTTAAGTCAACACATGTAATTTGGCATAAAAGAAATCATTTTATTTAATTAATTTTCGAAAGAGATGAATGCATGATCATATATGGAAAACAACATTTAATATGATTGGAAAGAAATAAAAGAGCATAAGCACATGATTTCATTCAATCCAATTAAATCCTAAGGGCAATCATATTAAATAAGATCATTTAAAATAAAGTAAAGCTTCTTAATGTCTTTCTGATTTCATGTTTGATTTGATTGAAGAAATATAAGAAAAGGTTCGTTAATCCTATTCCATGCCCCATGTTCATGATTAATTTGGTTTAATAAGAAATAAGCAATTGAATTTTATGAATTAATTAAGTTGGATCCTTAATTAAATCAATTAATTACCCTTTCTTAAGCTTCTTTAATTTGATTAACCACTTAATTATAAACCATAAATGACATGAACATGTGAGAAAATAAAATTGTGATGCTCCTAAAGAACCTAATGCAATTAGCTCATAATTAAGGATTAATTAAGTTAAAGAATCTAATTAAGTACTTTTATGATTCTTCCATACTTATGGGTTAATCATAATTTCCTTAGAGGGTCTTTATGTTGTTAAACACACAAAGGGGAACCTTTAATTTGATTGTTTGTATTTAAGGTTTGATTTGATTTGATTTATTTGAATGATTTAGTTAAATTGATTTAATTTTATTAGTGTTTATTACATTTATTTTGTATTTGTTTACCTTCATGTAATTTGATTGATTAATTTTTAATTAGATATTTTGATTCAATTAAATTTTGATAATTCAATATCCTTTTTAATTTATTTAATTTAATGTATTTTGATTGATGGATTTTAGATTAGATATTTTGATTTAATTCGATAATTCAATATCCTTTGTTTAATTTGATGTATTTTGATTGATTGATTTTAGATTAGATATTTTGATTTAGTTAAATTTTGATAAATTAATATCCTTTTAAATTAATATCTAATTCTTTTCTTTGATTATGATTATATGATTTACTTTTATGTTTATTTGGTTTGACTATGATTCATTTATTTGTAGTTTGAATGGATTAAATTAATTGAGATTTTATTTTGATTTTAATTGACTTTGATCCTTTGTAATTAGAATTTTATTTTTAAGCTCATTCATTTGATAAGTTAGGTTTGATTTGAGGTTTAATTGTCATTTAATTATGATTTAATTGAGTTCAGATTTGTGTTTGATTAAGCTTAGGTTTAATAAGATTAACTTGATTAAATAAGTGGTTTAATTAAGAGGTGTGATTGATTAATAATTTAATTAAGTACTTTCAAAACCTTTCCACATATGTAGGCTAGTTATAATTTCCTTAGAATTCTCTTAGGTTATTAAACACTTAAGGACATACCCATGAGTCAATTAGAGGAAATCAGATCCATTTTTAAAATTTATTTAAACTAATTAAATGATTAATTAGTTAATTAATCCCTTAATTAATTGCATTGGAAACTAAAGGAAAATTATGGAATAAATTAGGAAAAATATCCCAATCACATTTCCTCAGCATCCTCACAATTAATCAATGTTAAATGGGTCCAAAATTAATTTACTATTTATGGCTTAACTATTCCTTAATTATGTTAGAAGAGTGATTAAGGCATAATCAATTAATTCTCCAAATTAATCAGCCAACAAATTCCAAGAAAAATAGGGAAGGCAAAGGTCATTCCCTAAACATCTTCAAAAAAGTTTGAAATTAATTGGGTGATTAATTAGTGAGTAATTAAGCTAATTATA
Source organism: Cymbidium sinense (assembly GCA_021442155.1). NCBI lineage: Eukaryota > Viridiplantae > Streptophyta > Magnoliopsida > Asparagales > Orchidaceae > Cymbidium > Cymbidium sinense. The sequence goes on along the minus strand of CM038215.1, from coordinate 138,464,044 downwards.
TTTTTCATTAAACCTTAATTAAGCTAAAACCACTATTCAAAATTAATTAAGAATAGTTTTAATAAATTTTCCTCTAAAATACCTTCAAAATGAGTATTTATTTGCATTTTTTGGACTTTTCTACAATTTGTTATAATTTTCTAAGTTTCAACTGAGTTAACCAAATTTTATGAAGTATATTGATTTATTTTATTAAAATAGATCATTTGAACTTATGAATTCAATATCTTTTAATCAAGCCATCATTTTGTCTTGAAATTTTTATGGTAGCTAGATTTTAAGCCTAATTTCAACCTCTGAAAATTTCAACTCAATCCAATTTATATTTTGAGAGTAATTAATAAAACTTGATTTTTATTAAAACTTAAATTACTCTTAATCCACTCATTGGAGTTTGATGATTTTAATTTTATTGGATTCCTCTTGAGAAGATGAATCCAATGAGCCCTTATTTGCAATTTTTTTAGGTATTTTATTTCTATGAATTTTTGAAGTTTTAGGACAATTTAATTAATTTTTAAAATAGAAATCGAATTTCCCACTTAACCAAGTCTGCACTACATGCGGTGCTGACGTTGTGAAGCGGTTCCACGTGGCATCGCGTGGCACGCGGCCCTGTTTGATTGGATGATGCGGTGCCGCGTTAGCAAATGGGCAGGAAATGGACAACGATGCGTGGGTGCTATCAGACCGTCTGATTTGCGGATCGGACGATCCAGATCCGATCCGCGGTCTAAGCCGTTCGATCTACATGGTTTCTCTCATTAGACAGGTCTGAATTGTGTGATCTGCATGATCCAAGCCTTCCGATCTCCTGATCTTTGCAATTTTTGTGAAATCGGGATGAAATCTCGCCCAAATGGGATCATTTTTACGATGATCTTCACCGAAAAATGTCTATTTCATATTAGGCTTCAACAAAAATGAAAATTGCAAGGTTTGTCTAAGGGAAAAATTATTACAAACAACAGATCCTAAAATCAGCTACAATTTTTCTTGAAAATTATCTCGTCGGGGATGGTTTCCGGCGGCGATGATGATTCGAGCACGTTCTTGAGTGGAAGAAGAAGCTTTGGAATGAGCCTAGACCTTTGCCTTCATTTAAAATGATATATCTTCATGTGATTGTCATTTTCTTATCAGGATCCACCCGGTTTTGATATTTTTAGCTTAAGAAAAGTAGGGAAGTGGGTGTTGATGGCTTTGGGGGTTCCAAGATAGTGGAATGAGGAGAATATGCTCATCTTTTAACTATTCTCTCTTCTCTTAAAGTGGATGGACGAAAATCCATCATTAAGTGTGATGGGGAGATTATTGGGAGGTAATGGCTGATTAAAGACTTTGGATTTAGCTCTCAAAGTCTTCCTTTACTGCCATAGGATCAGTCCCATTGAATACGAGTGTTGGGGAGGAGTTGAATGCATGTGATGGGGAGAATTAAATGAGGTTGGGTGGAATCCTATGTGGGGGAGGATCCATGAGGGATTTAATTGGGTTGAGTTGATTTTGGGCTAATCTCAAATGGGTTTGGGTGGTTTGATCACCGCTATGAGTCATGGCTTTGTTTCAAGGGATTTGGCTCAATTTGGGTCATATGGGCCATATTGAGTCAAGTTAGGTTAGGTTGACCAATTGGTCAAATTGGGTCAAATCAAAGCTTAGGTTAGGTTCAAATGATGATTTAAAGAGTTTTGGTATGATCAATTTGATTTAATTTGACTTAGAATTGATTTTGGCTCATTTGGAATCAATTGGGTAAAATGGGTTTGACTCCAAACTTAGCCAAATTGGCTTGGATTATGGGTTAATTCATCTTCAATTGGCTAATTGAAGATGAATATGAATTTTAGTTTGAATCAATTTGGATTTAATTTAGATTTAGGCCAAATTGACCTTTTAGGCCAAGTTGGGCTCGATTGCTCAAATTGGATTCAATTATGGCTTTGGTCAAGTTAAATAATCAATTTGGAATGAACATGATCCATTGGTTGCAATCAATTTGGGTTAGATCATGTTTTGACCCAATTTGGTCCTTTAGGCCAATTTGGGTCAACTTGGGTCGAATGGCTAATTGGGCTTGATTTGGCTCAATTGGTAGTCAAGTCATATTTAAATATTGATTTTGGGTTGATTCAAATCATTAGTTTTAATCATTTTGATGTAGTATGAGTTTTGGTTCATTTGAGCTAAGGGTTGATTTTGTCAAATGATTAAGTTGACTTGGTTTGACCCAATTGATTACAATTGATCATCAAAGGGTGATCAACAATCATGTGGAAGATTTTGGTAAGCTTGATTCAACCCAATTTTGGTTGAATTGGAAGTTAGCTCAAATGGATCCTTTAGGCCACTTTGGGTCAAGTGGACCTAAGTGGGTCAATTGGTTTGGTTTTGATTTAATTCGAGTTTATTTAAACTTATATATGAGTCTTCGATTGAAATATAAATTCAATGACAATCAATTTAGAATCTAATAGGTATTGGCTCAATTGAAAGTTTCAAGTCAAAAGGGCTAAGATAGACTTGACTTGGGTCGACTTGAATTTGGTTTGATGATTGTAGGTTTCATTTATATTTGGATAGATGATTGAAGGAATGATTGATTCAAGAGAAAATTTATTGGTTTTGACTTGATTTGGATGGAATTTGGCTAAGTCCTAAGAATTGGCTCAAAGGGCTTAATTAGGTTTGGATTTGATTTTGGATATAGTTTTGGTCATTTGGATATGGATTTCATTTATATTTGTGAATATAAATGAAGGAATAATTGATTTATAAAGAAATCAATTGAATTTGATTTGATTTAAAGGAGGTTTTGGCTAAGCTTATGAAGGTGGTTCATATGGCTTAGGAAGGGTCCTAGGATTTGAATTTAATTTTGGGTTTCAATCATTTAGAGTCAAATTTGAAATTAGATTTAGAATTTGAATTTAAATTTGAGGTTTGGTTTGAGATTTGAATCTGGGTTTGATTTGAGAAGGCGTATATGGATTGAGTTTAGGCTATAGGATAGGTGATTTCCTTAAGTCCTAAGGCATGGCCTAATCCTATGGTTAATCTTTATAAGTCTCTAGGCTTAAGTTTAGTGTTCACCTAATCACTAGAAGTGTCTTATGACTAAGGAACTCTTTGTGTCTAGAAGAATCCTAAGTCTAAGAGGAGAAAGTTGAGAGCTCACTCCAAAAGTGAGGTCAATAATGAGGCTACACCATCAAAGTACAATTCCCAACAACGGTTATTTGCATTTCTTGAACACATGATGTGTTCATCGTGTGCTACTAGAAAGTATGCTAATACTTATGCTTTCATAGCATGAAGCGGTATGAAAGTGATGTCAAATTATGAAAAAATCATGGACCATCATGCCAACCATCCAAATAGCGGCCAAGTCATGAGGTATTGTAGTGGATTTACTCTAGAAATTAGGTTAATCTTATGAAAGCATATAGTACCTTAGCTATGCAATGCTTCTTGATGGGTGGATAGTTTGCCTCTATAAGAATTAGGTGATGACTTAAGTAGTAGTGTGCATTCTCTTTCCCTTCGTCTTTGTTCTAAGCTAACAAAGTGCCAAGGGAATCACTGTAGCTATGTACAAAATAAGTGGTCTACTCGGGATTAGAGTAGTAAGTACCAGAGGTGTCATCAAGTATTGTTTAATGCTCTCGAAATCATGTTGGCACTTATCATCCCATTAAAATTTGACATCTTTCTTCATGAGTGTAGTGAATGGTTGACATCTACCGGATAGATTTGATATAAAACATCTTAGATATGTCAACCTTCCTTAAAAAGACCTAAGTTGGGTTAGACTTTTAAAATGTGGCACATCTAATATTGCTTTGATTTTCTCTGGATCTATTTTGATCACATTATGTCGTACGACAAACCCTAAAAGCTTCCCTAAGGTTACCCTAAAAGCACACTTCAAAAGGGTTCATTTTTAGGTTATAATATCGTAACCATTCAAAGACTACTCTCAAATCATATGGTGATCTTCCTTTTATTTACTTTTGACTACGAGATCATTAACATAGCACTCAACCAGGCAATAGATGAGCTTATCAAAGATTCTAATCATGGCATATTGGTACGTGGCATCAACATTCTTAAGACTAAAATGCATGACATTATAGCAAAAGATTTTGATCGGAGTTTTAAACATAGTATTTTTTCGTCTTTAGGTGCCATCTTAATTTGGTTATAACTAGATGACCCATACATGAATGAGAAGATTGCATGTGAGGAGGTTATGTCTACCATCAACTACAATATGGGTAACAAGAAATCATCTTTGGGACATGCCTTATTCAGATTTTTAAAATTAACAAATATATGAATAATTGGGAAGACACTAGCTAACCAAGTAGGATTATTTTTCTCCTAAATAAAACCAGTAGCAATCAATTTTTTTACTTCAAAAATGATCTGTTTCTCAATATACAATCACATACATCTAAGAGCTTACTTAACATGATTTACATCAGACTAAATTTCTAGTTTATGAATTGCAATGCCAGGAATTAATCTAGGCATTTCTTTATAACTCTAAGTGAAATAATTTTAAACTTTGAAAGTAGCCTAACTAAATCACTGATTTTAGATTCACTTAACAAAGCATTAATAAATGTTAGACATTGATTATTTTTAGTACCTAAGTTGATTATTTTCAGTACCTAAGTTGATTTCTTTTAGCTTATTAATGGTTGACTTTATTTCTTCCTCTAGTTTTGGGGTGCATCCCTAACTTGGAGATCATTTGGATCGCCTAAAATTTTGATATACTTTTCATATGAATTGGTGTCATTTTTTAAAAAAAAAAACCTATCAAACTCTTGGTTATTTATGATGACCAAACAATATTCATCATCATAGGGCCAACTATACCTAATCTTATTGTTGGTCTTTATTGTGCTTTATGCATTTTTTTCACATTTTCTCAAAGTAATCTAATTTAAGCTTGGATCATGCATGTGGTATCAATCCTTATTTTGCTAAATTTTGAACATAATGAGAGTATCAGTCAAAAGGTAATTCTATTATTTCTTTGCAAGATTCATCCTCGAGTTCTCCATCAACTCATGAACTTAAGGATGATGCTCCTAAGTAAAATTTTGAGGCTTGGAATTTTCACTTAATTTTTGTGTAGCTTTAACTACCAAACCCTCAATAGTCTCTAAAGAGAGTGGGGTTAGAGTTAGGGTGCTCATATACTGGTTGATCCTCTTATAAAATGACAATTTAAATACATCATCACTCTGCTTCGAGACCCTTTCATCATCGATGTTTAGCTTTACCTTCACCTCTAATTGAGTCTGTAAAATGTGGGGAGGCAACCAGTACACTAACTACATATAACTCATCATCTGAGCTAGATTCTAAGTCTATGTAGATGGTGGGAGAGCCTTGAGTTAGTTATGCAGGATCTTGGACCCATTTCTAGCTCATTTCGCCATTTCAATGCTTATGTGGCCCAATCAGTAGGCGACATGTATAAACAAAGCCAACTTAGCGTTGACTGGTTTAAATAAGAAATTCATGATTTGATTTAAAATTACTAGAATGCACCTAAAACTTTAACAAATTTAAAAAAAATAAATTACTCAATAAAAATTCTAAATAAGGCTCATTGGATTCGTCTTTTTGAAAGGAATCTAATGAATCAAAAAGCCCCAATTTTTATTAGGTATTTTAAGACTAATTTGAGTGTCAATAAAAATCAATTTTTTTAATTAATCTCAAAATATTAATCAAATTGATCTAAAACTTTTAGAGAATGAAACTGAGGCTAGGATCTACCTACCATAAAAATTTTAAGATAAAATAGTGAATGGATTGAAAGATATTAAATTTTGAAACTCAAATGGCTAATTTTAATAAAATAAATAATTAAATATCATAAAAAATCACCAAACACTTTAACTAACATCAAAATACTTGGGGAAAATACCTAATCCTTTTGAACCTCATTGAATATAGAATCACCTAATTATATGTTAATTAACCTTAATTAATCTCTTTAATTATATTAGACTTCAAAATTTTGCAATAAATCAACCAATAATCCAAAAAATAAATGACCCCTCTCTGGATTCATATTTTAGAGAGAAATCCAATATAAAACCCTAATTAGTATTTTTATAATTTTAGATTAATTTAAGTTTTAATGATAATAATTAAATCTTAACCACACTTAAAATAATGATCCATTAGACCTGAAATTTTGGCAATACGAAATTAGTGTTATAATATATCTAACATAAAATTTTCAAGGATCATTGATCAATGAATTGAATATTGTGAAATACCCAAGTTCTAAGGCTTAATTTATTTAAATAATTTAAATTAAGTCAAGAATATTAGGGAAATATTTAGAAAAATTTTAAAACAACATGATCAACATTAGAGAGCTCTAGGAAAATATTAGAACCATATAGAACTTAATAAACCTCAAATTCACATACTTAGGGTTTAATAAATCATTAAAATCAACAATAATCAAATTCATTGGAACTAAATTCTAAGGAATACATAATAAACTAAATATTAAGCTAAAATTATAAACAAATTAAAACTCAAACTCTCATTAATCAAACCTTAAATTAGACAAAGCAAATATAACTTAATTTTTTAATTTAAATTAAATTAGCCTTAATAAGTAAAATTAATCATTTATTAGAATGATTAAAATTAATTAATTCAAACCAAATTAAACATAATAAATCCATCAAATTCTAATCAAAACTAACCCTTAATCAAGTGAAATAATAATAATAATAATAATAATATGATAATAATCATAAGTAAAACTCAAAATTAGGTTAATTAATTATCCACATTAAACTAAATTAGCTTAGACAAATCATATTATACATAATTCCTAAGACAAACTTAACTTATATTAAATACTCAATTAAGATCATCATAAACATTCATCAAAGTTTAAATCAATTCAAGTAATCATGGCTAATTAAATCATTGACATTTGATTAATTAAGACCTTCAACAAACTAACCATTTAATTAAGTTATTATGTTATGATCAAATTATTCTTAATTAAATCAAACTAATTAAATACCCAACCAATCTAAACCTAATTTGACTAACCAAGACAAGCCAAGACTAATCATTAATTAAATCTCAATGATTTAATTTAATGAAGATCGAATTGACCATTCATCATACTTTAATTAGATTAATCATGATGAAATCAAATAATTAAGAATAGATCCTTAATCAAATCTATAAAACGAAATAAAAGAAGTTATATTAACCAGTTAACTAGAATGAATATAAACCATTTAATTAAGTCCACCATTTGAATTAAATAATTGATAGCTAAGCTTTAGATGATTGATGATTGACTAATAATCAATATTTAGTTAAGTCAGTCAATTATTTCAGATAAATTGAATCAATTAAACCTACACATTTAATCAGGATTAATTAAACCAAAGCCATCTAACTAAACTTTAAACATTTAAAACCTTTAATTTTGCTTCAAGTAAATTAACCAATTCTTCAATTAAATTAGATTAAAAAATTATCTTGAACAAGATGTACTCAAATTATCTATAACCAAACTATTAGTTGAGTCAACCACTCAATCAAACCATTAGGTTAAATAAAATTAATCATGTGAAACTTAATAATTTTCAATTAAACTAAAATAATGAAACATCAACCTAATTTAGTCAAATCATTTAAATATGATATAATATATCGAATAGACTATAAATATGTTGATCATACAAATTGAACATAAATATTTAATCAATCATGCAAACCAAAATTAATCAAATCAAACTAACTCATAATTAATTCAATCATATAATTGGATTAAACATCACTCAATCAAAGCAACTTAATCAAAATAAATAAAATGTAAACATAAAATAAATAAAATTCAAGTACACGAAAACTTAATACATACACATGAATTGAAATATCAAATCAACTTAATTTTATCAGAACATCAAACTGTCAAATTCAAATAATAATAGAACTAACTTAATCAACTTAAAATATATGAAACAACAAAGCCTAATGACCTTAATAATATTAAATGAAGACTAAAAAAAGATCGAAACATTGGCTTAATTCTAAATTGAAGCAAGTTTAATCAAATTGATGCATAATCAAAACACATAAAATTCAAATAATCATTAAACTAAATTAATCAATATAGATCAATGAAACCAAAGTAACTCAATAAACTTAATGAATTGGAGTTTAAAAAAATCATTAATTAAAAAAATGAATTTCATTGAAATTTAGAAAATAATAATAAAATTGAGAATAAAATATTAAAAACCCACTTTAATGAAATATTAAACTCAAATGAAAAGTATATCAATTTAATCAACCTAAGATCAATCATTAATAAGTAAATGTTAATCAAGTTATGATACATTTAAGTAAATTATAAATGAGATCAAGATAGACATAATCAAACTTATAAATTTTAATTGTTAAATTAAATTTTTGAAGTCAATTTAAAGTGCATAAGTTAAAACAAACTTTAATTGAAATTGAATCTAATTTAAATTCTTCATAACAAGTTATCACAAGGTATATAGGTCGTAGGGCTACTGTTCTGAAGGAGGTCTCAATACCTCTAACCACTAGTTTAACAACAACATGTACCTATGAAAACTAAATTATATGAAGAGATTAAACAAAAGAAAAAAAAAATGTTGATATATTTAAAATAAAAATTATTAAGTTCAAGTCATAAGGCAACATTGACCATCCAAAAAAATTAAGAATTGGGTGTTAAGTTGACAAAGCTTTGCCAAGCAAGGCTTAATCTCTTTTCACTTTTCAAAACCTAAAATCAATCTTAAAATGAAATCAAAATGAAAAATATAACTTTAAATCAATTAAATGTTTGAGGTGAAACCATCCGAATGGTAAATTTGAATCAAACTTAAATATAGAGAAGCCTAATATAAACTTGCCACACTAGCCCTCTTTTCACACACTAGAATATTAGCCACCAATCCTACACTTAGGTTAAGGCAGTATTTTTGTTGATGTATTGATTTTCCTATTTTATAATATAATATTTTAGACTAGATGTTAGGATTGTATGTGTGTAGTTTGGATGTTAATATGGGACGCAAGATGAGAGTACTTTTATAATATGAAGTTGATTACAATAATAATTCTTAAATCCTCATAAAAAAGTAATGATAAATGCATAATACTATTAAGCACATTCATAATATTATAAATTTAATGAAGTTGAAAGATTCTAACTAAAGTTATATTAACTACACTAAAGATCTAAATCTTATAAGTGCAAAAAATTAATTGAAAAGCTACGAATGATCTAACATATAGTAGATTTAAAATAATTAGTAGGAAAGTGGGGAAAAGTTGAAATAGACCTCTACAAATAGTTTATTAGTATGGAGATCACACTCCTTCCTCAGTCCTTCTCTAAGGGTTGTGAGCTCATATGCTCAAATAGTTTGTCACTCATGAGGAAAGCACACAAAAAAAGAGTAAACAAAACTCAAGAAGATAATTTTTATTCCAAAGCCAAGTACCAAGCATTACAAGAGCCTACTTATTTATAGGATTGAGAGAGAGAGAGAGAGAGAGAGTTAAAAATACTCAACTTACCACCATCATAATCACACCTACTACCACCTGCTATCAAACCTACAACCATTATCAAACCTATCACCTCTTCCATACATATCCCAAATATCATACCTACCACCATAAAATCATTACATGGGCCATGATATAAGAATAGCCCAAAATATGATACAAACTATAAGAACCCGATAATACATAGCCTAAATTATAATATAAAGGCTCAATATATAGATTTAAGCTTTATGGTTTGATATCCATTACGATGATGATGATGCTTTGCATCAACACTCCTAGGCTTTGAAGGAATCTCCTCTAGAGAATTAAAATCTATGTACTCTTGTAATAAGGACCCGCAGATATAAATCATCAATAGTAAGTCATGAATCTTCAAGTGGAGAAAGACCTTTCCAACAAACTAGAAACCTTTAAGTGCCTCATTATATATGGTAATAATCTGATCTTCTAAAAATGGATATAGGCGATGTAATCTTAAGCAACAAGATGGTAGAGGAATTGGTGATATAGTATTAACCTTCATGTTAGTACTATTTATAAAGGGACTAGTGTTATCTGTGGCTTTCCCATGATACAATGTTAAATCTAACACATTGAATATTTGGGAATTTTCAGGATCCATTGGAAGATCTATGTCATAAGCATTATCAATTATCTTCCTTACAACTTTATAAGGACCATATCTCTTGAGAGTTAATTCCTTAAGAGTTTCAATAAGAAATCTCTCAGGTCTAACTTTAATAAGAACCAAATCTTCCTCATTAAATTTTACATATCATTTTATAATAAGAATTTTATATTTATTGAATTTTTTTGATGTAAATCATGCATGCTTTGTGTAAATTAAGATGCAAATACACTAGACCAATATGATACAAGCAAATCAATAAGTTCAGTTAGTTTCTTGGATCATAATCATGAAATACAAAAATACTAGTTGATCTTGATTAAAACTTATAAGCAAACTCTATAATAGGAAGAATGGATCCCAACTAGTAGAGATGATATTTCAGTTTAAGTAAATTTCCTAGGCTTCTATTAACAACTTCAGTTTGAGGGTGATATGTTATGACAAATAAGAGTTTTGTGCCGAGCCTTTTCAATAAAGTTTTTCAAAATTAGTTCATAAATCTTACATCACAATCAAACACAATTATCTTTATCTCATGAAAAATAGTCATTATATGTGATGCATCTTATGTCTTATAACATGGAATAAAGTGTGTTAGTTTAGAAAATTGATCAACAACTATTAGGATAGAGTCAGCATTATACAATGAGGAGTAATCCTAAGATAAAGTCCATACTAAGATCTTCTCATGATTTATGGGGACCTGGGAATAGAGAGAGTTAGAATTGTTCCTTCTCGACAACTGATGGTGGTGGAGATGCAATGATATGAAGAGATATAAAAAACTTATCGTCATGAATTATCATTACATGAATTAATAAGAATATTTTAAAATGATGAATATGGGATCTATGTTGTGTGCCTTGAAAGAGATAGTCATTTCGTATTTGATAACCAAGACTAATAATTAGAGGATCAGGTTTCAAAGATTCAAAAATTTGTCAAAAATCTTTACAATTAGGATAATCATCTTTTAACTTTTTCAAATCTAGTAATATTCACCATCATAATATTTAATAAGGTATATTTTACTTAAGGCATCTACTACTGTGTCCTTGACACCTAACTTATGTTTAAGATCAAATGTATACTCTTTAAGAAATTGAACCCATTTTGCATGGCAAGAACTAAGTTTCTTTTGGGTGTTTAGATACTTAAGCACTTCAAGATCAGAATAAAGTACAAATTCTCATAAAATAAATAATGTCACTAATGATGTAAAGTTTGGTTAACAGTATAAAGCTCACGATCATATATGGAATATCATTGATGCGTTCTATTTAATTTTTCACTAAAGAAAGTAATGGAATGAACTTCTTTCTTAAAAACAACTCCAATGATAACTCCAAAACCATCACATAACATCTCAAATAACTTGTCAAATTTTGGCAGTTTTAATTTCGATGAACTTGTTAAAATTTTTTTAGTTTTATAAAAGGCATTAGCAACTACCTTTGTTTAAACAAACTCTCTCTTTTAAGACATTGAGTTATCGGGGTCATAATAGTATTAAATCTATGAATAAACCTTCAATAAAATGTGGCTAACCCATAAAAATTACGTACATCATGAGTTGTGGTTGGGGTAGGCCACCCTTGAATAGCCCTAATTTTTCAGGATCGGTAAAGATGTTATACAAGGAACAATGAATCATAAGAAGATTATTGAAAACATCATAAATGAGCATTTTTTTTAAATGAACATATAGACTTTCTTGACAAATCACTGCAAAGACCTATCGTAAGTGATTCTTATGATCGCTCTTAGACCAACTAAAAATTAAAATATCATCAAAGTACATGACTAAATATTTTCTAATCAAGGCATGCAGATATGAGTCATCACTCTCATAAATGTACTTGAAGCATTGGTTAAGTCAAAAGGTATTACTAACCTTTCATACAAATCATCTTTCATCTTGAAGGCTATTTTCTATTCATCACTTTCTTTCATACAAATTTGATGATATCTACTTCTAAGATCAATTTTAGAGAAAATTATTGATCCAAACCATCATATCGCATATCATTAAGTATAGGTATGGGGAATATATACTTAATAGTGATTTTATTAATAGTATAACTTTTATACACATAGGTCAAGTACCATCTTTCTTTGGGGGTAAGAAAGGCAAGCACTATGCATTAAGATAAATTTTTCCTAATAACATCTTTTACTAATAAATCATCAACTTGTCATTTGAGCTTCACATGCACATCTAGGTTCATACAATAATGTGGAAAATTTAGGAGTGATGATCCATGAACTAGCTCTTTGACATGTTAAATATTTCGAGGGAAGCTCACTAGGAAGTTCTTTGGGACAAATATCTTGATATTTCGATAAAAGTTTATATACTTTAAATGAAAATGATTCAACACAAGGTTGGTTTACAGAGGTTAGAACAACTAATACAAAAATGATATTCTCAATAATCTTCTATTAAAATTGATGTTTATTAATAATATGTAGAGATTTATTTTCTATGAGAGCAAAAAATTTGGGGCTGATGTGCAGTAACCTCTTTAGGCTTAGCTAGACCTAACATAATTCTTTTACCTTGAAAATTAAAAGCATATGTATTAGATCGTTCATAATTTATGACATCCATGTCAAAAAGCAAAGGTCTACTTACGAGAATATGAGCAACATCCATTGGAAGACCATCACACAAAATTTTATCATTATATTCTTCTAATTGAATAGGTACAAGACAACATTGAGATATAGAGATAGAAGTCTTATCTACCCTATATATATATATATATATATATATATATATATATATATATATATATATATATATATATATATATATATGATATATATATATATATTATAATAATAATATGTAATAATATACTAGTGTTAACATAACACAAAACCACTAATAATCCATCAAAGAATAATATAAGAGGAAATCATCAAACACTAGTATATTATACAATTTATCTACTTACATTAAATGATCCATATATAATAACCTTGTCCCCTCAATACATCTCAAACTAATATGACATAATTTTTACAAAAGAGGTTATGTACAATTCACAAAAGCATAACCATAAATAAAAAAGCACAATATTATACTTAGGTAAAGTCTTACACTTTCTTAAAATAAAATTAGTTACAAATATAATATGGTGAGAATTAAGCCCAATAGGTTACATAAAACTTTAAGTAAATAAAGTGAATGAAAAAAAGTAATATATAAATTTATCAACTATATATTCTAATTAGTAAACAAGTCTTATATAAATGGCAATGGAAAAGCGTAATCATAGTGGGAGGAAGGAGAAGTGCGTGATCTTCCACTAGTAAAGGACACTAGAAGTTTTTACTTGGGGAAATCACCAAATCACCTGACACCACCACCAAGAGTTTTCACCACAAAATAATCACTCCTAATAAGTCAAAATAAATATTTATATAAGTACAAAACTTCAAGGAATGTGTCCCTTAGATGAAAACCATTGAAAACTATGACAACTCAAAACCAATTGTCTCGGTATGCTTATATGCCACAAGCTAGTTTTTATTTCTTCTCTTTCTAGACACCATATAAATCGACTATAGCAAAAAAAAGACAACTATAGATTGATCTTCTAACTTATAAACTTAATTATCTCAATCACAACTCCCATACAACACTTAAACGTGACTAAATACATCATTTACCACATAATACAACACATAAAACACAAATACAAAATACCACTATACATAAAATACAACATAAGCCTCATTAGCTTTAGTTTTTGGATTGGAACCGTCCTTTTCTTTTTTGGTGTGCTACACCAATTCCCTCGAAGTCCAAAGAACTCTTCTTCGAAGAGTTATAATTTTCTAGGTCTGGGCAAGTCTTTGCACCTCATCATAAGTCACCCAAGTATCCTCACTTAGGGATTTATCTTTCTACTTGGTTAGGAACCTTAAATAATGATATTATCTAATAGTGCTTCAAGTGATGATGTCATCCACTTCAAAGGATGTTGGTTAGATAGGTATCTATAAATGATTTCTATTTCTTAATGCAAAAATATCATCTTACAACTTTGAAGGTTGGGTAATTCCTTTAAAAGATATTAGGTCATCTACATTTAAAACAGGGCTAATAAATATGTGAGGAGACAATTCAAGAACATAGGAATTAGTATCAAATTTTAAAATAATTTTAAATAGCCCACAAGCTCTTACTTGTAACGTTTTTATATTTTGTGGAAGAAAATCTATTAGGATGGATTTGTACCAATACATAATTACCTATCTCATATTCTTTAAAAATTTTATTTTTATTGTTTTGTTAAGCATACTTAATATTTTGTATTTCCAACTATTTTGTTATGTCTTCATGAAGGCTATAAAAATTACATGCAAATGCATAAGCTAAATTAGAAAATTCATTGGTAGGTGTGCTAGATAGGTCAATTGGTAATCTTAGGATTATATCCATAAACTATTTCAAAAGATGTTTTGTGTTTTAACTTGAAAATGATATGATTGTAGGAAAACTCAAATGTAAGTAAAATGAAATCCCAATTTTTTATGTTCTTCTTAACTAAACATCTTAATAAGTTTCCTGAGGTCCTATTAATGACTTTTTTTGTCCATCGATCTGAGGATGAAATGCAAAGGAGAACTTCAATCGTGTTCCCATTAATTTTCAGAGAATTTTTTAAAAATAAGATACAAATTTAATATCTCTATCAAAAACTATAGTGGATGGAACTCCATGTAGTCTCACAATTTCTGAAATGAACAACTTTGCTATAACAAGATAAGAAATATGTCATTTTAAGCAATCTATCCACAACTATAAAATTACTATCATATCCCCAAGGTGTTCTAGGTAAAGCTAACATGAAGTCCATTAATAGGTCTTCTCATGGTCAAGAAGGAATAGGT
This sequence comes from Cymbidium sinense, assembly GCA_021442155.1. Classification (NCBI taxonomy): domain Eukaryota; kingdom Viridiplantae; phylum Streptophyta; class Magnoliopsida; order Asparagales; family Orchidaceae; genus Cymbidium; species Cymbidium sinense. Next base: position 138,448,884 of record CM038215.1, on the reverse strand, counting down.
AACGATGTGTAATGACCTATCTTTTTCTTAGTAATTTTAGCTTGATGATAAGTACAACATTGGGTTATGACATGTTCAACATCCTTTCATAGAGATGACTAATAAAATATTTGTTTAATTAGGTCTTGTGTTCTTGATTTACCAAAATGTCCCACTATACCACCTGAATAAAGATCACATATAAAGAAGTCTCTCATGAATGTTATAGAGATACATAATCTATTGTCCTTATAAAGATATACATCAATGATAACAAAGGGACTATGAAAAGTCAAGTGTTTGGACCTGTATTCTAAATAAATTAAATAAAAATCAAGGCAAACTTTATAATCTTCTCATAAAGTATTAAATCCAGGTAATTGAAATTCTTGAGAAGAAATGATGAGAGATGCCCTAGATAAAGCATATGTTGTCTTGTTTTCTAGTCTAGGCTTATGTTTAAGTACGAAAGAAAATTCTTAAAGATATTTAATCCACTTAGCATGTCTATGATTTAACTTCTTTTAGAGTTGAAGAATTTAAAAGCTTAATTATTTGTAATCAGAATAAACTCCTTGTGTAATAGATAATGTCAATGCTTAAGAGTTTTAATGATCACATAAAATTCAAAATCATATATAGAGTATTTTGCCTAGTGTCATTCAACTTCTCACTGAAGAAAGCAACAAGATAGTTTTATTGACTTAATATTCCACTAATTCCAACACTTAAAGCATCACAAGTAGCATTTAAATGTTTTATCTAAATCAGGATGTTTTAACACTAGTGAAGAGGTCATATGGATTTTGATTTGTCTCTTGACTTGAGTGAGAAAAATCTAATAAGCAACTCACCTTAATTTCTATGCAATGCTTAAAAAATTAAACAAAATGTATTATAAAATTACTTGTTTATAAAAATATGATGAAAATGGCTTGCTAAGTAGATGATTGAAGACTACATTTTAGCCAAGCTAAATTTTAAAAGTAAGCATAATTAAAGTTTAAATTAATTAATTAAGAATTTTTAAAAAATTTAAAATAGGCCAAGTCATCATTCAATAGGTGACTTTCACCAAAGTGGATACCACTAATGTCACGTTGAACAAATTTTGCACTTAGCATCCATTTTTTCCCCCTAGCGCACTCATCCAGTGTCTGAATTCCATGATTTTGATCTCATTGAAAATCTTACAAAATTTTTTATCACTTTCATGTTGACAACTTTTGACGATGCTCGCACAATCAGCTACAATTTTTACAAATGTTTGTGCAATTTATATCGTGAATTTAGAATTTTGCACCCAGTAGCAATTTTTTCCCCGTAACACACTTGTCCATTGTCCGAATTTAGCGATTTTGGTAACATTGGAAAGCTTATAAAATTTTCTATGACTTTCTTGTTGATAACATTCAAAGATACTTGCTCAATCAGCCGTAATTTTTACAAATGTTCATGCAATTTATGTCATAAATATGGAATTTTGCACATAGCAGCCATTTTTCCCCAAAGCACACTCATCCAATCTATGACTTCAGCAATCTTGGTATCATTGGAAAGCTTATAAAATTTTCTATGACTTTCATGTTGATAACTTTCAATGATGCTCTCTTGATTAGTCATCTTTTTTACAGATGTTAGTGGAATTTATGTCATGAATTTGAAATTTTGCACCCAGGCTTGATTTTTTCCCCATAGCGCACTCTTCCGATGTCCAAATTCAACAATTTTGGTATCATTGGAAATCTTATGAAATTCTCTATGATTTTTATGTTGACAACTTTTGACGATGTTCACTCAATTTTTATATACAAATTTGAAATTTTGCACCCAACAAAACTTTTCCCCAACAAATCATCCTTGTTTCAACCCAATTTAGCGAATTTGGATTTCATAGAAAGTTTATAAAATTTGCTACAAATTTCTTGTTGTCAACTTTCGACGATACTTATTTGATCAGCCACAACTTTTACAAATGTTCGTGTAATTTTCATCATGAATTTGCACCCAGCTGTGGTTTTTTCCCCATAGTGCATTGGTCCGGGGTCTAAATTCAGCTATTTTGGTATTGTTGGAAATCTTATAAAATTTTCTATGACTTTCATATTGATAACTTTGGATGATACTCACTTGATCTGCCACAGTTTTTATAATTTTTCATGCAATTTATGTCGAGAATTTGGTATTTTGCACACAACAATAATTTTTTCCCCGTAGCGCACTCATTCAACGATTTTAGATTTGTTGGAAAGCTTATGAAATTTTATATGAATTTCATGTTAATAACTTTTGACAATGCTTGCTCGATCAGTAACGTAATTTTTGTAAAATGCAATGCTTAATTTTTTTTATCTATGTGGCTAGACAATATGTTCTCATCTTTGAAATATCATAAGGAGAAAATAACACAAGAATGAATGAAAAATAGATAATGCTTAGTCAAACTTTCAACTAATACAAATTAACCATACCTCGGTTCACTAAAAAACTAATAACCAAGCTTGGAGGAAATACATACAAATAATACAAATACAAAAGTGAATCAAAATTAATAAGCTTAATACAAACTAGTATTACAACTAAAAGGTATCAACTGGTGGTCATCGTGAGAGTAGAGATGACTATCGTCAATGAGGTCTGCATGGCATAATCATATCACTATCAAAGTTGTAATGGACTGGTGGTCCTTGCGGTCGGTCTCGTAGATGATGTTCTCGACTCTCCTCCTCCTCAACCTACTCAGCAAGATGTTGTGATGTTAGGTATCTCAAGTTAAGTATCTCAGGTAATGCCTATGTAGAGAGGGAGAAACTATGATACACACCATGGGTGGGTGTCATATGAAATGAAGACGGACCATAGCTGGGAGGGATTGGTGCATGCCATGGCTAGAATTGAGTCCACATGGATTCTTTATATGAATACTACGGAGGCTCTGTGAGCGTATAAGTAGAAGAATTGATCACTAGCGTAGAAGATGGACTAGCATTCACCCCTGAAGCATCTGGCTGTCCTAATGATGAAGTTTCTAGAACATCAGTGCCCTTGTACCTACTATCAGAAATGAGCATATAATCGCAACTCTCTGCACAACTCCTCATTGTTGATTGATTGATGAAATTGTGTATCTTCATCTCTCCCAAAATAAGGCCATAATATATCTTCAGTATTCAATATATGCTCGGGCTATGTGGAAATAAAGTTATTTAGTACCATTTTATTATAAAAAATAATAATTTTAAGGAAATCGCCTTCTTAATCGCTCTAGAGAAATTATTGGATAACATGTAAAGTGAAGATTAGATATTTTGATATTGGCTAATATGTTGAAGTAGTATAAGATGACAATATCCCGCCGCCAATATACAGTAACCATCCAATCAACATCTGCTTTCCCTTGACCATCCACTCACTTGAAGGCGGGATCAACTAGTTTTTCATCAACCTTCAGTGGAAGATCGAACTATTTGAGAACATGATCAAGAAGGTACCACTCAACTCATTTCCAACTAATTAGTGGTACTTAGCAAGCTATATCTCCTCACCATCTAAGCATATATCCATGACTCGTAAGCAAATTTATTGTCAATATGGCTCCTAGTTCACTTATGCATTTTGAAAGAAATATTAAGTATAATAAACATCGATAATGAATTCAACCAACATATTTATAATGCAATGTATCTGACTCAACAGCAGTTCGTCAAGTTTGTCTCTATAAATTCTGATGTAAGTTGGTGTCATCTCTCGTACAAATCCTTCATTCCACCTACACCCTACACTTAATGCATCTATATCTATAGAGTATGATATATGTAATGTAGGCTTACTCACATGAATGTTCTCCCATGACCATACCTGCATTAAATGTTGGCATCCAGTCATATTTGTATGCTTAGGCTTCGTCTCCTCTTGTAACTCCCTGTATAAATGAGCAAGTATAGCATACCCTAATGAAAACTCCCTAAATAAAGCAATATCCTCCAGTAGTAGTAAATGCTACAAGTGAACCTCCAACCTTGATGTAATATAAGTAAATAACCAAGAAAAGAGCAGTACAAACTCAACCTCAATGAGATCTATATAAGAATCTCTATAATATGTCCAACGTATCCACCATAGAGGAAAACAAGTCTATGTGTGAGCTTATCCCATACAAAATTTGATGTGATATGAGGCTGGGCTAGATCATGGAACACAACATGTGCCTGCAGGTGTGCTCTTATCAGCTCATCACAATAATTTGGCCATGAAGTCCATCGCTTGTCATCCTCAATAATATGGTCAACTATAGGTGGACCAACAATCTAAACACCAAAAATCATAGTAACATCCTGTAGTATAATCGTCATCTCACCAACTAGCAAGTGAAATGTATTTGTTAGCAATGACCAGAGCATTCAACAACTATTATGAGCAAGTGATGATCAAGAGGAATCTATTGCATCTGTTAAATAATTTAATCCTTGCTTATAGAATACTCATAAATCTATAACAATTAACTAGTCATTCTTTAAACATTAATAAATGAGAGGTAGCCTTAAGCATTATAACATACACAGAATAAAAAAAAAATTTATTACTCAACAATATATATTAATTTATAACATAACCAAAGCATGTGAAAAAGAACTCATACCATATTAAGATGTGATGCTCTATGTCTACCGAAGGAGGTAATACTATGGTGAACTTCGGCTAGTGAAGGGTCGTAGTCCATAACATGCTCCTCTGCTCTCCTTTGCCTCCTGTGAATGGGGCACAGTGCTCCTTCAGCAAACATTATACCTAAGAACAAGTTGAGATTTAAAACAAATGATTAAACATAACACAACAAGGTACAATATATACCAAACACAACAACCATAAATATATGAAAGTACAATAGTAGACATGTAATAATACAACAACTTATAACAACAAGTTACAACATATAAAAAGTAGAAGAGATTATATATATATATATATATATATATATATATATATATATATATATATATATATATATATATATATATATATATATATATATATATATATATATATATATATATAAAATATAATAATGGATATAAGTAAGTACACGCAAGAGTTATATAATAGTGCAAAAGTTTACATATTACTAGCAACAACCTACAATATGTTACAATAAATAGCACAAATTCTCCAAAACAAAGCCTTTAACTAGGTTAAATCCTATGATGTCGATTCTGAGGCCATGTTGTTCTATTGTGCCTAATATTTTTGCATACACCATAAAACCTGCCACTCCTTATTACATTTTCATCAATTGTATTTTTGTATCTATTTGTTCTGGATCAATTGACCTTTCTTTTAACATTCAATAGAAGATACTCTGATACAATTCCATTAATTATATGTTTTGGCCACTCATTCTGATCAGAGATGACATGAAATTCTCCTTGGTAGGTGTTGTGATAAAAAATCTAGCATAGTAGTGTTAATACATTGAATGTATTTATGGTTCCCAACACAGAAATTATATGAGTGCAAGAAATATGGTTGGGTTGTACACATGTACATGATCATGAGATGGAAATTCTCTCTTGTTTAAGGTGTTGCAATAGAGAATATGAGGCATATGACTTATATGTCTTTGTCCCAACACAAAAATCACATGAGGGCAAGAAATATTATAGGTTTATGGATGTCTACACATGCAATCACCACTCAACCGGTTACAACACTTGAATATCAAATGACTTGATCCGGTTGGTTCCAAAATCTTTTTGCCTCTCGCTCATTACTCTCAGAAAAATGTCAGATAAGGTTTGTTGCTCTCTCAAGTCATTTTAGGAAAAGGGAGACAATGTTATAATATATTACAAGAAGGGCATGAAGGTTATGTTTTGCTTTTAAATTGGAAGTTATATATGTAACTACCATCATGAGTCAAAGACTACTATTGCACATCCCTTAAAACAAACCATTCATAAGCTTCTTGCTTTATATTCTTAATATTTGTCATATACCATTTGAAAATGTGCATATCATCAATATTATCTACAACATACATCTTCTAGCATATCAATTCAAAGTCTCCTATACCCATTTGTCGAACAACTTTTTTGAAATTTTCCATAAATATCATAGGCAATATCGATGCATAGCCCAAAGGAATATTTCTCTACTACCACGAGCAAAGCCTGTGTGTATATCAAAATGATGCACAAATTACCTCTTGTAGAGACTATTGGGATTACTTCCTGGAGTGTTCTTTGAAACCAAATTCATGACTCAATACATTCAGATTCAACAACTATAAAGGCCAATAAAAATAAACCAGTTATCGACATCCCAGAAGAGTACGCAGAAGAGTCCCCTATACTCAGTAATTAATCATCAAGACATATAACCAAAAATCCAAATGACCAAATACGTAATTGAAGGCCCAAATGACCAAAAATAATTTGATTATGTTGAGTACTTGACTAAAGGCATACGTTAAACATAGTGGTCATAAACTTCTCTAACGATCAATAGAATTCCTCCCAACTTCTCAAAATAACCTTAATTGCCTTACGGCGTGCATCTAAGGTCTTTATATAAGACACTCTTATATTAAATTTTGATTCCATATGACCTATAATTTCTCTAGGTTTCAAATTTGTTGACGTCTAATTGTAAGTTGAATAAAATAATTGATAAACTATGATATACATTATCTATGCCCAGATTCAACGCCAATGATTACAAGTATGCAACGACCTAATACTGCCAATCTTCCATGCACCACTAAATCTCTTGCTTTGAGCTTGCATGTAATCACCACATGTATGGTTTAGTATGGTGACCATGATACATGTACAGTATAGTGAATTTATCTTTTTTTGAAGCATATATCACAAACTCAACATTATTTATTATAGACCATCCCTGAAGAGAGAATTAAACCTGCTTCTTGTCATAAAAGCACATACCTTCTAAAAGCTCATTTGGAATGCAGCTTTCTTATTTGAAACTTGATTCTTCTAACAACCCATCAAATGTAAGCTCATCATCTCACTACCTAGCTATTGGAGAACTACAAATATACTCATTATTAGATAACAAGTGCTCTTTAGTGTGACTTATTTTGAAAGAGTAATCTTTAATTAGGTCTCCACCTAGGAAACATGCCTTTGAAATAGGTTCTTCAACATTTTCATTATCATTGTCATTAGTGTCACTACTTGTTGTATAGTTGCATACCCCTCATCATTAGTAGATAATAAATCAATGTAATTACCCTGAGATTCACTCATAAAATTAGAACTTGTCCCAATAAAATAAGCATATTCTAATGGAGCAAAATCATATGCTTCAACTTGAGTAGTAAATTGTGAAGCTTGTGTGCTTTATTTATTTCTAGCTAGAGGTATTTAACACTCCTCAGTAGTATGTACTTCTCTTTCTTCGAATATTATTTTATGAACTTCCACATAAATGATTATAAGTTGCAAACATACTATATTGATTATGGACTCACAAACTTCATCATCAGTTATGTGAGTTGTGATAAATCTAGCACCAATAGGAAACTGACTTATAAGGATCACGTGAAACATTGCTGGATCAAATTCCAGTGACCTCATAATTCACTTTTATAAGTCCGTGAAATTAATCTGTCGTAGGGTATGTATAAGACGGTTCTTCCCACTGGTATAAGTAGAGATAAAATCTCCTTTAATAATAAGTTCATTGTCATAATATAAAACTATGCAGACTATATCTAAACTCATTTTTAACTTATACCAATATGACACAAAGAATCATTTATCTCACCTAGTTTAAGAAAAAATCAATTAAAAGGAATGCACTTTAAACTAACTAGAACTCAAATCTTTATTATCGTATCAAAAATATTACAATCAGAGGATTTATAGAGTTGATTGTGTCCTAATATGCATAAAAATACTTATGTATTTAAAATATCAAGTATTTGTTAAATCCCTAAAAAGATAAGAAAATATCCAAAACATATTAATCAATTATTAAAAATGAGATATGTAAAAAAGAGTTTTTTTGTATTAAGTAGCCCAAGGACATGGTGTACTCTATGAATTTTTTATTTTTAAGTTCAAAAATACAAAATATAAAATAATAATAATAATAATAATAATAATAATAATATGTTCCATTAAAAATATGCAAAAAAAAAAATTAATCTTTCACTCAAATATTATGGGCTTCAAAAATTCACCACCGACCTCTCGATAAAGAGAGTATGATTTATGTATCAGTGAAATTTTTAGAAGATAGATGAAATAGTAGAAAAGACACTACCCAGAGATTTTGTCCTCATTTTGTGAGGACTTTAGATCTAGTTTCAGGTTTCTATGCCTATAGTTAATTACTCCCAATGCCGAGAGAGAACTTTCGATTAATATTGATCATTATGAATGTATATATCGTAAAACATGTGGAGTTTAAATTTTTAGAATTTATGAAATTCACCATTATTTAACTTAAAGAACATAGTTGGTGGAATGATCATGCCCAGATCCCATGATTCTGGCCATCATCGTGACTGCTGCCCCCCTACTACTTAGTAAGAGGAGGTAGTCGACCCAACCTGACTGAAGGATCCTTGTCAGCATCCATGGGTTGCATCGTCCAAATGATCTTGGTACACTTGGGGTGGTGTTTATCCATGGAGACAATCTTAAGTCTACCTTAGCTGACAAAAGGGCTTTGTCTCTATCAAATATGCCCCATGATTCATAACTCAAAAGATTGAGCCATTGGGGAATATATAGGCTACAATCGTGATCCTAATATAATGGTGTCATTTGGCATCAACCACTAATCAATCGGGAGGACTTCATAACCACATCATATGTGGAGCTACCGCCCAAACCACATGAGAATGGGTCATGTCCTTATTGACATGAGATTATTTGAGTTTGAACATATTGACTTGACATTAACATTTTGTGAGCTAGAGTTTTCTTAATTTGTCATTTCCAACAAACGATGGTGGATAGGTGGATAAATTATTTATTTTAAGTATTTAAATAATAAATTTCATTTAGTTCAGATATTTACTCAGTTGAAATTTAATTTTATGATGAATTAGTTTAGAGCTCAAGTATCCCTTGATGATAATATCCCCTCCAGTTGAGATTTTCAATCAACGCCATCATCGGGGTATGTAAGTTTGCTTAATCATTTAGTTTATTATTTCAAATCCTATCGATTATATTACTTTAATAATGAGGATCAGATCTAGATTTATATTTTGAGTATTTTGAGTTTGAGGATATTAAATGTAATATCAATTTTGATAATGGTTACCCCTCTAGTTGATATCTTCAACCAACTTAGCTATCATTGGGCCAGACTTTGTCAACTCTACATATTTGCTAGTAAAGGATCAGGTATATGACTTATGTGTAATTTAAATTCTTTAGAAATTTGATATCATAATAGACCTTATCAACTCGATTGAGGATTGGGTCATATGATCTACTGTAATTTAAGTTCATTTAAAAGTTGATCAGTTAGTAGACCCTGTCAACACTATTTTACGCATAGAGGATTAAGCCTACTATGATCATATTCTACGAGTTGAATATTTATCTCTTTCATTGATTTGAATTAGCATATGGAGACATTCATTGGCTTATATGCATATAGTCATAAAGGATTGAATAAATTTCATCATTCCTCCTCTTTTTTTTAAACCCGCACAGTATCCTCAAACACAAAGTTTAGGTGCTTCGTATAAGTTTCGGGGCCCATGTGGGTATTTAGTAATTTAGGTAATTTTATTTCTAAATTTTGAGATTAATTTCATATTTATTTAATCTCAACTTAGCCTGCACATCCTTTTCAGACATTAAAATTTACACTTTAAATCTCTATGTTCGCACAAGCATGTATTTATAACTTAAATAATTTTACCTAATTAATGAAATCATTGATTTGAAAATCATAATTAGAATGAGAATTTTCTATTTTTTGGATTGAAGGAAGCTCCTTCATTCGTGCAGAATTTAATTTAGAGTCGCCTTCTGTCTGCTTGAATGAAGAATTACAGATCCAGTGGCGTAGTTATTTTAGACTTTTATTGCAATTCAAATCATTGTATTCTTGCTTGCATTTAAATTATTAATGAGCTAAATGTAAGCAAGATAGTTATTTAGCTCGCACTCAAGAAAGATCAATTGAGTTTGCTGCAAATGTCTTGCAACTCCTATTCAACTCGCTTTCATATCAGAATGCTAGCTTTCAAGCTTGTTAAAAGCTTCCTATGATCAAATTGTATGTTTAACTGAATTTCTCTTTATATTATTTAGAGTGAGATATTATAGGAGATGCACCCAAGTTCATTGACGAGCTATTAATTTATTGTGAGTCTCATTTAATTTTTTTTAAATTGCTTTTTTTGTTGTGTAATATGAGTTATAAAATATGATGTATGTGCACATCTAAAAGTCTTGGCTATGCTCATCGACAAACTACTTGGCTCCACCATAGATCATTGTTGCATAAGATACAAAATAATCCAATCATTCATTAAGGAGCTTTAACTATGCTTGCCAACATGTTAGCTCTGCCATAGATCTTTTATGAATCTCATTCCATTTCTTCTCTTTTTCTTCAAACATGACACTTAACAAATTTCCTATGATTTTAGTTTTACATTCAAATGCAAACTCAAATAGACCTTGAAAGTGTAGCATTCAAGTTTCTTTGAAGTTTATTGTAAGCTCTTTTCCTTCTTTTTATTTCATTTTTTTAAAATTCATATTTATGTTTATTTTATGAAACTTTACAATCTAACATAATTAAATTCATTTAAAATTATTGTATTTTTAATGTGCTTGATTTTTTTTAAAATAAATCTTGATTCTTCTCCTTTAAGTCAAAATTTAAATTTAAATTTTTGGTATAGAAGCAATATCTTTTTTACGCATCTCATGATGGTTGTTGGTGTTTTAACCGCTTATTTTTCATCTATCAAATGATGCGTTCTTACGTAAAGAAAAAAAAACATTGCACATTTTCTTTATACATTCAAGCATTTACATCCCACAATAATAATAATTTTATTGGTGAAAAGAATTGAATAATTATTGGGTTATTATTTGGGTTGAATAGGTGGGGCTTGCTTAAGAACCCAATGGAGTTCCCTCTTGATTAAAAGAGTGGTTGTCGAGAATAACGAGTTCTCTCTGATTCTCTAAGTTGTGAAAAAGGAAAGCGAGAGCTAAATGAGGGAGAGGAGTCAGTGGCTATGGGGTTGCGATCGGACGGATAAATAGGACAAGAGGTCGAGATCTATTGTATTTTGTTCGGCTGGAAGAGAGGATAGGAAGTGTTCGGCTAGGGTTGTTCGGCCAAGAAGGGAGGAACAGAGGGTCGCTCAGTTAGGAAGAATCTTGGCTGCGAGTTCATTCCGAACAGATGGGAAAAGCTGGAACAGCTTGATGTTTACAGGTGGAGTCGAGTGTGAGGAAGAGACATGTGGGAATGCTAAGATGAAACCGAATGTTTGTCTCGACTGTAGCCACCTAAATCAATTCAGCAGATTTGGGAAGGTGAGGAAGTGGAATTAGAGAACAGAGAGATGGAGGATGGATATCTCAGTTGTTTTCAAATCCTCAGGAGCTGATGGGAGAAAGAGATGGATGAGGCGATTCATTCCTGACAGGGTAATCAGAGGAGAGCCTACCGCTTGCGATTCATTTTCAAGAGGGTAATCGGGGTGAGAGAGAGAGAGAGAGAGGAGAGAGAGAGGCGGGGGAGGAAGAGCATCACCTTTAGCTTGAGGAAGATAGGAGCAAGTGCGGGATTTCTATGAGGACGAGCGGGTAGGAGAGTGGTTTCGGCTGCTAGGCCTTTTTTTTTTTACCCAAATCTTTGAGAAATCTCCCGTTATTTGGCTGATTAAAGGCTCTTAAATACACGTTAATATTTTCATATAGCACAATAAATGGTATTTGAAAATTTTGAATGAAATTAAATTTATTTTGGAATAATTTATACCCAAATTTTTTTGAATTGATTCTGAAATAATTCAGATATTAAGAAATCATATTTGATCAATATTAAAATAAATATCTGAATTTAGTTATTTTTTTGATCATATCTATGTGAAGAATTCATCAAAATTAATCTCATGTAATATGGATATTCTATTTGAAGTTTTGAATTCGGCGTAGTGTTTCACAATCAGATTTACTCTTGAGTAATGTAGTCAATCATGGCAATTGAACTTAATTCTTACGTCGTTCGTGCGTGGCTTACTTGTACACCACACTGGTGAAAGGTCTTGATAGTTTTCAATGTTTTGCGATAACGCATGATTTCGAAAGAAGCTTATTGACGTCCTCGATTATAATATGTGTGAAATTGCCTATCCTATTTATTTTCCTACATTGGATGGCAATTGATTAAATTAAAATGTCAATTTAAGTTAATTTTAATATTCTGAACGTATTGGTGCAATTAATTTCATGATAGAGGACACCTCGATCAACTTTGATCACAATCCGTGCGCTTCTAACTCTCATTTTCATGATGCTGCATCTAGTCCTTGGTAATTTCAATATATTTGCTTAATTAAACATACAAAAATTACTTATAGTCAACAAATGCCCCTCAACAAATATGGTGTATATATGAAGCGGGCTATGTTTGTTGCAAACTAGTTGACCATATAAGATTTGACTTGATTTGTCTTTATTACTCATCAGGAAGGAAGAGAGATACCTTTAGTCATATGCCTAATGCTATGATGGGCTCGTCGAAGGTCTCAACTTAATGGTTTGTATATTTGATCTTCCTTCGCCCTTAGCTTCATGCTTAGTAGACTTGGTGAAGGAAGAATTTTGTACATTTTTTTATTTAGGTTTCTTCTATCCTAGCTTCAAGCTTGACGGACTTGATGAAGGATTGACTGATTTGCCTAACTTGACTTTTCAGGAAAATGTGCATACTTTGGCCATTTGCTTGTTGCTTTGGTAGACTTATTGAAGGATTAACCTGATTTGTCGAATTGACTTGTCAAGGAGATGTGCATACCTTCAGCCCTTTGCTTATTGCTTTTGGTGGACTTGTTGAAGGATTAACTTGATTTCTCTGAATTGACTTGTCAGGAGAATGTGCATACCTTCGATCCTTTGCTTATTGCTTTAGTGGACTTGTTGAAGGATTAACCTGATTTATCTAAATTGACTTGTCAGGAGAATGTGCATACCTTCGGCCCTTTGCTTATTGCTTTTGGTGGACTTATGAAGCGTGCGAGCCGGTGACCTAGTCTTCAAGAAGTGTTAGGTTTATGGAAAGAAGCCATCAGTCTGACACTTGGTGTTTTAATAGGCTAGTTGACTACAAAGTTCTCTTAGTTCACTATGATCTTTTTACAAACTTCAGGATAGCTTCCTCGGCCCTGTGCTTGCTTTGTCGGACTTGTTGAAGGAGTTGTATAGGTCTGTGCATTGTGGTTGCTCAGACATCCCCTCATATCTTCTATTGATTCTTCGATCAATTGGAAAGATTCTTCAGATATGGATCACTTAAATTCATTGAGTTGGGTCAGCTTTGGAGGATAGACAACCATAGTCATCAGGCAAACAAGAGAGGGCTCTTTCCTTGTGACCTTTCTTTTACGGTTTGTTGCATCTCAGCCATATTTGGGCTTAGTGATTCCGACGGAACTTGGAAGCTTTTTCTCTTGTTCTTTGAGATTTTGATGAGTTTGGGAGGTGAACCTCTAGCCTTTGAAGTTGTCCTCTACATGTCCTGAGTGGCGTAATCTTGCCTATTATTAGTATAGCCACCTGCGACTTAAACAAATATAATTTCAAATGTTATTTGAGGATCTCAGCACAAGATGTGATGTCAACCCAAAATAGACATAAGTGCTTTTCTAATATAAAAAATTTTAAAATGTCCCCTGTCTAACAGGGGAATTTTTGAGCTAAGATTAGATGAGACTTATTGTCAATCATATATATATATATATATATATATATATATATATATATATATATATATATATATGATATATATAATGTATATCTAATCATGCAATCATAAGCACTTATACATGATACTTCTTGAGATAATAACCATTGATGGGTGGCATGAATATGCATACCACTGAATCATAATTTGTAGGCTCCTCCCTATATACTCTACGATGTAAGGGCATTCTCAATTAGCTTCAAATTTACCACCGATTCTTTTATGAGGGATTATTGCTCTTCTCGGCACTAAGATCAACTCTCCTCTTTGAAAAATTTGAGGATGCACTATTCCATCGAAGGCTTTAGATATTCTTGCTCGATAGATTTCTAAGCTTTGTTGGGCTTGAAGTCTGATTTCATTAAGCATGTCAAGCTCTTCCATCAATAAACGTGTGTTCTCCTCTTGTGATATTATACTAGATGGCTACTCGAAGTGATGGTAGTTCGACTTATAGTGGCAAAATTGCTTCGACTCCAAAAGTTAAAGCATAAGGAGTGGCTTTAGTTGGCATCTTGTAAGTAGTTCGATATGCCCATAACGCCTCGAGCATTTTGATATGTCACTCTCTTTTGTTCCTCATGAGGATCTTTTTGAGTAGCTTGATCAGTATTTTATTAAAAACTTCTGCCAAATCATTGGCTCTTGATTATAAATTGATGAAGATTGTCAATCAATTTTATATCGATCAATGAATTTATAGATCTTTACACTCTTAAATGGTGGGCCATTTTTTAAGATGACTCATTGTGATATACTGAATCTATAGATACATTATGAGTGAATAAGTTGATGACTCGATCAGCAGTAACTTCTTTAAATGGAGCTGCTTCAGCCCACTTGGAAAAATATTTTGTTGCTGCTAAGATAAAATGATGACCTGCTTACGATGGTGGATCAATAGGTCCGATTATATCTATTCTCCAACACTCAAATGGCCAAGATGCAACTGTTGGATGCAGTGGATTCAGAGGTTTATGAATGATATTGCCATGGACTTGACATTCATAACATCTTTTGCATGGTTGATACAATCTTTCACCATTGATGGCCAATAATAATCCATCCTCTTAATTTTGATTGCCATTTTAGGACCTAATTAGTGTGCAACACAAAGTCATTCATAAATTTTAGATATCTCTTTACTAGCTTCCTTCTTCCCAAACATCATATCCACATTTGTTCAAAAGTCCTACAATATAAAGTATCATTGACATTAGCATATCATAGTATTCTCTTCTCCATTTATGAGGCTAATGATTTGTTGCTTGACAATTTACCTTCTTTAAAATAATTGATGAAGGGTTGTCTCCAATTATCTGGTTCTTCTACTATGAAGGCTTCTTATTGTACTTCTAAAGGTTCTTTGAATTTGTGTTCTTTTTTAGCATGCTTCGGTTGTTTAGTTTTAAATATTTTCAATGAGTGTGAGGATCAATCAAAATTGCATCTTGTTGTTTACACTTGATAATCCCTCTTCCAGTGGAGAATATGGATTCACTGGCTGTAGAACTCGATGGGAAAACTTCTATCAACACGTGCTCTTCATTCATGATTGCCATCTCTTTGGCTAGTTTAGCTAAATAGCCTGCTTTACTATTTTTGGATCGAGCAACTCGAGTCAATGTAACATTCAAAATTTATGTCATTAACTCGAGAACTCACTTATGATAATGGGCTAACTCAAGCATAGTGATCTTATAGATTCCCAAAACTTGATTGATGATCAGCTCAGAGTCTCCAAAAATTTGTAAATTTTGGATACCTATGGAAATGGCTTCTTCAAGATCAGATATCAAAGCCTCATACTCACTTCATTATTGGTTCGAGGTCAGTCAAGCCATATGAATGTCTTATGATGCCTCCTTTTAGGTTATATGAATGAGGCCAATATCGCTCACCTTGGGTAAGTTTGGAGGTTGTCCTGGCTTCATCGATGATGCTCCATCAAAATACATCTCCCATATTTGCAACTTTTCTCTTTCGTTAATAAATAGAATCTGCTCATTGGGCAAGTCATTCATTGATGGTGAAAAGAAGGAAGTATGCCAAGAACTGTCCCTTTACTTCTTTCTAGGGTATGTAGGTAATATCGAATTATAATAAGAGTACTACCCATCGAGCTAAATGACCTGTCAATGTTGGTCTCATCATCAAGAACTTTAGCGATTGACCTTTAAGATTAGTGTGATTTTATGAGAAAGCATGTAACGGTGAAGCTTCTGGACTACGAATATCAGTGCTAAATAATGCCTCTTTATTGGAGAGTAGCATACTTCAGCTCCTATTAATCTTTGACTAATGTAGTATAATGTGCTTTCTCTATTTTCTTCATTGTGTTGTGCAAGTAAAGCCCTGAGGGACTCCTCTAAGGCTGCGGTGTATAAGATAAGAGGTTTCCCTGGTATAAGAGCTACTAGAATTGGCGGATTGAGTAGATATTTTTTTAATTCTCTCAAATGCTTCTTGGCATTCCTCATACCATTTGAATGGAGTGTTCTTTTTCATTAGCTTTGCAAAAGGTTGGCATCTTTCTGATAGGTTTGATATAAAATGTTGAATGAATACGAGTTATCCTTGGAAAGAGCGAAGCTAATGAAGGTTCCTCGGTGGAGGCATCTCTACAATTGCCTTGATTTTGTTGGGGTCAATCTCAATTACTCTATGTCTTACAACATATCCAAAAAAACTTCCCGAGGAAACCCCAAAAGCACACTTAAGAGGATTCATCTTGAGATCGTACTTTCTGATCGACAATCCTTAAATCATCTAGGTGATCTTTTCGATCAATGATTTTAATGATGAGGTCATCAACGTAGCATTCTACTTTCTGATGAATCAACTCATCGAAGATGCATATCAAGACCCTTTAATATGTACCTTCGACATTCTTCAATCCAATGACATGACTGTGTAATAATAAATACCAATTGGTATTGAATGATGTGCATTTTTCATCTTCAAGAGCCATCTTGATCTGATTATACCCCAATGATCCATCCATAAAGGAGAACATGTCATAGTTAAAGGTGTTATCCACTAAATTCTAACAGAGGAAGTTGGTAATCATCTTGTTTAAATCTCAAAAGTTGATGCAGACTTGAATCTGATAATTCTTCTTCTTTATGAGAATAATGTTGGCTATCCAATTTGCATACTTCTCCTCGCAAATGAAACATGCTTCAATTAGCTTTTTTTGTTTCTGTGACCACTTGTTCTTTAACATCCAGCCTCATTCTTCTAGAAGCTTGTTTGACTGGTCTTGAATCAGAATTGATAGCTAGCTTGTGAATTGTCACATCAGGGGATAAGCCAAAATCTCATAATATGTTCAAGCAAAGCAATCCCTAAATTCACAAAGCAATATTTTTATTTCTTCAATGTTATTGTTAGGCAGAAGGAAATTAATGAAGGTTGGACAAGGTTCTTCTTCAATCCCCAAATTAATTTTTTTTAACTCATCCATGGTAGTCATCTTCCCACCATCTTCAAGTTCTTCAAGTGCTGGTTTAGCTTCTACTTCCCCATCGATTATGAGAACGACTTCATAAAAGTTATCTTCATTTTCAATTTTGATTTCAATCTCACTTTTGATTATTGTATAGCAAGTATTCCTTTGATGATGCTTTTGTTGGATGCATCTGAGACCCTTAGTGGTATTATTATCGCTTCTTTGAGAGGTTTGTGGACTCTTTGAACTCCATAAGTTATCAAAGAAGAGAGCTCCATCTATCAGTTCCAACATCGATTCCAAGTTTGTGCATCATCCTTCAGATTTTTAGAGGATAGTATCTCGACATTCTAGTGGGTACCGTCTCTTCAGACTCTGAGTACTGAATAAGCCATTCATAATCATAGTGTTGACATTCCTCAGATCTACAAAATGAAGTCCCCAATCTGTTGCTCATAGGTAGTGGCGATACATTAAAAATTTTTAGTTCCTCAATGTTGTGAACATCATGAGATGTGACTTCTTTGAAATATCGGGAGGAACTAGTGTAACTACTATGAATGAATCATTTGATACTAATAGGTTAGCAACCCTTCTAGAAGAGACACATTGAACTTCATTTGCATAGATGGACTCAAAATCATAATCTGAATCAAGGTTATTTATCTCATTTGTTTTTTTGTTGAAGGCTCACATTTTTCCTTGAGTTCAACTCAAATATCTTCTTCTCCTTCGTATCACTGCCCAAATGAGGAACATGCCTCTTTAGCTTTGTGATGTGTCATAAGTTTTAGAGAGATTTAATGTAGCCTTCTTCTTCCTTTTTTGCTCCTTTTCTTCTTTGGGTTGCTTCATAAGTTTTTGAAGTTGGAGTTAGATTATTGAGGCTTACTTTCTTCTTTGGGTTGCTTCATAGTTTTTGAAGTTGGAGCTGTAGATTATTGAGGTTTACTTTCTTTTGAAAGAAAATACTTTGCATCCTCATAATTTTTTTCCTCATGAACTGCAAATGGTCGAATAGTGCCAAGAATCTTGTGTTCTGCTTATTTCTTATGTACTTCATACATTGATGTAGAGTAGACGAACCATACCATATTCATGGAGCCAAAGATGGCCTAATAGAGCTTTGAATGAGGTGTCAGTATCTATCACATGAAATTTAGCTTGGGTATAGAGTTCTCCAAACCTAAGTGATAGAATAAAAGATTTAAGAAATGGACCATCAATTTATCTCATCCAAGATATTGAATGTCTAGGGACAACCTAAGTGCTCGTAGACTCATAAGATTTATTGATGAACCTAGGTCAATTAGAATTCGATTGATTATAATTTCATCACTTTTTACAGTTACATATAATGGGCGATTGTGTTCCATTGTCGAGCATAAGATCCTCTTTAGAGAAAGTGATCATTGGGAGATCTTGAGCTTGCAAAACTTCAGTCATGCATCATTCAACAAAATAAGCTTCATATCTCTCTGGATATTTAAAAGCTTGAATCAGTGTTTCTCAGAGGTCCTTCGACATTAAGAGAGCTTCATACACACTCAGTTGTGCAGGGATCTTTCTCAGATGTGAAAGGATATTATAATCAATTCCTTCACTTGAATTCTTCTTCTTCTTAGGGTCTTTAGGGATGATATCTTCATTAACTTCAATATTTTTGTCTTCATTTTTGGTTTTGTGCTTATTTGATAGCCCTTTCCTTAATGGAGGTGGTAGTATCTTATCACTCCTTAGTTGCACTTGGATTGCTTTATTCGGCTCAGTCTTTTTAGATGAGGTAGCTCTTTCAAAGTCACCTACCACGGAGAATGTGGATGCTTAGAGTCCGCTAAGCTTCGGCCCATTTGGGATGTCTTTGAAGGCTCAGACTCATCTTCATTAGGAAAATATAAGTCTTCTTCTAAACTATCTTCCGTTTGTTGCACCATCAATCACGACTTTGATGTTATAGGTTTAAGAATTCTCCTATTTGGCGGGACAAACTTTCTGAGTTCATTTTTTCATATTGCATTTTTCAAATCTATTTGATTCCAATTATCCAGGCATGGATCACATTGGGGGGTTGTTACACATAAATAGCTTCGACATGTCTCTCAAGAGCAAGTCTTTATCATTATTTCTTCTTCATTTAACTGATCCAAAGTCGACTAATCAACAAGTTCGATAGTCTCATCGATTGATGATACTCCTCTAGACTATTGATGATCTTTTGAATTATAGTTCTCTTCTTTTCTTTTTCTTAGCCAACTTCTTTGATTTATGGGGTCTACATTTAGGAGTGCTCCTTGTGCTATGAGTAAGTAGCCTTATCAAAATTCCACTGAGAAGCTAAAATGCTTGGTTTAGGCATTTCTTTTATGTCCAATATAGGTTCAAGTGATGATTTCACTTAACACTAGGGACATCTTTTAGCTACTTCAACATCTTCATGTCTTCTTAGAGACTATTGTCTCCCATCACTCATCAAGTATTATTTTTCCTTTTTCCTTCTCTTTCATCAATGGTATTGAAGTGGACATAACCACCCAAATAGATTCACTTTTAGGATGAAGAACACTAGCAAATAGTGTGAATTCACCCTTTCTATATTTTCTCTCCATCCGATCCTTAAAAACATAACAATCTTCAATTGGGTGGCTAATTACCCGATGATATGGACAATATTTTGGATTATCAATTTGACCTGACTCTTCGAGTTTTGGATTCTGGCAATTCTAATCCTACTTTAAGCATTGGAATGACTTAGCCACACTTTCTCTCTTGAAAGAGTATTCCTTACTCATCTTATCTTTTAGAGATGAGTGCACTTGCTCGTCATCTCTCATTGATTGCTTTGATTGGGAATTAACTGATTGCATTCCCCCTTCATCCGCATAAGCGAGCTATTTTCCTTTATCAACATTATAAGTTGCTTGCTTTCCACTGCTCGAGTTATAGGAGGTTGTGTGAGACTCATTCTTCCTTGAGTCTGAGAATTTATTCTTCTTTACCTTTTCTGAGTGACCCTCAGATTTTAAGCGATTCAGCTTTTCAAATTTTGTCACTCGGTCCAATAACTCTTGAAATGTTGAGATAGAGGCCATGCATAGATATGGTGCCATCTTATCATCGATGTTACTCATTAACAATTGAATTACATGTTCTTCTTTGTTCTAAGGCGAGGTCAGCAATTATATTCCTTTCAGTTGCACTGGTGAATCTCTTGATGAACATCATCTCTAATTCAAAAAAAATCTTAACCGAGTCATTAGGCAATTCAGCGTACCATTCAAAAGCAGTTGAGGATAAACTATTAATGAACTGGTAGAATAGTAGTGCATCATTGCCTCCTGTATTTCCATATGTTGCTTTGAATTACTCCAGGTGTTGTCTAGGGTTTCCAGTGCCATTGAATTTATTGAATTTAGGCACCAAATAACCCTTAGGGTATGGCACTTGATCGTACTCTACTGGGTTTAGATGACCTTTACTTACCAATTTTTCTTTCTGGTCAGCGACAATCATAGCTTTGATATTTTCATTTATAATTATTTCTAATTGAGATGTTATCACGGGCTCAGATATGTTAGGCACATCTTGAGGGATGGGTTGAGGAGCTAGTTGATTGACTTAATTTCTCCCCTCGGATGCATTATGTGCTCAAGCTTGAGCAGTCAAGGTGGATCGGTGGTGTAATTGTTATCGATGGTTGACAAGTGGAATAAATCGGCAGCATCGCATTTCTTTCCATCATCTGTAGCATTACATTCATTTGTGCCATTGTTGACCTCACTTTGGAGTGAGATTTAAACTTCTTCATCTAAGACATAGGACTCCTCTAGACATTAAGAGTTCGTTAGTCTTAAGATACTTCTAGTGATTAGGTGAACACTTAACCTAACCTAGAGACTTAGAAGAGTTAGCCATAGAAAAGGTTATGCCTTGGGGTATTAGAAAACTTTTACTATAGCTTGGATCAAATCCTTACTTCCTTCTTTGAAGTCAAAACATCAAAGTCAAACTAACTTCAAATTCAAATCAATTTCAAATTCAAACCAACTTCAAATTCAAATCAACTTCAAATCCAAATCAACTTCAAATTCAAACTAACTTCAAATTCAAATGGACTTCAAATTCAAACCATACTTCAAATTCAAATCAACTTCAAATTCAAATCAACTGCAAATTCAAATCAATTCCAAATCAAAACTCAAATCACTCCAAATTTAAAAGATTTTCTCATAACCCATTTATATTCTCATTTATATTCACAAATATAGATGAAATATAAATTCAAATAACAATTAAATCAATAACTCAAATTCAAATCATCAACCTAAAATCTTGAACTTAATTCAATCCAAATCAAAAAGATTTTCTCATAACCTTTTATATTCTCATTTAATTTACAAATATAATGATATAAATTCAAATAAACCAAAATCAACTCAAATCAAATCTAATCAAAATCCACTAAACTCTTTTGAAATCAAACTTAATCAAATCAAATCCACTAACTCAAATTCTTTTTAACTCATTTATATTCTTTTATATTTCAAATATAAATATAAATTCAAATGACCAAAATTAAATTCAAAACTCAAATCGATCTAACTTTATCCACTTTCAATTCTTGAACTTGGCCAAATCATTCTCAAATCAATTCAAACCTTTGGTTCTTTCCAATAATCAATCTTCAATTCAAACTATATATATAAACTTCAATCATCAAACTAAAATCAAACTAACTCAAATCAAACATATGTTTATCCTTTGAACTTGAAATTGTCAAGTAAATCAAAACCCATTTGACTCCAAATCACTTGCAATTGGATATATATTTCAATCATAAGTCCATATACAAGTTCAACCAAACTTGAATCAAGTGTAGTCATATGCCAAGTTTTGAATTTAGTTTGTTTGAAGTTTGGTTGAACTCACATGTGGACTAATGATTGAAATATAAATCTAATTGCAAGTGATTTGGAGTCAAATGGGTTTTGATTCATTTGACAATTTTGAGTTCAAAGAATGAACATGGGTTTGACTTGGGTTAGTTTGATTTTGGTTTGATGATTGAAGTTTATGTTTATATTTGAATTATTATTGAAGGATTGATTGTTTGAAAGAAAATCAAATTTGAATTGATTTGAGAATGATTTAAAAGTACAAAATTTGACTTGAAAGGGTATAAATTGAATTTAGGTGAGATTTTTTGGGATTTTGGTTATTTAATTATATTTCATCTAAATAATATAAATATATAAATGACATAATGAAATCTTTTTAATTTGGAGAAATCCATTTGATTAATTCAAAATTTGACTTGAAAGAGTTTATTGAATTTTGATTAGATTTGATTTGTGTTTTGGATTTGAAGATTTGAATTTACCATTTATATTTGTGAATATAAATACAAATATAATAATTATGAGAAAATCTTGAATATTTATTTGATTTGAATTAAGTTCAAATTTGACTTGAAAGATATTTGGATTTTGATTAATTTTGAATTTGAGTTTGAATAGTGTTGGTTATTTGAATTTATATTTCATTTATATTTGTGAATATAAATGAGAATATAACAAATCTTTTTAGTGATTTGAGTTTGATTTAATAGAATTTGAATTTGATTTGAATTTAATGATTTGAATTGAATGGTTTGAATTTGATTGGTTTGTATTTGAGTTTGACTTGAATTTGATTGATTTTGAAGTTGATTTTTAAGTTGGTTTGAATTTGAAATTGATTTATGATGGTTTTTGATCTTTGACTTGAAGAAGGAAAGATTTGGTCCAAAGGGTAGGAGAGTTTCTAATTCAAAGGCATAACATTCATGGCTAACTCTTCTAAGTCTCTAGGGTTAGGTTAAGTGTTACTGTCATAAGTGTCTTACCAAAGAATCAATATGGGAATCCATGTTTAAGATGAAGAAGTTGAACTCACTCCAAAAGTGAGGTCAACAAATCAATAGGTGTGGTGACTAACAGGTACCTTGCATGTATTAATTGTCGAATGATCAACAATGTCGAACTATCCGCACTCAAAACAATTCACTCCCAACCCAGGTGTAAAAGAATCAAGAGCTAATGTGTGATGTCAAACATATAAGATGTGAAGGAGGAATCCACTAGGGATAGAGTATGTGAGCTTTCCACTAAAGACCAAGTCATCTATTGATGAGATTTGATTTGATTTTCTCATGGGGAGAAATTTGGTTTGATTTGTTGATTTATGATTTAGTGTTCCACTTATGAAAATGTGAACTCTCCTTAGCAAGTTCAGTCATCCACGAGGATAAGAGGTTGTGAAATCAAGGGATTAGAATTGAATCTGATGAAAATGTAAACTCACCTAAAGTAAGTTGAGTTCAATTGGTTTCACTAAAGAACAAAAAGATTTGCATCTCCTAGGAATGGATTGATTTGATTGTTGACTCCACTCACATAGTAAGGTTGTCCAACCAAAGGGGTTGACTTTCGATGTGCAGTAGTTGTATCAGAAAGAAAGTGTAGTAGACATAGATCCTCTAAAGTAGGGATCAGTTGTTGAGGTGATCCGTTAGCGAAGCAACGGATTGAACTCAACCTTAGGCTAACTACTGAGTGAATGTCGCTGGGGGACTTAAATCAGCTCAAAGAGAGTCAAAATTAGATTCATTTTTAAATTATTTTTGATAGATCTCATTAGTTTACGATGGATCACACTTAGTAGGGGTCATGTTGGCTTTGATCTACTTCAGATTTACCAATCCAAAGGAGTAGTCTACCAACCACATAGTAGGATTATCCAACCAAAGGGGTTGCCTTTTGGTTTGTAATGGTTAATTTAGGGAAGAAAGCATGTGGAATCACATCTTTCATGAACAAGGAACCACTGGGGAGATCGGTTGTTTATGCAACAAATCAAACTCGACCTAGGGCTAACTATTGAGTGAATGCCACTGGGGGACTTAAATTAACACAAAGATAATCAAGATTAATTTCATTTTTAGCCATTTTTGATGGATCCCATCGGTTTGCGATGGACTGCACTAAGTAGGAGCCATGTTGGCCTTGGTTTAACTCAAATTTATTGCTCCAAAGGGGTAGCCTACTAACCACATAGTAGGACTATCCAACCAAATGGGTTTCCTTTCTGTTTGTAATGGTTAATTCAGGGAAGAAAGCACGGGGAATCACATCTTTCCTAAATAAGGAACCACTGGGGTTATCAGTTGCTTGTGCAATAAATCAAATCCGACCTAGGGCTGACTATTGAGTGAATGTCGTTGGGGGACTCAAATCAGCTCAAAGATAGTCAAAATTAATTATATTTTTTAATTATTTTTGATGGATCCCATTGATTTACAATGGACTGCACTAAGTAGGAGTCATGTTGGCCTTGGTCTAGCTTAGATTTACCAATCCAAAGGGAGTAGCTTCCTGACTGAGGGGAGAACTATCCAACCAAAGGGATGCCTTTTGATTTGCAGCAGTTAATTCAGGAAAGAAAACACGGTAACTCACATATTTTCTGAATAAAAGACCACTAGGGTGACACATTAGCAAGGTAACATGTTGACCTGGCCTAGAGCTACCCTTTGGTTTGTGACAGTCATGCTAGAAAGAATGCGTAGTAGACTTATATCTTCTAAAGTGAAATGACTGTCGGGGTAACCTGTTTATGGAAAAATAGAATGAACCTAACCTAAGGGCAACTACGGAGAGAGTACCAACCCAGAGACTTATCTCAACTCAAGCGTAGTCAGGCAATTCCTATAGATTCAACTAAACTTGAATTCTCCTTTAAGAAATGTTGATTCACTTTAAATGATCTTATTTCATTGGATTGTCTTTAGAAATTAATTAGAGTGAATGAAGTCATATGCTTACATCACTTTATGTCTTTCCAAGCATGCTAAGTATTGTATGCCATATGAAATCATGCATTCATATCTTTTAAAAAATTAAAATAAATAAAATGTTTCCTTTCTGTAAAATTACATGTTTTGGCTAAAGTAAGAATATGAGTGGCTATTATCACTATTAAATCAAAAATTATTTTCAAAACTTATAAATCAAAGATTATAAATGAAGGTATGCTACTTATAAACACTTATAAGCTTGCATGTGATTATAGCATAGAATCTGTTATGTGATTTTCTTCTCTTTTCTTCACATGGGTTTGTATAAGATTTGTAAAGTGTATAGTTCATTTGAAAAGAACATAACACTTGCTTAAATCTATTCCTATCCACTCCCATGTTATGAATTAAGAAGTATCCTCACATTACACATGTAAATTATATAACCAAAATCTAACAAACAGACAAAAACTTTTGCATGACTCTTCATCCATTTATTTTCTTCTTTTACATGCATATGTATTTAAGAAAAGTGATATATTAGTCTGGACATCCTGGGGTTGTGAAGCTTTAAGTAGCCCCAAGAAGGTCTTGTATCTTATAC
Organism: Cymbidium sinense; assembly: GCA_021442155.1. Classification (NCBI taxonomy): domain Eukaryota; kingdom Viridiplantae; phylum Streptophyta; class Magnoliopsida; order Asparagales; family Orchidaceae; genus Cymbidium; species Cymbidium sinense. The sequence continues at coordinate 138,423,042 of CM038215.1, read as the reverse complement.
CCCTAGTGTATAAAACAATGGCACCGTACTCACTTATGTCTTTTATACATGCAAATGTGCATTGATTAATGGATAAAAGTCCCTCTTTTCTACTTATCAAAATCATGCATCATGAAATATCCAAATTTTCTTAAGCAATATCTCTTAGCATTCATCATTAAGGTGTGCTAAAACTTTGCATGGCATGTATAAATATGCTTAGGATTATTCATATGCATGATATACATGTTGGAAAGAAATAAATAGTTGTGTGTTATGTGATAGTAATTCACCCTAATTAATCTTAAGATGCCTTTCTTTTTGAAAGGATTTATTTAGAACAAATCTAAATTTAAAATTAACTAAAATAAATAATAAAACATTCACTAAAAAAAATCATTAATGAATCTATCATAGAAAATACTTAAGGTAGGGATGAAATAGAAGTTCTCTTATCTTTTCTTCTCTTTACAACACTTAGTAATTAAGTGTAGGTTCATTCAAATCAAATCAAATCATCAAATAAAATTTATAAATCAACTAAATCACTTAAAATAAAACCACCCTCTTAGTTGAATCTTTCACACCTAGAAAATTCCAACCTTAAAGCCTAGCTAAGACATGCCACACAAGCCTTAAATGGCACACACATTAGGCTAAGTCGCCATTTCTAGCTCTATGTTAGGGCGGTGCATGATTTGATGCTTGATTTTATTTTATGATGTAATGTTTTTAGACTCTATGTTAGGATGCATATGCATAGACTGGATGTTATGATGATCTGAGTCTAATCATTATCTTCTGCATGGGATTGTTCTTAAGGGGCACTATAATAAAAATATAAATGTTTTTTGCTGTGCAAGTTGCTTATACCCCTAAGCATAATCTAAACTAGGACAGGTGGACTTGGTTACCCATGCGTGGGGGCTAAGTCCAAATTATTTATATACATGCTTGGGTTGTGCGGTATGTTTAGCTAATCTTTGTTTTGCTAGTTTAGTTAGATTTACCTTTCCCTTTTAATGTAATTTTTGCAATTAAGATTTGGAATGAATGTTATGGGAGAATTAGTATGAACATTGGTCATAAGACTATGTCTTATGCACCATGTGAAGCCTTGGAGCAAACTACATCCCAAGTCCAAAAGAAGAAAGAAGAACGAAGAAAGAAAGAAAGAAATAAAGAAAGAAAGGAAGAAATGAAGAAAAGAAGAAATAAAGAATGAAGAATGAAGACCCCCATAACATGAATTCTTTCTAAATTATAATTATTCATTTCTAATCTGGGTTGTATAAGGGTAGAGCTCGACTACCCACATTTCTTTTTTGGGCTTGTGCAGTGGTGCCCGACCACATCGGCCTCTTATTCTTTTGTGTTAGCTTTATTAAACTGTTTGATATTTATTTAGCTTGTGCATTAAGATGGCATGATTTTCATAGTTTCTTCATTATTTTGATGAATAGCCTAAATGCGATTAGGCTCTTAGGGAAAAATAAACTTTTTATCTATATAATCAACTCAAAATTAAAATTAATAACTCATAACCTCACCTAAAGCTTAGGACATAAATCAAGATAATAAAATATTTAGCAACCCCTTAGTTTGATGTTGTATGTCTCACATCATGCATAAAATCATATTGCTTCACTCTTGCTAATGGAGGGTTCCACCTTTGCCAGAGAACTTGGCTTGACCTTTCAGAGCCATGGTGGAAACACACCTCATTCTTGCTGATTTTGGCCCATAACCAATTTCTCATGCATTAGGCATATGAAATCCCATAGCCCGTGTCAAATAAATTATCCAAAAATGAAAATAAAACTTAACAAAAAATTTGCATTATATTAAGTTATTTATTCATGCCCTTCATGATCTAGTCTCTTAGGGAGTTTGTTTTATGACTTAGTCTTATTTCTAAATAAATAACAGTCTAACTATCTTGCAAAAGTATAAGACTTGCTATTGACCTCCTTTTTTTTGGATGAGCTCTCAACCCCTCCATCTTAGACACATGACTCTTCTTAGATTTTAAGGGTTCCTTAGTCTTAAGACATATCTAGTGATTAGATGGACACTCAACCTAACCCTAGAGACTTAGAGGAATTAGCCATAGGAATAGGTCATTCCATAGGGGTGTTAGGAAAATTTGCAAACCCTATAGCTTGAACCACATTCCTCGTTTCCTTCCTTCAAGTCAAACTCTAAATCAAATCAACATCAAACCTAAATCAATTCTAGCCTGATTGATTTTATCCAAACTCAAATCAAATGCCACATGATTGAAACCCATGATTGAAACTTATGATTGGAATCCAAAATTCAATTCCAAATTCCAAATCTTGCCTAAGTCATTTGCACCCCCTCCCCCCTTCTTCATGGACTTAGCTTAAATCAATTCTAAATCAATTCAAATTCATGAAATTTTCTTATAACTCATTTATATTAACATATGTAAATTCAAATCAATCAAACTAAATCTAAAATTCAATTCCAAGTTCAAAAATCTTTCCTAAGTCACATTGATTTTCTCTTAAGGACTTAGCCAAGACCATGTTCAAATCACTTCAACCTCATGAAATTTTCTGATAACTCATTTATATTCTCATTTATATTCTCATATATAAATGAAATAAAAATTCAAATCAGTCAAACTAACTCCAAATGTCAAACTCAGATTCAATCAAAATCCAACCTAAGGCTTTCAAGTCAAATTCTTGAACTTAGCCAAATAAAATTTAAATCAAGCCAAACACTTGATTTTTCTTCATGATTCAATCAATCCTTCTATCATGAATCCAAATATAAACATAAACTTTAATTACCAAATCAAAACTCAATTAAAAAATCAAGCCAAAATTCATTTCATGTCCACCATTTGAACTTGAAATTGTCAAATGAATCAAAAATCATTTGACTTCAAACCACTTGCAAATGGATTTATATTTCAATCATAAGTACATATGTTAGTTCAATCAAACTCAAATCAAGTGTTGACCAAGTAATTTGACCCATTTAGGCTCACTTGACTCAAAGTGACCTAAAGTACTCTTATGAGCCAAATTCTAATCATAACCAAATTGGATTGAACTAAGCCCACTTAAGCCTCTCATCATGATCAACAATCATCATGAGATGATCAATCACTCAAATTGGGTCAAACCAAGTCAAACCTAAGGGTGACCAAGTCAACACTTAGCCAAAATGAAACCTAACATAGCCACAATCCACCATAGGCCAAATTGATTGAAACCAATGATCTAAGTTCATTCATGATCAATGTTTAAACTTGACCAAGTCAACATTTGAGGCTAACCTAGCCCAATTGGTCACTTGACCCAAGTTGACCCAACTTGACGTAAAAAGTCAAAATGTGTCAAAACTTGATGTAAGCCAAATTGATTGAAACCAATGGATCAAGTTCATCCCAAAATGATTGTTGAACTTGACCAAAGCCTCAATTAGCCAACTAGACCTAACCTAGCCCAATTGACCTTGAACCCAACTTGACCTAAAGGGTCAAATTGAGCCAAATTCAAACTTAACCAAAATTGATTGGAAACAAAGATACCAATCCACTTCATATGACCAACTAAACCTAAACCAACCTATGACATAGCCCAAATGGGTCAAATGGGTCAAATTGGTCAACCTGACCCATTTGACCCAAATGAATTAAAAGAATCAAATTCAAACCTAAACTAAATTGAATCAAACTAAAGCCACCAAAATATTTCAAATTGTCATATGAACTTGACCCAACCTTTGGTTTGACCCAATTTGACCAATTGGTCAACTTGACCCATTTTGACCTAAATGGGTCAACATGAGCCAAATCACATCAAGCCAATTCCAAATTCAATGAAACTTGGCCAAACCTATTTTGTCATCATATCAAACATACCCAAACTAAAATCAAGGTCAAATGACCATTTTTACCCTAGACCATATGGTAAAATTTTGCCAAATCCATTTGGAATTTGGTCAAATCCTCTCCATAACTACTTGGCACCCTCTTAGTGAATCAAGTGAACACTAGAGAGTGTGGTGCACCCAACCCAATGGGTTTGCAACCCAACCTAGCCAAATCGACCATGCCTTGAAATGGAGCACATGGAATCCTCCTTACACTCAATATAAACACATGGCAATTCCACTCCTCAAAAAAATCAAGGACACCTTAAACGGCCTAACAAACCCATTTCTTGTTGTCAATTAGATCAAAATGGTGAGGCATTGCTCAGCAGTTTGATTGCCAAATGGGGAGATATACTCTCCCTAATTCAACAAAATTTTCACTCTCCTTCAGTCGATTGAAGCATAAGAACTCAGAGCAAGCCCTAACTAGTCTTCCCAAGCTTCCTAGAGAGAGTTTGAAAATCTCATTTCAAAATTTTCAGAGATTGAAAACAGGGGAGCTCCACCTAAAACCCAACTTGCTCCACACTCAAAACCAAATTCCTTGCAACCCCATCATGAGCTCAATTGAACTCACCCAAGCTCTTCCTAAGTTCTGCAGGAGGAGTTAGATCAAAGTCAAGCTCAAGACAAAGGGGAGTTGGCCTCTAGAAGCAACCACCCAATCTCAAGAGCTCAAACTTTCAGCAAAGCTTCGTCTCAACCAGATGAAGCTGCTCCAAGAGAATCGAGCGTCGGTGATCACCTCCGATGAGGTATGCCATTTTTTTGAGCTTAAGTTCAATGTATATTGGTCCTTTGTGAGCTGGATTTCAATCTTATGTTGATCTAGCCATTAGATGTGCTTGCACTCATGCTTTCATGGCGTGATTAATCAACCAGCTCAATCGAGCTTGATCATGGCTCAAAGATGGATGGTCTCCATCTTAAGAGAATGGCTGGATGAATGGCCATCCACATTTTGGATGGACCAAGAAAACATTGCATCCCATGATTTATCCCTCGATCCACTTAAATCTCATCGATCCGATCGATAGAGGAGCACCGCATGCGCTATGATGTGATGGGTTAAAGAGCTAATCCCATCATGCCATGTGGAATGTGCATGCCGCGTCAGCGGCCCACGTGGCGCCAATGGGATTAAATACTTAATTAGGGTATTTAATTATTCTAATTAATTATGGAAACTTCTAAAATTTATATCTAAGCCTAGAAAATTAAAAAAATATGAAATAAATTGCATTGGATAGATAATTAAATATAGAATATTTTAAAATTAATTTCAATAGATTTTGAATAGTATTTTTATCTGAATTTGGGTTTTATTAAGAATGTTATTTTGCTAATTACCCTTTAATTACTCCATTGATTAATCCCAAACGTTTTATGCTTAATTAGTGGGATGACTCCTACCTCCCCAAATTTTCTTAGGATTTATTGGTGGCTTAATTAGGGGAACTTCTAGTTCATTCCTTAATCACTCCCTTAATATCATTAAGCTTAATTATGGGCATAATTAGTGGTTTAACCCTTTGATTGAGTCAATTAAGCTTTGATTAAGTGAATTTGAGGTTTGGGAAATAAGTTTGGGATACTTTCCTTAAGATATTCCCTAAACCCCCTTTTCTTCCTTAATCCATCCTTAATTAAGGGTTAATTCACTAATTATTCCCTTAATTAATTTCATAAAATTTTAAAATCTTCCAAAACTCAATTAATCTATCTTGGGTAGATGCTTAGATGTTCAAGAGCCTAAGTACATTAAGGAAATCAAAACTCAACTCACATGTGTGAGAGGGGTTATGAAATTACTTAAGTTAAAATCCCTTAGTTTAATTAATCATTAATCATGAGTCGAATGCATTAGACCATTTTCTTACTAAGTGCATTGCTGATTTAAATTCCTTATGTGGTTTTATGTTATCTCATTGGCTCATAATTATTTGATTAACTATGCTAAGGTGATATAGGTAAGTGGTAATTAACATGCTTAATTAATACCTTAACCTAAGTAACATATAAAACCCATCTAATCACCTAAAAATTAAACTAAAATAATCAATGTGGGAATGGGTTAGGAACAATAAACTCACCTCACATTTCTCAAATTAAATCAAACTCAAAATAAAAAATCAAACCTTCTTTAAAAATAAATTGATTTACTTTAAACTTTCTTATTTCATGAGATTGTCTTTAGGAATTAATTAGGGTGAATGTGTTTACATGCTTTCATCACTTTAGTTCTTTCCTAACATGCTAAATGTGTATGCCATATGAATTTCATGCATTCATTCTTTTCAAAAATCAAAATGAAAGTGATATATTTTCTTTATGTCAAATTGCATGTTTTAGCTAAAGTAAAAAATATGAATGGCTATTATCACTATTAAATTCCAAATTATTTTCAAAATATGTGAATCAATTACCAAAACTAAAAGTGTGTTACTTATATTTTATTTGTGAGTTTGCATGTGAATATAAAAATGTGTTTTATGTTTGCTTCTTTTCTTTCCTCTTAACATGGGTTTGAATAAGATTTGCAAAGTGTATAGTTCTTTGAAAAGAACATAACACTTGCTCAAATCTATTCTTATCCCCTTCCATGTTATAACCTAAGAAGGATCTTCATATTCACACATATAAATTGCATAAACAAATCAAACAATCAAGTATAACTTTTTGCATCCTTTCTTTTCCCTTCATTTCTTTTGTACATATGCTTGTATTTAAGGAAAGTTGTATATTAGTTAGGATAACCTCAGGATTGTGAGGCTTTAAGTTACCCTAAGTAGGTCTTGTACCTTACACCCCTGGTTAACAATGACATCATACTCACTTATGCCTTTCATACATACATGTGTGCATGTGAAGGATGGATAAGAAAACCTCTTTCCTACTTAATGAAAATCATGCATCATAAAGTATTCAAATTTTCTTAAGTAATCCACTTAGCATTCATCATAAAGTATGCTAAACATTCTCATTTGTATGTATAGATATGCTTAGGATACATCCATATGCATGCTATACATGTTGGGAAAAAAATGAAATGATGTGTGTTTTGTGAATTTAGTTCACTTTACTTAATATTAAAATGTCTTTCTTCTTGAATAGGCTTGTGTAGGGAAAATCTAAACTTAGGATTAATTAAAATACATAATTAAATATTCACTAAATAAAACTAAACATGAATCCACTTTAGAAATTACTTAAGGTAGGGAATGAAAGAGAAGTTCTCTCTTTTCCCTCTTACAACACTTAGTAATTAATTGTAGGATTCACTCAAACCCAAAAAAAAAAAGCATCAAATAAAATCAACCCAAATAAACTAAACATTTAAATGAAATCATCCATCTAAGTTGGACATCTTCACACTTAGAAAATTCAAACCTTAAAACCATAGCTAAGCATACCACACAAACCTTCTAAGGCACACACATTAGGCTAAGTCACCACTTCTAGCTTTAGGTTAGGGCGGTGCATGGTTTTATATTTACTTTTATTTTGTGATGTATTGTTTCTAGTCTAGATGTTAGGGTGAATGTGTGTAGAATGAATGGGTAGGGAGATCTTAGTTTAACCATTATCTTTTGCAGGGGATTGTACTTAAGGGCATTGTAATAAATAAAAATATAAATGCTTTTGTTGTGCAGGTGTTTATACCCCTAAGCATAATCCAATAGGCTATGTAGACTTAGTCACCCATGTTTGGGGTGCTAAGTCCAATATACATGCTTGAGATTTGTATGGTTTGTTTAGCTCATCTCTATTTTATAGGTGTTAGTTTGATTTACTTTTCCATTTCATACATCTTCTCAATTAGGATTTTGGAATGATTATTATGGGGGATTAGGATAAGCATTGGTCATAAGATTGTATCTTATGCACCATGTGAAGCCTTTGGAGCAACCACCTTCCAACCATCCAAAAGAAGGTACTAAAAAAAAGAAGCAAAAGAAGAAAGAAGAAAGAAGAAATGAAGGCCCCCATAACATGAATTTCCTTACTTGATTGTAAATTAATTCATTTGTAATCCAGGTTGTATAAGGGTAGAGCTCGGCTACCCAATTTATTTTTTTTGGGTTTTTGCACTGGTGCCCGACCATAAATGGCATTTTATTCTTTTGCGCTATCTTTATAAATTGATTGATGATATGTTTAGCTTGTGCATTAAGATGACATATTTTTCCTAATTTCTTCCTTGCTTGATGTATGACTGATGTGATTACTCTTAGAAAAAAAAATAAATTTTCACCAAATTTAACAATTCAAAATTAAAATAAAGAGCTCATGACCTCACCTAAAGCTTAGGCTAAAATCAAGATAAAAGAATTAGCAACCCCATAGTTGGATGATTATTTATTTTATAACATCATGCATAAATGCATATTATTTTCACTCTTGATTGGAGGGCTTTCATCTTTGCTAGAGAAACTTGGCTTGACCTTTGAGAGCCATGGTGGAAACACACCTCCTCCCTTCTCGCTGATTTTGGCCAACAATATTACTTCTCATGCATTAGGCATATGAATCCTCTAAGCCTGGGTCAAATGATTGTCCAAAAATAAAAATAACACGTAATATCATTTGCATTAGATTTAGGTCATTTGAAGCATGCCCTTACATGATCTAGTCTCTTTAGGGAGTGAGTTTAAGGACTTAGTCTCTTTCTTAATAAATAATAGCCTAGCTATCTTGCATAAAGCATATAACTTGCCTATATGAATTTAAAACTGAGGAGGAGTTAATTGGTAGCCACCCCTGCTTTGTAACAAGCGGTTTTTGTTCTTCAGAGGCAAACCAAATACCCATTTTTGCCTTAGATTTAGGTCTTGCTTTCCTCCCTCACCAAAGCTCCCTAAATTTAGGTTCTGAGTTTGCTCCTCCCTTTTATGAGCCATAACCATAAATCCTCACCTCTTAGGCATTTCTGCAATCTTGCATTGTGGAATCATAAGCCCTAAATTTCTAATAAAAAGTCAACTCAAATGAATAATTCAATCTCAAAAATGTAAAGCCCAACCATAATATAGTTTGACATGCATGTTAGATTTCCTAGCATCGTGAGAATCTCCTACTTATCCTCCTTTGGCTTCAATAATAACTCTCTCTTTGATCAATCCCATTTGATCTTCCAAAATAAACTAATCGATTGATAGTCCTACATATTAACATCTTTAGAGACAATGATCATTTACCTTAATCGAGAGTATTCCTAAGGGATCTCATTTCTTAGGATGTAATTAACTATAGGGGCTTTCCCTTGTAGAGAACTTAATGAACCCGATTTAAAATAAACCATACTTTACTTCTCCATATAAACTAGGGGAAGAATATTTGGTACACATGCAGACCCATTATCCTTAAGAGTCCTTGTTGAGTTGATTAGGTCTACTGTAGGGTGATGACTTCTATCCTTTTAGATAGTACACCTCTCCTCAATGTCGTACTCGATCACCCTCCATAAGAATATCTACGGATCTATGTGGTATAAAAATGCATAAAAATAAGAGATGTATATTCCTATCTTCATTTTATCCCGCATAGAGTGAAGATGGAAGTATATACCTTACTTCTTTAGAAATTCATCATCATGGAAATTTTACCACACTTGCCTACATGTATTTAAAATCATAGGAGGAGTTAGTTGGCAGCTACCCCCAGGTGGTTGTAAGTCCAAAAGTCGGGTGATTTATCCTCTCTTGTGGAGGTGAACCATATACTCATTTTCACCTTAGATTTAGGTCGTGTCTTGGCCCTTGCCAAAGCTCCCTAGATTTAGGTTCAGAGGTTGTTGTTTTCCTTTGCATGCTACAAGCATAAATCCTCACCACTTAGGAATTTCCATGATCTTATGTCGTGGAATTATAAGCCCTAGATTTCTACTAAAAATTCAACTCAATCACATAATTTCTCTTCAAATTTCAAAAATATAAAGCACAATCATAGGATAGTTTGGGACACTTGCTAGGTTTCCAAGCATCATGAGCATCCCCTACTCATCTCCCTTTGGTTTCAATAATAACTCCCTCTTCTTGATCAATCCTATTTGATCTTCCAAAAATAACCAATTTATTGATAGTCCTATCCTTGAAATCTTTGGAGACAATGATCATTTACCTTAATCAAGAGTATTCCTAAGGAATCTCATTTCTTATGATGTAATTAACTATGGGGGCTTGCCTCCATAGGGAACTTAATAAACTTAGTTTAAAATAAATCCTACTTTACTTTTTCATGTAAAGTAGGGAAAGAATCTCTGGTACATTCAAAAACTCATTATCCTTAAGAGTTCTCATTAGGTGATTAGGTCCATTGTAGGATGGTGACTTCTGTCTCTTGAGATTGTACATCATTCCTCAATGTCGTACCCGATCATCCTAATGAGAATATCTGCAGATCTACGTAGTGTCCAACTAGCAAAATTTTTGTTTTCATTTACTCATAGATGAAATTAAAAAAAATAGCACCACAGATTTTTTGGCGACCCCATTAGGGATGGTTCCTCTCTCCATCTTTAGTAAATGATCATTATCTCCAAGTATCGATAGTGGATTTGTATTTTAAATGAATCCAAGACTATCTTTCTTTTTCGTTGGCACTTAGTTTATTTCATCCTTATGCTAAGCTCGCCAACATCCTTCAGGTTTTAGGACATTACTCCATGTAGATCTTAAAACCCCTGTTAGGTTCCCCAATAGGTGAAAATAAAAATTTAATAAAAAGAGATTATTAAAGACTTTCCTATTTACCATTTTTATGGTAAGTAAAGGTTCATTCCATGAATAAAAAGAAATAAATCCTTTATAAAAAAACAACACTTTCCAAAAAATACTTTTTCAAAAAGTTCATAAAATACATATAAAATCAACATCATCTAACAACCTTCAAGATTGTTACATGTAGGATTGTGGTGAAAAAATTTCGATATAGAGGGAGTCTCCTTTCAAAATCTATTGGTAGAAAAAGAAAGAGGTGACCCTTTATAGAAATTTGTCTTTTTAGGATGCCACGCAAATCTGTAGATGTACTTATTTAGGTGATCGAGTACATCATCAAAGAATAGTGTAATATCTCAAAAAACAGAAGTAACCACCCTTTAATTGACCTAATCACCTCAAAAAGGACTCATAAGGACGTTGGGTCTTTGAAGTGTACCAAAAATTCTTCCCCTAATTTATATGAAAAAAGTAAAGCAGGATTTATTTTAAACTGGGTTCGTTAAGTTCCCTATAGGGGAAAGCCCTCATAGTTAATTACATCCTAAAGAATGGGGATTCCTTAGGAAAATTCTCGATTAAGATAAATGATCGTTGTCTCTGAAGATTTTAATTGGGAAGGGCTATCAATTGATTGGTTTGTTTTTAAAGATCAAATGGGATTGATCAATGAGAGATTTATTAGTGAAGCCAAATGAGAATACGTAGGAGGTGCTCACGATGCTATGAAACCTAGCAAACATCTTAAACTATCCTATAGTTGGGCTTTACATTTTTGAAATTGATTTAGTTTATTTAAGTTATATTTTTGTTAGAATGTTAGGGCTTATGATTCCTTAACACAAGATTAAGGAAATGCCTAAGAGGTGAGGAATTAAGCTTATGGCCCACAAAGGGGAGAAGCAACCTCAGAACCTAAATCTAGGGAGCTTTGATGAGGGCCAAAAGCACAACCTAAATCTAAGGCAAAAAATGGGTAATTTAGTTTGCCTCCACAAGAGAGGACAAACCACCCGACAGCTTGGACTTACAACCGCCAGGGGGTGGCCAGCAACTAACTGCTCCTACGATTTTAAACACATGTAGGCAAGTCTTTATACTTATGCAAGATAGTTAGGCTATTTTTATTTAGAAAGATACTAAGTCCTTAAACTTTCTCCCTAAAGAGACTAGATCATGTAAAGGTATGCTTCAAATGACATAAATCTAATGCAATTCAAATTTCATTTTATTTTCATTTTAGATAATCATTTTGACTCATGCTAATAGGATTCATATTAATGCATGAGAAATAAAGATTATGGCAAAATCAAAGGGAAGGGAGGTGAGTTTCACCATGGCTCTCAAAGGTCAAGTTTCTCAAAAGGTGAAAGCCCTCCAATCAAGAGTGAAATAAGATGCATTTGTGCATATTGCAAAAGAAATGCTCATCCAGCTAAGGTTGCTAATTCTTTTATCTTGATTTTAAACCTAAGCTTTAGGTGAGGTTATGAGTTTATTTAATTTGAGTTGTTAAGTTGGGTAAAAGATTTATTTTTCTCTAAAGAGCCTAATCCACATCCAAATCATACATAAAGCAAGGAAGAAACTAGGAAAAGCATGCCACTTAATGCACAAGCTAAACAAATCATCAATCAAATTATAAAATAAAGCTTAGAAAGAATAAAAGGTCATTGTGGTCGGGCACCATCGCACAAACCCAAAAAATATCAAATATGGGTAGCCAAACTCTACCCTTATACAACCCAAATTAAAAATGAATTAAATTACAATTAAGCAAGGGAATTCATTGTTATGGGGGTCTTCAAGCTTTCTTCTTCTTTCTTCTTTCTTTTCTTCTTTATTCTTTTCTTCTTCTTGGTTCCTTCTTTGATGGTTGGAAGGTGGATGAGCTTCACATGGTGCATAAGATAGGATCTTATGACCTAATGTTCATCCTAATCTCCATAATAATCATTCCAAAATCCTAATTATATAAATTTTTACATGAAAAAAAAAAGTGGAAATCTAATTAACACCTGCAAAATAAAGGTTAACTAAAACAAACCAAACAAATCCCAAGCATGGATATTGAACTTATCACCCCACACATGGGTGACTAAGTCCACCTAGATTATGCTTAGGTATAAAGCATTAAGCAAAAAAGCATTTATATTTTTATTTATGATAGCCTTAAGCATAATCCCCTAGAAAAGAATAGTTAGACTAAGAACATCTACCATTCATTCTAAGAATACCCCAACATCATCTAGTCTAAAATATACATCATCAAACAAAATATCAAACCATGCACCCAACCTAAAGCAAGACTAGAAATGTGTGCTTTGAAGGCTTGTGTGGTATGCTTAGCTATGGCTTTAGGTTCAAATTTTCTAAGTATAAAGGACATGTTAAACTTAGAGGAGGGTTTCATTTAAATTGTTTAATCATTTTGGGTTAATTTTATTTCATATTCTGATTTGGTTTAAGTGGATCCTACAATTAATTACTAAGTTATGAAGAGAGAAAAAGAAGTCTTCTTTCCTTCTAACCTAAGTAATTTCTAAAGTAGATTCACATTTTAGTTTTGTTTAGGTGAATGTTTTTATTAAATCTTTCTATTAATCCTAAGTTTAGATAAACTCTAAACAAAGATATTCAAAAAGAAAGGCGTTTTAAGATTAAATAAAATGAATCAAAATTCACATAATACACATTATTCATTTCTTTCCCAACATATATAACATGCATATGGATAGACCCTAAGCATATCTATACATGCAAATGAGAGTATTTAACACACTTTATTATGCATGCTAAGTAATCCATTTAAGAAAGTTTAGAAGTTTAGTATGCATGATTTTCTTAAGTAGAAAAGGGTTCTTTTATCCAAATGTTTACATACACACATGAAAGTAAGAAAGGCATAAGTGAGTATAGGTTGTTAAACCTACTTAGGCTACTTAAAGCCTACCCTGGGTTGTCCAAACTAATATATCACTTTCCTTAAATACCATGTATAAAAGAAATGAAAATGAAGAATGCAAAATTGTTTAATGGATTTTTTTATTTATGTCATTTATGTATGCAAGTATAGCAACCCTTCTTAGTGATAGCATATGAATAAAATATGGAATTAAGTGTTCTTTTCAAATGAACCCTACATCTTACCAACTCTATTCAAACTATGCTAACATAAGGAAGAAAGGAAATCTATGCTAAGCATGACTTTATAATCTATCACATGCAAGCTTATAATTAAAATATAAGTAGCACTTTCATTTGGTATTTGATTTATGTCTTTTGAAAATAATTTGGATTTAGTAGTGATAATAGCCATTCATATTTCTACTTTAGCTAACACATGCAAATTTGACATAAAGTAAATAATTTCATTTTAAAATTTGAATTTCAAAACTATGAATGCATGAAATCACATGGCATACAACTTAACATGTTGGGGAAAGATCCAAAATAATGAAAGCATGTAAACAAACTCACTTCACTTAAATCCTAAAGACATTCTTATAGAATAAGAAAATTTAGAATAAATCAAAGTGAATTTCAAAGTGATTTTTTTAATTTAAAGTTTGATTTAATTTAAAGAGGTGAATGAGTTTATTCCTAACCCATTCCCACATGTGTTTGATTTTTTTTTTAATTTTAGAAATTAAATCCATTTTATATGTTGATTAGGTTAAGGTATGAATTAAGTAGCTTAATTAACCCTTACTACACCACCTTAATTAACTAAATAATTATGAGCCAATGAAATGACATAAACTAAGGAATTTAAATTTGTAATGCACCTAATAATGAAAATGTCTAATGCAATTTGGCTCACAATTAAAAGTTAATTAAGCTAAGGGGTTTAGTTTATGTAATTTCAAAATACCCTTTCACACATGTGAATTAGATTTTGTTTTCCTTAATTGAACTTAGGCTATTAAACACCTAAGCATCTACCCAAAGTAGATTAATTAAGTTATGGAACTTTTTAGAATTTTTAGAAATTGATTAAGGGGATAATTAATGAATTAACCCTTAATTAAGAGGAGATTAAGGAGAGAAGAGAAGGTTTAAGGAATAGCTTATGGTAAATGCTCTAAAATTATTCCATAAATCTCCTACTTATTGGATCTGACATTTAATAAACCCTAATCATATGATAAACCCACTAATCACACCCTAATTATACTTAATTACATGAGAAGGGTAATTAAAGAAACCATATGCAATTTCCAATCAACCTTCAATAAATCCCAAGAAAATTAGAGAGGAAGTCATCCCCAAAATATACCCAAGAAATTTGGGATTAATCAGGTAATCAAAGAGTAATTAGAAAATACACTTTAAAAACAAATTAAAGAAAATAATAATTTAAAATCATCAAATTAATTTTAAAATGTTCTAGTTTAATTATCTATCCATAGGTTTTATTCATATTTTTATGAATTTTCTATGAGAATATGAATTTGAAATTAGATTAATTAGAAATTAATTAATGCATTTAACTAATCGCTCACCATGACGGTGGCGGGGTGCTTTAGCATCACGCCGTGACTTAAGTTTTCACCTCAAACGGATGTGATGAGCTAAATTCTATCGCCCAATCAAAGATCCATGGCTAAGGATTTTTAGAAAATAGATTTCTAAATGTGATGAATAATCTCACCATCTAAAAATGTGGATGGATGGCTAGATCCAAGTTCTTCCCCTTGAAACAATGATCAGGGGAAGATCCAAGCTGATCTACCATAAAATCAAATTCAACCCACACCATCTAAAAGAGAGACAAATCCAACGATCAAAAATGCATGAGGTGAAAATTTCTTTCACAAAGCTCCCAACAAAATTGAGTTTAGTGATCAAAAATTCCATACCTCACCTGAGGTGATCGGTTTGATTCCCTTGGAGAAGCTTCATGGAGATGAAGCCAAAGTTTAGCACTTGAGGTTGAGTGGATCAATGGATGGACCAAATCCTCCTTTTGAGCTTCAACTTTGATTGAATTTGGTCCTTCCTAAACTCAATGGAGCTTAGTACCTTTAGCTGGAATGTACTGTATAAATTGGAAAGAAATGTGAAGAAATTGGCTAATGGATTGAGCTCTATTTTCACTATGCATAATGAATGGGAATTCTAATCCTCTAAAGCTTTGGGAGTACTCTCCATGATGGCTCAAAGTTTTTTTAGTAATCGAGAGGTGAATGAAAATAGAAGTGAATTAGGGGAGTATATCTCCCAATTGAAGAATCGAATGGTCGGGAATGTCCATGCCATTTTGATCCAAATTGACATTTGATCTTTTTTTTTGGTGTGCACATGGTCTGTTTGATCCAAGGAATGGATTGCCAACCTCCCATGTGCCTTAATTTGAGTTTAAGAGGGATTGAAATTTCATTTTGCCAGGGTTTGGTCTAGGGACCAATGCTGACCCAAACCCATTGGTTGGGTGCACCATTCATCATTAAGTCCCCTGCTTTTAAGAAAGCCTCAAGTGAATGTGAAGAGGGTATGACCAACCCATTAAGCCAAAATTTTTTGTTCTAGTAGGATGGTCATTATGCTATTTTTCCACTTTGGACATGTTGGGTATGTGGAGAAACTAGGTTTGGCCAAGTTTCATTAGATTTGAATTACATTTGATAGGGTTTGGCTCATGTTGACCCATTTAGCTCAAAATAAGTCAACTTGGGTCAAGTTGACAATTCGTCAAATTGGATCAAATCATGGGTTGGGTCAAGTTCATATGATTATTTGAAATATTTTGGTGCCTTCAGTTTGGTTCAATTTGGATTAGTTTTGAATATGGCTCATATGACTTCATTTAGGTCAAATAAGTTGACCTATTGACCATTTGACCTATTTGAGATAGTGGGTAGTTTAGGTTAGTCATATGGAGTGGATTGGTATCTTTGTTTCCAATCAATTTGGGTTATGTTTGACTCAACATGCCCCTTAGTCATGTTGGGTCTAAGGTCAATTGCTAGGTTAGGTCTAGTTGGCCAATTGAGGCTTTGGTCAAGTTCAATAAGTGATTTGGAATGAACTTGACCCAATGGTTTAATCAATTTGGCTTAGATCAAGTTTTGACACATTTTGGCCCTTTAGGTCAAAATCAACTTGGGTCAAGTGCACAATTGGGCTATGTTAGGCTCAAATGTTGCTCAAGTTCAAACATAGGTCATGAGTGAACTTAGATCAATGGTTTCAATCAATTTGGCCTATGGAATTTGGCTATGTAAGGTTTCATTTTAGTTGGTATTGACTTGGTCAACCCTTAGGTTTGACTTGGTTTGACCCAATTTGATTGATTGATCATCCCATAATTATTGTTGATCATGATGAGAGGGATATATGAGTTTGGTTCAATCCAATTTAGGATCAAATTGCTCATAAGGATACTTTAGGTCACTTTGGGTCAAGTGAGCCTAAGTGGATCAAATGGCTTGGTCAAAGCTTGATTTGAAGTTGGTTGAACTTGTTTATGGACTTATGATTGAAATATGAATCCATTTGCAAGTGGTTTGAAGTCAAATGGGTTTTGATCCATTTGGCAATTTCATATTCAAAGGAAGAATATGTAGGGATTTTGGCTTTGATTTTTAAATTGGGTTTTCATTGTTTGATTGAAGTTTGGATTTATATATGAGCTCACGATTGTAGGATTGATTGAATCATGAGAGAAAATCAAGTTTGGCTTGATTTGATTGATTAAGTTCAAGGTTTTGCTTGAAAGGCTTGGATTTTGGATTTGAGTTTTTTCAATTAGTTTTGATTTTTTTGAATTAATATTTCATATATATATATATATATGTAAATATAAATGAGAATATAAATGGATCATGAGAAAATTTCAAGGATTTGAAGTGATTTAATCAAGTTTTAGGCTAAATCCATTAAAAGGGAATTTAATGGATTTAAGGAAATTTTAAATTGGAATTTAATTTTTGCGTTTGATTTGATTGATTTATATTTATACTTCATTTATATATGAGAATATAAATGAGAATACAAATAACTTTTGAGAAAATCCCATGAATTTGAATAGGTTTGATTTAAATTTAGGTTAAATCCATTAAAGAGAATTTAAATGATTTAAGGAAGTTTTAAATTGGTATTTAATTTTTGAGTTGGATTTGATAAATTTATATTTATATTTCATTTAAAAATGAGAATATAAATAAGTTTTGAGAAAATCCCAAGGATTTAAATGGGTTTGATGAAGATTTATGTTAAATCCATTAAAGGGAATTTAAAGGATTTAAGGAAAATTTTATGAATTGATTTTGAATTTTGAATTTTATTTGATGGGTTTGAATTTATATTTCATTTATATATGTTCATATAAATGAGAATATAAATGAGGTATGAGAAAATCTCAAAGATTTGATTTGGTTTTGATTGCTTTAGGTTAAGTCTTTAAGAATGGCTAGGACTTAGGTAAAATTTAGAATTAGGAATTTTTGATGGATTTTGATCATGGATTTCAATAATAGAATTGATTTAGATAAAATCAATTAGAATTGATTTGGAGTTTGACTTAAAGGAAGGAAGGTGGGGAGTGGTTCAAACTAAGGGTAAGAAAGTTTTCCTAACACCCCTAAGGCCTGACCTATTCCTATGGCTAACCCTTCTACATCTTCTAAGGCTAGGTTAAGTGTCCACCTAATCACTAGATGTGTCTTAAGATTGAGGAACTCTTAAAGTCTAAGAGGAGTCCTATGTATAAGATGGAGGTGTTGAGGGCCCATTCTAAAAATGAGATCAACAAGGATCTTTTCAAAAATCAAAATCAACAATCATCTTTTCAAAAAGCACAAATGGATATCCTCATTCAATATATCCAAATTTATTGAATGAAGATTTCATTTCAAAAATAAAATCAACAGTCATCTTTTCAAAAAGCACAAATGTACATCTCATTCAATATATCCAAATTTATTGAATGAAGATTTCATTTCAAAAATAAAATCAACAATCAGCTTTTCAAAAATAAAATCAGCAATCATCTTTTCAAAAAGCACAAATGAACATCCTCATTCAATTTATTGAATGAAGATTTTATTTTCAAATAAAAATCAGCAATCATCTTTTAAAAAAAAAATCAACAATCATCTTTTCAAAAAGCACATATGAATATCTTCATTTCATTCAATATACCCAAATTTATTGAATGAAGATTTCATTTCAAAAATAAAATAACAATCATCTTTTCAAAAAAGCAATAATCACACAAAAAAAATTTCATCTTTGAAAATAAAACATAATTGATTCCCATTTGACATGCCCAAATTTGTCAAATGAAAGTTTCATTTTTTTTTAAAATAAATTTGATATTTTATTTCAAATACCCAAATTTAAAATAAAGATCCTCTTTTCAAAATCAAACATCAAAAAACAAAAAACACATCTTATTTAGCATACCCAAATAAAATAAAGATCCTCTTTTCAAAATCAAACATCAAAACCAAAATACATTTGAATTTTATTTAGCATACAAATTTGAAGAAAGTTCTCATTTTCAAAATCAAAATCAAAACACATTTGAATTTTATTTCATACACAAATTTGTTGAAATTTCATTTCAAAATCAAAATCAAAACACATTTGGATCTTTATTAGCATACCCAAATTTGAAGTAAGATCCTCTTTTCAAAATCAAAATCAAACACATTTGATCTTTATTTAGTATACCCAAATAAGTAAATCCTCTTTCAAAATTCATCAAACACATTTGGATTCTTTATTTAGCATACCCAAATTTCCTAAGTAAGATCCTCTCAAAAAAATCATAAAATAAACACATTTGATCTTTATTTAGCATACCCAAATTTTCTAAATAAAGATCTCTTTTCAAAAAAAAATCATAAAATCAAACACATTTGGATCTTTATTTAGCATACCCAAATTTGCTAATTAAAGATCCTCTTTCAAAAAATAAAATCAAACACATTTGATCTTCATTTAGCATACCCAAATTTGCTAAGTGAACATCCTCTTTTCAAAAATAAAAAATCAAACACACTTGGATCCTTTATTTAAGCATACCCAAATTTGCTAAATAAAGATCCTCTTTTCAAAATCAAAATCTCAAAAACAAAAACACATTTGAACCTTATTTAGCTTACACAAATTTGCTATGTAAAGTTCTCATTTTAAAAAAAATCAAACATCAAACACATTTGGATTCTTTATTTAGCATACCCAAATTTGCTAAGTGAAGATCCCTCTTTTCAAAAATAACACAAAATCAAAATCAAAATAACATTTGAATATTTTATTTAGCATACCCAAATTTGCTAAGTAAAGATCCTTTTTCAAAAAAAAAAAATCAAACACATTTGGATCTTTATTTAGCATACCCAAATTTGCTATAAGTAAAGATCCTCTTTTCAAAATCAAAAATCAAAACACATTTGGATCTTTCATTTAGCATACCCAAATTTGCTAAGTAAAGATCCTCTTTTCAAAATCAAAATCAAAATAAAACACATTTGATCTTTATTTAGCATATCCAAATTTGCTAAGTAAAGATTATCTTTTCAAAAAAAAAAATCAAACACATTTGGATCCTTTATTTAGCATACCCAAGTTTGCTAAGTAAAGATCCTCTTTTCGAAAACAAAAAAATCAAACACATTTGGATTCTTTATTTAGCATACCCAAATTTGCTAAGTAAAGATCCTCTTTCAAAATCAAAAATCAAACACATTTGGATCCTTTATTTAACATACCCAAATTTGCTAAGTAAAAATCCTCTTTTGAAAATCAAAGACACAAAAATCAAACACATGTGGATTCTTTATTTAGCATACCCAAATTTGCTAAGTAAAAATCCTCTTTCAAAATCAAAAACACAAAAATCAAACACATTTGGACCTTTTATTTAGCATACCCAAATTTGCTAAGTAAAGATCTTCTTTTAAAAAAAATCAAAACAAAAGCAAACATTTGGACTTTATTTAGCATACACAAATTTGCTAAATAAATATTCCATTTCCAAATTTACATAATTCACAAACAAGCAAAAGAAGAAGAAAATTATTTTTAAACAACTCATTTAGCATACTCAAATTTACTAAATGGGTAATCAAAAAAATCAATCAATTTTATTTTAATATACCAAATTTGTTAAATAAAGGGTCCCAAACACAAAAATCAAATTCAAATATGAACCAATGGAAGCATCAAAATCTTCAAAATATTTGAACCCATTTCCAACATACACAAATTTGTTGAAAATGGATTCTAAATTCAAAATCTTCTCCAATTCTAAATTCAAAATCTCTCCTAAATTCAAAGAGCCCCACTTAACATATTCAAATTATGTGGGTTCAAATTCTAAAAAATAAATTAAAGCAAAATGATATGAGTTTGTTTTCAAAATTGAATTTCAACTCGCCAATTTTCTCAAGTTCACCAACATAATGGATGCCCGTAAATGTTTTCACTTTTCCTTTTGGGATGGATTTGGCCTTTGGGCCACCTCCCAATGACTTTGCCCATCTCATTCACTTTCGAGGATTGAGGGGCTAATCACTTGTGAGGGGCACCCTCACAACCATCGAGAGTGTGGTGACCGGCGTAAGATCATCCATGTTGAGATGCGCCGACTCGAATTTTCCCTCACCAAGAGGAAGGCATGCCTCATAAGTGCTTTTAGCTTCACAGTTGTTCCCATTTTACTCCCCATGGGCTAGCACCCACTCATTGGCTTCTTCCAAGGGAAGGCTACCAGTGGATAGTCTCCCCACCTCAGGTGGGTCTCCCATACTCCTCCCAAGACGCACAAAGATGCCACAAGATCAAGTGACATCATGTGCATAGCCAAAGAGATGGAGGTAGTTTCTCAGCAGAGGAGACACCTGTGATAGTTTCTCCTCTAATCACAACAAGTTTCATCCTCTCTGATCCGATGGAGAGAAGATATTAGAGGATCCGTCACCTCCACCTAGTTCACTGAGGCTCCTCGAGATAGGAGGTCATGTTGGCCTTAGGTGCAGTGTGGTTTTGGATCGAGTCCAAAGCTCAATTTGATCTATGATCATCCTCACAAGAAGAGCATATCAGAGAGGGCCGGGAGGCCCGTATGTACATGTGACAACAGAGAGACAAAGGTAGATAATCACCGCCTCACCTCATGGATTTCTCACGTGCTACCCACGCCATACCGACAAGATTATATCGGTAATACTACTCACCATGGGAGAGAGCTCCCACAGAGAGAGTCGGTGGCCACGCCTCCACTCCACGCCCACCATCTCTGCAAGTTCCATCTTCCATAGTTCCATCAAAGCCATGAAGGTAGCATCGGGAAAAGAGATCCGGTGATCCATCCCAAGAGATCCCATTCATCTACACCAGAGGAGGCCGAGCTCTCCTACCTCCACTCTTCGCTTGGTGAAGAGGAGTGACAGGAGCATCATGCCATCACCACCACCACCTCAGTAGATCTTGGACATAGTAGCAGAGGGAGAAGGAGATACTTTCCCCAATAGATCCTCCTGTGAGTAGCACTCTCCCATGATGATAGAGCATATTCCTCAGTATCCCTCAAGTTAGCTCAGTAGGAGAGGTCGATGTATCTCATTCATGAGCATGATCCTACCACCATCGCCTCAGCGTGCTCCATACATTGGACCGCTCCCTTGATGACATCAAAGTATCTCATTGAGAAGAAGGAAATCTAGATAATCTAGAGAAGAAAAAAGGTTAGTTTTGATCCCAATGAAGATGATTTGTTCAAGGTGCATATGGTTGACACCGGGGTTCCCTCCTGATCATACTTTGGAAGGTGTTGTGCGAGATGACACCATTCGACCCAACACCTCCTTCAACAACTTAAAAAAAGGATGAATAGATAGATAGATGGGAAAGAAGATTTGCTAGCAAGTTTTGGCACTTCGAATCAAGCCCCACACATCCTACTATTAGACCGGTCACTGAAGTTATGCATGTCTTGGATCACCAAGAGTTCACCTCAGTAGAAAGTGGCACTAGCTTGCATAGGAAGGTGGATAGTACCTCCATACAGAAAAGGATATTAAACTCATGGTTGAGCAAGCAAGTGAGAAGCATGCAAGCAGGAGGATCATGGTTCCAAAGGGTAGACCCTACCAGAGGAATTGATGTTATCCAAGATCCTGGTTTTGTGCCACCTTCTTTCAAGAGCTTTGATGGCGTGGAACCCACGCTTCGTGCCAGTTGCAATGCTGGTGGCAATGATGCATTTCTATTCCATCTTTTGTCAAGTTTAAGCATAGCCTTTGATTGGTGGAACTCCCCAATAGTTCAGTGAAGACTTTTGCTGAGTTGGAGCAACTCTTCATTAAGAGGTTTGCTGGAGCTCAGCAAAGGGTAACTGTGAGTGATCTCGTTGTAGCACAACAACACCCCGGTGAGTCCTCATTGATTATATATTCTCGATGGCAATTTGAGTATGAAATAACTATCCAACAATCATGCCATTGAAATTTACTAAAGAATATTCATGGCTGTCACCTTCATGCTCAAAGGTTTTACCATCAAGACATTTGAGAAGCTGATCAACAAGGCCGCTAGTCTACAAGGAGAGGCCAAACAGTTGCCTTTTCAAGATCGGTCAACAAAACCAAAGCCACAGAAAGCTTATGAGAAGAAGCTGGTAGTAGCGTGATTGGACAAAGGGAAGCAACCGCCGAGATCGATGAGAGACCTCAGCTCCACATTGTCACTTCCACCTCCTCTACCACCATCACCAGCCAGCTCCATGGCCTTCACCTCCTCCTCACCATATCACAAAGAATACACATACCGCCGTGTAGCTACCATCCACCTACTCTTTTGGATAAACTAAACAAACTTATTCATTTAAGAGGGAGGTAATCGGAAAATCTTTAAGAACCTCTTAAAGAAACCTTGATTCTACCAGAAGCCTAGGAAGTAAAAGAGCAATGATCCTAACTTTTCCCCTACATCGCATGCTAGGCCATGTTTTGAGGATTGCTTTACATTTAAGGACTAGCTTGAGCATATCAAAAGACCATATAGTTATCCCAAAGGAATATCTAGTGAATAACCATCCAGTTCTATTAGGTAATCCTTGGGGTGTGATCCTCTCAAAATAAAAGAAGGTTGGGATATCTTTATCCCAACCTCTAAAAGATTATTTCAAAATCAAGAAACTTTCCTTAAGTCAAGCTGAACCTCCAACATCAAGGAAGGTTTGCAAGCCAAAGACAACTTGGGGAAAGTGGGAGTCAGCAGAAGAAGCTACACTAGCTCGGATAGCCAAGCACAACCACCCACCGATCGCCTCATTCCACATAGCTACTACTATATTGACACTTCTACTTCATACTCTTCTTCTTCTAGACATCAGAGGATGAGACATCAAATCCTCACCCCACTTACTTTACTAGATTTCTACTATGTACCTCCTTCTAAATCCAATAAATTGAGGAATAAAGCCAGTTTGAATTATATCTATCACTTATGATGGGTTGCCTGACTCTACTCTTTTAGAAAACTCTCCAAGTCTCAATAATAATTATAACAACTCGATCTTCCTCTTGATTCAAGATGGACTTTCCTTCTCTCAATAATATGGGTTCACCTCTTGAGATAGACTTGGAATCATCATGAGGGTCCTATAGGAGAAGTAGGAGCTGACAGCAAGTAGAATCATCCACTAACCCGCCACAAGAGATCACAAAAGTTAACCTCCACGGTGGCAAGGTTCTACCTCCTGTAGCACCTCAAGAGGAAAAATAAGTCATTGGTACTAATGAGCAAGAAGCCCCTCCACGGATGCTCCACCCATGGATATTTGTGAGGATCAGAGTTGATTACAATGCCCTCACTCACCTAAGAAAGTTTACAAACTAAGCATATATGATGCCTCTTATCCAAAGAGATGAGGAATCATTAATCAAGGCTCTTCTTAGAGATATGCTTAGCTAATCACCATTGGAGAGGAGGCACATTATTCAAGAGAAGCCTGGGAGTCACATTCAGATGAAGACCTTTCTGGGACATGGAGCACAACCCTCTACATCAATGTAGATATGGGATCACTTTCTAGGTTTTAGTTGATCCAGTGCATCAAACATTATGAGTCTAAAGACCTTGCTATTGAGGATTGACATCTCTACACTCAGGAGATCGATGATGTGAGAGGATTCAATGAACAAGTGAGAGGGCTTAGGTTCCATAGTGTTACCTTTGGAAATAGGTGACCGGAAGATCAAGCCAAGTTCTATATAATTAATTTGAATACATCATTCACCGCTTTGCTCGAGGCCTTGGATACACTAAACAAGATGATTCCATCCTCCCTTCATCGCTGCATCAAGTTTTGAAGAGAAATACATGTCAAAGGAGATGAAAAGCCATTTTAGAGGTTGATATATAAGAGGATACTACTATCTTCCTAAAATCAAAATTTTTTCGTGAACTTGGTCAAAATTCAAATATAAAAGAAAAAGAAAAAGAAGAAAAAGAAAAAGAAAAAGAAAAAGAAAAAGAAAAAGAAAAGAAAAAGGAAAGTACAAGTGAGCGAGAAAAGGACATCAAGAAAGAAGTAGAGCCGCATGTCACATTCCACCCAGCCATTCCACCATATGGGTAGATGACCTCCACGTGTGAGGAAGAGGCAGACAGAGGCCAGGTGGAAGACCCTTGGCAGCCCAACAGGGTTATGTTCTAGTTCACATGAGTACCCCTACTATTCATATATAGACTGGAATCTCGAGGATGAGTCTCATGTGATTAGCATACCCAACCCCTCTCGTGGGTTTCATTGGAGGTGACACTCAAGCCGACAGAAAAGACCAAGCCTCCAAGCAAAGCATGATATGTATTCAATCAAGTTTATGAAACTATCGGCAGTAGGGAACCTTAGCTCTAACCTCACTTTCCTCTCAAAAGGTTTAGTAGTTAAGGAAGCCCCTAAGTCTTCCATGAATGAAAAGCCAAGAGATTCCTATTGGGATCATCATCCTGTCCAAAGCTGATGTGAAGAAGGTTAAAAAAAGAGTACTACAAAAAACTATGGATAAGAAAGGATGCACAATCAGCGTGGGCTAGATTCAAGACAAGCAATATCCAATCGATGATGATGATTACTATTTAGTTGTCACCAATCATCTGGAATCTGATAGGTTCTTCTCAAACCACACTAACTCTTATGAGGATGTGTGTTTAGAAACTTCAGATGATCCTGATGATCTTCAAATCAAAGTTGCACCTCTAGAATTTAAAGAGGAAATCCATTCAACTATTGACAAGCTCAAAGAAATCAACCACGGGATAGAAGAAAATTCATGCCCGGCATACATCCTTCTGAATGAAGAAACCAATGACTAGCTAGTTGATTGAGTTTAAGGACTTTGCATGGAGCTATGAAGAGATGCATTATCTCCTAACATAGCCCACAAACTAGCAATAGACCCTCTAACCCTATCAAGCAAGCTCCTACGATGCAATTAGAAATCAAACAACATGGTCATTTTTGAAGTCAAGAAACCGATCGATGTTGGTTTCATCGGAAGAAAATACCTACCGGTTAGCCAAGCTGCCAATTAAGAAAAAGAATGGCCAAATTCATATGCATCGATTTGGACTTAAATAAGGCATGTCCTAAGGATGAGTTTCCTTCCTATACTAGAATTAATGGTGGACATCACTCATCTCATGTAATTTCTCCTTCATGGATGGGTCATCCGCTACAACCAAATTAAGATGGCCCCTAGGATGAAAGAAACACTACTTTTGAACTCAATGAATCTATTATTATAGGTCATGCCTTTTGGCCTTAAAAAATGCTACATACTACCATGACTAGATCTTCAATGAACTCATTCATCATCAAGTTGAATGCTATGTTGATGATCTAGTAGTCAAAAAAAAGAACAGGATGACTATCTGTTTGACTTGAGAGTAGTTTTGAATGGTTAAGATAATATAACCTCAAAATGAATCCTAAAGTGTGCATTCAGTAGCTTCGGAAGTTCCTTGGGTTTTGTCCCACACTGGAATAGATAGATCTAGAAAAGATCAAAGCTATCTTAGAAATGCCACCTCCTAAAAGTTTAACTCAACCAAATCTTTCCAAGGGTGGTTGGCATATCTAAGCTTTATCTCCAATATGAAGATGCCATTTTCACACTTGTCAAAAAGGATGCCAAGTTGGTGGGATGACAAGTGCAGCATGCCTTTGAAGATATCAAGTGATTTGGTGCCACCGCTCTAGTACTATCCCGGCAAGCCACTTATCCTCTACACTCATTGGATGACTCCTCTGCTTTGTTGGCCCAAGCCAATGAAGGGAAGGAGATGCTCTACTACCTCCCATCGCCTAATCCTTGAAGCAAACTACCCACCTATTGAGAAATATTGCCTAGCTTTAATCTTTGCATCCCAAAAGCTATGGCACTATATGCTTTCTCATAAGGTGAACTTGATTTCAAGAATCAATCCACCAGATCTCATGACATCCGACATTATCTTGGCATGTTGGTCCATGATTCTCTCACAATTGATATTATATTCATTCCCTCATGTGTGAAAGGACAAGCACTATATTTCAAGCCCACCTGCTGATTCTCCTTAGTGATGATCTCCCTAATGAACAAATCATGAACTTAAGGGAGGTTGACAATCATCGTTAAGAGATGTATTTTGATGGTGCAGTTTCCTTTTACAAAGGAGAAGAACCATGATCTACTCTTCTAAGAAAGGTAGGGGTAGGAATAGTTCTCTTAACCTGCACGCGATGTGATGAGATTCTCATACTATCTCCAATCCATGCACCAACAATGAAGTTTGAGGCTTTGATGGGCCCAGAGTTACACATGTGTGTCAAAAGCATCAACATCTGGGATTCTCACCGGTCATCAACAAATTGTGGTCCTATAAGGTTCTAAAACCTAAGCTTCACTATTACCATGAGTATACCATGAAGTCTTGGCCCATCGAGGTCACCATCTACAAGGTCCCTCAAGGAGAAAACACGAGTGATGCTTTGGCCAAACTTGCCAAAGGAATTGTGTCGAAGATGAGTTCATTCCAATAAGGGTCCAAAACAGACAAGTCATATCCTTTATTGACGCTAAACTCACCAAGAGACTCTCTCTTGAAGGGGAGGTTGCCATTGCCAACAAAGATGGGAGTTGGATTGGAGGCATAGATTACTTGAACATAGATAAACTACCTCAAGAGAAGTCACAAGCCCGTCAGATGAAATATAGAGCTCTCTCCTATGCTCTCATGGATGGCACCTTATACTGACGGTCTTTCGATCAAATGTGGTTACGCTGCTTGGACAAACATGAAGCCTGTAGGATCGTGACGAGGTACATTGTCTATGGAGCACATCAATCCTCCAAAGATGAAAGAAAAGATCAAGAGACTAGATACTATCGGCCTTGATGATCACATGCATGAACGTGGCTAGAGATGCCATCAATGTCGTACACGGTGTGGTCCTACATCAACCACCCAACATTCTACATCCTACATTGGCCTCACCATTTGAGTGTTGGGGTACGACATAGTGGGTCCTATTGATCCTCCTTCTTTGGGGCATCATCTTACCGCCACCACTACTTTTCCAAGCGTAAGTAATCCCACTCGAGAGGTCAAACATGTGCTCCATTTTTAGGAACCATATCATATATAGGTTTGGTGCCTTCATGAATTATATCTATAATAATTGCTTTCAAAGCACCAAGATCAATGCTGGAGACACATAGATTGGAGATACTCCACTATCTACTATCCAGGAAAATGGCACAAAGCATTCAACAAAACTCATCTAGATACTAAAGAAGACACTCAACGATAATAAGTGATAGTGGCATGAGTTGTTGAAGCTTTGTGGGCATACCGCACACATATACGAACTCCAACTCAATCTACCATTCTCCTTAGTATGGGTCCAAAAGTCATTCTACCATTAGAAGTTCAACTCCCATCACTAAGGATAGCAATGGGTAAAAATCTACTGAGAAGAATGCAAGTCTGGAAGAGCTCAAGTGAGGAGAGATGCTATGGGCGAAACCTCGAGTTATACAAAGCCAAAATGATTCAAGCTCACAATAAAGGTCTATCTATAACTTTTCAAGTAAGAGAGCTTTTAGTTCTAAGGAGACCAATTGTCAGAAAGATGGGAGGCAAGTTTGAACCCACTTGGGAAGGCCCTTTTGTCATAGAAAAGGCCTACCAAGGAGGATCTTATAACTTATTGATTAAAGGGGAACACCCGATGCTTCCAATTAATGGGCTCTATTTGAAGAAATATTACCCATAAAATCATATGTTTGAAAATAATTATCATCAAAAAACAAAAAATTATTCCAATTCATCAAAATCTTCTCTTCATTGCTTATTTGTTTACCAATCCACCATGACGTGTTTAGATAAGTAAGAGAACCCAAGAGGCATCCTATCCCTCTTCACAACAAACACAAATTAAACACAATTCCCCAACGCTACTAAAATAAGTGTGAGAGAACCCAAGAGGCATCCTATTTCGCAAGATAACTAAGTGTGAAGAGAACCCGACATCCTTTCTTGTGGGATCACAGCTGCCATTCATGGCACCATTTCATCAACTCCCCAACGTATTTCAGGATAGGTGTAAGAGAACTCAAGAGGCATCATATTCCTTCAAACACAAACACAAACAAAATTAAACACATATCTTTTGTCTCAAGCTATTTTGATGTGGGAGCAAGTCCCCTATGACACTCACTCATTAGTCGCTCTAGTGCTAACATACTACCTTACTAATGTCACCCTGGTCATTTATGTGGTCAGTCCCATGCTTTTCTTTGACCATTACAAACCAGCCTTGTTAGTTTGGTAGTTCACCTAAAGCTACGTTACCTCATGTTGACTTTTAAGAGGATGTGTAACATGCTTTCTTCTTGACTACCATCTCAGTCAGATATCGAGTTTTAGGATAAGTCCAGGCTCCTTTCCTTTGACTACTCTTGAGTTGATATAAGTCCCAGTGGCATTCACTCAGTACCCCAGTCGGAAAGCATTGTCAAGATGACTATCCCACACCGCCCACCATAGAGGATGTGAGTCTGATGCTTTCTTCCTAGTATTGCAAACCCAGCACTTTAGGTTGTTGATGTATGCTCATGTGAGACTCACTCATGGATACACTCTTGGATGTGAGTCCTGCTTTCTCTCCTTGAGGCCACCAATACATAGATTATCTTCTTCATTTTGATAAAGCCCTTAAGCTCTCCTATGGGCACTCTCTACTTGGATCATCCTTTACCCCATTTAGACACTACCCATTTGGATTGGACAATC
The DNA here is from genome assembly GCA_021442155.1 of Cymbidium sinense. Taxonomy (NCBI): domain Eukaryota; kingdom Viridiplantae; phylum Streptophyta; class Magnoliopsida; order Asparagales; family Orchidaceae; genus Cymbidium; species Cymbidium sinense. The sequence goes on along the minus strand of CM038215.1, from coordinate 138,393,136 downwards.
CTTCTTCCTAGTCACCCCTGGTTGGAGAATTTATTCATGGATGCAAATTCTCCTTGTTGAACCGAGATGTAAATATAAGCTTTCTCAAGATGACCCCTCAAAACCAACAGGGTCTGATAAATAATAAACAAAATAAACAAACAATATTGCACTGGAAAGCCACAGTGGCCCCTTTCAGCTTGAGACATCTATCTTTAGGGCGTATCGAGAACTAATTAGAGTGAAATGTTGATTCACTTTAAATGGGTTTTAAGAAATTAATTAGAGTGAATTTCTTGACTACGCTTGAGTTGAGATAAGTCACCGGGTCGATACTCTCTCCGTAGTTGCCCTTAGGTTAAGTTCATTTTGTTTTTCCATAAACAGGTTACCCCGGCAATCATTTCTCTTTGGAAGATATAAGTCTACTACGCATTCTTTCTAACATGACTATCACAAACCAATGGGCAGCTCTAGGTCAGGTCGACATGTTACCTTGCTAATGTGTCACCCTAGTGGTCTTTTATTCAGAAAAGATGTGAGTTACCGTGCTTTCTTTTCTAAATTAATCGCTGCAAACCAAAAGGCACCCCTTTGGTTGGATAGTTCTCCCCTCAGTCAGGAAGCTACTCTCTTTGGATTGGTAAATCTAAATCAAGGCCAACATGGCCCCTACTCAGTGCAGTCCATTGCAAATCAATGGGATCCATCAAAAATAATTAAAAAATGTAATTAATTTGACTATCTTTGAGCTGATTTAAGTCCCCCAACGGAATTCACTCAATAGTCAGCCTTAGGTCGAGTTTGATTTGTTGCACAAGCAACCGATCACCTCAGTGGTTCCTTATTCAGGAAAGATGTGAGTCCCCGTGCTTTCTTCCCTGAATTAACCATTACAAACAGAAAGGAAACCCATTTGGTTGGATAGTCCTACTATGTGGTTAGTAGGCTACCCCTTTGGAGCAATAAATTTGAGTTAAACCAAGGCCAACATGGCTCCTACTCAGTGTAGTCCATCGCAAACTGACGGGATCCATCAAAAATGACTAAAAATGAAACTAATCTTGATTATCTTTGAGTTAATTTAAGTCCCCCAGTGGCATTCACTCAATAGTCAGCCCTATGTCGAGTTTGATTTGTTGTACAAACAACCGATCACCCCAGTGGTTCCTTATTCATGAAAGATGTGATTCCACATGTTTTCTTCCCTGAATTAACCATTGCAAACCAAAAGGCAACCCCTTTGGTTGGATAATCCTACTATGTGGTTGGTAGACTACTCCTTTGGATTGGTAAATCTGAAGTAGATCAAAGCCAACATGGCCCCTACTCAGTGCAGTCCATCGTAAACTAATGAGATCTATCAAAAATAATTAAAAAATGAAACTTATTTTGACTCTCTTTGAGCTGATTTAAGTCCCCCAGAGGCATTCACTCAGTAGTCAGCCTAAGGTTGAGTTCAATCCGTTGCTTCGCTAACGGATCACCCCAACAACTGATCCCTACTTTAGAGGATCTACGTCTACTACACTTTCTTCCTAATACAACTACTGCACATCGGAAGTCAACCCCTTTGGTTGGACAGTCTTACTACGTTGTTGATCATCTCGGTCAACACTAATACATGCAGTGTACCTTGTTAGTCACACCACACCTATTGGGCGCCCTTTGTTGACCTCACTTTTGGAGTGAGCTTTCAACTTCTTCATCTTAAACATAGGATTCCACTATACATTAAGAGTTCCTTAGTCTTAAGACACTTCTAGTGATTAGGTGAACATTTAACCTAACCCTAGAGACTTAGAAGAGTTAGTCATAGGAATAAGTTATGCCTTAGGGGAATTAGGAAAACTCTCCTACCCTACAGCTTGGACCAAATCCTTACTTCCTTCTTTCAAGTCAAAACATCAAATTCAAACCAACTTCAAATTCAAATCAATTTCAAATTCAAACCAACTCTAAATTCAAATCAACTTCAAATTCAAATCAACTTCAAATTCAAGTCAAACTTCAAATTCAAACCATACTTCAAATTCAAACCAACTATAAATTCAAATCAACTTTAAATTCAAATCAAATTCAAATTCAAATCAATTCTAAATCAAAACTCAAATCACTCCAAATTCAAAAGATTTTCTCATAAGCCATTTATATTCTCATTTATATTCACAAATATAAATGAAATATAAATTCAAATAACCAACACAAAATTCAAAAGCTCAAATCCAAATCAAATCAAAATCCAACCTAAACTCTTTCAAGTCAAATCCTTGAACTTAATCAAATCAAATCCAAATTACTCCAAATTCAAAAGATTTTCTCATAACCCATTTATATTCGCATTTATATTCACAAATATAAATGAAAAATAAATTCAAATACCAAAACTAAATCCAAAACACAAATCCAAATCTAATCAAAATCCAACCTAAACTCTTTCAAGTCAAATCCTTGAACTTAATCAAATCAAATCCAAATTTCTCCAAATTTAAAAGATTTTCTCATAACCCATTTATATTCTCATTTATATTCATAAATATAAATAAAATATAAATTCAAATGACCAAAACTAAATTCAAAACTCAAATCTAAATCTAACCTAAATCCAACCTATACCCTTTCAAGTCAAATTCTTGAACTTAGCCAAATCATTCTCAAATCAATTCAAACCTTTGGATTTTCTCTCCAAACAATCAATCCTTCAATCATAAATCAAATATAAACATAAACTACAATCATCAAACCAAAATCAAACTAACCTAAGTCAAACCCATGTTTATTCTTTGAACTTGAAATTGTCAAATGAATCAAAACTCATTTGACTCCAAATCACTTGCAATTAGATTTATATTTCAATCATAAGTCCACATGTGAGTTCAACCAAACTTGAATCAAGCCTTAATCAAGCCAATTGACCCACTTAGGCTCACTTGACCCAAAGTGACTTAAAGAATCTTTTTGAGCCAAATTATAATCCTACCCAAATTAGATTGAACTAAGCCCATCTAAGCCTTACATTATGAGCAACAATCATCTGGATGATCAATCACTCAAATTAGGTCAAACCAAGTCAAGCCATAGCCCAAATGAAACCTAAACTATCCAAAATCCACCATAGGACAAATTGATTGAAACCAATGATCTAAATCAATTCTAAATCAATGATTGAACTTGACCAAGTCATCAATTGAGCCAAATCTAACCCAATTGGAAGTTGACCTAAAAAGTTAAAATGGGTCAAATCTTGATCTAAGCCAAATTGATTGCAACCAATGGATCAAATTCATTCTAAATCACTTGTTGAACTTGACCAAAGCTCCAATTGGCTAACTAGACCCAACCTAGCCTAATTGACCATGAACCTAACTTGACTTAAAAGGTCAAATCAACTTGAAATCAAACCAAACCAAAATTGATTGAAACTAAAGCTTGCAATACATTTCAAATGACCAACCAAGCCTAAACCAACCCATGACCTAACCCAATTGGGTCAAATGGGTCAAATTGTCAACTTGACCCATTTGACCTAAGTGAACTCAAATGAACCAAAATTAAATATAAATCAAATTGAACCAAACCAAAGACATCAAAACACTCCAAATAGTCATATGAACTTAACCGAACCCTTGGTTTGACCCAATTTGACCAATTGGTCAACTTGACCCAAGTTGGCCCATTTTGACCTAAATGGGTCAACTTGAGCCAAATCATATCAAATCAACTCCAAATTCCTTGAAATTTGGCCCAACCTATTTTTGAAACATCTCAAATCTTCCTAAATGAAAATTAAGGCCAAATGACCATTTCACCCTTGGGTCAAAGGGTGACTTATGGCCAAATTCACTTGGAATTTGGTCAATTATTTCTCATGGCCACTTGGCATCCTTCTAGTGGACCATTTGGACACCAAGGGAGGTGATGCACATGATCCAATGGGTTTGGGTCAGTCATGACCCAACCCAAGCCCAAATCGACACCTCCAATGAAAATTCTCCACTTAGATCACCTCCCACACTCAATTAACACATGTGCACTCCCTCTCCTCCACTCCACTACCAAAACCGAAGCACATGAACTCCTAACAACCAAAACAACCCATTCAATCTCATTAATTGATCCAAAATGGAAGAGCAAGCCTCGTCCATCCAATCCAAGTAGGGGGAGATATACTCCCCTCATTCCACTCAAACCAACTTTTGATTGAGCTCGAGGATCAAAGGCAAGCTTCTCCAAGCATTCCCGCTCCTTTGAAATTCCCTCTCTCGATTTTCTTCATAGGTAAGGGAGGCTGATTTTCCACTCAATTCTCCACCAAACCTAAATTGCTCATGCAAGCACCATCAAGGCACCTAGTCGAGCTCACCCAAAGCATTTCCCAAGCATCCAAGCCATGGGAAGGGGGATTTCAATCAAAGATGCAAGCCATTGAAAGGGAGCTTGGTCAATTAGAAGATCCACTTCAAATCAAAGGTTGAAACCTTCAACAGAGCTTCGCCTCCGCTAGATGAAGCTACCTCCTCCGTTGGAAGCACCGGTGATAGCCTCCGGCGATGTATGACTTAAAATCGATCCTTCATTGAAAAATACTTGGTCCTTTGTGAAGGGAATTATCATCCCATTAAAATCTAGCCGTTGGATGTTCTCCGCTATGCTTCTTGATGGTGTGGGTTGAATCTCACTGTCAGCTCGTGATCAATCAAGCCATGGATGGATGACCTCCGTCTCTCTGACTTAGGCAGGGATGAATCATGGGATGTCCATCTCGCATGTTTTGGATGGACAACCCTGATTAAAATGTGTTAGATCTTTGATTTAATCCTTGTATAACCATGAGTTTAACGGCCGTCGATCCTTGATCCGCTTAGAAGCGCGTTGCACCACCGGGCATGCGGCATGATGTGACTTAAATAACCAATTCGATTGTGCCATGTGGAAAGCATGCGCCACATCAACAGTCCACATGGCGCCGACGAGATTAGTTAATTAATTAGGCTTTCTAATTATTCATTAATCACAAAACTTTCATAAATTCATAATTAAATGTAGAAAAATCCAAAAAAAAGCAAACTCAAGTTCATTTTAAAGATAATTCAAAGGGGAATCCAATAAAATTATTTTTAATTGATTTTAAACAGTGAATTATTTTTAATTAGGGTTTAATTAAAAATCTAACTATCTTAATTACTCCCTAATTACTTAATTAATTAAGTTTAAATTTCACAGACATGTTTAGGGGGATGACTTCTACCTCCCCTAATTTTCTTGGGATTTATTAATGAGTTAATTAGAAAATCAATTAATGAATCTCTAATTATCCCCTTAATGTAATTAAGAGTAATTAAGCATGTGAATAGTAGTTTAATCCCTTAATTGAGATAATTAAACATTGTTTAAGTAAGTATGAGATTTATGGAATGGGTTTCGAGTATTTTCCTTAGGTTATTCCCTAAACCCCCTTTCTTCCTTAATCCAAATATAATTAAGGATTAATCCAATAATGATCTACTTAATTAGTTTAATCAAACTTTCAAAATCAATCTAGAATTAATTAATCTCTTGTTGGTAGATCCTTAGGTGTTCAAAAGCCTAAGGTAAATTTGAGAAAATCATTTCCAACCCACATGTGTGGGAAGGTTATGAAAGTACTTAATGAAAACCCTTTAGCTTAATTAATCAATAATTGTGAGCTAATTGCATTAGGCCCCATTATTTCTTAGGTGCATTGTTGATTTAAATTCCATGTGATTGCATATCATATGTTGGCTCATAATTATTTGGTTAATTATGTTAAGGTGGTGTAAGTAAAAAATAATTAATGGATTTAATTCTCACCTTAACCTAAACAAAACATAAAATCAATCTAATTATTCTAAAATTAAAGTAAATTGATTCACATATGGGAGAAATGGGCTAGGACCAGCAAACTCTTTCTCTCAAATCATTTTTAAATCAAATCCAAAAATAAAATAAAAATCTCTTTAAGAAATGTTGATTCACTTTAAATGATCTTATTCCATAGGTTTGTCTTTAAGAATTAATTAGGGTGAATGAAGTCATATGCTTACATCACTTTATTTCTTTCAAGCATGCTAAGTATTATATGCCATATGAAATCATGCATTCATATCTTTTAAAAAATCAAAATAAAAGAAATATTTCCTTTATATCAAATTGCATATTTTGGCTAAAGTAAGAATATGAGTGGCTATTATCACTATTGAATTAAAATTTATTTTCAAAACCTATAAATCAAAGATTATAAATGACGGTATGCTACTTATAAACACTTATAAGCTTGCACGTGATTATAGCATAGAATATGTTATGTGATTTTCTTCTCTTTTCTTAACATGCTTTTATATGATTTGCAAAATGTATAGTTCATTTGAAAAGAACATAACACTTGCTTAAATCTATTCCTATACACTCCCATGTTATGAATTATGAAGGATCCTCACATTACACATGTAAATTATATAACCAAAATCAAATAAACAAATAAAAATCTTTTGCATGACTCTTCATCCATTTGTTTTCTTTGTGTACATTCACATGTATTTAAGAAAAATGGTATATTAGTCTGGACATCCTGGGATTGCGAGGCTTAAAGTAGCCCCAAGATGGTCTTGTACCTTATGCCCCTAGTGTAGAAAATAATGGCATCATACTCACTCATGTCTCTTATATATGTACATGTGCATTTGATTAATGGATAAAGGAGTCCCTCTTTTCTACTTAACAAAATTATGCATCATGGAATATCCAAATTTTCTTAAGCAATATCTCTTAGCATTCATTATTAAGGTGTGCTAAAACGTTGTATTGCATGTATAGATATGCTTAGGATTATTCAGATGCATGATATACATGTTGAAAAGAAATAAATAGTTGTATGTTATGTGATAGTAATTCACCCTAATTAATCTTTCTTATTGAATGGGTTTATTTAGAGCAAATCTAAACTTAAGATTAATTAAAATACATAATAAAATATTCATTAAAGAAAAATAATTAATGAATCTATCTTAGAAATTACTTAAGGTAGGGATAAAAGAGAAGTCATCTTCTCTTTTCTTATCTTTACAACACTTAGTAATTAAGTGTAGGTTCATTCAAACCAAATCAAATCATCAAATAAAATTTATAAGTCAACTAAATCACTTAAAATGAAACTACCCTCTAAGTTGAATCCTTCACACTTAAAAAATTCCAACCTTAAATCCTAGCTACGACATGCCACACAAGCCTTAAATGGCATACACATTAGGCTAAGTCACCATTTCTAGCTCTATGTTAGGATGGTGCATGGTTTGATGCTTAATTTTATTTTGTGGTGTAATATTTTTAGACTGTATGTTAGGATACATGTGCGTAGACTGGATGATAGGAGGATCTTAGTCTAATCATTATCTTCTGTAGGGGATTATGCTTATGGGGCCCTTTAATAAAAATATAAATATTTTTTGCTATGCAGGTTGCTTATACCCCAAAGCATAATCCAAATTTGGACAAGTGGACTTGGTTATCCATGTGTGAGGTGCTAAGTCCAAATTATTCATATAAATGCTTGGTTGTGTGATATGTTTAGCTAATCTTTGTTTTGAAGATTTAGTTAGATTTACCTTTCCCTTTTAATGTAATTTTTGCAACTAAGATTTGGAATGAATGTTATAGGGGAATTAGAATGAACATTGGTCATAAGATTATTTCTTATGCACCATGTGAAGCCTTGGAGAAAACTACATCCTAAGTCCAGAAGAAGAAAGAAGAAAGAAGAAAGGAAGAAAGAAAGAAAGAAAGAAAGAAAGAAAGAAAGAAATGAAGAAATGAAGAAATGAAGAAAAGAAGAAATGAATAATGAAGAATGAAGACCCCATAACATGAATTCTTTCCCAATTATAATTATTCATTTGTAATCCAGATTGTATAAGGGTAGAGCTCGGCTACCCACATTCTTTTCGAGTTTGTGCGATGGAGCCCGACCACATCGGCCTCTTATTCTTTTGCGCTAGTTTTATAAAATTATTTGATGTTTGTTTAGTTTGTGCATTAAGATGACATGATTTCCTAGTTTCTTCATTATTTTGATGAGTAGCCTAGATGCGATTAGGCTCTTAGAAAAAAATAAATTTTCTATCTAATTAATCAACTCTAAATTAAAATTAACAACTCATAACCTCACATAAAGCCTAAGACATAAATCAAGATAATAAAAGATTTAGCAACCCCTTAGCTGGATGTTGTATGTCTCACATCATGCATAAAATTATCTTGCTTCACTCTTGCTAATGGAGGGCTTCCACCTTTGCTAGAGAACTTAGCTTGACCTTTGAGAGCCATGGTGGAAACACACCTCCTTCTTGCTGATTTTGGCCCATAACCAATTTCTCATGCATTAGACATATGAAATCCCATAGCCTCTGTCAAATAAATTGTCCAAAAATGAAAATAAAACTTAACAAAAATTTGCATTAGATTAAGTCATTTATTCATGCCCTTCATGATCTAGTCTCTTAAGGAGTGTATTTAAGAACTTAGTCTTCTTCTAAATAAATAACATAACTTTCTTGCAAAAGCATAAGACTTGTCTACATGTATTTAAAATCGTAGGAGGAGTTAGTTGGCAGCCACCCCCAGGCGGTTGTAAGTCCAAAAGTAGGGTGGTTTATCCTCTCTTGTGGAGGTGAACCATATACTCATTTTTGCCTTAGATTTAGGTCGTGTCTTGGCCCTCATCAAAGCTCCCTAGATTTTGGTTCAGAGGTTGTTGTTTCCCTTTGCAGGCTACAAGCATAAATCATTGCCTCTTAGGCATTTCCATGATCTTGTGTCGTGGAATTGTAAGACTCTAGATTGTTAATAAAAATTCAACTCAAACATATAATTTATCTTCAAATTTCAAAAATAGAAAGCCCAACCAAAGGATAGTTTGGAACGCTCGCTATGTCTCCTAGCATCGTGAGCATCCCCTACTCATCTCCCTTTGGTTTCGATAATAACTCCCTCCTCTTAATTAATCCCATTTGATCTTCCAAAAATAACCAATTTATTGATAGACATATCTTTAAAATCTTTGGAGATAATGATCATTTACCTTAATCTAGAGTATTCTTAAGAAATCTCTTTTCTTAGGATGTAATTAACTATGAGGGTTTGCCTCCATAGGAAACTTAACGAATTCGGTTTAAAATAAACCCTACTTTACTTTTCCATGTAAAGTAGAGAAAGAATCTCTGGTACATTCGAAGACCCATTATCCTTAGGAGTCCTCATTAGGTGATTAGATCCATTATAGGATGGTGACTTCTATCTCTCGAGATAGTACATCATTCCTCAATGTCGATCATCCTAATGAGAACATTTACGGATCTATGTGACGTTCAACTAGCATAATTTTTATTTTCATTTACTCATACATGAAAATAAAAAAATAACACCATAACCATCATTTGATTCATCTTTGCATTTAACTGGATGATCTCCCTATCCTTTGCCTTCATCTGCCGTTGCATTCATTTCTGCATTTGGGCTAATGTGGTAGTGTCGGCAAAGAAAGAGTTATGCTCTTCTCTTTCTAGTTCTTCTTCCTCTTCATCACCTGAGGATGTGCTTGAAGCTCCCCTTCATTTTCAAGAGTTTGGTTCTTCAATATGAATAGGAGGTATCTACGCTTCTATGTCGCGTGTGCACCAAATGGTTCTCTAACGTGCTGTACCACATACTTCCACTTCCATAGTATCCTCATCATATTCTTCATCTTCTTGTAATATGACTTCAAAACATCTTCTCCAAAGAATTTTTGGCTCTGGATTTGAGACAAACCTCTATTCAACTGGAGGGCTACGATCAAAGTCAACATTTCTTTCATGGAGACTTAGTTGACCGACGATGGGATTCCTTGGAATGTTCACCTGGGTGTCGACCATCCTGTAATTCATCATCAGAAGATTTCTTCTTTTGAATCCATTTTGTCATTTATCATTGTGAATTTCCGGAATGTCATTTCTTTTCCTTTATTTTCAACAATTTCTCTTTGGGGCCTTAGCCTCCAAGCTTGCTTGCCCTTTCATTTGGACCTTTCAAAAGCGGATTCCCTGACATATGGTCTGGGTGTCACACTTGATGCTCACCGTATGGTATTTTCTTAAATCAATCATGATCTCTGTGGTAGTCTACAGATGAAACATTATCAGCTTCGATTATCACAACCCTTTGGACTCATTTTTTCATTATGTATGTTTCCTTGGCAACCTTTAACACTCAATGCACTCTACAGATAAGATTTTAAGAATTTTCTTTTGGGGAATCAAACTTGATGCAGTGGTCGATCCCAAAAGATTACTTCAGCTCACTAATAGAGCTATTCCTCTTTACCCAATTCAAGTTCTCAAATTTATTCTGGGTGGAAATACTTGCTTCTAGTTCTGATGCTAACTACATAACATGTAGTTAGATAATAGTTGTTGAGCTCGTAGTTCATTATTCATCCTTCTTATCTTGTTAATTTTTCTTCATATGAGGAAGCTTCATGATCATGTTTTCCTAGTACAAAAGGTTCAATTGGCAAAGTGGTGTTTACAGGCATGACTGAGACTTTCTACCAACAACAATTCTCTTCATAGTCAGAGTGTCAGAATAGCATAATCTTTGAAACGTAAGCTCCCTTTGGGAGCTTCAAGATATTTCATTAAATTTTCTCATTATGCAGGATGTGCGGCGTGCATGTATCCCTGGATTGATGTGACATTAGCTTTGGCTACAATTACTGGAAAGTCAACACTACCGAATTAAATGGTAGCTCCAACATCTCTAGTGTTGATGATAGCATTAGCCAGATGGATGTTAGACCTGCAGTTCAGTTTCACAATGAATGGAGTATTCTGCAAATCCATCTGCACAAATGAAATATGGGGGTCAATAATGAGAAATAAATATTCTACCCCATACTTTCAAAATGCAGAGATACAATAGAATAAAAATAAAATAACATATTCAAAAGAAAATTTCAAGCAAATAAAATCATAATCAACAAATTATTATGTTTAGTAGATATTTCATTATATAACTAAATTTCAATTTTGATTACTTAAACTCCACTACTACTATACTCCAAACTTGACTAGCCAAAGATGGAAAGATAAACCTGTCCCATAAGTCACCAAATTTGTGGGTCAAAATTAACCAACCTCTCGATAAAGAGAGTATGATTTATGTGTTGGTGAAATTTTTAGAAGGCAGATGAAACAGTATATAAGACACTATCTAGAGATTTCATTCTTATTTTGTGAGGACTTTAGATATGTTTCCATGTTTCAAGAACCATTAATTATCCCTTCCTTTGAGAGAAATTTCAATTAAAGGCTAGTATGTTGAATAATGTGATAGAAGCGATGTGGAGTTTAAAATTTGGGATTTATAATTTATGAAGTTCACCATTATTTAACTTAAAGCATATGATTAGTGGAATGATGGCGTGCTCGATCTAGAACCCATGGTTCTTTATCCACTTATCGTCAGTAAGAGGTAGTCGACCCCGAAGGATCCTTGTCACCATGGTTGCGTCCATCCAAGTGATCCAGACTGGATAGTGTTTGTCTAAGGAGACAATCTTAAGTCTACCAACACAAAAGGGTTTTGTGCCCAATCAAATATGATTCATAACTCAAAGGGTTGAGTTATTGGGGAACATCTACAATCGTGATCGTAATATAATGGTGTCATTTGGTGGCAACCACCCGCTCGGTGACCAGCATCATATCTATTGGAAAACGTGACACACGCACGCCTTACCCATGAGATTATTTGAGTTTAAACATAGTGATTTATTGACTTGACATTAAATCCTTTGTGAAATTTTTCTCATCAAACAAATGATGATGGTAGATGGGAATTATTATTTACTTTAAATTAAATAATAAATTCCATTTAACTTAGATATTTACTTAGTTGAAATTTAGTTTTAAGATGAATTAGTTTAGAGCTCAAGTATCTTTTAATGATAATATCTCCTCTAGTTGAGATTTTCAATTAACGTGGCTATCATCACGGTATATAAGTCTGCTTAATCATTTAGTTTATTATTTCAGATCCTTTCGACTCTATTACTTTAATAATAGAGGATTAAATCTAGATTTATATTTTGAGTATTTTGAGTTTGAGGATATTGAATGTAATATTATAAATATTTTGTTAATAATTACCCCTCCAATTGATATCTTCAATCAACTTCATTGGTCAAACCTATCAACTCTACTTATTCAAGAGAGGATCTGCCCATGACTTATGTGTAATTTAAATTTTTTAGAAAATTGATATCATAACAGACCTTATCAACTCCATTGGAAATATAGAGGATTGGGTCTTATGATCTAGTGTAATTTAAGTTCATTTAGAAGTTGATCAGTTAGTAGACCCTGTCAATACTATTTCACACATAGAGGATTAAGCCTATTGTGATCATATTCTATGGAGTTGAATATTTATCTCTTTCATTGATTTGAATTAGCATATGGAGACATTCATTGGCTTACATGCATATAGTCATAAATGATTGAATCGATTTTATCATTCTTCCTCTTTTTTTTTCAAAACCAGCGCAGTATCCTCAGACACAAAGTTTAGGTGCTTGAATAAGTGTCGGGGCCCATGCGAGTATTTAGTAATTTAGGTAATTTTATTTCTAAATTATGAGATTAATTTCATATTTATTTAATCTCAACTTAGCATGCACAGCTTTTTCAAACATTAAAATTTTCACTTTAAATCTCTATGTCCGAGCACATGTAGGCATTTATAACTTAGATAATTTCACATAATTAATGAAATCATTGATTTTAAAAATCACAATTAGAATGAGAATTTTTAAATTTTTGGATTGAAGAAAGCTCATTCATTTGTGCAGAATTTAATTTAGTGTCACCTTCTATCTTCTTGTATGAAGAATTATATATCTGATGGCATAGTTGTTTTAGACTTATATTGTAATTCAAATCATTGCATTCTTGCTTGCATTTAAATTATTAATGAGCTAAATGTAAGCAAGATAGTTATTTAGCTCGCACTCAAGAAAGAATAATTGAGTTTGTTGCAAACATCTTGCAACTCCTCTTCAACTCGCTTTCATATCGGAATGCTAGCTTTCAAGCTTGTTAAAAGCTTCGTATGATCCAATTGTATGTTTAACTGAATTTCTCTTTATATCATTTAGAGTGAGATATTATAGGTGATGCACCAAGTTCATTAACGAGCTGTTAATTTATTGTGAGTCTCATTTAAATTTTCTAAACTATTTTTTATTATGTAATATGAGTTATAAAATATGATGTATGTGCACATCTGAAAGTCTTGGCTATGCTCATCGAAAAACTACTTGCCTCCACCATAGATCATTGTTGCATAAGATACAACATAATCTAATCATTCATTAAAGAGCTTTAACTATACTTGCCAACATGTTACTTAGCCCGCCATAGGTCTCTTATGAATCTCATTCAATTTCTTCTCTCTTTTTTTTTTTAAACATGGCACTTAACAAATTTTCTATGATTTTAGTTTTACATTGAAATACAAACTCATATAGACCTTGAAAGTGTAGCATTCAAGTTACTTTGAAGTTCATTGTAAGCTCTTTTCCCTCTTTTTATTTCTTTTTTTTAAAAAAAATTCATATTTATGTTTATTTTATGAAACTTTACAATTTAACATAATTAAATTTAGTTTTAGATTATTGTATTTTTGATGTATTTGATTTCTTTTTAAGTAAATCTTGATTCTTCTCCCTTTTTTTAAGCTCAAAATTTAATTAAAATTTCGGCAATATTTTAATATAGTATGATACATCTAACAATTTTACCACACTGATGAATCAATGATGTTTTAAACACCTACGATTTTCATCTCATCTAATGAAAATGAGTCTTCAAACCCTGCGTAAAACAAACACATATACATACGAATTTCTTTCTACACATTCAAGCATTTCTACATATCCACCAACAACAATAATAATAACTTTGCATGGGTTCAGTTAGAAAGAATTGAATAGGAAAGATTATCAGATTGATTATTTGGGTTGAATAGGTAGGGGAAATATCGGAAATCGAGTAACCCGATGATTCCTCTCTACGAAAAAAGAATCGGAAGAACTGTTTAATCTACAGAGCTCTATTTATACTCTATGTCAGAAAAGGAAGGCGAGCTGCTAGGTATGAGGGAGGAGTTAGCAGCTGTTGGGTTGCGATCGGACAGATGAATATGAGAGGAGGTCGGGATCTATTGCAGTTTGTTCGGCTGGAAGAGAGGACAGGAAGTGCTCGATTTAGGCTGTTCGGCAAGAAGGGAGGAACAGAGGGTCGCTCGGTTAGGGAGAATCTTGGCTGCAAGTTCGTTCCGAACGGATGGGCAGAGAGGAACGGCTCGATGTTTACTATAGGTGGAGTCGAGCGGGAAGAAGAAGCGTGCGGGAATGCTAGAGATGAAACCGAATGGTTGTCTCGGTTGTAGCCGCCTAAATCAATCGAATCAAAAGGGATTCGGCTGCTTGTGTTGAACGGAAGGTGGGAGACGAAATTTGGTCGGAAGAGAGAGACACGGAGGGATGGATATCTCGGCTGTTTCCAAATCCTTTGGACAAACAGGAGCCGACTGGAGAAAGAGACGGATGAGGCGATTCGTTCCCGACATGGTAATCGGGGCGATAGAGGGAAAGAGACAGACGAGAGAGGGAGAGCCTACCACTTGCAATTCGTTTTCGAGAGGGTAATCGGGGGGAGAGAGAGAAAGAGAGAAAACAGGAGAAAGAGATAACGGGAGGGAGAGAGCGTCACCTTCGGTTTGAGGGGACGGGAGAGAGTGCGGGATTTCTGTGAGGACGAGCGGTTAGGAGAGTGGGTTTGGCTGCTAGGCGTTTTTTTATTTTATTTTATTTTTTTTTATACCCGAATCTCCGGGAAATCTCTCGTTATTTGGCCTATTAAAGGCTCCTAAATGTACGTTAATATTTTTCATATAAGACAATAAGCAGGATTTGAAATTTTGAATAAAATTTGATCTATTTTAAAAGTAATTTATATCCAATTTTTTTTGAATTGATTTTAAAATAATTCAGATATTAAAAAATCAGATTTGATCAATATTAAAATAAATATCTCAATTTAGTTATTTTTTTTGATCAAACATAAAAAATTACTTATAGATCAACAAATATGGCATAAGGTCAATCATAGGTCAACAAATATGGGCATAGGTCAACAAACATATAAAAATTATTTACAAATCAACAAATATGGGATCGACCTGGGCCGAAAAAATAGCCCAAAGCTAATCACCTGTTGAAACGGACTACGCTAACTTGACATCCACGTTAGCATAAATCACCCATTGAACGAGGGACTTGGCTTATTTTTTAATTTTTTTAAATGCTTAATTAATTAATTTAAATTTAATATGCCTACTTTTAAAAAATAGCCATTTTAGTCATTCAAACAATCATTGATCAATCATAATATAATAGTTCATTGGATCATAAAGACATCTCTATGGGTCAATTATATATATGTTCTTACATCATGCAATGAAAATCTTTTTCTTGAGAAAAAACTCATGGCATGCATTAAGGTTGATGGGAGTTAACTGAAAATGTCATTTTTGAAGATCATTAGCAATCAAATTAAAGATGAGATAAAAGAACATTCTTATTAGCCCTCTATTATATTTAAATTGCACATAAATTAAAATGTCAATACTTTTTATTTTACAACATATAACTTAAATAATTTAATAACAATTTAATATTATTTATTACTTTCATTTTACTCTAATTTATGTTATTTTTAACCAAATTTTTATTTTTATAAAAAAATTTCTTTTACTGAAACTAATTAACAATCTATAATACCATGTGAACAATCTGTACGTTTTCACTGCTTTGAGAAACGGCGCATTTGACATAATGACTATCAAAACTTTTTGACAAACACTACGCTTGCCACAGTTGCAACATACAGCATTCTAGAACAGTTATACCGATCATTTGCACATTAAATGGCTAACAGATGGGTCAAGCAAGCATAGCCAAAATACCACAGATCAACCAATGTACTCTATAGCTGCGTTTATATATTTAATAAGTTACACAATTACATAATTTTGTAATGCAATGTGCATACATATAAATCAATTCACCAACCCAGACACCACATCCATAGGATTCATTTTGGATGGCTGGGATTTAATCAAAACAATTTTATTCAAAATTACTCTAATTTTGCTGGATTAAATCTAAGCAAATTAAAAAAGAATTATACTGCAGTGATTTTGAGATACTACAATAAAAAAGCTCCAAATTTCGGAAGCAAGAAAAACCACTTCTTGGTGAGCTCTATGGATGTCTTGGAAACTCACAGAGCTGTTATTCTTCACTACTTAGATATGAATATTCAATTTCAAATGGGATTGATGAAAAGTGATAGGAAAGGTATTATCAAAGAATTCAATGCCTTCCATTGAAAACAAGGTTGTGGCAGGTTCCATCACAAGGATATGGACAGTCAATGATCTTCACTTGAGAGCGATCGAAGTACCAATCACCGACAGACTTTGCAATTCCCTGCGCATCGTTTGTTAATTTACAAATCAGTGGAATATGTAAGGATCATATCCTAGGATATAAACACAACAATTTGTTCTTTTTTCAATAGCTTCAGCAATGGGGGAGAGTAGGTTCATTTTGCAGTCATGGCAAGTGCTCAACACAATAATAAAATAGCAGCCATACTTTTTTTATACCATTTTTTGAGCAGTAGATAAGTTAAATGATCTTCGAATGAAAATAATAGAAAATGATTAATACCTTAATACCTTCAAATCACCTCAACATGAGGGGAGTATCATACAATATAAGATGTATTAGTGAAGGAGCTCAAACTTATATTTACAGTGATGTTTCAAATAAAATTTTTTGAAATAAAATCTCAAAATAATACCCTGATTATTCGTATGTAACTAATTTAATCGTAGAGTATCACATTTCTAATTTGTTACCTCCTCAATTATACAAAATTGATCAAAAATGGACACTGATGAATTAAATTGAGATCAATTTTGTATCAAAATTTCTATATTAGAATGCTAATAAAATTGAGGGTGGTTGAGGAACTATAAAGGTCAAGTTCGATTTTCCAGTTTTATCCAAAAAATGCACACCCCTAATCCTGTCAAACAATAAAGGAACTTCCAATTTACTCATGAAAAATAAAAAATAAAAGAACGAAGACATTTTTTATGTGAGGGCAATCATAGATACATGTGAAGAAATCATTAAAGAAATTCTATTTAACTAGCAAGATTCTTGATCATAGAAAATATCATATTGGGGTAAAACTATTGATCGTACACAAATTAAGTAATGTGATAAATCACATAATTGAGCTACATAGGTATGTGCACTAGCATCAAAATAAAAATCCATAATTAGCATTTATTAACAAGATTTTGACACTAGGATCAATTAGTTGATGAATTGATTAATGAAGATTGCTTAATGACTAATGGGGTAATTAGGATAATTATCTAAGCTAAAATATTTTAATCACAAAATTAAATACCTATTTCCTAATTAATCAAATAATTTTTCTCAATTGTTTGGGAAATTAGAAATATTTTTGTCAATCAAATAAGAAAATAAATGGTCCCAACATATGATTGTCTTCTCATTAGAAGTAACAACTCATGTCATCAAGTGAGAGCTATAGGACTTTCCCCATTCCTTGACGATGACCCTAACTACTAGTTAAGACTAGCTCTCATTCCTCTCCATCAATCTAGGTGAAGCTAGAAACTACGCATATCAACATGGCGATTATAATTTTTCGCAATATCAATATGAAACATAGTAGCCCAAAATTCTATGATTGATAGTTTCTAGATGTTCCACCTTCATATGGATAAACTACCTCTACTCTAATATTTTAAGTGTCAGGGAGAGATCAAAAGAAAATTTTATATTGCCTTCATTAACAAAAAAAAACATGTAAGAGAAATAAATGATCACAAACCTAAAGTTCTGAATAATTGCTTAGTAGCACAATCAATATTGTACCATAAGCCCAATTGGATTACAAAGTAATTTAATTGGCTTATTTGTGCTTTGATGGTTAAAGCATTTGACAAGTTTATCATTCAATAGATAACTAAGAAAATAATCATGAATGGCTAAGCAGGGTTGAAGCCTTTGCAACCTAGAGACATAAATTCGTCAAAAACTCGCATACTCTAAGATGATTTCATGCCCAATTGCTCAGTTTGAATAGTATTTTGCTATGCCATGTTTGTGAAAGAGTTAAGAATGATTCTTTGGCTCAAGTAGGGATGAACACAACCAAAATATCAAAGAATTTATTTTTTATTTTTAAAATATTTTAAATATAATATATAATATAATTAGGGACTTAATATAACAATATATTTGAAAAATATGGTGTGTGGTTGATTTCCCCTACTAGAAGAAAACATACATACATCACAATGTGTAGGCAACAAAAGCTATTAATGACAAGTTTTATTTTGAATGGCCATTTAGGGAGCGTCATTGTTATTTTTTAGAGTGTTCAATCTATTCATGAAATTTTCCTTAAGTTGTAGTGATCCAAGCCTTGCTCCCCTTAATCCATTGTATTATTTTACATGTTTTAACAACCACCTTGACAATGGATTAATAGTTATTTTGTGTGTTCCACTAACCCTAGTTCCCACAAAAGCCTAGATATATTTTAGTATGATTCCCTTGTCAACCATTAAAGAGCGAGTTAGCCTAGCCTATGAAAAGTAATCAACTTGTCGAGTGTGTAAAAAAAATAGGATTTTGTATGAAGGTTTCTCTGATGTGGATGAAGACAGCTGGTGTCAAACCACATAAATATTAATTAGTATTTTTTTATCATTTATTTATTTTTAGATGCTAGCATTTTACATTTGTATTTATCTTGGGGGTAATTTGTTTTAAGTGTAGAGAAAAAATTAGATCTTACTTCCGAATGTAAGTGTTTGTTTGTATGAAACGAGATGCAATTGAGTTTCTAATTTTGAAACTTATCTTCAAAATACTGCGATGTGAATTCCAATAATGAAGACTAGGAAATCACCTTAAATTTTGCTTTTTTGGCTATAAATGAGAAAAAATAATATTAAATTAATATAATGATGACTAAAAATATTACTTTTACTTAAAATAATAATAATATAAGAAAACATGAATGTGAAAAAGGTTAAAAATAAAACTCACTACAACCTAAATAAATATAAGAATTAAGTTCACAAGAAATTGAGTTCCTGCAATAGAAATAAAATGAATAAGTTTAAAAGTGTGGAGAAGAAATAAGTAGAAGATCCGTTTCAGCTTGAGATTGAGAAGATGGGAGATCACCAAACATTTTAAGGTAGAATATACCATAAATTAGATAGTTATTTTCTTCTCTTTAGGAAAAAAAAAGAGATGAATTGTCTCATAAATGATTTGCATGAATATGAAATTATAGCCTTTATATTGATTTGCAATAATTTTGTATTTGTGCGGATGAAAAACATTATGTTGTTTTCCATGGTGCATGTTGTTAGGTATTTCTATCTAATATTATGAGATAAATTGTATACAATTTGTAGCATGGTTTGATATATGATGATTCCTTTAAGTTATCAAAGTCAATCACATCCTCACAACTTTATTAAAAAATTTTATCAAAATATCACATCCATCTATACTGAATATCTTCTAAGAAAATATTTTTTAATCTTCATCTTTAATGCACTTCACTTGAACTAATTCTTTATTTCTCATATCTCTTTGCCAACTAATTTATATATACATCTTTCACCATCTTTCAATATCTAATATATTATATAAATCACAAAATATTAAATTATTTACATCACATATTGCCTTCTTAAAAGTCCTATAAGTCACTCAATAATTTTCTCAATTCTTTAGTTTTAACATCTAAATTAATTTTTATAACAAAACTTTTTATTTTTTTATCTTTTTTTTCCATATTTTGACTTCACTGTTTTATTTATAGGAGCTTTTTCCATTAATTCAACTACAATTAAAAACTAAAATATAATTAAGTGCATTATATTCTCTACTTTTAATTCACAACTTTGTAATATTTATCATTTCTTGCATCAATTATTATCACACATCTACAAAAAACATAAAAATCATGCTCACATATAAATGTACCATCAGAAAATGTATGAGAGGGTAGGAGGTCGATAAGATCAATTGGTATTTTAGGATTAAAGTCATAAACAATTTCAAAAGGTTATTTTTTTGTGAGTTTTTGATACAATACTATTGTAGGAAAATTAAGATAAAGGTAAACATAGATCCGAAGTACTTGTTTTCATAAAGTATCTAAAGTTATATTAATATTTTTGTTTTTGTACATCAATTTGTGCATGGAAGGTTGATGAACATTTTAAGTGATCACACATAATTATGGATTGCAACCATAACAAGAAATTAAAATCATAAGAATTAAGCAATCAATTAAAAATTTTATGCATATAAAGAAAACTGTATTGTATAACTAATCTAATAGAAGCTAAAAACACTACAAACCAATAATGATAACAAGAAAGGAAAGAAGTAACCAATAAACAACCCACATGGTTGAACAAGGATAGTGCTTCCCCTAAAAATGCTTCCAGTCTAATACCTAATCAAGAATTTGAATCCTAAAAGAACAAAAATAGTTTGCACATTCAAAAACAACTTATGTTTAAGCAATAGATATATTCCTTTTTGTTTTGCACATCCAAAGTAACTTCTATTAATGCAATAGAATTATCATTTTTTATGTGCCTCAAAAGCCAAAACCCACATTTATAACCCTCATGTAGAATAAAATTGTGTAGGTAGTGCTTAGATATTGATAGAATTTCAAACAATATCAAATTAAGTCGAGAAAATAAATTACATTGATTAGCATCAAAAAAAAATTTCAACTCTAGTACCTTAATCTTCTAGTTTTAGTCTCAATGTTTGAATTCATTGACCAAGTCCAAGTTGTTAATGCCATACTTGAATGATCCTAAGTAATTTAATATATTCAAATCTAGTCTATGATCATGTTTAAGATCCCCTAAGTAGCCTAGCCCAAAACCCTAACCCAATATACAAGCTTATAATAGTCTAGGGCCAACCATAAATTGACCATATACTCTAAATTGATCCAGAATGATCCTTAGGCTCATCTCTAAAACCCAAATGTTAAATGAATCTATGTGATTTTACCCTTGATTAAACCCTAATTAACCCTAATTGGTCCTTTGAGCCAATTAATGATTAAAACTATCCATTGTCCTATCCAATGATTCAGTTATGTTTGATTTTATTTTAAATAATCATTATATCCAACAATTTTGACTGAGATTAGATTTGACCAAAGTTAAATCTAGCTCCAAAAGCCCTAGACCAATAAACCCAATTGGTCACTTTGGACCAATCTACTACTTCAAATTAGAAAGCGCCATTAAGATACTTTTTTTGTTGTGGTCTCATTAAAAAAGTTATAGGCGACATCCATATGAAGAGATAAACAAATGACCTCAAAGCTTTATCTATTTATCACAGTTCTTAATCAGCTAACTACAAGTTTAATTCCTTCAATGGTTGATAGAGTATTCTTTGGTATAAACTATAAATAGTCCTCCATCTAATTCTCTTAGCACCCCAAATTTTCGGCCATCGAATATATCAATTTTGACCTTTTTGTCCTTCATGCTCGGATCTAAAAGCCTTTTAAACCAATGCTAAATAATGATAAAATTTTGAGTAAAATGAAATGAAAGTTAGATAATACATACACAAAGATTTCAAATAAAAAGCATACAAGTATATATAGTTTAACAAGACTCACCTATGTCCATAACAGAATAGATATCAAATATTCCATTAAGTTCAAAAGAGATATAGAGTGATAACACTTCATATAAATGAAGATAAATCTATGACTTTATTTATAATAGCATCAAAGAGAAAACACAGCTAGTTATTATGAAAATGAGAGCTAGACATGTAGAATAAAACATTGATACAATTTCTCCGCTCTTCTCTTATTTGCTATAACAACTTCTTTCTCTATTCGCTTCTCGTTTCTGCTTCTCTCATTCTTCTTCTTTATTGAATTGTAGTTATGGGGTTCCATACAACTATTAATTTCTTCCCATTTCATTCATGAGGTGATAGATGTTAAGAAGCATGAATGAAACTCTTGTTAAATAGTCACTATTTTAAAAAACTAAATGTGAATTAATTTTGAGTTAAGTAGCCACCATCTTGAAAAATTAAGTGTGAATGAATATTAAGTTAGCAGCCATCAATCTTGAAGAATCAAGACTAAATCTTATCTAAGAAAGTTGATGGAATTTAGATTCCAAATTTAACAAATAGGACCACCGTAGAAGATATCACAAGAGAAAAAAGTTCAAAACCCATGATAAAATATATTAATAAAAACTCCCAAAATAATAAATCAATATAATTACACACAAGCACCCAGCTTAAGAAACTATAAGCTACATGAAAACCAAAGTAACTTACTCAAATAGGATAAAAACAATGAGCATAAGAACTACAATCTAAAGAATACATGATAAGAATATTCAAAGTAATAGGAAATAGTAAGCAATTACATAAACAATGTCTTGAAATCAATATATAATTAATGAATTTTTTTTCTTAATATTTAAATTTCTACACATAAAGATAGAGATTTTCTTCTTTATTTTGGAAATTTGTCTTTTGATGATTGCATTTCTTTTTGTCTTTCTACTAGCCATATATTACTCACTTTGCATGGTGGAGATTCCAAGAAAAGAACTTACATGCCATATTTTGGTGGCAAATTTCATAGAATAGCTAGAAATTAGATTAATAATCCAGAATTTCAATCATCAATGTAAAGGAAATGAACCAAAAAGTGATCATGCTACAAAATGGGATCCAAAACTTACATACCAAGGAATTCAATATAACCATACCTTGTTCCTAATAGATGGGGAGTTGTTTCCGAACCAGGTATCCTGCCTCTCACTTTGGCAATGAGCGAAACATGAATTAATAAATAACCCGTTTTTGCCTGATAATGAGAACTTCTCTACAGAATTAAGCATTTGATTCCTGAAGCCTACAATAGAAGAAAAGTTGGAGTGCAAAATTGAGTTATGAACATTTAAGTTCTACGTGTCATGAACTTAAATAAAGATAACAAAATGGATACCTTGCAAAAACTGGATTTGACCTGTGTTGCATTTTGCATTATTCAAGTTACAATCCTGCCAGTAACCATGAGGATCAGCCGCTTTGGTAGCCAGACTTTCCTGAAGCTGAAAACCAAGGAAAAGCAGACAAAAGCAACATTTCAGGTCTTCATCATTCTAGCAGTTATTCAGGGTAACTTTTACTCGGATATGGGGAGCTCCACAAGATAATATTAAAATGAAAATATTTGGCATTTTATTCACAATGCCAAGACACTAAAAAAAAGGATTTCCAGTACAATACAGCATAATATTTCTACTTTGGCAGTGATGTACCTGCCATACATCATATGCTGAATTCAAAAGAAAAAGTGGTGTCTGAACGCTGGACAGGACGTTCTGCGGAAAGAAGCACTGGAAAGAAAAATAATAACATCGAAGTAAAGTCTCACTATTTCTCATGAGCTTATTTAGTGGAGATGAAAATTTACCAAAGTTGGATTCAGGTGCGAAGTACAGATCCTTGGTAAGTTCCCTGACACCCCCTGTTTACCCAATCAATTATTTGTTGAACGGAATGTGAAGAGAAAAACTAACGAGATAAAAAGAGAATAATGAAAACAGACAATCTGCAAGAGAAAAAACCATATCTGCAGTGAAATATTCCTTTTTTTCTTTTTTTTTTTGGCTCTATTCATCAAGTAAACAAGTGAAAGCGCATAATTGCAGTAGGTACCTGTAAGTTAACTACGCCACTAAAGAAAGATCTTAGAGTTCGTCGACCAGCCACATCAACACTGTAGTGCATAGATAAACCAGAAGCAACACTTAAGAATATATCAAAATGTACATCAAGACTACAACAGCAATGAAGCACGAAAAATCTAAACAACAGAAGCGTAGCCTTGGCAAACAAACAACAAAGCACATGCTATCACCAAAGAATACGTACGCATCAAGGAACATTCCAGCGTCAGCAAAACACTTGATTTTTGTGCTTCCTGTAAATAATGCGTGAAATCCATCGCAATGGTGTATGGCTGCTAGACCACCCGCAGAGCATCCAGTAAGAAGTGCCTATTAAGCATAGATATATCATCTAACGGGAAAAACGGGGATTATGAAAAAAAAATGCATTGCAAAAGTAATAAAATTAACCTGATTAGCATTACGCATTCCCTTTGACATCAAGTCTTCCATAGCAGCTAACCATATGCGTTGACCACGGTAAAAGAGTCCTGCAGCCTAAAAAGTTGCCAATCAACTTTGAGCACTAGAACCATCTTTTAATGACTCAAGCAAATAATGACAACATCCATTAAACACAACCAGGGATATGCGGAAAAAATTTTAGGGAAACATGATGATTGATTAACTGATAAATTTTAAAATATAGGGACAAGGGCGAAGTAGCAAGGACTGAGCAAAAACTGCTGCACATTGGTGAAACAAAACAGGAAAGACATTTAACTCAGCTTATAAGGTATCTGGCCATAACCTTGAGAATATGGTGCTTCATCAAGATGAAAACATTAAAACATGAAAATTTCTGACATTCAACTAAAATAAGCATTAGCAATTTGAAGAACAGTACTATGGCACATTTGCAGTGGTTATTTTGCACTTAGGTACTACTGACCATAGGAGAAATTAGAAATCCCGCATATCATTCTAAATTAATATCATGGGCAACAATTGTAGCATTGTGTTACACCTCTGAGATATACAGTTTGTTTCTAGAATGAGTTATAATTGTATCATCAGATGACAGCCCATATGATGTCATAATAATCAAAGTTGAAATAGAATTAATTTTAAAGGTCATATAATTTTGCTTTTCTAGAACTTAAAATCTGTTAGTAAATACATAAAATAGATAGCAGCTGCAGCAGCAATTCCGTTGATCAATGCATGACCTTCGGACAGTTTATGCTTTCAAAGGATCAGAGTTCTTGAAACCTAGATAAAATTACTCAAGTGAAAATAAATTAAGACAGACAAGTGATATGTCTAGGAAAGGCCATTTTCATGTCAAATGAACACAAAATAATGTGTAAGTGAATCTTTACTAAACCAAAAATAAAAATAAAATAAACTTAAAATAAAATAAAATAAAATAAAAATAAAATAAAAACTAAAACTTAAAAAATAAACCTAAAAAGCTGCAGCCTTCATCATACAAGATTCTTTTGCCAGATAATCAAAAACACTTTTGTATCATTATTATTCATGTTCTAGATCCTTTTCATTTCCTAATGTTAAACCCTTTCTTATATCTAGATATAAATAAATTAAGCTATCATAAAACGTAAAGTTGACAAATTACATAATATAGACATCATCGGCAATCAATAAAGATTTGATTTCTATTAAGATGTTGGGCCAACCCTACTATTTTATAGAACGTTTTGGATGAACCAAAAAAACTATAAAATGAATACAAACCATATTGTAGCCTTCACCAAGGAAAGATGCACCATCGCAGTAGCGAATCTTTACTCTGTTCCAGTTATAAAAATCTGCGCGTTATGTTTATTGTCATCATGCACAAAATTCAAAGTTTAATTCTCTTTAAGTTGTACAAGGAAAAAAAAATCATTAAACACAGAGAAATATAGTTTGACGTTAACACCCACCCGGATTTTCTTCAGGTTTATCACTCAAAATTCCTGTGAACTGTAGCTGCTTCTCCATGTAGTATGACGAACCTCGCCGGGTTTTTTTCCGGTAAAGGCATGTTCTAATGTCATTGCACCATCCTCCTCCCTATGGCGTTTAGTGAGACAAAAAGCAACTAGAGATCTAAAGTCGTAGGAAAACTCAAATGAAAGATACCGATATTTTTATGTAATACAGACATAAAAGCGCATCAGACATTGGAAGATTAGCATTGATATCAAGGAACAATGAAATAAATTGTCATTAAATCCAATATTTTGTGATTATTCATTTATTCTTCTAACCTCTAATTGGACAAGCCAACTATTTGCACCATATCCAAATCCACGGTGAAGGTGGTAACCTGGTAAGCTTCCATCCAAACACACTGGATCAATCAAATTAAGTAGTTAACAAAAGATGATAGAAAAGTGAACATCCAAGAAGTTGCGACATTAAATGGCAAACATGTTTTCGGCAAAACCTTGAACAAAACCAACAATATGTAGCAAAGTATCTTTACGATGTCATCCAAAAATCAAAACTATAGAGGATTCAGCAACCCAAAATCTGCGGCCATGAATATGATTGCTTGAACAGTAAAGGAACTGTAACATTTCACAATGCTAGCTCCTGTGCCAGAGAAACGAATAGTGAAGTCAAGACAGCTATAATCCCTTAATGAATGAAATAGATCCGTGAAGTAGACTATACTGATGCAAAAAATATAGTGCGAAGGGAAAAGGATTCCGTCTTTTTGTTTGTCTCGGCTAACCCATCCTAGGTCACATCCACTCAAACCTCTGACCTGAGTCCCATTTTATGCCATTCAATATTAGTTGGGTGAATCACTCATCTTGATTTGCGACCACTAGAATTTAGATGCCTAACTTTCATTAAATTTGATAATTATGAAGATCATATTTGACTGTGTCATTTTCTTAAGACTGCATCAGTTCAGTTTAAAAAGCTAAACATGCAAGGCTCCTTAACCTAATGTCAAGAGTTTGAGCTTCCAATCAAAAGATCTTGAATTTTTGCTCTTACATGTACATTATGAGTGTGAATTTGAAATTAAATTATCAAATAGCTACCGACTGAGGAAGCCACCTCACCTACTTGATAGGATCCAATAAAATATGCTTCGATGTCCAGATTTTATTATTGTTAAAAAGAGCATTTAGAGAAAAGAAGATCCACAATTACAAAATGGATTGAGACCAAATAATAGCACACTAGCAACCATTTGGTCCACTAGAGTGCTCCTTGTTGACAATTAGTTCAAAGGTTGCTTTAACAGCCCTTTGGCCACGATGGTTGCAACTGCTCACTGCTTACACATTCTAGCAAACGTTTGGATGGAGAAGAGGATGCTCTTGGCTGACCTGATAGGTCAAACTAACTAGGCCCATTTGGGCTTCAGTTTGACCAATTAAAACACTCGCATACTCTATACATTGTTCGGAGCTCGTATGGGATTTGATCACATTATTACGAGCTCGTTTAGGCACTAGTTCGATCAAACCAAGTAAATTTATATATTGGCGTAATCGTCCTGGGGCATCTTGAGTTGTGTGATTCATGCCAACTTATAAAAAAAAGATTTTAATATTCCACCGAAGACCTCAAACGTAAAAGTTGCAACGAAGAAAACCAACTGATATAGCAGAGAAAGTAGAAGGAAATATCAAAAAAGAAATAAACAACAGAGAATCATGCGATGTAAATAAAATGAAAACCAAAAAGACCAGGCAAATCGTTACCTATATATGTTTATAATTCAGACTTGCCATAATCAAAACTAGAATCACAGGAAAGAGAGGCATGGAACAAGACCACGGTGCGTGTCAAGAAAAAGAACCAAGGAATAGCTCTATTACCAGCTCCTTTAGCTGCAGCCCATTGAATGAGAGTAAGTGGGACGAAGAGCGGAGACCCGCCGACAGCCACCTCCGTCCAATTCAACTCAAAGCCGCAAGTGCAACTGCCCAGCAGCAGACTAAAAAAGCCAATAACCCAGAAAGACTTCATGGGGCTTGGGTGGATTACAAATCAAATACAGAAGCGAATCTGAAGAGGAGCAAAAAAAAAATAACTGGATTATTTAAGAATCAGTGCGGGATTAATCCCAAAATTTCCTCAAAATGGAAATAGTTTCAAAGCAGTTTCGGCAGCAGGTCGTCTTTATGAAGGAGAGTTGAAGATTTATGCCTGAGTAGACGAAGAAAAGAAACGTCTCTGGTCTTCTCAACTCAGTGCGGTTTTAGTGGAGATAAACACGAAACTGCTTTTGCCGAGATACCTCTATTATGCCTCCATCATGTAAAGACGAAAGGTTCCTCACTCAGCAGAGGAAGACAGAGTGTGAGAGTGAGAGAGAAAGAGAGAAACAGCAAGGCACCTTGGCCGAAGATATCGAGCTTATATTTTTAACCGGAGGCAACGCACCGACAGATTTTTAACTGGAGGAGAGGGAAAAATGAGGCAGATTGATTTGGAATTTGAACTGCCGGGAATTACAAAAGGAATCCGTCTTCTTCTATTTGTCGGGACTCGAGTCGTGTTAATTATCGGCAGTGAAAACTTTATCGGGTCATGTTGTTTAACACATCAACCGGAAATAGGTTACGTGCTTATCTGCTTATAACCCGTTAAGCATTTACATTTAATTTATAATAGTAAGCCTCACCTTTAAAAGTCAATAGAAATAGCGGACCCACTAAAATAAAGTTTCATTCAATTTTTAATATTTTTATTCTTTAATTGTATACTCAATCGAACATTTAATGTAATTTAAAAATCACATATTGTAATATCATCTTGATTAATATAAATATTTAATTAAAAACATATATATATTAAATTAGTATGAGATCCATGATAATATTAAATATTTTAGATAAATAATACATTCCACTAAAATAAAGTTTTCTTGAATTTTAGTATTTTTAATTCATTTAGTGGATAATCAATAGAACTTCTAATTTAATTTATATCCCATGTATTGGTATTATCTTGATTAGTATAACATTTTACTTTAAAACATATATTTTTAAAAAAATTAGTATAAGAACCTAAATAATAATTTTAAATTGTTAAGATGATAAAAATATAAATGTTCACAATCATTGAAGTAAAGATGAGAACACGATTTTGAAATATAATTTTTCATATATTTTAATACATTTAACACATCTAATATGGCTTGTATGTTTTATTTAGTTTTTATTTGTTTATTTTCTCCTTAATTTGTATAAAGTATTAATTTGAAAAGAATTTATTCTTCTAATAGTAAAAGATTTAAGCAAAAATTAAACAAATATATTTTTTACATATATATATATTAATAAAAGCTTAGGCAATGAAATTAAATTTTTAAAAATTCTCTAGAGATGGTTCCAATTTTATTTGGATAAGGTTGAACTTTGTTCAAATATAGTTTGAATATGATTTGAATTGGAATTGAATTAATTTTGAACAAATTTCAAATCTTGCTCAAACAATATTGGAATATGGTTGAATAAGGGCTACTTATTATAGATAGAACAAAGTGTGTTCCGACGGTTATACTATGTTTGCTATATCAAAGCATAATTACAATAGATATAATATAATAGATTATAAGATAAATACAATATAATATAATCCGAACATTAACATATAGCATAGAGCAATCAGGAGAGCTATTATAACAACTATGACATAATACTTTATAACTTGGTTATAGGGGTGTAAACAAGTTCGAAGGAGTGAACCCTTGTTGTGTAATTTGAAAATTTTGTTTACGTGTTCAAAAAAATAGTCAAATTTCACTCGTTTACTCGAATTGTTCGAAATGGCTTCGTATTCCGAAATCTTCAAATATAATAATCCTAAAAATCTATAGAGAGGATTGGTTCTGGCCAAATTTTGCATAACAAAAATTTTAACCACTAATTTATTATAATAATAATATTATTATTATTATTATTTTATTTTGAGCTAAATTGAGCTAAATCACGATCAAACAAAAGATTGTACGCTCGATTCGCTTTATAAATCGAAATTTTGTATTAGTGTGTTGACTCGCTACTAACAACCAGTCAAACACAGTATTTAACGAAATCAATGTTGTTTGTAACAACAAATTTTTTTGGCAGCCCTACTTGGATATAATAGAGTGCAAAATAAAAGTTAAACGTATACCTTGAGTATATGATAAATCACTCAGCCCATCGTCGAGTTCAATTCGGATTAAGTCATTATTCATCTAATGACCTAAGTATTAAGTTTGATTAGCTACAGTTCATAGAAAGCAACTCACCTTGTTAGAAAGAGTTCATCATAATTTGCTAGCCAAACTCACCAACCTACTCGATTAGAGGTGCTCAACCTCAAAACTTGCTTACCACTTTCATTAAGTACAACTCGGTAATGACTCATTTTGTGCACTAACTCCCTCTTTAGAGCTTAGTGAGCATTCTCAATAGAAGTCACATCAGAAGAAAGCCGCCATCATCGCCATGTTAAGATATGGTATGCGTGTATATATCATAGCAGTCCATTAAGTCTATACTTATTGATATTTCATTTTTATGATAAATTATTCAAATAATCTTAAATAAGGCATTAAGAGACACTTTTAGGGACCTTTTAAGAGCACTTTTTCTAAATCTTTTTGGCTGATATACTTTTTGATTGAGCGAAAAAGTGTATATGCATTCGGGCTCATCCCTCCCTTCACGGTCGTAGTCTTATTAGCAATAGGGTTTCCTTGCTCGCCTCCACTGTTAGCATTGGTTCCTTTGGTACCCCCGAGAGACCCCTTCTCGACAACCGGTAACTGCACACCGGATCGGGGAAGGGAGGATAGATAGAAGACTATCGGGGTTCTAGTAATAGAATGTCTCTTTTCATACACAATGAGACTTTCCTCGCTTGCCCCTAAAGGGGCCAAGTGAGTTCAACACACAAGTTATACACTGAGATTTCAAGAAACTTTTCTTCTTTCTTTTAGAAGAAACTATCGTCTTTCTTTACTCTCCGAGCTTCACATCGCTTGCTCTACTTTCCGCCATATTCCTTCTTTCTCTACTCCTTTAGAATAGAAGAAAAGAATAGTGGTACATGCCATTCAAATAATATAGTGATGAGAAAAGTATCATTCTCAAGGATCTGTTAGGAAATTTTACTGAGTTAAATACTAATCTAATGTTATCCTTATTTTTTAAAAGCAATCTGAAATCAAGATCAAAAAGACTTAATCAATATAATTGATTAGTTGTATTCCTATATACTAATTAAAATAAGTGATTGTGATTTTAATCATCTCATTATATAACTTCCTAGTCCTCAAATATCATATGTCTTACATTTAAAAGACTAATTTGTTTCTTCCTAATTGTTCTTTTAAGACTCTTTCAATATCTCTAAGTCACACTTAATTTGAATTTTATAATTTGCTAGATTATAACTAAATTAAGCACATGGAGAAAATAAAATAATATAGGAATTACAACACAAACTTCACTTCAAACTTCACAATACATAGTATATAAAAAACAAAACAAGGTTTCACAAATCGAGAATAAAACACACTTAGCTACTCAATTGAGAAAGAAAGAATATTAATATTTTATAATTATAGAAGGACATCAGAAATAATCAAGAGTAAGAAAAGATAGAACCAAATTCAGGGAATTTTATTAGCACAATAGATGACTTGAATAAATTTATCCTTTCTTTGCCTAACTACACAAGTAAGTTTAAAAGGGCTATTTCATGTGTTATAATAATAAGTGTTAAAATAAATTTAAATTTCAATAAATTAAATGCATCTACACATTTAGGAATGAATTCAAATGGTGTATCATCCTCTAACATGTTACATATGAGTTTAGAACTTTTAGAAAATCTTTAGTAAACCTTATATAGAATCTTGCATGTCCAAGAAAACTCCTAATTTCTTTAGCATTAACTAGGGGTGTAAACAAGCTGAGCTTGAGCGAAGCTGAACATGTTTTCGTGTTCAGGTCGTTAATATTTTTTATTTTTTGTTCAAATTAGCTCGTGTTCAAAATGACTCGTGAATAGAGTATTCGTGTTCGGCTCGAAATTTTGTTTGTGTTCGTTTACAGCTCGTGTTTGGCTCAAATTGGTTCTTTTTTAAATATTTGAAATGATAAAATTTGACTTTTTTAAATTAATATTTAAAAAAATACTAATTTTAATGAGAAAAAACTTCATTATTTTGTTAACTCATACAATCGCAATTTGTACTTGTAAAAAATGATCTTTTAATAAATAAATTTTATTGCAAAATGAACTCATAATTATATTTGAATATAATAAGTTAACACAAAATTTATTCATTAAGTATAATTTATAATTAATTACAATCTACGGACAATTTAACAAATGGCTCATACAATCCATCTACATATTTATATAATAAAAAAATGGCACTTTAACATCTTTCAATTTTCAAATTAATCTTGGATTGTTCATCATTCTTTACAAATCAACAAATTGCTACATATGTGAGATCTGCACTTTGCACTTCATGCTGTACGATATAAATAAAACTTAAAAAAAATTATGATATACAATTAATAAATTGGCTCAATTTCAAAAGTTTATATTAAACAATCAATGATGTCGTCATAGTTTGATGGCTGCTTAATATAAAAAAATCATAATTTCAAGTCATCTAACGCAAAATAATTGTGCCATTAACAGACTAGAGGCTAAAATACAATAGAACAATAAATAAAATCAAAATTATTTAAGTCAATAAGCAATTGAAATAGACACAACTAAGCAAAAAAATAAGAAGACATATAGCAAAGCTAAGTTGCATCTCATATAAAAAATTTTTAACATCACAGCCCTTTACAAAACTCATTAATCCAAGCAATACAACATAAAACCAAATGTAGTATTGATAAATTAGAGACTAAAATATAACCAAATATAAAATAAAATTAGAGCTACAATAGTTAAGAAATAATTGAAACAAACTCAATTAAACAAATAAGATAAGCAATCATATAGCCAAGCTAAGTTGGGTCTCATATAAAAAAATTTAGCATTACAACCTTTTAAAAACCTCATAAAATACAATAGAACAACTGAATAATAAAACAACCCTGAAATACCACAAAATTATAAAGTAGCAAGCAATTAAGCAACCTGAAATATCATAAAATTATAGAGCAACAAGCAATTAAGTAACTTGAAACAACTTAAAACAATTGAATGAAATTATAGAACAACAAGCAATTAACAACCTAAAACAACTAAATAAAATTATAAAGCAATAAATAATTAAGCAACTTTAAACACCAAAAAATTATAGAGCAACAATCAATTAATCAAACTAACATAACTTGAAATAATTGAACAAATTTATAGAGCAGCATGCAATTAAACAACCTGAAATACCACAAAATTATAAAACAACAAACAATTAAGTAACCTGAAATAACTTGAAATAACTGAACAAAATTATAGAGCAGTAAGCAATTAAGCAAAATGAAATATCACAAAATTATAGAGTAGCAAGCATATAAGCAATCATATTAAAATACAACCCTATGAAAAATCCATATTATCTATTTGTCCAATGTATACAATAACAAAGCATTGAAGTTTGTAGCATTAATAAGTCAAATGGACCTCAAGTGCAAATATGTTTCTCCCCTATTCACTTTATGACTTTAATATTCAAAAAGATTACATACAAATTTTCTTCTTTCATGATCCTTGTTGTAATAAACATTCATTGACTAAAGTAACTATATAAAAAGAGAAGATTGAACTTACAATTATAAAAAAATAAATAAATAATGAAACTACATCTGATCAAAGGTTTCTTAATATTATTTTGACTACCTCAATCCAGCTAGCTATTTGAACAAGTGCATTAACAGTTTTTGAAGTTATAGTAATCATCCAAAACTCTACCATCAACACTAAAAGCATATTCAGATGCAACTATTATTATGGAAATTGTCAAGACATCCCTAATCATTTTAGAAAATCATGGATACGTTAAAGTATTCATCTTCCACTAATCAAGAATATCAAATTATTCACTATTACAAATATGCAAATATTCTTCTAAATATATTTGAAAATCTAATTTTGAAGGTTGAATGAAACTAGATGCTGCAACAAAATTAGCAAATCCTAACATATAATTAAAAAGAAGATAAAAAAGATGGTTCCTTTTGTAGTTGTGAAGACCCACTAATAGTTGTTGAAACTGAATTACATCTAGCAACATCAATAATGTATTGATTATAAATTTCTCAAATAACTTCATCAACAACATTAATTTTGAATTCTCTTTCAGAAGATGAGTATATCTTCAGAAATGTGAACTTTTGAACTTCATAATCAAGCATGGATCTAACATGGCCACAGACATAAGTAAATTGCATTCATCCTAGTACTTGTCAAATTTAGTTTTCATCGTAATTACCATTTGTTTAATCTATTCACTTGATGAATTGCATTCCTCCATCAATAACTTCTTAACAAGAATAACAATTGGTAGAAACATATTTATAACTGGATAAGTACAACCAGAAATCATTTTTGTAATATTATAAAAAAATATTAAGGAACTTTCAAATTTGCTCATACATTTGCCAATCAATATCAAATGGAAGACACTTGTAATTGTTATCTCGGGCTGTATAATAGAAGAATCAACTGTGATAAATGAAAACAAACTAAATCATAATATAGATAGAATTTCATCTTAATGTCAATTAATAAACCCTTTGAAGTAGAAATCTCTAATTACTTCACCACTTTAACAAACTTATATAATATCACAGGAGAATTCTTAAGATATTTTATTAACTCTCTAATTTAATAAATTATATCTTGAATCTCCTTCAAACCACCTTGAACCATTATATTCAAGGTGTGAGCACAATATATCACATGAAAGAAATGGCCCTAAAAATGCAACTTACCTCTTATTGAAAATTAGTTCGCAACTTGTGCTTTTGTAGAGAATAAGGGATGGGGATACAGGATTATGGTAAGGAAGCCAAAATTTTGAATCAATAGTCAGTTAATGTAGTTGTGTGAGGTTATACATGTAGCATTTTTTTACTTATAAAATCTAGGTCATATATTTAAAAGCCATGCAATCTAATGATTTTGATTTCAACAAAGTAATTTAATTACTTTTAATCTTTTAATATATTGAAAATTATTTAATTTAAACTTTATTAACTAATTCAATTATTTAAATAATTATAAATTAAATAATAAATATTTAATGATATATGTTGACCTCACTTTGGAGTAATGATTAATCTTTCTCATCTTAGACTTAGGAACCTTCTAGGCACTTGGATCTCCTTAGTGATAAGACACTTCTAGTGACCAATGGAACACTAATCTAAGCTTAGAGACTTAGGAGGCATACCCTAAGCCCAGGATACGCTTATGGACAAATAGGTTCTACTTATCCTATGACATAAACCAAGATCCATGCCTATTCACTCATCCAAACCTAAACTCATACAAATGAGACACAACCAACCTCAAGCCTATTTAATTAACCTCACTTGAATTTGTTTTCTAATTTAAGCTCCAAGGGAAATTGACTTAGGCCTTAACCTAAGTTAACTCTACCATGATCTTATGAACCCAACCCAAACCCATTCAAGCCAACTAAATCTAATTTGATTTTTTCAATCACCTTGACCATTCAATAGATCATTTCAAACTCCTCCAACACTTGCAATCAAACCAATCAATCAAGTGAATTTGATCAACCTAAGTTAGCCCATTTGACCCAAAATGTTCAAATGAGCCAAAACTCAATCAAGCCTAAATCAATTACAATCAAGGCCACTAATCAACTCTAAGTCCATCATTAACCCTCTCAACACCTAATTGACACCTACTCAACCCAATTCAATCCAATCAACCCAATTGGTTCACTTGACCCAATGTGACATAAATGACTAATTTGATTCAAACTTCAATCCAATCCAAATTGGATTGAATCAACTCATACAATCCCTTCCATAATGATTATTGATCAGCTTTGATTATCCAATTGCAATCAATTGGGTCAAATCAAATCAATTTGACCACTTAACCCAAGTTAACCCATTTGACCTAAAGAACCAAATTGGGTAAAATCTCATTTCAATCCAAAATAATTGTGACCAATGCCTCTAATCAATCATAAATTGATTATTAAACACCCTACAATCATCAATTGAAGCCAATTTGACTAAACCAACCCAATTGACCTACTTAGCCCAAATTAACCTAAAAGGTCCAATTGAACCAAATCATTTCCTAATCCAAATCAATTCAAACCAACAATTACAATCCTTCCCAAATGATCAATTGAACATAAACCTAACCCATACCAAAGCCAATTTGACCAATTTGATCAAATTGGTCAACATGATCCATTTGACCCAAATTGAACCATATGAGCTAAATTGAAATCCAATCCAAATTGAATTTGACAAATTGCACCAATGCATTCCAAATGACCAATTGAACTCACCCAAATTATTGGTTTGATCCAATTTGGTCAAATTATTCAACTTAATCCAATTGAACCCATTTGACCCATATGGATCAAATTGAGCCAAACCCAACAAAACTTAGCATGACTTATCCTTATGTCACCATGGGCCTGCCAATTGGACCCAACCCATGGTAAACCTAGTTTGGGTCAAACCCATTGAACCAAGCCCTCCAAATGGGATAAAATCCTCTTTTTGATGGGTTCTTTAACTCTCTACCCCATGGCAGCCACCATTGGCTCTTCTCAAAGAAGAGACCACTAACCAAACTTAACCCAAGGCTGCTCGGTTCAGCATTTGGCCATGATAGGGTGAGTTCACCCATGGAAACCCATTGCTTCACCTAAGAAAGGTTGTACACCCCATGCTAGACCACTACACTCCCTCAACCTCTCACCCTCAACCACATCAGTAGTCTCCTACCACCTCCAAACACCTACCCTAGCTGGGCAGCTACTAAAGGCTGAACTAATCTCAGCCTTTAGTTCAGTTGGGGAGGAGAGAGTATACTCCTCCCCAAGGATTCAAACTTCACACATGTTTCTCAGAGCATTCCACACAGTCTAAGCTCCTCATGCATTCCACCGTTGGCGAGACCAACCTTCGAGCAAACTCGAGAGCCCCATCCATCCAAGCTTCCAAAATCTTCACCAAACCTAAATTAACTCCTCCCACTCCTTTGCCTCACTCCAGAGCTGAAATGAATCATTTCTCAAATAATTTGATCATCGGAAGGCGTCCCTA
This sequence comes from Cymbidium sinense, assembly GCA_021442155.1. Taxonomy (NCBI): domain Eukaryota; kingdom Viridiplantae; phylum Streptophyta; class Magnoliopsida; order Asparagales; family Orchidaceae; genus Cymbidium; species Cymbidium sinense. The sequence goes on along the minus strand of CM038215.1, from coordinate 138,355,946 downwards.
GACCAACTTTGATGAGCTTTATGATAATATTGCATCCATAGAGCAATCGGGGAGTCAGCTCATGATCTTCTCAACAGGGCTTTGTCTCTTCAAAATGAAGCTACCTCTATCGAAAGACCATCGGTCTCTAACTCCGGTTAGCTAAAAATCTGGAAACTATAGTTTCCCCTTAGGTGTTGGTCTTTTTTGAAGTGAAGTATGATTTCATGTGATTACCATTATATGATCTCTTTAGATTCTCTTCCTGATCATTTTGGAGTCGATCTTGCCATTGAACAAGCTCCAGCGAGCTCGGATCGAGTGGTGGAAAGCGGACGGTGATCGACTTCTAATGTTCAGGGGATGATGAATCATCAACCATCCATTTTGCATGATTAGAACGGACGACCATGATTAATTATGCTAGAATTTTTAATGTAATCCTTTTGAAATCATGAAATTAATCTCGATCATTCGATCCAAGATCGGATCGGATGGTTGGGATGAAACCGCGCCCACCGCCGAGTTAGCTATCGCATCGGATGATTTAAATAACCAATACCACAATGCCACATGGAAAGTGTGTCACGTCAACGTCCACGTGGCGCCGATGGTTTAAATGATTAATTATGCATTAAAATAAATTAAATGGTCAGCACTTCAAAAAATCATAACTAATTGTAGAAAATTTCAAAAAATACAAATAAAACCCATTTTAGAAAGGTTAAAAAAAGGAGAATCTAAGAAAAATAAAATTCTAATTTTGTCCAATGAACAGTACTTAATTAAGGTTTGAAGCATAGGCTAATTACCTTAATTAAAGCTTAATTACTTAACTAACTAATTCCAAATTTGGTGAGATAATTTTATGGGATGTCCTCTACCTCTCATAATTTTTTTGGAATTATTGTCCATGTAATTTAAAGAATTTAAAATTTTAATCTTAATTACATTAATTAATTTAATATTTATTAAAATTGCTAAACAATGAAAATCAAATAATTAATGATAATTAATCACTCTAAATAGTGGGAATAATGAGGGAAAATAATTAGGACCTCTTTCTTAATTATTTTTCTAAATGTATTTCCTTATGAGGGTTAATTAACACATGTAATAACTAAGGATTAATTAGAAAAACTAATGATAAGATAAAAATCAAATTAAACTAATGATTGATTCAGATAACTCAAACATAATTCATGGGTTTCCTTTTTTTGCATTCAAAAACAAAAAGTCATTAAGGAATTTATGGTTGATCCATTGGTGTGGGAAAATCATAAGAGTACTTAACTTAGATTCATTCTTTAATTCAATTAACTTTGAAGCATGAGCCTAATTGCATTAGATTCCTTAAGGTGCATTGAAAATTTTAATTTCTCATAAGCATGTCATTGAAGGCTCATGATCAAGTAGCTAATTAAATTAAAGAAGCTTAAGGAAGGATAATTAAATTGATTGCTTAATGACTTGAATCTAATCAATATATAAACCTATTAATCACTTTCTTTAAATATATTAGGAAATCAATGTGGGATGGGGTAAATACTAAGTATCATTTCTCCTCTTTAGGTCTTAATGACTCAAACACCAAAATTAATTTTCATAAGAATTTTGATTAGTCTTAAGGAATATTTATTTGGCTTGATTATTCTTAGGACTTAATTTAATTGAATATGTTATGTGGTAATGTTTAATTACCTCTTTTCAAGCATCATAAATGTGCATGCCATTTTGTCATATATTCATATTTTCAAAAAGAATCAAAAGAATATGATTACATCTAAGTTACATGTGTTGGATAAATGTTATTATATGGTGTGGTTATTATCACTAATAAATCTTAAATTATTTTTAAAATTATAACCTAATGATAAAAATCTAAGTTAATGTTGGCTATAAATATTCAATGAAGTTTAAATTTAAGTTATAATTTTAAAATGGCAAAAGATTATTTTGTTTTTATGATGCATGTGTATGTTTATAAATGTTTGGAATTAGCAAGTATATAGTCTGAACATCCTGGGAACATGAGGTTTTAAGTAACTCGAAAGATGTCTTAGATAATCTCACTTCACTGATTTAACAATGGTACGTACTTTCTTAATTTCATTCATATGTATACATGTGCTAGAATTTGGGATAGAACTTTGCTTTACATGAATAAAGAATTTGCTATTATATAATCTTTGCATGAATTTTATTCCCATGCTTGTGTATATGTTTACATATATTTAAGTTAGCAAGTATATAGGACATCCCAGGAATATGAGGCTTTAAGTAGCCCCAAAGGAGTCTTAGATAATCTCACTTCTCTATTTTAACAATGACACATACTTGCTTAAATCTCTAAAACATGTGTACATATGCTTAACTAAGGGATGTAATATTTCTTTTCTACCAAAATACATGCATTGAGAATCATCAAGTGTGCAAAAATGTAATTGTATGTATAATTATGTGTAATAAATCAAATATCATGAATAATAAAAATGAAGAAATGTGTATGCTATTGATGATGGAAAGAAGTGGTGGAATGTTATTTATGTAATAGTGATTTAATTTTATTAATCCTAAGATATCTTTCATGTTTGGATAAGATTCTTTATGACTAACCCAAACATAGGTTTAATAAAATGTTTAGAAAACAACTTAGGATAAGGATGAAGGGGGTCAAACTCTTTCCTCTCTTTATAATAACTAGATGTTAAGTAGGCATCAAATGAAACAAAAGAAATGTATATTAAAATTAACTAATCATTTTAATAATTTGAAGTGAAACCTCTTCTAATATTTAACTTAAATTTCCTAAATTTTAGATAATCATACTTCTAAAATCTTGTTAAGACATATCACATCAAACCTTAGCACACACATTAGAATACTAAGTCACCAATTATAGCCTTTAGGTTAGGCTGATGTATGTTGTGGTGTAATATTTTATTTTATGATGTAATATTTTAGACTGGATGTTAGGATTGTTTGTACATAGACTGGATAGTAGGCTATTAGTAGCCTAATGATATTTTCTGTAGGGGATTATGCTAAAGGGGCACTAAAATAATAAGTAAATATAAATATTTTTGTTTGCAGGTGCTGCTTAAGTCCCTAAGCATAATCCAGTTAGGACATGTGGGCTTGCTTACCCATGTGCAGGGTGCTAAGTCCAAACATGTGAAATATAATTACTTAGCTTGTATGCTTATTTAGCTAACCTCTATTTTGTAGGTGTAGTTAAATTTTATTTTTCATAAATATGTAATTTTTGTAATAAGAATTAGGATTAGTGTTATGGGGTTTAGGATGTGCAATGGTTAGAAGGCAAAGACTTGAGAGGCCTATAAAGCCTGAATCAAACCAGTCCAAAAGAAGAAAGGAAAGGCAAAAGATTGAAGACCCCCATAGCATTCATTGTAATTGTAATATTCTCTTGTAATCTGGGTTGTATAAGGGTAGAGCTCGACTACCCAATTCTTTTTTTTGGTGGTGGTACCCCTACGCCCTCTTATTCTTTTACGAAATTCATATGTTTGATTGTTGTGTTTAGATTATGCAATAGAAATGACATAAATTTCATAAGTTTCTTAAAGTGTAATGATTTGATGTGTGTCCTGGATGCGTCTTTAGGATAAAATTAAATTTTTATCCTCACTAAATAACTCATAACTAAAGTTTAATACAACTCACAACCTTATCTTAAAGCCTAAGTTTATACTGAAGATAAATAAAATAATTTAGCAATCCCTTAGCTAAATGTTGTAAGTTATCACACCATGCATATCATATTGTGTTACTCTTGAATCAGGAGGGTCTCCATTCTTGCATGATAAGGGATATGCTTGACCTTTGAGGGTGATCTCTTGTAGTGAAGAACGCCTCCTCTAGTTGATTTAGCCCACAACTCTATTTCATCATGCATATAGGCATAATTGTCCCAAGCCTTAGTCCAAAATGAATGTGTCAAAATGGTGTAAGAGATTGTAAATTTTTGCATTAGTCTAAGTCATGTTTTCATGCCAGTCATGATCTAGTCTCTTAGGGAGTAAGCTTAGAATTATAGCTTCCTTTTTAATTAAGTAATAGCCTAGCTATCTTGCATCTACATAAGACCAGCCCACATGATTTTAAAGTGTAGGATGTGTTAGTTGATGGCCACTCTAGGCGGTTGTAAGTCCAGAAGAGTGGGATGTGTATATCCTCTCTTGTGGAGGTAAACCATTATCCCATTTTTCTATTAGACTTAGTTCGTGCTTTTAGCTTATGCTAAAGCATAAATTTAGGTTTCAAGGCTACTTATTTTCTTCAAGCTATAAGTGTAAGTCCTCACCTCTTACGTATTTCAACAATCTTGTGTTGATGGACTATAAGTTCTTGTATCCTAATAAGATTCCAACTTAAACAAAAAGTAAATTCTCTTTTTCAAATATGCAAAGCCTCGCTATAGAAGATTGGAGCACTCACTATGCTTCTTAGTATCATGGGTGCTCCCTACTTATCCTCCTTTGGAATCCATAAATAAGTCTTGCTATTTGAACTCCCCCATTTGATTTTCATAAATACCTAATCCTTTGATATTCTAACTTTGAAATCTTTGGATATACTTATTGACTACTTTAATCGAGAGTGTTATTAGAAATTCATATTTCTTGAGATGTAATTAACTATGAAAGCTTGCTTCCATAGGGAACTAAAGAACGACATAAAATAAACCCTATTTTACTTCTCCATGTAAAGTAGAAGAAAAATCTCTGGTATATGCGCAGACTCATCTACCTTAGGAGTCCTTATTATGTGATTAGATCCATTATCGGGTGATGTTTCCATCTTTCAAGATGGTACATCATACCTTAATGTCATACCCAATCACTTCAATAAGTACCCCTAAGATCTGTGCAGTGTCCCTATGACTCCAAATTAAAATACCACGGATTTTTATAATGACTCCACTAAGGAGTGCTCCTCTCTCCATCTTTAGTTATCAATCATTATCTCCAAACATCGATAGTGGACTTATGTTTCTTTTTGTGAGTCTAACATTATCATTCTTTCTGTTGGACACCTTAACTATTTCATCCTTAAGCAAGGATGCCAACATCCTTTAGGTTTTAGGACCTCACTCCAGTAGGTCTTAAAACCCCTATTAGACCTCCAATAGGTAAGAAAAATTAATTAAAGAACTCACCTAAGATGAACTAAATCAAGAACCTCTTACCACTAGCTTGGAAAAGTAAGGTTCATCCAACATCTTCAAGATTCAGTTGAACTCACTTTTTTTTGGTGAAGTTCAAGAAAAATAAAACATTCCTCTTCAAAATTATAAATCTCTCCAACACACATATAAACTCCATTTAACATAACCAAATTTATTAAATGAGGGTTTCAATTCAAAGTCAAGTCAAAAGAACAACAACTAAAGCAAGGCTTAATTTTATGTTCTTCTTTTTCCAGCAACAAAGAGGAAAGCCTCATTTTTATGTATTTCAAGCAGTCAGTCACCATGTCTTCTAAAAAGCTCATTTTTTCCTTCGCTTTGGGTGTGGATTTAGCCATGGATCATGCCATACTCACCTCATCCCAGTCATCAAGTTTGGCCTTGGGTTTGAGCACTTCAAAGTCACTTGTGATGGTCCTACCCTTAGCATAATGAGTAGGGAGGAGGAGACCGACAAGAAATAACTCCTTCAGTTTTATCTCCAATCAGATACTAAGTTCCCATTCTTAAAGAGGAATGCCTTAGTGGTTCCCATGCCATGAGTACTATTTATGATAGCCACAGTTTCTACTAGGACTAGTACTGCCTATGTCATAGCCCCAGCTCTTAAAGAGAAGTCAATTCTAGCATATGAAATTGTTTCCCCTACCTTTGAGGTCGATACTCTCACCATACACCCTTGACCAAGACTCAGTGCCGCAATAATAATAAGAAAATCAGGAGGTACTATGAGTGCATGGCCAAGGAGGTTGAGGAGGCCTCCCATGTAACAGAAGATGGATCCAACTATGAGACCTCTCCCCTTCTTGGTAGTAGGTTTCACCCTCTCTCAGATGTAGGGGAGAGGAGGATGTGAGGTAGATTGCAACATCACCCTCATGACCTATAGGTATGAGACACCAGATAGGGAGAGGAGGAAGCCTTATGCTGGTCTAAGGTCCATGCTCAAGAAAGTAGGGAGAGTCCATGGATGTTCTGAGTCTGCCACTATCCATGATTTAGACAAGTGATCCCTAAGAGTGTAAGGGATCAGATTTATAGAGAGAAGGCCAGAGGCCAAGATTGCTACCCAAGTGGGCAAGAGAGATAAGAGGAGGTTTACTAGATTCAACAACCTCAATAATGATTAACCATCTTGATTAGCAAGTTGATAAAGTCAATCATTCTGATAAGATAATTCTCACTGGTTCCGGCCGCAGGAGGAGACCTTTGACGAAGAGGCAGCCAGTGTCACCACCATCACACTGTTCCACTCACTGACCACCATCACTTGTTCATGTTCCATCATCTGAGGTGCCCACGAAATGCCATAAATCATCATATGGAAGAAAGACAACCCCCTTGGTGATACTATTATGTCCCAAGGACCATAATCTATCTACTCCACCGGTTGAGGAAAGGATGAGATCTTCTGCTCAACTTCCCACCCTAACAGTAGAGAAGAAGGAGTGGTGGCCCAAGAGCATCGTAATAGCTCCACCACTGCAGCTGGAGGAGAAGAAAGGATGAAATACTAGGTTGGCTCCCATGATTATCGAGCCAGTCATAATAGCACTCCCCCTATTCAAAACATACAATACATCACCTCTTTAGGACACAGTCCATGAGTCACCACCCAACATATGTCCCAATAATTATGGGTAGAGTGTATGACGATCATTAGAGGGGATATTAGAGGACTATTGTGTCATAGTGAGGCAGATAGATGGAGATGATCATTCTGACCAAGAGGAGGGTATGATAGACTTCAATGCCAATGAGGATGACCTTTTGGACGATACTGTTGAAGTCCATATGGTTTATACCAAAGGATCCTTGCATAGGGAACATCCCAGCCAGGAAGCTCAGAGCATTGTAGTTGAGAAAGGTGAGGCTTTGGACTCAACTCAAAGCCTTCTCCAATAAATCAAGCTCAAGGATGATCAGATCGATAGGATGGAGAGAAGAGTAGAGGTGTTGATGGTAGTGGTACTAGCATTATAGAATCAAGCACCTGTTTCACAACCCACTCTATGGAGGCTCATAGACCTGAGTTAGTACATATCTTAGATCATCCCAAAAGCACTTACTCCAATGGATGAGGATATTGGTAGCCTACATAGAAAATAACAATAGAACCTCCATGTATGAGAAAGACATCAAACCGATAATAGAATAGCAAGTGAAGGAGGTGTTGGCCCAAGACCAAGGGAGTTCATCAATTCCAAAGGGTAGACCCTACCCAAGTCAATGTAGTTTAATATCCTAAGAGTTTTGTGCACCATCCTTCAAAGTATTCGATGGCAGTGGGAACCCTATGCAACACATTGCACATTTGAAAGCTAGTTGTTGCAATGTCAATGGTAGTACACCCTACTCTTCCAATAGTTCATCAGTAGTCTTTCTAGAGTAGCCTTTGATTGGTACACTGAACTACCCAATGATTCGATGAAGTCTTTTCACAAAATTAGAGCAGCTTTTTATCAAGAGATCACAGGAGCTTAACAGAGAGTAATTATAGGGGATCTCATTGTAGAGAAGCAAAAACCCAATAGTCTCTTGTTGATTATATTCTTAAATGACAAAACCTAAGTATGAAATTCAAACCATAGCTACAAGAGCAGTATGCCATTGAAATTCTTCCAAAGAATATTCATGGCCCAGTCACCTTCATGCTGAAGGGCATAAAGACATTTGAGAAACTAATCAACAAGATAACTAACTATAAGAAGAAGCCAAATAGTTGCCCTTCCTAGACCAATCATCTAAGCCTAAACCCTAGAAAGTGTTTGAGAAGAAGCCAAGGATAGTAGTAGTAGTGGATAAGGGGATTTAACTAGTGAGAGCACAACAGAGTGAGAGGCCTAACTCACCTTCCTTCACACTCCTCACACCACCAAGGGCCACCCACAGCGACCTATATAATGGATACCAGTATCCACCACCAGGTAGCTACTATCCACCTACTCTCACTGATAAGCTCAATAAACCAAGCTTATTCAAGAGGGAGGTAGTTAGAAAAATCCTCAAGAACTTATTCAAGAAGTCTGATTTCCAGCTACCCGAGCCTAGAAAGCCAGAGGAAGTTGGTAGAAGTGATGATCCTAACTATTGCCCTACCACTGCATGCTAGGTCATGTCTTGAGGATTGCTTTACATTCAAGTATTGGCTTGAGCATAGCTATAAGTCAAGAGCCATAGTTATCCCCAAAGAATACTTAATAGAACAACATTCTGGTTCTATTAAAGTAATGTTTGGGGATACATCCAATCCTTTTAAGATAAAGGAAGGTTGGGATATCTCTTTATCACGTACCTCTAAAAGGATTATTTTTAAAATCAAGAAAATTTCTATGTAGGTGTCTGACTCAGCTCATACCTCCAACATTAAGGAAGATCTACTAGTTGTGAGGGATAACTTGGGGAGGGTAGAAGCCCAGTAGTAGTAGTAGCCATCATATCCAGATAGTTCCATAGCACCACCACCGTCTGAGTTCAACATTCTTCCTCCCATTGTTGCAGTAACCACATCCACTAGCTCCACCACCACCAACAGGAGTGTTGTATCCACGAATGAGGGCACCAGGCCACTCATACCACTTACCTTGACTTTTATCATGTACCACCAAAGTTGAAGAAATCAATGAAGAAGAATAATTCCACTTACATCATGTCTACTTTTGAAGATCTCAATGATTTTAACCATAGATAGCTCTCCAAGTCATAATAATAACAATCTAAATAATTCTAAATAATTTCATTCTGATTCAGAAATAGATTGCCCTTTTCTGAATCTTCAGGATTCACCACTTTAGATTGATTTGGAGTCATCCAACTCCGATGATCTTTTTGAAGAAGCTATAGGTATACTCGATGAGCAGTAGAACTTTTCACAAGCTCCTCATTATAAGAAGTCATTGAAGTTAACCTCCATAGTGGTAAAGTTCTGCCTCCTAAGGTAGCACCTCAAGACAAAGGTAAATATGTCATTAGTTCTAGTGAGTGGATAGCCCCTCCACAAGATGCTCCACCCTTGGATATGCTTGTGGAGGACCAACCCAATGTTGATTACAATGTCCTAGCACATATTAGAAAGTTGTCAGCTAAGTTAAGCATATATGGCACCCTTGTTTTATCCAAAGAGATGAGGGAGTCACTAATCAAAGCATTGTTTAACCCTGAAATATGCTTAGCTCAGTTGGTCGCTACTACGCCAGCTGGAGAAGAGGTATGTTTTGTTGGCTTTATAAGCCTCATGTTCAATCCGATTAATTTTCATGAAAAGAAATGTATGCTTAGATGTTCTAATGTATGTTTTATATATTTCAGATATATTGATTGCTAATTACATATCCAATACATCTCATAATATATTTGAGGAAATTGTAAGTATGAAAGAATGAAAGATAGATCAAAATAGATATTGTGAAGCTCAAGATAGAATATTTTAGGTTATATGCATTTATAGCTATCTTAGAGATTCATTCAAGTTTATTAGCATGAATTAATTTGCTCACAACTTAACATATTATTTTTATTTATTTTAAATAATGACAATGAGGTTAATTTATATAAATTTTTATCTAATTAACATTCAATTATATGCTTCACACATAACATTTGAATTGTCAAAATAATAAATGATAATTAATTATGACTATTAAGTGTAACTAGTTTATATACTTCATATAATTAAGTATTTTAATTAAAATTTAAAGGTTATATGATAACTAACATATATGATATGATATGATATCTAAATTATATCATAATATTTAAATGTCATATTTTAAAATTAACAAAAATATATGAAATTTTGTATTTCAACCAAAGTCACTTTATAATCAAGGAATTTAGATTTGATTTCATCTCCAACAGATTCCTTGGATTTTTTTCCTTAATTTGATAGGTTACATGACTCTCATTTAATTCAAACTAAATTTATTATGATGTTTCAAACATTATCTTATTTTAATAATAAATGCATGTTATATGCTTTGAATATATTAAGATCCATATTTGATTATTTTTGACTTGCCCATGTGACTAGCCAATTTTTGGCTATTTGAATTTAATATTTATTTAATATAAATCAAATTTTTATTGAATATTATATTATTATATGATAAAATTATGTTAGAATAATATATTTGTTTGAAATAATTCAAAATGATCTTCTTGCTTATAAATAGTTCTCATTCTCTTCATGAAAGAGTTGCTCATTCAAATTCAAAATCTCTCCAGCAAATCTAAGAGAAAACTTCCTAGATTTCCCTTCCAGGTGTTCTCCAAATATTGCAAGATCAAATCCTTGGTTTGGAAGCTTCAACATCTTCAACTAAGCAAGCTTTCTCAAATTACTTGAGTTTGTCTTTTCTTGATCTTAATCTCTTTTAGTTGTTGTTGACATCATTTTTAGAATGAGCTCTCAACCCCTCCATCTTAGACATAGGACTCCTCTTAGACACTAAGAGTTTTATTAGTCTTAAGACACTTCTAGTGACTAGGTAAACGCTTAACCTAACCCTAAAGACTTAGAAGAGTTAGTCACAGGAGTAGGTCATGTCTTAGGGGTGTTAGGAAAATTTGCCTACCCTATAGCTTGAACTAAATCCTCACTTTCTTCCTTCAAGTCAAATTTCAAAATTCAAGTCAAACTACAACCTCAAATCAACTTCAACTCCAAAACAAACTCAAATCAATTCCAACTGATGGATTTTCTCAAATAATGAATCAATTCCAAATGATTGAAACCCATGATTGAATTCCAAATCTCAAAAATATTTCCTAAGTCCCTTTGATTCCATCTTATGGACTTAGCTCAAATCAAATCTAAATCAACTCAAATTCAAGAAATTTTCTAATAACCCATTTATATTCTTATTTATATTCACAAATATAAATTCAAATAACTAGAACTAAATTCAAAAATCAAATCGAAATTCAACCAAAATTCAACCTAAGCCTTTAAAGTCAAATTCTTGAACTTAGCCAAATCAAACTCAAATCAAACCTTGATTTTTCACATGATTCAATTAATCCTTCAATCATGAATCCAAATATAAACATAAACTTAAATCATTAAACCAAAACTAAATTCAAAACTCAAACCCAAATTCAATCAAAATTCAAGCCTTTAAGCTTCAATTTCAAACTTAGCCAAATTAAACCAAAATCAAGCCAAACCCTTGATTTTTCTTCATGATTCAATCAATCCTTCAATCATGAATCTAAATATAAACATAAACTTCAATCTTTAAATCAAAACTAAATCCAAAAATCAAACTCAAATCAAACTCTTGTTCACCCTTTGAACTTAAAATTGTCAAATGAATCAAAACCCATTTGACTCCAAGTCACTGGATTTATATTTTAAAATTCAATCATAAGTTCAATCAAACTTCAACAATCCTTGAAACCAATTGACTCACTTAAGCTCAATTGACCCAAAGTGACCTAAAGTACCCCTTATAATCCAAATTCTAATCCTACCCAAATTAGATTGAACTAAGCCCGCCTAAGCCTCACATTGTGAGCAACAATCATCATGAGATGATCAATCACTCAAATTGGGTCAAACCTAAGGGTTGACCAAGTCAATACTTAGCCAAAATAAAATTTAAATTAGCCAAAATCCACCATAGGCCAAATTGATTGAAACCATTAATCAAAATAAATTCATGATCAATGTTTGAACTTGACCAAGTCATCATTTGAGCCTAACCTAGCCCAATTGGCCACTTAACCCAAGTTGATCCAACTTGACCTAAAAAGTCAAAATATATCAACACTTGATCTAAGACAAATTGATTAAAACCAATGGGTCAAGTTCATTCCAAATCACTTGTTGAACTTATCCAAAGCCTTAATTGGCCAACTAGACCTAACCTAGCCCAATTGACCATGAACCCAACTTGACCTAAAAGTTCAAATTGAGCTAAAATCAAATTAAACCAAAATTGATTAGAAACAAAGATACCAATAAATTTCAAATGACCAACCAAACTTAAACCAACCCATGACCTAACTCAAATAGGTCAAATGGGTGAAATTGGTCAACTTGACCCATTTGACCTAAACGAAATCAAATGAACCAAATCCAAATGTAAACCAAATTGAACCAAACCAATGATGCCAAAACATTTCAAATGGTCATACCAACTTGAAACAACCCTTGGTTTGACCCAATTTGACCTAAATGGGTCAACATGAGCCAAATCATATCAATTCAATTCCAAATTCTTGGCCCACCCCATTTTTAAATCATACCAAACATATTCAAACTAAAATCCAAGCTAAATGACCATTTTACCCTTAGGTCAAAGGGTAATATTTTGCCAAATTCACTTGGAATTTGGTCAAATCATCTTCATGGCCACTTGGCACACTCTTAGTGGCCCCATGGACACTAATAAGAGTGGTGCACCTGACCCAATGGGTTTGGGTCAGCCAAACCCAACTCGAGGCCAAAACTAACCACTCTCTTCATTTCAAGCACATGGCAATCACTCCTCCACCCAAAATCAGCACATGACACTCCTCCACTACCTCCCATGGCCAAACTAAACCATGTGCAAGTTCAAACAACCTAACAAACCCATTGCATTTGATCAATTGATTAAAAATGGAAGGATATCTTGCGACCGTCCGATCCATCTAGGGGGAGAAATACTCCCCTTAATTTCACTTGAATCAAACACACTCACGCTCGATTGAAGCTAAGGAACTCAGAGCCAGCAACCTCAAGCTTCTCCAAGCCTCTTAGAGCCATTTAGAATTCTCCATTCTCAATTTTCTCAAGCCAAAAATAGGAGAGCTCCATTGGAATTTTCATCTCACTCAATACCCAATATCAAGCCAATTGCTCTTGCAAGCATCCTCAGGGGACTCAATCGAGTTAATCCAAAGCTTCATCCAAATTCTCAAGGCACAAGAGAGGGGAGTTTAATCAAGGTCGTAAGCAATTGAAGCCCACCTTGGTCCATAGGAAGATCCACTTCATACCAAGGCTTTAAACCTTCAATGGGGCTTTATCTCTACTTGATGAAGCTACCTCGATGGCTGGGAGTGTTGGTGATAGCCTCCGGTGAGGTATGCCTTCAAACTGAGCCTAGAATAGGAAGTGTTTGGTCCTTGTGAAGAGAATTTTCACCCCATTGCAAATTGACCATTGGATGTCTTGCCCCTTGCATGATGATGGTGTGGGTAAAAATTGAGCTCAATAGAGTTCGATCAAGCCTAAGGAGTGGATGGTTGCCCTCTCTTGCAGGTGAGCTAAGTGATGAATCATGGACCATCCATCTGCATGTTTTGGATGGACGGTCATGATCAAGCTGTGTAGGATCCATGGATTTATTTCTTAAGAACTGCAGAATTAATCCTGACTGTCTGATCCTTGATCGGACGATCGAGAAGAAAGCACGTAGAATCGCTGCTGACGCGACATTAGATGTGACTACTTAAAATGCAAATCCCATCATACCATGTGGAAAGCGTGAGCCGCATTAGCGATCCATGTGGCGCCGATGGGATTAACTATTGAATTAAGCTATTTAATTAAGTTTTAATCATGGAATCTTCAAATATTTATAACTAAATGTAGAAAAATTAGAAAAATACAAAATAAAATGCATTGTGAAGATATTTTAAAGGGGAATAATATAAAATTAAGTTTGATGAATTTTTATAGTGAATTTTAATAATGAATTTTATGTAATTAGGGTTTTATTGGTAATGTAATTATATTAATTACTCCTTAGTTATTCCATTGATTAATTCCAAACTTCTAGGGTTGATTAATGGGATGACCTATGCTTCCCATAATTTTCTTGGAATTTATTAATTGTTTAATTAGGGTAATTACTTGATCCATTCCTAATCACTCCTTAATCAATTAAATGATTAATTAACCTATTAAACAGTGATAAATTATATAATTAAGTTTGCTAATTACTTTAGAACAGTGATTGGACTTAGGGAATGAGATTAAAAATTCTTCCCCAAATCTTTTCCCCTAAGTTTATTTCATTTGGATAAAAATCTAATTAAAGGGCAAATTAATTAAATAGTTTAATCACTTAATTAAATGGCTTAATTAATCAAACTTTTCAAAATCAAAACATTAGAACTTAATCAACTCACCTTGGGTAGTGCTTAGGTGTTAAATAACTAAGTAGCTTAAGGAAATCAAAGTCCAACCTACATGTGTGGGAAGGGTTATGAAAGTACTTAAATTAAACCCTTTAGCTTAATTAATCATTAATTATGAGCCAATTGCATTAGGCCATTTCTTTCTTAGGTGCATTGCTGACTTAAATTTCTTGTGGTTTCATGTCATACTTTGGCTCATAATTATTTGGTTAAATATATTAAAGTGGTGTAGGTAAGGGGTAATTAATGGACTTAATGTACACATTAACCTAAGAAAAACATAAAACTCACTTCTTGGTTATAAAAAATAAACTAACAATAATATACACATGTGGGATATGACTTAGGACTAGCCAACCTCTTCACATTTCCTAAATCACATAAATCATTTGATTCATCAAATAATCCTATTTCATCAGTTAGTTAGGTGAATGAATTTATTTCTTTCCTAACATGCTAAATGTGTATGTCATATGAAAATCATGTATTCATGCCTTTTAAAATTTAAATTAAAAATTAAATGTTTCCTTTATGTCAAATTACATGTTTTGGGTAAAGTAAAAATATGAATGACTATTATCACTATTAAATCCAAAATTTTTTTTAAAACTTATAAATCAAATATCATAATTGAAAGGTATGCTACTTATAATTTTTTATAAGCTTGCATGTGAGTATAAATATAAAGATGTGCATTGTGTAACTTTCCTTCTCTTCTCTTTTAGCATAGTTTTGATTGGAATTTTTCCAATGTGTATAGTTCATTTGAAAAGAACACGACACTTGCTTAAGTCTATTCCAATTCATTCCTATGTCATCACTTAAGAAGGATATTCACACTTGCATATGTAAATTGCATAAACAAATTAAACAAACAAACATAAACTTTTTGCATGATTCTCTTTCCATGCATTTCTTTTTGTATATGCACATGTATTTAAGAAAAGTGGTATATTAGTCTGGACAACCCCGAGGTTGTGAGGCTTTAAGTAGCCCTAAGTAGGTCTTGTACCTTGCACCCCTGGTACTAATAATGGTTCCATACTCACTTATGTCTTTTATACTTGCAAATGTGCATATGAAAAATGGATAAAAGAATCCCTCTTTTCTACTTAACAAAATCATGCATATATGAAACATTCCAAATTTTCTTAAACAAACTCTCTTAGAATTCATCATTAAGGTGTGCTAAACACTTCCATTTTCATGTATAGATATGCTTAGGATTTATCCATATGCATGTTAAATATGTTGGGAAAGTAATGAAGGGTTGTGTGTTTTGTGATAATATTTCACTTTACTTAATCTTAAAATATCTTTCTTTTCAATAGGTTTGTTTAGGGAAAATCTAAACTTAGGATTAATTAAAACACATAATAAAATATTCACTAAAAAAATCAAATATGAATCTACCTTAGAAATTAATTAAGGTAAGGAGAAAAGGGAAGTTCTCTTCTCTTTTCCTCTCTTTACAATACCTAGTAATTAATTGTAGGTTCATTCAAACCTAAACAAAATCATAAAAATAAAAAATCAACCAAATCAATTAAATCACTTAAATGAAACCACTCTCTAAGTTGAACACTTTCACACTTAGAAATTTTCAACCTTAAAGCCTAGCTAAGCATACCACACAAATCTTAAATAACACACACATTAGGCTAAGTCACCACTTCTAGCTTTAGGTTAGGGCAGTGCATGGCTTGATACTTTGCTTTTATTTTGTGATGTAATATTTTAGTGATGTTAGGGTGTATGTGTGAGAATGG
Organism: Cymbidium sinense; assembly: GCA_021442155.1. Classification (NCBI taxonomy): domain Eukaryota; kingdom Viridiplantae; phylum Streptophyta; class Magnoliopsida; order Asparagales; family Orchidaceae; genus Cymbidium; species Cymbidium sinense. Next base: position 138,339,857 of record CM038215.1, on the reverse strand, counting down.
TAGGCGATCCTAGTCTAACCATTATCTTCTGAGGGATTGTGTTCTGTAATAAAAATATAACTGCTTTTGTTGTGCATGTGCTTATACCCCTAAGAATAATCCAAAATAGGCCAGGTGGAGTTAGTCACCCATGTGTGGGGTGCTAAGTCCAATATATATATATATATATATATATATATATATGGGATTGTATGGTTTTTTTAGCTAATCTCTATTTTGCAGGTTTTAGTTAGATTTCCTTTTTCCCATTTTCATGTAATTTTATAATTAGGATTTGGAATGATTGTTATGAGGGATTAGGATGAACATTGGTTATAAGACTATATCTTATGTGCCATGTGAAGCCTTTGGAGCAACCATATTCCAACCCAAATGAAGAATGAAGAAATGAAGAATGAAGAAATGAAGAATGATGACCCTCATAATAATGAATTCTTTCTTGGTTGTAATTTATTCATTTATAATCTGAGTTGTATAAGAGTAAAACTCAGTTACCCAATTTATTTTTTGGTTTGTGCAGTGGAGCCCGAACACAAATGGCCTTTTATTCTTTTGCACTAACTTTATAAATTGATTGATGTTTGTTTATCTTGTGCATTAAGATGACATCTTTTTATAATTTCTTCCTTACTTTGATGTATGGCCTGGATAATGATTAGGCTCTTAGGAAAATAAATTTTCTATCCAACTAATCAATTCAAACAAAAATAAATAAACAACTCATAATCTCATCTTTGCCTAGGTTATAAATCAAGATAAAATAATTAGCAAACCCTCAGCTGGATGTTGTATTTTCTTTCTCACATCATGCATAAAAAAAGCATATTATTTCACTCTTGATTGGAGGGATTCTGCCTTTGCCAGAGAACTTGGCTTGACTTTTGAGAGCCATGGTGGAAACACACCTCCTTTTCTTGTTGATTTTGGCCCACAATCTAATTTTGCATGCATTAAGCTGTTGACCTCATTTTTAGGATGAGCACTCAACCCCTCCATCTTAAGAATAGGATTTCTCTTAGACTTTAAAAGTTCCTTAGTCTTAAGACACATCTAGTGATTAGGTGGACTCAACTCTAGACTTAGAAGAGTTAGCCATAGGAATAGGCTTTGCCTTAGAGGTGTTTGGAAACTTTGCCTACCCTATAGCTTGAACCAAAATTCCTCACTTCCTTCCTTCAAGTCAAACTTAAAGCAATTCTAGCTTAATTGATTTTCTCCAAACTCAAATCAATTCCACATGCTGAAATCCATGATTGAAATTCAAATCAAATTCCAATAATCTTTCCTAAGTCACTTTGATTTCCCCTCTTATGGACTTAGCCAAAATCAATTCAAACTCAAGAGATTTTCTCACACTCATTTATATTCCCATTTATATTCACATATTTAAATAAAATATAAATTCAATCAATCAAAATTGAACCCAAAATCAAATCCAAAATCTATGGTCAAATCCAAATTTTTTCTAAGTCCTTTGATTCCTCCTTGTGGACTTAGCTCAAATCAAGTCCAAATCACATAAAATTCATGGGATTTCCTCATAACCCATTTATATTCTCATTTATTTTCACAAATATAAATAAAATATAAATTCAAATAACCAAAACCAACTCCAAAGATCAAACTCAAATCTACTCAAAATTCAACCTAAGTCTCTCAAGTCAAAATCTTGAACTTAGCCAAATCAATTTCAAATCAAGCCAAATCCTTGATTTCTCTTCATGATTCAACCAATCCAACAATCATGAATCCAAATATAAATACAAAGTTCAATCACCAAATCAAAACACAATTCAAAAATCAAACCCAACTTAAACTCATGTTCACCCCTTGAACTTGAAATTATCAAATGAACCAAAACCCATTTGACTTCAAACCACTTGCAAAGGGATTTATATTTCAATCATAAGTCTATATATTAGTTCAATCAAACTAAATCATGCTTTAACTAAGCCATTTGACCTACTTAGGCTCACTCAACCCAAAGTGACCTAAAGTACCCCTTATGAGCCAAATTCTAATCCTAACAAAATTGGATTAAACTAAGCCCACCTAAACCTCTCATAATGATCAACAATCATCATGAGATGATCAATAACCTAAATTGGGTCTAACCAAGTCAAACTTAAGCGTTGACCAAGTCAACACTTAGCCAAAATGAAACCCAACATAGCCAAAATCCATCATAGGCCAAATTGATTGAAACCATTGATCTAAGTTCATTTATGACCAATTTTGAACTTGACCAAGTCGCATTTGAGAACCTAGCCTAATTGGCCACTTGACAAGTTGACCCAACTTGACCTAAAGTCAAAATATGTCAAAACTTGATCTAAGCCAAATTGATTGAAACCAATGGGTCAAGTTCATTCCAAATCACCTGTTGAACTTGACCAAAGCCTCAACTGGCCAACTAGACCTAACCTAGACCAATTGACCATGAACCCAACTTGATCTAAAGAGTTATTTTGAGCCAAAATCAAATTAAACCAAAATTGATTGGAAACAAAGATACCAATCCATTCCAAATGACCAACCAAACATGAACCAACCCATGACCTAACACAAATAGGTTAAATGGGTCAAATTGGTCAACTTGACCCATTTAACCTAAATGAACTTAATTGAACAAAATTCAAACCTAAACTAAATTGAATCAAATCAAAGCCACCAAAAATATTTTAAGTGGTCATATGAGCTTGACCCAACCCTTGGTTTGAGCCAAATCATATCAAACCAACTCCAAATTCAATGAAACTTGGTCAAACCTAATTTCTCATCATATCAAATATACCCAAACTAAAATCAAGGTCAAATGACCATTTTACCCCTAGGAAATAGGGTAACCCTAAATCAAAATCACTTGGAATTTGGTCAATTCCTTTCATGGACACTTGGCACTCTCTTAGTGGATCAAGTGAACACTAGGGAGTGTGGCACCCAACCCAATTGGGTCATTAACTAACCCAATGGCCAAATCGACCACATGCCTTGAAATGGACCACATGGAATCCTCCTTCCAATCAATTCAAGCACATGGCCACCTTACCCACTTCTTCCCTTGCCAAAACTGAATACAATGACTCATCTAACAGCCTATCAAACCCACTCCTTGTGATCAATTGGATCAAAATGGCAAAGCCTTGCTCGGTCGTCTGATTGCCAAAGGGGGAGATATACTCCCCCTAATTTGATCTCATTTCAAGATGCCCCAATTTGATTGAGTGATAGGAAGCCAGAGGAACCTTTGCAAAGTGATCCCAAGTATCCTAGAGTTAAATCAATTTCTCCATTCTCAATTTTTAGAGTTTGAAAATGAGAGCTCTATTGAAAAGCTAACTCACTCCACACTTCAAACCAGCCCAATTCCTTTTGACAACTCCATCTGGGAGCTTAATTGAGCTTGCCAAAAGCTTCATGCAAGTTCTTGAAGCAAGGGAGGAGGGCCCTAAACCAAAGCGAGCTCAAGTGCAAGTGGAGTTGGTCCATAGGAAGATATACCCCATCTCAAAGCCTCAAACTCTTAGCAAAGCTTTGTCTCCACCAGACGAAGCTTCTCCAAGGGAATCGTGCACTGGTGATCACCTCCGGAGGTAAACCATTTTTTCGAGCTTAAATTCAATGTGCTTTGGAGCTTTGTCAAAGGAATTTTCATTGCATGAGATTTTATCCATTAGATGCATCTAAGTTGCATGTTGATGGAGTGGGTTAAGTTTGGATCCAATCCGAGCTCGGATCATGTCCTTGAAGATGGACGGATCTCCTCTCCCATAGAGAATTATAGGGATGAATCTCTAGCCATCCATTCGGACATTTAGATGGATGCTCGTGATTAAGATGCGTAGCATCCCACGTTTCACCCTTTAGAATGGCAACTTTAACCTCAGCCATTCGATCCTTGATCAAAGCGAGGCGTCGTGCATAAGCCCGTGATCATGATGTGATAACTTTAATATCCAATCCATAGAAATTGCATGCATGCACGCCCATTACATGGGATTAAACATTTTATTAAGGATTATATAATCATTAATTAATCAAGGAAACTTCAAATATTCATATCTAAGCCTAAAAAATCAGAAAAAATATGAAATAATTTATACTAGAAAGATAATTGAACATAGAATATTCTAAAATTGATTTTAATTGATTTTAAATAGATCTTTTCTCTGAATTTAGGTTTTGTTGGGAATATTAATTTGCTAATTATCCTCTAATTACACCACTGATTAATCCCAAACTTCTTGAGCATGATTAGTGGGATGACTTCTGCCTCCCTTAATTTTCTTGGGATTTATTGGTGGTTTAATTAGAGGAATTGCTTGATTAATTTCTAATTATCCCTTTTATGTAATTAAGCTTAATTAAAAGTATAATTAGTGGTTTAACCCTCTGATTGAGTCAATTAAGTTTTGATTAAATGAATATTAAGTTTAGGAAATAATTTTGGGATACCTTAAGATATTCCTTAACCCTCCCCCTTTCTTTCTTAATCCATGGGTCAATTCACTAATTAGCCCCTTAATTAATTTCATAAATTTCTAAAACTTTCTAGAACTCAATTAATCTTTCTTAGGTAGATGCTTAGGTGTTCAAGAGCCTAAGTACAATTAAGCAAATCAAAATCTAACTCATATGTGTGAAAGGGGTTATAAAATTACTTAAGTTAAACCCCTTAGTCTAATTAATCATTAATCATGAGCCAAATTGCATTAGACCCCTTTCTTCCTAGGTGCATTGTAAATTTAAATTCCTTGTGAGATTTTATGTCATCTCATTGGCTCATAATTATTTGATTAGTTATACTAAGGTGGTTTGGTAAGGGATAATTAACATGCTTAATTCATACATTAACCTAACCAAAGAATAAAATTGATCTATTCATCTAAAAATTAAATTAAAATAACAAACATATGTGGGAATGGGTTAGGAAACAAACTCACCTCACATTTCTCAAATTAAATCAAACTCAAAACAAAATCAAACCTTCTTTGAAAATAATTTGATTTGCTTTAAGCTTTCTTATTTCATAAGATTATCTTTAGGAATTAATTAGGGTGAATGTGTTTACATGTTTTCATCATTTTAGTTCCATCCCAACATGCTAAATGTGTATGTCATATGGACTTCATGCATTCATACTTTTCGAAAATCAAATTAAAAAAATAAAATGTTTTCTTTATGTAAAATTGCATGTTTTGGCTAAAATAAATATGATATATTATTATCATTAAATCCAAATAATTTTCAAAATATATGAATTAATTATCAAAACTAAAAGTGTGCTACTTATAATTTTTTTATAAGCTTGCATGTGGATATAAATATGAAGATGTGCTTAGTGTACTTTTCCTTCTCCTTTCCTTTAGCATAGTTTTGAATAGGATTTGGCAAAGTGTATGGCTCATTTGAAAAGAGCACAACACTTGCCTAATCTCATTCCTATTCATTACCATGCTATTACTTAAGAAGGACATCTACACTTGTACATATAATTTGTATAAACAAAATAAGCTGACAAATACAAACTTTTTGCATCTTTCTTTTTCATTCATTTCTTTTGTACATGTGTTTGTATTTAAGAAAAGTGGTATATTAAGACAACCGGGTTGCAAGGCTTTTAAAGCCCTAAGTAGATTTTATACCTTACACCTTGGTTAACAATGAGATGCCTTTCATATACTCATGTACATGTGAATAATGGATAAAAGAAACCTCTCTTTTCTACTTAATGAAAATCATGCATCATAAAGCATTCAAATTTTCTTAAGTAACTCATTTAGCATTCATCATAAAGTGTGCTAAACATTCCCACTTGTGTGTATTGATATGCTTAGGATGCATCCATATGCATGTTATACATGTTGGAAAAGAAATGAAGTGATGTATGTTTTGTGATTTTATTTCACTTTACTTAATCTTAAAATGTACCTTTCTTTTTGGATAGGATTGTTTAGAGTTGATCTAAACTTAGGATTAATTAAAACACATAATAAAACATTCACTAAATGAAACCAAACTTGAACCTACTTTAGAGATTACTTAAGGTAGGGAAGGAAAGAGAAGTCATCTTCTCTTTTCCCTCTCTTTACAACACTTAGTAATCAATTGTAAGATTCACTTGAACCGAATAAAAAAAATACAAAATAAAATCAACCCAAATTAGTAAAATAACTTAAATGAAATCATCCTCTAAGTTGAACACTTTCACACTTAGAAAATACAAAAAAGCCAAAATAATATTTTACACAAATCAAAACATTAGACTAAGTCACCACTTCTAATTTTAGGTTTATTTTTGCTGATGATATATTTTAGTCTGGATGTTTGGGTGAATGTGTGCAGAATGAATGGTAAGATGATTTAGTCTAATCATTATTTTCTATAAGTGCTTAAGGGGCACTGTAATAAAAATATAATTGCTTTTGTTGTGTAGGTGCTTATACCCTTATGCATAATCCTATAGGCCAGGTGGACTTGGTTACCCATGTGTTGAGTTTAAATAATCTCTATTTTTGTAGTTTATTTATTCCTTTTCATGTAAATTTTTTTTAATTGGTCATAGAATCTTATGCACCATGTGAATGCCTTGAGATACATTCCAACCATCCAAAAGAAGGAACCAAAAGAAGAAAGAAGAAAAAAGAAAAGAAGAATGAAGAACCCCATAACATGAATTCCATTTTTTAATTCATTTGAAATCCAGATTGTATAAGGGTAGAGCTCAGACACCCAATTTCTTTTCAGGTTTGCACGGTGGTGCCCGACCACACTCGGCCTTTTATTCTTGTGCATTGGCTTTATAAATTGATTGATGATTTATTTAGCTTGTGCATTAAGATGGCATGTTTTCCTAGTTTCTTCCTTGCTTATTGTATGGCCTGGATGTGGGTTTGGCTCTTAGGTAAAAATAAAACCTCTACCAAATTAATCAACTCAAAATTAAAATAATAACTCATAGCCTCACGTAAAGCCTAAGCTAAAAAATTAAGATAAAAGAATTAGCAACCCCTTAGCTGGATGAGTATTTCTTTTATAACATCATGCATAAATACATATTATTTTCACTCTTGATTGGAGGGCTTCCACCTTTGCCAGAGAAACTTGGCTTGACCTATGAGAGCTATGGTGGAAACACACCTCCCCCTTCTCGTTGATTTTGGCCCATAATCTCATTTCTCATGCATTATGCATATGAATCCTATAAGCCTGAGCCAAATGATTGTCCAAAAATAAAAAATAAATTGTAATATGAGGATGCATTAGATATAGGTCATTTTCATACCCTTACATGATCTAGTCTCTTAGAGTGAGTTTAAGGGCTTAGTCTCTTTCTAAAATAGCTTCTTGCATGACTTGCTTGAATTTAAAATTGTAGGAGGAGTTAGTTGTACCACCCCAAGCATTGTAAGTCTAACAATGGGTGATTTATCTCTCTTGTGGAGGTAAACCAAATACCCATTTTCGCCTTAAATTTAGGTCATGCTTTTGGCCCTCACCAAAGCTCCCTAAATATAAGTTCAGAGGTTGATTCTCCCTTTTGGGGGCCATAAGCATAATTCCTCACCTCTTAGGCTTTTCCATGACCTTGTATTATGGAATGGTAAGCTCTTGATTTCTACTAAAAATTCAATTTAAACAAATAAATCATATCAATTTCAAAAATATAAAGCCAACAATAGGATAGTCTGGGATGCTTATTAGGCTTTCTAGTATCTTAAGCATCCCCTACTTATCTTCATTCGACTTTGAAAAGAATTCCCTCCTCTTGATCGATCTCACTTAATTTTCTAAAAATAAACTAATTGATTAATAGTCCTATCTATGAAATCTTTGGAGATAACGATCATTTATCTTAATTGAGAGTATTCTTAAGGAATCTTATTCCTTAAGATGTAATTAACTATGGGGGCTTGCCTCCATAGGAAACTTAATGAGCCCAATTTAAAATAAACTCTGCTTTACTTTTTCATGTAAAGTAGGGGAAAAATCGCTGGTACATATGAAGACCCATAGTCCTTATGAGTCCTTATTCAGGTGATTAGGTTCATTATAGGGTGGTGACTTCTATCTTTCGAGATAGTCCACCTTTCCTCAATGTCATACCCGATCACCCTAATAAGAACATCTGTAGATCTGTGTGGTGTCCCGAACAAGGCATATATTTCTATTTTTATTTATCCTTTCCAAAGGATAGATTAAGGCGAAAATATTTCACCACAATTGTTCATACTATTTTCACTATCTATTTGTTCTTTTAATTTTTGTACTTTTTGGTGGATTAGTCTTTAGACATCAAAGTTTATATTTTTTACATCAAAGTTTCTTCAATCATTTTTTGTAAAAAATTCTTGTGATAGTTTGTAAGATTTATTTCATCTTGCTAAAATTTTTACCTTTCTACAAATTTTTTTTGGTTTCTAGAAATATTTTTTCTTTAGTTTTATTTGAAAGATCATTTATTATTAGATCTATTTTAGAAGTATATTTAAGCATTTTAAATTAATTTATTGTGCTGAAAATATTTTCATAGTTGCTAGATCTATCTTTTTAATTAAAAGCTTACTAATTTGCTTTGATATATCCTATACTAATTTTATTTACATATTTTGTGATCATTTGCATTAATTGAATGTATTATTTTGGTTAAAATAAAATAAATTATTGCTATAATTTTAGAGTATATGCTAGATTTATTATAAATCAGGTTTCTTTATGAAAATAAAATTTATAAAAAGTTAAATTATTTTATTGGTCACTTATCATTTTATTCCAACTAACATCCTTTGTCTAAATAATATTATCTTGTTGAAATTTAATAAAGCTTGCTATTTTTATTGTTTAATAATTAAGAAAAAAGAGAAGTTTAGAGAAAAGTTAATCATTCTTATGCTATTATATACATACTAGTTATAGTTTCTCTTAAACTTAAATATATTCCTTGCTAAAATTTATTTTATTGTGCAATAGACTATTGTGAATTTATTTTGAAATTATTTTTATATTAGTCTACAAATTGTAATAACATAAATATCTTAGTAAAATCACTTTTAGATATTTATTCTATTATTTCTTATCAAAATTAAGTGAGTATTCTATCTTGTCAAAATTGTAAGTTGTAAAGTGATCATTTATAAGTTGTGAGCTCACTTTTTGAATTGGATAGCTTGGTATATTTATGAGAGATATATTTTATCAAAATTTATTATTTTTTATTTTTCTTTTCATGCTGTAAAATTTATATTGGGGTTATACTCACCTCTTTGGAGGAGATTATATATTATTGTAGGGGTTGTGCTCGCCCCATTATAGGAAAGTATAGTTTGTAAACTATTTTTCATTTAGTGGATTCCGAGTATGGCGTGGGGTGAGGCATTGGGTTTGGTCAACCACATAAAAATTGTGTGCCTATTGTCTCTCTTTACTTTGCTATACTTTTATTTTTGCTACATTGAGAATTGTATCTTGTCATTATAAAATCAAATTAAATGAAACTCTAAATGCAAACAATCAAATTTAATTGAACTCAAAATAAACATTTAATTCACCTAACCTAAGCAAATCTATAAACTAATAAAACTTAATAAATCTAATCAATTAAGTTTAATCAAAAGATTAAATTAAATCAAACAACCCTTAAACTAAAACCAATGTATAAATCAAATCACCAAATTCAATAAAACAAATGATCAAACTTCTAACTAGAATGAAAATAAGAAGTTGCTTTGAACCTTAATCAAATAAGAAGTTAATTAAACTAAAATATTTTAACTAAATCAAATAAAACATAAATGAAATGGTGAAATAATTAAACTTAAATAATCAATATTAATCATATAAATTGAAATCTTAAATTGAAACTCAAGAAAAAAGAATTAAATATTAATTCAAAGGATATTGAATTATCAAAATTTAAATAAATCAAAACATCTAATCCAAAATTAAGCAATCAAAATACATGAAGTTAAACAAACTTAAACTTTAAAATCTTAATCAAATCAAACAAATATTAATCAAATCAAATCAATTTAGTTGAATCATTTACTTAAATTCAAATGGGCTAAAAGATACTTAGGTTCTTAGTTAGACACTTAGTATAAACTTTCATCTCAGGATGAAAGTTTCATTCTATTAGGATTAGGATGTTGAATGAAATAAATTCTATTCTATGCAAAATTTATCTTATCCTTCATTCTTTAAAACCTAAATTCAACTTAAACCTAAAAGTAAACTTAAAATAAATAAGAAAATTAATTAAATTATTTAAATCAAAACCATCCAATTGAAAAATTGTACGAACTCTGAATTCAAATCAAACTTGAAATGAAATAAAGTCTAAAACATACTTTCCTCACAAGCCTTCTTTCCACAAATTAGAATTAGGCAACCACCTCTTGTCTTAAGTTAGGACGGTGTATGTGTGATGTTATATTTTAGACTAGATATTAAGGTGTATGACTCGTAGACTGGATGTTAGGTCATTGTTAGCCTTATATTATTTTCTGCAAGGGGTTGTGCTTAAAGAGACCACTATAATAAATATAAACTATTTAAGTCCCTAAGCATAATCCAAGCTAGGATAGATGGGCTTGGTTACCAATGTGTAGGGTGCTAAGTCCAAATTATAAATATAACTACTTGGGTTTGTATGTATGTTCGGCTAACATTTATTTTTCATATAAATTATAATTTTATAATAAAAATTAAGATTAATGCTATAGGGTTTAGGATGAGCAATGGTTATATGCTCTCTCATAAAATGAACTTGATTTCTAGAGTCAACCCACTACAACACCTCATGACATGGCTGATGCTATCTAGATGGTTGGCATGGTCGTCCATGATTTTATCGCAATTTGACATCACATTTATACCCATTCATGCAGTGAAAGGACAAGCACTCATAGACTTCTTAGTGGCGCATCCACTTCCTGTAGATTCTCCACTCAATGATAATCTCCCTGATGAATAAATCATGAACTTAGGAGATGCAAACATCCATCATTGGGAGATATACTTTGATGGTGCGACTTCCTCTCAAGAGGAGAAGAACCATAATTTGCTCTCCCAGGTAAAGCAAGGGTATGTGGTGTTTATTTTTTGGTTTGGGTGTTTTGTGTGCATATGTGAGAGACACCACGCAGATCCATAGATGTACTTATTAGGGTGATCAGGTACGACATTAAGGAATAGTATAATATCTCAAGAGATAGAAGTCACTACCCTATAATTTACCTAATCACCAAATAAGGACTCTTAAGGCATGATGGGTCTTCGAATATACCAAAGATTTTTCCACTGCTCTACATGGAAAAGTGAAGCAGGGTTTATTTAAATCGAGTTCATTAGGTTCCCAATGGAGGTAAGCCTCCATAGTTAATTACATCCTAATGAATTTAAATCCTTTTAGAATACTCTCAATTAAAGTAGGCGATTATTGTCTCCAAAGATTTCAAAGATAGAACTATCAAAGGGTTGGTTGTATTTTTGAAAATCAAGTGTGAGAGATCAAAAGTGGGAGAGTTCATATCGAAATCAAAGGAGATGAGTAGGGAGTGCTCATGATACTAAGAAGTCTAGTGAGCACTCCAATCTATCCTATGGTTGGGCTTTATGTATTCAAAATTGAAGAGATTTATTTGTTTGAGTAGAATTTTTATTAGAAATCTAGGATAAGAAGGGAAATAACACCCCAGATCCCAAATTCGTGGAGCTTTGGTGAGGGCCAAAATAACCTAAATCTAAGGCAAAGTGGGTATATGGTTTACCTCCACAAGAGAGAAAATCACTGACCGATGGGCTAATCATTGCCCTGAGTGGCCTGCCTAACTCCTTACGCTTTAAATCCATAGGCAAGTCATATGCTTTGCAAGATGGTAGGCTATTTATTTAGAAGAGAAACTAAGTCCTTAAACTCACTAAGAGACTAGATCATGAAGGGCATGAGTAATGACTTAATCTAATGCAAATTTTCAAGTTTTATTTGAATTTTGGACTTTTTATTTTGACATGCTATAGTTTTGTATGCCTAAATGAGAAATTGATGGGCTAAATCAAGAGAAAGAGGTTATCTTTCCATCAAAGGCTCTTGGTAAGCCCTTATTCTTCTAGCAAGAGATGGAAGCCTCTTAGCAAGAGTGGAAGAATATGACATGCATGATGTATACAAATAATCATCCTAAGGGTTAAATATTTTATTATCTTGATTTAATTCCTAGCTTTTATGTGAGGTTATGAATTATTTTAAAATTTTAGTTATGAGTTATTAGTGGATAGAAAATTTATTTTATCCTAAGAGCCTAAATCCGTGCCACAACAATCACCAATCATAAAGAAACTATGCATGTTATTTCTAATGCACAAACAAATAAACATCAAACAATTTGATAAAGCTATCATAAAAGAATAAGGGGCCAGTGCGGACGGGTATCACCGTACAACCCAGAAAGAAATGTGGGTAATCGAGCTCTACCCTTATACATCCCAGTATAATGAAAGAATAATTATAATTATAAAATGATAAGTGTTATGGGGTCTTCATTCTTCATTCTTCACTCTTCATCTTTCATTCCTTCATCTTGATTTGCTTTTCTTTCTTTCTTTTTTGCTTGGGATGTAGTTGCTTTTAAAGGTATCACATGGTATAAGACATTGGTCTTATAACCAATGTTCACCCTTAATCCCCATAACACTTATCTTAATCCTAATGCAAAATTATATTAATAAAAAAGAAAGTGAATCTAGCTATACCTGCAAAATAAATGTTAGCTAAACACACCATACAACCCATGCAGTTATATGAATAATTTGGACTTAGCACCCTAGAGGTGGGTAACCAAACCCATATGTCCTAACTTGGGCTATGCATAGGGGGTATAAGCGACCTTCACAACAAAAAGTATTTTAATATTTTTATTACGATGCCCCTTAAGTACAACCCCCTGCAGAAAGCATGATTAGGCTAATATCAGCCTAACATCCAGACTATGCACATACACCCTAACATCTAGACTAAAATAATATATCATAAAACCAAACATTCATCAAACCATGCACCGCTCTAACATAAAGCTAGAAATGGTGACTTAATCTAATGTGCATATGTTAAGGTTTCTATGGTATGTCCTAACTAGGCTTTAGAGTTATGATTTGCTAAATGTGAGGGATTTAACTTATAAAGGGTCAATTTCTCTTTAACATGTTTAATTTATTTTGAAGACTTTATTTAGTGTTTTCTTTTGTTTCACATGGTCTACACTTAGCAACTAAGTGTTATAAAGAGAAGAAAGAGAGGGAATCTCTTTTCATCCCTACCTTAAGTCATTTCTAAGGTAAGTTAATGAATTTCTTTAGTGAATGATTTATTATGTGTTTTAATTAACCCTAAGTTTAGATTCACTCTAAATGGCCCTATTCAATAAGAAAGGCATCTTAAGATTAATTAAAATGGATTACTATCACATAACACACATTCATTCATTTCTTTCCATCATGTATATCATGCATATGAATAATCCTAAGCATACTATACATGCATAAATCTTAGCATTTGATGATGAATGCAAAGAAATGTATTTGAATTTAAATGTTTCATTTTTTGATTGAATTATGAATGCATGTCATTATGTAGAAAAGAGAGATTTTTCATCCATTAGCTAAACACACATTTACATGTATAAAAGTTTTAAGTGAGTACGGTGCCATTATTTTTTATACCAAGGGCATAAGGTACAAGACTTACTTAGGGCTACTTAAAGCCTCGCAGTCCCAAGATTTCATACTAATATACCACTTTTCTTAGATACATGTAGATGTATGAATGACTATAAGGATAGAAAATCCATGCAAAAGGTGATATTTGATTTATTTGATTTATGATTCTTTATTCATTGGCCACATCACACATGCATATGTATAAGAGTTTTAAGAGTGCCATTTTTACACTGTGGGCATAAGGTACAAGACCTACTTAGGCTACTTAAAGCCTCACAATCCGGATGTCCAAACTAATATACCATTTTTCTCAAATACATATGAATGTACAAAAAACCAATAATGGAATCATCATGCAAGAAATTATGTTTGATTTGGTTGTATGATTTACATGTGTAATATGAAATTCTTCCTAAGTCTTAACATGGAAATGCATAGGAATAGATTTAAGCAAGTGTTATGTTCTTTTCAAATGAACTATACACTTACAAATCCTATGTGAATCCATGTTAAGGAAAGAGAACTTCATATTACACATCTTATACTATCATCACATGCAAGCTTATAGATATTTATATTAACATTACTTCATTTATAATAATTGATTTATAGGTTTTGAAAATAGTTTTTTTTGATTTAATAGTGATAATAGCCACTCATATTTGATTTAAGTCAACACATGCAATTTGACATAAAAGAAAATATTTTATTTAATTAATTTTAAAATAAAATGAATGCATGATTTCATATGGCAAATAATATTTAGCATGATTGGAAAGAAATAAAGGAATGTAAGCATGTGATTTCATTCATCCCAATTAATTCCTAAGGACAATCAAATTAAATAAGGCTATTTAAAATGAACCAAAATTCTTTAAAGATATTTTTAAATTTGAGTTTGATTTGATTTAGGAAATATGAAAGAGGTTTGCTAATCCTAACCCAATTCCCCATGTGTGAATTAATTTGGTTTAATGAAGAATATTTAAGTTGATTTTATGTTTTAATTAGGCTAAAGTATGAATTAAATGAATTAATTATCCCTTAATATCACCTTAAGTTAATTAACTAATTAATAAGCCAATATGATATGCAACCACATGAAAAGTAAATTTGCAATGCTCTAAGAAATGAAAGGGCCTAATGCAATTTATGATTAATAGTTAATTAAGCTTAAGGGATCTCACTTAATTACTTTATGATTTTCTCACACATGTGAGCCAACCATAATTTCATTATCTCACCTCATTGATCTAAGGAGCTACCCAAAATCAATTAAGGTTATTTAAGTGTGATGAATTGATTTTTTAATTTTAATTTCATTAAGCCTTTAATTAATTGATTAAACATTTTGGTTATATTTTTAATTTGAATGATAAAATTAACTTAGGGAGAGGATCAAGGGCAAGGCCCCAATCCTAATCCCTAAATCATTTAAACATTCAATTAGATTTTGATTTCATTTTGAAGATTAATCATTAATTAATCAATTAATCATTTCATTAGCCATTAATTAATTTGATTTTTTAAAGGTAAAGAAGACTTAGTAAATGGATTAGGAAAAGTATCCCCAATCACATTCCCTAAGTGATCTTACTATTCAACAGAGGTGACTAAGCTAAAATGATTAATTAAGTTACAGTTCATTCATTAATTATAATCAATTAGATTAAGAGAGTGATTAGGGCTTAATCAATTGATTCTCCTAATTAAGCAATCAATAAAATCCCAAAAAAAAAATAGAGGTCATCCCCTAAACATCCACAAAAATTTGATTAATTGAAAATTAAAGGTGTAATTAAGCTAATTATATTTTTGATAAAACCTAATCACTATTCAAAATCAATTAATTATAATTTTCTAGATTCTCCTCTAAAATATCTACAAAATGAGCCTAAGTATGTATTTTTTCTGATTTTCGTACAATTAGTTATGATTTTAAAATTTTTAGGATTAAAATTAATTAATTATCCCTAATTAAACCTTAGTCCCATTCGGTTGCGCTGCGACGTGCGCTTTCCATGTGGCATGATTGGTTATTTAAGTAGTCACATCCGCTGCTCACCGACGTGAACGCTTTCGGGGTGGGTCATCCGATCCAAGATTGGACGGATTCGACCCAGCTTTAGAAAAATCAAAGTTTCACTACCCATTTCGCTCATTTATGGAAGATGAATGATGTCCATCTTCCCTCATTCGATCTGAGCTCACTCGAGCTCGGATTGTCTCCAAATTATTCCCACACATTCGAGGAAGGGAGACACACACATCCAACGGTCAATTTTGCATAAGATTAAAGTTCTCTTTGAAAAGGACCAATCCACATTTCCTTATAGCTACAGTACTGAGGAATTACCTCACCGGAGCTAATGTCCCATGTCAAATGCCTGAGGTAGCTTGCCTAGTTGGTGAGGCTCTGAGAGCTTTGAGCTTGATTTGGTGTGGAGGCTCGGTTGACCAATCAATGCAAGGTTTGGCTCAAACGAACTCCTCTTGGCACTTGGGAGCTTGGAATTGGTTTGGTTGAGCTTGACGAAGTGTGGTGATGGTGTGGTTAAGAGGAATTTGGGTTTGGATTTAGATTGAGGGAGTATTGCTTAAGATTGTCCTCCCCTATTTTGGCTTCTCACAGGAATGGAAAACAAATGGAGACTGGAGGCTTGGAATCACTGGGATTTAGAATGGCTCAAGGCTCACGATGCAAGTGTGTAAAATTTCTTCAAATTGGGGGTATACCCTCAATTTCCATCATTAATGGATGGCTGTATGACATTTGCACTAGCTCACGCCATCACCTGAGTTACCTCCATCAAGTCGCATGGGATGGGAGGAGATGGGGAACTACCATGGACCCAATGTGCAAGGATGCCATGGTCTTGATCCAATGGGTGCTCAGTTTGGGTTGGAGGTGAGTCAACTCACCTCTCAAGGGTCCTTGGTTAACTTAGGCTGAGTTAGGTTAGCTAGGTGGGTCAGGAGAAGGTTCCATGGAGTGATAATGAGCTGCCACGGGGGATGAGTAGTTGACTTTGGGTTAGATCCAATGGTGTTAAGGTTTGGATCCTATGGTTTTATGGCTAATCCCCTTGGTGGGGTCCACTTGGCTTTTGGGCTGATTTGAAAATGAGTTAGGATATGTTTGGGTCAGGTTTGGCGAGGTCTCACAAGTTAGTTTGGAGGGATTTGGCTTCATTTGGTCAAATGGGTGTCATTTAGATTTGGTTGGGTTGGGTTGACCAATTGGTCAAATTGGGTCAAACCAAGGCTTGGGTTAGGTTCATATGATGATTTGGGATATTTTGGTTCAATTAATTTGGATTGGAGGTTTGAATTTGACTCATTTGGATTCAAAAGGGTCAAATTGGTCAAGTTGACCAATTTGACCAAATTGAAATTAGGTTGGGTTAGTGAGTCAAGTTCAATTGGTTGATTAAAAATGATTGTAGGTTTGGTTTGGTTTAATTTGAATTAATTTGATTTTGGTCAATTTGACCTTTTAGGTCAATTGGGTCAAGTTGACCAATTGGTCAACTTGGGCTCAATCATGGCTTTGGTCAAGTTCAACAAGTGATTTGAATGAACTTGAGCCATTGGTTTTAATCAATTTGATTAAATCATGATTTGACGGCTTTTTTAGGCCAATTTGGGTCAACTTAGGTCAAGTGGCCAATTAGGCTTGGTTTGGCTCAATTGATGGCTTGGTCATGTTCAATCATTGATTATGGATGGGTTTGGGTCAATGGTTTTAATTAATTTGGAATATGGTTGATTTTGGCTACTTTGGACTTCATTTGGGGTAAGTATTGACTTGGTCAAAGGTTAGGTTTGACTTGGTTTAACCCAATTCAAGGTGGTTGATCACCCCATGGTGATTATTGATCATGATTGAGGTTTAGATGGGCTTAGTTCAATCCAATTTGGGTTGGATTAAAACTTGGCTCAAAAAGGTCCTTTAGGTCACTTTGGGTCAAGTAAGCGTAAATGGGTCAATTGGCTTGATCAAGGTTTGATTCAAGTTTAATTGAACTCATATATTAGCCTAAGATTGAAATATAAATCCAATTGCAATTGATTTAGAGCCAAATGGGTTTTGGTTCATATGACAATTTCAACTTAAAAGGGTCAACTTGGGGTTGATTTGGGTTGACATGGATGTGGTTTGATAATGGTGGTTTATATTTATATTCGGATCAATGATTGTAGGAATGATTGAATTATGAAGAAATCCGTGAGTTTTGAGTTGATTTGGGTTTCATTTGGCCAAGTTAAAAAGTTTGGCTAAAAGGATAAAATTGAATTTGATTTGATTTGGATTTGGTTTGGCCATTTAATTTATATTTCATTTATATTTGTGAATATAAATGAAGATATAAATGGTTATGAGAAAATCACTTGAGTTTGGAGTGATTTGGAAGGACCAAATTAAGAAATATAGGTCAAAAGAGGCTAACTTGGATTTTGAATTGATTTGATTTATTTTTTTGAGGGTTTTTATATTTATGAATATAAATGAAGGAATGATTTATAAAAGAAATCAACCAAGTTTGAGTTGGTTTGAAGGAGTTTTGACTAAGCATATGAAGGTGGTTCATATGGCTTAGAAGATTTTGAATTTGAGTTAATCTCAATCATTTGTTTGGAATTGATTTTTTGATTTGGAATTTGATTTGAGATTGAATTTGATAATTGAGAAAATCAATTGGTTTGATTTGGATTTGGTTAAGGCTAAGTCCATAAGATAAAATCAAAGGGCTTAGGGATTTAGAGTTTGAATTTAGTGATGGATTTCAATCATTGATAGTTGGATTTGATTTTGGAATTTGAATTTGAATTTGAGGTTTGGTTTGAAAGAAGGAAGCAAGGATTAGTTTGGGCTATAGGGTAAGTCTCCTAAATCTAAGGCATCCTATTCCTATGGCTAACTCTTCTAAGTCTCTAGGTTTTAAGTGTTCACCTAATCACTAGAAGTGTCTTAATACTAAAGAACTCTTAGTGCCTATAAAAGTCCTAGATATATGATGAGGAAGTTGAGGACTCACTCTAAAAGTGAGGTCAACAAAGGGCGCCCAATAGGTGTGGTGTGGCTGACAAGGCACACTGCACATATTGATGTTGATCGAGATGATCAATAACGTCCGAAGGATCACAAAAAATGATCTCTACCCTAAGGTGTAAAGGAATCAAGATCTTAGTAAAGAAAATCCACTCATGCCGGGCATAGGGAGGAAGAAGGGGATCCACTGGGATCATGTGAACCTTCCACTAGAAGCAGTTCAAGTTATCCACTGGATAAGAGGTTTGGATTTGATGCAAGGTATGATTTGGGTAGAGTATCCAGGGATTAGATGTATAACCCATCGTGGATAGATGCATGAACCTTCCACTGGGAAGGTTCAAGTTATCCACTAGGATAAGGATTTGAAGATTTCTTTTGAGGGTGCACTGGGAATGCAAGTTTGAATTGGGTTTGATTGACTCCACTGGGGAGAAGTGATGATTGATGTCTCATGGGAGAAATTGATTGATTGTTTGTTTAAGTTTTGATTTTAAGATGAACCTATCGATGATGGACCACAGAGAAGGGGCTATGTCACCTCTATCTCTGATTTACCAATCCAAAGGGGTAGTCCACCACATGGTAGAACTATCCACATAAGGGGTTGCCTTTCGTACAATGCAAAGTAGAGAAAATATGGGGACTCACATCTCCAAACAAGGAACCACTGGGTGATCGCTGGAACAACAAATCGGACCCCACAGGGAAATGAATGAATGCCTCTGGGGACTTACATTAACTCGTAGTCAAGATAATGTCATTTGATTGAATTACATTATTTTTTAATTTCAGTTGTTTAAATTTGATGGATCCCCTTAATTTGCGATGGATTCACTAAGAAGGGGCTAATATCAGCCTGGACTTATCTTAGATTTACAAATCCAAAGGGATAGTCTACCAGCTATGGGGTAGAACTAACCAACCAAATGAGTGCCTTAGTAATGGTCAAGAAGAAAGCTGGGACTTAAATAAGGAACCACTGGTGATCTGCTTGCACAATAAATTGACCAACTTAGTCGCCGCTTTGCAAGCTTTGGAAAGAATGTGTAATAGACTTATATCTTTCAAAGCAAAGATGACGCCGAGGTGACTTGTGGCACAACAAGTTGAACTCAACCTGGGTGACTCTTGAGAGAGTGCCACGGGACTTATCTCAACTCAAAGTAGTCGCAATTCCTATAGGAGTTTTGCGATACCCCTAAAGATAGGATGCTTGGGAAAGGGGCCACTGGGGCTTGAATTCTAATCCACAAGTGAATATATATTTTATTTGTTTATATTGATATGGACCCTATTGGTTTGAGGACTATAGAAAGGAGCTTATATCGCCTAGTCTATCTTTACTTGGACCAGAAATCCACATCTAAATAAATTCTCTAACCATAGGGGTGGCTATTAGAAAGGGGGACTATTCAATCCAAGAGTAACTAGGGTAGTGTCTAAATGGGGTTGCTAAGGATGTGATCCAAATAGAGTGCTCATAAGAGAGGTGTTGCTGGGGCTTTATCCAAAATCCTGTAAAAGAAAGCTTGTAAGTATTCAGTGGCCAACTCAAGGAGAAAGCACAGGGACTCACATCTATCAAGAGTGGTGTATCCACTGTGGGTCGTAATAACAATAACCAACCTAAGGTGCCCATATTTAAAAGCCTAGAAAGACTTACATCTCTCCAAAGCGAATTGACAGGATAGTCTCTCTCAGGGCTATCCAATGGGAGACTACTGAGAGTCAGGACTAAACCCAAGCTTAAAGTAGTCAATAGGAAATGAGCCATTAGGGGACTTACTCTAAATCTCAAATATACTCAACCTAGTCAATACATGATGGCTAGTTCAAGAAGAAAGCATGTAGGCTTACATCCTCTTAAACGAAGTCAACATGGGGTAGCTTTTAGCAGAAGGCCTACCAAACTAACAAGATGCTCTCAATGGTCAAGTCGTGAAGAAAGTGGGACTCACATCCGCGATAAGTGACCACTGGGTGACATACTAGAAGGTAATATCACCAACCTAGAGCTTAATGAGTGAACAAGGGCTTGCTCACATCAAAATATCAATAAAAGATATGTGTTTGTTTGTGTTGTGAAAGAAGGAATAGATGTCGCTTGGGTTCTCTTACACCTATCCTAAACATGTAAGTGTTACTCCACCAAAAAAGGATATGCTTTCTCTTACACCTAACTTATACTGTAAAAATAAGATGCCTCTTGGTTCTCTTACCTATCCTATAGAGGGTTTAATGTGGTTTGTGTTTGTGTTGTGAAGGGATAGGATGCCGCTTGGGTTTTCTTACA
Source organism: Cymbidium sinense (assembly GCA_021442155.1). Lineage (NCBI taxonomy): Eukaryota > Viridiplantae > Streptophyta > Magnoliopsida > Asparagales > Orchidaceae > Cymbidium > Cymbidium sinense. The sequence continues at coordinate 138,318,795 of CM038215.1, read as the reverse complement.
CCTACCCTAAACACATCGTGGCGAATTCATAAGCAAAAGATGTTTCTAATATATAAGAGATGAAAGTTGATATGAAAAGAAGTTTATTGATGATTGTTTTCAAACAAGACTTATGGATAGTATTCCTTTAGGAGAGCCTTGATTGGAAGCATGTGCTCTCCTTTATAATTTATAAGTTGATAAGATCCTCCTTGGTAGGCCTTTCTATTGAAAGGGCCTTCCCAAGTGGGTTCAAACCTCCCATCTTCAACGGGCAATAATTGGTCTCCTTAGAACTAAAACAAGCTCTCCTACTTGAAAAGCTCTGGATGGACCAACTTGTTGTGAGCTTAAATCATCATTTTGGCTTTACAACTTGAGGTTCGCATGCCCAAGGCATCTCTCCTCCAAACCTTGAGCTCTTCTAAGCAGCTTGGCATTCTCTTATTAATCTTGCTACCCACTATCCTTAGTGGTGGGAGTTGGACTTCTAATGGTAGAATTACTTCGGATCCATACACTAAGGAGAATGGGGTAGATTGAATTAGAGTTATGTATGTGGTGCGATAGGCCCACAAGGCTTCAACCAACTGCTCATATCACTATCGCTTGTTTTTGTCGAGTGCCTTCTTCAATATTTGGATGGGAGTTTTGTTGAATGCTTTTCCTAGACCATTTTCCCTTGGATAGTAGATGATAGAATATCTCAAATCTATGATGTGTCTTTGAGTGAAGCTATTAATTTTGATGCTCTTGAATGCAGTACCATTATATATTCATTGAGGCCAAATCTATATATGATATGGTTCTAAAAACTTGAGCACATGTTGACCTCTAAGTGGGATTGCCTCTCACTTGGAAAAGTAGTTGGTGGCTAGAATGAATGGTGACCCTTGGAAGAAGGAGGAATGATCGACCACTATTAATTTTAACACTCAAATGGCCATGTAGATGTAGAATGTTGGGTGGTTGATGGAGGACCACATGCACCGACATTGGTGGCATCTCTAGCTACATATAGTTGCAATCATCATAGCCAATAGTATCCTAGTCTTTTGATCTTGGCTTTCATCTTTGACCAACGGTGAGCTCCACATAAACTGATGTACCTCATCATCACACGGCTATGTTTGGCAAAATAATGTAACCACGTATGATTGAAAGATCGGCAGTATAGAGTGCCATCCATGAGAGCATAGGAGAGAGCTCTTTGCTTCACCTGATGGGCCAGTGACTTCTCTTAAGATAGAGTGCCATAAATGGTTACCTTCAATCTGACTCAACGTCTTCTTTGGCAATGACAACCTCACCTTCAAGAGAGAGTCTCTCGATGAGTAGCATCTGTAAGGGATAAGAATTGTCTATTTTGAACCTAAATTGAAATGGACTCATCTTCTGGGCATGCCAACTCTTTAGCAAGCTTGACCAATGAATCTGCTACAACATTATCTCCTCAAGAAATCTTGTAGATAATGACCTTTGGGATTTGAGCCCACAACTCCATGGTGTACTTGGAGATGAGTTTAGGCTTTAGAACTTGTAAGACCCAGGATTTGGTTGATGATGAGAATCTCAAAGATGTTGATGCTCGATATAATAATGATTAAATCCAGGGAGAGCCTCATATTCGGCTTCATTATTTATGCATGGATTAGAAAGATGATATGAGAATCTCATCATATCATGGTCCAAAGTTAGGGGAACTATTCTTACCCCTGCCTTCCCTGAAAGAGTAGATCATGGTTCTTCTCCTTTTTGAGGGGAAGCTCCACCATCAAAATATATCTCCTAACAGTGAATGCTAGTGTCCCCTAAGTTCATAATTTGTTCATCGGGGAGGTCATCACTAAGTGAATCAAAGAAGGGTGTCTAAGAATGCTAGTGTTTATCCTTTCACAAGAGGGGTGAATGTGATTAAACTATGAAAATCATGGACCATCATGCCAACGGATAAGTTGGTGTCATGAGATATTACAAGGATTAATGGATTCAGGAATGTAATGCCATAGCTATGCAAAGATTGCAATGTGATATCATATTAAAGAATGGTAGAGTCTTCAATGGTAGCTTTGTCAGAGATGGATTAATGAAATATTGAGAAAGCATGTAATGTCATAGCTAGATTATTTCAATGCTTCTTAATATTTTCCTCAAGAGGAATTACAGAGTAGAGAATACGTCATGGTTTGGCCAACAAAGTGCCAAGGAGTCATCTAATGTAGAGGATCAATGGCTCCCTGATAGGGTGCGGAATTGTCATCGTAGTGCTTGATGTCTCAAAAGCATGTTGGCACTTATCCCCACTTGAACTTGGCATCCTTTTGATAAAGAGAATGGCATCTTCGATAAGTTGGATATGAAGCATCTTATATGCCAACCGCCTTGAATGATCCGAGTTGAGTTAGACTTTTAGGGGTGGCATTTCTAAGATAGCCTTGATCTTCTCTCGATCTCTATTCCCTGTCAACAACAAAGAATTTCCAAAGCTACTCAAATGCACACTTAGGGATTCATTTTGAGGTTAAATTATCTTAATCATTTGAAAACTACTCTCAAGTCAAGAGATGGTCTTCCTTTTTTGCTTTTGACTAGATCATCAACATAGCATTCAACTTGATGATGAATGAGTTCATTGAAGATCTGAGTCATGGCCTGCTAGTATGTAGTACTAACATTTTAAGGCCAAAATGGATGACCTTATAATAATAGATTCCTATCGAGGTTCAAAAGTAGTATTTCTTTCATCCTCTGATTTGGTTGTATGTATGACCCATCCATAAAGGAGAATCGCATGAGATAAGGCAATATCCACCATCAATTCCGGTATAAGAAGTGGAAATTCATCTTTAGGACATGCTTTATTCAGATCCCTAAAATCGACGCATATAAAAATTTGTCCATTTTTTTTCTTAACTGGAATGACACTAGCTAACCAAGTAGGGTATTTTTCTTCCCTGATAAAACTAGCATCGATCAATTTCTTTATTTTAGAAGTGACTTGTTGTTCGATGTCTAATCGCATGCGTCTTAGAGCTTGATTGATAAGGTTAATATTAGGATCTATTGTTAGCTTATGGACTACTACATCAGGAGATAAACCAGACATTTCTTCATAACTTCATGCAAAATAGTCTTTAAACTCAGTTAACAGCTTAACTAAGTCATTAGTTTCTTCTTCATTCAATAAGAACATGTATGCCGTGGATCTTCTTTTATTCCCAAGTTGATTTCTTTGAGTTCAATTTCTTCTTTAAAAACGCATCTTTGACTGCTCATTTGGGTCATCTGACATTTTTAAGCATGCCTCCTTATAAGAGTTATCATGATTTGAGAAGAACCTATCAGACCCAAATGAGTGGTGATGACTAGACAATGGTTGTCATCGATGGACCCACTATGTCAATCCTAGAATCTTGATTGAGTGTGTGTCTGTTCCCAGTTTTTTCAAAGTAGTTCAACTAGACCAAGTATGTGGATTAATCCCTTCTTTGCTAAGTTAATAACACAAGGTGAATACCAATCAAAAGGTAGTTGTATCTTTATATGAATCATCCTTAAGTTCTACGCTTCTTGACTTGATGATGATGCTCAAAAAAACCTCTTCAGCATCGGATGACTTGGGGCCTCCACCAAAACCAACTTTGAGAAAAAAGTGAGGTTAGAGCTAAAGTTCCCAATTGTTGCCTAATTGTTTTACATAATGATGACTTGGATATATTAATATTTTGCTTGGAGGCCTGGTCTTCATCACTGTCTAGATCAAATGTCACCTCCAAAAGGACCCATTGAGAGGGGTTGTTGCATGCACATGAGACTCATCCTCAAACCGACTCTAAGTCTATGTGGATACAGGGTACTCGTGTACATCCCTACTGGCTGTCACCAGGAGGTCTTCCACCTCTAGAATTTATCTCTTCCTCTTAGGTGGAGGTGAGTCATCCTACCCATGTGTTCATATGGAGGAATGAAACAAGGATCTAACATCTGTTTTACCTCTTCCCGATTCCATTCTCTCACTTTATTTTTTTTCTTTTCCTTTCTTTTTTTTTTCTTTTCTTCTTTTCTTTTCTTTTGTTTTTTTCTTTTGTTGTTGAACTTTCACCAAGTTCATGAGAATAGACTTTTTGATTTGGAGGAAGATAGTAAGCCGTATTTTCATAAATCTCGACCTCTCTAACTGAGAATAGCTTCAAGCCTCCTTTGACACAATACTCAATTCCACCTCTTCTAAATTTGATGGACTGATGTAAAGAGAATGGAACCATGTTGTTTGCATGTATCCAAGGCCTATCAAGCAAGGCAGTAAAAGACGTATCTAAATCGATTATGTAGAACTTTGATTTTGTCTTCCAGTCATCTATCTCTAGTGGTAACACTATGGAACCTAAAGCCCTCTCACCTTATTGATTGAATCCTTTCAACATCATCTAATCTCCTTGAAGTTTAGAGATATTGATCCTCAAGTAGGCAAGAGTTTTTAGACTCATGATGTTCACTAATGCACCTTAATCAACTAACACCGAGAGTCTAAATCGCCCATATCCACTATGATGGATGGTCAGGTCCTATTGTCCCAAAAGGTCTTCATCGATGAATGTAACTCCATGATTCTCTTGAAAACATGCCTCTCCCAATGGTCAGAGCTAAGCATATTTCTAGAACAAGAAGGGCTTTGATCAATGACTCCTGCATCTTTTTGGATAAAATAAGGGCATCATATATGCTTAATTTAGCTGGAAACTTTCTTAGGTGAGCGAGGACACTATAGTCAACTCTGGGTTGGTCCTTCACAAGCATATCTATAGGCGGAGCATCTTGTGGATGGGCTTCTTAACTGCTTGAACCAATGACTTATTTACCCTTATCCTGAGGTGCTATCCTAGGAGGTAGAACTTTGCCACTATGAAGGTTGACTTCAGTGACTTTATGAGATGGTTTAATGGAAAGTTCTACCTGCTCATCAGGTTCACCTACAGCTTCTCCTATAGGATCATCGGAGTCAGATGACTCCAAATCTATTTCAATGGGTGAACCTGGATGATTTAGAAATGGGTAATCCATTTCAAAATTAGAAAGGATTGGATCAAAATTATTATAATTATTAGCACTTGGAGAGCTTTATATAGAAATAAAATCATCAAGATCATCAAAAGTAGAGATAATGTAAGTGAAATCAGTCTTCTTCTTCATTGATTTCTTAGATGGATGTACAAAGTAAAATCAAGTAAGCAAAGTGAGGGATTTGGTACCCCCCCCTCCGATACAATAGAAGAAGAAGCTAAGGAGTGGTCAACTGCGTGGAAGGAGTGTTGGACTCGATCAATGGTTGCGTTAATGTGCTATCCCAGGCAAGTGGAAGCTATCGCTGTTGCTGTTGGGCTTCTACCTCCCTTAAGTTTTCCTTAGCAACTTGCAAACCTTCCTTAGAGTTGGAGGTTTGAGCTGCTTTAGGCACCTACAAGGGTAATTTTTTGATCTTAGAAATTATTTTCTTGGCAGTTCGAGATAGAGAAATATCTCAACTTTCCTTTGTCTTGAGAAGATCACGTGTATCCCCAAAGATTACTCTAATAGAACTAGAGGGTTATTTTAGTAGGTATTCCTTAGGGATGATAATGGCACCCGCTTGTAGCTATGTTCAAGCTAGTCCTTAAAGGTAAAGCTTCCAAGACATGTGTGGTAGGGGCAAAGTTTTGATCATGACTTTGCCCACATCCTCTAGCCTCCCAGCTGGTAATTAAAATTAGCTTCTTTAAGAGGTTCTTAAAGATCTTTTGACTACCTCCCTCTTGAATGAATAGGTTTATTCAATTTGCAAGAGAGTAGTGATATTACGTGGTGGAGTGTTGTTCTTGATGCTGAGGATGGAGATACTGCTGAGCAAGCGGCGGTGGAGGCCACTGTGGCAATTAAGATGGTTGATATGGCAGCTGAGGTGGTGGTAAAGGAGGTGGTAAAGGAGGATGCGCAGGTCTGCTGAACCTTGGTTGCTTCCTCTTGTCAACTACTGTGACTACCCCTAGCTTTTTCTCGAATGCCTTCTGTGGTCTTGGCTTGGCTAACTGATCTTGGAAAGGTAACTGTTTGGCCTCTCTTTGTAGACTAGCCGTCATGTTGATTAATTTCTCAAATGTCTTAACGGTGAAACCTTTATGCATGAAGGGGACCAGGCCATAAATATTTTTGAGTAAAATTTCAATGGCATGCTGTTCAGACAGCTGTGGTTCCCATTTTATACTTAAATTGAGCCATTTAAGAATGTAATCAACAAGGGACTCATCTGAGTATTGTTGTGCTACAACAAGATCTCCCACACCCTTTTTGAGCAAATCTCCAATAAAAGCTACTTTAACCCAGCAAAATATCTTCACTAAACCATTGGGTAGTTCAACATACCAATCAATGTGATGCCTCACAAGCTCAGAGGCAAAATAGAGTGCATCACCAGCATTACAACATCCAAAATGTGTTATATGTGCCCAGCCATCAAAATTTGAAGGATGGAGGCACAAAGCCCTAGGGTATTGGACACCATCAAATTCCTCTAGGGTCTACTTTGGAGAGATGAGCCACCTTGGGTGCCAATGCATCCCTCACTTGTGCTCCACCATGTGTTTAATGTCTCTTTCATGCATGGAGGTGCTATCCACCACCTTCCTACAAGCTACCACTTCCTCTGGAATGCATCTAGGATGATCTAAAGTGTGTCAACTCCCCTTATGGAGAAGGCGTGAAATCGAAAAAGTTCACACACCGCCATCAACTCTTCAATCTTCTTCCCATTTGATCAATATGATCATCCTCTATCTAAGCTTGGAGGAGGTGTTGAGTTGAATGGATGCCATCATCTTCTTTAATTACAATACCTTCTTGACTATGCTGGTCTCTGTGAAGGGACCCCCTAGTATCGACCATATGGACGTTGATAGAATTTCAAGGAGATCATCCTCATTTGGATCAAAGCTGACCTCTCCCTCCTCACAATCTGATCGGTCACTCCCTAGAAGCTCTCTCTTCTCTACAAAGTATTGTGCTAAAATCTCATCTATGGAATGATATAATTGTGCCAGTACAAATATGCACTACTGACCAGTGGATGGGCTATGCTCACTAACAAAGATGTACCTAACATTAGTCATGTGCAGCTCTAGAGGGGGTCATGGAAGAGATATGCTCGATGCTCATGGTGGAGTAGTATCCCCAGAGATCCACTACCATGGAGACGAAGAACTATCCCTTCTCCCTCTACATCTAGCTCAATAGTGATGGTGGTGGTGGTGGTGGTGTGTGACCACCATGTGTGGTCACCACTTCTTCACCAAGATAAAGTTCAGTAGGAGAACTCATCACCTCCGGTGGAGTAGATGGAGTGGGATCCTTTGCGATCACCGGGGGCTTTCTTCTCCTATTGTCTTCTATGCCTTTGTAGGCACAATGGATGGTGGGACATGAACTGGTGACGATGGGCGAGGAGTGGATCGATGTGGTAGTGACAACACCGGCTCTACCCTGAACTTTTCCCTTATGGGTGGTAGTCGACTATGTTATGGGTCCTCGCCTGGCCGATGACTAGGAAAATCAACTGAGAGGCCACTACCCAGCAAACCTCTATCGCCTCTCCCTCAACTACATGGGCCTCGATGCTCATCACTATGAATGCGTAACACTCCCGGGATGAACCTCAAGTCAAATAATGTACTCAAACATCTGCTCCTACCTAACTACCCTAATACCATCAGAGATCATAGACTTCCTCCCTGTCAAACCTCTTGGTATGTAGGAGGTGGAGGCAATGCATCCTCATATTCTTCCTCTCCATCTTGGGGGGGTGGAACTGGTTAGTTGCAATGGAGAAACCTTGGGAGAACCTCCTCTGGGATACATCCATCTCTCGCACGTGGTGCTGCTTGATCTGCTTATCCTGCGGGCATATGTGTGGCTATGAAGCAAGAGAGCTAGATCCTACCAAAGGTGGGAGGCTATCTGGGATAGCCTTCCCTGAGGGGACCATCGAAGGTGCTAGCACAGCAGTGTGGGAACAACTCAAGATGAATCGACTAACTGGAACCTCGCCTTCCTCTCGGAAGGATACTTCAAGGTCAATCCAATGATGCTCTACCACACCCCGCCCCTGCACAGTAGTGAGGGCCCCTCAGTAATGCGAGGCTCTCAAATCCTCAGCCAAAGAATAATAAATGAGTGGAGTTAGTCTGAGGGAGACTGGCCTGATCCAGGGTCAAATCCATCCCGAACAAAAATATGAAAATAAACTTATGAGAGGCCATATCTGCTAACTGCAAAAGACTATGCTGACTTCTCTAAGCTATATGTCTGTATTTGTTGAGATACAACTTGTATCAGATTTTTATCTTGATATTTGTTCCACACAAGTAACAAAAGTTTAGAATTCTGAACCCACACTCAATAATTAAAATATATTAAGTGGGGTTCGTTGGAGAGATTTGGATGTTTGGAGGAGAGAATTTGGCTATTTGATTTTTTTTTAGAACCCATACTCAACCAAGGGGTTCAAAATTTTGAGGAGAGATTTCTTTCTTTGGAGATTGTTTGCATTTATGTTTCTTGTTTGAAATATGGATAGTTTGAAAGACCTTACTTAGAAAATTTGGGTATGCTAAGAAGAGGTTGTGATTGTGTGTTTGAAACATTTTTTGCTTGTGAAGATTTGACTGTGTGATATTTTGATTTGAAAAGTGAGATTTCTTACTTAACAAATTTGGTATATTAAGTAGAGGCCACATGTGTTTGATTTATGCTTGAAGATGAGACTTTCACTTAACAAATTTGGTATATTAAGTGAAAGTCAAATGTCAGATAGATTTGCTTTTCTTTGAAGAAGGGAGTCCCACTTAACAAATTTGGTATGTTAAGTGAAAGCCCCCAAATGTGTTTGAGATATGTCTATTTTTCTTCTTTAAAAATGAGACTCCCACTTTAACAAATTTGGTATGTTAAGTGAAAGCTCAAATGTGTTTGATATGAAAAATTGGATCCTTATTTAACAAATTTAGCATGCTAAAATAGGGATCAAGTGTGTGTTGAAAAGAGACCATCACTTAACAATTTGTTATGTTAAGTGAAAGCCTTGATATATTTTTGCAAATGGGATTCCCACTTAACAATTTGGTGTGTTAAGTGGAAATCAAAGTATGATATGACTTCAGAATGGGATTCTCACTTAACAAATTTGGTGGAATCCAATATGGCATGATTATGTGGTTCTTACTTAAAGAAATTTGATGTGTTTAAGTAACCAAATATATGCTTTAAAGTGAGAATCTCACTTAGCAAATTGATATGTTATGAAAGCCTAAATGTATGCTTTGAAATTGAAACCCTCAACAAATTGAATATGTTGAAAGTCAAATTTTATGTTTTGAAATGAGACCCCAATTTGTTAAGTTAACAAATTTTCTTTTTTGAAAATGAGACCCCACTTAAAAAAATTAAAAATTGTTAAGGTCAAATTCATGTTCTTTTTGAAAATGAGACCCTACTTAACAAATTAAAATTGTTAAGTGAAAAAATATGTTTTGGGACCCCACTTAACAAATTGAAATTGTTAAGTGAAGGTCAAATTCATGTTCTTTTTTTGAAAATGAGACCCCACTTAACAAATTGAAATTATTAAGTGAAGATCAAAATTTATGTTTTGAAAATGAGAACCCCACTTAACAAATTAGAATCGTTAAGTGAAGGTCAAATTCATGTTTTGAAAATGGGACCCCCACTTAACAAATTGAAATTGTTAAGTGAAGGTCAAATTTTATGTTTGATTCACATAAAGATTCTCACTTAACAAATTTGGATATGTTAAGTGGGAATCAATTATGGCATGATTTGCTTTTGAAAAGAACCTCCATGCAGCAATCATGGAGGGGTTTTGATTTTATGATTTTGTGAAAGGTGCTTTTGGAAAGTGTCATTTCATGAAAAAAATTATTTTCTTTAAATTTTATGATGAACCTTGCCTCACCAGGCTAGTGGTGAGGAAGGTCTAAATTTCATTATCTCCCTCTTTGTTGATAAATTATGTTCTCACTAATTGGGAACAAAGGGTTTCAAGACCTACAGAGTGAAAAACCAAAAGAAAGCTAATTTTGCTTAAGAATGAAATAAGTTAGGTGTCAATGAAAAGAAGGATAGTCTTGGGCTCACATAAAATGCAAGTCCACTATCAATGCTTGGAGACAACAATGTAGATGGAGAAGAACCATCCCATGGAGTCAAAAAAAATCAGGTGTTTATTTTTGGTTTGTGTTTGTGTGCATATTTATGGACACAGATCCATAGATGCACTTATTGGGTGATGAACATTAAGGAATAGTATACTATCTGAGAGAATGAATTCACTATATAATGGACCTAATCACCAATAAAGACTTAAGGCATGATGGGTCTCTAATATACGATTTTTCCACTTTACATGAAAAAGTAGGTGGTTTATTTAATTGAAGTTCATTAAATTCCCTATGGAGGGAAGCCTCCATAGTTAATTACATCCAAAAGAATGTGAATTCTTTAAGAATACTCTCATTTAAAGTAGGTGATTATTGTCTCCAAAGAAATCAAAATGGACTATCAAAAGTATTTTGAAAATCAAGGGGAGAGATCAAAAGGAGGAGAGTTCTGAAAACAAAGGAGATGAGTAGAGTGCTCATGATCTAGAAACCTAGTGAGCACTCTATATCTGGTTATTTATGTTTGAAATGCCAATTGAAAGCTTGGTTAAATCATTCACTATAACATTTTCTCCTTGAGGGTTCTTATAGATGGTAACCTCTAGGATTTGGGCCAACAACTCCATGGTGTACTTGTGGTAGTGATGGAGCTTAGGCTTTGGAACCTTGTAAGACCCGAATTTGGTTAATCAACTAATAAAGATATTAATATTCGGTGCTTAGTAATAACTGAGGATCGAGCCTCATTCGCCTTCATTATTAGTACAAAGATTGGACAGGTGATATGAGAATCTCATCACATCATGGTCCCAAGTTAAGAGAGCTATTCTTACCCCTGCCTTCCCCAAAAGAGTATATTATGTTTCTTCTTCTCTTTGAAAGAAAGTTGCACCATTAAAATACATCTCCCATCAAAAGATGTAGATGAGCCACAGGGGAGAGGGACGAGGATGATGATAAGGGATCCCATTCCATCCACAATCCTATGGTTGGCCATTTGAGATTGAAGAGATTTATTTATTTGAGTTAAATTTTTTTTAGAAATCTAGGACTTACAATTCCACAACACAAGATTGTGGAAATGCCTAAGAGGTGAAGAATTATGCTTGTAGCCTGCAAAGGGAAATTACGACCTCAGATCCTAAATCTAGGGAGCTTTGGCAAAGGGCAAAGCATAATCTAAATCTAAGGAGAAAGTGGTTATATGGTTGACCTTCATAAGAGAGAATACCCCATGCTGACTTATCACCATGGAGTGGCGCCTAACTCCTCCTATGCTTTAAATTCATGTAGGCAAGTTATATGCTTTGCAAGATGGCTAGGCTATTATTTATTTAGAAGAGGAAACTAAGTCCTTAAAATCACTCCCTAAGAGACTAGATCATAAAGGACATGAGTAATGACTTAATCTAATGTAAATTTTAATAAGTTTTATTTAATTTTTGGACTTTTTGTTTTGACACGGGATATAAGTTTTTGTATGTCTAAATGCATGAGAAATTGGTTGTTGGCTAAATCAGAAGAGAAAGAGGTGTCTTTCTATCAAAGGCTCTTACAAGTCAAGCCTTTATTCTCTAGATGATGGAAGCCCTCTCTTAAGAGTGAATATAAGATGCATGATGATGTTATACATACAATCATCCAGCTAAGGGGTTGTTAAATATTTTATTATCTTGATTTAATTCCTAGTCTTTTCTGTGAGATTATGAATTTTTTAAAACTTTAGTTATGAGTTATTAGTCGGATAAAAAAATTAATTTTATCCTAGGAGCCTAAACGAATCTAGGCCACACAACAATCACCAATCATAAAGAAACTATGAAAAGTCATGTTATTTCTAATGCACAAGCTAAACAAAATATCACATAATTTTATAAAGCTATCACAAAAGAATAAGAGGCTAGTCCGTCAAAGTACCAGACAACCCAAAAAGAAATATGTAATGATTTCTACCCTTATACATCATGATATAATGAAAGAATAATTACAATTATAAAGTGATAAGTGTTATCGGGGTCTTCATTCTTCATCCTCCATTCTTCACTCTTTTCCTTCATTTCTTCATCTTGATCTACTTCATTTCTTTCTTTTGTTTGGGATGTAGCTTGCTCCAAAGGTATCACATGATATATAAGACATGGTCGTATAACCAATGTTCACCCTTAATCCCCATAACAGTTATCCTAATCCTAATGCAAAATTACATTAAGAGAAAGGAAAGTAAATCTAGCTACACTTGCAAAACAAATGTTAGCTAAACACACCATACAACCCAAGCAATTATATGAATAATATGGACTTAGCACCCCACACATGGGTAATTAAGCCCACCTGTCCTAACTTGGGTTATGCTTAGGGGTATAATCGACTTGCACAGCAAAAAGCAATTTAATATTTTTATTACGATGCCCCTTAAGCATAACCCCTGCATAAAGCATGATTAGGCTAATATCGACCTAACATCCAGACTACGCACATACACCCTAACATCTAGACTAAAATAATACATCACAAACCAAACATTCATCAAACCATCACCCCTAACATAAAGAAATTGTGACTTAATCTAATGTACATATGTTAAGGTTTGTGTGGTATGTCCTAACTCGACTTTAGAGTTATGATTTCCTAAATGTAAAGGATTTACTTTATAAAGGGTTTATTTCTCTTTAAGTGGTTTAATTGATTTTGAAGATTTTATTTAGTGTTTTCTTTTGTTTCACATGGTCTACACTTAGCAACTAAGTGTTATCAAGAGAAAAAAGAGAGGGGATCTCTTTCATCCCTACCTTAAGTCATTTCTAAGATAAGTTAATTAATGAATTTCTTTTAGTGAATGATTTATTATGTGTTTTAATTAACCCTAAGTTTATATTCACTCTAAATGGCCCTATTCAATAAGAAAGGCATCTTAAGATTAATTGAAATGAATTATTATCACATAACACACATTCATTCATTTCTTTCCATCATGTATATCATGCATATGAATAATCCTAAGCATATTTATACATGCAATGTAAATCTTACCACACTTTGATGATGAATGCAAAGAAATGAATTTGGAATTTAAATGTTTCATTTTTTGGACTGAATTATGAATGCATGTTTTCATTATGTAGAAAAGAGGTATTTTTCAATTATTAGCAAAACACACATTTACAAGTATAAAAGTTTTAAGTTAGCATGGCGCCATTATTTTCTATACCAGGGGCATTAGGTATAAGACCTACATAGGGCTACTTAAAGCCTCGTAGCCCCAGGATGTCCATACTAATATACCACTTTTCTTAGATACATCTAGATATATGAATGACTATAAGGATAGAAAATCCATGCAAAAGATGATATTTGATTTATTTGATTTATGATTCTTTATTCAATGGCCACATCACACATGCATATGTATGAGAGTTTTAATGAGTAAGGCACTATTATTTTCTACACCAAGGGTGTAAGGTACAAGACCTACTTAGGGCTACTTAAAGTCTCACGATGTCCACAATAAACCACTTTTCTCAAATACATATGAATGTACAAAAAAACCACATGAATAGGGAATCATGCAAGAATTATGTTTGATTTGATAGATGTGTAATATGAAATTCTTCTAAGTCTTAACATGGAAATGCATAGGAATAGATTTAAGCAAGTGTTATGTTCTTTTCAAATGAACTATACACTTATAAATCCTATGTGAGTCCATGTTAATGTATGGAAAGAGAACCTCATATTACACATCTTATACTATCATCACATGCAAGCTTATAGATATTTATGATTAACCTCACTTCATTTTAATAATTGATTTATAGGTTTTGAACATAAGTTTTTTTATTTAATAGTGATAATAGTCATTCATATTTGATTTAAGTCAACACATACAATTTGACATAAAAGAAAATATTTTATTTAATTAATTTTAAATGAAATGAATGCATGATTTCATATGGCAAGTAATATTTGGCATGATTGGAAAGATATAAAGGAATGTAAGCATGTGATTTCATTCATCCCAACTAATTTCTAAGGATAATCAAATTAAATAAAGCTATTTAGAATGAACCAAAATTCTTTAAAGATATTTTTAAATTTGAGTTTGATTTAATTTAAGGAATGTGAAAGAGGTTTGCTAACCCTAACCCAATTCCCCATGTTTGAATTAATTTGTTTAATGAAGAATATTTAAGTTGATTTTATGTTTTAATTAGGTTAAGGTATGAATTAATTGAATTAATTATTCATTACCTATATTACCTTAAGTTAATTAACTAGTTAATAATAAGCCAATATGATATGCAACCACATGAAAAGTAAATTTTCAATGCTCCTAAGAAATGAAAGGGGTCTAATGCAATTGGCTTATGATTAATAGTTAATTAAACTTAAGGGATCTCACTTAATTACTTTTCTGATTTTTTTCACACATATGAGCCAACCATAATTTCATTATCTCTCACATTGGGTTATTGATCACCCAAGGAGCTATCCAAAATCAATTAAGGGTTGTTTAAGTATGGATATTAAGCCTTTAATTAATTGATTAAATATTTTGGTTATGCTTTAATTTGAATGATAAAATTAACTTAGGGGAGAGCATCAAGGGCAAGGCCCTCATTCTAATCCTTAAATCATTTAAACATTCAATTAAATTTTGATTTCCCATTTTGAAGATTAGTCACTTAATTAATCAATTAATCATTTCATTAGCCATTAATTAATTTGATTTTTTAAAGGTAAAGAATGCTTAGGAAATGGATTAGAAACTATCCCCAATCACATTCCTAAGTGATATTACTATTCAACAGAGTTGATTACGCTTAATTGATTAATTAAGTTACTATTTATTCATTAATTATAATTAATTAGATTAAGAGAGTGACTAGGGCTTAATCAAGTGGTTCTCCTAATTAAGCAATCAATAAAATCCCAGAAAAATAGGAGAGGCAGAGGTCATCCCCAAACATCCACAAAAATTTTGGGATTAGTGTAATTAAGCTAATTATATTTTCCATAAAACCCTAATTAAGCTAAAGTCATTATTTAAAATCAATTGATTATAATTTTTCTAGATTCCCCTCTGAAATATCTTCAAAATTTGCATAAGTTTGTATTTGTCTGATTTTTCTACAATTAGTTATGATTTTAGGAAGTTTCAGGATTAAAAACTAATTAATTATCCTTAATTAAACCTTAATCCCATCGAGCCACATGAGTTTCCACATGTGCGATGATAAGATTGGTTATTCAAAAGTCACATCTGACTACATTGGACGTGGGATGTGTTCAATGGGACGTCTGAGGAGCGTCCGATCGAAGTTATCGGCCATCGATCAAATCCGCGATGGTCAGAGTTGTCTCCATCAAGGTCAGGTTGCATACCAGGAATGAGAGGAGTGATGGGGAGCTGCCATGGACCTAATGTGCAAGGATGTCATGGTCTTGATCCAATTGGTGCTCAATTTGGGTTGGAGGTGAGTCAACTCACCTCCCAAGGGTCATTAGCCAACCTAGGGTGAGTTAGGTTAGCTAAGTGGGCCAGGAGAAGGTTCCATGGAGTGATAAAGAGCTGCCATGGGGGATGGGTAGTTGACTTTGGCTTGGATCCAATGATTTTAAGGTTTGGATCCTATGGTTTGATGGCTAATCCCTTGGTAGGGGCTTTTGGGCTGGAAATGAGTTAGGACATATTTGGTTCGAGAGTTTAGTTCTAGGTTTGGAGGGATTTGGCTTCATTTGGTCAAATGGGTGTAATTTGGGATTTAATTGGTCAAATGGAGTGGATGATTGTCCGGTGGTCAAACCAAGGCTTGGGTTAGGTTAATATGATGATTTGGGATGTTTTGGTTTAATTAGTTTGGATTGGTTTTAGCCTAGGTTTGAATTAGACTCATTTGGATTCAAAAGGGACAAATTGGTCAAGTTGACCAATTTGATAAATTTGACCAAATTAAGTTGGGTTATGTGTTAAGTCAAGTTCAATTGGTTGATTAAAAATGATTGTAGGTTTTGGTTTTATTTAATTTGGAATTAATTTTGATTTTGGTCAATTAGACCTTTTAGGTCAATTTGGGCTAAGTTGGGTCAAGTTGACCAATTGGTCAACTTGGGCTCAATCATGGCTTTGGTGAAGTTCAACAAGTGATTTGGAATGAACTTGAGCCATTGGTTGTAATCAATTTAGATTAAATCATGATTTGACCCATTTTGGTTTTTTAGGCCAATTTGGGTCAACTTAGGTCAAGTGGCTAATTAGGCTTGGTTTGGCTCAATTGATGGGTTGGTCATGTTCAATCATTGATTATGGATGGGTTTGGGTGAATGGTTCCAATCAATTTGGCATATGATAGATTTTGGCTAGTTTGGATTTTATTTAGGCTAAGTGTCGACTTGGTCAAAGATTATGTTTGACTTGGTTTGACCCAATTCAAGGTGATTGATCACCCCATGGTAATTGTTGATCATGATTGAGATTTAGATGGGCTTACTTCAATACAATTTGGGTTGGATTAAAACTTGGCTCAAAAGTCCTTTAGGTCACTTTGGATCAAGCCTAAATGGGTCAATTGATCAAGGTTTGATTCAAATTTTGAACCTACATATGAGCTCTAGATTAAAATATAAATTCAATTGCAATTGGTTTAGAGCCAAATGGGTTTTGGTTCATATGACAATTTCAACTTAAAAGGGTCAACTTAGGTTTGATTTGGGTTGACTTGGATTTGGTTTGATAATGGTGGTTTATGTTTATATTTGGATCAATGATTGTAGGAATGATTGAATCATGAAGAAATTCATGAGTTTTGAGTTGATTTGGGTTTTATTTGGCCAAGTTCAAAAGTTTGGCTAAAAGGGCTAAAATTGGGAATTTGATTTGATTTGGATTTGGTTTTGGTCATTTGAATTTATATTTCATTTATATTTGTGAATATAAATGAAGATATAAATTGGTTATGAGAAAATCACTTGAGTTTGGAGTGGTTTGGAAGGAAATTTGATCAAATAAAGGGATATAGGTCAAAAGAGGCTAACTTGGATTTTGAATTGGTTTGATTTATTTTTGGTCATTGGAGGGTGGGTTTCATTTATATTCATGAATATAAATGAAGGAATGATTGATTTATAAAGAAATCAACCAAGTTTTAGTTGGTTTGAAGGAGTTTTGACTAAGCATATGATGGTGGTTCATATGGCTTAGGAAGGGGTTTTGGAATTTGGAGTTAACCATAGGTTTCAATCATTTAGAGTTTGGAATTGATTTTTGACTTGAAATTTGATTTGAGATTGAATTTAATATTTGAAAAAATCAACTAGATTAGGGTTGATTTGGATTTGGTTAAGGCTAAGTCCATAAGATAAAATCAAAGGGCTTAGAAAGAAACTTTAGAATTGATTTAATCATTGGTTTCAACCATTTGGAGTTTTGAATTGATTTTTGACTTGGAATTTGATTTGAGATTGAATTTTATAATTGAGAAAATCATTTAGTTTGGGGTTGATTTGGATTTGGTTAAGGCTAAGTCCATAAGATAAAATCAAAGGGCTTATGAAGGAATTTAGAGTTTGAATTTAGTAATGGATTTCAGTCATTGGATAGTTGGATTTGATTTTGGAATTTGAATTTGAATTTGAGGTTTGGTTTGGAAGAAGGAAGTAAGGATTAGGTTTGGGCTATAGGGTAGGCAAGTACTCCTAAATCACTAAGGAATAATCTGTTCCTATGGCTAACTCTTCTAAGTATCTAGGGTTAGGTTAGATGTTCACCTAATCACTAGAAGTGCCTTAAGATAAGGAACTCTTAGTGTCTATAAGAGTCTTAGATCCATGATGAGGAAGTTGAGGGCTCACTCTAAAAGTAAGGTCAACAGGGTAGAGATAGTCCTCCTCATGCTAAACTATGATCTGATCAGATTTTCATATCATCTATTTGAGCATTACACTAATAATGAAGCTGAATATGAGGCTCTGATCTCTAGTCTGGAGCTAGCCATCTCGCTAGGCATTTAAAGTATCAATATCTTTGGGAATTCACAACTAGTTGTCAACCAGATCGCTAGGTACTATAAGGACCTGAAGCCCAAACTCCATCACTACCATAAGTACACAATGGAGTTACTAACTCAAATCCTAAAGGTCACATTCTATAAGATCCCCCAAGGAGAAATACCATAGTTGATGCCTTATCCAAACACGCCAAAGAGTTAGCATGTTTGAAAGATGAGTCTATATCGATAGAAGTTCACAATAGGTAAGTTTTGTCTCTTATTAATATTGAACTCATTAATAAATATGCTCTTAAAAGAAAGATTGTCATTGCCAAAAGGGATGAGGAGTTGGATTGGAGGAAACCCTTCATTGATTACTTGAACAAAGGCTAGCTTCCTCAAGAGAAATCTCAACACTTCAAGTAAGGTAGAGGGAACTCTCCTACGCCCTCGTGGATGGTGTCTTATACCGATGGTCTTTCAATCATATATGGTTACGTTGTTTAGACAAACATGAAGCTCGTAAGATCATGAGTGATGTGCACTCAGGATTATGCGCAGCTCATTAATTCCCAAGATGAAAGTCAAGATTAAAATACTTGGGTATTACTAGTCAATGATGATCACGGATTGCATGGATGTAGGGAAGCGTTGTCACCAATGCCAAGTACATGGGGTGATTCTACACCAACCGCTCAACATTCTACATCCAACCTTAGCCTCATGACCATTCGAGTGTTGGGGCACCAACATAGTGGGTCCGATTGATCCTCCTTAATCTAAGGGTCACCGGTTCATTCTAGCAGCTACAGACTATTTCTCCAAGTGGGCAGAGGAGCTGATTTCACTCAGAGAAGTTAAAGCTCGACACATGATCTAATTCTTTAGGAAACATATAGTGTATGAATTTGGAGTGCCCTATCGAATCATATATGATAATGGTACCGCTTTCAAGAGCACCAAAATTAATAACTTTACCCACAAACACAACATAGATTAGAGGTATTCTACTATCAACTACTCGTGAGCGAATTGTTTAGTGGAAGCCTTGAACAAAACTCTCATCCAAATACTCAAAAAAATGCTCGATGATAATAAGCTACAGTGACATGAGCTGTTAATTGAAGCTTTATGAGCTTGCTATACTATAGGACTCCAACATAATCTACCCCATTCTCCTTAGTGTATGGGTCCGAAGCCGTTCTACCATTAGAGGTTCAGCTCTCATCGCTACGGATAGATGTGGGTAGTAAAATCACTACTGAGAAAAACACTAAGATACGATTGGAAGAACTCGAGGGTTTGAAAAAAGACACTTACAAGCATGTCAGAACCTCAAACGATATAAAGCAAGAATGGTTTATAACAAGTTGATCCGCCCTAGAGCTTTTGAGTTGGAGAGCTTATTTTAGTTATAAGGAGACTAGTTGTAGCCCGTCGCAAGATGGGAGGAAAGTTTGGACCTACTTGGGAAGACCTTTTCGCCATAGAAAAAGCCTACAAGGGTGGATCTTATCAACTCATCAATTATAAAAGCGAACGGCCGATGCTCCCGATTAACAGGCTCTATCTAAAAAAATATTATACATGAACAACTTCCTAGATAGTTTTCCATCAATAAAAACTCTATTTTGATCTAATCATTTCCCAAGTTAAAAATGCTTTCAATTAACAAACTTTCGATGTGTCTTGGATAGGTGTAAGAGAACCTGAGCAGCATCCTAGACCTTATCGTCATAACACAAATACAAAATTGCACACAAATATAAGCAAGTCAAACATAAATCCAATCACCTCGGACTACTTTGAGTTGAGATAAGACCCTCAGCGACCCTCACTTAGGAACTGCTCAAGGTTGGGCTCAATTCAGTACTTGGCTAGTGTATCTCCCCAGTGGTTAATTTTGCTTAGGAGGATGTGACCGTGCTTTTTTCCTAGCTTGACAGTTACAAACCAATGAGCACCTTGTTAGTTCAATACGTCTTATTGCATGGCCAATAAGCTAACCCGATGGTTGGTTTTGCTTAAGAAGATGTGAGTCCCCAAGCTTTCTTCTTGAACTAGCCATCGTGCACTGACTAGGTCTGAATCTATATATCTGAGAATTATGGTAAGACCTCTAGTGGCTCCTCTTCCTCCTAACTACTTCAAGCTTGGGTTCAATCCTTCTTTATGACTTCCCACTTGGTAGTCACCCTAAGTCGAGAATGGCTAGTCATGACAGACATTCTTGATGATCACTCGCTAGGAGGATGTGAGTCTCGGATGCTTTCTTCCTAGATTGATCATTGCAAACTGATAGGCACCTTAGGTTGGCTAGTGTTCTTTTTGCTGACAACAACCCACCCAATGGATAACACAACTAAGGCAGATGTGAGTCCTCACACTTTCTCCTAAGTCATCGGCACACCCAGGGTTTATATTTGTGGATTAGGATAAGACCCCTAGAGGCACCTTCCCTATGAGCATTCTATTTGGATTACGTCTTCACGACTCCATCTAAACATGACCCAAGTTACTATTGATTGGATAGTTCCCCTTTTCTAGTAGCCATCTCTATGGTTGGAAGATCTATATTATGGATGTACAGACTATCCCTTGGGCTAGTAAATCTAAGGTAGGTCAAAGCCCCCGTGACTCCTTCTTAATGTGGTCCATCATGAACCAACAAGGTCCATAATAAACAAACAAACAAAACAAAATAACACCTCTTATTGATTATGATAAGACCCTTAGAGGCACCTCTTCCTAACTATATGTCCTATCTTTTTGGGCAGTGTCAGCAAAACTCCCTATAGGAACCACCTCAACTATCCAAGTTCAGATAAGACCTCTAAAGGCACTCATTTAGTAGTCACCCTAAGTCGGGTTTGACTTGTTGTACCATCAGTGAGTCACCTCGATGGTTGATTCTGCTTTGGAAGATGTGAGACCTTGAGCTTTCTTCCAAGTTCAATCATTGTAAATTGATGGGCAACCCTTAGGTTGGATAGTCTATACTACACAAGTGGTAGACTGTCCCTTTGAGTCAGTAAGTCTAAGAAAAGCCTAAGATTTTGGAGCCCTTCTTTAGTATGACTCATTGCAAACTAACAGGGTTCGCACTCATTCAACAAATAGAATAAAAACCAACACAAATAACCCAAATCAAATAAAATTAATCAACATAACTAAGCTAAATCAAATCTCATCAACTCCTAACAAATTCCCATTCATTCCCTTAGCATAAATTAATTCATAATCCAACCAAATTTATGTGCAATCCCTAGCATATCCCTCTTTGTGTCCTTGGCATGAAACTAATTCTCAACAAGTCAAACCAAATATACTTAACTCTCATGCCCTTGGTATGAAGTGAATTGCATCACATTTGGATCCATAATTCTATTTACCTCTTCACTTAAATATGGATAACCATCATTAGTGTTCGTGACCTTCCTAGATTATGTTAATTTTCTCGATCAACACCAATACATGCATGCCTTAATAGTTACATCATAACTACTGAGGGCCATTTTTTAGACCTCACTTTTGGAGTGAGAATTAATCTTTCTCATCTTAGACATAGGAACCTTCTAGGCACTTGGATCTCCTTAGTGATATGACACTTCTAGTGATCAAAGAAACACAAAACCTGAGCTTAAAGACTTAGGAGGCATACCCTAAGCCCAGGATACACCTTAGGACAAATAGGTTCTACCTATCCTATGGCCTAAACCAAGACCCATGCCTATTCACTCATCCAAACCTAAACTCATACAGATGAGACAGAACCAATCTCAAGCCTATTCAATGAACCTCACTTGAATTTGTTTTCTAATCTAAGCTCCAAGCCAGATTAACTTAGGCCTTAACCTAAGTTAACTCCACCATGATCCTATGAATCCAACCCAAACCCATTCAAGCCAACTAAATCCAATTTGATTTTCTCAGTCACCGCTGACCATTTAATAGATCATTTCAAACTCCTCCAACACTTGCAATCAAACCAATCAAATCAAGTGAATTTGATCAACCCAAGTTAGCCCATTTGACCCAAAAAGTTCAAAAGAGTCAAAACTCAATCAAGCCTAAATCAATTATAATCAAGGACACTAATCAACTCTAAATCCATCATTGAACCCCTCTAAATACCTAATTAACACCAACTCAACCAAATTCAACCCAATCAACCTAGTTAGTTCACTTGACCCAATGTGACATAAATGACCAATTTGACTCAAACTTCAATCCATTCCAAATTGGATTGAATTAACTCATGCAATCCCTTCCGTAATGGTTGTTGATCAGCTTTGATTACCCAATTGCAATCAATTGCTAAATCAAACCAATTTGACTACTTCACCCAAGTTGACCTAATTGACCTAAAGGGCCAAATTGGCCCAAACCTCATTTCAATCCATAATGATTGCAACCAATGCCTTTAATCAATCATAAATTTATTATTGAACACCCTACATTCATTAATTGAAGCCAATCGCTAAGCCAACCCAATTGACCTACTTAGCCCAAATTAATCTAAAAGATCCAATTGAACCAATTCATTCCCTAATCCAAATCAATTCAAACCAATACCTACAATCATTCCCAAATAATCAATTGAACATAATTTCAACCCATGACCAAGCTAATTTGACCAATTTGGTCAAATTGGTCAACATGACCCATTTGACCCAAATTGAACCATATGAGCCAAATTCAAATCCAACCCAAATTGAATCAAACCAATTGCACCAATGCATTCCAAATGATCAATTGAACTCACATAAATCATTGGTTTGACCCAATTTAGTTAAATTGGTCAACTTAACCCAATTGAATCCATTTGACCTATATTGGTCAAATTGAGCCAAACAAGCCCAAACGCAACCAAACTTGGCATGACTCATCCATGGGCAACCATGGGCCTGCCCAATTGGACCTAACCCATGGTGAACCTAATTTGGGTCAAACCCATTGAACCAAGCCTTCCAAATGGGATAAAATCCCCATTTGGATGGTTCTCCAACTCCCAACCCCATGGTAGCCACCTTTGGCTCTTCTTGGACAAGAGGACCACTGACTCAACCTAACCTAAGGCTGTTAGGTTCAACCTTTAGGAATGAGAGCGTGAGTTCACCCATGGAAACCCTTTGCTCTACCTAAGAAAGGTTATACACCCCATTCCAGACCACCACACTCTCTTAGCCTCTCACCCATCAAAGTGCCACCTCACACCACCCACCCTATGGACTACAAAGGTCAACCAATCTAGCCCTTGTTCACTGGGAGTGTTGACCTCACTTTTGGAGTGAGTTCTCAATCCCCTCTTTATAAATCTAGGACTCTTATAGACACTAAGAGCTCCTTACTCTTAAGACACTTCTAGTGATTAGGTGAACACTTAACCTCCTGAGACTGAAGGGTTATGGGGGTAGGTTATGCCTTAGGGATTTAGGGAGACTTGCCCATCTTGTGGCCTAAACCCAACCTATGTGCACCTTATCAAACCAAACCCTTAATTCAAAATCAAA
The DNA here is from genome assembly GCA_021442155.1 of Cymbidium sinense. Lineage (NCBI taxonomy): Eukaryota > Viridiplantae > Streptophyta > Magnoliopsida > Asparagales > Orchidaceae > Cymbidium > Cymbidium sinense. The sequence goes on along the minus strand of CM038215.1, from coordinate 138,295,116 downwards.
ATCAAATTTCCAAAATTCACAATCAATCCCATAATTAAATCCAAATTCAAAACTCTTCCTAAACCTTATGATTGAATTCCATGGACTTAGCCCTAGCCAAATCCAATTCAAACTTAATTAATTTTCTCCAAGATCAATTCAATCCCTCAATCATTTATCAAATTCAAATTCAAATTCAACTCCAAATGATTAAAACCCAAGATCAAATCTAAGCTCCAAATCCCTCTTATGCCATGTGATCCACTTTCATAAGATTACCCAAAATCCCATTCAAATCAAGTCAAACTCAGTTGATTTTCTTCTAAATCAATTATTCTATCAATTATCTTCCTAAATAAAAATTAAACCTACATTCAAATGATCAAAACTAGATCAAATTAAATCAAGTCAAGTCAAGACCCTTCCTAAGCCATATGGACCTAGCTCCATGAGCTTAGCTAAATCTTAACCCAAATCAACCCAAAATCAATTGAACTTTTTATAAATCAATTATATATTTAATTATCTTCATAAATATAATGAAACCAACATTCCAATAATAAAAATTAAATCTAACTAAATCAAATTCTCTTCTAAGCCCTTTGGACCTACCTTCATTAGCTTAGCCAAATTTTCCTTCAAATCACTTCAAATTTAATTCTGATGAGGAGACATCAAAATTAGAGGGTAAGTCAATCCTGATGACCGACTTTTGCCCGATCATCGTGGTCTGACTAAATGTAGTGAGGGAAGTGCCCTCACAAGTAATCTTGGCACCCTTAAATTCCCAACCAAAGTGAATCAGAAGAGTATGGTCCAGGGGGAAGTCTGATCTAAAGCATCCATACCATGGGGAAGGTAAAACAAACTTGAACCGCCATTTCAAAACTAAGAAACCAAAACCGAACATCACCGAGTAAGAATCGAATGAGAAATGAATTTGTATCATATTTATCTTTGTAGATTTTGAATTTGAATTGAATTTGAACCCACATCCAAAGTTGGAAGTGTTAAGTTTCAAATGGATTTGAGAAGATTGATTGAAAGAGGATTTGAATATGAATCCAACTTCAACAAATTTAGGTATGTTGAAATATGGATTCAAAACTTTTGATAAGGATGCTTCCAGGTTCATGTTTGTTTGAATTTGAAATTTGATTTGAGGACCCTTTCCTTTAACAAATTTGGGTATGTTAAAGTAAGGGTCAAATTGATTTTATTTTTGTTTGATTGATTTTGGAATTTCACTTACTTAGCAAATTTAGGTATGCTAACTGAAGTATTTAAAAATGATTGTTTCTTTTTGGTGAATTGTTATTTTGATTTTTTGAAATTTTGAGATTCTCACTTAGCAAATTTATGTATGCTATGTGAAGAACCCAAATGTGTTTTGCTTAATTTTTTTGTTTTTTAAAAATAGGATTCTTCACAAATTTAGGTATGCTAAGAAAAAATTCTAAGTGTTTTGATTTTTTTGGATGTTTTGATTTTTTTTTAAAAAAAAAGTAGGATCCTTAGAAAATTTAGGTATGCTAAGGAAATCCTAGGTGTTTCATTTTTGTTTTGTTTTGATTAAAAGTGGAGACTTTCTTTTAGAAAGTTTGGTATGCTAAGGATGAAGTCCCCCTTAGTTTTGTGAAATGGAAATTTTACTTAGCAAATTTGGGTATGCTAAATGAAATTCTAAATGATGTTCAAAATTTTTTTATTGTATTTTGATTTTGAAAATAGAAACTTCTTCTTAGAAAATTTGGTATGCTAAGGAAAGAAGTTCCAAAGGTGTTTCAAAAATTTTGGTTTTGACTTTGGAGACTTCACTTAGCAAATTTGATTATGCTAAATGAAGTTTCCAAAGAAAGTGTTTGGAAAACTTTTTGGTTTGAGTTTTGAAATTTCACTTAGTAAATTTCAGTATGTTTCCAAAAATGTGTTTGAAGATTTTTGATTTGGGATTTGGAGACTTCACTTAACAAATTTGGGTATGTTAAATGAAGTTCCAAAATATGTTTTAAAAATTTTGATTTTGGAATTTGAAAACTTCACTTAGCAAATTTGAGTATGTTAAATGAAGTTCCAAAAGAAGTTTAAAAATTTTGATTTTGGATTTGGAGACTTCACTTAACAAATTTGGATATCTTAAATGAATTCTCAAAATGTTTTTGAAAATTTTAAAATATGATTGTTGAATTTTGATTTTGGATTTGGAGACTTCACTTAACAAATTTGAGTATGTTAAATGAAGTTCCAAAATGTGTTCTAAAAATTTTTGGATTTTGGATTTGGAGACTTCACTTAATAAATTTGGGCATGTTAAATGGAGTTCCAAATGTGTTTGGAAAACTTTTTGATTTTAGATTTTGGAAACTTCACTTAGCAAATTTGAGTATGCTAAATGTGGTTCTAAAATAAGTGTTTGAAAATTTTTAATTTTGGATTTGGAGACTTCACTTAACAAATTTGGGTATGCCAAATGAAATTCCAAAAAAAAATGTTTTGAAAATTTTGATTTTGGAATTTGGAAACTTCACTTAGCAAATTTGGGTATGTTAAATGAAGTTCCAAAATGTGTTTTAAAAATTTTTAGATTTTGGATTTGGAGACTTTACTTAACAAATTTGGGTATGTTAAATGAAGTTCCAAATGTGTGTTTTGATTTTTTTTTTTTTTTTTGAAAGTATGGTTGTTTAAGTTTTAATTTTTTTAAAAATAGGACTCCCATTCAACAAATTTGGGTATGTATGAATGGAAATCAATCTTATTTTTGAAATGTGAAAATTTTTGTTTTGTGTGTGATTATTTCTTTTTGAATGAGAGGAATTCCAACTTAATCATATGTGGGATATGTTTAAGTGGGATTTCCTAAATGATATTTATTTTTATTTGAGAATAAAATCTTCATTTAATAAATTTAAGTATATTAAGTGAAGACATTCATATGTGCTTTTCAAAAGTTTAATTTTGTTAACAAATAAAATTTCCATTCAATAAGTTTGAGTGTATTGAATAAAAAAAATCATGTGTGCTTTTTGACAATTTTATGATTATGATTGTGATTTTTTTTTTGGAGAAGATGATTGTTCATTTTATTTTGAAAATGAAATCTTCATCAAAGTGAATTGAAGGAAGATGTTCATTTGTGATTTTCAAAAATATTGTTGGTTTTATTTTTGAAAAGTCCTATAAATAATTATGAGAATTTTAAATGAGGGTGATAAAATTTTGTGAAAATATTTTATTAAGTGAATTTTTTTGAAAAGGTGCTTGAAGGCAAGTTCTTTATGAAAGATTTATTTTATCTAGTATTTTATGATGAACCTTTCATCATAAGAATGATAAGAGGAAGTCTTTAAAATGTTTTCATTTAGATCTTTCATTTTTTACCCATTGAAAACCTAATGTTTTAAGACCAACAATGAATCTTCTAAAATAAAAGATGTTGGCAATCAACTTAAGGATGAAATAAGCTAAGTGACAAGGAAAGAAGGATAGTTGATTCATACCAAGGTACATATTGATATAAAGAATAATCATTTACCAAAGATGGAGAGAGAACCATCTGGAGTGCTTTAAAAATGGAAAATTTTCTATAATGTAGGGAGTCGCCTTTCAAATCAATTAAATGAAAAATGAGAGACAATACACTTTAGAAATTCATCTTTTAAGATGAGATTGAAATGTGCTTATTCATGTGAATCAAAGAATAGTTATCTCAAAAGATGAAGCCATATTTAATGGACCTAATAACCTCAATAAGGACTCCTAAGGATAATGGGTGATATGTCGAGAGATTGTTCTACTTTACATTAAAAAATAAAGATTTTTTTTGAAACTTAATTTTAGGGTTTATAATATATAAGGAATAATTAAGAAAACTCTCAATTAAGGTAAATGATTATTATCTTAAGATTTCAATAGAATGGACTATCAATTAGTTCATTTTTGAAAGATCAAATGGGATTGATCAAAGAGAGAGTTATTTCCAAAGGAAGATAAGTAGAGTTACCATACTTAGAAATCTTAGCATCTCAAACTATCTTATGTCTTTATATTTAAAATTGATTTAGTTTATTTGAGTTGCATTTTTATTAGAAATTTAGGACTTATGATTCCTTAATACAAGATTAAGGAAATGCCTAAGAGATGAGAAATTATGCTTATGGCCCACAAAAGAGGAGAAGCAACCTCAGAATCTAAATCTAGAGAGCTTTGGCAAGGACCAAAAACACAACCTAAATCTAAGGTAAAAATGGGTATTTAGTTTGCCTTCATAAGAGAGGACAAATCACCCTTGGACTTACAAATCATGGGTGGCCTCAATAACTCCTCCTATGATTTAAGTACATGTAGGCAAGTCTTTATTTATGCAAGATAACTAGGATGTTATTTATTTAAAAAAGACTAAGTCTTTAAACTCACTCCTAAAGAGACTAGATCATGTAAAAGGCATGCTTCAAATGACCTAAATCTAAATTCAAATTTCATTTTATTTTCATTTTTGGGCAATTATTTGACTCAGCTAATATGATTCATATGACTAATGATGAGAAATCAAGTTATTGAAAATCAAGAAAAGGAGGAGGTGTGTTTCCACCATGGCTCTCAAAGGTAAGCCAAAATTCTCGACAAAGGTGGAAGTCCAATCAAGAGTGAAATAAGATGTTGTTGTGCATAATATATAAAATAAATGCTTATCCAGAAATTTGACTTTTATCTTGATTTTAAACCAAAGCTTTAAATGATTATGAGTTATTTAATTTTTTATTTTGAGTTGTTAAGTTTGGTAAAAGATTTATTTTTCTAAAGAGTCTAATCCACAAACACATAAAGCAAGAAAGAAATTAGGAAAATCATTAATGCAAAAAAAGCTAAATAAATCATCAATAAATTTATAAAGCTAATCCAAAAAAGAAAAGGGTATTGTGGTGAGCACCACCACAAACCTAAAATATTAAATTAAGTACAGCTACCCTATACAATGATTACAAATGAATTAAATTTTAATTAAAAGAATTCATTGTTATGGGGACTTTAAGTCATTTCTTCTTTCTTCTTTCTTCTTTCTTTCTTTCTTTCTTCTTCTTCATTTTTCCTTCTTTTTGATTCTTCCTTTTGATGGTTAAAGGTGGATGCAATTTCACATGGTGCTAAAGATAGGATCTATGGCCAATGCATTCTAATCCATAACAATCATTCCAAAATAATTACATAAATTTACATGAAAAGGAAAAAGTAAAAATTTAACCAACACTCAAAATAAAGGATAGCTAAAACAAACCTCCAATCAAGAGTGAAATAAACACATGTGCATAGATATTACAAAGAAATGCTCATCCAGCTAAGGGGTTGCTAATTCTTTTATCTTGATTTTAAACCAAAGCTTTATGTGAGGTTATGAGTTGTTTACTTTTTATTTTGAGTTGTTAAGTTTGGTAAAAGATTTATTTTTTTCTAAAGAGCCTAATCCACATCCAGGCCATACATAAAGCAAGAAAGAAATTAGGAAAAGCATGCCACTTAATGCAAAAGCTAAACAAATCATCAATCAATTTATAAAGCTAATCGCAAAAAGAATAAGAGGCTGTTGTGGTCGAGCACCACTGCACAAACCTAAAAATATTAATTTGGGCAGTCGAGCTCTACCCTTATACAACCGGGATTACAAATGAATTAAATTTCAATTAAGGAAGGAATTCATTGTTATGGGGGACTTTAAGCTTCATTTCTTCTTTCTTCTTTTCTTCTTTCTTCTTTCTTTCTTCTTTCTTTCTTCTTTAGTTCTTTCCTTCTTCTTTGATTCTTCCTTTTGGATGGTTGGAAGGTGGATGCTCCAAGGCTTCACATGGTGCATAAGATAGGATCTTATGGCCAATGCTCATTCTAATTCCCATAACAATCATTCCAAAATCCTAATTACATAAATTTACATGAAAAGGAAAAGTAGAAATCTAACTAACACCTGCAAAATAAAGGATAGCTAAAACAAACCACACAAATCCCAAGAATGTGTATTGGACTTATCACCCCACACATGGGTGACTAAGTCTGCCTCGCCTATGGATTATGCTTAGGGGTATAAAGCACATGCAAGCAAATGAATTTATATTTTTAATTATGATAGCACCCCTTAAGCACAATCCCCTACAGAAAAGAATAGTTAGACTAAGAGCACCTACCATTCATTCTATGAGCATACACCCAAATATCCAGTCTAAAACATATATCACAAAATAAAACAAAACATCAAACCATGCACCGACCTAACCTAAAGCTAGAAGTGGTGACTTAGGCTAATGTGTGTGCTTTGAAGGTTTGTATGGTATGCTTAACTATGGTTTTAAGTTAAAGTTTTCTAAGTGTGAAAGCATGTTCAACTTAGAGGAGGGTTTCATTTAAGTTGTTTAATTATTTTTGGTTAATTTTATTTCATGTTTGATTTGGTTTAAGTGAATCCTACAATTAATTACTGAGTTATAAAGAGAGGAAAAGAGAAGAGAACTTCTCTTTCCTTCCCTAACCTAGATAATTATTAAAGTAGATTCACATTTAAATTTTGTTTAGTGAATGTTTTGATTAAGTCTTTTAATTAATTCTAAGTTTAGATAAACTCTAAACAAACCTATTCAAACAGAAAGGCATTTTAAGATTAAAGAAAATGAACCAAATTCATAAACATACATTACTTCATTTCTTTCCCCAACATGTATAACATGCATATGAATGAATCCTAAGCATATATATACACACAAATGAGAATATTTAACATACTTTATGATGCATGCTAAGTAATCCATTTAAGGAAATTTAGAAGTTGAATATGCATGATTTTTTTTAAGTACAAACATGTTTCTTTATCCAAATTTTCACATACACACATAAAAGTAAGAAAGGCATAAGTGAGTACAGCACCATTGTTAACCAGAGGTGTAAGTTAAAATACCTACTTAGGGCTACTTAAAGCCTCGCAACCTCGGGTTGTCCAGACTAATATACCCATTTTCTTAAATACAAACATGTGTGTAAAAAAATGAAATGGAAAGAGAGAATGCAAAAATTGTATTAATAGATTCATTTTTGTTTATGCAATTTATGTGTGTGCATAGGTAACCCTTCTTAGTGGTAGCATAGAATGAATAGGATGAAATTAGGTAAGTGTTAGGTTCTTTTCAAATGAACCATACAACTTACCAACTCCTACTCAAACTATGCTAACATAAAAGAGAAGGGAAACTTATACTAAGCACACCCTTATATCCTTCACATGCAAGCTTATAATTAGAATAAAAGTAGCATACTTTTAGGTTTGATAATTTATTTATATGTTTTAAATATAATTTAAATTTAGTAGTGAAAATAGCCACTCATATTTCTACTTTAGCCAACACATGCAAATTTGACATAAAGTAAACAATTTTATTTTAAACTTGAATTTGAAAAATATGAATGCATGAAACCACATGACATACAAATTTAACATGTTGGGGAAAGAATCAAAGCAATGAAAGCATGTAAACCCATTCACTTCAATTAAATCCTAAAGACATTCTTATGGAATAAGAAAGTTTAAAATAAATCAAGTGAATTCAATGTGATTTTTGTTTGAGTTTGAGTTTGATTTAATTTTGAAAAGGTGACTTGAGTTTGCTATTCCTAACCCATTACCACATGTTTTTGATATTTTTATTTAATTTTCAGATAATTAGATCCATTTTTATGCATTAGTTAGGTTAAGGTATGAATTAAGTAACTTAATTAACCCTTACCTATACCACCTTAGAATAATTAACCAAATAAATATAAGCCAATGAGATGACATAAAAACTCACAAAGAATTCAAATTTGCAATGCACCTAATAAGAAAAAGGCATAATGCAAGTTGGCTCACAATTAATAGTTAATTAAGCTAAGAGGTTTAGCTTAAGTAATTTCAAAAACACCCTTTCATACATATGAATTGGGTTTTGATTTCTTAAATGAACTTAGGCTATTAAACACCTAAGCATCTATCCAAAGTAGATTAATTAAGTTCTGGAAGTTTTTTAGAATTTTTAGAAAATTAATTAAGGTGATAATTAGTGAATTAACCCTTAATTAAGAGAAGATTAAGGAAAAAAGAGAGTTTAGGGAATAGCTTAGGGAAATGCCCAAAATTATTCCATAAACCTCCTACTTATTGGATCTGACCTTAATCAACCCTAATCATATATTAAAATCACTAATCACACCTTAATTAGACTTAATTAAATTAAAGGAGTGATTAAGAAATCCATATGCAATTCATCTAATTAAGCCTTCAATAAATCCCAAGAAAATTAAGGGAGGTAGAGGTCATTCCCTAAAATATATCCAAGAAATTTGGGATTAATCAGAGGCTTAATTAAAAATTAATTAACAAAATGATGTTTCTAATAAAATCCAAAATTAGGGAAAATCATAATCCAAAACCCATTGAAATTAATTTTAAAATATTCTAGGTTGAATTATCTTTCCATAGAAATTTATTTCACATTTTTTAATTTGTGAGAGTTATGAATTTTAGAAGATCCCTATATTAATAGAAATTAATTAAAGAATTTTAACTAACCCTACTGCTCACAGCGCGACGTGTGGCGGTGACGGTCAACACGCTTTACACATGTCACACCGTGAGGGATTCACTTAAACATTAAATCCCCAAAGACGGATGGTGGCGGACGCGCTTTAATCTCGACAGTCCAATCAAAGATCAAACGACCAGAGATCTCCCCGCAATTTTAAAATGGATAAGAGATTTTCTAAACGTGAGAATTATCTCGGCTGTCCATCCAAAATGTGTGGATAGAGGGCCAGAGATTCATCCCTACCAAAGCCTATGAAGAATGTGATCGTCCAAGTTCTAGGGCAAGATCCGAGTTTGATTGAGCTCGAATTAGGCTAAAATTTGGCCCACACCTTCATCATGCAATTACCAATACATCCAATGGCTAAGATCCTATGAAATTAAAGATTACTTCACAAAGGACCAACACACATAAGAATTGAGCTTGAAAAATGGCTAACCTTGTTGGAGGTGATCACCAACGCTCGATTCCCTTGGAGGAGCTTCATCTAGTTGAGACGAAGCCTTGCTGAAGTTTTGAGCACTTAAGGTTGAGTGGATTGCTCTATGGACCACCTCCTCCTCAGCTAGATTGCGGCCTTGATTGAATTCAACTCCTCTTTGCTGTGGGAACTCCAATGGAAGCTTGGGTGCACTCAACTTAGCTCCCTGATGAAGTATGCAAAGGCAATTGGGTGGAAATTGAGTATGGAGAAAGTTGGCTCTTCGATTTTCCTCCCCTGTTTTCATTGTTCAAAAACTGAGGATGGGAAAATGGCTAGAGCTCTAGGAAGCTAAGGATCACTCTCTGATGGCTCCTTACTCTCTCTAGTGTTCAATCAAATGTGTGGCTATTAAATTCAAACTGAATTAGTGGGAGTATATCTCCCCCTTGAAGGATTGAACAGTCGTCCATCCACTTACTATTTTTTATCAATGGAGCTTAGGAAGTGGGTTGTTTGAGCTGTTAAGAGTGTGCACATGGTTGGTTTGAGCTAAGGAGTGGATTGACAACCTCCCATGTGCTTGAATTTGAGTGGGAAAGGGAGTTTGAATTTAGAGTTTTGACCCATGGGGTCAGGTTTGGTCTAGGGTCCAATTGGGCTAACCCAAAACTATTGGGTTGGGTGCACCACTCTTCACTAGGTCCCCTTGAGCTATTAGGAAAGCATCAAGTGGATATGAAGAGGGTATGACCAAATTACCCATGGATTAAGCCAAAATTTGTTCTATGGCCTAGGGGTAAGATGGTCATTTTGCTGATTTTTCAATTTGGATATGTTGGGTATGTCAAGAAACTAGGTTTGGCCAAGTTTCAAGTGATTTGGAATTCATTTGATAAGGTTTGGCTCATGTTGACCCATTTAGGTCAAAATGTGTCAACTTGGGTCAAGTTGACCAATTGGTCAAATTGGGTCAAACCAACGCGTCAAGTTCATATGACCATTTGAAATGTTTTGGTGGCTTTGGTTTGGTTCAATTTGGTATAGTTTTGAATTTGGCTCATATGACTTCATTTAGGTCAAATGGGTCAAGTTGACCTATTTGACCCATTTGACCTATTTAGGTAGTCAAGGGTAGTTTAGGTTTGGTTAGTCATATGGAGTGGATTGGTATCTTTGTTTCCAATCAATTTTGGTTAAGTTCAAATTTGGCTCAACATGACCCCTTTAGGTCATGTTGGGTCTAAGGTCAATTGGGCTAGGTTGGGTATAGTTGGCCAATTAAGGCTTTGGTCAAGTTCAACAAGTGATTTGGAATGAACTTGACCCATTGGTTTGGATCAATTTGTTTTAACATATTTTGACTTTTTAGGTCAAAATGGGTCAACTTGGGTCAAGTGGCCAATTGCTAGGTTAGCTCAAATGTTGGCTTGGTCAAGTTCAAACATAAGTCATGAATGAACTTAGATCAATGGTTTCAATCAAATTTGGCCTATGGTGGAATTTAGCTATAGTTTCATTTTGGTGTTGACTTGGTCAACCCTAGGTTTGACTTGGTTTGACCCAATTTGATTGATTGATCATCCCATGATGATTGTTGATCATGATGAGAGGCATAGATGAGTTTGATTCAATCCAATTTGGTTAGGATTAGAATTTGGCTCATAAGGGTACTTTAGGTCACTTTGGGTCAAGTGAGCCTAAGTGGGTCAAATGGCTTGGTCAAAGCTTGCTTTGATTTCGATTGATCTTGTATATGGACTTATGATTGCAACATAAATCCATTTCCAAGTGGTTTGAAGTCAAATGGGTTTTGATTCATTTGAGAATTTCATATTCAAAGGAAGAATATGAAAGGATTTAGGGTTTGATTTTTGACTTTGATTTTGATTGACTGATTGAAGTTTGTATTTATATATGAATTCATGATTGTAGGGTTAATTGAATCATGAAGGAAAATCAATAGTTTTGCTTGATTTTAAGTTGATTAGGATAAGTTCAAGATTTTGGCTTGAAAGACTCAAGTTGGATTTTGAGTGGTTTTGAGTTTGATTTTTGGAATTTATTTTGATTGTTTGAATTTATATTTCATTTATATATGTGAATATAAATGACAATATAAATTGATCATGAGAAAATTGCAAGGATTTGAAGTGGTTTAATCATGATTTAGGCTAAGTCCATTAAGAAGGATTTAAAGGACTTAAGAAAATTTTGAAGTTTGACGTTTGAATTTTTTTTGAATTTGGTTTGATTGATTTATATTTATATTTCATTTATATATGTGAATATAAATTAGTTATGAGAAAATCTCATGAATTTGAATTGATTTTGATTTGATTTTGGCTAAGTCCATTAAAGGGAATTTAAAGGACTTGAGAAGGATTTTAGATTTGAAATTTAATTTTTGGATTTGATTTGATTAATTTGTATTTATATTTCATTTATATATGTGAATATAAATGAGAATATAAATGAGTTATGAGAAAATCCCATTAGATTTGAATTGGTTTGGAGTTGATTCAAGCTAAGTACATTAAAAGGAATATTTAAAAGACTTAGGAAATTTCATGAATTTAGTTGGAATTTTGAGTTTAATTTGATTGATTAGAATTTATATTTCATTTATATGTGAATATAAATGAGAATATAAATGGATCATGAGAAAATATCAAAGATTTGATTTGGTTTTGATCATGATTTTGGCTAAGTCCTTAAGAGAGATTAAGGACTTAGGAAAATTTGGACTTTAGAATTTTGATGGATTTTGATCATGGGTTTCAATCATAGATTTGATTTGAGTTTGGAGAAAATCAAACAAGATTGATTTGGAGTTTGACTTGAATGAAGGAAAGTGAGGAATGGTTCAAGCTAAGGGTGGAAAATTTCCTAACACCCCAGGCACATATTCTTATGGCTAACTCTTCTAAGTCTCTAAGGCTAGGTAGAGTGTCCACCTAATCACTAGATGTGTCTTAAGACTAAGGAACTCTTAAATTCTAGGAGGAGTCCTATGTCTAAGATGGAGGGGTTGAGATCTCATCCTAAAAATGAGGTCAAAAATACATCTTTCATTGCTTTGCTCGATAGGCCTTGGATACATGGAAACAACATAGTTCCATCCTCTTTACATCAGTGCATCAAATTTCAAAGAGGTAGAATGGAGTATTGTGTCAAAGGAGACTTGAAAATATTCTCAGATAGAGAGGTCAAGATATATGAGGATGCAACCTACTATTTTCCTCCAAATCAAAAAAAAGTCCATTCTCGTGAACTTGGTGAAAGGTCAAAAGAAAAATAAAAAGAAATAAAAGAAAAAGAAGAAAAGAAAAGGAAATGAAAATGAAAGTGCAAGTGAATGAGAATCAGACACTGAGGAAGAAGTAGAGCCTGAAGTTAGATTCCACCCACAGTTCATTCCTCCATATAAATATAGAGTAGGGATGACTGACCCCACTGTGAAGAGGCAGATCTAAAGGCAGTTCCAGAGGTGAAAGACCTCCCTATTTTCCACCCAATAGGAGCTATGTTCATACTCATAAAAGTACCCCCGCTATCCACATAGACTTAGAATCCGAGGATGAGTCTCTATGGTTAGCACCGACCAACCTCTCGCCTTTGGAGGTGACATTCTGCCGACGATGAAGACCAGGCCTCCAAGCAAAGCATGAATGTATCTAAATCACTATTATGTAGAACAGTCAGACAGTAGTTGGGAACCTTAGCTCTAACCTTAATTTCTTCCCAAAAAGTTGAAGGTTTTATCCTTAAGGAGGCCCCCTAGTCATCCACAAATGTCAAGCCAAAGAGATTTTTTTTGGGAGCATCATCCTCAAGTCAAGAAGCCGATATATAACTTGAGGATGATTCATATAAAGATTTAATACAATTTCCTTTTGGTTGGTGTTTGCCTTGTGTTCTTAACTTAGCAAAGAAGGGATTAATCCCACTTACTTGGTCTAAACATAGGTCAGATTACTTTGAAAGGTTGTGGGACAACCAAAGCAGATATTCTCAATCAAGATTGGGACTAGGATTCGGCACAGTGGGTCGATGATAAACATTGCCTGGTCATCACCACTCATTTGGGGTCTAATAGGTTATTTTCAAATCATGCTAACTCTTATGAGGAGGTATGTTTAGAAACTTCAAATGACCCAAATGAGCTTAAAGTCAAAGAGGCACCTCTAGAGTTCGAAGAAAAGATAAGATCAACCATCGACGAGCTCAAAGAAATCAACTTGGGAACTGAAGATAACCCACATCTGACATACATCAGCTCCTTGTTGAATGAAGAAGAATCCAATGACTTAGTTAGGCTATTAGCTGAGTTTAAAGACTGCTTCATATAGAGTTATGAAGAAATGCCCAGTTTATCTCCTAGCATAGCAGTCCACAAACTAGTAATAGAACCTAATGCTAACCCTACCAAGCAAGCTCCTAGACGCATGTGATTAGACATTGAACAACAAGTCACTTTTGAAATCAAGAAACTGATCAATGCTGACTTTATCAGAGAAGAAAAATATCCTACATGGTTAGCAAGTGTCATCCCAGTTAAGAAAAAGAATGGCCAAATTCACATATGTGTCAATTTTAGGGATCTAAATAAGGTATGTCCTAATGATGAATTTCCACTTTCTATACCAAAATTAATGGTGTCCATTGCCTCATCTCATGCAGTGTTCTCCTTTATGGATGGGTCATCTAGCTATGACCAAATAAAGATGGCCCCCGAAGATGAAAGAAATACTGCCTTTTGAACTCCAATCAAAATCTATTATTATAAGGTCATGCCTTTTGGCCTTAAAAATGCTGATGCTACATACCAGCGGGCCATGACTTGGATCTTCAACGAACTCATTCATCATCAAGTTGAATGCTATGTTGATGATCTAGTAGTCAAAAGTAAAGAAAAGGAAGACCATCTCTTTGACTTGAGAGTAGTTTTCAAACATTTAAAATAATTTAACCACAAAATGAATCTCCGAATGTGCATTCGAGTAGTGAAAATTCTTTGATTTGTTGTCCCAATAACAGGAATAGAGATCAATCCGAAGAAGATCAAGGCTATCTTAGAAATGTCACCCCCTAAAAGTCTAACTCAACTCAAATCATTCCAAGGGCGATTAGCGTATCTAAGAGGCTTCATATCCAACCTATCATGAAGATGCCAGTCATTATCAGCACTTGTCAAAAAAGATGCTAAGTTCAAGTGGGATGAAAAGTGTCAGCAAGCTTTTGAAGACATCAAGTACTACCTGATAACGCTGCCAGTTCTAGAAACTCCTATCTCGGGCAAGCCGTTGATCCTCAACACCACTGCATTGGATGACTCCCTTGGTGCATTGTTGGCCCAAGCCAATGATGAAGGGAAAGAAAATTCTCTCTACTACCTCAATCGTCATCTAATTCCTGCTGAGGCAAACTACCCACCTATTGAAAAGCACTGCCTAACTTTAATCTCTTCATCTCAAAAGCTATGACACTACATGCTTTCTTATAAGGTGAATCTAATCTACAGGATCAATCCACTACAATATCTAATGACACGACCGACGCTATCCGGACAGTTGGCATATTGGTCCATGAATTTGTCACAGTTTGACATCACATTCATACCCCTCCGTGCGATGAAAAGACAAGCACTAGCAAATTTCTTAGCAGCATACACACTTCCTACTAATTCCCCGCTTAGTGATGACCTCCCCGATGAACAAATCATTAACTTAGGGGACACTAGCATTCACTACTAGGAGATGTATTTTGATGGTGCAGCTTCCTTTCAAAAAGAAGAACCACGATCTACTCTTCCAGGAAAGGTAGGGGTAGAAATAGTTCTCCTAACTCTAGATCGCGATGTGATGAGATTCTCATAACATCTGTTCAATCCATGCACCAACAACGAAGCAAAATATGAGGCTTTGATTATCGATCTGGGGTTAGTCATTACACTATGCATCTAGAGTATCAATATCTTCGTGGATTCTCAGCTCATCATCAACCAAATCATTGGGTCATACAAAGCTATAAAGCCTAAGCTCCATCATTACCACAAGTACACTATTGAGTTGGTGGCCCAAATCCTAGAGGTTACCATCTACAAAATTCCTCGAGGAGAGAATGCAGTAGCAGATGCATTAGCCAAGCTTGCCAAAGAATTGGCATGTCTGAAAGATGAGTCCATTCCAATAAGGGTCCAAAATAGATAAGTCTTATATCTTGTTGATGTTGAATTCGTCAAGAGACTCTCTCTTGAAGGGGAGGTTGCCATTGCCAATAAGTATGACAAGCTATATTAGAGGAAACCATTCATCAATTATCTAAATACAGAAAAACTACCGCAAGAGAAATCACTAGCACACCAGGTGAAGCAGAGAGCCCTTTCCTATGCTCTTGTAGGTGGCACCTTGTATCGGCAATCTTTAGATCATATGTGGTTATGTTATCTTGACAAACACGAAGCCCGTAAGATCGTGACCGAGGTACACTCAGGATTATGCGGAGCTCATCAATCTGGTTCAAAGATGAAAGCCAAGATCAAAAGACTAGGATACTACTGGCCTTCGATGATCACAGACTACATGGAAGTAGCTAGGAGATGCCACCAATGTCATGTACACGGTGTGGTCCTACATCAACCACCCAACATTCTACATCATACATTGGCCTCATGGCCATTTGAGTGTTGGGGTACTGACAAAGTGGGTCTGATCAATCCACCATCTTCCAAGGGTCACCGGTTCATTCTAGCTGTCACTGACTACTTTTCCAAGTGGGGGGAGGTAATCCCACTTAGAGAGGTCATACTGATGTGCCCAATTTTCAGAACATATCGTATATAAGTTTGGGGTGCCTCATGAATTAATAATGGCAATTAAGAAGAGCACTAAAATTAATAGCTTTTCCTACAGACACAACATAGATTGCAGATATTCCACCATCTATGACCCGAGGGCAAACGGTCTAGCATAAGCATCCAACAAAACTCTCATTCAAATGTCAAAGAAGACACTCAGCGACAACAAGAAACAGTGGCATGAGCAGTTAGTTGAAGCCTTGTGGGCTTACCGTACCACATACAGAACTCCAACTCAATATATCCCTTTCTCCTTAGTGTATGGGTCCGAAGCTATTCTACCATTAAAAGTTCAACTCCCATCATTAAGGATAATCGTGGGTAGTAAAATCATAGAAAAATGCCAAGTCAGTTTGGAAGAGCTCAAAGGTTTGGAGGAGAGATGCCTCCGGGCATGCCAAAACCTCAAGTTGTACAAAGCTAAAATGATTCAAGCTCACAACAAGTTGGTCCGTTCTAGAGCTTTTCAAGTAGGAGAGCTTGTTTTAGTTCTAAAGAGACCAATTATTGTCTATTGAAAGATGGGAGGGAAGTTTGAACTCACTTGGGAAGGCCCTTTTGCCATATAAAAGGCCTACCAAAGTTGGTCTTATCAACTTATAAATTATAAGGGAGAGCGCCCGATGCTTCCAATCAACATGCTCTACTTAAAGAAATACTATCCATAAATCTTGTTTGAAAATAACCATCAATAAAACTTCTTTTCATATCATATCTCATCTCATATGTATTATAAATATCTTTTATTGAACCAACACGACCTGTTTAGGGTAGTGTAAGAAACCCAAGCGGCATCCTATCCCTCCACAACACAAACACAAACTACAAACAATCCTCCAAGGCTACTAGTTTAGTGTAAGAGAACCCAAGAGGCATCTTATTTTGACTAGTAAAGTTAGGTGTAAGAGAACCAAGCATCCTTTCTTGGTGGAGTCACAATTGCACCACTACCATTTCATCCATTCTTCACATATTTGGATAGGAGTAAGAGAACCCGCATCCTATTCCTTCACAACACAAATGAATACATATCTTTTATCTCGAGCTATTTTGATGTGGAGCAAGCCCATACTCACTCAAATGCTCTAGTTGTCGATATGATATGTTGTTAGTGTGTCACCCCAGTGGTCACTTGTCTAGCATATGTGAGTCCCTGCACTTTCTTCCTAACTTGACCATTGCAAATCAATGAACGCCTTATTAGTTTGGTAGGTTGTACTGCGTAGCCAATAAGCTACCCTATGTTGACTTCATTTAAGAAGATGTAAGCTTACACACTTTCTTCTTGAACTAACCATCATGCACTGACTAGGTCGAGTATATTTGAGGTTTAAGGTAAGTCCCTCAGTGGCTCCTTTCCTCTTGATTGCATCAAGCTTGGGTTTAATCCTTACAGGACTCCTCGCTTAGTAGTCACCCTAGCTCGGATAGCCCATCGGACTACACCATCTCTTATCGCCCGCTTAGAGATGTAAGTCTACACACATTTCTCTAGTTGATTATCACACACCAATGCACTTAAGTTGGTTGGTTATCGCCATGTCGACGGACCACCCAGTGGACACCACTCTTGGCATGTAACCCTACACTTTCTCCTTGAGTTGGCCACATACCTACAGATTTTCTTTTACGATTTTGGATAACACCTGACACTCCCCCTGGGCAATCTATTTGGATCAACCCCATTTAGACACTACCTTACTTGGATTGGACCCCTTTCTTATTAGTTACCCCTATGGTTGGAGAATTATCTTGGGATATCATTCTCCCTTGTCCAAAGTCAGATAGATAGCCGAGCATGAGCTCCTTCTTGTGTCCTCGAAACCAACATCCACATCAATATAAAATAAACAAAATATATCTGCTATGGATTACAAATTGAAGCCTAAAGCCCTTTCTGCAGCATCCTATCTTCTAAAGCAAAACTCCTATGGAACCGACTTTTGAGAGATAAGTCCCCGGTCGACTTATCAAGAGTCGCCCAGTGTTCAACTTTGTGCCACCAACGAGTCACCCTGGCAATCATCTTTGCTTCGAAAGATATAAGTTTATTATGCATTCTTTCCAGCAAGACCGTTGCGCACCGACGTACAGCCTTAGGTTGGGTTTGATTTATTGCACAACCAACTAATCACCCTAGTGGATCCTTATGTAGGAGTATGTGAGTCCTCAAGCTTTCTTCCTAACTTGACCATTACACACCGAAAGGCACCCCCTAGGTTAGTTAGCTCTATCCCATGGCCAGTAGACTATCCCTTTGGATTTGTAAATCTAAGACAAGTCTAAGCTGATACTAGCCCCTTCTTAATGGATCCATCGCACACCGACAGGATCCATCAAATCAAAATAAATGCAATTCAATCAAATGACATTATCTACTTCTTAATCGATATAAGTCAAAATATTCATTCATCTCTAGGTTGGGTTTAATCATTGCGTCAACAGATCACCTGGTTGTCCCTTGCTTTAGAGATCTAAGACGCTTTATCTCAAATACCATTGGCAACCCCTTAGGTTAGATAGTTATACCATGTGGCTAGTGGACTACCACTTTGGATTGGTAAATCTGAGATAGGCCAAGGCCGACATAGCCCCTTCTCAGTGTGATCCATTACAAATTGACAGAGTCCATCTCAAAATGTAAACATAAAACAAATAATTAATCAACTTCTCCCTAGTGAGACATCAATCATCCCAACCTTTCCAGTGGAGTAAATTAAATCCAATTTAAATATGCATTCTAATCTCAAATAATTAATTAACACTCTTAATTAATTAAACAAGATTAATTAAAATCCAAATCATACTTGAAACTAATCAACTAATTGAGAGGATTTAGGGATTCAGATTTATGCTCCCTTCTTTGTCTCTTTCTCTAAGTCCATCTCATTTTGATTAGCTAAGGTTAATTAAGATTTAATTAATTAATTAATGAACTTAATTAATTCAATTGAATCTAATTCTCCAATCTAAATCTTGGGTAGCTCTTTGGCTGTCTAATGACCCAAAGTGAGAGATGATGAAATTATGGTTAGCTCACATGTGTGAGAAAATCATAAAAGTACCTAAGTGAGATCCCTTAAGCTTAATTAATTATTAATCATAAGCCAAAAGCCTTTCATCTCTTGAGCATTACAAGTTTACTTTTCATGTGGTTGCATATTATAGTAGCTCATTATTAATTAGTTAATTAACTTAAGGTGATGTAGGTAAGGGTCAATTGATTGGCTTAATTCATGCCCTAACCTAATTAAACCATAAAATCAACTTAATTATTTCTTCATTGAACAAAAATTAACTCACACATGGGGAATGGGATTAGGGCCAACAAACCTCTTTCATATTTCTTAACTCAAATCAAACATAAAGATAAAATAACCTTAAAGAACTTCAGTTTATTTTAAATAGCCTTATTTAGTATGATTATTCTTAGGAATTAATTTATTTATTTCCAATCATGTTAAATATTATTTGTCATGTGTAATCATGTATTCATTTCTTTTAAAATTAACTAAATGAAATGATTTCTTTTATGTCTAATTGTATGTGTTGATTTAAATTAAATAGGTGTGGCTATTATCACTATTAAATCAAAAGTTATTTTCAAAAGCCCATAAATCAATTATAATGGATGGAGATGCTAATCAAATATCTATAAGTTTGCATGTGTGATAATATAAGGTATGCAATATGAAGCTCTCTTTCCTTATCTTACATAGATTCACATAGGATTTACAAATGTATAGCTCATTTGAAAAGAACCCAACATTTGTCTAAATCTACTCCTATACATCTCCATGTCAAGACTTAGGAAGAATATTATATCACATATGTAAATCATATAATCAAATTAAATATGGCTTCTTGCATGAATTCTCATTCTTATGGTTCTTTTTTTGTACATTCATATGTATTTGAGAAAAGTGGTATATTAGTCTGGACACCCCAGGGCTGTGAGATTTTAAGAATCCCCAAATAGGTATGTACCTTACGCCCCTAGTGCAGAATAATGGTGCATTGCTCACTTAAAACTCTTATACATATGTATATGTGATATGACCTATGAATAAGAAACATAAATCAAATAAATAAAATACAACTTTTGCATGGGTTTTCCTATCCTTATAGCTGCTTATACATCCCTATGTATCTAAGAAAAGTGGTATATTAGTCTGGACACCCCAGGATTATGAGGCTTTAAGTAGCCTAAGTCTTGACTTACGCTGTGTAGAAAATGGTGATTTCACTTAAAACTTTTATACATGTGAATGTGTATCTAGCTAATGGATAAAAATTCCACTTTTCTATTAAAAAGATATGCATCATAATTCAATCAAAAGAAATATTTAAATTTCAGACACACTTCTTTGCATTCCTCATTTAAGTGTGCTAAGACATACATTATATTCATAGGAATGCTTAGGATTTAATCATATGCATGATATACATGATGGAAAGAAATGAATAAACATGTGTTGTGAGATAGTAATTCATTCTAATTAATTTTAAGATGTCTTTCTTATTGAATAAGGTCATTTAGAGTGAACCTAAAATTAGGATTGATTAAAATATACAATAAGCCATTCACTAAAGGAAATTGATTAATTAACTTTCTTTAAAAGTGACTTAAGGTAGGGATAAAAGAGAGATTCACTCCTTTCTTCTGTTTATAATACTTAGTTGTTAAGTATAGGCCATATGAAACAAAAGAAAATACTTAATAAAATCATCAAATCAATTAAATCACTTAAAGAGAAATAAACCTCTTTATAAATTAAATCTCTCACACTTAGCAAATTATAACTCTAATGCCTAGTTAGGATATACTAGACAAACTTTAATCCATACACATTAGATAAAGTCACCATTTATAACTTTATGTTAGGGCAGTGATGTGTGATTATTTTGTGATGTATTGAGGTAGACTGGATGTTAGGGTGTATGTGCGTAGTCTAGATGTTAGGCCGATATTTTCCTAATCATGCTTTCTATAAGGGCTTGTGGTTAAGGGGTCACTAAATAAAAATATAAATGCTTTTTGCTGTGCAGCTTTCTTAGCCGCTAAGCATAACCCAAGTTAGGACATGTGGGCTTAATTACCCATGTGGGGTGCTAAGTCCAAATTATTCATATAACTGCTTCGATTGTATGGTGTGTTTAGCAATAATTTATTTTGCAGGTGTAACTAGATTTATTTTCCTTCTTTTAATGTAATTTTGCATTAGGATTGGGATGAGTGTTATGGAAGATTATGATGAGCATTGGTTATAAGACTAAGTCTTATGTACTATTATAGTGAAAAATTCCTATAAGAGGGAGGAGCCGCCTCTCAAATCTGTTGGTGAGAAATGAGAGAGGACAAGACCCTTATAGAAATTTATCTTGGTAAGATGCCACGCAGTTCCGCAGATGTACTTATTTAGGTGATCGGATATGTCATCAAGAAAATAGTGAACTATCTCAAGAGATAGAAGTCACAACCCTTTAATGGAACCAATCACCTCAATAAGGACTCCTAAGGATGATGGGTTTGCATATGTACCAGAGATTCTTCCCCTCCTTTACATGGAAGAGTAAAGCAGAGTTTATTTTAAATCAGGTTCGTTAAATTCCCTACAAGGGCAAGCTCCCATAGTTAATTACATCCTAAAGGATGAGATCCCTTAAGAAAACTCTCGATTAAGGTAAATTATCATTGTCTTGAAGATTTTAATAGGAAAGTACTATCAATCGATCGGTTCATGTTTGAAGATCAAAATGGGATTGATCAAAAGAGGGAGTTATTATCGAAGCCAAAATGGAAGATAAGTAGGAGATGCCCATGATGCTAGGAAACCCAGCAGCATCTCAAACTATCTATAATTGGGCTTTATATTTTGAAATTGATTTAGTTTGTTTGAGTTGTATTTTTCATTAGAAAGTTAGGGCTTATGATTCCTTAACACAAGATTAAGGAAATGCCTAAGAGGTGAGGAATTATGCTTATGGCCCACAAAGGGGAAAAGCAACCTCAAAATCTAAATCTAGGGAGCTTCGATGAGGGCCGAAAGCACAACCTAAATTTAAGGCAAAAAATGGATATTTTGTTTGCCTCCACAAGAGTGGACAAACAACTCAACAGCTTAGACTTACAACTGCCTGGAGTGTCTGCCAATTAACTCTTCATGTGATTTTAAATAAATGTAGGCAAGTCTTTATACTTATACAAGATGGCTAAGCTATTTTTATTTAGAAAGAGACTAAATCCTTAAACTCACTCCCTAAAGAGACTAGATCATGTAAAGGGACATGCTTCAAATGACCTAAATCTAATGCATTTCAAATTTCATTTTTTTTTCATTTTGGATAATTATTTTTAACTTAGGCTAATAGGTTTCATATGACTAATGCATGAGAAATAGATTATTGATCAAAATCAATGAGAAGGGAGGAGGTGAGTTTCCACCATAGCTCTCAAAGGTCAAGCCGAGTTCTCTGGCAAAGATGAAAGCCCTCCAATCAAGAGTGAAATAAGATGCATTTATGCATGATATTATAAAGAAATGCTCATCCAGCTAAGGGGTTGCTAATTCTTTTATCTTGATTTTAATCCTAAGCTTTAGGTGAGGTTATGAGTAGTTTAATTTTAATTTGAGTTGTTAAGTTGGGTAAAAGATTTATTTTTCCCTAAAGCCTAATCCTCATCCAGGTCATGCATAAAGCAAGGAAGAAACTAGAAAAAGCATGCCACTTAATGTAAAAGCTAAACAAATCACCAATCAATTTATAAAGCTAATAGCAAAAAGAATAAAAGATCGTTGTGGTCGAACCACCACAAACCCAAAATATCAAATATAAATTTCTACCCTTATACAACCCGGATTACAAAATGAATATTACAATTAAGCAAGGAATTCATTGTTATGGGGTCTTCAAGTTTTATTCTTATTTCTTCTTTCTTTCTTCTTCTTTCTTCTTTTCTTTTTTGGTTCCTTCTTTTGGATGGTTGATGGTGGATGCTAATTTCACATGGTGCATAAGATAGATCTTATGACCAATGCTCATCCTAATCCCCATAACAAATCATTCCAAAATTCTAATTATATAAATTTACATGAAAAGGAAAAGTGGAAATCTAACTAACACATGCAAAATAAAGGTTAGCTAAAACACATCACACAAATCTCAAGCATGTATATTGGACTTATCACCCCACACATGGGTGACTAAGTCCACCGCCTATGGATTATGCTTATAAAGCACCCCAAGCAAAAAAGCATTTATATTTTTATTTATGATAGCCCCTTGCACAATCCCTAGAAGAATAGTAGACTAAGAACATCCTACCATTCATTCTACGAGTATACACCCTAACATTCAGCCTAAAATATATATCACAAAATAAAACATAACATCAAACCATGCACTGACCTAAACTAAGACTAGAAGTGGTGACTTAGGCTAATGTATGTGCGTTGAAGGCCTGTGTGGTATGCTTAGCTATGACTATAGGTTCAAATTTTCTAAGTGTGAAGAATATGTTCGACTTAGAGGAGGGTTTCATTTAAGTTGTTTAAGTATTTTGGGTTGGTTTTATTTCATGTTTATTTGGTTTAAGTGAAACTATAATTAATTACTAAGTTATGAAGAGAGGAAAGGAAAAGAAAACTTCTTTCCTTCCCTAACCTATGTAATTTTTAAAGTAGGTACACATTTTAGTTTCATTTAGGTGAATGTTTTGATTACATATTTTAATTAATCCTAAGTTTAGATAAACTCTAAACCAATCTATTAAAAAGAAAGGCATTTTAAGATTAAATAAAATGAATCAAAATTCACATAACACATATTACTTAATTTCTTTCCCAACATATATAACATGCATATGGATGGACCTTAAGCATATCTATACATGCAAATGAGAGTAGTTAACACACTTTATGATGCATGCTAAGTGATCCACTTAAGAAAATTTAGAAGTTGAATATGCATGATTTTTCTTAAGTAGAAAAGGTTTTTCTTATCCAAAATTTTACATACATACATGAAAGTAAGAAAGGCATAAGTGAGTACACCACCATTCTTAACCAGATATATAAGGTATAAGACCTACTTAGGGCTACTTAAAGCCTCACAACCTTGGGGTTGTCTAGACTAATATACCACTTTCCTTAAATACAAACATGCATATAAAAGAAATAAAATAGAAAAGGAAGATGCAAAAGTTGTTTAATAGATTTGTTTTGTTTATGCAATTTATGTATGTAAGTGTGGGTAACCCTTCTTAGATGGTAGCATAGGGATGAATAGATATGAAATTAAGTGAGCATTAGGGTTCTTTTCAAATGAACCATATCTCACCAATTTTATTCAAAACTATACCAATCATAAGAAAGAAAGGAAACATATACTAAGCATACCTTTATAATATTTCACATGCAAACTTATAATTAAAGTACAAGTAGCATACTTTTAGATTTGGTATTTCATTTAATGATTTTGAAAATAATTTGGATTTTAGTAGTGATAATAGCCACTTATATTTCTACTTTAGCCAACACATGCAAGTTTGACATAAAGTAAACAATTTCATTTTAAAATTTAAGAAATAAAATTATGAATGTATAAGATCACATGGCATAACATGTTGGGAAAGATCCAAAATAATGAAAGTATGTAAACAAACTCACTTTACTTAAATCCTAAAGACATTCTTATAGAATAAGAAAATTTAGAATAAATCAAAGTGAATTTTAAAATGATTTTTGTTTAGTTTGAAGTTTGATTTAATTTTGAAAAGGTGAAATGAATTTGTTATTCCTAACCCATTCCCATATGTGTTTTATATATATTTTTTAATTTTTAGATAATTAGATCTATTTTTATGAGTTTATTAGGTTAAGGTATGCAATTAAGTGACTTAATTAACCTTACCTACACCACCTTAGAATTAACTAAATAATTATGAGCCAATGAGATGACATAAAACCCACAAGGAATTTAAATTTGCAATGCACCTAATAATGAAAAGGTCTAATGCAATTTGGCTCACAATTAAAAATTAATTAAGCTAAAGGGTTTAGCTTAAGTAATTTCAAAATACACTTTCACCATATGAATGGGATTTTGATTTTTTTAATTGAACTTAGGCTATTAAATACCTAAGCATCTACCCAAGGTAGATTAATTAAGTTCTGGAACTTTTTTAGAATTTTTAAAAATTAATTAAGAGGATAATTAATGAATTAACCCTTAATTAAGAAGAGATTAAGGGGAGAAGAGGGGGTTTAGGAATAGCTTAGGGGGAATGCCCCAAAATTATTTCATAATCCTCTTACTTACTAGATCTGGCTTTAATCAACCTTAATCATAGGATAAATCCACTAAACATATCCTAATTATGCTTAATTATATGAAAGGGGTCACTAGGGAATGAGATAGCAATTTTCCCAATTGAGCCCTCAATAAATCTCAAGAAAATTAAGGGAGGCAGCAGTCGTCCCCTAAAATGAACCCTAAAAATTAGAGATTAATTGATGACCTAATTAAAGGATAATTAGCTAAATAAGATTCCCAAAGAAATTTAGAGAAAAGAGTAATTCAAAATCCATTGAAATCATTTTTAAAATATTCTAGATGAAATTATCTTTCCGTAGCATTTTTCCTTTTATTTTTTTGATTTTTCTAGAGTGAATTATGAATTTTAGAATCTCTCTAAATTAATTAAGAATTAATTAATGCATTTAACTAATCCCTGATTAATCCCAATCTCATGGTGTGATGTGTGGCGGTGGTCGCGGCTTTACATGCATGCCGTGAGGGGACAACTTAAGTTGTCACCACAAAGGTGGCGATGCACGATTATAATCTCAATCGTCGATCAAAGATCGAATCGAGATCCCCATTTATAAAGGATAAATGAGATCTAAATAAATAATCTCACCCATCCATCTAAAATGGATGGATTGAGATGAGCCAAGTTCTTCCCTTGATCAATAGAATCCATGATCAAGGGGAGATCCAAGCTTGATCTAGCAAGAAATCACACAAAATTTAACCCACACCCAGATATAGCGAAATTCAACGGTCAAAATTAAATGAGGAAAATTTCTTCACAAAGCCACACCACATTGAGTTTAGTGATCAAAATCATACCTCATCGGAGGTGATCAGGCGCCGAGATCGATGAGGTATCAGATGAAGCCTGCTGAAATTCCTAGCCTTGGATTGAGTGGATCAATGGGTGGACCAACTCCTCCTTGCAGCTGCTTTGATCCAATTGATTCCCTTGCCTCTAGAACTTCAAAGGGAGCTAAGCCCTACTTGACCTCTATGGAGTGTGCAAGAGTAATTGGATTCAAATGGAGTGTAGAAGAAATTGGCACCACTCACCTCCTTTTTCACTATGCAAAAAAATAGGAAATCTAATCATCTCTAAGAAGCTTGGGAGTGCTCTCTGATGATTGCTCTGGGTTCCTTAGCTTCAATTGACAGAGGGTGAATGAAAAATTCATTGAATTAGGGGGAGTATATCTCCCCCTGTGGCAATCGGACGGCCGAACCATGAGTTACCATTTTGATCCAATTGATGAGATTGGAGAGGTTGTTTAGGCTGTTAGATCTTTGCACATGGTCGATTTGGTCTTGAGTATTGCCAAACCTCCCATGTGCATCAAATTGGGCTTAGAGGGAGTTTGAATACTCATTTTGAGCTGTGGTTGGGTTTGGTCTATGATAAAATGGCTGACCCAAACCCATTGGGTTGGGTGCACCACTCATCACTAAGTCCCCTTGAGCTTTTAGAAAAGCCTAAAGTGATTGTGAAGAGGGTATGACCAAAATACTCATAGGTTATGCCAAATTTTATTCTATGGCCTACGGGTAGAATGGTCATTTTGTTATTTTTACACTTTGGATATGTTAGGTATGTGGAAAAACTATGTTTCGCCAAGTTTCATTAGATTTGGAATCCATTTGACAGGGTTTGGCTCATATTGACCCATTTAGGTCAAAATGGGTCAACTTGGGTCAAGTTGACCATTTGGTCAAATTGGGTCAAACCAAATATTGGGTCAAGTTCATATGACCATTTGAAATGTTTTGGTGTCTTTGGTTTGGTTCAATTTGGTATATATTTGGTTTTGGCTCATATGACTTCACTTAGGTCAAATGGGTCAAGTTGACCTATTTGACCCATTTGACCTATTTGAGGTAGGTCAAGTAGGTAGTTTGGTTAGTCATATGGAGTGGATTGGTATCTTTGTTTCCAATCAATTTGGTTAAGTTCAATTGGCTCAACATGACCCCTTTAGGTCATGTTGGTCTAAGTCAATTGGGCTAGGTTGGGTCTACAATTGAGGCTTTGGTCAAGTTCCACAAGTGATTTGGAATGGACTTGACCCATTGGTTTCAATCAATTTGGCTTAGATCAAGTTTTGACACATTTTGACCCTTTAGGTCAAAATGGGTCAACTTGGGTCAAGTGGGCCAAATTGGTTAGGCTCAAATGTTTTGGTCAAGTTCAAACATAGGTCATGAGTGAACTTAGATCAATGGTTTCAATCAATTTGGCCTATGGTGGAATTTGGCTATGTTAGGTTTCATTTGGTTAAGTGTTGACTTGGTCAACCCTTAAGTTTGACTTGGTTTGACAATTTGATTGATTGATCATCCCATGATGATTGTTGATCATGATGAGAGGGATATATGAGTTTGGTTCAATCCAATTTGGTTAGGATCAAAATTTGGGTACTTTTACTTTAGGTCACTTTGGGTCAAGGGAGCCTAAGTGGGTCAAATGGCTTGGTCAAAGCTTGATTTGAAGTTGATTGATCTTGTATATGGACTTATGATTGAAATATAAATCCATTTACAAGTGGTTTGAAGTCAAATGGATTTTGATCCATTTGAAAATTTCATATTCAAAGGAAGAATATGAAGGTGTTTTAGGTTTGATTTTTTGATTTGGATTTTGATTGACTGATTGAAGTTTGGATTTATACATGAGCTCATGATTATAGGGTTGATTGAACCATGAGAGAAAATCAAGAGTTTGGCTTGATTTGAAAGTGATTTGACTAAGTTCAAGATTTTGACTTGAAAGGCTTAGATTGATTTTGAGTTGATTTGAGTTTGATTTTTTTGGAATTGATTTTGATTTTTATATTTCATTTATATATGTGAATATAAATGAGAATATAAATGATCATGAGAAAATTTCAAGGATTTGAAGTGGTTTAATCATTATTTAGGTTAAATCCATCAAAAGGGAATTTAAAGGATTAAAAGTAATTTTTTATTTGAAATTTAAATTTTGAATTAGATTGGATTGATGTATATTTATACTTCATTTATATATGAGAATATAAATAATTTTTGAGAAAATCCCATGAGTTTGAATTGGTTTGATCAAAGTTTTGGTTAAATCCATTAATGAAAAATTAAGGGATTTAAGGAAATTTTAAAGGTTTTAAATTTGGAATTTAATTTTTATCTTTGATTGGATTGATTTATATTTATATTCCATTTACATATAAGAATATAAATAATTTTTGAGAAAATCCCAAGGATTTGAATTGATTTGATCAAGGTTTGGGATTGATTTTGGCTAAGACCTTTAATGGAAAATTAAAGGACTTAAGAAAATTTTCATGAATTGAGAATTTTAAGTTTAGTTGGATTGATTTGAATTTATATTTCATTTATAAATGTGAATATAAATGAGAATATAAATGGATTATGAGAAAATCTCAAAGGTTTGAATAAGTTTGAATCACGATTTTGGTTAAATCCTTAAAGGAGGCTTAAGGACTTAGGCAAAATTTGGACTTAAGAATTTTTTATGGATTTTGATCATGAGTTTCAATCAAAGATTTCAATCATGGATTTCAATCATGTGTAGTTGATTTGAGTCTTGAGAAAATCAAATAGAATTGATTTGGAGTTTGACTTGAAAGAAGGAAAGTGAGGAATGGTTTAAGCTAAGGGTAGATTTTCCTAACACCCTAAGGCATGACCTATTCTATGCTAACTCTTCTAAGTCTCTAGGGTAGAGTGTCCACCTAATCACTAGATGTGTCTTAAGCTAAGAAGCTCTTAAAGTCTAAGAGAGTCCTATGTCTAAGATGGAGGGGTTGAAAGCTCATTCTAAAAATGAGGTCAACAAAGGGCGCCCAATAGGTGTGATGTGACTAACAAGGAACACTGCACGTATTGGTGTTGACCGAAACGATCAACAACACCGAAAGATCACGAGCACTAACAAAAAAATCTATCCTTAACCTAAGGAAAAGAAAGAATCCAGAGCCTAGTGCAATGTGGCTCTACTTATGTCCAAGACATAAGAGAGAGGGATGAAATCCACTAAGGGATAGAGTGTGAACCTTCCGCTAGGGAAGTAGGTTGAGGTCAGCCACAAAGGGATGAAAAGTTTGATTTGATTTGAATCTCACTAAGGAGAATGAGATTTGATTTGGGTTCCACTAGGGAAAAGGATTGAATTTGTTTTACTTTTTCACGTTAAAATTTTTGAGATGAACCTTGTTGGTTTGCAATAGGTTGTACTAAATAGAAGCCATAGAGGCTAAGACCTAATTCAGATTTACCAATCCAAATGGGTAGTCTACTAAACACATAGTAAGACTAACAAACCAAAAGGAAAATGCTCATAAAGCATTGTAAGGAAGAAAGCATAGTAAACTTACATCCTCCAAAGTAGAGGCCAATTATTGGGGTAATCTATTGGCAAGACAACAGATTGAACCCAACCTAAGACTGATAATTGAGTGAATGCCACTTGAGGACTTAGATCAGCTCAAAGATAGTCAAGGTTGATTTCATTTTTAAATTTTTTTATTTTGATTATGATGGATCCCATAGGTTTGCAATCAACTACACTGAGCAGGGGCCATGGAAGCCTAGACCTAACTCAGATTTACCAATCCAAAGGGAATAGTCTACCAACCACAAGGTAGGACTACCCAACCAAGAAGAAATGCCTTTTGGTATACAATGGTCGAGTCTTAAGAAGAAAGCACAGGGACTCACATCTTCTAGAAATAAGGAACCATTAGGTTGATCGTTTTTGTATCAAATCAACCTATCGACTATTGAGTGAATTCACTGGGGACTTTCAAGGATAGTCAAAGATTAGTTTCATTTTAGTTTATTTTAATGGATTTTTTATGATGGATCATACCGAGAAGGGGCTTATAGGCCTAGACCTATCTCGATTTCATCAACCAAAGGGAGTAGCATCCCGATGGGAGAACTATCTAACCAAAGGAGTGCCTTCGGGTAAATGATCAATTGAAGGAAAGAAAGCTCAAGGACTCACATCTTCCACTAGAAAAGATCACCAGGGTCAGTCACCTTGGGCAACAAATCGAACCCTACCTAGGGCTGCCTGTCGATTTGCAACAATCATGCCAGAAAGAATGTGTCATAATCTTACATCTTCCAAAGAAAAATGACTGTCGGGGTAACCTGTTTGTGGCAAAATAAATTGAACCTGACCTAAGGGCAACTACGGAGTGAGTACCGACTAGGGGATTTATCTTAACTCAAGTAGTCAGGCAATTCCTATAGAGTTCTGCTGACACTGCCCTAAAGATAGGATGCCTGCTTGGGAGAAGGGGCCCTTTGGGTGCTTGAATACCTAATCCACAAGTGAATTAATTTTTTGTTTGCTTGTTTATTTTAGTTTGTTTTATCGTGGACCCTATTAGTTTGTGAGGGATCAAATTGAAAAGGAGCTTATATCGCCTTAGACTATCTCGATGATCAACCAAGAGAGAATCGATCCATGGAATAGATTTTCCAACCACAAAGGTGGCTACTAGGAAAGGGGGATTGTCCAACCCAAAAGTAATCCAGGTAGTGTCAATATGGGGTCGCAAAGGACTTGATCCAAATAAAGTGCTCACATGGGATGGAGCCAGTAAAGGCTTAATCCAACACCCTGGAGAAAATGACATGGCTAGCCATAAATCCTAATAGGTATTCGATGTCCAACTCAAGGAGAATGTGTAGGGACTCATATCTGCCAAGAGTGGCGTACTCACCAAGTGAGTCGTTGTCAGCATAGCGAACATCAACAAACCTAAGGTGCCCATAAACAGCCTAGGAAGAAAGCTGGGACTCACATCCTCCTATAGTGGAACTCAGATAGTCTCTTTGGCTGACAAAAGCATCCGACCTAGGGTGACTACTAAGTGAATTCCACTGGAGGACTTATATCAACTCAAACATAGTCAAGAGGAAAGGAGCCTATGGGTGACTTATCCTAAATCTCAAATATGCTCAACCTAGTTAGCTCATGATGGCTAGTTCAAGAATAAAGTATGGGGACTCACATCTTCTTAAGCAAAGTCAATATGAGATAGCATGTAGACCCAACCTAGATCAGTTAAATGAGTGAGTGCCAGATAGGGCTTGCTCCAACATCAAATAGCCTGAGATAAAAGATTTGTGTTTATTTTGTGCATGTGTCAAAAGGAATAGGATGCCTCTGGGGGACTCTTACACCTACCTTAAAACACGCTGGGGAATTATGAGATGATACCACAGATGGCAACAACAATTCTCATTAAGAAAGGATGCCACTAGGGGACTCTTACACCTATCTTAGTTATACTAATAGAAATAATATGCCTTCAGGGTTCTCTCACACCTATTCTAAAAGCAATAGAAGATTGTGCTTGTGTTGTGAAAGAGCGATAGGATGCCACTGGGGGACTCTTACACCTACCATAAACACGTCATGGTGGATTCGGAAGACAAGCAAATAACACTTTGAAAGAAGAGAAGATTTGATGAATGGAATCAGATTTTGTTTCTTTTTATTAATGATTATTCTCAAACAAGTTTTATTTTATGGGTAATATTTCTTTAGATAGAGCCCATTAATTGGAAGCATGGGTGTTCCCCTTACAATCAATAAGTTGATAAGATCCTCCTAGGCCTTCTATGACAGGGCCTTAAGTGGGTTCAAACTTTCTTCCCATCTTTCGATAGGCAACAATTGGTCCCCTCTGGACTAACACAAGTTCTCCTACTCGGAAAGACCTAGGGCGGACCAATTTGTTATGAGCTTGAATCATTTTGGCCTTGTGCAACTCGAGGTTCTGGCATGCCTGTAGATGACTTTCCTCCAAACCTTCGAGCTCTTCTAACTACAACTTTGCTTTCCATTCCTCAGAGTGATCTTGTTACACAATGTTATCCCAATGATGGAGTTGAACTTAAAGGAAGAATGATCTACACATACACTTGGGAAAATGGGGAGTCAAGTTCGGAGCCCACTGCTTCAAATCCAACCTTTGTTCCACTATCGCTTGTTGTCATCAAGAGAGATTCCGATGAGAGTTTTGAATGCTTCAAAACCATTAGCTAGTAAATGGTGGAGTCTCCAATCTATACCATGTCTTCTAGCAAAGTTGTTGATCTTTGTGATTTTGAATGCGCATCATTATATAATTCGAGGCACCCAACCTATATACAATATGGCTCTGAAAATTGAAGAATGCGGACCTCTCGAGGGATGGCTTCACCCACTTAGAAAAGTAATGGTAAGATGAATCAATGCCCTTAGAAGAAGGAGGATCGATGAGACCTACAATGTCGATTCAACACTCAAATGGCCATGAAGCCAAAGTAGGTGTAGAATGTTGGTGGGGGAGGACCACACTGCACCTAACACATGATCTCTCTACATCCATGCAATCTATAATCATCGAAAGCCAGTAGTATCCTAGTCTTTTAATCTTCGTCTTCATCTTTGGACAAGATTGATGAGCTCTACATAGACCAGAATGTACCTCGATTACAATGTCGTAGGCTTCATGTTTGTCTAAACAACGTAATGACATTTAGTGAAAGAATCATCGGTACATGGTGCCATCAACGAGAGCATAAGAGAGAGCCCTCTATTTCACCTGATGGGCTTGTGATTTCTCTTGAGGTAGTTTGCTGATGTTCATGAACTAGATTGGAGGCAACTATTCATGAACAGTTGCCTCCAACCCTAATCCGCTAGTACCTGTCCTTTTACCGCACAAAGGGGTATAAAAGTGATATCAAACTAAGAGAGTATCATGGACCAAAGAGCAAGATGTTTGAAAATATCATGCGAGGTACTACAAAGGATTGGTTCAAGAGATCAAGTTCACCTTATGCATAAGTGTAGCTTTCAAGCAAAGATCAAAGCTAGGCAATGTTTCAATAGGTGGATACTTCAGAATCGATGATGAGGTAGTAGAGTGTTCTTTCCTTCATCATGTTTGGGCCAACAAAGCACCGAGAAAGTCATCCAATGTAGTAAAGATCTGGCCGCCTGATAGGTTTAGAACTGGCCCAACTACTTTGATGTCTTCAAATGCATGCTGGTACTTATCATCCCACTTGAACTTGGCATCTTATTTGACAAGTGCTGAGAACGGTTTGCATCTCCTTAATAGGTTTGAGATAAAGAACCTTAGATACACCATCCATCCTTGAAAGGATCTGAGTTGAGTTAAACTCTTAGAAGGTGGCATTTCTAAGATGGCTTTAATCTTTTCAAGATCTATTTCTATTCTCTAGTGTCGAACAAAAAGCTACTCCGAATGCACACTTCAGGGGATTCATTTTAAGGTTGTATTATCTTAACCATTCGAAAACCACTCTTAAGTCAAAGAGATGGTCTTCCTTTTCTCGCTACTAGATCATCAACGTAGCACTCATCCCGATGGATGAGTTCATTGAAGATAGTCATGGCCCACCTGTACAGCAGATTTTTGATCAAAGGCATGACCCTATAGCGAAGATTTTGATCGGTTCAAAAAGTAGTGTTTCTTTCATCTTGAGACATCTTGATTTGGTTAGCCATGATCCATCCATGAAAGAAAAGACTGCATGAGATGAGACGATGTCCACCATTAATTCTGGTATAGGAAGAGGAAACTCATCCTTAGGACATGCCTTCTTTAAGTCCTTAAAATCGACTTAAATGTGAATTTGGTCATTCTTCTTCATAACTTGGATGACACTAACAACTGCAAAATATTTTTTCCCGATGAAACCTGATCAATCGCTTTGACTTTAAAATGACCTATTGTTCAATTTTTAATCGCATGCCTAGAGCTTGCTTAATAGGGTAACTAGATCTATTACTAGCTATACTATGTGAGATAATCTGGCATTTCATAACTCCATGAGAATCTTTAAACTCACCAATAGCCTAACTAATTTTTTCTTCTTCATTCAAAGAATAAATTGATGTCGCAGGATTTTCTTCTATCCTAGATTGATTTCTTTGAGCTTGTCATTATTGAATGAATTTCTCTTCAAATTTTTGTGCCTTTGACTTGAGATCATCAATCATCGAAGTTTCTAAACACACATTCTCATAAGAGTTGGGGAGTGTGAGAAGAACCTATCGATTCAAATCAAAATAATCTAGGCATCTTTCCAATGATAGACCCAGAATCTCCTAGTCCTACTCTTGATTGTGCTTCCCTGCCTAAATTATTCCATAACTTTTCAAAATACTCTGACCTATGCTTAGACCACATGTCAGGAACCAAACCTTTCTGCATAAGATTTTGAACACAAGGAGAGTAAAAATCAAGCAGTAGTTCCATTAATTCTTTAAAAGTATCTTCGCTTGATGAGGATATACCCAAAAAGAACCTCTTCTACTTCATGTCACTGGAAGATTTAGGGATTTCCTTAACTATCAAACCTTCAACTTTCCTGTAAGTGAGGTAAGAGCTAAGGTTCCCTGCCTAATAGTTTCACATAAACCATTCAATACTTTGCTTTGCTTGGAGGCTCTGGTCTCTCACCTGTCAAAAGTCACCTCCAATGGAACCCACTAAGAGGGTTGTGGTATACTAATCACATTAGACTCATCCTCAGCTAGATTCCAAGTCTATGTGAATATTGGGGGTACTCCTATGAACTGGAACATGACCTCTATTGGCTGAAGGTCAACTAGGGGGTCTCCCACCTCTAGAATTATCTTTATTTCTGCCTTTGTCTCTACTTGGTGGAGGTTGAGCCATCCTACCCACATATCCATATGATGGAATGAACTATGGGTGGAATGTGATATGCATCTATTTCTTCTTCAATTCCTTTTCTTGTGTACTTGACTTCCATTTTCTTTCTTTTCATTTTTTCTTTTTTTTTTCATTTTCTTTTCTTTGTTTTGCATTTGAATTTTGTCCAAGTTCATGAAAGGGTGTTTTGAGGAAGATAGGTTGCATCCTCATAAATCTCAACCTAAAATGTTTTCATCTGACATTTATTTCAATCCATCTTTCTGAACTTGATGCACTGATGGTGAGAGGATGGAATGATCTGTTCTGATGTATCCAAGGCCTACCAAGCAAAGCAGTGAATGAAGTATTTGAATCAATGATGTAGAACTTGGCTTCAGTCTTCCAATTACCTATCTCCAAAGGTAACACTATAGAACCTAAAGCCCGCACCTTGATCATTGAATCCTCTCATCATCCCGATCTCCTCGAGTGTAAAATATGTTGATCCTCAACAGTAAGGGTCTTTAGACTCATAATGTTCACCATGCACCTGATCCACGAGAACTCCCAAGTTGAACCTCCATGTCAACTGTGATGTGTAGAGGGATAATTGTGCTCCAAGTCCCAGAAGGTCTTCATCTGAAGGTGATCCGGCTTCTTGTATAATGTGCTTCCTCACCTATAGCGGCCGAAGCTAAGCATATTTTAGATCAAGGAGAGCCTTGATTAGTGATTCCTCATCTCTTTGGATAAGATAAGGGCATCATATATGCTTAGCTTAGATGGCAACTTTCTTAGATGAGAAAGGACATTGTAGTCCACCTTCGGCTGGTCTTCCATAAGCATATCCAAGGGTGGAGCATCCTGTGGAAGGGCTTCTCGATCTTCAGTACAATGACTTGTTTCCCTCTATCTTGAGGTGTCAGGAGGTAGAACCTTGCCACCACGGAGGTTGACTTGATCTCTTGAGGCAAGGTGGTGGTTCTACCTGCACTTCACAGCTCACCTACCCTTCTCTGGGACTCAATTGATGATTCCAAGTCTATCTCAAGAGGTGAACCCATAGTATTCAAAGTTGGAAAGTCCAACTCAATAAAGAGGAAGATCAATTGTTATAGTTATTTAGACTTGAAGAGTTATCATTAGGAATAGAAGAAGACAACTCATCAAGAAACATAATTCAAACTAGCTTTATTCTTCAATTTCTTAGAATTATTTGGAGGTACAAAGTAGAAGTCAAGTAGAGTGAGTGGAGCGGGATTTGATGCCTTATCCACCGATACAAGAGTTCTACTAGTAGAAGAATAAGAGCTAGCTAAATGGAAGAAGTCGGAAGCCGCAACCAAGGCCGGAGGTCTGGACATGCGTGGTCGTATAAAGGGCTATCTCTGCATACAAATGCATCACCCGCTACTGAGCTCCCACTTTCCTAGAGTTGGCACTAGCAACTTGCAAACCTTCCTTGGTGTTGGAGGTTTGAGCTGACTCAGGCACCTGCAAGGAAAGCTTCTTGATCTTCTGAATGATCTTCTTAGAGATTTTGGACAAAGAAATGTCCCAACCTTCTTTAGTTTTGGTAGGATCACATGTATCCCCAAGGATTACCCTAATGGAACTGGAAGGTTGTTCCATAAGGTATTCCTTTGGGATAACTACAACCGATCTTGAAACTATGTTCAAGCTAATCCCTGAATGTGAAGCAATCCTCCAAAATGTGGCCTAGCATATTGTGGCAAAAGTTTGGATCATGACTTTTGCCTACTTCCTCCTCTAGGCTCAGTAATAAAATCATTTCTTTAAGAGATTCTTAAAGATTTTCTAATTACCTCCCTCTTAAAAGAATAAGGTTTGTTTAACTTATCTAAAAGAGTAGGTGGACCATACCACCACAGATGCATGCCATCATGGTATGGTGAGGTGGCTGGGCCGTGGAGGTGGGTGGAGGCCGATATTACCCCGTGGTGGCAAAGGAGGTGGAGGCCGCTAAGGTCATGGTCTCGATCGATCTCTAGCTGCTTCCCCTTATCAACCCGCCACCGCTCTTCTTTCATAGACCTTTTGGGATTTCTACTTTGGCAACCGATCTTGAAAAGGCAACTATTGGCCTCTCCTTGTACTACTACCTTGTTGATTAGCTTTTCAAATGTTTGATAGAAGCCCTTAAGCATGAAGACCATGGATATTCTTCAAGAGAATCTCAATGGCATACTATTCAAACAGCTATGGTTCGCACTTCATACTCAGGTTACACCATCGGAGAATATAATCAATAATTAGACTCATGGGTGTTGGCTACAACGATCACCTACAACCCTTTGTCGAGCTCCAACAAATCTCTAATGAAGAGTTGCTCTAACTCAAGAATGTCTTATAATCTGGCGGTTCAACATACCAATCAAAAGCAATACCCCATTATTACAAAAGAGTCTAAAGAGTAAAGCACTACCACTATTGCAACAACTAGCCCAAATGTGTTATATGTTGCCTCAATTTCCACCATCAAGCTTTTGAAGGAAGGAGGCACAAAACCCTTGGGGATATTGGATGGCATCAATTCTGGGTAGGGTCTACCCTTTGGAATCGATGATCCTCCTGCTTGAGCCAAAGCTTTCACCTTCGCTCAACCATGGATTTTAGATCTTTTCATGTATGGAGGTACTTTCCACTACCTTCCTATACACTAGTGCTACCTTGCTCAATGGGAGGTAGAGTCTTAACGGTCTAAGACATGCACTACCAGTCGACCGACATCAATTGCTAGATGAACTGGAGGGCTTGTTTTGAAGCACTACGCCTAACAAGTCCTCAAATCGTGCCATCCTATCAATCTACTCATCTTTCTCGCTTAATTGTTGTCGAGGTGATGGGTGAGCAGTGTCTCCTTGATCAACCTCATCACCTTCCATGGCATGCCCCTAAGAAGAGATCCTCTAGTATCACCATGCATACACCAAAGAATCCCCATCAAGTCATCTTTGTTGGGATCAACTTTCTCTTCATCAATCATACCCAAGATCTCCTTCTTCTCCATGAAATAATATGCAACTATCTCATCTAAGGATCGATTTAACTCAGCGTGTACAAATAATTTAGGCTGACCAGTGTGATCTCTATCATGCACTGAGAGGCACCGGACCTCACCTGTAATTGGGGAGTCAATCCTATGTGGAGTATACTCACTAGAAGAATGATACAATGATACTACGTAATAGGGTAACAATCCTAGGATGATCTCTACCACCGCCGCAACTAACTTTCATCTAGAATATCTATGATAATCACCATATCCATCCCCGCATGGTGAGTTGGTGAAGGAATGATCACGATGCTTCGGGGTCGCCACTCTTCCGCACACCACAATGAAGGTTGAGCAAGAGAGCTCACCTACCACAATGGGTGGTGTAGAGAGTAGGATCCACAACCGATCACCAATGCTTTTTCCTGGATGTGGCCTTCATGGCCTGGGATGGAATGGGTGATGAAAACTGATGAATGGCAACGTGTGAGTGATGGGGTGGAGACACCACTCTCTATGCAATGTGAACTCCCTCATGTGGTGGCCGTCCCCTCAGGAGAATACTATCATATGGTCGGTAGCGGCCGAGCTAGAAAATCAACCCGTAAGTGACCGACCGATGATCAACCTCATCTCTCTCTAATGTGATGTATGGGCCTCACAGCCCTCTCTGACGAATATGCCTCCACACATGGGGATAACTGATCGAAATGTCAACTCTAAGCAACCATATGATCGACGTACTTGGCATAGAACAGAGCGGAGGCCAGCGTACGACCTCCTACCCATAGAAATTGCTGGCTGCAAGTGCACCACTAGAAGAGGTGATGAACTAATCCTCCTGGAATCCTCTCTATCTGATCCTGAGAGAGGATGAAACTGGTTTTTCGTAACCAGTTCTGTTGATTGCTGTTTGGTTAGCCTCATTACCTGTGACTTTGTTGTATGTGTTTATATGTTGCCTAAGGTTACTCTTTGCTCTATTAGGCCTGTATAATTACTATTGTGATCTAGCTATTAATAGGTGATTGTTGCTTCTGATTGGCTTTCATCACTATGGGGGTGTTTTCCTTGCCTTGATGTTTCATCTGGGTAGGGGTTTTTGTTGGCAATTCATTCTCATGCTATGGTTGAATACTTAGGTGATGCTTCTCTTACAAAGGATTGGTGGCATCCCTTTGCCAT
This sequence comes from Cymbidium sinense, assembly GCA_021442155.1. Lineage (NCBI taxonomy): Eukaryota > Viridiplantae > Streptophyta > Magnoliopsida > Asparagales > Orchidaceae > Cymbidium > Cymbidium sinense. The sequence continues at coordinate 138,256,058 of CM038215.1, read as the reverse complement.
GCTGAATAGTGTTTCCTTTCATTCTATAGTGTATTTAGCTATTGCTTGGTATACAGATATTAAAAATCATATGATTTTCATCCAACGGCAGCTACCTTCCCCGATATGTGTTATGATTTGGATGATTTCAAATAATTTTGGTAGTAGCACTTGTGATGAACCTTCCTTTGAACTTTGATGCTAAGTGATGCCCATTCCTGGATGAGAAATTCTTCACACACTTCTAAATCTCACACTTTCATTTATTTTTTTGAATTTTATTTGTATCTCTTTACTTGTGCTAATTCCTTATTCTAGATTTATGAAATTGATTGTTCCCAGTTCCTTCTTGAGATGGAAAATGCTTCTCTCATCATCTCAAGCTTTGATGAAGGCTATCCACTTTTCTTTTGCTACTTTTGTATCTCTTGTTATTTTTTTTTCACTTTTCTTTTTCTTTTTTTTGGTTGTACTTATGGGATCAATTTTGTGATTGTAACTTTTGCAAATTCTAGTTTATTAAGGATCTTGAAATTTGTGGAATAAATTTTAAGGTTTCAAAAAAAAGATCATGGGAGACTCATCCATGGTAATCTAAAGCTTTGCTATGAAAGTGAAACTGTTGACCATATGGTTCTTGTGAAAGGGTAGATGAGAGGAGTGTGAGCTGACCATACTCAAATGTTGGGAGGCAAGTAAAAGGGGAGTATGAGGGAACAGATGGTGGATGAGAAACATGAAAGCAAATGAATAGAAGTAAAACTATAAGTAAAGTGGAATGTTTTCATCTTTGTGAGGATACATCTAAATCAAATGGTAAGTCTATCTTGATGATTTGTCATTCTTTGTTGATTTTGAGGGGAATTTTCTCAAAGTGATGAAATCCTAAGCGGATCAAGTGGGTATGGTCCGAACAAGGAAAGTCAGCCTGATCTAAAATTAAATCCATACCGTGGGGGAATGTAAAGACAAATTTCTAAGAGCAAGCCATTAAAACTATGAAAATTGGATTGAATCACTAACAGAAAAGAATGAAATGAATGAACTTAATGTTTCTATCTCCATGATTTTTGAATTTTGAATTTTGAAAATTTGAACCCACATCCAACAACTTTGAAGTGTTAAGGGGTTCAAATGATTTGAAGAGATTGAATGAAAGAGAAATTTGAATATGAATCCAAATTTTAACAAATTTAGGTATGTTAAAATATGGATTAAAAATTTTGATAGGATGCTTCCATAGGTTCATTATTGTTTTGAATTTGAATTTATTGATTTCAGGACCTTTCCCTTTAACAAATTTGGCTATGTTAAAACAAAGGTCAAATGATTTTGTTCTGTTTGTTTATTTAGAAATTTCACTTACTTAGCAAATTTAGGAATGCTAAATAAAGTGTTTGAGAATGACTGTTTCTTTTTGAAAATTTTGTTTTATTTTTGAAAAAATTTGGAATTCTCACTTAGCAAATTTAGGTATGCTAAGAGAGTCCTAAGTGTTTCATTTGTTTGAATTTTTTTTTTTGAGTGGTAGACCCTTAGCAAATTTGGTATGCTAAGGGATCCAATGTTTTTTTGTTTTGATGTGTTTTGAAAGTGAAAATTTAACTTTAACAAATTTGGTATACTAAAGGTGAAATCCCACTTGGCTTTGTGAAATGAAAATTTCATTTAGCAAATTTAAGTATGCCAAATAAAAATCTAAATGGTGTGTTCAAAAAAATTTTGATTTTGATTTTGGTTTTGATGGAAACTTCTCCTAGCAAATTTGGTATGCTAAGGGAAGAAGTTCCAAATGTTTTGAATATTTTGTTTTGATTTGAAACTTTACTTAACAAATTTGAGTATGTTAAATGAAGTTCCAAAATATATTTTTGAAAAGTTTTGAATTATGATTGTTGATTTTGAATTTGGATTTGGAAATTTTACTTAGCAAACTTGATTATGCTAAATGAAAATTTCCAAATGTTTTGAAAATTTTGATTTTGATTTGGAGACTTCACTTAACAAATTTGGGTATGTTAAATGAAGTTTCAAAATGTGTTTTGAAAATTTTGATTTTGGGATTTGGAGTCTTTACTTAACAAATTTGGGTATGTTAAATGAAGTTCTAAATGTGTTTGAAATTTTTTAAATTTTGAATTTGGAGACTTTACTTAACAAATTTGGGTATGTTAAATGAAGTTCCAAAATGTGTTTGAAAATTTTGAAATATGATTGATTTGATTTTGATTTGGAAACTTCACTTAGCAAATTTGATTATGCTAAATGAATTCCAAAGTGTTTTGAAAATTTTGATTTTGAGATTTACTTAACAAATTTGGGTATGTCAAATGAAGTTCCAAATGTGTTTAGAAAACTTTGAAATTTTTGGATTTGAAGACTTCACTTAACAAATTTGGGAATGTTAAGTAAGGTTACAAATATGTTTTGAAATATGATTGTTGATTTTGATTTTGAATTTGGAGACTTCACTTAACAAATTTAGGTATGTTAAGTGCAGTTCCAAAAATGTTCTTTAAAAATTTTTGAAATATGATTGTTTAAGTTTTAATTTTTGAAAAGGGGACTTCCATTCAATAAATTTAGGTATGTAGAATGGAAATCAATATTACTTTTGAAATATAAAATTTCTGTTTGTGTGTGATTGTTGCTCTTTTTTTTTTTTTTGAAAAAGAGGAATTCCAACTTAAAACATATGTGAGATATGTTCAAGTGAGATTTCTAATGATATTGTTTTTAGTTAGAATGAAATCTTTATTTAATAAATTAAATAAAATGTTCATATGTGCTTTTTGAAAAGTTTAATTTTATTTGAAAATGAAACTTCCATTCAATAGGTGTGAGTGTATTGAAATAGAAAGATTCATACGTGCTTTTGAAAACTTTATGATTATGACTGTGATTTTTGAAAAACATGATTGAACATTTTATTTTGAAAATGAAATCTTCATCAAAGTGAATTGAAAAAAGATGTTCATTTGTGCTTTTAGAAAAGTTTAATTTTATTTGAAAATGAAACTTCCATTCAATAGGTGTGAATGTATTGAAATAGAAAGATTCATGTGGCTTTTGAAAACTTTATGATTATGATTGTAATTTTTTTTTTGAAAAAGATGATTGCTCATCTTATTTTGAAAATGAATCTTCATCAAAGTGAATTGAAAGAAGATGTTCATTTGTGCTTTTGGAAAATTTGTTAGTTTTATTTTGAAAATCCTACATGTAACAATTAGAATTGTTAAATGAGGGTGATAAAAATTTTGTGAAAATATTTTATTAAGTGCATTTTGAAAAGGTGCTTTTGAAAAGCAAAGTTCTTTATGGAAGATTTATTATTTTAGATGAACCTTTCCTTATCATAAAATGATAAGGAGGAAGTCTTTAAAATGTTTCTTTTATTTAGATCTTTTCATTTTACCCATTGGAGAACCCAATGGGGTTTTAAGACCAACAAGGAATGCGTCCTAAAACCTAAAGATGTTGGCTAACTCAACTCAAGAATGAAATGAGCTAAGTGCCAATGAAGAAGGATAGTCTTGGATTCATACCAAAGTACAACCACTCGATACTCAAAGACAATGATCATTTACCAAAGATGGAGAGAGAACCATCCCTGGAGTCACAAAAAATATGGTGAAAAATTCTATAAGAGGGAGGAGTCGCCTTCAAATCGGTGAGAAATGAGAGAGGACAAGACCCTTATAGAAATTCATCTTGGTAAGACGTCACACAGATCCACAAATATACTTATTCAAGTGATCAAATACATCATCAAGGAAATAGTGTACTATCTCGAGAGATAGAAGTTGCTACCCTTTAATGGAACCAATCACCTCAATAAGGACTCCTAAGGATGATGGGGTATATATACGAGATTCTTCCCCTACTTTACATGAAAAGTAAAGTGGTTTATTTTAAATCAGTTCATTAAGTTCTATAGGGCAAGCCCCATATAATTACATCTAAGGATGGGATCCTAGGAAAACTCTCGATTAAGGTAAATGATCATTGTCTGAAAATTTTAATAGGAAGGACTATCAATCGATTGGTTTATTTTTAGAAGATCAAATGGGATTGATCAAAAGAGGGAGTTATTATCAAAGCCAAAATGGAAGATAAGTAGGAGATGCCCATGGTGCTAGCAAGCCTGAAGAGCATCCCAAACTATCCTAAAATTGGGTTTTACATTTTGTAAATTGATTTAGTTTGTTTAAGTTGAATTTTTCATTAGAATTTTAGGACTTAAGATTCCTTAACACAAGATTAAGAAATGCCTAAGAGGTGAGAATTATGCTTATGGCCCATAAAGGGGAGAAGAAACCTCAAACCTAAATCTAGGGAGCTTGATGAGGGCAAATACAACCTAAATCTAAGGAAAAAATGGTATTTAATTTGCCTCCAAGAGAGACAAACCACGACTTGGACTTACAACCATCGTGTGCCAACTAACTCCTCCTATGACTTTAAATACATATAGGCAAGTCTTTATGCTTATGCAAGATAGCTAGGCTGTTTTATTTAGAAAGAGACTAAGTCCTTAAACTCACTCCCTAAAGAGACTAGATCATGTAAAGGGACATGCTTCAAATGACCTAAATCTAATGCATTTCAAATTTTATTTTATTTTCATTTTGGACAATTATTTTTGACTCTGGCTAATAGGTTCCATATGACTAATGCATGAAAAATATATTATTGGCCAAAATCAACGAGCAAGGAGAAGGTGAGTTTCCACCATGACTCTCAAAGGTCAAGTTCTCGGCAAAGGTGGAAGCCCTCCAATCAAGAGTGAAATAAGATGCATTTGTGCATGATATTATAAAGAAATGCTCATCCAAAGGGTTGCTAATTTTTTTTATCTTGATTTTAAACCTAAGCTTTAGGTGAGGTTATGAGTTGTTTAATTTTATTTGAGTGTTAAGTTGGGTAAAAGATTTATTTTTCTCTAAAGAGCCTAATCCACATCCACCATACATAAAATAAGAAAGAAACTAGAAAAGCATCATGCCACTTAATGCAAAAGCTAAACAAATCATCAATCAATTTATAAAGCTAATCAAAAAAAAATAAAAGGTCATGGTTGCACCACCGACAAACCCAAAATATCAAATATGGGTAGTGAGCTCTACCCTTATACAACCTAATTACAAATGAATATTATAATTAAGCAAGGAATTCATTGTTATGGGGTCTTCAAGCTTTATTCTTCTTTCTTCTTTCTTTTTTTTCTTCTTTCTTCTTCTTCTTTCTTTCTTCTTTTTTCCTTTTGGATGGTTGGATGGGATCTAAGCTTCACATGGTGCATAAGATAGATCTTATGACCAATGCTCATCCTAATCCCCATAACAAATCATTCCAAAATCCTAATTATACAAATTTTTACATGAAAAGGAAAAGTAGAAATCTAACTAACACCTGCAAAACAAAGGTTAGCTAAAACACACCACACAAATCCCAAGCATGTATATTGGACTTATCACCCCACACATGGGTGACTAAGTCCACCTGGCCTATGGATTATGCTTAGGGGTATAAAGCACCTGCAAGCAAAAGCATTTATATTTTATTTATGATAGCCCTTAAGCACAATCCCTTGAAAAAAAGAATAGTTAGACTAAGAACATCCTACCATTCATTCTATGAGCATACACCCTAACATCTAGTCTAAAATATATATATCACAAAACAAAACATAACATCAAACCATGCACCGACCTAAACTAAGGTTAGAAGTGGTGACTTAGGCTAATGTGTGTGCTTTGAAGCTATGTGGCTTATTATATTTAGGTTCAAATTTTCTAAGTGTGAAGAACATGTTCAACTTAGATGAGGGTTTCATTTAAGTTGTTTAAGTAATTTTCTAAAATAAGTTCACATTTTAGTTTCATTTAGGTGAATGTTTTTATTACATGTTTTAATTAATCCTAAGTTTAGATAAACTCTAAACCAATCTATTAAAAAAGAAAGGCATTTTAAGATTAAATAAAATGAATCAAAATTCACATAACATACATTCATTTCTTTCCCAACATATATAACATGCATATGGATCCTAAGCATATCTATACATGCAAATGAGAGTTAACACACTTTATGATGCATGCTAAGTAATCCATTTAAGAAAATTTAGAAGTTGAATATGCATGATTTTTCTTAAGTAGAAAAGGTTTTATCCAAAATTTCACATACATACATGAAAGTAAGAATTTAAGTAGTACAACACCATTGTTAACGATGTAAGGTACAATACCTATTATACTTAAAGCCTCACAATCTCTGTTGTCACTAATATACCACTTTCTTAAATACAAACACATGCATATAAAGAAATGAAATAAAAGAAAGATGCAAAATTGTTTAATAGATTTATTTTGTTTATGCAATTTATGTATGGGTGTAACCCATCTTAGATGGTAGCATAGGATGAATTGGATATGAAATTAGTGAGCATTGATTTCAAATGAACCTTATATCTCACCAAAATTCCTATTCAAAACCATATCAATCATAAGAAAGAAAGAAAACCTATACTAATCATACCTTTATAATATTTCACATGCAAACTTATAATTAAAGTACAAGTAGCATACTTTTAGATTTGGTATTTTATTTATAGATTTTGAAAAGAATTTGGATTTTAGTAGTGATAATAGCCACTCATATTTCTACTTTTACAACACATGCAATTTGACATAAAGTAAATAATTTCATTGTAAAATTTAAATAATGAAAATATGAATGTTTTGATAATAGCATACATCTTAATATGTTGCGAAAGATCCAAAATAATGAAAGCACGTAAACAAAATCACTTTACTTAAATCCTAAAGATATTCTTATAGAATAAGAAATTTTAGAATAAATCAAAGTAAATTTTAAAATGATTTTTCTTGAGTTTAAAGTTTGATTTAATTTTGAAAATGTGAAATGAACTTATTGTTAACCCATTCACATTTGTTTGATATAATTTTAGATAATTAGATCCATTTTTATGAGTTGAATTAAGGTAGCATTATGACATAATTAAACAAATCAAAAGAATTAACTAAATAATTATAAGTCAATGAATTAAAACCCAAAGTGAATTTAAATTTGAATGTTAATAATGAAAAGGGCAATGTAATTTGTAAACTAAAAGTAATTGTTTAATTTTAGAATTTCACATGTGAATGGGATTTTATTTTAATTGAACTTATGATTAATTTAAGCATCTTAGATTAATTAAGTTCATTTTTAGAATTTTATTGATTAAAGGGATAATTAATTAATTAACCCTTAATTAAGAGAAGATTTAAGAAATTAAATGAAAATACCCAAAATTATTTAAATTTAATGCACCTAATAACCCTAATCAAGGTAAATCCACTAAACATATTATGCTTAATTAATGAAAAGGTTTAATGAGATAGCAATTTCAATTGAAATAAATTTCAAAAAATTAGGAATTAGGTCATCAAAATGAACCCCAAAATGAGATTAATTAAGTTCAAACTTTTTAGAATTTTGAAAATTATTAAAGGGATAATTAATGAATTAACCCTTAAAAGAAGATTAAGGGGAGAAGAGGGGGTTTAGGGAATAGCTTAGGGGAAATGCCCCAAAATTATTCCATAAACCTCCTACTTAGTGGATCTGACCTTAATCAACACTAATCATAGGGTAAATCCACTAAACATATCCTAATTATGCTTAATTACATGAAAGGGGTCATTAGGGAATGAGATAGCAATTTCCCCAATTGAACCCTCAATAAATTTCAAAAAAATTAGGGGAGGTAGAGGTCATCCCCTAAAATGAACCCCAAAAATTTGAGATTAATTGATGACCTAATTAAAGGATAATTAGCTAATTAAGATTTTCGAAGAAACCCAAATTTAGAGAAAAGAGTAATTTAAAATCCATTGAAATCATTTTTGAAATATTCTAGATGAAATTATCTTTTCATAGAATTTTTCCTTTTATTTTTCTAATTTTTCTAGAAAGAATTATGAATTTTAGAAGTTATCTAAATTAACTAGGAATTAATTAATGCATTTAACTAATCTCTACTAATCCAGCTCACGACGACGTGCATGGTGGCGCTTTTCGCCATGAGGACAACTTAAGTTGTCACCTCATAAAAGGTGGCATGCACGCTTATATTCCGTCGTTGATCAAAGATCGACGGTGAGGATCAGTTTATAAAGGATAAATGAGATCAAAAATGTGCTAAATAATCTCGGCCCATCCATCTAAAATACGGATGATGGCGAGATGAGCCAAGTTCTTCACCTTGATCAATAGAGATTGTCCATGATCAAGGGGAAGATCCAAGCTCGATCTAGCATGGAATCACACAAAATTTAATCCACACCATCTAGAGATAGACAAAATCCAACATCAAAATGATGAAGATTTCTTCACAAAGCTCCACACCACATTGAGTTTAGTGATCAAAAATTTCCATACCTCACCGGAGGTGATCACCGGCGCTCGAGATCGATGAGGTAGCTTCTTCTAGTGGAGACGAAGCCCTGTTGAAATTCTAGGCCTTGGGATTGAGTGGATCAATGGGTGGACCAACTCCTCCTTGCTTGGGCTTCAGCTTTGATCCAATAGAGCTCTTCCTTGCCTCTAGAACTTTAGAGGGAGCTTTTGCAAATTCGACTTGACCCTCTGATGGAGTGTGCAAGAGTAATTGGATTCAAATAGAGTGTAGAAAAATTGGCAATTCACTCTACCTCCCCTATTTTTGTACTATGCAAAATCAAGAAATAGGGTATTATAATCCTCTCTAAGAAGCTTGGGAGTGCTCTTTGATGATTGCTCTGGGTTCCTCCGCTTCAATCGACAGAGGGTGAATGAAAATTTCATTGAATTATGGGGAGTATATCTCCCCCTATGGAAATCTGACGGTCAAACCATGAGTTATTATTTTGATCCAATTGATGAGATTGGAGAAGTTGTTTAGGCTATTAGATCTTTGCACATGGTCGGTTTGAGGTCTTGAGTAGATTGCCAACCCCCATGTGCATCAAATTGGGCTTAAGAGGGAGTTTGAAAACTCAATTTTGAGCTAGGTGGTCGGGTTTGGTCTAGGGACCAAATAGGCTGACCCAAACCCATTAGGTTGAGTGCACCACTCATTACTAAGTCTCCTTGAGCTTTTAGGAAAGCCTCAAGTAATTGTGAAGAGGGAATTACCAAAATACCCTTGGGTTAGGCCAAAATGTGTTATATGGCCTAGGGGTAGAATGGACATTTTACTATTTTTTCACTTTAAATATATTAAGTATGTGGAGAAACTAGGTTTAGCCAAGTTTCATTGGATTTGGAATCCATTTGATAGGGTTTGGCTCATATTGACCCATTTAGGTCAAAATGGGTCAACTTGGTCAAGTTGACCAATTGGTCAAATTGGGTCAAACCATGGGTTGGTCAAGTTCATATGACCATTTGAAATATTTTTTGGTGGCTTTGGTTTGGTTCAATTTGGTATATATTTGGTTTTGGCTCATATGACTTCATTTAGGTCAAATGGGTCAAGTTGACCTATTTGACCCATTTGATCTATTTGAGGTAGGTCAAGGGTAGGTTTAGGTTTGGTTAGTCATATGGAGTGGATTGGTATCTTTTTTTTCAATCAATTTGGGCTAAGTTCAATTTTGGCTCCACATGACCCTTTAGGTCATGTTGGGTCTAAGGTCAATTCAAGTTGGGTCTAGTTGGCCAATTGAGGCTTCCATAAGTGATTTGGAATGGACTTGACCCATTGGTTTCAATCAATTTGGCTTAGATCTTTTGACACATTTTGACCCTTTAGGTCAAAATGGGTCAACTGGGTCAAGTGGGCCAATTGTTAGGTTAGGCTCAAATGTTGGCTTGGTCAAGTTCAAACATAGGTCATGAGTGAACTTAGATCAATGGTTTCAATCAATTTGGCCTATGGTGAAATTTGGCTATGTTAGGTTTCATTTTGGGTTAAGTGTTGACTTGGTCAACCCTTAGGTTTGACTTGATTTGACCCAATTTGATTGATTGATCATCCCATGATGATTATTGATATATGAGTTTGGTTCAATCCAATTTGGTTAGGATCAAAATTTGGCTCATAAGGATACTTTAGGTCACTTTGGGTCAAGTGAGCCTAAGTGGGTCAAATGACTTGGTCAAAGCTTGACTTGAAATTAGTTGATCTTGTATATGAACTTATGATTGAAATATAAATCCATTTACAAGTGGTTTGAAGTCAAATGGATTTTGATCCATTTGAAAATTTCATATTCAAAGGAAGAATATGATGAAGTTTTGGGTTTGATTTTTTGATTTGGGTTTTGATTGAGTGATTGAAGTTTGTATTTATATATGAGCTCATGATTGTAGGGTTGATTGAACCATAAGAGAAAATTAAGAGTTTGGCTTGATTTGAAAGCGATTTGGTTAAGTTCAAGATTTTGACTTGAAAAGCTTAGATTGAATTTTGAGTTGATTTAAGTTTGATTTTTGGAATTGGCTTTGATTGTTTGAAGTTATATTTCATTTATATATGTGAATATAAATGAGAATATAAATAGATCATGAGAAAATTTTAAGAATTTGAAGTGGTTTAATCATGATTTAGGTTAAATATATTAAAGGGAATTTAAAGGATTTAAAGCAACTTTTTAATTGAAATTTAATTTTTGAATTAGATTGGATTGATGTATATTTATACTTCATTTATATATGAGAACATAAATAAGTTTTGAGAAAATTCTATGAGTTTGAAATGATTTGATCAAAGTTTAGGTTAAATCCATTAATGAAAAATTAAGGGATTTAAGGGAATTTCAAGGATTTTAAATTTGAAATTTAATTTTTGCCTTTGATTGGATTGATTTATATTTATATTTCATTTATATATGAGAATAAAAATAAAAATATAAATAAGTTATGAGAAAATCCCAAAGATTTGAATTTATTTGATCAAGGTTTCGGATTGATTTTGGCTAAGTCCTTTAATAGAAAATTAAAGGGACTTAAGAAAATTTTCATGATTTGACTTGAAATTTTAAGTTTAGTTGGATTGATTTGAATTTATATTTCATTTATAAATATGAATATAAATGAGAATATAAATGGATTATAAGAAAATCTTAAAGGTTTTGAATAGGTTTGAATCATGATTTTGGTTAAATCCATAAAGGAGGCTTAAGGACTTAGGAATTTTTGATGGATTTTCATCATGGGTTTCAATCATAGATTTAAATCATGGATTTCAATCATGTGTAGTTGATTTGAGTCATTAGAAAATCAAATAGAATTTATTTGGAGTTTGACTTGACAGAAGGGAAGGGAGGAATGGTTCAAGCTAAAGATAGGCAGATGTTCCTAACACCCTTAAGGCATGACCTATTCTTGTGGCTAACTATTCTAAATCTTCTAGGGCTAGGTAGAGTGTCCACCTAATCACTAAATGTGTCTTAAGACTAAGGAACTCTTAAAGTCTAAGAGGAGTCCTATGTCTAAGATGGAGGGGTTGAGAGCTCATTCTAAAAATGAGGCCAACAACCATATATGCATTTGGAGCAAGCATATCCAAATCAAGCCAAAAGAAAGAAAGAAATGGAGCAAATCAAATGAACAAATGGAGGATGAAGAAATGAAGAATGAAGAATGAAGACCCCCATAATATTCATCATTTGTAATTGTAACTATTTTCTTGTAATGGATAAGGGTAGAGTTATTTACACGTTTTCTGTGACAAATACCCGATCACATCAGCCTTTTATTCTTTTGTCATAGCTTTATAAAATTGTTTGATGTTATCTTTAACTTACGCATTAGAAATAGCACGCCTCTTCATAATTTCTTTATGATTGATGTTTGTTGTATGGCCTAGATGCGATTAGGCTCCTAAGATAAAATTTAATTTTTCTACCCAAACTAAAAACTCATAACTAAACCTCTAAAATAACTCATAATATCATATAAAAGCCTAGGCAATAAATCAAGGTAATAAAATATTTAGAAACCCCTTAGCTGGATGTTATATGTGTAATATTATGCATAATCATCTTATTTCACTCTTGTTAAGAGAGGGCTTCCATCTTTGCCAGATAGTAATAGCTTAACCTTTAAGAGCCTATGATAAAAGAACACCTATTTCCCTTTTGATTTATCCCATAATCAACTTCTCATGCATTTAGGCATACAAAATCTCATAGTCTGTGTCAAAATAAAGAGTCCCAAATTAAATGAAATTTGATAAAAATTTGCATTAAATTTAGGTCATTATTCATACCCCTCATACTCTAATCTCTTAGGGAGTGAGTTTAAAGATTTAGTTTCTTTTCAAAATAATAATAGCCTATCCATCTTACAAAAAATATATGACTTGCCTACATGGATTTAAAAGGAGAAGTTATCACTGCCACTCAGTGATAATAAGTCCATGGGTGGTTTATGTCTCTTGTAGGTAAACCATATACTCACTTTCACCTTCAATTTGCTTTGGCCCTCACTAAAGCTCCTAGATTTATGATCGAGATTGATGTTTCTTACAAGTACAAGCATAAATCCTCACCTCTGACATTTATAATTGTGGAATTATAAGTCTTAGATCTCTAATAAAATTTCAAATTAAATAAATAAATCTCCTCAATTTCAAATATATAAAGCTATATGATAGATTGAGTGCTCAGCTTCCAAGTAACATGAGCACTTACTTATCTCCTTTGGCCGATAACTCTCCTTTTGATCCATCCCACTTGTTTTCTAAAATACAACCAATTTGTTGATTCATCTTTGAATTCTTTGGAGACAACAATCGTACCTTAATCGAGTATTCTTAAGGGATTCACTTCTTAAGATATTAACTATTATTATGAAAACTTTAGAACTGATTTAAATAAACCCTACTTTATTCATCCATGTAAAGTTAAGAAAATCTGATATTTGCCATCATACCTTAGTCATATTATTGCATTGTAGTGTGACTTATCTTCGAGATAGATACTATTCCTCAATATGATATCATTAATAAGTACACCTGATCCCCATGCAAATGAATCAAAAATTACACCAAATAGCTTAAAGAGAGTTAATGAAATTATGATTTACCCATATATATGGGAAAATCATAAAAGTAATTAATTAAGTTCCTTAATCTAATTAACCAATAATTGTTAGCTAATTGTATTAGGCCCTTTCATTTCAAAGGATCATTGCTAATTTACTTTTCAATTCATTTGTATATCATGTTAGCTCACAATTATTAGGATAATTACTTTAAGGCAACATAGGTATGGATTAATTAATGAATTTAATGTCTATTATAACTTAATTAATCCATAAAATAAACTTAATCATGCCTCATTAAACTAAATTAACTTACACACATGGGGATGGTTAGGATTAGCAAACTCCTTCTTACATTTCTTAAGTCAAATTAAACATGAAATTAAAAAAAATGACATTAAAGAACTTTGGTTTATTTTTAAATATTTTTATTTGGTATATTTGTCCTTAGGAACTAATTTGATTGAATGAAATCATATATTTATATTTGGTTATTCCTTTCCAATCATGTTAAATGTTGTATATCATTTGATTCATACATCCATCTATTTTCAAAATTAATTAAATTAAATGGTTTTCCTTTATGCTAAGCATGCATATATTGATTTAATTTAATATATGTGTGGCTATTATCACTATTAAACTCAAATGTATTTTTCAAAAGCTTATAAATGAATGGTAACATATGTTGTGATGTTAGTTATAAATACATAGGATATGCATGTGATTATACCTTAAGTTTGTGAGGTGAAGTCTCTTTCCTTTATTCACATGTTGATTTAACAAGCATGAATGTAATGGGTATATAGTTTTAAGAATTTAGATATAGCTTTAAATCATATACCTAACTAATTCCATTAAAGAAAATACAATATTTGCATGATTTTAATCTTCTTAATTATAAATACATGTGCATATACTTAAGAAAAATGAGTATATAGTCTAGACATCCTGGGAATACAAGGCTTTAAGTAGCCCCAAGGAAGTCATTTGATTCTCACTTCCCTGGTTAACAAAGGCATATACTTATTTATGTATTTTATGCATATATGTGTGTGTACTTAATTAGAAGATGATAATCATCTTTCTATCTAAAAATACATGCATTCATAATTGCCTAGTCATTGGATTAACTAATCATGTAACTTGGAGTTTGCTTTCTTATATTCTTACATACAAATTTACATATGATTGAATGTAATGGGTATATAGTTTGGACATCCCGAGAACACAATGTTTTAGCTAGCCCCAAGGAGGTCATTTCATTACCTCACTTTCCTAGTTAACAATGACACATACTAATTTAATTTCATCCCTATATATTTTTATATGAGAATTTAGATAGAATTTTAAACTAATATGATTAAATAATTCAATCACATTATAAAGAATATACATTCATCATATATGTATGCCAAAGATGTATTATATGTATAGACGCACTTAGGATTAAATCATAGCATGATATTTCATGATGGAAAGGAATGATTTGACATGTATCATGTGTTAGTAATTCAATTCAATTAATCTTAAGATGTCTTACATGTTAAATAGAGTTACTTAAGGTGAACCTAAACTTAGGATTAATTAAATCATTTAATAAGTCATTTATTAAAGAGAACTAAATCAAATTAACATGTTTTAGAAAGTGGCTTAAGGTAGCGATGAAAGAGTGAAATCCTCTTTTTCTCTTTATAACACTTAGTTACTAAGTGTAATCATATGAAATAAAAGAAAACATAAATTAAAATTCTCAAATAAATTAAATAACTTCAAGTGAAATCACCCTTTTATATTAAATGAAAGTCTTCTACACTTATAAAATCATAACACTAATGCTTAATTAAGACATACCACACAAGCCTTAACACACACATTAGAGTTAAGTCAACACTTATAGCTTTATGTTGGGTGCATGGTATAATATATATTTTATTTTGTGATGTATTATTTTTAACTGAATGCTAGAGTTTATGTTTCGTAGATTGGATGTTAGAGAGATATTAGCCAAATCATATTTTCTGTAGGAGATTGTGCTTAATGGATGCTTAAAATAAATATAAATGTTCTCTTTTGTAGGTTGCTCAAATCCCTAAGCATAATCCAAGTTAGGACACGTGGGCTTGATTACCCATGTACAGAGTGCTAAGTCCAAATTATAAATATAATTATGTGGGTTGTATGTATATTTAGCTAATACTTATTTTGCAGGTGTGGTTAGATTTACTTTTCTTATTTTTAATGTAATTTTGCATTAGGAATTAGGATTTGTGTTATTGGGGATAAGGATAAGCATTGGGTATAAGGCTTTGTCCTGGGAGGCCATGTGATGCCTTTGAAGTGGAGTAAACCAAATCAAATGGAGATACGAAGATAAAGACATGAAGACATGAAGACTTGAAGATCCCCCATAGCACTTATTCATTTATAAATTGTAATTATTCTTTCATATTCCGGGTTGTATAAGGGTAGAGCTCGGCTACCAACTTTTCTCTTTTTTTAGGGTTGTAATCCGACGCACTATTATTATTTTGTAATAGTTATAAAATTATTTGATGTTATGGTTAAATTGTACATTAGAAATGATATATTTTTTTTAGTTTCTTATGATTGATATTTTAATGTGTGGCCTGGATGTGACTCTTAGAAATAAATAAATTTTCTACCCAACTATAATTCATAACTAAAATTTTCTATAACTCATAATCTCATCATAAAGCCTAAGCATTAAATAAGATAATTAAAAGATTTAGTAACCCCTAAGCTGAATGGTTGAATGTTTCACAACATGCATATCATATTATTTCATTCTTGAAAATAGAGGATTTCCAACCTTGCACAATAGGGGAATGCTTGACCTATGAGAGCATCCCTTGTGGTGGAAAATACCCCTTTTCTCGTTGATTTAGCCAACAATCTTATTTCATCATGCATATAAGCATCAAAATCCTAAAGCTTTTGTCCAAATGAAGTGTTAAAAAATCAAATAAATTTTGAAATTATTTGCATTTGTAGATTAAGTCATTACTCATACCACTTATGCTCTAGTCTCTTAGGGAATGGGTTTAAGGACTTTAGTCTCTTTCTAAGTTAAAAATAGCCCAACTGTCTTACAATTTCATAAGACTTGATCACATGGATTTAAAATGGTTAGTTGCCACTCTAGGTGATTATAAGTCCAATAATCAGATGATTACTCTCTCTTGTGGAAGTGAACCTTATACCCATCTTCACTTATATTTAGGTTGTGCTTTAGCTCTAGCTAAAGCTCCCTATATTTAGGATCTAAGGTTGTTGTTTCCTTCAGGCTACAAGCATAAATCCTCACCTCTTAGGCATTTCTATAACCTTGTGTTGGTGGATTATAAGCCCTAGTAATCTAATGAAATTTCAACTCAAACAAAATAAATATCTTCAACTTCAGAAATGTAAAGCTCAATTATATGATAGATTGGAATGCTCACTAAGCTTCATAGTATCATGAGAATTCCCTACTCATCCCCTTTGACTTTCAAAAATAAGTCTTCTCCTTGAACTTTCTCATCTGACTTTATAAACATAACCAATCCTTTGATAGTCTTAACTTTGAAATCTTTGGAGATAATAATTGTCTACTTTAATTGAGAATATTCCTAAGGAATTCACCTTCCTTAGGATATAATTAACTATGGAGGCTTGCTTCCATAGGGAACTTTAGAACTCGGTTTAATATAAACCCTACTTTATTCATCCAGATAAAGTGGAGAAAAAATCTATAGTATATTGAAGACCCATCATGCCTTGGGAGTCCTTTATTAGGTGATTAGGTTCATTATAAAATAATGATTTCTATCTTTTGAGACATTGCATCATTCTTTAATGTTATATCCAATCACTTTAATAAGTACCCCATACAATTTGCATGGTGTCCCCTCATACACATCCGAAAATAAACACCACAGGGAGCAAGAATTCAAACTACACACATACCTTCCTCAAAGCATTCTGCACAGTTTGAGCTCCTCGAGCATTCCACCGCTGACGAGACCAACCTCCTAAAGAACTCGAGAGCCTAGTCTGTCCATGTTTCCAAAATCTTCACCAAACCTAAATTAACTTCTCCTACTCCTTCACCTCACTCCGACGAGCCGAAATAAATCATTTCTCAAACAATTCGATCACCGGAAGGCATCCTTAAACCAACTTTAGTGAGCTTTACGATGGAGTTTGGTCCATAGAGCAATTAGCGGGGAGGCAGCTCATGATTTTCTCAACAGGGCTTCGTCTCTTCAAGACAAAGCTACCTCTATCGACAGACAATCGGTCTCTAACTCCGGCAATGTAAAAATCTGGCAAACGTAGTTTCCCCCTTATGTGTTGGTCTTTTTTGAAGTGAAGTGTTATTTCATGCGATTTTCATCATAGGATCCCTTTAGGTTCTCTCCCTAATCATTTTGGATTCAATTTTGCCATCAAACAAGCTCTCGAGCTCGGATCGAGCGGTGGAAGGCAAATGGTGTTTGTCTTCCAGTGTTCAAGGGATGACGAATCATCGACCATCCATTCCACATGATTAGAATGGACGACCATGATTAATTGTGCAAGAATTTTTGATTTAATCATTTCAAAATCATGGGATTCCAGCCATCGTCAGAATCGGGCGGGGATAAAATAGCGTCATCGCCCGAGTCATTTCGAACAATTTAAATAACCTACCGGCATCGCGTGGGAAGATCGACATCAATCCATGGTGCACTTAAATGATTATTTAGACATTAAAAATATAATTAAATGGCGAGAACTTAAAAAAAACATAACTAATTATAAGAAAATCCAAAAATTACAATTAAACCCATTTTGGAAAGGCTAAATAGAAGAGAATCTAAGAAAAATTAAATCTCTATTTTTGTCCAATGAATAGTGCTTAACTAGGGTTTAAAGCTTAGACTAATTACCTTAATTAAAGCTTAATTATTTGGGTAAGTAATTCCAAATTTGGTAGGATAATTTTATGGGATGTCCTTTGCCTCCCTTAATTTCTTGGAATTATTGGCCATGTAATTTAAAGAATTTAAAATTTTAATCCTAATTACCCTCATTAATCAATTTAATATTTATTAAAATTGCTAAATAATAAAAATTAAATAATTTATGATAATTAATCACTGTAAATAATAGGAATAATGAGGGGAAATAATTAGGACCTCTTTCCTAATTATTTTTCTAAATGCATTTCCTTATGAGGGTAAATTAACATATGTAATAACTAGATATTAATTAGAAAAAATTAATAATAAGATAAAAATCAAATTAAACAAATGATTGGTTCAGATAACTGAAACATAATTCATGGGTTTCCTTTTATGTGTTCAATAATATAAAGTCATTAAGGAATTTATGGTTGATCCATTAGTGTGAAAAAATCATAAGAGTATTTAACTTAGATTCTTTTCTTCTTTAATTCAATTAACTCTTAAGTATGAGCCTAATTGCATTAGATTCCTTCAAGTGTATTGTAAATTTTAATTTCTCAAAAGTATATCATTGAAAGCTCATGATCAAGTAGTTAATTAAATTAAAGAAGCTTAGAAAGAGTAATTAAATTGATTGCTTAATGACTTGAACCTAATCAATCCATAAAACCTACTTAACCACTTTCCTTAAATATATTAGGTCACTAATGTGAGATGGGGTAAATAATAAGTATCATTTATCTCTTTAGGTCTTAATGATTCAATCACCAAAATCAAATTTCATAAGAATTTCATTAGTCTTAAGGAATATTTATTTGGCTTGATTGTCCTTGACTTAATGTAATTGAATATGTTATGTGGCAATGTTTAATTACCTCTTTTCAAGCATCATAAATGTGCATGCCATTTGTGTCATATATTCATATTTTCAAAAAGAATCAAAAGAACATGATTACATCTAAGTTATATATGTTGGATAAATAATATTATATGGTGTAACTATTATCACTAATAAATTCTAAATTATTTTTAAAATTATAACATAATGATGAAAATTTAAGTTAATGTTGGCTATAAATATTCAATGAAGTTTACATTATAATTTTATAATGGTAAATGATTGCTTTATTTTTATGATTTATGTGTATGTTTATAAATGTTTGGAATTAGTAAGTATATATGACATCAAATAGGCTTTTCAAGGATGTCTTAGATAATCTCATTTCCTAGTTTAACAATGGCATGTACTTGCTTAATTTCATTCATGTGTATACATGAGCTAGAATTTGGGATTTAACTTTGTTTTACATGAATAAAAATTTGCCATTATATAATCTTTGCACGATTTTCACTTTCATGCTTGTGTATATGTTTACATGTATTTAAGTTAGCAAGTATATAGTTGTACATCTCGAGAATATGAGGCTTTAAGTAGCCCCAAGAAAGTCTTAGATAATCTCACTTTCCTAGTTTAACAATAGCACGTACTTAAATCTCTAATACATGTGTATATATGCTTAACTAAAAGATAAAATCTCTCTTTTCTACCAAAACACATGTATGAGAATCATCAAGTGTGTAAAAATGTAACTATATGTATAATTATGTGTATTAAATCAAATACCATGAATAATAAAAATGAAAAAATGTGTATGCTATTGATGATGGAAAGAATTGGTGGAATGTTATATATGTGCTAGTGATTCTATTTTATTAATCCTAAGACACCTTTCATGTTTGGATAAGATTCTTTAAGACTAATCCAAACTTAGGTTTAATAAAATGTTTAATAAATGATTCACTAAAGAAATCAAAGTTATAATAACACATCTTTAGAAAATAACTTAGGATAGGGATGTAGGGGATCAAACCTCTTTCCTCTCTTTATAATAACTAGATGTTAAGTATGCATCAAATGAAACAAAAAAATTAATGTAAATTAAAATTAACTAATCTTGTCAATAATTTTAAGTGAAAACTCCCCTGATGTTTAACTTAAATATCCTAAATTTTAGATAATCATTTCAAAGCCTAGTTAAAGCATACCCAAACCTTGCTTAGAATACTAGTCACTAATTCTAGCCTTTATGTTAGGCCAGTGTATGTTGTGGTGTACTATTTTATTTTATGTTGTAATATGTTTTAGACTAGATGTTAGAATTATTTGTGCATAGACTTGATGGTAGGTAGTTAGTAGCATAATGATATTTTTTGCATGAGATTGTGCTAAAGGGGCCGCTAAAATAATAAGTAAATATAAATATTCTTGCTTGCAGGTGTTGCTTATGTCCCTAAGCATAATCCAATTAGAACATGTGGGCATGCTTACCCATGTGCATGATGCTAAGTCCAAACATGTGAAATATAATTGCTTGGCTTGTAATAAAAATTACAAGCCAAGTGTGGTTAGATTTATTTTCATAAATATGTAATTTTTGTAATAAAAATTGGGATTAGTGCTATGTGGTTTAGGATATGCAGCAGCTAGAAGGAAAAAACATAGGAGGCCATATGAAGCCTGAAGCAAACCAGTCCAAAAGAGGGAAGAAAAGGCAAAAGATTGAAGACCCCCATAGCATTCATTGTAATTATAATATTCTCTTGTAATCTGGGTTGTATAAGGTAACGCTCGACTACCAAATTTCTTTCTTTTTTGGGGTGTACATTGGTACCCACTCAGCCTCTTACTCTTTTATGAAATTCATATGTTTGATTGTTGTGTTTCGATTGTGCAATAGAAATGACATATTTTTCATAAGTTTCTTAAAGTATGATGATTTAATATATGGCTTGGATGCGGTAGGCTATTTAGGATAAAATTAAATTTTCTATTCTCACTAAATAACTCATAACTAAATTTTAATACAACTCATAATCTCATCTTAAAGCTTAGGTTCATAATTAAGATAAATAAAAGATTTAGTAACACTTTAGCTAAATGTTATATGTTATCACACTATTCATATAATATTGTGTCTCTCTTGAATAGGGAGGGTCTCCATTCTTGCACGATAAGGGATATACTTGACATTTGAGGGCAATCTCTTGTAGTGGAGAACACCTCTTCTAGTTGATTTAGCCCACAACTTTATTTCATCATGCATATAGACATAATTGTCTCAAGCTTTAGTCCAAAATGAATGTGTCAAATGGTGTAAAAGATTATAAATTTTTGCATTTGTCTAAGTCATGTTTTCATGCTAGTCATGAGTTAGTCTCTTAAGGAGTGAGTTAGGGATTCTAGCTTCTTTCCTAATTAAATAACCTAGTTATCTTGCATCTACATAACACTGACCTATATAATTTTAAAGCGTAGGAGGTGTTAGCTAGCGGCCACTCCATGTAGTTGTAAGTCCAAAAGAGTCGGAATGTGTCTATCCTCTCTTGTGGAGGTAAACCATTATGTCCTATTTTTCTATTAGACTTAGGTCATGCTTTTAGCTTATGTTAAAACGTTCTAGATTTAGATTTTGAAGCTACTTATTTCCTTCAGGCTACGAGTGTAAGTCCTCACTTCTTAGGTATTTCCATAATTTTGTATTGATGGACTATAAGTACTAGCATCATAATAACATTTCAACTTAAACAAAAAATAAATTGTCTCTTTAAAATATGCAAAGCCTCCACTAGCTCTTTGGGTTTCTTACTTATCTTATCCTCCATAAATCCATAAATAAGTCTGATTTCCATTTGATACATAATCTTGATTTGATAGTCAATTCTTTGGATATTTATTGATTTTTAATCTGTTCTTAGGAAATTCTTATTTCCTGATATGTAATTAACTTTGAAAGCTTGCTTCCATAGGGAACTAAAAAATCCAACATAAAAAAAATCTTGTTTTACTTCTCCATATAAAATAGGGGAAAGATCTCTGATACATACGTAGACTCATATGCCTTAGGAGTTCTTATTAGGTGTTTAGGTCCATTGTCGAGTGATATTTCCATCTTTCGAGATGGTACATCATACCTTAATATCATACCCGATCACTTTAATAAGTACTCTTAAGATCTATGTGGAGTCCCTACGACTCCAAATTAAAACACCACAATAAATATTTATTTATTTTGATCTAAATCGAGCCGAACACAAGTTGTTCGTGAACAACATTTTTTGATAGCCCTAACATTAACTAGGAAGGCATTTTTTTTATAATTTCAATCTTTGTTTTATCAACTTCAATTCCACTCACCTAACAAGGCCAAGAATAATTTTCTCTCTAATCATAAAGTGACCCTTCTCTTAATTCAATACTAAATTTTTCTCCTCACATCTCCTTAAGACCAACTCAAGTTTTTCTAAGTAATTTTAAAGTGAGAGTTCAAATACAAAAAAAAAAAATTTATCCATAAAAACTTCAATGTAATTTTAAATCAAATAAAAAACAGACATCATATAACATTGATATATAGTAGGAGCATTACACAATCTAGAAGGCATTCTTCTAAATGTAAATTTGTCATAAGGGGAAGTGAAAGTGATTTTTTCTTGATCCTCAAGTGCTATCATAATTTGATTATACCTAAATATCCATCTAATAAATAATAAATAGATGTCGTGCTAACCAATCCAACATCTAATCAATGAAAGATAAAGCAAAAATGAATTTTCTTAGTGGCTTATTCAATTTTATATAATATATACAAATTCTTCAACTAATAATAGTTTTTGTGGGCATGATTTTAGCTTACAATTCTCTTCTATCGAAATTTTATGTAAACAAATAGGTGGGATAATTCCACTAATATTAGTAATGTCTAACTAAAAGCTCTTTTATATTTTCTAAGCACACTCATCAACTTATCCTCTTAATTTTCATCCAAATTTGAAAAAAAAAATTATAATATGTAAGGTTGATGATTTCCTCAGGTAAGCATACTTCAAATTACTAGAAAAAGTTTAGTTCCAACTCTAATGCTTCTAAGATAGATGACTTAAGACTACAAGAACTAACAAACACATTTAAGGGTTGAAATGTTTCCTTAAACTCTCTGAGTGCAGCTCTAACAAATGGAACATACTTATTCTATTCCTCGTCCTCAACTAAGGCTTATTCTAATGACTCTTCAATTAATGATGTCTCTAAATCTTCAACTACACTCTCATCTTTAAGCCCAATATTATAGCACTCTCTAGTTTAACAAAAAGAATTTTTTAGAATTAAAAACATTAAGCATACATTTTTGAACTTATATTCTCATTCTCAGTTTTCCTTTTTATACATCTATCATAATCCTCCTTATCACTAAGAAAGGTCTTCCTAAAATGATAAGGGTCTTCTTAGGTTCTTCTTATCTTTTTTTTTTTTTTCATGTATAATACAATGAATTCTACAGGAAATATGATTTTATCAATTTTAACCAACACATCCTCTATAATTTTTTAGGATAAGTTAAAGATCTATCTATTAGTTAAAGGGACACAATAGTGGGCTGGATTTCTCCTAATCCTAATTTTTTAAATAAATATAATAACATTATATTAATACTTGCTCTTAATCACATAATGTTTAAAAAAAATTATATTCTATAGTGGTAAATTGAAATTACATATATCTTTTAATTTTTGTGATAATTTTTTCTTAAGTACAGCACTACATTCCTTAGTCAATGTCATAATCTCATTCTCACCTAACTTTCTTTTATATATATATATAAAATACTTTTTATGAATTTTACATAAGTTGGCATCTATTCAACGTCTTCAACAAATAGAATATTAGTTGATAACTTTTTAAATACACCCAAAAATTTTTAAAGACTTCTTATCAAGAGTTTGCATTTAGAGTCCTTAAAGAAATGGCTTCTCTCTACTTTCTCTTTCTCACTCATTTCAATTTTTGTTTCTTACTTTTTCTTAGCAATATTCTCTAAATCTTCAATTTTATCTTAAAGTTTCTCCTATTCAAACTTTATATATCCTAACACTTTTTCACTTCTAATTTTCATTAATTTATATTACTCTTTACCTTTTTCCTTTTGATGATCACTTAAGTGTTACTAGGCAAATTACCCTCATGTTAAGTTGTTAACAAATTGACTTAATTGAATTTTCAAATTTGTAATAGATGCAGCTTAACTTTATAATTGGGTCCCAATTTACAACACTAAATTTTCAAGTGAAGCCTTTTTATCCTTAGATTGATTTTGAGAAGGATACCTTAATGGAACTATAAGTCTATAATTTTGATTTTTAAATATTCTATTATTCAAATTTCTTATATTCCCATGGTGTTTAAGATTTGAATTATTATTCCATGAAAAATTAATATGATTCTTCCATGTGGGATATAAGTGTTTGAGAAGGGTCATGGGCTACATAATTAAGCATTTTTGTACTTTGATCGCTAGATTATTCTATCTTAAATGCTTCACTATTCTCGCTAATAGGATTGCTAGAACTAAAACTATGACGATTCTTTGAGATATTAATCTTCTTATATGATGCTGATATTTGTAAATTTAAAATGAAAATTGCATTAAAATTATGAATATTAGCGACCTTCTTAGGGTTTAGTCTATCAGATGGCCACTAAAAATTATTAGTAATCATTTATTCAATCAAGGCATAAGCTTCCTCAAAAGATTTTGATATAAGACTACCCTTTAATATGACATCTATAATAATTTTAAGTGATCTAACTAAAATATTATAGAATACTAAATAATCAACCAACCAGACAAGAAATGATGATGACATTTTATCAATAAATCTTTGTATCTTGTCCAAGCCCCATAAATTGATTCATTGTCTAATTTAATGAAGAAAGTGATGTCATTCCTAAGCTTAGAAGTTTTCAAATGTGAATAATATTTAGCTAAAAATTTCTAAGTGAAGTCATTCTAAATAGTGATATAACTTCGAGGCAATGGATTTAACAACATCATAGCATTATCTCTTAACAAAAATGAAAATAACCTAAGTCTAATAATATTATCGTTAACCTTATTATACTTAAATGTGGCACAAATTTTTAAAAAATTTCTTATGTGAGTAGTAAGATCTTTTATTGGTGAACCCTGAAATTGATAATTTTTAACCATTTAAATAATTAAAGGTTTAAGTTCAAAATTATTAGCTTCGATTGCTAGTCTATTAATGCTTTGATAAACTCCATCTACTAAGGGTGTAGTATTATCTTTAAGTGGATTAGGATGATCTACGTCTCCAAGTTAATTAGTCATTTTAAGAATTTTGAATTTAATTTCTCTTTCTTTCCTAAGTCTTCTACAAGTTCTTTCTATTTTAGAATTAAACGACACAGATCTACATTATTATCACTCCATATAAAAAATAGTTAAACATGCTAAATTAATAAAACACAATATGAATTTGCAAACAAATTTTATAGAACTAACTTACAATTACAAAACATTATAACAAGTCTAAAATACTTAATTGCAAATTTAACTAATATAATTCTAACAACTAATTACACTATAACATAATTAACAAGTTGAATTAAAGATATATTAAAAATATTAAGATTAATTTAATTAAAATTTTGCTAAGATCTCCAACAATAGTGCCAAAAAACTTGACTAGGCTAAACAATGAATGCAAATGCACATGCTGTTCAAGTAATATAATAATGAGTAAAATATCATTTCCACGAGAATCTATTTTCAAATTTTACTAATTTGAGTACTAATCTAATGTTGTCCATAGTTTTTATCCAACAAATTGAAAATTTACTTACGTCAAATTTACTTAAAATTATAAAGGCTTCTTTGAAAATAAGATTTGTACTTAATTATAAAAATATACTATGAATTTATGACAACTTGACTATTTATATGGACTTTATATTTAAAAAGTTATTTTGTGTTGTTCTCAATCAAGAGTAATTTTATTCTCTTATCTTTATTGAGATCAAAAATACCTAATCACTACAATTAATTAGTTATATTTTCATATACTAATAAAAATAAGTGGTTGTATTTTTTATCATCTTCATATATGATTGTAAGTCCTCAAATATTAGTTTGTCTCCCTAATTATTATTTTAGGACTCTTTTAATATCTCTGAATCAAACATGATTTTTTAAGTTTATAATTACCTAGAGCACAACTAAATTAAGCATGAAGAGAAAATAAAATAACATATGAATCACATCAACAAACTTTACTTCAAACTTCACAATACTTTATTCATAAAAAATAATACAAGGTTTCACAAATTCAGAGTATAATACACTTGGCTACTCATTTGAGAAGGAAAGAACAATAGAATTTCTTAATTGTAGAAGAACATCAAAAATAATAAAGAGTAAGAAAAGATAAAACAAAAAATTCAATCTTCTAAGTTCTTCTTACTTCTACCCCTTGCCTTTCTATATGAATCTTCCCCTTTTGGATCTACTCTTTCTTCAAGTCCATATATGCACACTCTCAAACACTTATCATAGGAAACATAATCACCAAAATTCTCTCTAATTACAAATGACATTTTTATACTTGTCATATCCCTCTCTTAAAAGTAATTCCAAACTTACCCTTAAAACTCTGTAAACTGACGACTGACAGCACCGTAGCATAGTACTTTTTGTCTTTCTATTAAAAATGAAGGGATCTAGCAGTGTGGCACTAGTCCTTCAGTACAAAGGTGCTTTGGTTATTATCTTCATGCAAATTTTAAGACTTTATTAGTCTTCTTTTAGCACCACGATATTGCTCTAATAGCGCCATGACATTGGATTTAATGTCATGAGGTTCAAATATTTGATAGGTATAGCGCCTTACTGTTCTTGATCCAAAACCACAATGTTGGATTCTCTGTCTCTGTACCTAATTCTTTAGTATTGATGTTGCCACACTGCATTGCACAACGCCTATGTGATACCCTTGAAATTTTTGACTTCTTCCTTTTTTGAGTTCTCGCCAGAAATACTAAAATTAATAAAAACATATAAAATTCAGTAATTTTTTTGTACTTATTACTTTTGCACATATTTTATATTTTTTAGAGATATTAATGAAATACTCTCTCTAATCCCCCTTTCTCTATCTACTTGCCCAAACATCCATCTAATTCCCTCGTTTTCTTTATCTTTTTCTCTCTACCTCCTTAAGCTAATCTCATGAGTAAGACCTAATCTCACTTATAGACATATCGAGACCAACAACTTGAATGGCACAATGATGTGGAGTAGATACCACAAATAAAAAGCTAAGCACTATAAGAGGTAGTTCTGCAGACTAAAGATAACTCTATCAACATGGAATACTAGCTAACCCAACACTCTGCTACTCATCAAGACCTGAAAGAAATGGAGAAGTGGATCACTCTCCTAATCCAAGGAGCAATATAATGGGTTTGCCGAGAGAGTTTGAGGTCGAGAACATGAAGATTCTCCACTACTTTATCAATTACTAAGTTAAGTGCAATATTTGGGCTCTAACCTTAACTCCTTGTTTGGATGATACTTTATTTCACACTGGCAACAATGAAACATTGCCCTAAAATAAGAAGGAAATCCATAATTGGCCAACACATTTTCTAAGTGAATCATTGAAGCTAGGCTACCACCGAAGTTCAAAATTCTTCACATGGAGTCTTATAAAAGAATGTTTGAACTGATAGACCATGCCTCTTAGTTTAAGTCAACAACTTCACTACTGATTCTTGATTATTTGCGAAAGTATCGTCTCTTCTTCACCATTTTAAAGAGTCAACATTCAGATATTTCTCATTGCTTCTAGTAGACATCATCACTTCTTTCACTGAGTTTAAATTAATATTCATAGCCTAAATCTTCGGCACTTAGAGGCCACTCAAGAGCTCATAAACACTACCACATATGTGTTAAGAGTCATGCAAGTTCCTTGGAAAGTTCATTGTGTACTTCTATAAGGTGACTCTATAAGTGAAGGATTTAGATCCAATAGTCACAAAAACAGCTTTCATCTGAGGTTTGAGATAGGGACCATTCAGATATTGCTTAAACATCAAAAGCCCAAGACTTTGAATGAGTTGCTCAAGCTTGCCAACAACTATGTCAACACAAACGTGCGACGAAGTTGCTCAATTCTCAACTATGACTTGATAAGAAGGAATGCCAAAGAGGCAAGATCTTCTGCCAATCACCTCACATATTGGAGACTAATTGTGAGTGCAAAAGTAGATAAAAAGTCACACATCTTTTGTAATTGCCTATACCATCGCCCTTAAAATGTGTAGTAGGAAACCAACATTAAGAGCTAGACCTCCAACTCTACACCATAAGGGGTTGCTTGGTTGTAGGATTTGAGCAGGATTTAAGCAGATTTAACTCAAATCTAGCTAAACGGTCATTTTGGACAAGTTAAATACACCGCATGATGCAATCCGCTAAAATCGACTTCAAATATTAAATCCCGGATTTACTAAATCCTGATGGTAGACAGATTTACGGGATTTAGACAAGCAAAAGCGGATGAAAGGTGATGGAAGGAAGGATGACGGTTACCTTCGTGATGCCTCGCTTCTACATGCGCGGAGCAGAAGGGGGAAAAAGATGGGGATTCGAACACCGAAACCCTGTCGATGCTTTTAATAGCGAGAGCACCCTTTTTTATTTTTGAGGGTTTCACGTAGATGACGAACAGGAAGAAAGATGATTTGTAACTCAAAGTTCATTTCAACCTTTCATGAGGTAATTCGGAAACATACAGTCCGAATTTTCTCACTCCCTAAACTTGCTTTTTCTATATTTCTCGTGTTATACCCATCTTTTGATTTCTTATGATGTTATTATTATTAACATAATTATTCAACTAAATGACTAATTAAAAATTGATATCATATTAATAATTGATTAATTAAAATGCTATATTAAATTAATATTATTTTTATTTTAATTAATGTAATTAATTTTTTTAAAATTTTATTAACTAATTTTTAATTAATATGTTATTATAACCGAATTATAATTTAAATACATTTAATTACAATTATTAAAAAATTGTTAATTAACTAATTGATGCTAAATTAATAAAAGTTAAACTATTGATTATTAGGTTATTAAGATAGCACACTTATTAATAATATTTTCTCAATTAAATTAGATATAAATATGTTAATTAAAAAATAAATTAATCCAAATAAGTAATATTACTTAATTATAATTATTCACTTATTACATAAATATTATTATTTTAAATAACTTAATGAGTTACAAATTAAATATTAATTAGTCAAACTAAGATTCAAATATACTAAATAAATATAATAAATCATAACTTCCTAATAATTATTATTAAAATCATATTTGACCTAACTAACTTAAATTCTAAAGTAAGTAACCAAATAGTTACTCAGGATTTAACTCGATGTAACTTTTATCATATTAAATAAAAAGATTTAACCAAGGATTTAAAAATTGGACCGCGTTGGCCAGTTCAATCACAAACATATCAAGTAGCCAATCTTACTTTTTTTTTTTTTTGAACATTTGAATGAATTTATTCGTAAATTCATACACAATATATGTGTAAGGACTTGAACTCAAAACCTCTTGGTTAAAAGTCAGATCTCTCAACCAATAGACTAAGTTCTATTTGATGTATTCTTTTTGAAAGGATTCCTCTAGAAATCAAGACTAGAAGAAGGTTGAGTTGCCACCGCCTAAGGTGTACGACAACTTGAAGGTTTGGTTATATGCTTTTTAACCATTTATTCCATGCTTTCTAGCTATATGCATATTTCTTTGCACACATATTAATGGAATTCTAATCGTACAAAGCACACATTCTAACTTGTTATTCAATGTTAACGTTTGATCAAATGGTTTTATGTATCAGACACTGAGCAGAAGCTCTAATGGCATCAAAGCCGGCCCTCTCATCACAAGGAACAAATTAAACAAAATCAATAAAACATATGAAGAAAGGTCTTCTTTTTTTATCAATTTTATTTTCATCGACAACTTTTATTAGATCCCATTTCTATGTAAGTACTGAAGCCTTAGAAAGAAATATTAGTATCATGTTTTCTTGCAATATATAATGAGTAATATGAGAGATTTTATAATGTGAGAAAATTGACTTAGGATATATATTTGCTCCAAAGATTTGATCAAACAAGACTTGTACTTGATAATGGCAAAAACTAATATGTAATAATGTTTAAATTCTTTAAAAAATCAGTATTTATCTTCTGAAAAAAAAAACCATGTGTATCTAGAAATGAATCATAAGATTGGTGAAATCATGGTTCAACAGTGAACCAATCTTTCAGCTAATGCAATTTAAATCTAAAACTGTTTCTACATAGTGCCAGTCAAAACCCATATGATCTTATAAAATGATGTGAAGAGCAATCGTAGTAAATCTTGTCAACTGAGAACAAAGTAATCCAAGCTCAAGAGAACCCATAATATATACTAGGATTGATTTTAGGTGTTGTAATGTTATTAATGGTCCAAAATACTTAGTTCAAAATATATGATCCATAGGGTCACAAGTAATTATGTAAATATACTTATGTTTGGTATCATTATTTCTTTGCCCTCTTTGTTCTTTATGTTGCCCTTTTTATTATTGTTTCTGTTGAAAGTTATGTCTTAGATTAGCTACTATAGGCTCTTACTTAGTAGGAAGTAATGCAATTGTCCATAGTTTAATTACTTTAAGTCACTAGTCATTAGACTCATTATTGTTTTTAAATTTATTGTTTTGAAGATGTTTGATTTTGATTGATTAGTAAGTATTTGCAACTTGTTTGATAATTATTTGCAAATGATAAACTTGAATGAGGTTTTAATTTGTAACATTTAGATTATGTATTTTATGTTAACATGGAATCATCTAAAAATCCATCTGTAACTTTAACACATAATGTTCATGAAAAAATTGATATTGCATGGAATCATTTCAGTGAACTTAAAGATCATATTGGAAAGAAATAATATAAATATATGTATTGTGGAATTGTTTATAAATGTAGAGGAAATAATAGAATGAAACAACATATTATTGTAGTGAAAACATCTCTGCATGTAAAAAAGTTTCTCTTGATGTACGTTATCAGATGCAATAAAGTTTAAAATAAATTTCTTAAAAAAACACAAGAAGAAAAAAAAAAGAAAATGCAAATTTATATCATGATCTAGTCATTGAAGAAGAAAAGAGCTTATAATTCTCTCTCCAAAACTTTAAGTTTAATTGCTCATGGTAAAGGGGTACAAAAAGATAAAGAAAGGGAAAATTAATGAAATAGAAAATTACTTTGCATCCAAGATAAGATCAAGATCACAGCCATTTCTTGAGGAGTATATTGACATCAAAAGATTTTTTTTATTTTTTTATTGATATATATACATAGGGAAAGCTGTGTGCAATGAAAATTACAAGCATGATTTGGGGAGGGATCTTTTACTTATATAGCAACAAGAAAAAAATATTCACTGTGCTAATTTGTCTTTAGCTAGATGACTGTTTACTTTCGTATTTCTATAAGTGCATTGAACTCATCATTTGCACAGAAGGCCTTTGATGCAGTTGCATCTATTAAGCTTAGTTATCAATTATCATCTTATTATAGAATGTGAGTGAATTTATTGACAGATTGCAAAGAAAATTGTAGGTAATTTGTTGAGTCTTATAGGCATACTTTGAAAGAGATGAAATATACTTTAATGGCTGATGGATAGACAGATAATTGAGGCAGAACTTTAATCAACTTTTTAGTTTATTGCCCATGTGATGTTTCATTTTAAAATCTATTGATGCTTTTGATATTAAAAAATATTCACCAACATTTTGTGCTTTATTTGTAGATGTTCTTGATGGTCTAGAGAATGGCGTATAAGTAGTAAATGATAATAATGCTAACTACAAAAAGGATGAAGAGTTATTGTAAGAAAAATGGTAACATCCACTGGTCACCTTATGATGCACACTGTTTGAATCTTATTCTGAAAGATATTAGTACAATGCCTCATATTATTGAACTTGCAAAAAAGTATCAAAAGTGATAATTTTTACTTATAATTATGTATTTATACTAACATGGTTGTGAAAAAGGTTTGAATGAAAAGAGATTGTGCATCCAGAGCAACATAATTTGATACAACTTTTATTATAAGCATCTATCACCAATAAATATTATATGAGTTCAAAGTTGTTTTAAACCATAAAAAGAAATGAGGCAGCTTCTATTATCCTAGATTCAAAGTTCTGAAATGACTGATTTATAGTGTCAAAGTCAGTTAAGCCTTTGATAAGATTACCATCTCTTCTTTATACACTTTTATTTCCAAGCATAAAATATCAATATTATTAGTTGAAGCAATACTTTACATTGGCCAATAATTTCTAAATAGTTATATGTTACTTTGAGTAGTTGATTATAATGAGAAGCCCTTATTTGGATATATTTATGATGGTATATATAAAATCAGAAAGGTAATAAAAATATGTTTAGGAATACAAAGAGATTGTATAAATCATATACTGATATCATTAAAAAAAGATGGGATAGTCAACTAAGACAAGGCATCCACAAGCTGTATATTTTTTTAAGCCCCATTTTTAATCTGATAAAGGGAATTATTGTCATAAACCTAAGATAATGCAAGGTTTGGTTGAGATTATTGGAAACAAAGATATATGTCCTAAATCTATATTGACAAATAAGGTGGTTAAACTTTTCCATGACAATTTAGAAAGTTTTGGTAAGCCAATAGCTCTGACTATGCCAAAGAAAATGCAACATGATATATTTAGATATTATAAACTTTTTTTTGCATATATTTACTATTCAATTAAATAGTGTCACCTTCTTTACATTAAGTATTAATTATTCATATCTAGATAAATGGTGAAAGATGTTCATCTCAAAGTGCTCTAAATTTACAAAAATTGGCTATAATAATTTTTAACCAATCTTTTTCATCTTTGGGACATGAAAGAAATTAGAGTGTCTTTGAGTAAATTCATACAAAGAGAATAAATCATTCGGAGAATCAATGGCTAAATGATCTTGTGGTATTTTTATTTGGAGCCATAGATCTTAGGGGGTACTTTTGAAGTGGTTGAGTACAACATTAAGAAATAATGTATTACCTTGAAAGATAGAGACAAAACCCTACAATGGACTCAATTATCTAATAAGGACTTCCAAGACATAAGGGTTTACATATACTAGAGATCATTTCCTTACTTTATATGGATAAAGTAAAGTAATGTTTATTTTATACCGGATTCTTTAGTTCCCTATGGAGGCAACCCCTTGTATTAATTACATCCTAGGAAATGAGATTTTTAAGAATACTTTTGATTAAAGTTGTCAACTAATGTCTCCAAAGATTTCGAAGACTGATAATCAAAGGATTGTTAATTGTTAGGAATCAAGCGAGAGAGTTCAAATGGAGAGATTTCTTTTTAGATTCCAAAGAATATGTAGGAAGCACCCATAATACTAGAAAGTCTAGTGAGCACTTCAATCTATCTTATAGTGAGGTTTTATATTTTTGAAGGTGAAAATTATATTTATTTGAATTGACATTTCATTAGAATATTAGGCTTAGATTCCAACAACACAAGATTATAGAAATATCTAAAAGTTGAGGATTTATGCTCGTAGTAAAAGAAAAATAAATAGCATATGAACCTACATCTAAAGTGCTCTCGAACAAGCTAAAAGCTCGACCTAATTCTACTAGAGAAAAGTGAGATATGTTGGTTCACTTCCACTAAAGAGAGTGAACTGATTTCGATCTTCTTGTCTTATAATTCCTAGAGTGACTGCCAACTAACATTTTCATACAACTCAAAACCATTTAGATTAATAAATATATTTTGATTAATTAAGAAAATAATTTGAGATTTACTATTGATAATAATCACACTATTTAATTGAAAGACATACAATCAAGTGCAATATTTTAAATTTAAATTTAAAACATGAGTGCATGAAATAAATAAAATACATATTTCTCAACAATTAAAGCAAAGAAATTAAATATTACTAAATAATTTATTTGGCTTCATTAATTCCTAAGGACATTTACATTAAATAAACACCATTAAGCCTAATGAAATTTGTTAAGAATTAATTCTTAAAATTTGAATCATTTAATCCTAAAAGAGAAAAGAAACAATTCAAGTTATCCATTTGCCTATCTATATTCATTAAGTGATCTAAAAGTAGTTTAGATGATTTTTATGATTTAATTATGGTTAATTAAATATTTAATCAAATTAAGCCCAAAGAGGCTCATAAATTTAATTAAACCTTAAATACAAGCTCAAACATTATGAAAAAATTATTGAAAATGTATAAATATAAAGTAAACATGCATTAAAAATTTTTAATGTAATTAAGTTTAAAATTAAGGATTAATTAAATAAATGAGAAAATACAAAATCATTAATTACTCTCAAAATACCCCAAACCAATTGGGGATCTTAATTTTATTATAAACCTCTTAGTTAACTAAACACAAAAAGGGTTGGGTTAAAATTTTTGGGGAGCTACCCTAATTACTATGATTTTTCTTAAGTTAGGTTATTATTGATTTATTACTTAAATAAATGCCTATTTAACATAATTTTGAGAAATAATTATAACCAATGGTCCTAATTAAATTCTCTAATCACCCTCACTATTTTGATGCTTAATCAAGTTTCATAATTAATTTAATGATTTTTCTAGTTTTAAATAATTATTAAATGTATAGTTGGTTAATTAAGATTTGAAAATTAATATTTTATAAATTACTTAGCAAATTAACTTTAAAAAATTATAGGAGGCAGATGTCATCCTAAAGAACAATTATACTAAAGCCCAAGTAATTAAGGCTTAATTAAGCTAATTAAGTAAAACTTCAAATCCTAATTAATCATTATTCACTTAATAAAAATTAGGATTTTTATTTTTCGTAAGTTATCCTCTCTCTAAGCTTTCCAAATTTGATTTATTTGTAATTTTAGATTTTCTATAAATAATTATGATTTTTTAAAGTTTTGACTATTTAAATTCTCTCTTTCTTGATTCCATATGGTTTGAGGTAGAGCCATACTATACCTTACACATTGTGAGCTACTATGAGGATGGAGATGAGGTTGTTGTAAGAGGCGGTCGATCGATGGGATCAATAATTCCAGGACCTAATTTAGGACTGAACAAATTTCAATGGTTCTATGATGGATTCAAACTTAAATGGACTGATGGAGAATGCATTGATGACAATTCCAATGTTGGGCACTTCATTACTTGATTCCATGAGTGGATATTGAATATGAAAATTGGGAACATGAAGGAAGAATACTCAACTGGAAGTGATTTCTCCTTGGAGCTTCCCATGATCAATGATCTCTACATTGGTTCATACAACCAGTATGTGTATGCTCATATTGCAAATTCTAAAGCATGCTCTGTTTGCCTTGCCGAAGTATGGAGGCCTCGTAAAATTCTATCTTGATGAGAAAGACAAAACTGCTTCAAAGATAGAGAATAATGGTGGTGATTCCATGAGGATGGAAAGAGACAACGAGTTACTTCGGGAGCGACTTTGTAGCAAGGTAGTGTTGGAGAAGATGATGGTCGGATGGTTTCTTTTGTTCTCAATGAAGAAACAAATACATTTTAAGCTCCAAGACCCCGCTAATGCCCCATTGGACATAGCGGGTGCGAGGAAATGCGAATGTGAAAGTATATATATATATATGTGCTTGTGTCTTTCTTTGTAGGTTTCAAGACCCATGCCCCAGAGCGTGGCGAGAAGGCGATGGTGTTACAAAACTGCTTCACGCTTCAATGGACATAGCAAGCCAACATCTGTTAGATGTCGCTCCCCATAATCAAAATGCTGCCAAAATTTTAACTAAATTTGGACTTAGAAAAAAATGAATATGTATATTGCATTACATTTCTCTTTTTCACATTTCAAGACCTCTAATGCCCCATAGGGTGTAGCGGGTGTGAAGACGGT
Source organism: Cymbidium sinense (assembly GCA_021442155.1). NCBI lineage: Eukaryota > Viridiplantae > Streptophyta > Magnoliopsida > Asparagales > Orchidaceae > Cymbidium > Cymbidium sinense. The sequence continues at coordinate 138,220,171 of CM038215.1, read as the reverse complement.
TGTGATGTCATAAGACACTTGAGATAAATTTGTGAAGATGATCATTAGGGCGTACTCGAGAAAGCTAAAACACTCCCGATGCAGTCCCCTACATGAGGATGACGCCGGGAGGTTGAAATTTCATCAACTTTTTTTTGGGGATTTAAACTCAAAATTAATGGAATGTCAAACTAATTATGAAACCTAAAGTCCTAAAGAAATGAATTGAATATTAAATATTAATAAATTTGAAATGAATTTGAAAGTGACTTGAGTACAAATAAAATTAAAAATCATATTTCAAATAAGAAAATAGGGATCAAACTCAAGTGAACTTATAAAACAAATAAACTTGAATTCCTTTGACATACATGACTCAGAGAAACTTGAAATAAATTTGAAGTACAGTTATTAAATAAATATGATACTTGATCTGGAGTTGAAGATAAATTCATATTGAATCTGAAGTTCTTTTTATGTGAACTAGTCATATTTAATATCAAATGAAACAAGCATTTCAACTGAATATTAAATGACAAATGATTAGCGATAAGTTTAAATATCCAATTCGAAATTGAGAATAAAGTGTGCAAGAAATTTGGTAGCTTTCTTATGAGCACAAATTCAATTAGACAACTCATGATTAACCATGAATGTGGCCTTTAAAAGGATCATTAGGATCTTGTGCTTAAAGTCAGGTTTGAAGTACAAGAGATTAATTAAGTGCTATTTTTAAGTTAAAGTAAAAATCAAATGAATTTCAAAAGAGATTTCACTAAAGACGAGCAACTTGTTGGCAAGTATAACTAAAGCTCATAAAAGACTACAAGCCAAACAATATCTAAAATTGGAAAATCCAATAAGTAAGCTACTTGAGAGTGATATTTTAAATTATAATCTAGAATCGTAATTCTTTATACAATCGAGATAAGGCGATAAACTAAATCTTTGCATGAATGAAGGAGCTTTCCTTTAATACAAAAATTAAAGAAATTTATTTTTAAATTATGATTTTTAAAATCAATAAAATCACTAATTATGTGAAATTATTTAAGCTATAAACACCTACATGTACTCGGACATAGAGATTTAAAATATAAATTTTAATGTTTGAAAAGGTTGCGCAGGCTAAATTAGAAATAATTAAATATTAATCTGAAAAATCTAATAAGATATTAGATCAATTTATAACGTCTTCTACATGCAGATTCATAACACATTATCTGGCGAGAAGGCGTTATAGCATTCTTAAATACACCCATGGGACATTATCTTTGGATGCTTAAATTCAATCGAGGATCTTTGTATGTTACTTTCAGTTTAGTCTTGGGGTAGATGCGTTAACAAAACCTAAAAATCTATTATAAAAATTTCAAATCAGTAAAATATCTAAGAAACTAATTCTATCGGATGACGGTAGATCTAATCCTCTGTTAGTAGTTAAACAGAGTTGATAGGATCTAAAACTCTTAAGCATATCTAAATTAATAAAATTAACTCAAATTAAATATCAATATCTAAAAATTGCTTAAATGAAATTTAATCCTTAAAAGCTTAAAACAAACTAAATCTATTCACCTCCTGCAATTATTTATCGGGAGTAACAAACTAAGAAAACTCTAGCTCACAAAGGAGCTAATGTCAAATCAAGTGTTCTTATGTTCACTCTCAATCAATCTCTTGCTTGAGGGCGTGGCTTTCCTCATTTTCACAGCTTGTGAAACTTCACGATGATGTAGTTATGAGTCCTAATTGGGTAGCTTGGCGGTGCTCTATTATATTACGATCACGACCGTAGTCTATATGCTCCCCAATAGCTCTATCATTTGAGTTGTGAATCATAAGGTATACTTGATAGGGCAAACAACCTTCTGTTAGCTAAGGTAAGCTTAAGACTATCTCCTTAGATAAACACCACCCCAAGCCTACAAAGATTTCTTGGATGACGTAACCCATGTGTCACTGATAAGGATCCTTCAGTTAGGTTGGGTCGACTACCTCCTTTGACTAAGTAAACTAAGGACCATGACGGCTCGAGGTGACGGAACTATGGGATCTACATCGAGCACGTCATCATTCCTCCAATCATCCTGTTAAGCTGAAATGATAAATTTCATAATCTTAAAATTCTAAAATTTCATATCTTTGCTACTAACGCAGCTCGAAAGTTCTCTCATTTATTGGAATAAGTAATTAACTATAGAGGCTTGCGCCTATAGAAAACCTGGAATCAGATCTAAAGTTCCTCACTAAATGAGGATGAAATCTCTGGGTAGTGTCTTATCTACTATTCCATCCGCCTTATGAAAATTACATCAACACTCTAAATCATACTCTCTTCAATTCAATTTGTCGAGAGGTTGGTGGCAAATTTTAGAGCCCACGCACACTCATCGCTTAAGAGAGATAAGTTAAGTTCATGGTAGGAGGAAATCAACATGGGTCTAATATTGTCCATTAGTGTGGGATTAGCCATGAACAAAGTTACATAAGTGATTGATGGATTCAAACTTATTGAGAGATTGGAACAAACATAAGATTTTAACGATGAGATTATTGAAGTTGAGCACATTGGACAATGTTAAGAGTTTTTTAAGTTATGCCAAAAAGTTGTCAATGAAGTTGCTTAACATTGATTGATTATATAACTTTCTTAGTTTCTCAATTGATTTGGGATTTCACAAAATAAATGGTTAAGTAATGTTGAGTATATTTTGGGAAATAAGTGATCAATTTCCTTTAACAATAACTCTCTTTTTTACATGTCCCAAACCCACATTGATCATCACCTAGCATGAGCCCATCTCCCATCCTTTGTTCGATGAGTACATCTCACCATTTTCATTGCAAAACCTCCTCTCCCTGGTTGCAAAGCATTTCAAACATTGATTCCAACTTGATTTAAACTAAATTTGAATTAGGTTTAACATGGGTATAAGCTAAGTTTCAAATTAGGTTTAGGTTCAAACAAGCTCAAAATGGTTCAAATTCGAACAAGTTTGAGCTTGTTTAAAATAACTTCAACTTAATAAGTTTTACACAAATACATAAGGTTATTTTCTATTGGGTTAGTTTTTGTCTAAAAGGCATCTCAAAGCATATACTCCCAAATAAAAATATAGAAGGTTATGAGAGAAAAAAAGTCATAAAGGGGCTATTTATTTTGAATACATTGAGATGTAAAGTAAAGTAAATATATAAATTTTAGCTTTTTTTGCCTTTGGCATGATAAAAAGTAAAATTTCAAAGTAATGTAATGTATTTAGAATTTACTAGAAGATTATATTTTGGTGTATTTGAAATTGGCCTAAATCTGGGCAAATTTCAAATATCATAGTCAATGTAAAGTGTTATGCCCACTTGCCACCTATTGATCTCATTTTTGGATAAGATTAATATCATTCCTAATCTTAGTAATTAGGTCCCCAAGTCTTAGATTAGGAGTTCTCTAATTAGGCACTTAGGACACTATGCTTAATGGCTAGTTAAACAAACCAAAATAAAATAACAAATCAAATTAAACTACAAAACTCGAAACTAAAATCAAATTTGAAATCGAATCAAACTCATTATACTAAAGTGAAAGGCTAGGTCATCTTGATAGATCTTTTAGGGCCTATCCTAATCCAATTAGATCAGATGAACCCAAAAGTAAACCCAAATTTAATGAAACTCAACATAAATTTAAATCAAATATATTTGAATTGAAATCTAAATTCAATTGACATAGGTTAAGGTAATTAGATTGATTAACTCAATTAATCATTTTAAGCTCAAAATCACCTAAGTAGAAAAAAAAATAAAATAAATCAAAATTAAACTAAATTAAATTGAAACAAAAGCATATAATCAATACATAAATATAAATGAACTCAAAAATAAATTTAAATGAGGTTCTAAGTGGCAAATAGTTTGACCTAGAGTTGATCCATGTGAGCCCCATTAAGTCAAAAGTCAACGAACCAAAATTTAGCCAAATTGAATTACTCCAAAGGCTCAAAACCATCAAATAAATATGCTTAAATACAAGTATAAATAAATCTGAATCCAATAAGCTCTCAAATATATTAATTGAACCACTTAAAATAATTCAAAATAAATTAAAATTAAATGAACGCATATTCAAGTAATTTACCCAAGTTGGCCCAAGTAGACTTAATTAAGCTAAATTCAAAATAAATTAAAATTAAACATTTAAATTTATCTTAAACTCATATATAAGCATAATTCAAGCAATCTTTGGATCTAATTAATTCAACCAATTTGATTAGTTGTCCTAAATGAATGCATATTAACCATTTAAATTCAATTTTGGTAAAACTTGGGTCAAACCCAAAATTAATCTAAATTAGATGAAATAATTGACCAAAAACATTCCAAATAATTCATAAAACATGATTGAAATATAATCTAAACATAAAAATAATAAATTGAATCCCAAAAATCAACTTAATCAATTTTGGTCAAAGTTGGTCATTAGTCAAACTTGGGTCAAATTCAAAATTAATCCAAATTAAATAAAATTAATCAATCAAAATTATCATAAATGATTAATCAAACATATTTGAAGTCTAATCCAAACCTAACATGACCAATTAGGCCATGTGAACTCATTAGATCCACTTTGATCAAAGCGAGTCAAAATGGGCTTAAATCATTTTAGGATCAAATCAAGTTAAATTAATTAAACTCATATGAATGAAATGATTAATTTGTTATAATTAAACCTTACACCCAAAGCCAATAAGTCAATTTGGGTTACTTAAACCCAATCCAACTTATTTGGGTCCACATGAATTGACATAATTCAAAATCTAAGTCCAAATTGGATTTTGGCAACCTAAAACCAGCTAAGCTCCCTAATGCAAGAGTTGAACTTCAACTTTTGTGGTTGGATCAAACCAAGTGGAAAGAAAGATTAAATGCAAAGTAAAAAATGTAACATGCTTCCAAACTCTTCAATCTCTCATCCTTCCCTCCACCATGCCTTTTGCTTGACTTTAAGATAGTCTACAATAAATTAACCACCTCCTACATCAAGTAGGAGGCTCCAATTCCCTATGGTCAGCCATCTCCAAGCTTCACCAATGGGGAGGGGGTTTGCCATCTATAAAGACACATGCTTAGCCTATTTTAGAGAGTTTATGCATTTCCTACAGCTTCTGATAACAAAAGCACTCAAATCGAGCCATTCCCCACCTTTCCCGACGTCCAGAACCCAAATTTCAATCAAACTCCGGTGAGGGGTGACGACACTTGGTGGTTAGAGGGATCGGAGGGGAGGAAAAAGCTCATATTCACTCCAAAGCTTCGTCTCACATTTATGAGCGTGTTCGAGTGGACTTGATCGTCGGACATTAGATCCGACAAGGTAATTCGTCAAACTATAGCCAACCAACTCGGTCTCCACGGTTTGTGAAGTGAGATTGCTCGAAACTAGGATCTACCCTTAGAATCTCACCTTTTGATTTACAACCTAAACGTGCTAAAAACACAAATTTTCGGTGAGAAATGCCAGAAATTGAGCCTAAGGGGCGACATCAATGCCATCCGCCCCTCTCTATTCGTCGGTCATGGGGAAGACTGTGTGAGAGCCATCTGGCCCCATTAATTGGGACGGGCGGCAGAGATTAGAACGTTAAAAGATTTAATTTCATCCCTTATATCAATAAATTTGATATGGATCGTCCGATCTTTGATCGGACAGTCAGATCTACACCTGTGATTTCCCCCTTAATCCATGCGGATTTTACATGGACCAACTCGCGGTTGCCACGTGTAATGGCTTGCACCATCAGCGTCGCGTGGTGCTGACTAGTTTAAATAAGAAATGAGAATTTTTGGAATTAAATAAATGCTAAAAAAGCCTAAAAGTTCAAAAAAATTATAAAAAATAAAATACTCAATCATAAAAATTTCAAACCAAGATGATGAATGAATTAGGAGGTATTGAATTTCGAAGTTCGAATGCTTATTTTCATGAAATAATTCATTTAAAGCTATAGAAAATTAGAAAAATCATCAAATTAGTTTAAACCACTCTAATTAACATCAAATAACCTTTTGAAAATAATATGATCCTCTGAAGTTAAAAAAAATCATTTAAAATTTGGGTTTAATAAATCATTAAAATTAACATTAATTAAATTTATCAAAGCTAAACTATAATAAATTAAAAATAATCAAGCTAAAATCATAAATACCACACTCGAAATTAAATCAAGTAAACATCACATAATCTTTAATTGAAATTAAACTAAACCTAAATTGAATAAAATAAATTAAACCTAAACCTAATCAATTAAATTAAACTTGAACCTAATCATAAATTACTTCCATTTTGATTAACCTTATGATACTAATCAAATCAAAATCAAATCAAATTAAAATAAACTTTCATCAATTTAATGTATAATCAAATTGAATCTAATTTAGCCTACTTGAATAAGATGAGCTAATTAACTATTAAATATGTAAATCTAACAATTAAGTCAAAACATGAACTCTTAATTAGATGTTAACCAAACTCTATAATAAACATAATAGATGAATGAGGTTAAATGAAATTCTAATCGTAAATAATCAAACCTATTTAAAATAAAAGCAGACTTTCAATTCATTTAATCTAATCAAATTGATAAATAAATAAATCATAATCAAATCAAACAAGTACAAAATTAAATATAAACTCCAAAGTTATTAAATCATATCCAATTACTCTTAATTTCAATCAATATCAAAATAAGTCAAACAAAATAAAACACAAACAAAACAAACAAACTTATTAAACTAAGATAAGAGATTAATTAAATTAAATCAAATTGATCATCAAACTAAAGAAATAATCAATATATAAACAAAATGCTAAATTTAATGAATTAAACCCTTAATTAAAATTCAAATAAAATATCCCATTAAATTTTAATTAAATCAGAGGTTAAGTAAATTAAAATATGTTAACCAATCTCAACTAAATTTAAATGAAATAATAAAATAAATGAATCTAAATAACATTGAAATAATATTAATCATATAAAATTAAAATCTTAAATTAAAACCTAAAAGAAAGAAATTAGATATTAATTTAAAGGATATTGAATTATCAAAATTTAATCAAATCAAACTAAAATCTGATGAATCCATAATTAATCAATAAAAATACATGAAGTTAAACAAATTTAAACTTTAAAATCTAAATCAAATCAAACAAACATTAATCAAATCAAATCAATTTAGTTGAATCATTTACATAAATTCAAATGGGCTAATTAAGATACTTAGGTTCTTAGTTAGACCCTTAGAATAAATTTTCATCTCAGAATGAAAGTTTCATTCTATTAGGAATAGGATGTTAATTGAAATGGGTTTCGTTATAAGCAGAATTGATCTTATTCTTCAAAACCTAAATTCAACTTAAACATAAAAATGAACTTAAAATTGAAATAAAAAAATAGTTAAATTATTTAAATTAAAACCATCCAACCTGTTAACATGAACAATTCCAAATTCAAAAAATCATAACTCTAATGCTTAGTAAGACATACCACCCAAAGCCTTGGCACACACATTAAAATTAAGCCACCACTTTTAATCCTAAGTTAGGATGGTGTATGTGTGATGTTATATTTTATTTTATGATTTAATATTTTAGACTGGATTGTAGGATATATGATTCGTAGACTGGATGTTAGGCCGTTGCTAGCCTCATCATATTTTCTGTAGGGAATTGTGCTTAAAATAGATCATTGTAATAAATATAAAATAAATGCTATTTGCTTGTAGTTGTTATTTAAGTCCTTAATCATAATCTAAGTTAGGATAGGTGGGATTTGGTTACCCATATGCAGGGTGCTAAGTTCAAGTTATAAATATAACTGCTGGGTTTGTATGTATGTTCAGCTAACATTTATTTTGCAGGTGTAATTAGATTTATTTTTTCATATAAAATATAATTTTGTAATGAGAATTAGGATTAGTGCTATGGAGTTTAGGAGGAACAATGGCTTTGTCTTGGGGTGCCCTATGATGCCTTTGGAGCAAATCAAATCAAAAGGAAGAGAAGGAGAATGTGAAGAAATGAAGAAAAGAAAACCCCCATATCATGTATTCAATTTTAATTATAATTATTCTTTTTTATTCCAGGTTGTATAATGGTAGAACTCTACTACCCATCTGTTCTCTTTTTCGAGGTGTACGGTAGTACCCGGCCACAACGGCCTCTTATTCTTTCATGGTAGTTTATAAAATGATTAATAATATGTTTAGTTTGTTCATTAGAAATAACATGCTTTTCATAGTTTCTTAATGTTTGATATTTAAATGTACAGCCTGGATGCGGTAGGCTCTTAGAATAAAATAAAATTTTCTACTCAATTAATAACTTACAATTAAATTTTAAAAACAACTTTCAACTTCATCATAAAGCCTAGGTTGTAATCAAGATAACTAAAATATTTAGTAACTCCTTAGTTGTATGTTATATGTCTCACATCATGTATGTCATATTTCTTCTTTCTTGAATACGGGGAATCTCTATCATTGCACGATAGGAGAATGCTTGACCTGTGAGGGTATCTCTTGTGGTGGAGAACACCCCATTCTTGTTGATTTAGCTAATAACTATATTTCATTATGCATTTAGGCATAAAAGTCTCAAGCCTTTGTCCAAATGAATGTGTCAAAATGAAATAAAAATTATATAATTTTGCATTTTAGATTAAGTCATATGCTCATATCACTTATGCTCTAGTCTCTTAGGGAGTGGGTTTAAGACTTTAGTTTCTTTCCAATTAAATAATAGTCAAACTATCTTGCACTTTCATAAGACTTGCCTACATGAATTTAAATCGTAGGGGGTATTAGCTGGTGACCACTCAAGGCAGTTGTTAGTCCAAAAGTCCGGCATGTTAACTCTCTCTTGTGGAGATAAACCATTATGTCCCACTTCTCACTTAGATTTAGGTCATGCTCTAACTTGTGCTAAAGCTCCATAGATTTAGGATCCGAGGTTGCTTATTTTCCTTGGGTTACGAGCATAAATTCTCATCTCGTAGGCACTTCAACAATCTTACGTTGATGGATTGTAAGCCCTAACATTCTAATAAAATTTCAACTCAAACAAAATAAATCCTCTCATTCAAACATATAAAGTATCACCACAGAATAAGTTAGAATGCTTAATAAGCCTCCTAGTATCATAAGCATTCTCTACTTATCTTCCTTTGGATCCCAAAATAAGTCTTCAAATTGAGCATTCTCATTTGATTTTCCAAAACAACCAATCATCTAATAGTTTTAACCTTGAAATCTTTGGAGATAATAACTAATTACTTAATCGAGAGTGTTTTTAGGAAATTCCATTTCTTATGATGTAATTAACTTTGAAGGTTTACCTTCATAGGGAACTAAAGAACTTGGCTTAAAATAATCCTACTTTGCTTCTCCATGCAAAGCAGTAGAAAAATCTATGGTATATTCAAAGACCCATCTGCCTTAAGAGTCCTTATTAGGTGATTAGATCCATTATAGGGTCATGCCTTCTATCTTTTGAGATAGTACATTATACTTTAATATCGTACCTGATTATTTCAATAAGTACCCCGTAAGATCTACTTGGTGTCCACCCAACCACATTCAAATTAAAACACCACACCGCTCGTAGTGCCTCTTGTCCTCAGCCTCCACGACGGTACACCTCTCTCTCGCTGCTACAACCTCCAAAATAATTTACATTATATTTATTTCATCAAATAAAAAAAAATAAACTCATGTATTTATAGAGTTTTCAACTAAACAATCTAAAATAATCTAAATACATTACATTCTTTTTACACTGCATTCTTTTTTAGGCAACCAAATAATCCCAAAATTGGTCAATTGATTAAATGAAGATAAACCATATTTATTTTAAAATCTATAAATATCTTCCAAACACATATAATATTTAAGTTCATTTATATATAAGAAGTTAAAAAATGATTATTTTCTAAAAATATTTATATTTATCTAGAAAAATCAATCATGTCTTTAAAAATAACTTATTGTATTAAATATTAATTTCAATTTTCTCTTATTCATAGGCTATGCTTAAGAATTTAATTTGAGAAAGTTATGCTGTATTGTTGAAGTTAAAATAAAAAAAAATATATATATATATATATATATATATATATCACAAATAATAATATCTTAATTAAACTTATTAGGAGGATTTAATCTATATATGGATATTTTTATGTATTTAAATAATTAATATTGAAAATTTCATATTTACTCTTAAAACTATAATCTATAAATAATATTAAAATTATTGCTAAATTTAATTTACTTTAAGTAAAATATGTATTATATATGTTGATGTAATTAGATAATATATATATAATTATCTCTATGATTATTTTGAGGCATATTACAATAATGCAAAGCGCGCCAACGCATGAATTTTGAGTAATAACATTGACATGTGTATGTAAATCTTCCTTTGCTCCATAAGAGATTTTGTCACAAGAACACCGATCGCCGCTTGCTCCAGAGTTGGTGCGAGACCCAGAAAATCGTAGATCCGTCGAAATAAGGCCGGAGAGAAACATGGCGGCAACGTCGTCTTCGTATCCACCTCCACCGCCCTATTACCGCCTCTACAAGGTCTTCCTCGAAGACCCCAAGTCTGCTCCCGAGCCGCCATCGCCTATCCAGGGTCCTTATCCCCTCTACGGCGCCACTTACACTGTAAATTTCCCAACAACAAAAAAAAAAAAAACCACCTTGATCACTTTTTAGGGTTTCCGATACCCTTATTCTTTATGATTTTTAAAGTTTGATTGCATATTTGTACTGTTCTTGTAGACCGATGTGGTGCTTCCCAGCTTGGAGGACCAGGGAGTTCGCCAGCTTTATCCAAAGGGCCATAATATCGGTATTTGGCCCTCTAACCTCTTCTTCTCTCCTTCGTCTACAAGAAAGCTTCTTCTCGTTTATCTTCGTAATTTTATTTTCAGAGTACGACCTCAGTGGATTTAAGTATGGTTTCTGGGTTCCTTTGATTTATCTGTACTAACGGATGTTCAAGCTGTTTCTGGTGTCTATTTTGTTATTGTTAATAATAATAATAATAATAAAAACAATAATAATAATAATAATAATAATAATAATATTATTATTATTATTATTATTGTTATTTTGGATTGGACACCCTTATAACTCCAAAATAGTATCCTTGAGAACTATGTTGGACATTCTGCTTGGTTCATATTGAATATCTTTTTTTTTTCCTTCTCTTAGGCTGTTGGGCTACAAGTAGGATTTAGCAAATCTTGTGAATTAGAATTAGCAAATCTTGTGCATTAGAATTAGCAAATCTTAAGAGGATTAAAACTTGAAAATTGTTTGGCATGATAAATGTTAAATCCTAATAAATTGTTTTCAGGATTTAAGATTTGCGGAGGGATGAATCTTTAAAATTTCATTTAATCTAATGAATGGTGGGATTTGACAAATCTTGGATATAACCAATAACATAACTAAATAAGATTTATCAAAACAATAGGTTACATCATGTTCTTCAGTTTCAATTTAATCTGTTTGCTTATGATTCCAGTCATTTCACAACTTGGCGAAGGATCTCCAAATGTGAGGAAGTTTCAACATTTTTAGTTTTGATGAGTTTTTTTCTAATATCATGCCATATGTTTTCATAAGATTCCTTTACTTTGTGTTTTTTACGCTTCCTAGAAGTCGTACACTTCTAACATTAGTAACATGTTAATTGGGTGCATTTTTGTGTGATCTGAATAGCTCTGTGCTTATCCTATCATGAAACATTAGTCTTCTTGTCGGTAGTTTTTGCAATTGTTCTACTATGTACTTGGGACAAACAAAATGAATTATTTATAGTTTGGTGATAGAAGAAAACATGATATTTGTTGCTGATCAGATCACTTGCATTATGTTGCTAGAATATGAAGTTCATATTGTCTCTAGCTGCACTTGCATTAGATGTCAAACAAATGCAGGCGCCGAACTCGAGGGATTCTTCTTTGGTAGCCCTTGATGCTTAAGATAGCATCTAGTTATGGATGGTGTCTGCCCTTCGTTCTTTGATAGCATCTAGTTATGAAGTGGGTTAGCCTATTTGATTGTCTTAGTCTGATTCTCAAGAACTTCCTTTCAGGCAACTTAGTTTTGAGGGATATCTAATATAGAATTTCTCATACTCTAGAGTTAGGCTTGTTGAAGCTTCTACTTGTCTTGCATGAGAACTCGAAGGTTATAAACTGAATGAAGCTAACCTAAGGCCTTCATTGTACTCTAGAGTTAGGCTTGTTGAAGCGTGTAGTTGTCTTTAATGAAAACATGAAGGGAATAAAATGAATTAACCTAGTCTAAGGCCTTGCATCTTTGATAGGGCTATTGGTATTATCATTTTGCAAATCTATGGAAAATGTAGATATTGATTTGATGATCTATGCCATGCCAACTAGCCTCCATAAGCATGCTTATGAAAACATTTACCAATATGCCTAGGGAGAATTTTTGGCATATTGGTTAATAATTTGTCGCATCATAGTGTTATGAATTGAATTGGGATAATTCAGTTCACTTGTTGCAGTTCATCTAATTTTGTGATTCACTCTCTTAGATGCCTTATTTACAATGGGAGACACCAACTTATCTTGTGTTGATGGATCAATCATCATGGTGACATACTCATTAATGGAAGTAGCTTTTATTGGAAATGTAGCGGGAGCCTTTTTATTTGCATATTTGAAAGGAAGGTGTGTATGGTTGCTAGGAGGTCCCATGATCCCTCTTGCTGCTAGTGGGTAGCCTTCAAGGGGAATTAGATAATTGTAATGGTGGAATGGCCACACTTGTATGGATTCTAAGCCTTCTGATTAGGGGAGGCTTGTGTTATCATAATTTTTTCTTTCTACAGTGGATAGTTGTATGATTTATGAGGCTTTAACATCAAATTGGTTACAACCAAAGTCAGATCTAGATGAAGCACCCAAAAATGAAATTTGGTGCATGGAACATACAATGCTACATGGAAGCTTCATGAAGGACTATAATTTAAATGAAAAAAAAAGCTTGAATTTTAAGCCTAAACCTCTCCCCAAACAATTGTCATCATTTATTTCAAAAAGAGGTGAGAGAATATTCTTTTAATTAAAAAAGTTAGGGATTTATCCAATTAGTGATGGTGCTTATTAGGATAAATGAATTATTCTATTTGATAACTTATCCCCTGGTTATGTTTAGGATTGTTTCTTTCACATTATCTGTTTTATCATGCTTTTTTTAGAATTTTTAAAAATATATAAATAGTAGCTAGTATATAAGGTTTTTCATTCAACTCAAATTTAAATGCAAGATTGAATTGAGGAAGCCTTTCAAATTTCTCATACCTTTTCCTCGTTTGGACACTATTTGTCCAAGTTGCGTTCCCTTTGCAAAGATTCATCCACCTTCTCTTTCTCATCCTAGCTAAGCCATACCATCCCTCCCTTTTCAGAAGACCATATTTCTTTATTCTCTCTTTATCGAGAAAAAGGGAGAAAAAAAGGAAAAAGGAAAAGACTTTAAGCATTCAAAGAAGGCAAAGAAGGCATCATTACATCAAAAAGAAGAACAAGAATGAAGCAAGCTAAGTAATATGAAGATTAAGGAGAAAGACTCAAGGAAGTGATCAAAGGTATTTTAACATAGAGATCTTTATAAGGAGATTTGGTAAATTTTCGAACCATCCTTGTTTTTAATCTGTCCACATTCAACTCTTTAAGTTCTTTATCACTGTCTCTTGTTTTCTTTTTATAGCATTCCCTCATCACTAATGCCTTCTTTTGCCAATCACTCTAAAATAAGGATAATGTAACTTTGTGGATTTCTATTTTAATGCCTATCTGCAGCATTCTACAATAATCATTTATATTATTTATCTTTTGTACTTGATCTTACAATCAAGGTTACACTATAACCTTGATTAATCTTTTATTGATGTTTCATAGATTAAGGAACTTGTAGCTTTGATACTTAAAATATGCACGTCTCATCCCTCTCACAACAAAGGAGGGAGAAAAGGTTGCCATGCTCATCCTCCTCACTCCTATATTCAACAATTGAGCATTGATATTATACCACGGTTGGCATTATATTCATTCCAGCTCACAATGTATTGGAGTTTAGATTATTCTGTTAAGTTGTGAGGTTAAAAATGAAAAAAAAAAAAAACAGGTGAGCGCCCTCCTTTGAGCTTAATGAGGATATTAAACCTCGTATTATGTAAGGAGAAATATCCATTATTCACCAAGGATGCTTTGAAAGTAAAATGAACAAACTAGAGAAACATAAAATCAAATTCATGTAGTAATGGTTTTGCAAATTATCCTAAATCTTCTAAACTAGAAGAACATTGCCTCTATTACCCATGATCCATATGGCAAGAGAGCAATGCTTCCATATTTGGTGGAAGGTAGTGGTTCGGAGTTGCTAGCAATGATTAAGGAGAAGGAAAAAAAAAATCCAATATCTTAGTCACAACATTTCTTCAAAGTTGATGTGAAGTTAAGAATTTTCACATACAATGACATTGTCAATACAGAGAAGGTGGATCTCTTAAAGTTACTTTTACATTTATAAGTATACTTTAGTGTAATATAATTCTTTTGTGTGATTGAAGTTGTCATCATATTCCATAATGCAGTAGAATATAGAATCCAAGAACCATAATTTATGAAGATTGACATGTTTAAACCTTCCAAACCAAAAGAATGTTGCGTCTACTTCTCATGACTCATATGATAACAAGAGGGCATTATTTGCAGATAAGGAGGTAGAGGGTGCTCTGGAAGTGCCAATTAACATTGAGGGAGAATAACTGAATCACTACTTCCTTTGGCACCAAATTCCATTTCTTGTCAATGTAATGTTGGAAATTCCCACATATGAGAACATAGTTAATGTAGAGAAGGTGGATAATTGGGTGTTTTTTTTTTCTTAAAATTCCTTTTCTATTTATAATTATGCTTTTATAAAATACACTTAACTTGCTTGATTAAAGGTGTCATTATAAGCCTTAATGTGATAGGATATAAAATTGTAGAACCATAATTTATCAAGGTTAACCTGGCCAATGTTCAAGGTTGTACTTCATTCATAGTTTTATTCCATTGTCCTTGAATAGCAGCGTATTTAATGGTGATAAATGAGATAGAATGCAAGTAGTATGTGCAAGACTGTATTGCATAGTTCATTAGGCAGACTATTGCCTTAGTCCTCTCCTTGGAGGACAAATATATCTGCATGAATAATATTGCATGGTTGTAAGGACTTAGAAGAGAACTAAAGCTTATTCCTTATGAGTATTATCTCCATCCCAGGGAAAGCATAAACACCATTTTTTTGATAATTAGCAACAACAACAACAAGAAGAAACTTTTATCCCACTACTTAGGGTTGGCTACATGAATCCTTTTTCTCCAATATGTCCTATTAAATGTTATATTTTTATTTAATCCTAATAAATTAATATGTTTTTTTAATACTTCTTAACCAAGTCTTTTTAGATCTATTTCTACTTTTCTTAACATAGGCCGAATCTAATACATCTACTCTCCTAACTTGACATTTTATGTGACCAATCCATCTAAGGTGACTCTCTCTAATTTTATCTTCCACTGGAGCGTACTCCAACCTTGTCACATATATATTCATTTCTCATTTTATCTTTACGTGTAAGCCACTCATCCACCTGAGCATCCTCATCTCTTCAACACTTAACTTAATTTTATGCTTCTCTTTTACTAGCCAACATTTTGCACCACAAAGCATTGCAGGTCTCACGACTGCCTTTTTAAAATTATCCCTTAAGTCTACGCGGTACTTTCCTATCACACTATAGGCTCGATGCATTTCTCCACTTCAACTATGCAACTTGAATTCTACAAATAAATTCTCCTCATCATCACCATCGCTTTGAGCAGTAGACCCGAGATATCTAAAATGTTCACTTTTTTTAATGAATTCATCATTCATTATCACCACTCTGCTATTACATCCTCTACAACTAAAATTACACCTCATGTATTCGATTTTAGATCTACTCAAATGAAAACCTTTAGACTCTAAGGTTGACCTCCATAATTCAAGTTTTTTTGAACTCCCGTTATAGTCTTATCAATAAGAAGAATATGATTAGCAAAATGCATACATCGAGGTACATCATCTTGTAAATGTCAAGAACATCCATAACTAAAGTAAAAAGATAACGGCTCAAAGCTGATTCTTGATGAAATCCAATTGAAATAGAAAAATTCATGGTCAATCCTCTTTGTGTTTGAACACAAGTGACAGCTCTAGTATACATATCCTTAATGACTTGAATATAAGCAATATTAACTCTCTTCTTTTCTAGAACTCACCAAAGCACTTGTCTTGGAACTTTATCCTATGCTTTCTCTAAATAAATAAAAAAATCATATGAAGATCCTCTTTATTCTCTCTATACTTTTCCATCAAACCTCTCAACAAATGTATAACATTCATAGTAGACCTAACTGGCATAAATCCAAACTGGTTGAGAAACTTTTATATCACGTCGTAATATATTTTTAATTACTGTCTCCCATAATTTTAATGTATGATGCATTAATTTAATTCTTTTATAATCTATACACTTTTGTGCATCACCTTTATTCTTAAAAATAGGAACCAACAAACTCTCTATCCACTCATCATAAAACATGTTTTTTTTATAATTAGCAAATCATAAAAATATGTTTGATATGAATAGGATATTTTTATCATATGGATGGGTACTTTCTTTAATGTGAAATAACTCAAATTCATTAAATATTTGTTGTGATGAATTATGAACTTTTGGATTTTAGCTAATAGGTGGAATTTTAGTTTTTCATATTTTCTTAAAAATAATTTCTATTAATATATCTTGTGAATTGGGTGTAGTTTGATAGTTCATATGGATATTTTTAATGTTTAAGTTGAAAGAAACCAAGAACAAAAAAATTCAATATTTGTTTGATTCATACAAGAAGAGGCAGTTTCAATAATAATTTATCAGGAATTGCATTATGGGATAGTTCAATTGATTTATCAATTTTAGCATGCATGGATTACATAGTTTTAAAATTGATATTATATTTAGATTTTAATCGAGATTTAGATTAAAAATTGGGCTCATTGCTCAATTCCAAATTTAAGTTTTGATTCTTACTTAAGTATTGGTCTTGGTTCGCAAATATGTTGTGGCGTAAACTCTGGTGAAGATTTAACTTTAACATAATAACAGTCAAGATCATTTTGCAATTCTAATTTGTTCATCTATACTATCATTTAAAGAACATTTATGAACTACAATTTTTTTAATGGGATCATATTTAGTTATACATGTACTTGTTTGTGTGTATTAGACTTTATTATTAGTTGTAATTAATTTTCAGTAAACATTTATGCGATAGTCCTAATAGGATGATAATTATTTCAAACTTCAAAGCTTTGTAGCTTACTTCGAAAAATTATAACTTGCTTCATAGTTAATTTCTTGTAAGCTCTTTAATGAAATATATATTAATGACATTAATTTCTAGGTAAATAATGTTTAGCTACAACAAATTTAACTATGAAAAATATTTTGGCATTTTAATGTTCTTAAATTGATTATGTTATTGATACCTAATCAATAAATTATAAATGTTTTTTAAGTTTCTATCTCATATTAGCTTATGTAGATTTTATTTTAGCAGTAGTATTATGACAAAAATATTTGATTAATTCTCATTAATTTTGGTTTGGAAAATTCAAATCTTTACGAATCAAGTAATATTATATATTGTAAAGAATTTTTTGTAATACCCCTAGATTACATTTCTGATAGAATGCGGAAATATAAATCTTAACCTTGTGATTGCTATGCTAAAATTGTGTAGAATTATAATTAAAATGATTCTGTTTAAATTATCTTTTTTTATTATGTTGTTAATTGACCATAATAATATTTTCTATATCTAGTACAACCTCAAGCTCTGATACCACATCTATTATTAGACATCTTTGAGTTTAGGATTTATAATATTTACTTATTATAAGATGCAAAAAAGCATGCATTATAAGCATAAAATTTACTGGTCACTTTTAAGCTTATAACAGCTATTCACTACTTTCAATTAGAACTACAAAAGAAAATCAATTCAACTCATCCTTCTACTAGAAATAATAATCAGAATTTTAAAGTCAAACAAGCCATGCAAATGATTTGAAAGCCACTTGTTGAAAATCATCTTGTATCGAGCTTGAGTAAAATTAGGCAAACAAGCCATCCAATAACAAAAAACACTACAAAGCAAGCTTATTATAACATAAGTAGACATCTCCTCCCAAAAAATTTCAATTCTCTTACTTTTGGAAGCATAAAAAATAGTACATTCACCTAGAATTTTATTCAAAATTAAAATGATTGAGTTTTATATATTCCCATGATTCCTTATTTATGATCATAAGATCAATTTGGAACTCCCCATTCACAAGTCTTATCGGAAACAAAAATTAGCATACAAATGATCGTGGATTGGTTGTAGTGAGGATGGCTCCTCCTATCAATAGACTGGTCCATTTTGTCTTCAAAAATTTCTGTTGTATTTACCATTCAATATTTCTCATGAAATATGTTCTCCATTATTCTGTTTTTAGCAAGGCATTGGGTTCCATTTAGTTATGAGTTTTTATTGTAAACATTACTGCCCTTTTGCATGTTGTGTGTATGTTCAAGATCTATGTAAAGGGTACTTTACTCGGCGGGCTGGTATGATCTCCATTTAGATGCATAGGTTATTTTTTTTTAAATTTTTTGTTTTGAGTGGTGTATTTGCTTTTGATGCCTGGGAAGATACGTCTCATATCTACCATTATGTTTGTGTACTTTATGTGAAAGTCTGGGATTGTGGGTGAGGAGAACTTTGGGAAGCTCATTAGTGCCTGAGATGTAGGGAGTTTGGATTTTGCTTGAGAGCGTGTAGTTTATAGGGTTGTTATTTTAGGCTTTAGGATAGGACAAGGGCTTTCCTGTGATGAGTTTAAGATGTGGTGAGATTAAAGGGATTATGAAATTGGGGTTTTTAAGAGAGGCGTGTAGAGGTGGTGGAAAGGGGAAGGAATAGATTCAGGATCATTTTGAGAGAGCTTACGAAGTAATGAAATTATTTTGCAGAGGTTGAAGGCATTGAGTGGGGGAACCACATAACATAAGAGGGGAAATAATAAACAAACAGCATAAAGCATCTACATAGAAACTTCGTAAGACACTTCTTAACGTTTCATTCGAGCATCAAAACACTAAAATGGAAGCTTCTTGAAGGAGCTGAACTTGATTTGTAAAGGTGACGTGCCATTGATGTGCTTTGACTTTGACTTTTTTTTTGGGGTGGGGGAGTTACATGATGCACCCTACTATATTTTCATTATAATTCATAGGAAATAAAATAAAAATGTGAAAGCAACATGAAAAAAAAAACTATGATGATTATATTGAGCCTTATGCATAAATTAAGCAAGTTGGTAAAGAGGATGAGGCATCCATCCAATTTTCTTTATCTTTCACAGAGCTGACGTACTTGTGCTGCACCATTTTGTGGATGATGAGAAAATGAAAATCATAGAGAAACTCAGGAACTAGGAAGATATTTAACTATTGGCTGTCAGACAAACATTGAGTCAAAACCTTCTTCGGTTTCTGTATAGTGTTCTAACACCTTCTGATTATATGCAATATCTTTTTTTATGTTCTGGAGCTAGATACATGGATTGAATTTGCCATAAACAATGATTCATATTAGGGCCCAAATATGGCTAATATATTAGGTATTTCTGCTCTATGTATTAATTGTTCTTTCCAAGACTAATTATATTTAGATAGTTTTTTTTCTTACGACATGAGATTTGTTTTAGTGATTTTAGCCAAGCTGCTTCATCTCTCATTCTTGTTCTAGTTTTGTTCTTCAAAATTCATTGCCAATTTAATTACATCAATAATACTTCATCGGTTGTGTTTCTATTTCTTGTGAACTCTTGGTGTCTCTTAGATAATTCTTCTATTTGTTTGAAGTGGCTATGTGCTTCTAGTTCATCACTTGTTTCTGTTTATTCAGATTATAAAAAAGAATTGAGGTCACTAAATAGGGAGCTCCAACTACATATCTTGGAGCTAGCTGATGTGCTTGTGGATAGACCATCACAATATGCACGAAGAGTGGAGGAAATATCTCTTATTTTCAAGAACTTGCACCATCTCCTTAATTCATTGCGTCCTCACCAGGCATTTATTGTCATTAACTATTTTTTTTTGTCTTAAATGGTATTTTTTACTTCATCTGTTAATATATGTTTTTTGTCTTTTACTTCTTAGGCCAGAGCAACGCTAATTCATATTCTAGAACGCCAAATACAACGTCGAAAACAGGCAGTGGAGGACATAAAAAGGTGTGCTTTCAACTGCAATGAATTTTTACCATTAGGTCTTCTTCTAATAGAATCGTGTCATTTGATGAATATTTTATTTGTTATTGGTCAGAAGAATGAGTTGAGTTCTGTGGGTATAATATTATCTTTCGCCATGATGTTTAGTTTGTCTGAAGAAAACAAAAATATTGAGATACTTCACTGTTTTAGAACAATTTAGGGGCTATTTGAGATCTATTTTTTGTGTTTTATATTTTTATTTTATGTTATTTTTAAAAAATATATTTATTTTGTGTATTTTTTGAAGTATTATTATTTTTTATTTTTAAAGAAAATCACATTATTTTTAAAAATAATCAAAAGAACTTTAGGGTGTTTTGAGTATGTTTAAAAATAACTTTCACTATCAAATATATTTTAATTCAAATCAAAGCACAAATGAAATAAAATAAAAAACAAAATAAATAAAAAGTGATCCCAACAGCCCCTTAGTAATTCATAAAAAAAATTATGATGGATCATGTCTGAATATGACAGTTTTTAGGGGTCACCAAAATCTTGTGGTTTCCTGTACTTGCTTAAATTAAGAAGTTGCATGAAAAGAAGTCAGCTTCATCTTA
Source organism: Cymbidium sinense (assembly GCA_021442155.1). Classification (NCBI taxonomy): domain Eukaryota; kingdom Viridiplantae; phylum Streptophyta; class Magnoliopsida; order Asparagales; family Orchidaceae; genus Cymbidium; species Cymbidium sinense. Next base: position 138,199,106 of record CM038215.1, on the reverse strand, counting down.
AATATTTGAGCAAAGAAAATACTTAGAAATTGTGGTAAAATACGTGATTTACTCTTTCCATGAAACTACGCAAAGAAATTTCATGGATGAAATAAAGAAATGTTATAAAACTAAAGATGCTATGTATTTGGTTTTCTGCCAGCTTATGAGCTTGCAGAAAAAACGTAATAATGTATTTTAAAATTCCAGCCACATTAATTCATATGATTTGCAGTTGAATGAAATACTAGATTTCACATTCTATTTTACGCTAGTTGTATCTATGCCATTTTATGAACATCACTGGTTACTGGCCTTGATTTTTATTTCGTAGTTCAATGCATTTTTCTTGGAGGGGGACCTAGAGCATTGATTAGGTTGCCTTCATTCTGACGTGTGGTTAATGTTGATGCAAGCGGTATTCCATATTTGGAGGAGATGATTATGAAAGATAGCTGACTTTATCTTATTTTTTTCCATATTTATGTGTATCTCTGTTTTATATTTCCATATGTTAATTGTTTTCAAGAAAACCACCGCTGTTTATCTATCTTGAATATACTTGTGTAAGAAAAAGAAAAGAAATATTTTGAAAAACTCTTCAGTGGTTATTTGTGGAATTGCTCTTATTCTCCATGGCTAGGAATTACTATTTTAACCATTTGCCGAATCCAAAGACGATGACAACCATCACTAAGCTGATAGAATGAGAGCATCATAAATAACTGCCATACTTGAAGACCTTACAGACAACAAGAAGAACTCAAGCTTTAGTTTAAAATCAGATTCTAACTTAAGTAATGACGTATGATACTACTATTGGACAGATTAATATCAAACTCGATGGTACTAATTATGCTATTTGTCTCTAAATTGTTGAGATAAATATCCCAAGCAATGACAAATTGGGAGATAAATGGCGATTTTTTACTTTTGGAATTCAATAGCCCCTGTTTCAAGAGATGGAGGATAGAGAACTCTATTGTGAAGAGGCACTTGATCAACTTATTGGATCCTTTACTTATCAATAACTTTATTTGATTTGTAACTACTAAGAAAGTGGGAATTCATACTGTGGGCTCTGAAAATTCGCCACCGACCTCTTGGATGAAAAGAAGTGTTTTTAATTTTCGAATTTTGAAATAAGTAGAAGACACTACCCAGATTTTGCCCTCATTTGTGAGGATTTTAGATGGTTTGGTTTAAAGCAAAGGCTATAGTTAATTATCCTCCGAGAGAACTTTCGATTAAGGCTGCCGTTACGCAATAGAAAATACAAAAATAGATATTAAGTTTAATTTAGATTTATGAAATTCATTATATTTAACTTAAAGCGGATGGTTGGGGAACGATGACACGTCCATCTAGATCCCATTACGTCATCCCTGCCGTGGAGTACTTAATGTAAGAGCAGAGTCATCCCCAGAAGGATCCTTATCGCCAATATACGTTATTACGTCGTCAAGAAATCCTGACTAAGAAGGAGATGTTTTAATACCTACCAACAGAGGCTTTTGCTCATTAAGTATATCCTATGGTTCACAACTCAAAGCGGCAGCCATGGGGTGCATACGCTACGCGTGACCATATAGTATAAGTCATTTACGACAACCGATCGACTTAAATTAATCGCATCATATAGTTATCGCTGCCCATCGAGATAATCACGTTTTCTTGACATGAGATTGTTTGAGTAAACATACTATGCATCGATTTGATTTGATTTTTGACTCGATGGGAGGACAATGAATCATTACGTTTACCGCTGCCTCGGAGACACAACACGCTTTCATACGAGATTGTTTGAGTAAACATGTCTTGATTTGATTTCGCTTCTTTTGTAGAGTTTTCTTAATTACCTCTAACAAATATTACGGAAGATGAATTGGATTTTAAATTTTTAAGTTTTAATATTGAATTTTACTTAGACATTTATAACTCAATGATATTTTAAATTATGTATTTAGATTGATATTCAATCTAAGGCAATTTGTTTTGAAATTTTAATCATATTTTGATAGAAGTATTCCCTCTAGTTAAAATTTTCATTTAGCATAGCCATCATCAGGGTGATTTATTATTCCGCTGTTTTAGATCCCGTCGACTCTATTAATTTAATAATATAAGATCGATCTATCCATATTTACGTAAATTTTCGATGTTTTATTAGGTTGAAGATATTATAATAACATCATAAAATTTTTAGGTTTTGTTAACCCGGACCCGATCCTAAGACCCAACCGGGAATTAACCCGCGCAACATCCTCAGACACTAAGTTTAAGCATTCAACATAGTGTCGGGGCCCATGCGAAGATTGCTTGCACACTTTGGAGGCATTAAATTTGAATTTTAATTGTACTTCATAATGTGTGCAAAGCTCATCACATTAGTTTATTTATATGTATCTTGATACTATAAATTTGAATATATGATTGCCTCATGCTGCATATACTTTTCGTTTCATTGAAAATTTTAATTATTTGTACACATTTTGAGACGATGAATTATATTCTAACTTCATAATGCATGCAATAGTTCAATTGAAGCCTTAATTAATGCTTTCGTTACATGCGATGTGAATCCACAAATATATTTTAACTTTTGTTCAATCATTTGAAGTAATATTTATCTTTTCACATTTAGTTCAGAATTCATTGAATTTATGAGTTTTTATGAAACTTGATTTATTCTTATTGTTGAACTTCCGATTCTTAAGAAGTTCATCATGTTTAGTTCAAATTTAATTTATGTTCAATTCAAATCTAATTAATCTTCTTTAAGTCCCACATCAGTTTGAATTTTGAACTTTCGTCGTCCCATAAGGTGTTGTGATCGAGTTATTCGACCTTCCGTCTACTACTAAGATACGGTTAGTGTCTTTATGACACCGCCTTCTATCCGTTAATCCCATCAACATAACTGTCTTCAAACACCGTAAAAAAAGAGCATATATATTCTTTAAATTATCATTTTCAAATAAGTTTAATTCACAACACTTTTATTTGTTCTTTGTTTCCTGTCAATCCAAAATTGAAAATTTTCCTCCATCCCCGCATGGGGTTGTGAGGATATTCGACCTTCCCGTCGCCTCTCGGATAACGGTGTGTCTTGCAGACTACGTCTCTTCTACTTTTAGCATAACATGATCTTCAAACACTTACTTCTACTTAGTGTCTTCTTTTCTGCTTGCAAATGGATGGTCAGCTGATTTATCAACAACTCATTCTTCCCTCTTTGGTACTAATATGTCAAGTTCATTTTTTTTCTGGTTACTTTCATTGCTTACATTGTCCCTTAAAACATACATTAAGGTTGGGCCTCTTCTCTTCTCAGAACCATGTTTGGAAGAAGAACTATAGTAGCTATCAGTAACTACAGCTCTTCTGCTAAATTTTCCATGGTCGGATATTCTCTGAGGGTCGTTCTTAGCTACCCGTTTCTGCCTAACAAAATTCATCAAGGGAGTAACTATAGGAGCCTCCTTTGCAGCACCAACTCTTTCAGCTTTTTTCCTTTCAAGCTGAATTTCCGCACCAGGGAGATTCTCTTATGGCTTATAAGAAGCTCAAGAAACTCCAGATATTCAGGATCCTTGACTATAGTCCCTTCACGGCCATCTTTCTTAGTCCATGGCTTCGGAATGCATTGGAATGGAGCATATTCTACCTGAATCTTAAACTGAGAACCTTTTTCATTGACAAATACATGACCATCAAAGACCTCGACAAAGTTAAAGACATCTTCAAGGTTCTTGAAATCAATGTAAGCTCGTGAATATCGTCGATTCCTTTGGCTATTTTTTTTTTGGCATGAAGAAAATCCACTTGTACCTACTGGCAAACTTTCCGTCGATCTGCTCCATGAGAGCCTGCTCAGTAACGGTGGCAAGTGCCTCAGCACGCCCTTTGTCTTCTCCAACGGATCCTTCATTTCACATGGGCCAAGACAAATATATATGAAAAAAAAGGGATAATCGCTATTCTGGCCGGAATCACTTCTCTTGCAGTGCTCGGTATCGCAGAACTTCAGCAAAAATCCGATTTTATTCTAACAAAATTAGGGCTTAAATCTGTTGGTCCAAGCAAAGCGAGCCAAATCACAAAATTTCAAAAAAATTTGGGTTCATTCTTGTATAGCTATGGGTTAATTCCACTGGTCCGGTGAAGCGAAGCAGTTCAAGATTGTTGAGGAGAAAATCTCCAGAAGAGAGTAACAGGGAAGTGTGCTTTGTCTTCAGTTTGCAGCATGTACAGAGCAGGTAGTTCGGCTTTGGAGAGAGAGGAAGAGAGAAGAGGCTTGCAGTGCGTTCGAAGTTCCTGTTCGCCAGAGATGGAAGGGAAGAGAGGGGAGAGTTGGTTCCATTGGCTGGGAGGAAGAAAGCTCCAGGCGTTTTGCTTTTTCGTGCTTCCCATAGTCCATAGAGAACGCCAAATATCTGCTCTCGATTAGGATTTTTTTCTCTTTTGACTTGCGAGTGGATGACGGGATAAGGTCAAGGTGATATGAGAGGAATGATGTGACAGCTCCTTATTGGCCAAATGGGAGGTGCAAGCATGGGGATGGGTGGCTGCAATTTTCGAGGCATTGATCGGATGTGATTAAGACATAATTAGGTGAATTTATCTCGAAATGCGTGCTAATTTGACAAAATTTTAAAAGCAATAATCTTAGTCAAATTAGATATCTACTCTAGGTAACTTTGACGTTCCAGACGCAACGGCGTGGTCCATTTCGCAATCGGAGGTCATTTGATTCATGTTGGAGCTGAATTGGGCCTTTTAATCAAAATGCGCATTATCATTTTCGACAACTCGATTTTTGCGCATACTTGTCTGGATTGAGTGTGAACAGTCTTACGTGATAGATTTTGATGTTTTGAGACTAACGCCGTAATCAATTTCACAAATGGAGGTCGTTTGGTTTATATCGGCACCTCCTGACCTCGATATGCATCTAGGCGCGTTGACGACTCGATCGCTTAATCGGTCGATCATCAAGTTGTACAATATTTATATTTCGATCAGTTTCAACATTTTGAATGCGATAACAAAGTCCGTTCATCGATCGGAGGTCATTTGAGTTGATTTTGGTGACGTCAAGTGCATTTCAACCTGATTTGGCGTACTTTTCGATCGCCGACATTTGCATGACTTGTCCAATTGAGTGTAGGATTTGATGTTTCTATGCTAATGGAGCGATCAATTTCGTGAATGGAGGTCGTTTGGGCAACGTCGCGGCTTCCTGATCTCAATATGCGTGTCAGCGCGTCGACGAACTTCTTTCTTGATCGATCGACCGTCGAATTGTGCAATATGTATATTCTGATCTATTTTGACGTTCTGAACGTAACGACGAAGTTCATTCGTCGATCGGAGGTTATTTTGACTGATTTTCGGCACCGTCGAGGGCATTTCAGCTCCGATTTGTGCCCTGAAGCTCGTCAAATTCACCTTGTGAGCTCGACTTGACTTATGATGCATGCATGGAGGTCAACACATACCCGTAACCTACTTTGATGGAACTGACACAACTAACATATATGATCTAAATAGACATAACTCAAATGAGATGATCTTGGTATTCCATCGAGTTATACTATAATGGTCTCCAAGGTTTGTGTTAAGAAGATCAATTTGCACCATCTGAACTCAATGGACCGTGCTTATGATATACAAAAATATAACAATCTTCAACAAGAATATCAACTCTATTTTTCTTGATGGTTTGGATGAGAAATTTCACAGAGATGTACTCCGACTACAACAATTTTCAACTTTTGAACAGGCATATGCATATGTTTAGGGGGAGGATATCAAAAAAATAATCATGCTAATACTAAAAATATCGTAGTTGATGCTACGGTGTCTGATGTGGTGAAAATTAGTTCAAAAAATTTACACAATTTGTGGCCAAAGCAGGATCTTCATTGTTGAATGAGGGGAAACTGCACACTTAGAGACAAAGGCTAAGGAAGGCAGACGAAGTGTTTGATTCCATTGTGCAAACATGGTAGATATTTGTAAAACTTGTTTTAAGCTACATGGGTATCAAGAATGTTGGAATGAACTTAAGGCATGGAAATAGAAAGAAACTGTCAAGGCAAGGTTTAAAAAGGATAATTTGGGAATAGAGGTGTTTTACCTTAATAAGACAAAGCTTAAGCCTTGGAGGAATTGAGACACCATTCCCAAAACAAAATCAGTAAAAACTCATAAAATTAAAAATAATTCATAAATATCGTAAACTATCAACATATTTACTTAGTTTATGATCATAACGACATCCACAAATCTTAATCTTAAATGTAAATACTAAATGAAAGCTAGATCTGATATTCATGAAAATCACTCACTTAAAATGTACATTATAAGGATTTACTATGGTCTTACCTCCATCATCTTTAGAAGAGTTTCATATGTTATTATTCCATTATAATTTGATTGTCTTACCGACATCATCTTTTAAATCTTCTTCAATTACTATATTTTTCTCTTTACTCCATATATCATTAGTTAATATTGGATTCAATATAATTAAATTAAATTAATAAATTAATAACACAATTAATTTATTATACTTAAATAACTTTTTGAATTTTTCAAGGTGTTGTATTAGGTGTATTATATAAATATATTATAATATAATATGTGTTACTATTTTTAATATTATATAATATGATATGATATGATATAATATAATATTTTTTCACTAATTTTTTTGAGGTGCTGCCCTCAAACATCTTGAGACATAAAGATTTGTTGTGGTAGATGCAGAAACCCAACTTTCCTTAGCTCCACATATGGAAAGCACTAGATGATGAAGGTAACATTTGTTGCTACAATAATTATGTAGAAATTGTTCATATCAAATAAAAATGGTTGGATGGTGGACTCGACTGCAATAGAGCATATGATGTTTTGCCCTCATGACTTTATTAAATTCACAATATCAAGGTAGATGAGTATTCACAATGCTAATCGGGTTAGGTCCATTTATAGGAGTTGGAATAATGAATCGTTTATTCTCAAAATATTTGTGCAATTCTTTTTTAGCATCTTCACTCTTAGATAAATTAATATCTTTGGGACAAATTACCAAGGAATTAAATTTTGTGGCATATGCATCCTAATTTTACCACTTAGGGATATTCGCATAATAGAGATCATTGGATGTAGTAATAAGAGAGGGGAGTTTACCACATGGATGACTTCAATCTAGGAAAAGCAAGTAATGTGAATCATTCATTTCGGGAAAAAATAATAGTTGTGTCTTTAGTTGCATGAAGGATGAAAATTATAAGATGTTTTTTTTTATAAGAAGATATTGAATATAGGTAGATGAGATATTTTGATAAATTTTTTAATGGAAGTTTTGAGAATATAATTAAGTTTAGCAGTTTTAGTATCCTAAATGAAGATAGAGAATTTTATTTTTATTATCGTATTAGTAAAACTTAAAGTTGAAGAGACTTTAAGAAAATGAAGTGTGGATAAACAGTAAGACCTGATGATATTCTAATAGAAGTATAAAAATGATTAGGAGATTAAGGAATTGCTTGGCTCACTAATTTTTAATATTATTTTAAAGATTAAAAAGATGTCAGATGAGCGGAGAAAGAGTTTGTTACTTCATATTTTTCAGAATAAAGGTGATGTATAATAGTCTATAAATTATAGATGAATTAAGTTAATGTACTATACATTAAAGTTATAGGAGAGTAATTGAGCCTAGGTTATGATATGATACAAAAGTCTATCAAAACTAGTTTGGTTTTTTGTCCGGTAGGTCTACTATGAATGTTATACATTTGTTGAGAGGTTTGATATAGAAGTATAGAGAGAGTAAGGTTTTTTGTTGAGAGGTTCGATATAGAAGTTAATGTACTCTACATATATTTTTTGATTTAGAGAAAGCATATGATAAAGTTCGAAGAGAAGTGCTTTAGAGAGTTCTAGAAAAGAAATGAGTTTATATTACTTATATTGAAGTCATTAAGGTTAGGTGGCTAAAATTTTAAATTAGACCTAATTAAAACTTTAATAAAGTAATTAGGAAAAAAGAAAATTAAAATAGGCTAGCGTTGAATGGGCGACTAGACGCGTCGGACGTTGACACCATGCCTCAACGGGCGAGGTCAGATTTTTTATTTTTTTAGCAGCCCCCTTTTCTTGGCCATATCGGGCTCATCCATTGTCGGATTTTAGCGTGCTTGGTATTGTTAGAAAGGTAATGAAATTTTCAACAACTTTCATGTTGACAACATTCGACGATTCTCATCCGGGTTGCTGCAGTTTTTGCATTTGTATAAATTTTAACGATACAAAAATACAGAAATTGGCACAGCCCCTCTTTTTTTGATCATCTCGGGCTCATCTGGTGTCGTATTTTAGCATGGTTGGTATCGTTGGAAAAGTAATGAAATTTTCTACAACTTTCATGTTGACAACCTTCGATGATTCTCGCCCGGGTCGCTACAGTTTTTGCGTTTGTATAGATTTTAATGATGCAAAATACAGTTTTTTTTATCATATCGACTTCATCGGATTTAGCGAAGTTAGAATGGTAATAATTTTCTACATTACGTCACAATCTTCGACGATTCTTGCTCGACCAAAAAAGGAGGTTGCGCCAATTTCTGTATTTTTTGCATTATTAAAATTATACAAATGCAAAAATTGTGGTAACTCGGGCGAGAATCGTCGAAGTTTGTCAACATGAAAGTTGTAAAAAATTTTATTACTTTTCCAACGATACAAAGCACGCTAAAATCTGATACTGGATGAACCCGACATCACAAAAAAAGGGAGCTGCGAGTTTATTTTTTTAAAAAAATAAAAAAAATTGTTGAATGTGCGATTAGGCCTATTTTTAAATTTTATTTTTTTCGTACCTAATTACTTAATTAAAGTTTTAATTATGCCTAATTTAAAAATTTAGTCACGTTAGGTATACTAGAGCTATTACTTGTGTTCAAACACAAGGAGGATTGACCAAATATTTTCTTATTTTAGTTGGATTATATCAAGGATTGACTTTAAGCCCATATCTTATTGCTTTAGTTACGGACATTCTTACTGGACATTTACAAGATGATATATCTTGGTGTATGCTTTTTGTTGATGATATTCTTTTTTTTTTTTGATAAGATTAGATAGGGAGTTCAAGAGAAACTTGAATTATGGAGGTCAACTTTAGAGTCTTAATTCATTTAAGTAGATTTAAAATTGCATATATGGAGTGTAAATTTAGTTGCAGAAGATTTAGTGGTGGGGTTGTGATATTGGGTGATGAAGTCATTAAAAAGAGTGAATGTTTTAGATATCTTGGGTCTATGGTTCAAAATGATAGTGAAATAGATGGAGATGCTATTAGTAGAATTCAAGTTAGGTGGTTGAAGTGGAGGAATATATCTGGCCTGATGTGTGATAGAAATGTATAGCTTAGACTTGTAATGATTTATGGTGAAGAAGAGAAACATAAAATTAAGTATTGCGAAGATGAGGATTATGGGTATGCATTATTTGGTTTTAATCAAAAAAAAATAAATCGGACTAAAGTTTTTGAGTAATTTGGTTTGGTTTTGAACTTAGTAATTTGATTTTTGATTTTAATTAATGAAAACTTTGGTTTTTAATTTTTGGATCGGTTTATTGAAAATTTTTTGGATGGAATCAAATAAATCAAATTTATTAACTTGATAAAAATTTTTTAGTCATCATAAAAATTTTAAATAAACCAAATAACACTACTTTTGTCGGTTCTAAGTCTGGATGTGAAAAGTGGAGGGTTGCGATAGGCAGTCGACAGCCAGCGTAAAATTTGTCGAAATAACCATGATATGAATCCTTTAAAACATTGTGTTAATTTTAGGCATCCTCGCGGACAGTAAACAAATGGAAATGTGTAAGTGGTCGCTACATCTACGTCCGCGAGTGTTAAATAAGCGGTTCCCACATTATGAATCGCGGCAAAAAAGTTAGTCAATGAAACTAAAATTAGATTAGGAACTTAGAATATAAATACTCTTACAGGTAAATTAATGGAATTAATAGATATTATGGTTCATAGGAAGATTAATATTTTATGTGCTCAAGAAACTAAATGGGTTGGGGAGAAGACCAAGGAGATTGATAGTTTAGGTTTTAAATTTTGGTATTCAGAATTCTAATTAAAATGGTGTAGATTATGATAAAAAAGTTTGAAGGATAATGTTATAAATATTAATATATGTGGAGATGGAATTATAACATTAAAAATTATTGTTGATACTAAGATTATTAATGTTATAAGTGTTATGCTCCTCAAGTAGGTTTGGATGTAGGCTCAAAAGAAAAAATTTGTAATGATTTAGAGGGATTTATACAAAAGATATCTCTTGAAGAAAAAGTATTTATCGAAGGGGATTTAAATGTATATGTTGGTAGAATGATAGAAGATTTTAAAAGTATTCATGGTGGTTATGGATTTGGAGTGACTAATGAAGAAGGTAGGATTATAGTAGATTTTGCTTTAGCTTATGATTTTGTAGTTGCTAATATTTTATTTAAGAAAAGAGATGAGCATATTATTATTTATAAAAATGGATCTAGTTAAACACAGATTGATTATTTTCTGATAAGAAAAATGGATCGTTTAGATTGTAAAGATTGTAAGGTCATTCCAAGTGAAAGTTTAAGTACTCAACATCGGTTAGTTTTAAATCTTAAGATAAAAGATTGGAAGATGAAAAATAAATCAAATTATTGTTCTAAGATTAGATGACGGTACTTAAAGAATACTAATAATTTTAAGAGCAAGCTTTAAAAGCTTAGAATTTGGAATGTTCATAAGGAAGCTAATGTTATGTGAGAAAAAATAGTAAGTGAAATTAAGCAAGTTGTAAAAAATATTCTTGGAGAATCAGAAGAAAAAATTTATTTTAATAAAAATAGTTAGTGATGGAGTCAGAATGTGCAAAAAAAAAAAAAGAAATAAGAAGTATTGTTATAAAACTTGATTTAGATGTGAAAACTCAAAAATTGGGAAAGATATAAAGTGGTCTGTAGAGATTCTAAGAAAGCAATATATGATACAAAAAATTTAGTTTTTAGTGATTTATATAATAGATTAGATACCAAAGAAGGTGAAATATATATATATATATATATATATATATATATATATATATATATATATATATATATATATATATATAGTAAAGAAAGAAATAGAAAGAACTGCTAGTTTAAGTGTATTTAGGATGAAAAATCATAAAGTGCTTTTCTTAGAAAATGATATTGAAAATAAGTGGAGGTATTTTAATAAACTTTTCAATGAAGGATTTAAAAATATGATTGATTTTAGCAACCTTAATACCCTAAAAAAAAATAGAGAATTTTGTTTTTATCGTCATATTAGTAATTCTGAAGTTAGAGAATCTTTAAAGAAAATAAAATGTGGAAAATCAGTAGGACCTGATGATATTCCAATAGAAGTGTGAAAATGTTTAGGTGATCAATGAATTTCTAGCTTACAAATCTTTTTAATGTTATTTTAAAGACAAAAGATGCCAGATGAGTGGAGAAAGAGTTTGTTGATTCCTATATTTAAGAATAAAGGTGATGCAAGTGTGCAAATTATAGAGGAATTAAGTTAATGTGTCATACATTAAAATTATGGGAGAGAATGCAAGTATTACGTGATATAAAAATTTCTCACAATTAATTTGGTTTCATGCCAAGTAGATCTACTATGGATGCTATACATTTGTTAAGAGGTTTGATGGAGAAGTATAAAGAAAGTAAGGAAGATCTACATATGATATTTTTTGATTTAGAGAAAGCTTATGATAGAGTTTCAAGAGATGTTCTTTGGAGAGTTCTAGAAAAGAAATGAGTTAATATTGATTATATTGAAGTCATTAAGGATATGTATACTAGAGCTATTACTTGTGTCCAAACACAAGGAGGAATGACAAAATATTTTTCTTTTTCAGTTGGATTACATTAAGGATCAGCTTTAAGCCCTTATCATTTTGCTTTAGTTATGGATGTTCTTACTAGACATTTACAAGAAGATGTACTTTGGTGTATGCTTTTTGCTGATGACATTCTTTTTGTTGATAAGACTAAAGAGGGAGTCCAAGAGCAACTTGAATTATGGAGGTCAACCTTAGAGTCTAAAGGTTTTCGTTTAAGTAGATCTAAAACTAAATATATGGAGTGCAATTTTAGTTTTAGAAGTTCTAGTGGAAGTGTTGTGACATTAGATGAACAAGTCATTAAAAAGAGTGAGCGATTTAGATATTTAGGCTCCATTGTTCAAAATGATGGTGAAATAGATGGAGATGTTATTAGTAGAATTCAAATTGGATGGTTGAAGTGGAGGAATGGATCTGATCTGTTGTGTGATAGAAAAGTACGACTTACACTTAAGGGAAAATTTTATAAGATGATGGTAAGACCTGTAATGATTTATGGTGTATAATATTGGCCAATAAAAGAGAAGTATAAGACTAAGTTAAGTGTAGCAGAGATGAGGATGCTCAGGTGGATGAGTGGATTTACTCTTAGAGATAAAATGCTAAAATGAGTATGTTAAAAAAAGTTAGTAACTCCAATGATGATAAGATTAGAGAGAGTCGCTTAAATGGTTTGGCCACATAAAGCGTCCGTCATGACCCAGCTTAGAGAGTAGATGCATTAGATTTGCCTTATGTTAAGAAGGGTAGAGATAGACCTAAAAAGACTTGGTTAAGATGTATAAAAAATGATCTTAGTGTACTTGAATTAAATGAGAATTTGACACTTAATAGGACACAATGGAGACAAATGATTCATGTAGCCGACCCCACTTAGTGGGATAAAGGCTTGTTGTTGTTGTATAAAAATTTTGATTAGTTCATGAAATCAGCTAATTGTTGTTTCTAATTATACATACATACATATATAAAAAAATATATATATATATATATAATTTTGTTTATTACTTGTTCATTCTACAAAAAAATTACATAATGAATATTAAATTCACAAATAGTTTATATATATAATAAACTCAGTTTATCCAAAATTAAACATAAATAACCGAACCAATTTGTTATTTGTTTGTTCGATTTTGTATTTTATTTAGTCGATTTGGTCCAATTTTTTGGGATTCCAAAACCAATTAGTTTTAAAAATTCACCATCCAAACTATCCAAATCAACTAAATGCACACCATAATGAAGATGCTTAGGTAGATGAGTGGCTTTACACTTAGAGACAATGAAAGGGTTGGAGTAACTCTAGTGTTAGATAAGAGTAGAGAGAATTGTTGTAGATGGTTTGATTGCATAAAATGTCGATTATTCTATAACCTAGTTAGGAGAGTAGATGTATTAGATTCGACTTATGTTAAGAAAGATAGATGTATACCTAGTATAAAAAATGATCTTATTTTATTAAAATTAAATGAGCATTTGACACTTACTAGGACACAATGTAGAAGGATTCATGTATCCTACCCCACATAATGGGACAAAGGCTTGTTGTTGTCCCCATCATCATCAAGCGTGATTTTAGATGTGATACTTACATTTTTTTCTACGAGTCATCTTGAACCATTTCCAATCAATTTTATAAAAGTGCTTTTTTTTTGCTTTGATTCATTCTAATGTTTGAAGACCATCTCCCATTATGACTTTTTCTTTATTAGTTTTTGTGACTTTTGTGGATGACTATACTTGAATGACTTCAGCTCTATTTATTGAAATTGAAAGTTGAGGTCTTTAGTGTTTTTAATGCAATTCATGATATGAGTCAAAATTAATTTTCTAAATAAAATTGAATTCTTTGATTTGATAACGGGTAGAAAATGTGAATTAAGAATTCTTAGAACATTTTGAAAGAAAAGCTCTAGTTTATGAATTCTTAGACTACGTAATAAAATGGGGTAGTTGAGTGAAAAACTTGGCACATTCTAAAGTGTGTGCATTGTTAATTGGATCAAAAGTTTCTAGCCATCATTGGGATGATTATAATCATTATTGTCTATTTATTGAAGTAGATGCCATCTAAAGTTTTAGGTTTAAAACTGCATCATTAGTACCAGCAAAACATGTTATAGTGCCCTCTATTCTATTTATTGTAGCATATTTATTCGGTTGTGAGTTGTTTGTTCATATGACATAAAGATCAATCTTAGGTTGTGCGGTCTAATTGGGGCAGCTTTTATTCTATTTATTGTAGCATATTTATTGTAGCATATTTATTTGGGGCAGCTTTTGCCTGCAGTGTAGTTTGAACCGCCACAAGTGGTATTTAGAAAATTACATTTTGGTTGTGTTTTGAAGAAACTGTGGTGGGAAAGTTGTGTTTTTCAACTTGACCTGGTAGAGTGTGGTGGCTACTAAAAAGCTGCGGTTTAATTTTTTTAAAATAATAAAAAAATTATAATATCAAGTGCAGATTTTTAGATAATAATTTCTTTTGCAGTAGTTCTACCATTATTTTTTCAGACAACTGTAGCTGCCCCAAACAAAGTCTTATAAAACTTGAACCTTGTGCTATTTAATGTGTATTTTGGGGGTATGCTACAAATATAACGGGCTATTAATGCTATAATCCTACCATGGTATCCAAATACATTGTGGATGCCACTTTATTAGAATCCAAAAATTTTTATTTTAAAACAATATTAACTTTTTAGGGGAGATATGGAGTGAAGAGCGTAAAATTTGTCGAAATAATTATGACATGAATAGCCGACCCCACCTAGTGGGATTAAGGCTTGTTGTTGTTGTTGTATATGGAGTGAAGAGCGGCAAGTGGATTGCTCATGTGAAAGTGTTATAATAGGAGTACTGGGCAGTCCAAGTGTAGTATTACTATAATTACCATAGCTGCATATAATTATGCATTTAAAGAAGTTACAAAATGAGTACCAACAAGTAGTCAAGAAATGGGAACCTCTTGCTGGTAAAAATACTCCTCTTTTCTATGTACCCAACAATGATTATTTATCATCTGAGAATATTTGTGGTAACATATTTTGTATTACCTTTTAGTCTTAAGTATGAATACTTATATTGGTTATTACAAACCATTCAGGCATAATCAGGCCAATGTCCCAACTCGTTACTAATTAAACATTGAAGAAAACAATCAATGTATCCCATGTTTAATCATGTAACTACTCAAGGACTGTCTAAACTTAAATTTTTTGTGTAGAAGCTGTCCATATGCTATATCTCATGTGAAGTTTTTGAAGCCTTAACAAATCTCAAATGGGCCCAAGTAATCTAAATGAAAAAAAATAGGAATTTAGAAGGAAACTATGGATTTGTTCTTCTGCCTATGGGAAAGAAAAAAATTAGGTGCTATTGAGTTTCATCAAGAATAGGATCAATGGATCTGCTGAACTGTAGAAGATGAGAGGTAGCCAAGGGTTATATGCAAGCATATAAGGAAGTCTATCAAGGGACTTGTCCCAGTGACAAAATTAAACACTCGGAGTTTTATCATCCTCATCAAAAAATTTAAATCAACCTTTTTACCAATTCGAAATGAAGAATTTTTTTATTCATGGATATCTTGATGAGGAGATATTTATGGATATCCCATGGGTTGTATGTCATCATCATCCATTGGAATTGTATGCAAATTATATTAAGTATTTCGCAGAATGGTCAAAAAATTTGTGTGCTTTCTAGGTTTATGAGGCTACTATCAGAAATTTGTTATGATCGTTAACTTAAGTGAACTTGTATTGTGATAATATGGTTGTAATTGAAATAGCTCAATACTCGGTTCAACATGATTTCACCAAGAATGTGGAGATAGATCGACATTTCATTAAACATAATCTTAATGGAGTGATTCGTTCTTTTATTTTTTGTAAGGCTATGTGATGAACTTGCTGGTATATTTATGGAAGTTGTTCCCATTAAAAACTTTTATAGCTCAGTTGGCTCTTTGAGCATTGAAGTCATCTTTGCACCAATGTTAGGGTGAGTGTTGACGCTACCTATTTTCCATACTTGGAGAAGGAGATGATTAAGAAAAATAGCTGCCTTTATTGTATATATTCTCTAATCACTTGTATCCCAAATTTTTATGGCCTTTTTAGGTTCTTTGTGGTGATGTAGTCTGGATTTCTTGGGTTATTGGAAGATCACTATCATGTATATATCCCGAATATACATGGTAAGAAAGAAGAAAAATATTTTGAGCTCTTGAGTTCAACGAGTTATGAAAATAACCTATTTGTAGAGAATAAGAGTTACAATGTGTATATCAAAACCACCCCTCCCCCATCCAAATTGTATATTGGTGGGAACTCCATGCACTGGGTTGCACCTATTTCAATGTAGTTTTCTTGGTATAGAATGCATAATTACCTGAAGCAGGTTGACATTAAGGGGTATAATAAGGATCTTTTTGGGATGTGATTGTATTTTCCTGTAAAATCAATCATGAATCTACTACAGGAAAGTTGTTTCTAGGAGTTATTACATGCCTGAAGCAATTAATGTTTTTAGGAATCCAATTCTCATAGTGTTGGTCACATATTAGAGTATTTATATTTTGTTTGGTCATATTGTTGTGTTGCTATTTATGTTCAAATTAGATATCCCCTGTTATAGGCAGGGTTTATTGTAAGAGAGATTAATGACAACAAAAAAACTCATAAAATGACTATGTATCAATGTTGACCTACAACTATGTGCCACATTAAATTAAATAAATAAGGTGGATTTTAAAATCCCTTAAATCGCGATCCGAACCGATCAAATTGCTTTTAACTGACGATCTGCAATATCGAAAATATTAAAATGAATTAATCGTAAAATTTTGAATCAATTAGGATCGATCGGATAATTAAAATCAAATTATCATGAAATTGTGCGCATATCGAAGTCGGGAAGCCTCGACGACGTCTAAACCACCTCCGTTCGCAAAATAAATCGCGCCGTCATCGCCGAAAGGTCAAAATCTATCAAACGACACCTTCCGCGGTCGAATCGGCAAAGTATGCGCGAGGGTCGATTAATTTAAGCGCGACGGCGCACAATTTAGACTTGAATTTACTTCGACCGTCGCCGACATTATTTAAACGACCTCGACATTAAATTGATCGCGCATTGTTCGCACAATTAAAACAACTTAAATTGACACCCATATTGCTAGGGTTTGTCAAAGTAATAAAATTGCAATTAAAATGATTAACAAACAGCAGCTTAATCCGCTAATTATCTCTTAATCACGCGTTAATTCCTTACCTAATCCCGACGCCCACTCAACCAATCGAGATGCGCCAACTAAGCCCTAAAACCAAAAAAAAAAGGGGAAAGTTTATTCCACGGCCGGCCCTAAAGGGGCAAAACGACGTTGACCTCACATTTTCTGATCCTTTCTCGGTTTCTGCTTCGGTCTCCTCCTCAAGTTTCGACTCTCGGTTTCTCTGGCTCACGGTCTCTCAGATCCTTCTTCGCTTCTCTCTCTCCGCTCTCGCTCGGAGATTCTTTTACTGGATCCTTCCTCTGTTCTGCTCTCTGGCACAGACGTTCCTTCTTTACATCTCCTTCAGATCCTCGAACGACCTCTGTTTTGTTCGATCTTCGACGACGATACTCTCTCGATCCCTCCTGTTGTTCTTCGTTTCTTGAACGCCTGACTTCTTTCTCGATTTGGATTCTCGTGCTTTCCCCAGAACGCTCTTCGATTCTGGATTCTCCCACGATTGACTTCTCGGCTTCTCAGAACGCTTCGATTCTAGATTCGTCGGCTCAGAACGCCTTTGATTCTCGATTCTCCGTTTGCTTTCCAAAGCGACGATTTCTTTCGGCTCAGAACCGAGCTTTCTTCTCCTTCAACTCCTGACGGCCTTCTCTTTTAGTAAATCGACGCCTGTGTTGTTTCTCTAACCCTAAGCTTGTTTTATGCATTTGAGCTTCTTTGGAAATTAGGGCTTTTGCTAAACATGCTATGTCTTATGCTTGGGACTAAGAGTTTCCTTTAGGATTTGGGATGATGTATGGCCCAAATCTCATTTCTTATTGTCTTTATTCACTGATTATGTGATGCTTAGCCTACTAAAATTGCTTTGGGATGATGTATGGCCCAATGTCATGTTGCATGCTACCTTCTAGGGATAGTTACGATGCTATTTTTTTGAAATTGATTATACCTAAGGAAACCAAATCGAGATTTGTTCCGTAAATGTGGTTTTGAAATCATTTCTATGAGGGGGGAAATAATTAATTTGTTGTTTGAAGTGTGTCATTTGCGAAATGTGGTGTTTGCAAAGGGGAAATTGTGGAATTCATGTCTACAAGATGGGGAAAGCTATTAATTTGTTATTTATGCATTTATCTTGAAATCAAGTGGAAGTTGTATTGTTTCATTAGTTAGTAGCTTTGAAAAATTTCGCATATGGGAAATTGCTGAAATTGGTTTTAGCTAAAGAGAAATTAGATCATTTGTTGTCTAAAGGCATGATAATATTTGTTGAAAAATTCTAACATTTCTCTCTTGAAATTTTTTTTACCTAAAGGAAAATGAATTAATTTGTTGTAATGGGTATGTGCATGCTGAAATTTCTTTTTACCTAAGGGAAACTAAATCGATTTGTTATTTAATGGGCATAAGCATCCGAAAGTATTTTATGAAAGGGGAGAACTATTAGCTTGTTACTATACTGCTAAACTTTCTTATCTGGGAAAAATCAATTAGCCGCTGATGAGATATGATGCTATTCTCCCATGAATTTCATGCTTCACTTTGATTCAATTTATTTCATATAAAGGGAATTATATGTATATCATGCCCTTTCATATGCAAGTTGAAATCAAATTAAACGAAAGGATTTGGTTATACCATTTCTATTATCTATGAGCTTCATTCTTGATACTGATATGTGATCATATTAACAGGAATGCTATATCAGTTTCGCTGTCTCACGACACCACCCATGCACGCCTTTCGGCTGGGGCGCCTTCATAACTCATGGAGAGCCGGGAGGCTATTGTAAACTTTGATAAGCACGGAGATAAGGATTCGTAAACCCGCTATATTATGTTAACTCATGCACTTTCTTGGCGTGGTAAATAACGGTGTCTCACGACACACCATGTAACGCCTTTCTTGGCGTGGTGGTTTAGTCTCCTCAAGTAGCCCCTATGGGATGACGGGAGGTCAAAATTTTCTTAAAAAAAAAAAAGAAGATAGAAAAGGATGAAATGCTTAGTTCACATGTTGGCTTAAAGTGCTTCTTAGGTTATATATGAATACTCATACCTCCTCTACTTTACTTGTCATTCATAAGTGATTTACATACATAAATGAGATATGAAGACTTGAAACAAAATACATATTAAAATAAACTAAATCTACCATATAACTGACATATATCAAGATAAAAAATCATTGAGTTAAAAGAAACTCATAAGTATGTGGCACACCTTAATCCTCCTCATTTGAAAGAACTTAAACTGGCTTAAGGAGAAGAGGAGAGTGAAAATGAAAGATTTTGTGAAAGGGAAACCCTCCCATTTATTTATAGGCTTTCTGCCCTTTCCTTTTGCCATCTACTCTTATGGAATCGACATGTGGCCTTCAAATCAGACGCAGAACCATCTAAGTGACGCCATCTTTGTCAGATGCACATATTACATGGGCATGCCCTTACAGATCCCATCTTTGAAAGGAAAGAAAGTCTTTACATACCTCTTTAATAAATTTAATGAGTTTATGTCCCCCATGAGTTTATGATGAGGAGGTGGATTTTAATTAATCCACTGCTTCTCTTAAATGAAATATGACATCTACTCATATTTTTATATTCCCTTTTTCAAGAGAAATAAATCTATGGTATATGGTCATATCCCAAAGCAATTGTTTTGCCCATTTATACTTGCGATTTTATACATAAAGAGATATTATTAAATCAAATCTTGCATTTTTTCCATTACTTTACTTATGATCATACTCTAAATCAATTATATCTTTATTTTACTGATTTCAAGAGAGGATTAAATTTTAAATCAAATATGTTTCATTTTGCCATTACTTTACTTATGATCATATGCTCTAAATCAATTATTTTCACCATTTATATGATAACATAAAGAGGCATAAAATCAAATCATTTGGCTCATTTTAGGCCCATTACTTTACTTTATGATCATATATCTAAATCAATTATTTTCACCTTTATGTATGATTTTAACATAAGAGAGGCTATTAAACTAAATCAAATCTGCCCATTTTTTCATTACCTTATGAATATAGCCTCTAAATCAATTATTTTCACCCCTTTATGCTGCTGATTTTGTACATGTGAGTGCAAGTTAGATAAAAATAAAGAACAGATGATATATATTCGGTATCTTTCTGACGTCCCAAGTTAACAAACCTAAAAATCCCATATCAAAACTAATGCTTGCATAATCATGTCAAATACCAAAGAACGATCCTACATCATCCCGGTCTTGACCGTCAAGTTAACAAAACCTAAAATCTCATATCAAAACGCATTTATCAGACATAATTGAAACAAATACAAAGAATAGATGCTATACCCGGCGGTCTGACCGTCCGCTAACAAAACTCAAAAATCAAAATTGACTTACATTTCAACTACATTCAATGTCCATACAACATTTTAAAAGAACGATACTAATGTTGAAGTGTTCAAACAATGGACAGCAAAGTTATAACAAAGAACAGCTATACTTGTTCTGAGTTAACAAAACCTAAAAATGTCATATTAAAATCTCCAAGAAATCAACATATATTTCAACTGACATTCAATGTCCATACAACATTTTAAAAGAAGAGATCATGAGTATGTCAAACAATGTAAAGTAAAAAAAAACAAAGATATCTGATTTACAGTCGTTAACATTGATATTATGAATTTCAAATTAATAATAGAATTTGCTCATATAATAAAGACAGAATCTCATGCTAAAATCTTGAAAAAACCATCCCCACTAGAGCTTTTGAAGGATTATTTTTGAGATGATGAATTTAGATCACTAGAAAACAGAAAGATGTATCAATCGATATTCTTGATCGATAATTATAATTAATTTCAATGATAAATGATCATATATTCAAATCGAATCAATATAAAATGATCAAAATTCAAAAATAACAAAAAAAAATAAATAAATGAAATTAATTATTAAAAACTAAAATAAAAAATAAAATCATTAGTTGTTTGACATATTAAATTTAAATTAAAAACCAAAAAGCAAGATCGCTGTCTCTCGTGATACAACATAAATGAGCTTTACCATGGTTCCGCGAGACCATAAATGTAAATGCTTGCGCTTTGACAAATAGATATGTTAAAAATGAAGCCGACAGATTTGTCACACTCATGTCTAGGAATGACGACGTAAATGTGTGGCCGACAAATCCTTCTGGCCGTAGACCATACCTCCTTCGACTGTTTGAAATCTAACCGACAAAGCATCCTCACAAGAACACATGCACGCCGGCGTGTCTTGACTGGTAGTGAGGACAAATATAAGTCAACCTTAGCTAACATATTTTGCTCAACCAAAGACATTCTATTCAAAACCAAAGAGCAAAGCCGTAACATAAGGCCAAGTAATTTAATGCCATATGCAATCCTAATCCTAAATCATTTAGTGTACATATCAGAAGAAACCACGCGGACAGATGATAGCCAATGCACGCTAGAATATTCGAGTAGTAGTATGATTTAATTGACATCATTTTCGGAGCAAAAAGTTTCTTAATTGTCACCAAGACAAACAATATGATAGGATTAATATTTTTTATTTTTTAGTTTTAATTTTAAAGTTAAATAATTAATTTCATTTTTTTTATATTGTATTTTCAATTTTGACCATTTTGATCATTTTGATTAATATACGATCATTTATCATCAAATTTTAATTATAATTCTCGATCAAGCATCAATGATGAATTTGTCAACTCGTCGGACAGAGAAATGAATTCATCATCTCAAAGATAATCCTTCAAAACCTTGTCACCTAAATAACATAGATCTCACTCTTCCTACTTGAATTTGTCAAGAAGCTTGCATTCGATTATACTATGTATTGCTCCGATAAAAAAATTCTTATAATATCACATGTATAACTCCTCACCAAGATCAAACCGGATCAGAAGACCTTTTCAGATTGACTTAAGAATACTCCAAGACGATACATCGTTCTTGAAATTGCATATAGGTAGTTTAATGTCAAGCAAAGCCAAATTTGATTTTGAGTTTTAACGACTCCAAGACCAAACCGGATTATGTCGATTTCTTCAGATTGACATGATCTAATGCAAAGATTAGTTTTGAGCATGGGATTGTTAATCACTTGGGACCAAACCGGATTATGAAGATCGTTTTCATTTGTCACTCACATGTATGTTTCAACACTTCAACATACATAAGCATCTGCCAAAATGTACATTAATGCATGGAGTATATGTTCAATGCAGGATTTTAATAAATATTTTGGTGAACTTAATTCTATCCGTCAAACCCATGATATGATGTGTTCTTTTGTATGTTTTACTTACACAAAAACATTTCAACATCGATTCGCTCTTTAAAATGTCAGATGGACATCAATGTCTGGTAAATGTCTGCAATTCTGTGTTTGATTTCAATGACATTTTGGGTTTTGTTAATCCTATTCAAGACAACCGAAAGAAGATGTTCTTTTGTATTTTTGTTTTACTTGGCTAGATTTAACATTTCAAATATACATGAAGATGCTTTAAAAATGCACATGAATGTCAAGTCAAACGCTCAATTTTTTTATTTTGAGTTAACCCGACTCAAGACCAAACCGATAGATAGATCCCAACTCGCATTTCCTCAAGAGGATGACTGATAATTATTTCAAGATCAATCATTTCCAAAGCCAACTCTGGGGTGCATATGAGATCGAAGCCAGATTTTCTTCTGATCTTAAAA
This sequence comes from Cymbidium sinense, assembly GCA_021442155.1. Lineage (NCBI taxonomy): Eukaryota > Viridiplantae > Streptophyta > Magnoliopsida > Asparagales > Orchidaceae > Cymbidium > Cymbidium sinense. The sequence continues at coordinate 138,176,197 of CM038215.1, read as the reverse complement.
GAATGCAATGCTATGGAAGATTTATCTTGGCCATTTCGTGACAATTAACTCAAGATTTACAAGATCATTAGATAGGTTTTGAATCCAACCGCCCCAAGACCAAACCGGGATTATGTAGCATCGAATAAGCAAAAAGAATATGCTTCATAAGATCATGATTTCATTTATCTGATATTAAAGGCATTCAAACCAATAATGAGATAACACTTTAAATCGCAAATCAATCATCATTTTACTTAAAGATTTTAAGCGCATTCTCATTATTTGTTTTCAAATGATATATGACAGACTTATATCTTTCCACATTGAATCATATACATAATCACATTAGAAAATGAATGAACTTTAAAGAATTGTCATATCCATGGATTCGGTGAACTAAGCAAGATGCGAAGCATACAATTGTCATATAATAGACGAATGAGAAGCATAATAATCATATGCATGTACCTTCTTTTTCCTTTAAATACTTAAGACATTTCACATTTTTTATTTATCAAAACACAGCTCCTACATATCCCCAAGATGGGTCGCCGAGAATTCTTCCCACCAGCCAAGAAAGTGCAAGTGGTAAAAGTGAGACACTTGGTTTATTTGCACCACGCCAAGAAATGCGTATGTGAACACGATCGATTACGCCGGAACAACGATTAAGATTATCATATGCTCGCAGTGGGAACAACGCGAATCGTACTTATCAAAGTTTCACGTTGGAACAATGTGAACGGTACTATAAAGATGTGAGTAATAAATTTGCATTCACAAAAGAAGTTAATTTGGGAACTGAGGAGGATCCTCGCCCAACGTTCATCAGTGCTCTACTTTCTGAAGATAAAATGGAAGAATTAAAAATCTTGCTCGTGAATTGGGATCGCTGTTTGGACATATAAATGCCGCTTATCCCGATATCATACTCACAAATTAAGATGACGACACCGCCAAGCAAGCCTCTAGCGAATGAGATCGAGGTTGAAGAACGTGTAATGCGAAACCAAGAAGCTCATCAGCGGTTTTATTCGAGAAGAAAATACGACCTGAAAATAATATCCCCTGAAAAGAAGAATGGTCGATTCAGACCAGACGAGATTTAAATAAAAGCATGTCCAAAGGATGACTTTCCGCTTCTCAGACGAAAATGGATAACACTTCAAACCACGACATGTTCTCATTTATGGACGGATCGTCGTTACAATCAAATCAAGATGGCTCAAGATGAGAACATACCTCATTCGTGACGCCAATTGGTATATATTGCTATTACGTCATGCCCTTCTACCAAGACGCGGAGCATACCGTGGCTATGACAATTGACGATATTATCAAAAGTAGTGCTGTTGATGATCTCGTTGTCAAGAGTATAAATCGCAAAGATCATCTCACGATGGGATCTTTGAAAGAATCAAAATATCTCAAGATGAATCCTGCGCGCTGAGTCTCTTCCGAAAGTTCCTGGATATGTCAGGCGCCGTGGAGGGATTGAAATCGATCCCAACAAAATCAAAGCGACAAAATGCTCCTCCAAGGAGTCGTCAACTTCGCCCATAGTGGACATCTCGCATTCATTAGAAGATTTATATCAAATCACGTGCAGACGCAATTTTGAAAATTAATGAAAGATATTCTTTCAAGTGACGAAGAATGTCAAGAGGCCTTCGACGTCAAAAGATATCGAATCCACCCATTCTGCCCAATCCTGGGAAGCCTCTTATATTAACCAAAGACTAAGAATCTCAGTGCTTTGTCAAGCAACATAATGAAGGAAAGGAGAATGTTTATACTATACAATAAGACTAATGCGAGCGTTATTCTCCAATTGAGAAGCATTGTTAAATTTTTCGCCAAAAGCTACGCCATTACATGCTATCTCATAAAATTGCTCTATCTGGATCGATCCGTGAAGTTCTTGGCGACAAGACAACGCCGATGTGTCGCTGCAATAAATTCTCCTATGATATTACATAGTTCTGAAAAGGTGGGGGCAAATTGGCAGATTTTCTCGCTCATCCCATCCCAAGATTCATTGCCAATGATGATCTTCCCGATGAGCAAATCATGCACATATATGAAAAAAGAAAAGCAACAAATGTGAAGATTATTTTTCCCATTGATACACTCAACCCTCAAATCTTCCAAAGGCTCAGCCGGTATCTCCTCATTGATCACACGAAGGCATACCGAGACATTCTTATAAATTAACTCAACCACTAAACCAACAACGAGGCGTAATATGAAGCTGGGTGTAGAGGAAGCCATTTCCATGAGTCGACCAAATTTATATGATTCTCAACTCGTCATCAATGTTGGCCTTTACAAAATCAACAAGCAAGCCTACTATCACAAACGAGTTCTCGAAGCTTATGAAGAAATTCAAATGTCATTACACTGTGAGCTGAATAAGAAATGACCGCTAAAAGCTAGCTAAAGAAATGAGTATGGATGAAACTACATACTAATTACAGGCAATGTCGAGTCCTGAGCCAAGTTTAAGATCCTCACTAAGAGGGTCATCAAACATAAATCAGTGGTGCATGTCGCTTACACTCCCTTACAAATTACTTCAAAGTCAACAAAGACAGCAAACTATTCCGATGAAGACTTCAACTCAGGAAGCTAAAACCACAATGAAATCCTTATAAGAAGAGAAGGGCTGGAGACACTCTTCGTCGACTACTTCAAGGAAGGCAAATTGTAATAAGTCGAATGCACAACTGAGAAAAGGCTCACTATACGCTTATTGGCAATACTGATCGTAGATCCTTCAAGATGCGATGTTTGGGAATAAAGAAGCCAACAAAGTAATTGTTGAAATCCATCAAGACTTTGGTGCACACCAATCGTCCTAAAATGGCTTTCAAAATTAAAAGAATTGATATTATCGCCGCCTATGGTAAAAGATCAGTATCAATCACGCCAAGAGATGCCATGAATGCCGTGTCCATGGTAACATAATTCATCACCTCCAACCACTGCATCCAACGAGCATCTCGGCCGCTTGAGAGTCGGGGACGATGTAATCGACCAATCGATCCGCCATCATCAGCTGGTCACCGCTTCATCTTAGCAGCCACTGATTATTTCTCCAAGTGGTCAAGCACCATTTAAAGAAGATAACAAGTGACCAACTTCTTACTCACAATATTGCTTAGATTCGTACCACGCCAATCATTTATAATGGCCACTTCAAAAGCTAATAAATTCGACTAAGATTGACGATATATTCACATTTATAATCCGAGAGCAAATTTACGAGGCATTTAATAAAACACTACCAAATCAAAAAAATTCTCACAAGAAATAAAAGATACCAAACCAGGAAGCTGCATGCTTACCACACTTACAAAACTCCTACAAAGTCTACCCCTATGCACTAGCTGGGGTCAAGGCGCTACACTGTTGAACTACCTTCGCCCGAGTAGCCATTCAACAAAATCTTACCCAAGATGAGAATGCTCGCTCTAATGGAAGAGTTACGCGCTGACGAGGTCGCCCAAGCTCAAAGAAAATCTAAGTATATCGGGCCGTAATGTCCGTGAGCATTCGATCATACAAGACGCCTCGAAGCTTTTCGTGGAGAAGGTCCCCGTCCGAGAAGACCAATCATCCCTCATCGCACATTGAATGACTGAAGGACCTTTGATCAAAAGGTATATCGGAGCCTATCACTGCACTTCAAAGGTGAAAGACCACGCGCCAATCAACTGGATTTAAAGAAATATTACACACGAAAGCGACGGACAAATCCGATTGAAAGCCCATTGTCAAACACTTATGAAAATTTTCATTGAAATTCTCTGAACACAAGAACGCATTTCCAAAATAATGAAAATCTCCTAGGGGCATTTTTTTTAAAAGTTTTATAAGAAAGATATGCACAAATTTCTTTCTTTCGACATCGCTATCCGAGATCCCTACATACATACTCAAAATTATGTATTCAAATGCAAATTTTCATTGAAATTCTCAACACAAGAACGATTTCCAAAATAAATGAAAACTCGTTAGACAGGCATTTTTTTAAAAAAGTTTTATAAGAAAGTATGCCCCGATACAGGGGCCTTTCTTTCTCTTTGTCGACATCGCGGCTGTCGAGATCCCTACATACATACCCAAATTATGTATTCAAATGCTCAAGTTTTCATTGGAAATTCTCAGAACACAAGAACGATTTTCAAAATAATAAAAATCGTTATTGGGGCATTTTTTTTAAAAAAGTTTTATAAGAAAGTATGCCTCGACAAGACAGTGACCTATCTTTCTCTTCGTTCGATCGCCAAGAGATCCCTACATACATACTCAAAATTATGTATTCAAATCTCAAATTTAAAAGTCTTATCACCAAAGAAAATTATCCCCAAACTTCAACAAACCAAGTAAGGACATTTTCCATCCCACATCAAATCTAGTGCTCACCGACAGTTCAAGTACTCAACACGCCACAAAGGCCGAAGTAGAGACCCCATCTCGTTATTCTGGATAAAATCCTTCATCAATCGCTCAAGTCCACAACTCAAGTAGTATAAGGTCGATTCAACACGCCAAAATATGAAGTCAGTGACTGCTACTCAACACGCCACAAAGCCAGTAGTGATCCTCCTACTTCATAGCTTCAAAGACAAGAGCATCCAAATCCCCAAATCTCTCCAACTTGGTGAGTTCAAGTGACCCAGACCGGAAATTATTCCTATTGGTCAAGGTCATTTCAAAATCTCAAAACAAACAAAAGATATCCTTACTCGAGAAGGCACTAAGCCGAGTTTGGAATCAAATACAAATGTGAAATCTCAACTCCTTCAGTAAGTCTATCAAAGCAGAAAGAAAAGACAAGGAAAATCTTCTTCAAGTCCACAGAAAAGCGAGGACCGAAGTTATCCCAATGTTCAGATAAGGCTAAATGTCAACTAAGGAGTTTTGTCATCAAGACATTACATGTGCAAAGCATGACTGACTTTTGCCATTGATCAATCAACACAAGCTCGAGTCGGTCGTTTGATTTATCCTTCTACAAGCCCGCAAAAGCGTAAAAGTAGGCGTAATTTCAGACGCCGACAAATCTCCGATAATTCGTGATTTTACTCCATCAACTCAAGGCATGAGCCGTGATAAAAGGAGGCACAAGATAAATCATCAGATGAAATCTTCAACAAGTCCACAAGCACAAAGCATGACCAAGACATATTATCTCATCAACTCCATCAAGTCCGGCAAAAAAAGGAAAAATACAAATCCAAATTTTGAGATGAAATCTTCAACAAGTTCAAAAACACAAAGCACGGACCAAGATATTCTCATCTCACTAAGTCCACCAAGGCACAAAGCATAAAACCAATGGGATTTTCATCTTTTCAATAGATCATTGACCTCGTGAGAAATCATGGACAACATGATTATCTAGATTTTATTCATGAAAATTGCACAAGTACATACAAGATGACACATAAAGTAAAGAGAAAATACATCAAGGTGAAGACCGTAGATCTCTAAGCCGAGATACATAACAAGAGCCTCACTTTCCGTCTTAGCTTTCGTACCACTCAAGAGCCGTCAAAGATCACACCATGACACAGTCAAACCATTGTCCTCTCGCTCGCCGAAGTTCGCTTATCATGCTCGCGTCTGTTTGCATGACACCGACGCTTGAGCTCCTCCAGAGGTTCAATTTTGGCGGACGCTTCAATCCCCAATGTCAGGACTCACCACGACCCTTAAAGCCGCAAATTTTTTTCAATTCATCGTGAAAGTCACCGCCGCCTCTAACGCCTCCGACAATGAAACTGACGAACTATGCCAAGGTTTTTCATCCGTTTGACTAGAAATTCGCCCCACATAAAGCCTCCCAACGCAATTGCCTTCACCCAATCCAAAGTGAGCCGAAGTTCAAGACTATGTCATGCCTCTTGAAAAGCTTGAATGATACCGGCAGCCGTGGTCCAACCGAGATCACGAAGAAAGTCACATTCTCTTCATAAATACGCCATGCGTCCGCGATGTGATGCGTGCCTCCAATGAATTTCTGAAGAGTAATCGGCCCCTTCAAGCTCTAGAAAACGGAGGAAGATAAGGAAAGGTAGTAACATGTTAAAGAAAAAGAGAGGGGAATTATCGTGTCATACCCGAATTAAAAGCCCCAACATGAGGGTGTACTCCTTCAAATGATGGTCGGCCACATGCTATGACACCTACCATCGCAGTAGTGGTTCATCAATCTTGTCTCTCATCCCCGATGTTTCACCTGAGTAGTTTAAAAGAAACTCGTAAGGAACTAGTCCCAAAAGGAGCTGGTGAAGGAAAGGTTGCCGTTGTTTCGTGAAGAAGATCTACCAAAAAATCTTCAAATGGAATCGACGAGTAGAGCAACCGCCGCATTAGAAAGTCTACTCCAAAATCCCCAAAGGAAACGCTCCATGCTAACAGACATTCTTGGCCCAAGATTTGCTTCTTCTGAGTTAAGAGGCGCCGAACGGCTAATCGACCAATCCAGTTTTGGGGATCTTCATAACGGACGCTCTCGAGATGAAGATGGTACCTCGATGACTAAGGTTCTCGAGTCCGCACTCGAGGAAGTGTACCTATTCCCGCTGTTGATTCGACACACCCTCTCTCACCTATCATACAGAAAATATAAACATACGTTAGAATAAAAGGGGTTTAGAGGAATTAAATAATGGTTTAAATAAAAGACATAAGATCATACCGCTAACCGCCGCCACGACGAAGCTTTGCCTCGAGGCTCCAAGTCTCCGCACTGCCGCTCAGATTTGGCGGCCCCACGCTCCAAGATCGGCGAAAGCGATAAGCTACCTGTTGTTGCATAGCTCACTCCCTGTAATCGAAAGTGCCTGACGAAACTTCAATTGCATCGAGCCGGTAAGTGAAGCCGCATAATTGAAGCGTAAAACAACCGAAGTCTCGAGGGATCAGATCCATCCGACGCCGCATTAACAACGCCAGAATGAAAGGTCGCCCATTATAAAGTGCCGCTATGAACAACCGCCGCCACTCGATTTTGATATCCTCTAGATAACTGTTTACCGATCGACAAGATAGCCGCCAGACGATGCTAATGAAATATTCCATCGCCGGTAAATCGACTAGTATGAATCAAAGTGGGTTACCTCTATGGTCAATACCGCCTAGTATATCAACTTCCTTAAGCTGAGGCAACCGCAACCTCGAAGCGATGAATCACCAAATCTATCACGACTGGGATGGGGCAAAGAAAAATAAACGATTCTTTCTCGCTCCAAGGTAGAAGAGTGACAGCTTGCATAACTACGGATAGCCCCTTCTAAGAAATACAAAGGACATTCTAAACAAGCAAAAGCTCTGAACGGAACGGAACCCATGAACATGAACGATTGCCAAGGCAAAATCAAATCATGTGACTGGGTACTTGTTTGCTTCTTAAAATTCTAAACATTCTAGCAAGAACAGAGGAGCCAAGGCGCTCACCTTGAGAGATTTTACTTTAATAGGCAATGGAGTTAACAAACCCCTTTGGTGGCAAGACAAAAGTGCATAACCAAGTAACTAAAACCAAATAAACATAAATCTTCATCCATACCAGAGTGAGAGGGGGGAAAATGTTCATGGCAAAGCATGGCTCAGCAATGACAAAAAGATACCCGCTTCTGGATAATAGATCAGCTGTCCTCCTCAAGAAGTCGCTAATCCAGTATATTTAAGCCCGCGGAAGCGCAGAAATGTAGTCCCGCTGGAAGCAACGCAGATGGGTAAAATCACCTTGTCTATTTTTTGTCCGCGGAAGGTCACCAAAGAGGAATGCACTCTCAAAGTGATTGCACAGATGATAGAAGTCCATATTGCCGCAAGTCGCCAAAGTAATGGTCAATTCTTCAGACCTACCCAACAAGTGTTACTTTCAATGTCCCGTAACTCAATCAAACCCCTTATCCATGACGGGATATTTTGAAATCAAACATGGAAGCATAAACCGCCTTTATATACTCCAAACCGCTTAGGATATCCTTATGAGCTTGAGGATATATCGGCCCGTATAACATACCCCTTCACGGATCAGAATCCTTCCTATGGATGAGTTGGGGCCACTCTAATGAGCCGATTGTAATCGGTCGAGTAAGCTGACGCCTGGCCAATAACATCTCGCGGGTTCAAGAATTTCACATAGCCCATGACTTACTTGATCAACAGTGCTATCCAATGGATTGTATTCACCGCATTTTAACTTGATAGTAGTCACCCACTCTGGAGGATTGTCAAATTCCACCGGGTTCTCGAGCAATCGGAAGAGCGGGAGAAGCGAGTGAAGAAGTTTTTGAATGTCGGCGTCCTTACTTGCGGCATGTCGTTTATGCTTTCATCTAGAGCGTCCACATTGTTGTTGGGGTGTGCGAATCAATCATAGACCAAATGACATCCTCGGTAGGCTCGTCGGAAGCCAAACAGATGATCTCCTCGATGGAACATTTTCTAGAAAGGGTTATACAACAAATGAATATTTAAAGAATAATCGCATTATTGAATAAGCATGGATCGACTGCAAATTTGATAAGATGCTTCTTCAAATAGCATAATAGGTACAAAGAGTGCATGACAAGAATAAAGAAAGAGGAAAGAGTCATTGTACAACAAACAGCGGTTCATGCGGCATCATGTTTGTTGGGGGCATTGTTGACCTACAATATCTTGCATTAAATTAAATAAATAAGGTGGATTTTAAAATCCCTTAAATCGCGATCGAGCGATCAAATTCGTTTTAACTTCGGCGATTGTGCAGCGTCGAAAAAATTAAAATCGAAAATTTTGAATCAATTAGGGATGCGATGCGGATAATTAAAATCAAATTATCATGAAATTGTCATATCGAAGTCGGAAGCCTCGACGGCGTCTAAACCACCTCCGTTGCCAAAATAAATCGGCCGTCATCGTAGAAAGGTCAAAATCTCATCAAGCGACACCTTGGCGGTCATCGGCAAAGTATCGCGGTCGATTAATTTAAGCGGCGACGCTTAATTTGAATTTACTTGGCCGACATTATTTAAGCGACCTCGATCGCGAAATTGATGCAGTGTTGCGTTCGGCACAATTGAAACAAATTGACACCCATATTGCTAGGGTTTGTCAAAAGTAATAAAATTGCAATTAAAATGATTAACGGCGACTTAATCGCTAATTATCTCTTAATCGCGTTAATTCCTTACAATCCCAGCCCCTCAATGCGATCGAGATCTAAGCCTAAAACCAAAAAAAAAAAGGGGAAAAAGGGGAAAGTTTTCATTCCCACGGCCGGCCCTAAAGGGGCAAAACGACGCGTTGACCCTCACATTTTCTCGCGATCCCTTTCTGGTTTCCTGCTCTCGGTCTCCCTCCCTCGGCTGAAGCTCTCGACTCTGCTCTCTCGGCTGAAGCTCACGGTCTCTCTCACGATCCTTCTCTGCTCTCTCTCGGTCTCCCGCTCTCCGTTCGGCATTCCTTTTACTCTCGGATCCCTTCCTCTTTGTTCTGCTCTCTCTCTCGGTGAAGCACCACGTTCCTTCTTCTGACATCTCCTCTCTTGATCCCTCGAGCGACCTCTGTCTTTGCTCTCGGCTCGTCGGCTTCGGGCCTTGCAGCATACTCTGTGATCCCTCCCTGAAGTTCTCTTCTGCTCTCTCTCGGTTGAAAGCGCTCCTTCTCGGCATTCTCAGACTTCTCCGTGGCTCCTTGATTCTCGGCATTCTCAGTTCTTCTCAGAGCAGCTCCTTTGATTCTCGGCATTCTCAGTTGACTTCTCCGTAAGCATACTCGTCTCTTCGACTTCTCCGTAGCCGCGAGCTCCCTCTTCTCCTTCAACTCGGCTCGGCCTTGCAGACTCCCCCCTTTGGTAAAACTTCTCCTTCTCCCTCTCTTTTAGTAAATCGGCCTCAGGTTGTTTTCTCTAACCTAGCTTGTTTTATGCATTTGAGCTTCTTTGGAAGTGGGGCTTTTCTTTAAACATGCTATGTCTTATCTTGGGATTATCTTTAGAGTTTCCTTTAGGGATTTGGGATGATGTATGGAAATCTCATTTCTTGTGTCTTTATTCATTATGTGATGCTTAGCCTCTTAAAATTGCTTTGGGATGATGTATGGCCCAATGTCATGTTGCATGCTACGGGGATAGTTACGATCTTATTTTTCTTTGAAATTGATTATCTGAAAAAATGATCGATTTCTTTCAGGTAAATGTGGTGTTCTTTGAAATCATTTATGAGAGGAAATAATTAATTTGTTGTTTGAAGTGTTGAAAGAGAACTTAAGCAGGAAGGAGAGTAGAAAATGTAAATCTTTGTCAGGAAACCCTCTGTTATAGGCTTTCTTGCCTTTCCTTTTGCCATTACTCTTATGGAATGTGGCATGCGTAAATTGTCTGAGGGGGCTATCTAAGGTGATCAGGTATGATGCGTCATGCGTGTGGGCATGCGCTGTCGTCTTATCATTTCTTTGAAAGGAAAGTAAAGTCTTTCTTGTCTCTTTAATAAATTTAATGAGTTTATGTCACTCTTATGAGTTTGCATGTGTGGGAGGTGGATTTAATTAATCCACTGTAAATGAAATATGACGTATTTTATATTACTTTTAAAAGAGAGAAATAAATGGGTATGGTATATGGTCATATGGAACTGCAAGCGATTGTTTTGCGTTTATCTTTCTTGATTTTATCACATAGAGAGGTGCTTTAAATCATGCATTTTAGGAGATTCTCTTTATGATCGTATATGGTATACAAATCGATTATTTTCGGTATTTATGTTGGGTGATTCTGTAAAGAGATTTGATAAGCAAATCAATTCTAGCTTCGTTTTAGGCATTCTTTCTTATGATCGTATGGGCGTAAATCGATTATTTTTTGCTTTATGTTGGTGATTTTAAAGAGAATTTGATACATCAAATAAACAAGCGTTTGGGCCCGATCTACTTATGAACATATGGTATACAAATCGATTATTTTATCTTTGCGATTTTATACAAGGGGCGTGTAGTTAGATAAAATAAAACGAATCTTATATCTTAGGTTCGGTCTTGGGCGGTGATATAACAAAATGTAAATGAAATCAGCTTTTAAACTTACATTTATTGAGCATTGATGTCATATTAAAGAAACAGTCTGTATGTATGTTGTAATGTCAAGCATTAGGGACATATCTAAGTAGACAAATATAAAAACGAATCTACATCTTGGTTTGGTCTTGAGAGTTAAAATTATACAAAATGTCGTATTAAAATCTAAAACTGCGTATTGACATATACTCCCATTGATTTAAACATCTGGCATTTTAAAGAAACAGAATCTTCGTATGTATGTTGAAGTGTTAAACAATAGACGTGAAGTTAGGTATAAAACAAAAAAAAAAAAAAGAACAAATCTTTCCGGTTTGGTCTTGGGGGTCAGGTTATAGCAAAATCAAAATCTTTGCATTCTGATAAATGTCAATCTGAAGAACAATCTTTACATTTCGGTTTGGTCTTGGGTCGAGTTAGCTCAAAATCAATTTGGCGTGGCTTGACATTAAAACGTCTTAGTATACGATTTTCAAGCAGATCATTATATGAGTAATTCTTAAGTCGAAATAAAAAGAGCAGTCTTACTAATCGGTTTGGTCTTGGTGGGTCAGGTTAACAACACAAAATTTGATATTATAAGAATTTCAATTAATAATATCGAAATTAGCTTCGTATATCTGAGCGTGAGCCGTAACGTAAACACAAATTGAAATTCTTAGAAGAAAAGTCGAGCAGATACATGTTGAGAGTGGTGAGGTTTTGAAGGATTATCTTTTGAGATGATGAATTTAGGCCGTCCTCTGTGAAAAGCGGAGTAAAGGAGTCTATCGATTGATAATTAGGATCGAGAAGGGTAATTATAATTAAAATTTGATGATAAATGATCGTATATTAATCTAAAAAATCGTAAAATGATCAAAATTGAAAAATACAAATATAAATAAAAAAATAAATTATTTAATTAAAAATAAAAAAAAATAAAAAAAAAAAAAATTAATAATTACTCATGATTGTTTGTCTTGGTGTAAGAAAACTTTCTTCTTGAAAAGCGATGTCAGTCATCTAAAAGCTATTGTAATATTAAGGGCGTGGCGTGTCACTCTGTCTGCGTGGTTTTCTTGATATGTTGCATAAATGGCGGATTCTGACCCTCGGCCGTTTAATGCGGCATTAAGTGGTCCGGCCTGTATGTTCCACGCTTTTCTTTGAGTTGTGAAATGTAGAATGTATTTGTTGGTTAGCACTATGTTAAAGGTTGACTTATATTTGTCCATAAACTCCTGATCTGACGCGGGCAGCGTAAGTAATGTTCTTGTGAGATCGGTCGGTTAGATTATTCTATACATTGCCAGGATGAAGTGACGGGATAATGAACCATGGGATCTTGATGGTAGCGTCATCGTTCCCAAGTTTTAAGTTAAAATAATAAAATAAGTTCAGCTGCTTCTTTCGATTATATCGTTATTGATTCGTTAGCCTTGTCGAAAGTCTTTCTATAGACTGCTTATAGGCACAGAAGGGTATAAAAGTTCTCACCAAATGAGAGCGAAATCTGGTAGTGTCTTATCTACTATTCATACATTATGGTATTTGCAGCTTCTTTCCTTTTTTATCGAAGATGTCGGTGGAATTTTGGATCCACAGATTCTGGCGACTCCATTTGGGGGGGTTTCTCTTTCCATCTTTGGTGATCGTCAGTTATAATTAGTGGAGTATAAAAAAAAAAATGAAATGAAAATGAATGGGAAATGATATGTTAATCTTGTGTTTTAGAAACTGCGATATAAAGTCTTAAGTCGTTTGAGACTTTATTGAATCATGTTTAATATCATTATCTTGTCTTTAAGGTGAGATTATTTTTAATTCTTAATTTTTATTTAAATTAGAATGGCATTCTGAACATTGTGTTTGTTACTGGCGGTGTGGCATCCGTTGTGGCGTCATTAATCTTTGGAAGCAGGGCCATCAGGTTTGGTGGCGTGGATTTCCGACCATCTTGAGCAGCGAGTTCTTGAAACTTCTTTGAAGTCTATCCTGTAACAATAATCTGAAAAGGCGTTGAGTTGTGACCCTACTGTAGGGTCAGAAAACAATCGATCTTTGAGAGGCTCGCCCGAGGAATCATGAAGAGGGTTATTCTTGGTGGCCTCTTTTTGTCCTCGAATATCAATCGAGTGAACCATTCGCTCAGGGAGGTATGATCTTTGAAGCTTCTTCATCGGAAGAGCTTGCGGAGGCAAAGAAAAAAGAAATCTTGGTGCGTACTCGACACTCAGTATTTGTCTGATGTTAATGGGCAAGCGTGAGTGTTGTTGCATGTCGGTTTGATACCATTCGCGGGCGGCTTGAAGCGATCCTTCGGACCCCACAGTTCGACTCCTCTGCGAGGGCAGCTATATCTGCGGTGCATCGGGTTCTCAGTAGCGAGGAAGGGCGATGAAAATCGACGCATTAAGGATCTTGGGGACTCTCAGGAGACCTCATCCCATGACTCAAATGCGGGGCGCGGCAATCCCTGCGGTGAGCATCGGGGTGTGACACTTGGACCGCCGTCAGGAATCCAGGTCCGGTGGAAGGTAGCAGAATCACGGCTGAGCCCAAAAAATCCTCCCAAAGGCGTGGCGTGGTGTCAGAGATCCGTGAACTTCAATCTCCGATGGGAGCACAAAAGGGCCCAGATAAGATATTGACGGTAGACACTTGGAGAATCCTCGGGATCCGTCATCGATCATTCATCCATCGAGGAGGTTAACGAAGCCTCGAAGAAATTTGATTCCACACTTGGAATCGGAAGTTCGTGAGCCGTCGAAATTATGTCGAAGGCGAAGAAGAAGAAGAGAACGGCGAAGTAGTGTATATGGTGCAATTGGTGAGCCAGTGTATCTTGATATCAACTCTGCTCTCGAAGAAGAACAAAAAATGTTGAATAGAGGAAGCATCCTCAGTCTTGAGAGAGCAACGAAAGGAAGAAGAAAGAAGAATCACCTTCCGTCTACTTTGTGAAAAACAAATTGGCGTCGAGATGAAAGCGAATAAAAAAATCCGGTTGAAGCGTGAAAATGGCGAAATGATGATCTGAATGTGCGATGATGATTAATCTGAAAAAATATTCGGCGATCACATCTGTCATAATAAATGCGTATGATCCTCGATAAATTTGATCTCACATGCTTGAGGTTGAAATCGAGCGAGCGAGATTAAAGTCGCTTCGGCACTGCTTACCGAGAATATCTGGCTATATGGCGTGGCGGTCTCTCTTGATATTATATTGAATGAGAAGATCATGTTATAGGCTGGGCGAGAAAAATTGGTGAGCAGGTATCGCATGGAATATGATCAAAATCGAGGGATATTCAATGCAAAGTTCAATCTATTGGCGGAATGGTAATCAGCGATCGGCGATTAAGCATCCTGCGTGCAGGGTAATGATGCATTATTATTTTCGATTAATTGGTAGTAACTTTCTTTGAATGGTATCTTTGAGTTCGAATAATGAGACTTTTAGAACTTGAAAATATGTTAGTTAAAGGTTATTGCGATCAAAAAAACGATTGCTGAGAAGAGGAAGAAAGAGCGTCGGTGACGATATATTACAGCGTTGGCGAAATTTGAGCGTATGAAATGAGCAACAATTAGAAGAAAGCGTGATTCAATTCGCGATGGGCAACATCGATGATAAGATGGCTTATCTTTCGTAACTGATTACATTCAAGCTCGCGATAGGGTGGCTAAATTTGAAAATTAAATTTATCCGGCTCAAGCAAATTGAAAAAAAGCAAAAAACTCAGGACGAAAGAAAGGTGAAAGCGCATTTCACCTCATCTGAAGGATCTGATGACGGTTAAGTATAATAGACAAGAAACTGTGTCATCGAAAAAGCGGTCGTTGATCTTGCTCCATGAAATACTTGGAGGTAATGATGTAGGTACTGGGTGATGAAGCGGCGAAACAAAGGCGAATGACTCGATGCCAAAAGAAAAGGCGACAAAGTATTAAGAGGGAAAGTGTGTGAGTGTTTAAACATCTCTTTCAAGTAGGTCTCATAAGTGTAAAAGACTGAAAGAGGAATGACGGATAATCTAATCCTTCTTATTCATCAGTGCTTCTGTTGAAGATTACGTATTGAGATTGGTAGAAGCGAAAAAAGCGGTGAATTCACATTGCTCGGACGGTGTATTGGTGCGTCAGAAGAAAGAATCCAGTAATCATCTCTCGATTGATGATAAAGCGAAAGCGAATGATGAAGGATGGCGGTATGATCTCTAAAACGTAAAAATGTTAAAAGCTTGGAAGGTTCAGGGTATTAATTGGAAATCACCTTGAGCGCTGAGAGTTGAGACAAACTGGTTATGGGAAGGCTAGTTCATCTCACGAAACGACTGGCAAAATCTGATGGAAGGCTAAGAAATGTGAGCAAAAAAATTAAATAAAAGAAGAAGCGTAGCAAAATCTCTACTTATTGATGATTATAGCGTAACGAAGATCATCGATAATATGGAAGATCTGATCAATGGCGACTATCGCTTGCGAATTCGTTTCAAATCTTGGATCGATGAAAGCGGGGAAGAAGGCGAAGAACTTGCGAGTCTTGCTTGATGATGCATGAAGTTGATAACGACTTAGAGGAACTCTGTTTCCCATGAAGATGAACGAGCTCACCATATCAAACATGAAAAATATAAAGCGGGCGTGATTACAGATCTTAATTCATCATTACGGCGGAATCTTTGGAAGAGTCATCGAAGATTGAGATGCTGAAATGCTTTCTGATTGAGTGGTGTCTCTTTATCCAGCGAGGAAAAGCGATGAATAAAGATAAAGAAAGAAAGTGAAATTCGATGAAAAGTTATCAAGGATTCAAAAAGCCTTCATCAAGGATCGATTCTGATATTATCCCATCAAGAAAATTCGTAGCGACTTGATCTGGCAATGTCGAAGATCTAAGTCACTTAGTGAAAATCTCGAAGCGGAAAATTGAAATACTTTGAGCAGTCTACGAGACCGTGTTCAGCCTCAGCGTCACATTTTGAAGATGATCCCAATGCCGGATTCTGAAACCTCCGTATTCTTACGGTGAAAGTGATGAAATTATAATCTGGCGGATCTTAGTGATCCGGTTCCTGATCTTATGAACTTGAGAACTCTTAGATGGTATCTAGGCGTCTGGCATGCAGGGGCGAGATAAAGTCATGGTTGAGGTTTCAATGAGAAGGAACTAATTGTCATTCGTCCTCTTAAATTTGGAGACTCTACTAAATTTCATGTGATGGATCTCATTATTCGAGGTGGGTGACCATGGCTTCATGGCATTGTCATCACATTGCATCGATGTATGAAATATACAAGGATGGAGAAGAATGCCAAATTGTGTGACGACCTTTTGCGTGAAATGAAGATTTATCAGATAGTTATTTCCTTAGAATAACAAAATTGTAATCTTTAAAACCCATAAAGAACAAGTTAAGAAGAAGGAGAAGATAAAATGAATAAAGGAAAAGAGGTTGTTCCAAATATTCTAGGATATAAAGAAACAGTCAAAATCAAATATTATTCTCATCAGGTGATCTTGAAGAAAGATGAATGTGTTCTAAATCAAGGTCATGACTCTTGAGTAAAGCTCGATTGAGGAAGAACATTTTACTCGATTATGAGTTTGAATGCTTTTGAAGGTAGGTCTGATACTTTTAAAACAATCATAGATCGTCTCGTGAGCACTGTAGTCACTCCCCTCCTCGACATTTTAAAGAAATCACCCTCGAAACTCATAAAGTCAGAGTGGTGACCTTATATGTACCTCTCTCCACGGAAAACGCGGGAAGCTGTTTATAAATCCAGGGGTGTCGAAGAAGATCATTGGGTATCATTATCGAAGAAGAAGAAATATGCAAGGATGCCAAATATTACTCTCAAAATCGATGCAAGCGTGTCCAATTTGGGCCGAGTAAGCAAGGTAAACTCTTTGAAATGATGTACAGGTTCTCAAAGTTCTGTGGTAAGAGAAATAAACCTTAAAGGCGCGGTTTTATCGAGCGGCGGTCCATGAGGATATACATTACGTTGTAGGAATTGAAGATGAGTGATGATGAAGATGAGAATGTCATTTTAACGTTAGTCTCGAGTAATAATGAAGAAGTAGGCGCTGAAGAGACTTGAAGATGGTGGGGAGGCATTCTTATGGATGGCTTAAAGAAGTTAATTTAAGGCGAGAGGATCCTGGCGTTCATCAGTCTCTACTTACGAAGATAAAATGGAAGAATTAAAAATCTTGCTGAATTGAGGATTGCTTTTGGACATATCTTTGAAATGCGAGCTTATCCCGATATTGCGGTTCCTAAACTAGCAATTAAGCGAGAGCGACACAAGCAAGCCTCAGAATGAGATTGGAGGTTGAAGAACGGTAATTGCACCAAGAAGCTTGAATTTGGTTTTATTCGAGAAGAAAAAATCTGTTGGATAGCTAATATTGTCCGTGAAAAGAAGAATGAATTGATTAAGTATCGACTTGAGATTTAAATAAAGCATGTCCAAAGGATGACTTTCGCTATCTGTTAGTGGATAACACTTCAAACCACGACATGTTCTCATTTATGGGCGGATCGTCGATTACAATCAAATCAGATGGCTCACGAAGATGAGAAACATACCTCATTCGGGGCCCCGATTGGCATATATTACACTGTCGTGCCGGCTTGAAGAATCTTTGGGCTACATACAGTATGGCACGAATCTTTGGAGTTGATTCATCAAAAGTAGAGTCTTATGTTGATGACCTCGTTGTCGAGTATAGATCATGAAGATCATCTCGATGATTTAAGGATTGTCTTTGAAAGAATCGAAAATATGATCTCAAGATGAATCCTCAAGTCGCTTTTGGAGTCTCTTACGGAAAGTTCCTTGGATATGTTGTCTTGGGTGGAGGATTGAAATCGATCCCAACAAAATCAAAGCGATTGTAAATGCCTCCTCAAGGAGTCTTCGTCAACTTCTCCATCTAGGACATCGCATTCATTAGAAGATTTATATCAAATCACGTCGAGGCGGATGTCGACCCTTTGCAAAATTAATGAAGAAAGATACTCCTTTCAAGTGGGATGAAGAATGTCAAGCGCCTTGACGATGTCAAGATATTGTTGAATCCACCCATTCTTGCAGCTCCAATCCCAGGGAAGCCTCTCATATTGTACACAGCAGCACTAGAAGAATCTCTAGGTGCTCTGTTGGCTCAGCATAATGAGGAAGGAAAGGAAAATGCTCTATCTTATATTAGTCGGCTAATAGGAGGAAGCGGCGTTATTCTCAATTGAAGCATTGTTTGGCGTTAATTTTTTTCTTTGCCCAAAAGTTACGTCATTACATTCTATCTCATAAATTACCCTTATCTCGGATCGATCCGTTGAAGTTCTTGATGACAAGACCAAGCGTTGGCAATTAAACGCGATGTTTGTTCCTGAATTTGATATTACATATGTTCCCGGCGGTGAAGGGCAAATTCAGCGATTTTCTTCGCTCATCCCATCCGTGACTTCATTGCTTCGATGATCTTCACGATGAGCAAATCATGCATATATGAAAAGAAAAGCAACAAATGTGGGAATTGTATTTTGATGGAGCTTAGTCCATTAGATACACTCAACCTCAAATCTTCAAAGGCTCAGGCGGTCGGTCTCATCTTGATCACGAAGGTGGCATCTTGAGACATTCTTATAAATTAACTTCAACCAACCAACGAAGCGAGAATATGAAGCTTTGGTGGCGGGTTTAGAGGCCATTTCCATGGGAGTTGAGGCAAATTTATGGCGATTCTCAACTCGTCATTAATCAAGTGTTGGGCCTTTACAAAATCAACAAGCTTGAATTGGCTCTTATCACAAAGCGAGTTCTCGAGCTTATGAAGCAAATTCCAAATGTTATTATGACTCGAGTCTCAGAGCTAGGAAAAGCGTGCTTAGCTAAATTAGCTAAAGAAATGGCAGTATGGATGGCGGCAACATCTTAATTAGTGTATCGTCGAGTCCTAGAGCCGATAAATTTAAGATCCCATTTGGAAGGGGTCATCTCATCGGCGGTGCGACTCATGTTGCTCCTTACTCCTTTCAAATTACTTCTCAGTCAAGACAAGAAAACATTCCGGATGAAAGACTTCAACGAGGAAGTCAAAACCACATGAAATCCTTATAGTAGAAGAAGGAAAGGCAGACGACCCTTACTACTTCAAGGAAGGCAAATTGCCAGTAATAAGTCGATAATGCACTTGAGAAAAACTTATTATATCTTTATGTTGGCAATACTGTATCGTAGATCCTTGAAGCAGATGTGCTGCGATGTTTGAAGAAGCCAGTAATTGTTGAAATCCAAGGACTTTGTGGTGCACCAATCGGTCTAAAATGGCTTTCAAAATTAAAAGAATTGGATATTATTGGCCGTCATGGTAAAAGATTGTATCAATCAGCCGAGATGCCATGAATCAGTCCATGGTAACATAATTCATCTCCAAATCCGTTGCATCCAACGATAGCATCTTGGCCGTTTGTGGGACGGATGTAATTGGACCAATCGATCGCCATCATCGGTGGTCACCGCTTCTTGACCGATTATTTCTCAAGTTGAAGGCATTTAAAAGTTCTGGTGAACAAGTGACAACTTCTTTACTCAATATTGTTTATAGATTTGGTGTCCAGAATCATTTGATATAGTTCGGCCTTGTATTATAAATTTATCGTCGGCATAAGATTGATTGGCGATATTATCAATTTATAATCAGAAGCAAATGGCTTGGTGAGGCATTTAATAAAACACTAGTCAAATTGCTTAGAAAATTCACAAGAAATAAAGGGAGTGGCATACCAAACTTGTGGGCGTTATGAACTGGGTTCTAAGACTCTACAAAGTCTACCACTCTTGCTAGTGTTTGGGGCGATTTGCCTCGAGTTGAACTACCTTCGCTCAGTAGGTAGCCATTCAACAAAATCTTACCCAAGATGAGAATGCTGTCTGGATGGAAGAGCTTGATCGCGAGGTCGGGCTCAAGCTAAAATCTAGAAGTATATCGGGAATGTCAGGAGCATTGATCATCTGATGCATACTCGAGCTTTTCGGGAAGGAGAATTGGTCACGGTCTTTGAAGACCAATCATCCTCATCGCGAGGTGGCGGTAAATTTGAACTAATTGGGAAGGACCTTTTGTTATCGAAAAGGTATATCGAGGAGCTATCATCGTGGAAAGGTGAAAGGCCAATCTGCGATTGGCGATTTAAAAGACAGGCCTTTTCGTCACATCGCGGCTCAGAGATCCCACATACATACCCAAATTACGCATTCAAATGCCTCGCTTTCATCGAAATTCAGTAACACAAGAACGATTTTCAAAATAAATAAAAAATCCCCTCGTTGACAAGGCATTTTTTTTTTTAAAAAAGTTTTATAAGAAAGACGTACGCTCGATAAGCAGGGGACCTATCTTTCTCTTTCGTTGACATCGCTCAAGGTCGAGATCCCCACATACATACTCAAAATTATGTATTCAAATCCTCAAATTTAAAAGTCTTAAAGCGAAAATTATCAAGTCAGAACTTCAACAAACCAAGTTGGACATTTTCCATCCCACATCAAATCTAAAGCTCGAGGCCGACAGTCTACTCAACACGCCACAAAGCCGTAGTAGAGACCCCATCTCGCTAGGATAAAATCCTTCATCAATTGCTCAAGTCCAAGTGTATAAGGCTGATTCAACACGCCAAAATATACGGTCGGCCGACAGACTGCTACTCAACACGCCACAAAGTCGCAGAAGTGATCCTCCTACTTCAGTCAAAGACAAGAGCATCCAAATCCCCAAATCTCTCCAACTTGGTGAGTTCAAGTGACCCGTGACCGGGAAATTATTCCTATTGGTCGTAGGTCATTTCTCAAAATTCTACAACAAACAAAGATATCCTTACTCGAGAAGGCACTGCCGAAGTTTGGAATCAAATACAAATGTGAAATCTCAACTCCTTCAAGAAGTCTATCAAAGCGTAAAGAAAGATCAAGGAAAATTCTTCTTCAAGAAGTCCAATAAAGCAAAAGAGGGACCAAAGAAGTTATCCCAATGTTCAGATAAAAGGCTAAATGCCTAACTGGAGTTTTTGTCATCAAGATGTTCATTACATGTGCAAAGCAGACAGATGACTTCTTGCCATTGACCCAATACAAGCTCGAGTCGTCGCCGCAGATTTATCCTTCTACAAGCTCACAAAGCGTAAGGTGCGTAAGGTAATTTCAGACGCCGACAAATCTCCGTGATAATTCGTGATTTTACCCATCAACCGCCGCATGAAGCGCGATAAAAGGAGGCACAAGATAAATCATCGAGATGAAATCTTCAACAAGTCCTCAAAAGCACAAAGCACGTGACCAAGACATTTCTATCTCATCAACTCCATCAAGTCCGCTAAGGCACAAAGCCGACAGAGGAAAAATACAAATCCAAATTTCGAGATGAAATCTTCAACAAGTTCCAAAACACAAAGCACGGACAAGATATTCTCATCTCACTAAGTCCACCAAGGCACAAAGCATAAAACCAATGGGATTTTCATCTTTTCAATAGATCATTACCTCGTGAGAGAGAAATCATGGACAACATGATTATTGGTCTAGATTTTATTCATGAAAATTGCACAAGTACATACAAGATGACACATAAAGTAAAGAGAAAATACATCAAGGTAGAGACCAGATCTCTAAGTTGAGATACAATAATAACAAGAGCCTCACTTTCCGTCTCAGCAGTTTGTAAATCCTCTACAGCACGACTCAGAGTCGCTTCAGCATCGACCATGGCACGATGTCGAGTCTGAAACCGCCGCTGTTCTCCGTGCCGAAGTTCGCTTATCATGCTCGCTTGTGTCCGTCTCAGATGACACCGACGCTGAGCTCCCTCCAGAGGCTTCAATTTTGGCAAAGGACGCCAATCAGCCCAATGTCAGGGACTCACCAAAGACCCTTAAAGTCAGAGCTTTTCAATTCATCGCGAGCAAAGTCACCGCCGCGTCTAACGCTTCTCACCGACAATGAAACTCTTGATGAACTATGCCAAGGTTTTTCATCCGTCACTAGAAATTCTCCGACATAAAGCCTCCCAATAATAATTGCC
This sequence comes from Cymbidium sinense, assembly GCA_021442155.1. Taxonomy (NCBI): domain Eukaryota; kingdom Viridiplantae; phylum Streptophyta; class Magnoliopsida; order Asparagales; family Orchidaceae; genus Cymbidium; species Cymbidium sinense. Next base: position 138,154,062 of record CM038215.1, on the reverse strand, counting down.
TTCACCCAATCCAAAGTGAGCCGTGAAGTTCAAGACTATGTTACGCTCTTGAAAAGCTGCCGAATGATACCCAGCCGTGGTCCAACCGAGAGATCACCACGAAGAAAGTCACATTCTCTTCATAAATACGCCATTATGCGGTCCGATGTGATGCTCCAATGAATTTCTCAAGAGTAATCGGCCCCTTCAAGCTCTAGAAAACGGAGGAAGATAAGGAAAGGTAAGAATGTTAAAGAAAAAGAGGGGAATTATCGTCATACCCGAATTAAAAGCCCCAACAGAGGTGTACTCAAATGATCGCCACATGCTATGACACCTACTACCGTTTCATCGTAAGTAGGTATGACAGAAGCCTCACCGTAATCTTGGTCTCTCATCCCCGATGTTTCACCGAGTGGGTTTAAAAGAAACTCGTAAGGAACTAGTCCAAAAGGAGCAAGAAGTGGGAACGAAGGTTCTCATTGTTCGTGAAGATCTACCAAAATCTTCAAATGGAATCGACGTAGAGAGCAATCACGCGCAAGAAAGTCACAAAAATCCCCAAAGGAACCGCTCCATGCTAACAGACATTCTTGGCCCAAGATTTGCTTCTGGAGTTAAGAGGCCGTGGAATGGGCTACCGACCAATCGAAGCTCTTGGGGATCTTCATAACGAGGACGCCTCGTCGAGATGAAGATGGTACCTCCGCATGACTAACAAGGTTCTCGAAGTCCGCACGAGGAAGTGTACCTATTCCGCCGTTGATTCCCCTCTCTCACCTATCATACGTAAAATATAAACATACTGAAAAAAAGGCTTTAGAGGAATTAAATAATGGTTTAAATAAAAAGACATAAGATCATACCTCAAGACCGCCGACGACGAAGCTTGTTGCCCTCGAGGGGCTCCAAGTCTCCGCACTTTGCTCAGATTTGGGCCCCACGCTCCAAGATCGGCGCAAAGGATAAGCTGCACCAAGTTGCTGCATAGCTCACTCCCGTAATCGAAGGCAACGACGAACTTCAATTGCATCGAAAGTAAGTGAAGCCGCAATTGAAGCAAAAACAACCGAAGTCTCGATAGGATCAGATCCATCCGACGCGCATTAACAACGCCAGAATGAAAGGTCGCCATTATAGCCGCTGAACTGAACCGCCACTGATTTGGTTGATATCCTCTAGATAACTACCGATCGACAAGATAAATACCGTGACGCATAATGAAATATTCCACCGAAATCGACTAGTATGAATCAAAGTGGGTTACCTCTATGGTCAATACCGCCTAGATATCAACTTCCTTGCAGAGGCAACCGGCAACCTCGAAGTTGATGAATCACCGAAATCTATCAATGACTGGGCAAAAGAAAAATAAACGATTCTTTCTCGCTCCAAGGTAAGAGGCTTGTGACAGGGATAACTACCTTCTAAGAAATACAAAGGACATTCTAAACAAGCAAAAGCCCCATGAACGCGGAACGAACCAAGCATGAACGATTGCCAAGGCAAAATCAAATCATGTGACGTGTACTTGCTTCGATATGCTTCTTAAAATTCTAAACATTCTAGCAAGAACGGAGGAGCCAAGGAAAGTGCTCACCTTGAGAGATTTTACTGCAGCCTAATGTGGCACCGGAGCTAACAAACCCCTCTTGGTGGCAAGACAAAAGTGCATAACCAAGTAACTAAAAACCTAAACATAAATCTTCATCCATACCAGAGTGAGAGGGGAAAATGTTCATGGGCAAGCATGGCTCAAGAATTTCCTCCATAATGACCACCAAATGACACGCTTTCAAAAGGATCGCAATGGGAGAATGCCAGTCCCTCAAGAAGTTTAATCCATGTTCAGTATATTTACCCATGAAGGAAGCCCAGCCTCAGAAGTCCGTTGATAATGAGTAAGCAACGCAGATAGATTGGGTAAAATCGCTCACCTTGTCTATTTTGTCCGGAAGGTCGCCAAAAAAGAGCTCTCCTCTCCACTGTCTGAGAGATGCAAGTCCTTCAGACCCATCCCAACAAGTGTTACTTTCAATGTCCCGTAACTCAATCAAACCCCTTATCCATGACTAAGGGATATTTTGAAATCAAACATGGAAGCATAAACCGCCTTTATATACTCCCGCTTTAGATATCCTTATGAGCTTGGAGGATATATCGCCCGATAACATACCCTTCACGGATGGAATCCTTCCTATGGATGAGTTTGGGGCCACTCTAATGAGCCGATGTAATCGCGGTCGGTAAGCCGCCGGCTCAACACCGCTATTCAAGAATTTCACATAGCCCATGACTTACTTGATCAACAAGCTATCCAATGGATTGTATTCACCGATTTTAACTTGATAGTCACCCACTGGAGGATTGTCAATTCCACGTGTTCTCCAACTGGAAGAACGGGAGAGCGAAAGAAGTTTTGAATGTATCGCTGCCCTTGCAAAGATGTCAATCGCCTAGTCTATCTAGAACGCCCACATTGTTGTTGGGTCGTAATGAATCAATCAGACCAAATGACATCCTCTAGGCTCGCCGTAAGCCAAACCCGATGATCTCCTCCAAGAACATTTTCCTAGAAAGGGTTATACAACAAATGAATATTTAAAGAATAATCCGCACGTGAATAAGCATGGATCACGCGAAATTTGATAAGATGCTTCTTCAAATAACGCAATGGGTACAAAGAGTGCATGACAAGAATAAAGAAAGAGGAAAGAGTCAATCAGTGTAACAAACACGGCCCCGCTTCCATGCGATCATGTTTGGGGCATTTGACCTACAACTATGTGCCACATTAAATTAAATAAATAAGGTGGATTTTAAAATCCCTTAAATCGCGATCCAACCGATCAAATTGCTTTTATCGATTCGACGCGCAACGCCAAAATATTAAAATGAATTAATCGTAAAATTTTGAATCAATTAAGGATCGACGGATAATTAAAATCAAATTATCATGAAATTGTGCGCGATATCGTCGGAAGCTCGACGACGCCTAAACCACCTCCTCGCAATAAATCGCCATCGCCGAAAAGGTCAAAATCTATCAAACGACACCCGCCGACCGGCAAAAGTATGCGCAGGGTCGACAATTTAAGCGACGGCGCACTATTGAATTTACTTCAATTGCCCGACATTATTTAAACGACCTGATCACAAATTGACGCGCATCGCTCGCATACATAAATAACTTAAATTGACACCCATATTGTTGGTTTAAAAGTAATAAAATTGTAATTAAAATGATTAACAGAAATTTTAATCCGCTATCTCTTAATCACGTTATAATTTCTTACCTAATCCCGCCACTCAACCAATCGAGATGCCAACTAAGCTCTAAAACCAGTTATTCACGGCCTTCTAGAGATTGACCTCATTTTTCATGATCCTTCGTTTCGCTCTTTCCTCCTCCTTGAGTTTCGACTGCTTCTTCGCGCTCACTTGCCTTCTCACGATCTCTTCGCTTTCTTGTTTCCTGTTTCAGATTCCTTTTTCTTGTTCCTCTTTTCTTTGGTGACACGTTCTCTTTTATAAGATCTGATCCTCGACGACCTCTCACGCTTTCTCTGGCGATTCTCGACGAGTGATATTTCATGATCCTCCCTTGTTCGTTTCTTCGCTTTCTCATTGAACGCTCCTTCGACCTCTTTTATCAAGACGCTTCTCTCTTTCTCAGAACGCTTCTTGATTCTCCTTCGGCTTCTCCCAGAACGCCTTTGATTCTGATTCTCGTTTCTCCTCAGAGCGACGACTCCTTTCGGCTTCTCCAGAACGACGAGTTCCCTCTTCTCTCCTTCTCGACGACGCTCCTCTTCTCAATAAACTTCTCCTTCTCTTTTAGTAAATGACGCCTCCAGGTTGTTTCTCTAACCCTAAGCTTGTTTATGCATTTGAGCTTCTGAAATTAGGCTTTTGCTAAACATGCTATGTCTTATGCTCGATTATGCTAAGAGTTTCCTTGGGATTGGATGATGTATCCCAAATCTCATTTCTTGTCTTTTTATTCAGACATGTGATGCTTAGCCTACTAAAATTGCTTTGGGATGATGTATGGCCCAATGTCATGTTGCATACCTTCTGGGATAGTTACGATGCTATTTTTTTTGAAATTGATTATACCTGGGAAACCAAATCGATTTTCTAGAATGTGTTTTGAAATCATTTCTATGAGAGGGGAAATAATTAATTTGTTGTCATGTGTCATTTGCTGAAATTGTTTTAAATCATGGAATTCATGTCTACAAGATGGGAAAGCTATTAATTTGTTATCTATGCATTTATCTCATGAAATCAAGAAGTTGTATTGTTTCATTAGTTAGTAGTATGTTGCTGAAAAATTTCGATATGGGAAATTTTAAATTATTTTTAAATTTTAAAGAGAAATTAGATCATTTTCATTTGCCTAAAGATGATTTAATATTTGTCAAAAATTTAACATTTTGCTGAAATTTTCTTTTACCTAAAGGAAAATGAATTAATTAATGGTATGCATTGAAATTTTTTTTACCTAAACTAAATCGATTTATTTAATGGGCATAAGCATGCTGAAAGTATTTTATGAAATGAGAACTATTACATATCTGAGGCATGAGGCTAAACTTTCTTATCTAAGGAAAAATCAATAAATTTTGCAATGAGATATGATGCTATTCTCCATGAATTTCACGCTACTTTGATTCAATTTATTTCATATAAAGGAATTATATGTATATCATGCCTCTTCATATGCAAGTTGAAATCAAATTAAATGTAAAGGATTTGGTTATACCATTCTATTATCTATGAGCTTCATTCTTGATACAGATATGTGATCATATTAACAGGAAAGCTACTATCAAAGTTTCACCATTGCCTCACGACATGACCCACGCTTTCGGTAAGGCGTTCACAGAACCCCCTCTGGGAGAGCCGGAGGTCAGTAAACTTTGATAAGCACGAGATAAGGATTCGTAAAGTCACATATTATGCTATCCCCATAACGCCTTTCGGTAAATAACTTTTCTACGACTCAATTACACCTACCATGCGCCGCATGGAAGGCTTGGTCCCTCAGTTATGGGATGACGGAGGTCAAATTTCTTAAAAAAAAAAAAGAAGAAGAAAGGATGAAATGCTGTTCACACAGGCTTAAAGTGCTTCTTTTGTGCTATATGAATACTCATACCTCCTCTACTTTACTTCATTATCACACATGATTTACATACATAAATAGATATAGAAGAAAGAAAAAATACATACGAAATAAACTAAATCTACCATATAACTGACATATATCAAGATAAAAAATTGTTGTTGAAGTTAAAAAAAGTATAAACACAAATCCTCCTCAAGTTTTAACTTAAACTGCTTGGGAGAAAAGAAAATATAAAAGATTATGAAAGGAAATCCATTTATATAGCTCCTTTCCTCTTATCATCTACTCAATACATGCTTCTCATAAATCAGACGCAGAACTATCTGCTGACGCCACTGTCATGTGCATGCACGCACATGTGATGCCTCACATCCTTATCCCTTTTCAGAAAAGAAAGTTTTGCCATACCTCTTAATAAATTTAATGAAATGTCCCACCCACTTGCCAGATGTATGGAGTGGATTTTAATTAATCCACTCTTCTTAAATGAAATATGACATCTACTCATTTTTATATTCCCCTTCCCTTTCAAGAGAAATAAATGCACAGATATATATCATACGCCCAAAGCAATTGTTGCCATTTATACTTGCTGATTTTATACATAAAGAGAGGCTATTAGCCTAAATAAATCAAATTTGTTCTATTTTAGCATTACTTTACTTATGATCATACTCTAAATCAATTATTTTCACCATTTATGGTCGATTTGTACATAAAGAGAGTCTATTAAATTTTAAATCAAATGGTCATTTTATACATTACTTTACTTACGATCATATGCATCTAAATCAATTATTTTCACCTTTATGTCACTGATTTAACATAAAAGAGAGGATTAGCCTAAATCAAATCTAAGCATTTATTATTTATACATCATTGCCTCTAAATCAATTATTTTCACCCCTTTATCTTGATTTTGTACATAGACATGTGTGTTAGATAAAAATAAAGTGATACTATATCTTCCCTTCGGCCTTTCTGACGTCCCGTTAATAAAACTAAAATGTCATATTGAATAAACTCAAATCAGACTTTTCAATTCAGACATTCACGCCCATACAACATTCTAAAAGATATACAGATGATGTTGTAATGTCAAACATTGCGACATATGCAAGTAGATAAATATAAAAGAATGATATATCTTCCTGCTTTGACCGTCCCGGTTAACAAAACCTAAAATGTCATATTAAAATCTAAGCAGATCAACATATATCAACTGAGACATTCAACGCCATACAACATTTTAAAAGAAAGATATCAGATGTAGTTGCTCAAACAATACAAAAGCGTAAAAAACAAAAAAAAAGAATAAATCACGCTTTCCTGCTGTGACCGTCCCGTTAACAAAACCAAAAAATCTCATATCAAAACTAATGCCAGATTACAATCATGTCAAATAAAAGAACAATGCTACATTTCCTGCTGGCCTTCTGACGGCCCCGTTAACAAAACTCAAAATCAAAATTTGACATCAAAACTTCAACATTGGGACATCTTAATGCCCATGCATTTTCAAAGACAGATATACGACGTGGAGTAAGTCAAATATAAAAGAACAGATACTACATAATCCCGGCCGGTTTCTGACCGTCCCAACAAAACCTAAAATTTGATATTATAAGAATTTCAAATTAATAATATCCGGTAGTAACTCACATATAATACATAATCAACCAACTAACATACTTCTAAAATTCAAATTCTAAAGAAAAGTCCCAAACCCGATCCTCTATGCTTCAAACTAAACAAGGTTTGAAGGATTATACTTTTGAGATGAATTTAACTGATCCTCTGTAAAACCTACAGTCAGCGCCTATCAATCGATATTAACCCTGTGATCGGTATGGTAATTATAATTAAAATTTCAATGATAAATGATCATATATTCAAATCTAAAATCAATCAAATGATCAAAATTCAAAGAAATACACAAAATATAAATAAAAAATGAAATTAATTATTTAACTTTAAAATAAAATAAAAATAAAAAATAAAAAAAAATAAAATCAATTCACCCTCCAATTGTTTGTCTTCGTGACAAATTAAGAAAACTTTGCTCACAAAGAAATTAATCCAAATTAAATACATAACTACCTTCACACTCAAATATTCCTAAAGCTCGTAGCGACGCTCCGTCCTTCCGTTTTCTACATATAGACCACATAAATGGTTACGACTGAGCCCGACCGTGACCGGATATGGCACCACTAAATTATTTTGCCACTAACCAGATGTGTTCCCCAAACGGCTTTCTTTGAGTGAAATGGAATGATTTAATGTAAAAAGTTCTAAGTTGACTTATATTTGTCCCCTAGACAAACTCCACCCTGCTACAAGACACCTGGACGACGAACCCATGTTGTCGACAAGGATCTTTCTAGCGTCGACTACCTCCTCGACTGTTTACTGATCGCGACTGGATGACTAACCAGGATTCGATCGGCCACATCGTTCCCCACAAAAGTTTTAAGTTAAAATAATAAATTTCATAAGTTCTAAACTCCACTCATCAATTATATACTCGTTATTAACCATTCATACTAAATTAATCGAAAGTGCTTCTCTCAAGAGTAATTAACTATGCCATGCCTATAGAAACCCGAATCCAGATAAAAAGTTCTCACCAAACGAACGAAATCTCGGTAGTGTCTTATCTACTATTCATCTCTCCTCAAATTATCACCGACACTTAAACAATTTTCCTTTTTTATCGAAAGATGTGCTAATTTTCTGATCCCACAAATATATTTAATATCAAATAAGGTGAAATATGTATGTATAAATTAATCAAGCAAATAGATAAGAAAAGTAAAAATTTAGTTCAAATGCAGTGTATTAAGGATGAAATTCATAAACTACTTTTTTTAGAAAATGATATTTAACATTGATGGATGAGTTGTTTTGCTAAACTTTTCAATGATTGATCTGAGAGTACGATTGATTTTAAGCAATTTTAGTTTTCTAAACAAAAATAGAGAATTTTATTTTTATACGCATATTAGTAGATTTAAAGTTTGAGAAGTTTTAAAGAAATGAAGTGTGAAAAAATAGTAAGACCTGATGATTATCTAATAGAAGTGTGAAAATGTTTCGGAGATCAAAGAATTTTTTGGCTTATGAATCTTTTTAATGTTATTTTAAAGATTAAAATGATACTAGATGAGTGGAGGAAGAGTTTGTTGGTTATTATATTTAAGAATAAAAGTGATGCACAAGAGTGTGCAAATTATAGAGGAATTAAGTTAAAATTATGGGAGAGAGTAATTGAGCATAGGTTACAATGTCGTACAGATGTTTATCAAAATCAGTTTGATTTCATGCCAGGTAGATCTAATATGGATGCTATACATTTGTTGAGAGGTTTGATGGAAAAGTATAGAGAAAGTAAGGAGGATCTACATATAATTTTTCTTGATTTAGAGAAAGCATATGATAAAGTTTCAAGAGAAGTGCTTTGAAGAGTTCTAAAAAAAGAAAGAAAGGAGTTAATATTGATTTTATACAAGTCATTAAGGATATGTATACGAGAGCTGCTACTTGTGTCTAAACACAAGGAGGATTGACAAAATATTTTTCTATTTCGGTTGGATTACATCAAGGATTGGTTTTAAGCCCATATATTTTTGTTTTAGTTATGGATGTTCTTACTAGGCATTTATAGGAGGATGTACCTTGGTGTATGCTTTTTACTGATGATATTCTTCTTTTTGATAAGACTAGAGAGGGAGTTCAAGAGAAACTTAAATTATGGAGGTCAACCTTAGAGTTTAAAGGTTTTTGTTTGAGTAAATATAAAACTGAATATATAGAGTGCAAGTTTAGTTGTAGAAATTATAGTGGTGTTGTGACATTATGCGATCAAGTCATTAAAAAGCGTGAGCATTTTAGTTATTTTGGGTCTGTTGTTCAAAATGATGGTGAGATAGATGGGGATGTTATTAGTAGTATTCAAGTTGGATGGTTGAAGTGGAAGAATGCATCTGGCTTGTTGTGTGATAGAAAAGTACGTTGAAGGAAAAATTTTATAAGATGGTGGTAAAACCTTGAATGATTTATGGTGTTGTCGCGAAAAGAGAAGCATAAACCAAGTTAAGTGTTGTAGAGATGAGGATGCTCAGTGGATGAGTGACTTTACTCTTAGAGATAAAATGCTAAATGAATATTCTGTGAAAAGAGTAGAAGAAATAAGATTATGAGAGTCGCCTAGATAGTCATATAAATCGTCACCGTCAATAATCTTCGATGTAGTAGATGTATTTGATTTGCTTTATGTTAAGGAAGGTAGAGATAGACCTAAAAAAGATTTGATTAAGATGTATAAAATGATCATAGTTTATTAGAATTAAATGAGAATTTGACACATAATATGATATAATGGAGAAGAAAGATTTATATAGCCGACCCGCATAGTGAGATAATGACTTGTTATTTTTAAAAACATCTAACATTATTTTTAAATCACTTAAAAATAAATTTTAGATATTTTGAGTGTTTTAAAAATAATTATTACTACTAAACATATTTTTATTTGAAATAAAACATAAAAATAATAAAAAAATGAAAATGATCCCGAACAATCTCTTAGAGTTTTGTGTGTTCGAGCATCTTTTGTGATGTACATGGTCATCTGAAAGTTTATTTTCTTAACCTTACTCCAATAGATGCCACAAGTATTACCTTTTTTATATAGTCATTTCAAATTTTTTCTTCCTAGCTTTTCCAATATTCATCTTATCCTGTGGCATGACATAATTTAATTTAAATACTTTTCAATCTTGTTTTAATCATCTTTATATATTTAGGGCCTGTTTGGGATCATTTTTGTTTTTATTTTATTTTGTTTATATTTTGTTTCAAAGTAAAACATATTTGGTGGTTATTATTATTTTTAAAAATACTCAAAGCATCTAAAAACTGTTTTGAGTGTTTTTAAAAATAATGTTATTTATTTTTGAAAATAAAAAATAAAACATATAAAAAAACACATCAAACAAATATGCTTTTAAAAATTGCATAAAAATGAAAACAAAAAATACAAAGTGAAATTGATCCCAAAGAGCCTCCTAGATTTTAAATCAAATAATTCTGAAATCTTTGGATTTTTGTTTTTACTTTTAGCAATTTTATTTTAAACTAATTGTTTTTAAAGATGCGAGGAAATTGAATATGGACATCCTAAACTAAATTTTTTGCAGAGGTACAAAATTCTTTAGAAAGCAGTATTTAAAAAGAGCTGTAATATAGTTTTTTGAAAGCAAATTAATCTTTTTTTTCCAAACCTTAGAAGTTAGAAATCAGTAGACTGGTAATTTGGGTACTTACAATGAGTACTTTGTTATGAAAACTAATAAATGCTTTACGCAAGATTTATTTTTTCTTATATTGTTAATCTAGATTAACTTTGTAAAATTCTGGATTATTTTTGCTGTGCCCATATAACTTAATATGATGTAGATTCGTATTCTTACGGTGTATATATATACAATCTGAGAAATTTGCTAAGCAGAGATTCCGGATTTCAGGCATATGCTGCTGCTGGCACCGTCAAACAAAATTATGCAAATATTTTGTTGATGCTTTTGCGACTCCGTCAGGCTTGTGGCCATCCAGTTCTGGTCAAAGGATATCATTCAGAATCTGTTGCTAGTGTTTCTATAGAAATGGCAAGGCAGCTGCCCAAAGAAATGTTATTACAGTTATTTTATCAATTGGAAGCATCATTAACAATTTGCCCTGTTTGCAGTGTAAGCCATTTCCCTCTCTCTCTCTCTTATATATATATATTTGTTGGTGTAATTGGGATTTGATTTCAAGACTCTTGATAAATTTCAGAAGTCTTTCCAATTGAGCTAGGTGGCGTCCACCTCTCTCTTTATATGCATGTCTTTTTAGTGATGGCAGGCCTAGATGCAACAATTGGGTTTCTAATGTGACATTGATATAATGTGTTGAATTGTATTGCAAACTTGTTTCAGAGTTTTGAAGTGTATGCTTTTCTTCCTAAGATGCACAAATTAGTTTAGGAACGATACATACATTGTGCATTAGTAATGAGAATGGTGTAGTGAGGAGGCACAAAATGTTATTAAGAAATAAATATTCTGTTTTTAAAGGATAGAAAAATTAAATACAATCCTAGCTTCCATTGGTTATAAGAAAGAAGTCTTGCAAAGAGTGTATCAATCAAAGTAAAAAATAACAAATTTTGATGATAAATAAAATATTTAACACTCCAAAATTTTAAAATATAAGACAATTTTTTTAAAATTATACTTCTTCTTTCGTGTACTTCGAAAATGACCAAACTTGTTTTTATAAAATTTCACATTTTATTTTGATCATTTTGATATATATATATATATATATATATATATATATATATATATATATATATATATATATATATATATATATATATATATATATATATATATATATATATATATATATATATATATATATATATATATAATTAATTAATTAAGAAGGGAATATTCTAAGAATATTCTTTAAATCTTATTGAGTAATTGAGAGGAGTAACGAGGGAAGAAGAAAAGGAAGGAGAAGGGAGGAAGGAGAAGAAGAAGAGAGAGAGAAGAAGAGAAGGAGAAGAAAGAAAGAAAAAGAGTAAAAAAAGGAGAAATATTGAAGAATTATAAATTAAGGCAAGTAATTCGATTTTTTGTCTTTCTTTCATAAATTAAGCTAAATTTGAAGATAAAAATCTTATTTTTCACATCTCCTCAGATCAAGGTTGAATTTGAGAAGATAAGCATTAACACTTATATATGGAGAAATTGGTCAAATATTATTTTGAGGTCAAATTGAGATAATTTAGTTGGAAATTAAGGATATAGTTTAAAATGAGGAATTTAGTTATTTTAGATTGTTTACAGAGAAAAGGAATTACGGGGTGATTGATTTGTAGAGGTCGATTGCTAATTAGGTAAGATATGTGACTTCTAATTCAGGAAATAAATGTTTTTTAGTCTTTAGCATGAGCATTAAAATGTTAATTATATTTATGGGATTGCATTAGAAATTCTTTATATTGCAAGATGCACAAATACAAGTTACTTTTCATGTTTAAATGACTACACATAAATTTTGATAATATAAGTTGACAATTAAATATATTATAATTATATAAATATTTTATCACTTTTTGACCTTTTAAGAAAGAATTCATTCAATATATGTAATTTGGTCATTTCTATATACAATTGACCAACATATTTTAAAATGAAACAAAAGCTTATTTAAATATTCAATGATAAAAATATATTGAACTTAAAAAATGTCATTTTATGAGAATGTAGGTTAGCAGTGATATGTTTATGATACTTATACATGTGGGGCAAATGAGTCTCCGATGGGCAAAGGGTCTCCTATGGAGGCAAAAAGTCTTCAATGTTGTTCAATAGCGATAACGTCTTGTTTCACTTGGGCTTTATTACGTTATAATGTATATTATGAGATGTGAGTTTACAACTCACTATCTTATGATAATCGATAAACTTAGACAATCATACATGACACTTTTTAAAGTTAAAGTGAAGGAAAAATCATTTCATGGGAATATTTAAACAAATAAATGATTTGATGTAAGTAATTTTATATGTAAGCATGTATTATTCTGATATTAATCTTTTATGCGGGTTAAAGCATCACGCTACAAAAGTTTAATATTCAATATTATACTAATGTGCTAGTAAAAAAATACTCAATTTTATGATTATGTCCATTCATGATTAGCATGCATGTTGTGTACAATTCTTGCACATTTAAATGTTGTATTAGAATTGCTTCTTTTGTTGAGCCTTGCAACTCACCAGATTATTATAATTTTTATAGGAAAGGGAAAAGATAAAGTTGAGGATGAGTAAAATTAAGTTTAAATTCTATTATCATGTTTGATAGGTTGTTAATGTAAGGTTTGTTGGTGTTGAGTTATTTATTAAATGAATTTAATATTTTGTATATGAATCTTGAGGCCATAAGATGCTCTATGATCATATAAATGAAATATATTTTATTTCTTCTGCTCATTTAAAATTTATTGAATTTGTATAGATGATAATGAGATGTCATATGTAAGTTTTGGTGCATTCAGATGATTAAATTATCATCCATTACATTTTGGTGAGGAGGATGCCAAATAGGTGCTGGATATGGATTCAATCAATTGAATTGTACTTGTCTTTATTACATTCCTTATCAGTTTTAGGAAATGGGTCGTCATGGGGCGTGACATAATATGCATAGTACAAGAAAAAGAAAATGATATATATAAAATGGCAATATATATATATATATAAAGTTAATGATGATTGTATTTTTTGTGTAATATCAAAGATTTAGGTGTTAGATATGTAAATATATAAGAATTGTGTACTATGTATATAAATGCTCCTAAAATATAATTGAAAGATTGAAATGCTGTTTTTTATAGATTATAAAATGAGATTTTTGTAGAAGAAATTACTTTGAATGAGCATAAGGAAGAAAACTGTGATATATTATAGAATGATTAAAAAAAGAAAAAGAACTGGAATTACTCGGAAGATGCAATAATGGTAATGCTTTGGTTATTAATCAAAGCGAAGCCTTTGTTATTAAATCATTAGCATTTCAAAGATAAAGCCTATGCTAGAATTTTGGTCATTGGACCATACATAGACCATACATTACTTTTACCATTTAAGGTTATTGAGGAATGTTCACCAGCGACCATCTCTTCAATCTTAAATTAATGAATTAACTGAAAAACTTTAATTTATTCTTTATGAATAAAGATTCATTGAAGCTTTATTCTTTATGAATAGAGACTCATTGAAGCTTTATTATAAGTGTATATATATTTAGTCATTTTTACTTTTGTCTTGTTCTCTTTACTCTTATGGAGGCATGAGATTTCTTAGTGTTTCTTATTTTTTTATTTTTAACAGATTCACAAATATGCTTTTGCAGTTCACTTTCATGTCTCAGGTTTAAATTTTCTGGTTTGGTTAAGATGGCTCATCATCTTCTGTTTGAATTGAGCTCACTTTTACTAATGCTGTTATTATTTGTTTATCTTTTCAGGACACTCCTGAGGATCCTGTTGTAACAATATGCAGCCATGTTTTCTGCTACCAATGTGTATCTGACCGTTTAACTGGTGATGATAATTTGTGCCCTGCAGCTGGTTGCAAAGCAACTCTTGGTCCTGATTTAGTTTTCTCTGAAACTATTTTGAAAACTTGTATTTGTGACGAACTTGATAATAATACTGCCTCAAGTTCTTCAGCACATGCCGAGGGATCTTCCATTGCTCATCCTGGTTATGTTTCTTCCAAAATCAAGGCTGTTGTGGATATCCTAAGTTCCCTTTCTAGCGAAATCTATCTTACTCACCAACCTGGAGAGAGTGAAGACGATTGGAATTCTATTAAACCAGTGAAAGCTATTGTTTTTTCTCAGTGGACTGGAATGCTAAATCTAGTTGAGATCTCATTGAATCATTCTCTTATTCAGTACAGAAGGTTGGACGGAACAATGACCTTGAATGCAAGAGATAGAGCTGTCAGGGAGTTCACTAACGATCCAGAGGTTTGATGCTTGATAGAATAATACTGACCTTTAGTTTTATGTTCACTATTTTAGTTGACCCATTTCTGCATTTATATGCCATTTAAACTGCCATTTTGGTGCATTTTCAGGTGACTGTTATGCTCATGTCACTTAAAGCAGGTAATCTTGGCTTGAATATGGTTGCGGCATGCCATGTTATTCTTCTTGATCTTTGGTGGAATCCAACCACCGAAGATCAAGCTGTCGATCGAGCCCATAGAATTGGGCAGACTCGACCTGTGACTGTTTCTCGCTTGACCATCAAAGATACAGTCGAGGATCGCATTTTAGCTCTTCAGGTAGTTCTTTTGTATAGCTCTTCTTTGCAGATCAGTTGTTTCTGGTTAATGTAAATTTAATTTATGTTCTAACACCGCTGAGTTTGTATTTTTACTGAAGCTTCTGTAGGTGGTATCAAAACCTTAGGTAAGGAGGCATTTATATGAGAGAAATAGGTCATCCATTCCTCAAATAGAAATATTTTTTTTATGCACAGAAGTCATCCCTTTCATCCAACATGTTCATATCCACATTATCAGCATTTTAGTGGAAATTTTTTTGCGGAGAATATCCTGATATAACTTTGATTACAATTAGTCTCAAATTATCAGATTTACTTTGAGAAGACTGCAATATAAGTTCTTTATGTGTAGTACTAGTTTCCAAGGGTTTATCTTAGGCCAACATTAACTTCAAATATACTTTTATATTTTTGTTGGATCCATTAGAATGCTGGAGCTCTCCAGATGAATTGAGATTATATGTTTACCGAAGAAGACAATAAAAATATCTAAGGGCCTCTTTGAGATCAATTTTGTTTTTTGTTTTTTATATCTATATAATTTTTAAGTA
This sequence comes from Cymbidium sinense, assembly GCA_021442155.1. Classification (NCBI taxonomy): domain Eukaryota; kingdom Viridiplantae; phylum Streptophyta; class Magnoliopsida; order Asparagales; family Orchidaceae; genus Cymbidium; species Cymbidium sinense. The sequence continues at coordinate 138,138,479 of CM038215.1, read as the reverse complement.
TTTTTTATTTTTAAAAGTAAATAATATTGTTTTTAAAAACACTAAAAAATAACATTTAGAATTTTTTTTTTTTTTGAGTGTTTTTAAAGCCACTATCACCATCAATCATGTTTTATTTTGAATCAAAACATAAACAAAATATAAAAAAAAAAAATCAAAATTGATCTCAAACGCCCCTCAAGTTTCTATGCTACATATCAGTGAAGATTTTATATAGGCATCCAAAACAGATTAAATGGCACTCATAGCCGTTATTTGCAGGAGGAAAAGAGAAAGATGGTCTCCTCTGCCTTTGGAGAAGACAAAGCTGGTAACCATGCTACTCGTCTCACAGTCGAAGATCTTAAATATCTATTTATGATATAAATTGCTTTTGCTGTGGAGGAATTTAGTATTTTGAGTTGGAGGCTATTTATCTTTTGATTTATAAAATCCCTTGAGAGAACTTTTAAGGCCCTTTAATTTGATCTTGTTTTTCCTGTCAAATCCCTGCTCTTTGATTGGCTTAGTTTTGTTTGAAAAGCTGGGAAATATTCAATGCCCTTTTTGTTGTGAGAGATGGGGGTAGCTTTATAGGATTCAACTTTATTTTCTTCTCTTTAAGAGCTTTCACCTCCTCTCTAATTATATCTGTAATACAAAATCTGCAGGCTGGTTAGATGTAGGAGAGACCTGTAGATATGTAAATATTGTCTTTAGTAATGCTTTCCTTTGGTGCAGTTGAATTAAATTTTTTTTTTTGTTATTTTTTTTAAAGATGTGTTGCTGGAAATATTTGTTCTTTGTTTGTTTTGATCTAACTTCTTAAAACCTGACCAAGAAATGTGTGTTTTCATTGTTTAGAGCTGTTGATATCTTGATTTGCTCTGCTTGATTTACATATCTAACACCTAAAATTAGATATTTATTTATTTTATATTTTTGTTTGCTTAAAAAAGGTGTATATCACTTTTAAAGAGTGATGATGATATTTTTGATGTAATATTAAAGATTGGAGTGCTAGATATGTAAAAATTGAAGTTTAGATGTTAGATATGTAAATAGATAAGAATTGTGTGGTATATATGTAGATTCTCCTTAGTTAGGAAGATTTACATACAATTTTTATGCATTTTCTCCTTATTTTTCAGGACTACTAATGTTTTTTAAATGAAATAATGATTAAAAATTCTGACTTTGAAGTTGGGAGGATAGTATTATGCTACAGACAGTGAAGGAATGTAGAGAAGAGCATGAAAAAATTTTTAGTGGATTATGTGAAAATTCATGTTTTTTATGTTTATGATCTAAAATTTAATATTTATATAATGTTTATGTATTTAAATCGCATTAAAATTTGTAAAAAAAAATGTGTATTTTATTTTAGATGTATTTTTTTTCCGAGTATTTAAGGTAATCATATAGATTTATGTGCTAGATATGTATATATCTATTAATTATTGTCATGTGTGTAAATTCTCGTTTGTTGTATAAAAATTCCGATAATTAATAAATAGGCATTTTATTTTATTTTTATAAAGATATATTATTTTATGAAGTGATTCTCTCTGTTTGGGCTACTATTTTGCCCAACATTACAAGATGGTCTAATTTGGCCCAATTAGGCCCAGTTAGGTGTAAGATTTGGATAATTTTTGATCCATTTGGCACTATGAGATATCTTGAAATTTTAATTTTGGTCATTGGTGCATTACTTCAGCTCAATATAATAGCATATTTGGACATTAGTTTTAAAATTTTATGTTTTTTGGGCTCATGTAAGTCACGTGGTTATTTTAGCTCGAAAATTTATGATCGCTCGAAAATCAAATCAAAATTTGGATCGGATCGAGATCGAATCGATTATATTGAGTTGAGCCATAAGCCAAAAATTTAGATCGAATTTTTTTAAAGTCGATCTCGCCAGACACAGATCGGATTGAATTAGTTTGAGATTGGATCGAATTTATTTATTATTAAAAATATTTAAATTTATATATAATATTTTTAAGTTTATAATAATAAAATAATTCTTAAAATTAAGTGTATAGTATAACTTGTAATCTTTTAAAATAAATATAATATATTTATAAGTATATATATTATTTCTTTAAAAATTATTTTTTTTATCCACTTAATTCAGTTTTTTTAAAACTTTTTAATAATAATTTTTATTATATTCAAATTATTCAATTAAAATGAGCTAATTTTATTCAAATTCGAGCAAAATTTTTTTTAAAAAAATGTTCAATTTGAATTGGCTCGAAATTAAAATGATTAGTCGGAATCAAATTAATGAAATCACTCAAACCTTGAAAAGTATTTCGACCTGGACTTTTAACATGTAAGTTTGTAAGGTTGGGCTTTATATTATGATTTAAGAAGGAATCAAACTTAAAATCATGACAGCCCTAGAGTTTGGGATCGAAATTGTGATGTCGCTTAGCCTAAGAATCAAGTTTCTTCAAGACAAATATGCTTCTATAACTATTGTTGATTTTAGGCTCTTTTTTTTTTTTTTTTACTTTGATCCATTAAAGGAAAGCTCTTCACAATAAAGATAATTGAAAGAGATAGATGGATCAATGAGAGCATGACAGTACTTTGATGAGCCTTACCTTGAGAGGAGGAAGTGCTATATGAATGATGGTGTGAAAGTCTAATATTTATAGAGGAAGAAGAGCCTCCATGGATTTGGAGGTGTGTGGGACTTAAGCTTCCTCCACCTTCCAAAGCTCAGTTGAGTAAGTGATTAAAATTTTTGAAGGATTACCAACGACTTAATGGAAACCTTTTAAGAGGTTTAAGATTTGACCTAAATTTTAAAACCCATATATTAATTCATTTCACCATCAAATAATTAAATTTTGATGAGAGCAAATAACACTAATTTTGTGATTAAGAGTATGTTTGAGATAACTTTCTGACAATATTTTTGAAAATCTACTTTTAAAAATCAAAATTGTTATAATATTGTAACTATTAGAAAGGTACTATTTAAATTTTTGAGAAAAAAAATATTTATAATATACAATAATTTTTTAAAAAATTATTTTTATATAACAGTTTTAAAACTAGCTTTTTTAAAAGCTAAAAATAGATTCTAAATTAGACATTTGGGTAGGAATTAAAATAATTGAGAAAATGATTTTTTTTTAGTTTTGTAAATAGTCAAAATTTAGATATTATATTAAATTGTCCGTTAAAAATAATATTGAAAAATACAAAAACTGAAAGTAGGACTAAACAATATTCCTCATTAATAAATAACAAAAAAAATTAATAAAAAGAAAAGACCCTGATCTTCCCTACACCGCAGTCACTAACAAAAGCCCAGCCCACTACAGAGGCCAATGTGGATCATAGATTAAACTTTGTCAAAGGCCCATCCCATCTCCATGCAAAAAGAATTGCTGGAATACTTCTTTAGACAATATCAAATAAAAGACTGAGACCACCCAACCCTTTATATTTTCGTGTCAACTGTGTCGCCAATCCTTATACAGGTCAACCCTAAACTTCATGACCCAACTCTACTCAAAATTAAATAAAAATAAATATATAAAGATTTTAAGATATAACTTAAATTAAAAATAACTTAAGATTTATTTGAAATTTTAAAATAGTGCAATATATATATTATATATATATATCAATTATTAGATTTAAAAATATTCTTATATAATTTATTTTGAAACCTGAGAAATTAACCATCATCTCTTAGCTCAGTTCATTGATCGAGCGCCGGAGAGTTTGAATCCTCTGGGCGGATATCCTAAAATAAATAAAGTGTAGGCAGATCGAATGGATGATAAAATGACCTCGAGGATTAATGTCATCTTCACATTTATGGGTAGAAGATTATGGATAAATACTCATTGTAAATAAAAATCCTGAGGAATTCACTTATTTAAGGAAAAAAAACAAAAAGCCGTTCTCCAATTGAAAAAATCGTACGTGGTATGATTTAGTATTAAATATTAAAAAAAAGGAAAATTTACATACATACCACCCAATTCTTCTGCATTTACATATTTCACACCCAAACTTAAATATTTACAAACTAAGATTTTCACTATAAAAAGTCATTTCAAAAAATATAACAAGGTGGTATTTTGATGTAATAATAAAGATTTAAATACTATTTAAGTAAAAATTAAAGATTGGGTGTGAAATACGTAAATACATAAGAATTCGGTGGTATGTATGTAAATCCCCCTAAAAAAAAATTATTTACAATCAGTTCATTTAAGATTTTTTTTTCTTCTGCAACAAGAAGAAAGAATGTGACGAAAGGAATCACCACTGCAACAGATTGGACAGCAGCAATGACGTATCAGAACAATCTTTCGAGTTTCCACTTTCTGATACAGTAAAAGAGAAATCAAATAATTCAAGCCAAATCCTTTCGTCTTCGAAAATAAAAAAACGAATCGAAGATGCAAAGCCAGAGGGGAAGAAATCATCATTTTTTTTTTCTCAAATTGTTTCCCCTTCATGAATCCACAGAACAACTCACACGGACAGAAAACCAGAACTCTGATAATTGAAACATCACCCATTTTCAAGACGATGAAGCACAAACCAAAGATCGGAGAAGATAAATCAAGATCGAAACATATTACGGAGCAAAAACCCTAAAAAGACGAGTCACCATCATCGAAGTTAAGAGCGTAGCTGAAAGGATCGTATCGAGAGCTAAATCGCTGGCGCTTTACAGATCTCCGTCGTATCTCTGCCCTCAGCTTCCAATAAATCCTCCTCACAAGCCTCCTCCTCAACCCCACCCCCTTCTCCTCGTCTTCAGCCACGGATGCCACCGCCGCGATCGCCATTCTTACAGCCACAGCCATCATCTCTCCCTCAGCTCCTTCTTCCCCTCCCACCTTCTTCTTCTATATAGAAACAAAGGGGTAAATAGCAGAAAGCTGAAATCAGGAAGTAGAAAATCTTGCGGCTTGTAGGAGAAGGTACTGGTCCTGTTTTCCTCTCGTGGGCATTTAACTCGAAGAAGGGCAGAGAAATTAGGAGGAGAGTGGGATCATCTCTTTCTCTATCCTCTCTATCTGTATGTGATGCAGATTTCTCTCTCTAGGGTTCTCGACTGCAGAGCGAGCAGTTTGGATTGCAGTACAGAAGAGGAAGGGGAGGTCACATGGGGAAGGAAGAGCATTCTCTTTCGTTCTATTGGGGAAATAGGAAAAAGGAGGGAAGCCTTTCTTATTTTTTATTTTGGTATTTACATATATATATATATATATATATATAATATTTAAATTTTATATTTATTTTAAAAATATTTAAATATTTATTATTATATCAAAAAATGACAAAAATAGCATCATTATTATTTTTACAAGTGATATGTATCTTTTTATATATAAAAAAGTTTTATTTTTTATAAATAGTAAATTTAAAATATTATATATATAAATTTTTTAATTTTTTTAAAAGGCATTCAGGAATTATCCTTTAGTTTTTGTATTTTCTCGATGAATCTTAAAGTTTTTAATTAAATTTCCTGTAAAATAATGTGGATGAAAATTTTCAATTATGATTTATTTAAAAAAAATATTGTAGCTCATTAAAATAAAAAAGAGGGATTTACGTACATATTACACAACTCTTATGTATTTATATATATAACATCTAAATTTTAATTTATATATATATAATATCCTAATCTTCAATATCATATCAAAAATACTAAAATTACTTAATTTTTAAAATTAAAACCCGCATTTTTAAGTATAGTAAAATATTAGATAAGTAAATATTTAACTTTAAGTATTAGATATTGATATGGCTCTCAAAATACCACCAAAAATCTGATGTCGAAAGCGATATGATTTTGAGTCAAACCGATCGAGATAAAGACTTAAAATATCATCGGAATCTTTGGATCAATTAAATCCCAAAAAACTCTCAAATGTGGGGTGTTTATAGTCGATCGACGACGGGATCTAATGAGCCTAAGATCTCATAATTCCGACTTCATTTGGGCATCCAAATGCTCAAAATACATCAAATGATCAAAGGAATCATCGGGAGATCGAGGGGAGTGGTATGGGCCTTTCAAGAATATCCTCTATCTAAATATTCTCACATGAAGGAGCCAAGTGAAGAGGCTGAAGTGAAGAAGAGGAAACCGCCGATGGTAGTCAACCACCAGTGGCCATCCTTGTCACATCAATCAAAGGAAGAAGAGGAAGAGTCAAGCAAGGAAGAAGAGAGCAGGGGAAGAAGAGAGGAAGAGTCCAAGCAGGAAGAAAAGGGAGTCAGAGCGAGGAAGAAGAGGAAAAGCAGTGAGGGAGAAGAGAAATCAAGCAAGATCCTCCAAGCAAGATCGCACTCAAGTGCATCAGCTCGTGACCATCAACCATCGCCCACGTGGTATAATTATCCCGTATTGGAGTTACCGATCTCCAACATCGACTATTATAACTCGATCGTTGTTACAATTTGTGTCTCAAATAATTCAGTAATCCCGTTATCGGATTTTGTACTCGAAAGGATACATAGTGGAACCTTTTAGCTGCCGTGGTTTTCCCTCTTTTCGAGGGTTTTCCACGTTAAAATTGGAGTGTCTCTTGTTTCTTTAATTACCGTGTGTGTCTTTGGAATTTAATCAAAGGCATAAATTTTTCTTCTCTGCTTGATTTTCCCATACAGATATGTAAATACATAAGAATTATGTGCTACGTATGTAAATGTTCAAATAAAAAAATATTTTAGAATAAGTAGATGAATAACTTTGGTTTGACTATATCATGTATCATCATTTTTTTTTTAAATATGAGAAATTTTAAGTAAAATTTCAGCATTATAATATTTTTTTTAATTAAAAAAATATTTGTTCAAAACTCAATAAATTTAATTTATTTTATGAAAAAAAGATAAATAATTTCTAGATTGACTATGTCCTTATACTTGCGTTTTTTTTTAATTTATAAAATTGATATTATTAACAAATACTTATTTAAAATATTATAATGATATTAGATTTGGCCTGTAGTATTGTATAATGTATAATAAATTTTGATAATAATATTAAATTTATAATAAATTTAAACATTACTGTTGAAATTTTAAAATATATTGGCATAAGGATGCAAAATAGGTAAACTGTGAAAGGTTTTGGTTTGATCATAATTTTGATTTAATAATTTTAAATATTTTATATTCTACAGTTTAATATTATTCTTATAAAGATTTTTTTAATTTTATATCAAAATATAATTTGATGACTTAATTATAAAATAACATTTTATTTCCAAACAATAAAAAATAAAAAATAAAAAATGGTGGAGAGCTTTGATAATCAAGTGAGGGCAAGACATCTTAGCATAGTTGAAAACTGATGCTTCAACTAAAATTGTTAAATTCAAGTTCTTGTACTTGCATCAATGAGTTTATGATTAATTTCACTCAAATGTCAATAAAATAGATAATAAAGTCTAAATTTTTGTGCGAGAATTTCATGAAAAATTCGTCAAAATCACTTAAATCAACTGAAATAAATTTTTAAGTATCAGAATATAATGCAGCTTAACTTGATCCGAATTTTTATGAAATTTGCCTTTTACAATTTCATGATAAATCCTTAGATTCTTTTTAATCAATTGGTGTTCTTCTCAATTAGAACGATGATTGTATCAACTATTTTCGAGCACCTAATTATCATCGCTCATCTGCTATCACCCCTCAGTAACTGATAAATAAATGTCTTCACTCATGCTCAGTCGAGACAATTTACGTAATTATTTTACTTAGAAACAGAGATCTGATGACTCGTAAAATGGCGTCAAGATGATTGATTTTTGAGCGACTCTTCAATTAATATTTCAATCATGTTGACGAGTTCGTCTCATCGAGATCTATTACGTATATAACATCGATATCTATACTTACTATCAAATCAACAAGATTTTTGAATGATATATCATCATTATTGGCTTAAATAACAATTATGTTAAATAATTTTGATTAGTATAGATTAAAATGTTCATTAATAATTATGCTAATATATCAGTTGAAAAAAATGTTATAAATATAAAGACAGAATGTCTGGAAGTAAATCTAATTAAAAGCAAATTGAATAAAGCTGTTCGAGAAAAGGAAACGAGGGAGCTTTTAATAGGCATGAGCTTCGTCTCGGTAACCGCAAATTCTTTATTATTATTTTAATAATAAAAGATAGAGAGAGAAAACGCTACTAGCAGAGAGGAGAGAGAGAGGAGGAGAGAGGAGAGAGAGGAGAGAAAAAAGAGAGAGAGAAACTATGGGTGATCGAGCCCTGCAAAAAGTGATCGCGTTCAGTTTCGAAAAGCCCGCTTCTGCCCTTTTTCTTTTAACTGTCCCTATAACCTTTCACCTTTCCGTCCGACTATTACTCTTTCTCTCTCTTGCATTCACCTTTTCCTTTATTTTTTAGCTAGAATTGACATTAGCTTCTGAAAAAAAAACATACGCCTATTTTTACATATTTACAAATTAATCATTTTTGATATTAAAATTTTAAATTAATATTCAAATATTAAAATTCATAACAAAAATTTAATCTATATTTTTCATTTTTTTTAAAATTCATAATAATTTAATGGTAATATGTGCAAATACAGGAATCTCATAATTCAAAAAAAATGATAAAATTGATTAAACTATAAATATATATATATTAGACGATTAATTTATAAATATTCTTAATTTAAAATATAATTTTAATATTTTTGAATGAAAAGTATAATTTATGATTGTCTTTTTTAAGGCTTGATAAGTACTTATTATGATAATTAATATGAGAATTTAAATTTCTTTTATTAAACTTAATGACTTTTGAGTAATAAAGATTATTAACAAAGATTTAACTCTCATCCTCTCTATTTTTTGAGATCAACCTAAGAAAGTTCTTTCTCTTTCTTTTTGTATATTTTGATGATCTTATTCTTTATCACACAAACTCTCTATATCGGGAGCTCTCATTGACATATCTCATGCTTGTGATTATCTCTCTTTGTTATTATTGTATGAAGTTTAGAAGGAGGTAGTTAAGATTGCTAAGCTTTAATTATGAGTATGTTACATAATAGATTGAGAATCTTGAGCTTAATTATGTTTTTGATGTGTTTGAGAATATGATATACAAGGATATTATTACACATTACTTGATTAATAGCTTAATTAATAATTAAAACTATTAATTATTAATTATTAATATATTATTTTAATGGATTATGTTCCACTTAAAATGTTGTATTTTATTATTAGGAATAAAACCTATTTCTAATATTTTTAAGTCTTGTTCGTCGAAAACCTCAGATGAAATGAAAGTTCTTAGCCTTGTCGATTAATTCCCACACACATGTAATTAAGAAGAACTCGAATTTTTAACGTAAAACCTCGAAAAGGGGAAAAACCGCTTGATAAAAGTTTCCTATGTATCTTTGAGTACAAAGTCTTCCCGATAACAGGATTGAGTGCATATGAGGAGGAAAAACAGCTATGTAACAACGATCAGGTTGTAATAGTTCTTTGGTAGTGGAGAGATCAGGGGACAATTATGAAGGTGGGTGATGGTGGTTGATGATGTCGGGGTGCTGCTTGGAGGATCTTCTGAGCTTCTTCTTCCTCCTTGCTTGGGCTTTTCCTCTTCTTCCTTGTTGCTCTTCCTCTTCTTCCTTGCTTGGGTTCCTCCTTCCTTGTTTGGACTCTTCCTCTTCCGGACTCTTCCTATTCTTCCTTGCTGGACTCTTCTCTTCTTCCTTTTCGCTGCACCTCCTCTTCTTCACTTGTTTTGACTCCTCTTCTTCTTCACTTCATTTGTTCTTCACTTGGCCTCCTCTCATGTGAGGAATGAAGGTGTTATAGATGGGAGGAGGCATTCTTGTAAATTCATGTAAGGCATACCCTCCCCGATGGACGGCAGATGATTCCTTCGATCATTTGATATATTTTGAGCATTTGGATGCCCAAATGAAATCGAAATTATGAGATCTTAGGCTCGTTAGATCCGGCTGTCGATCGCTTCGATTTGACTACAATCCATATTTGATAGCTTTGAGATTTAATTGATGTCCCAAAGATTCGATGATATTTTAAGTGCTTGATCTCGATCGGTTTGACTCAAAATCATATCGCTTTGACATCAAGATTTGTGCTTTTAGTGATATTTTGAGAGCCATATCAGTTCTCTATTTTTGGATGACATTAACTTAATCATCCAAAAATATATATCTCTCGAAAATAACTTCTTTAACGAACGTCGCATGAATCATACATTTTGAGAGAAGAAATCATCATAAAATACAAAATTATGATTATGGAAGTAGATGTGTAGCATAGGCATGAGATTTTGAGGATGGATCTATTTGGATACTCATGGAAGTTTTAGGCGTTTAGGGGCCGTGGCCCATTGTACAGCGGCGTCCATACATGGCCTTACTGAGGTCTTATGCGATAGACCATCAGTCAAATCTCGAGATGGGGCATTTAAGCGAGGCCGGTAGGGCGGCCTTGCCTATGAACCGGCGGCGTGGCGGGTGGATTACCGGTCTTGCCGTATCGAGTGGCGGGTCGCTTCAGCGTCATGGTTCAGCTGCAGTTGTCGTCGACGGTTCGGGTCATGACAGTTGAATGAAACGACTCGGGTCGAAAGAGTGGCCGGAGGTTGCAGCAATTGTATCTTGCCATGTAGCCTCTGTCCGCCGCTCTGGCTGCCAGCATGAGCCGCGCCCTACAGGCCCGTCGGATTTGAAGTATTTTGAGCCATTTTGAGGGTTTTACCCTTTGCCCCTGAGCTATAAATTCAGGGTGAGAGGAGAGGCACATTTCCCTCTCCCTTTCTTCTTTAGTGAGGATCCTTTGGAGGCAATCAAGAAGCGATCAAGAGGCGTTGAGGCGATTGAGGCGGTCAAGGAGGTGATCAAACCTGTCATGGTTCGGTTTATACCTCGTCGGTTCTTGGCCTCGTCGGACCGTCCGGGTTAGGGAAGGCCCAGCCATACGTCATGTTGTTCGGCCTCGTCCGGTTCGCCTCGTCGGACCGTCCGGGTTAGAGGCGATCGGGTACGCCGGTGGTTCCGGTTTCTCGTCAGTTCGGCCTCGTCGGACCGTCCGGTTAGGAAGCGATCAAGGCCCATATACATCGTAGTTCGTTCGACTCGTCGATTCTTGGCCTCGTTGGACCGTCGGTTAAGGCGATCGGCCGGTATCACGTCGTGGTTTAGGTTTTCACGACCGTTGGGCCGTCCGGGTTAGAGGCGATCAAGGCCCGGTATATCGTGGATTCCGGTTTCGACTCGTCGGTTCAGGCCTCGTCGGACCGTCGGGTTCAAGGCGGCATACGTCGTCATTGTTGGTTTCCGACTCGTTGATTTCGGCCTCGTCGGACGTCGGGTTCCCACTACACGTCGTGGTTCCGATTCATCGTCCGGTTTATTATCGTCGGGTCAGTTAGGCGGTCAGCCCCACGTGCATCCGCCGAGTTCCGGTTCCTCGTCCGTTCACCGCCGACCGGGTTAGAGGTGATCGAGGCCCACGGTACATGTTCCGGTTTCATCACCGGTTCGGCCGTCAGACCGTCGGTTAGGAAGCGTCAAGGCCCACGGTATCACGTGGTTCGCGACGTCCGTTCGGCCTCGTCGGGCCGTCTGGGTTAGGAGCGATCAGGCCACGTACATCGTTCCGGTTCACGGCCTCGTTGGGCCGTCCGGGTTAGAGGCGATCAAACCACCGGTATCGTCGTGGTTCCGGTTCGCCCGTCGGACCGTCCGGTTAAAGGCGATCACCGATATCGTCGTCGTTCCGTTCGACCGTCCGGGAGGTTAGCTGACGGCGTCAATGATGGTGACCAACGGATGGCGATGATAATGGCAGCGTTAAGCGAAGTGTCCGGCGGTGAGCCTGATATGATAATCGATGGTAACCAGCCGGCGTATTGATGGCGGCGCGTGGTCGGCGATGATAGTCAGCGGTGGCCGGTGATATAATTAGCGCCCGGCAGGGTGGTCAGCGGCCAATGGTCGGTAGTCAGCAATGGCGTCGGTAGTCGAATAATAGCCGGCGGTATAGTCCGTAGTCCCTACTTCTTAGGAAGGATTTCTTGAAACAATAGATGGTTCAGCGGTTGATGTTAATGTTTTACATGTTAGAATATAATTAGCCGGAGATTTTGACCCATCCGAGGTTGTTTGTCGAGGGTTATTACGGACATTAACACAAGGTACAAAGTTTTGACCTTTCTTGGTTATTGGTGGAATTATTGGCTAACCTGTATGGAAGAGGCCGTGGAAAGTCCACCAAGGACCTTTTGACCTTTCCTGGGTTGTTTGTCAGAGTTTTTGCTTGATGACATTAACCCGTATGGAAGAGGCCGTGGGAAGTCCACCAAGGACGTTTTGACCTATCCTGGGTTGTTTGTCAGAGCTTTTGCTCGATGACATTAACGCGTGGAAGCGAAGTCCTGAGGCGTTTTATCCCTATCGTTAGTCGAGTTTTTTTTCGATGGCGTTGCGTATGGAAGAGTGGAAGTCCATCAAGAACGTTTGACCTATCCCAGGTTGTTTGGAGTTTTACTGACGTCTGCATGGAAAGGTCGCGGAAAATCCACCAAGGACCTTTTGACCTATCCAGGTTTTTTCGAGTTTTGCTTATGGCGTTAACTGTATGGAAGAGGTCGAAGTCCACCAAAGACGCGTTTTGACCTATCCAGGTTGTTGGTGAATATTATTCGACGGCGCGCTTATATGGAAGAATGAGAGTGAATCCGGCGATTTCCTATCAAGGTTGTTTGTCGGGGTTTGCGATACCTGGCACGTCTGGAAGAGGTCATGGGAAGTCCGGACCTTTACTCCAGGTTGTTTGTCGAGTGTTACCGATGGCGTAACCGATGGAAGGTCATGAAGTCAACAATATGCCGGCGGCAGAGTCGATGTAGCGGCCAGCGTCAGTAGTCGGAGGATGGCGAAGATGGTGGTGTCGGAGAAGGTTGCCGGCGATAAGTGGCGATGGCAGCAGTAGTGGCAGTGGCGATGCGTCGGTAATCAGCGGGGATGGCAGCGATAAATTAACCAGCGGATTCTGCCGGCGATGGCAGCGATGGCAACAGTAGTCAGCGGTCATGATTAGCGGCCGGCAAAGTGGGCGAGCAGTAGTCACGGAGATCTTTGACTATCGAGGTTGTTTATCGTGTGTACGATGATTGCTGCATGGGAAGAGGTCCCAAGGACCTTTTATATCAAGGTTGTTTGTCGAGTGTTACCGATGGCGTTAACCATGGAAGGTCATGGGAATCCACTCAAATCAGCGGCCGTCAGTGGTCGATAATGGCGATTGCGTCAATGGTCAGTGAGATAGCCGGCGAAGATGGTGGTGGCGAGGTTCGAGAGGAGATGGCCAGCGGTAATAAGCACAGTAGTCAGCCAGCGGTGACCAGTGGTTGGCGCCGGCGGTTGGTCAGCGGCAGAATGCGATAGTAGTCGGTATGGCGTCATAGTCAGCGAGATACCGGCGGCAACGATATGGTGGTGCGAAAGATGATGGCGATGTACCGGCGTAGCCAGCGATAGTAGTCAGCAGGTAATGCAGCTTCTGATGAGCGGATGTTACTTGAGCGTCAGCGATAGTCAACAGTGTAGCTGCAGTATCAGCGAAATAACCGGCACTATAGTGTCCAAGAAGAGATGGTAATCAGCCAGTGGAGCCATGTCGCGTGATAAACGGTATATCAGCCAGTAACCGGCAGCAATAGTCAGCGGTAGCCGGGGGCTACTTAGGCCAACGAGGATGGTGAGCGTCAAACAACGTATGATCAACGGGCGATTCTGCACATCAACCATATGCCAGCGTGAGCGGCAGCGAAATCGATAATTAGCGAATAACCGTGGTGACCTGGCTTATGGTTGCCGAAGATTCAGTATGCGTTCGAACGATATGATAGTCCTGAAATAAGATTTTTTGAAACTTGATGGATGGTTCAGCAGTTGAAATTGATGTCGTTAACTTTTACATGTTAGAGATATAATTAGATCTCGAGATTTTTTGTCAAGGTTGTTTGTCGAGTGTTATTATGACATTAACACAGTGAGTGGGTACAAAGTTTTGACCTTTCTTGGGTTATTGGTGAATATTATTCTAACACGTATGGAAGAGGTGGAAGTCCACCAAGGACCTTACCTTTCACGGGTTGTTTGTCGAACTTTGCTTGACATTAACCCGTATGGAAGAGGTCACGAAGTCCACCAAGGGGCGTTTTGACCTTTCCGGTTGTTTGTGTTTTGCTCGATGACATTGCATATGGAAGATCGCAGAGTCCACGCGTTTGACCTTTCACGGTTGTTTGTCGAGCTTTTGCTTAACGTATGGAAGAATCGCAGAAGTCCACCAAGGGGTTTGACCTTTCACGGGTTGTTTCGAGCTTTTGCTTGATAATTGTATGGAAGAGGTTGAATTAGAATCGGCGGATTTTGACCTATCGAGGTTGTTTGTCGAGTGTGACTCGATGATATTAACACTGTGGAAGAGGTTGAATTGAATCGGATTTTGATCTATCGAGGTTGTTTGTTAGAGTGTTATCCGATGACATTAACGTGGAGTGGGTAAAGTTTTGACCTTTCCTAGGTTATTGGTCGAGAATATTCGTGGGCTAACACATGGAAGAGGCCGTGGGAAGTCCACCGGACCTTTTGACCCTCTGGGTTGTTTGTCGAGCTTTTGCTCGATGACGCATGCGTATGGAAGAGATGCGAAGTCCACCAAGGAAGTTTTGACCTTTCACAGGTTGTTCGTGAGCTCGATGACATTAACCATATGGAAGAGGTCGGGAGTCCACCAGGGCGTTTTGACCTATCCGGTTGTTTGAGTGTTTACCGATGGCATTAACCCGTATGGAAGAGGTCGAATATTTATGAGCTTGTGAGTTGACCATTGATCTTTGCCTTTTCGTTGGTGACTTGCTTATCTTTTGAGATTAGAGTTGAGTTCATGATCAAGGAACAAAGTTTGATGAATCTTCATTCTTAGTTTTCTCTTTAAAAGCTTGAAATGATCCACCTCGATGGTGATTTTGATCTTGTTGGAAACTTGGTTGTCATACAAGATGAAATAATGAATCAACTTCCAGAGATGGCAAAGCTAGTCCGGTAGAGTGAAAGTTTATGCCTTAGCGACAGATTAGTCGAAGCCCACGTGTAATTAAAGAGCGAGCGAGAAACTCAATTTTTAACGTGGAAAACCTCGAAGAGGGAAAAACCACGGGGTTGATAAAAGTTTATGTATCTTTGAGTACAAAGTCTTCCTAATAACGGATTACAATTATATGAGAGGAAAAATAGCTATGTAACAACGATCAGTTGTAATAGTTGCTGGTAGTAGGTGGAGATCAGGGGACAATTAATGATGAAGGTGGGGTGATGGTGGTTGATGGCCGTCGGCAGTGACCTGCTTGGAGGATCTTCAAGCTTAGCTTCTTCTTCCTCCTTGCTTGGGCTTTTCCTCTTCTTCCTTGTTGAGCTCTCTCTTCTTCCTTGCTTGGGTTCCTCCTCTTCTTCCTTGTTTGGACTCTTCCTTCTTCCTTGCTTGACTCTTCCTATTCTTGTTTGACTCTTCCTCTTCTTCCGGCACCTCCTCTTCTTCACTTGTTTTGACTCCTCTTCTTCTTCACTTCATTTGTTCTTCACTTGGCCTCCTCTCATGTGAGGAATGAAGGCCTATTTATAGATGGGAGGAGGGGCATTCTTGTAAATTCATGTAAGGCTACCTTGATCGGCTCTCCTTGATCATTTGATATATTTTGAGCATTTGGATGCCCAAATGAAGTCGGAATTATGAGATCTTAGGCTCGTTAGATCCGGCTCGTCGAGACGCTCAATTTGACTATAAACACTTTATATTTGAGAGCTATTTTGGGATTTAATTGATGTCCCAAAGATTCCAATGATATTTTAAGTGCTTGATCTCGATCGATTTTGACTCAAAATCATGTCGCTTTCGACATCAAGATTTGTGCTTTGACTAGTGATATTTTGAGAAGTCTTAAGATAAATTTTATATTAATTTAATAAATGAAATAATAGCTAAGTATTTTATTAGAATTTTATCAGGTTAAATAACTATTATCATGAATGATTTTTTAGGATTTAATATTCTTAGATTTTACTAAAGAGTTGTTTGATTGGAATGTAAAGAAAATTAAAGTAATGCAAGGGTTTCAATTTTTTTTTTTTTTGTGCATTTGGCATGATGCAAAATAAAATTTCAAAGTGATGCAATGTATTTGTAATTCATCAAAAGATTTAATTTTGATGTATTTGAAATTCAACTAAATCTGGTGTAAAGTATTTCACGCCCGCTTCTGATTGGTCTTATCGTGTCCGCCGTGATGTTTCCAAGTTTATTTGCCTACGCCGTAGCCACACCAAAACTTCAAAATACATTACATTACATTTATTTTATCAAACATAAAAAATAAACTCATGTATTGGTAGAATTTTCAACCAAAAAATCTAAAATAATCTAAATACACTGCATTACTTTTTTAGTCAACCAAACAACCACTAAATAAAAAATAATAAGTTTTATTAAATCTTACATTTGGCCTTGTTGCGTGCTAGAAAACCAGTTGCGGTAGAGTAAAAGTTTTCGCTTTAATTGTGAAATCTTATACATGTATAAAAGTGAACAATAAAACGATTTTACATGAAAAAAAATCAAAAGAGGGAAAATCAGCTTGTAAAAAACTTCCACTATGTATCATTTGAGTACAAGATCTTCCGATCTGGGATTACTGAGTGTATATGAGAAAGGAACAACAATTGTAATAACGATATTGACGATGTTGATGTGATGTTGGCGGCGATGTTGGCGATGATGTTGGCGATGTGACGATGTGACGATAATGTGGGGTGATGATAACGGCAATAGTGGACGACGGCGAGATGCGTGGCGGTAGCGTGGTTGGCGACGTCAGTGCGACGATTACTTGGAGGATCTTTAGAGTCTCTCTCTCTCTTCTATAGCTCCATATGAAATGAGCTATTTATAGATTGGAGGTGGCGTCTCGTAAATACATACAAAACCGTACCACTCCACTTCATCGGATGACTCAATGATCCCTTTGATCATTTGATGTATTTTAAACATTTGAATACTCAAATGAAGTCAGAATTTTGAGATCTTAGGCTTTATCCGTCGGCTCGTCGAGGCCTTCGATTTATTATAAACACTCCATGTTTAAGAACTTTTTTGGGATTTAAGCGATATCCCAAAGTTTCCAATGATATTTTAAGTGGTCGATCTCACCGGTTTCAACTTTGGATCGGTTGCTTTTAGCATCAAGATTAGATTACTTTAGTAGTATTTTAAGTGTCATATTTGCCCTATTTTTGGATATCATTATTTCAATCATCCAAATATATATATATATATATATATATATATATATATATATATATATATATATATATATATATATATATATATATATCAAATACCAAGATATAAATTCTTCAATGAAATTTGGCGTCATTAATCACATATTTTTGAAACAGATCTTGGAGAATATTATGATAGAGATGTAGGTGCGGATGAGTATAAGTATCGTGGTATGAAATTTGAGGTTGAGCTTTGAGCCACCAGAGCTTCGTGGTGCCAGCTCGAGCAGCGGCCTTGGCGTCCGCGGCATGGCGCTCATCCAGCGCCATGAGCATCTAATCCGGCAGCGGTTAATTCAGGCGTGGGTCGCGGAGTCTCGGCGGGTCGCGAAACGACGTCGCGGTCAGGTGGTCAGCCTTGAGTCGCGTCGCGGCGCTGGTCATAAAGCAGACGTCGAGTCGATAGGTCGATCAGCGGGTCGCCGGCATGAGCGGCCACGCTGGCGAGAGCCGCGGCGGCCGAGCAGCCTGGCAGGGATTAGCGGTCGGCCGCCTACGGCTGCTACATGCAAGATTTGATGGTTTAGGCGTTGCCCTTCTTAAAACCTGGGGCCAGGAAGGAGACTTCTTCAACACTTTAGTTCTTCTCTTCTTCTTGAGTGAGGATCATTCGAAGGTGATCAAGACCCGTTCATACACAAGCTCATTTTCCCGAAGAGGTGTCAATGACCTCGTGACCAGAGTTTGGAAATCAAGGCAAGTTTATATGGTAAGGCTCGATTTTCTCAAAGAGGTGTCAATATTCGGACCGGTTTGGAAGATCAAGAATTCATCGACATGGCTCCGTTTTCCCTCGAAGAGGGTGTCAAATCGACCGGTTTTTGGAGCGATCAAGACCGTAATTCATCTGCAAGCTCCAGTTCTCTCTTGAAAGAGGTGTGACCTCCGGACCGGCCGGGTTTGGAGGCGATCAAGACCCACAGTGAGAAATTGGATTTCTTCAAACTTTGATGGATGGTTGATGGTGAAATTGCCAAGATGGCGGGAAGGGGTAATTAGGAGTCATTTGAGCGACTCGAAAGTTTGGCAAGTAATTTGAGCATCATTGGGGAGGAATAGTTTCTCTCTCTTTCCCCTTTTCTTTTGATCTCATATATGCATGTCCTTTTGTCGGATCGTGCGAAAATTTGTCCAAGTAGAGTCAGAAAAGGGTATGCCCAAGTATTGGGGTGAGTGAGTAGCTTCACAAAATTTTCAGATTTTTTAGATTTTTGTCATTTCTCCCCCTCTTTACTTATTCATTATGTATTTTCACAGGGTGATGGCCGGAGGATAACCCATAGGACATTCTGAGATATACCATCCCTTGTCACATCGAGATAGTTTAATGGTGTTCAGAAAATTTTATTTCCTAATGAGTTGGTGGCTATTATTGCCAAGAGGTCGATAGAGCTCGTTTCGTCGGATACTTCTTTGTTTAAGATGATTCTTCGTGCTAGACTGCGATTTCCTTTAGCTCCCGAGCTGATTGAGATATTCAAATTATGTGATGCAGCTTTGTCACAATTTTCATTTCGGGCTTTAGTGGTCATCATCGGTTTGGTCTTTTGAAGCGTGGTGTTACTTTGAACATCATACTTGTGCGAATGTGTATTTACATGTGATGCTCAAGGGGCGTGTTTCTTATCGGCTATAAAGAATTGGATAGAATTTTATACGATATCCAAAAATTAATGGATTCTTCTTTGTGAAAAATGAGTGGGGCCTTCACGAGATGTGGAAGATTGAATGATCTTCCATCCATTCTTGATATATGGAGAATGAGATCCCAGCAACTCTTAATATCCGATGTAGGAAGCTTTGCGGCGAGTTACGCGTTGGCAAATATATAGTTGAAGATAGAATGTTCAAGGTTGGCCTTTCTATCCAGGGAGATCTCATTCTTTTCATAAAATGTCAAGTAAAGGTGATGAAAGGTCTCCCTCATTGGATTCTTTCAAGCCCATCAATCGAGGTGGTGGCAATGTTTCTTCCCAAGAAAAGAAGACATCTGAAGTGACTACGTGATATCTGCGAAGAAGATGTTCTGATTGACCTCGACGAGTTTAGCTATTTCAACTCATGATGGGGAGTTCGTTTCTCGAAGCCGCACATTCTAAAGAGATGTTAAATCATATATGTATTGGGCAATGGGTAGTGGTTGTCTTCCTTCTTTCTTATTTTCTTCTTCTTTTCTTTTGTGTAATATTTGTGATATTTTTTTATAGGTAACTCAAACATTAGGCGATGGCTCATTTGGGTGTACTTTAGATGAGTGGAATCTGAATTTGTGAAGATAAAATATAAGGCATGAGCGAAAGATGAGTATTAAAGCCAAAGAAGTGGCGACTTTGGAGGATCGGTGAGAGCGGGCGAACATGTCGACTTCTCTTCTCTCTAGTGTCGGAGGTGGAGTGCACTCGTGATGGCGATTGAGGTGAGGATAGAGACTCATAAAAAGAGAAAAGACTTAAGGCACTTAGAGAAGAGCTCTCGAGAAGAAAGCGGATCATCTTTCTAAGAATGAGCATATAATGTCAGAAGTAGAAGCAAATAAAATCTCCTTGAAGGCAGTGGAAGACTTTAAGAACTCCCCAGCTTATCTCGGTATACTCGAAGACCATGTTCAAGAAGCTCATAATCATATACTTGATATTGAAGTGAAGGACTTGGAGCACCAATGTTTAGAGGAGGGCTTCATCGAGGGTTCTAAAGGAATCGAGTACATGAGCTAGTATTGAGGATCTGTCTGACCAAGTATCAAGACTCTTCGTCCGATTCGGAGATGAAGGAGTTGAGAGTGAGTCCGAGTATCTCTAGTGGTGAGGAGGATGTTGATTTCATATATGATGTAGCATCACTTGAGGATGCATTTTTTTTTATATGTATTATTAGTGTGTATCGAGAATCTTGATTCTTTCTTATATCATCATGTTAATGCTATCAAATTTTTTTTTATTTTGTTTTTACTATCTATTAATTGGTGAATATTATTGATGGCCGCACATGCGGATGAGGTTGAATTGAATCCACTCGATTTTTTTTATCGAGGTTGTGTGTCTACTGATGACATTAACTGCATGAAGAGATCGTGAGGAGTCCACTAAAGACCTTTTGACCTACCCTATGTTGTTTGTCAGAGTCTTTGTTCGATGACATTAACCTGTGTGGAAGAGGTCGTGGAAAGTCCCCTTGGGATTGATCATGCTCCAATTGAGATATAACGTGAGTTGTATATTTCTCAAGTGGGAGGATTAAATGAAGAAGAAACAAGTTTGTAAGAAGAAAGCTATAAATTCATTACTCGATAAGTTGGTGATCATAAGGCGATTTTAACATGGATATGAGTTTTAAGAGAAAATGACAACAATAACAACAATAAGTCTTTATCCCACTAAGTGGGGTTGGCTACACAAAGAAAAAATGATAAACGAGATAAAATAAAAGTTGTGATAATTATGGTAGGAATTCGATAATATTTTTGATTCTTAGTGTTCCAAGTTAGGTAAAGTTTTTCCCTCAGATCGAGCTTGAAAGTTCCAGCTTCACCATAGCTATAACCACATATGGGCCATCCCAAAGAGGTGAGAGTTTATTACGTTGAGGGCCTTTGCACCGGAGACTTCATAGACCAAGTCACCGAGATATGGGGAGGTTTACTCTTACGTGAAGTGGCCCCCTTTGGTGATAGAAGCGGTCAGAAGTAGGGCCATGTCACGAGTTTGGGGAGTAGGTCAGTCTTTGTCGAGTTTTTCTTCATTACCGTGATTGAATAATTGAACTCTTGGACTTGGAACCCCGATATCTACGGTATAATAGCTTACGTGCGAAACACAAGTTATACGTGTTTCACCATTGTGATGCGATGTAGCCTAAAGAACATTAGAAAGCTCATCAACCCATTGCCGACCTTCTCGAGACATGTTTTTAGTCCTTTGAGTATAGTCACTGTTGGTAGCTTCAATCGTTAGTTTGAGGATGTGCTACACCGTGCGGCGGTGAATGTGAAGATCTTTGCAAAAGTAAAGACTTTTCTAGTAAATTGGGTTGTTATGATGATCTTTGCGGGAAGACCAGAATCGACATACTATATTTTTCCAAATAAATTATTTAGCATTTGCCTCCATAATTTTAGCGAGTGGTTGACTTCCACCCATTTTGAAGTAGTCGGCTAAAATGATGAACTTTCGTTACCGATGCTATCGAAAAGGTCCCATGATATCAATCCCCAGCAAAAGGCGGGCTTTGAATGGATGAGAGCTCGTGCGGCATGTGAGGAGGTTAGAGTGCAACAACTTGCACATTTTTTGTGAACTCAAGGCCTTGTTTCATCATAGGCCAATAGAACCCTTGCCTTATAATTTTAAGGGCTAGCCCTTCCTCCTAGGTGTTCTCCACATATCCAGTGGACCTCTCTTAATGTGTCGACCTCGAAGGTGAGAGACATTTGAGGTACGGAGAAAGCTTCGTTTGTATAGTTCACCTCGATAATAGTAAAGTTTGAAGCTTGTCTTGAGCAATTGCGAAGTTGGGTCTTGGGAAGAGTTTCTTCTTGTAGAAAAGGCAGGATGGGGTCCATCCGAATGTTCCTTTATCTCATCAATTGCTTGAATTACCCATGACCCTTGGATATTGAAAAATGTTATTTCTTCTCTTCTTAAGATCCCAGTAGCGGATGAAGCAAGCTTAGCGAAGCATCAGTAGTCTCTCATTATGAATAATTTGATGTGTCTTGAAATGGGCAAGAAGAGACTTCATCAAGTGGAGGTATTGTGCCAGCTGGGGATTATGAGCATTAAAGTTTCCCTCAACTTGGGAGGTAACAAGTTGAGAGTCAGTGTGTATCACTAAGTCTTGAGTTTCGCAGTCAATGGTGAGTCTCAACCTGCTATAAGAGCCTCATATTCAACCATATTATTAGTTGCAGGAAATTTTAGTAGTCCACTCTAGGTACTTTGGGGAAATAAGTAAGATTCCGACATACTTCTGAAGCTCCATCAACATAGAGGGTCCATTGAGGAGACGAAAAACATGTAGCAGATAGCTCCTCTAGAGTTGGGGCAGTGCATTCCACTATAAAGTCTATGAGTATTTGAGACTTTATAGCAGGGCAAGGTAGAAAATTTATATCAAACTCTCTCAATTCTACAGACCACTTGATTAACCTCCAGATGCTTACGGTTTAGGATGATGGCCCTTAATAATGAGTGTAATATGAGCTTGGAAGTATGGGTAATTTTACGAGAAAATTAAAAGCCACCTTATCGGAGTGGATAACGACTTTCTATCGAGAGAATTTTCTTGACATAATAAATTGGTCGTTGTATCCCACTTTCTTCTACTAAAAGCGAGCTTATCGTGTGGGAAGAGATAAGTATAACATATCTCCTTGAATAGGCTTGGATAGTAGGGGTGGAGATGCTAAATACTCCCCTTTTCAAAAGTAGGTGACATTCATCACGGTCCATTGAAAATTATTATTTTAGCTCCCTTTAATATTTTAAAGAATGACAAGTATCTATCCCAGCGGTAGGCGGGATAACACGAATTCGTCCATTCAAACGTTGAACTTCCTTAATATTCTTGGAGGAGTCATATTTTGAGAGTTTTGATTTTCTCGGGGTTGGCCTCTATCCTACGGTGGGTTACCATAAATCTAGAAATTTTCAACGTAATCCCAAAAGCACATTTGGTCGGGTTAAGTCGCATGTTATAACGTCGAAGAAGGTTAAAGCATATTTCTAAGTCAGAAATATGTTGTGTTTCTTCCAAGCTTTTCACTAACATGTCATCCACATATACCTCCATTGTGCCTAAAGGTCTTTAAAGACCTTATTCATAAGCGTTGATAGATAGCACATTTTTTAATCAAAGCGGCATAACTTGGTAATAAAGTATAAACCTTTATATGTTTGAAATGTAGCTTCTTCATCCGTTGGGTTCATTTTATTTGGTTGTAACGAGTAAGCATCAAAAAAGCGAGCATTTGATGTGCGTAGCATCAACCGATCAATTCGAGGAAGAGGAAAACTATCTTTTGAGCAAGCAAAGTTAAGGTCGGTGTAATACACATTCTCCATGTTGTTTTTTCTTAACCATGGCAACATTAGCCATGTAGGGTAATGTACCTCTCATTATGAATCCGCTTCTAAAAGCTTGTTAACTTCTTGCTCAATAGCACGGAAGCGATGTGCAAAACTTTGCTTCTTACGGATGATCGGTTTGAATGTATCGATCTTGAGAGTGCATGATCACATTGGGGTCAACTCCGGCATGTCGTCGGACTCCAAGCGAAGATGTCATGATTTCGCAAGAAGTCTATGTATTTTCCCTTTGTTCATCAGGCGAGATCCAATTTACCTTGCGTAATGATTGGTCATCGATAATACAAACAAGTCTTCTGTGAAGCTTTTGGGATACTTCTTCATCTCAAAATTAAAATCTTGATCTTTGAAGGTCACATAAGCGTGGTTGAGCTTATGCGAGATAACATGATTGTCTTTATATATTTCCTGACCACTCCAACTCAAGGTTGAAAATTTCATCTTAAGATGAGATACTGAAGTGACTGCACTGAAAATTGATTGAAGGGGCCTTCCAAAGATAGCGTTATATGTTGAATCTGACTTGACCACCATGAATTGGATTAAATGAGCCACTTGTTGAGGAAATTCATCAAGGACAACAGGAAGGGTGATTGTCCCTCTACCGCAGGCGATTATCAAAAATAATGGTCTGCGGGTTGGAGCTTTTCCCCTACAGAGTAAAATAAGACATCAAGAGAGCTCCCATTGTCAATCAAAATTCTCTTAACATTATAGCATGGGTCGACCCTCTTGATGACAAGTGGATCTTGATGAGGAACATGTACTCCTTCTAAATCTGAGTCATTAAAAGTGATGGAATGATCAGTACGAGACTTCTTTAACTCCGGTTCTTCATAAATGGTAATGAGAACTTGATTAGATAGTATTGGTCCTCCTGCGATTGTTTCAATTTCTTCAACTGCTTGATGATTATTTTGTTGTTTCTGTGATGATTGTCCTGGTTGCCCCCAGTTGGAGGTATGTTTGTTTGAGTCGATTGATTTTTTAAATGTAGATATCCTTCTTGAATGAGCCTCTCAATTTCTTCTTTGAGTTATTTGCATGCCTCAATAGTATGTCCACGACTTCGATGGAAGTGATAATATTACTCCTGATTTCCTGAATTTGGTTTTAGTGGATGTGGCCACTTGACATTTTCTTCATCTCGAATAGCCATTAGGAGGTTAACACGAGATGTGTTCAGTGGCGTGTATTCCTTTTCGGGCCATGGTTCACGTCGTTGATATGGGGTCGAGGAGATCACGCACGTTGCTTCTTTTGATAGGGGTGTCGCATTCCACTGGATGCTTTTTCGTTTTCCGTAAATTGCTCAAATTTACGATGGCGTGCCTCATCAGAGATTTGTGCTTCCACAGATGAACCAAGTCGACATATGAAATGACCGTGTCTCACATTAGTGACGAAAAAAAGGTCCTGATGGAGTCCTCAAGGAAAACCTCTTAATAGTTCGTGGTCTATGTGTATTTGGAAGCTTCTAGAACCTCCGAAGTATTCCTTAAGTGATTCACCCTCTCATTTTGATGAATGCCGTGAGATGGGAGGGAATCTTTAATGATCCTCTCGGTTTGCAAATGAACCTACAAAAATCTTGGCAAGTTTGTCGTATGGATGGATTCTCTTGGAAGGAGTAACCGCGAGCTTGTCCCTTGGGGTAACTGAAAGACGACAAAGTAGTGTCGTGAGCTCATTGTATATGCATAATAGTCCGTAATGGTCGATGTGTTCATGTGGGTCACGTCCCATAGAGAATCAATGTTCTAAGCTTAAACTCACGGAATAGGATGTTGAAGAATACCAAAGGTGAGGATTCCTCATAGTCGGTGAGGAAGATGATTTCTATCTTGGAGGTGAAATTTGTCTTGCATTAAGCGTGTAATTCGCACGATAACATGATTAAGGGGTCGACAGACAAGAATGTGTCAAGTTACCAAAGAAATTTGGTGGATTAATAATACGCGACGGATGATGAGGAACTAAAGAAGTCAAGGAGATCAAGATCACTCTACGGAGGAACTTGTCAAGGAAATTAAGCATTTTGACCTCCCCGCCTAACGATCGATCTTGGGGAGATGTGTTTTCCATGTGGTCGTTGTGTTCCTCGTAAAGTCGGATCATCTCATTTGAGACTCTTCCATTCAAGACACCATCTTCTAAAGAGATTTGCCACGCCTTCACCGTGGTCACCATTGGGGGGAGTGAGGCGAAGGTTGGTGTCCTTGGTTCAAGGATTGATTTCAAAGTGACGGGAGTTGGAGCCGGAGGTTGTTACAAGTGTCATGCGCCTATTGGCCATAACGAGGGTGTTCATAGGAATTGTGATTGAACGGTTCTCTTCCCACGATGGCGCTAAACTGCTGTGAAAACTAGTAGAGTAAAAGTTTTCGCTTCATTGTGAAATCCAAAGACAATACGTATAAAAAAGTGTGAACAATAAAACTCCGAATTTTACGTGAAAATCTCAAAAGAGGGAAAACGGGCCTAGCCCAAGAAAAGCTTCCACTATGTATGTTTCAGTACAAGATCTTCTCGGCCGACCAGATGATGTAAGGGGACAACGATATCAATGCGA
Organism: Cymbidium sinense; assembly: GCA_021442155.1. Lineage (NCBI taxonomy): Eukaryota > Viridiplantae > Streptophyta > Magnoliopsida > Asparagales > Orchidaceae > Cymbidium > Cymbidium sinense. The sequence goes on along the minus strand of CM038215.1, from coordinate 138,112,419 downwards.
TGATGTTGATGACGATGTTGACGAATGATGGATGACGATGTCGATGATGTTGATGACGTTGTTGATGATGACCGATAGTGGTCGGTGATGATGACCGGCAAACGCTTGACGACGGCGCAGGATCGCGGTTGACGATCGCCGAGCGCAGACGATTGTGCTTGGAGGATCTTTAGAGCTCTCTCTCTTGCTTGCCCCTTATATGAGGAATGAGCGCTATTTATAGATTGAGGAGTGGCGTCTCTATAAATACATGCAAAACCCGTACCACTCCACTTCATCGGATGGCTCACAATGATCCCTTTGATCATTTGATGTATTTTAAACATTTGAATGCTCAAATAAAGTTGGAATTTTGAGATCTTGAGCTTGTTTGATCCGGCTCATCGAGATGCTCGATTTGACTATAAACACTCCATGTTTAAGAGCTTTTTAGGGATTTAACTGATATCCCAAAGTTTCTAATGATATTTTAAGTGCTCGATCTCGACCAGTTTCAACTTCGGATCAGTTTGCTTTTAGCATCAAGATTCGTGCTTCGCCTAGTAGTATTTTAAGTGTCATATCAGGCCTAATAACTCATATGGTTGCTTATGGTTGTTCTTTTTCATAAGGATTATTTTCTATTAGAGTTTTATTTTATGAAGTTATTAATTTAATTATTTCATTTTTTATTGTATAAGGCAGAAATTTAAAATGCTAGTCTCTTTAGATATATTACTTGGAAAAAGAGGATGGATAGGATTCATTTGCAAATGACATCTTAGATTAATTAGTAGTACATTAAGTCTTGAAATATATTTGGTTAAATACCACAAGAAGAATTGAAAGACTCTTTGCAAGTTTATAGCTAGGCACCATTCAATTTTATTTTTATTGGCTTTGATATGTAGTGATATTTGATTCTTATATACAGGGTTTAGGCCCTTTGGTGCCCTTGTGGTTCTATTAAGATACAATGACCTATTATTTAATTCTTATCTTTTAGGTTCGGTATCATTATTTTGATAGTAAAGAAGATGTGAAGTTAGTTTTTAAAGAAGCATGAATGATGATGCTTAATTTGATAGCTTTTCAATCTTTTAAATTTTATTAAAACTTATTTGTGTAAGATAAGGTAATTTTTTGTGGCTTTTATGGATTAATTTGAAAAATAAAACACATTCACAAAATTGCCCATATCTATCAAGATGTGCAGCACATTATAATGGTTAATCATGATGTGGATAATGATTACCTTATTATAAGTGTTTCAAGTGAATGATAGGTTCATAATCAAGAAAGCTACTACGAAAAAAAACTATTATTAAAGTTTAGCTCATAGTGTAGCTATAAAAAAGGCTTATATTTCAAGTTACTCTAATTCTATCACATCTCATAATGGTATCAAAGGACTCATTTATTAATAAGAGTTATTAGCATACTTGTCAATGGTAAGTGTTGGCCATTCTTGATCATTATTTTGATTCAATCATCATATATATGTCATCTTGGGCTACTAGCATTAAAAAAGATGTGGCTTCTACTTCTTTCTATCCATTTGATTTGAATGGAACTCTCTACCTTGTTTATGGCACACGGATGAATTGGGTCTACATGCATAAGGTCGGTAATCAAGATGATCTTGCTCCCTATATTCAATCTAGAGAGATTAATTGGGATTTCAACTAGGATTTTCTCCCATTAGGTCACAAATGAATCACTTATTAGAATCCACCAACCTTGAAATATGCTCAAATATTCTTATATTATATGTGGGTTGCTCTTCACAATTAAGAGTTATTTTAACAAGCAATTATGATGGACAAAGGTGTAGGCCATCTTATCCACCATAAGCATTGAGTTTGTGATCTTTTAGGACACTTAGGTGAACTACTACACAATCTTGGAGGGGTTTCATTCATCCATTTGGATATATATAAGAGTTTGAGTAGGTTTTAGCTATCACTTAGATGCGATGGATTTCACTACAGATTTCTAGTCCAATTCATCAAATGCTAAGTGGGAGCTTTACATGCTATCTCTGTGTGATGCCTTTTAGAGTGGTGGAAAAATGTGTCAACACAAGTTTCCAAAGAAGAGAGTTAATGCCATGGCATCATCCAAAATTCTTAAATGGTTGATGATGCCTATGAGCCATTTTAGTAATCTAACTATAGGATCTTAAGCTTAATCTCATGTAAAATTCTTGTCGAATAAAAGGTGTGCATCTCATACCAAGCACTTGAGTAATGCACAGATAAATCTCGATGGTGCGCTGTCCTCATGGGTCAATTGTTTTTCAAGCTATAGAGCTTTCCTTGTGACCCAATTATTTGTCAAGCTATAATAAAAGGATAAACAACCAACACCATAAGATCATTAAAATGGTAGCTTTAGGACAATGTTGGAATTGTAATTAGTGAGAGCATATACAGTTGAAGTTGGCAATGAATTAGTAGCATGTGGTATGGTGTTTATTTTCCCAAACAAGTCCTAGGATTATGTTAAGGCTGATAGAAAGGTTCATTTGTGAGGAAGCTTCATCCATCTCATTCTCTATGCCTTACATGAAGGTCATATGAGTGATCGGTCCCCATGATTAGAGTGCTCATCCATCAAACTTTTTGTTTGACATAAAAGACTTCAATGAAAGCACCAAAGGATGTGAATGAGTGTATCGTTTAACATGAACTCGATCAAAATGTGGGCTTAATCCTCCCAATTCATGATAAAAAAAGTTATGTATGTTTACATAGAGTCTCCGATTGAGTTACTTTATTATTGAAGGTAGTATGTTTACATAGAGTTTCTGACAAAATTACTTTATCGTTGAAGGTACTGAACATGCTCGAAGATACCATAAAAGAAATAGAATAATCATTTAAACATGATAATAATGTTAGTGGGTCAACTAAGTTTCTCCACATCCATTGCCCAAAATTTATTAGTGAGGAGAGTATTCCAAAAAAAAAGGGTCCTTAACTACTTAATAGGTTATTATGCTTTATGTCTATTACATCTATTACTTGCCATTTAGTCATGAAAATATTGGTGGTCATGGAGTTAGACCCTTTGGATGTGTCATTGTGGGTCATTAAGAAGCTTATTAGTTGTAGATCATCCAAGTGGGGCAAAAAATTGGGAAGAGTTCTACTTGTCCATTGGATGGTAAATGTTTAGAGGCAATTGAGGTCAATTATTCTACATAATTGATCAACTAGAAGGGTGATAATAATGATAGATAGTTAATCTTGATTGAGCATGATAAAGGAGGTGCACAATCCATACATAATAATGTACATATATTGTTATATTTCTTCAAAAGAAATGTACCTTAGGAAGCAATAATACCTTTAGAGGGCTACATATACTGTTTGACAATTTATACTTTAGGGTGTAGTATATGAGCTCCTCACCTCAATTTGAGATGAGGGAAATTCTTAAGATTTTGATAATTTATGTCAAATGTTTTTATATCAACTGGCATTAAGAACACTTACAATAAATAATACACAAACATTATAGAACTTAAATTATAAACACTATAATTTATTATATTTAATTTTAAACCTCAATGATAATATAAACTAAGGGCTTGTTTGAGATCAATTTATTTTTGTTTTGTAGTTTTATTTTTATGTTGTTTTGAAAACATGCTTGCTAATTTATAGTTATTTTTTGGCATTTTAAATTTTTTATTTGTAAAATAAAAAATAGTATTTTTAAAAACACTTAAAATAATTTTAAAATATTTAAAATATTTCTTTTAAAAATAACTATCACTATCAAACATATTTTATTTTGAATCAAAATATAAATAAAATAAAATAAGAATATAAAAAAAATAGCAAAAGATAAAACTAATTGCTTTTATTGTCACCTGTTTAATTATATGTATCATCAACCGCTTTTCTTCACATATATTACAATAATTAACAAAAAATCATATATATATAAACAAACAAAAATACCATCAATAATAAGATAAAAGATATTATATTTTGTCATTCAAAGATTAAAAAAAAAAAATCAACTTGCTTAAAAATAAGTATTGAAAAAAAATCACTTTAACAGTATAGAATATGTAAAAATAAATTTTATATTATTAAATATCAAATATATATTAATATTATGTAATACATGACAAAGTCACGTCTCATTCGTATCCATGTATGATATTACATATTCATATAATTTGAAATGTTTTTGCCATCTTGGAAGGAAACCTTTATGTGGTCTTAAACCGAGATACTTTTGAAGAGTTCCCAATACTTGCAAGAGTAGACTTTTGGAGGGATTTTAGTCGCTTTGTCTTTATTTGAGATCAGAGCAATTCTAAAGTTTGATGAATATATATTTTAGAGTATTGATATGTCACTGAAAATTTTCTTAGTTGATGCACGAATCTTAATATTGACAAAAAAAAAAAAATCTGATTTTGAGTGAAGACTAGCCTAGATCAAGCACTTAAAATATAATTTAAAACTTTGAAATATTAATCGGATATCTAAATAGCTCATAAATATATAATTTATATAATATTGACTAGATATTAAAAATAAATTTAGTATTCAAATACTTAAAATATATTAATGATCGAATCATTAATTCGACGATTTTTCTATATTTAAAATGTCACTCATAATCTGCTAATCATCATTCTTCATAGAGATCAAATGAGAGCTCGAGACTCAAAGAATCTCATTGAACCAACCGTTGTCGGATCATCACGCCGCGGATGCCGCCGTAAAACGCCGGGCCAACGCCGTCGCCACCGCACCACCGTGTCGCGCACCATCGCACCGCATCGCCACTACCGCTAACGCCACCATCACCGCCGGAACGCCGCGCCGCTTTTCACCGTCATTGCTCGTCCAATTCACCGCCACCATCGCCGTTTCACCATCACCGCACCATTTTTTTTCTGGGATCACCAAAGTAAGATCTTCACTAATCCAAAGCTTGTCAAACTTATCTTCTCTTTCTCCAACTTTGGATAATAATGTAAAAGTTGATATAGTAAATTTTTTTTTAAGGCCCCGGTTAAAATCCTCAGAATTCATCAAAATGAAGATGAATCACTTATGAGTACTTCTAGAGATTCTTAGAAGTAGATAGAGAGGTGAACCTGAATTATTAAAGAGTTTTCTTGGAGTGCTTCATCTTGTTCTTTCTACTAATCACTAATGATTGCTTCTCATGACTTGGTTCATCATAGTAGAAGCACAAAATTTTTTACAGGCTATAAATGAAGCGAGCAATATGTGGGGAACAATCACGGACTAGAGGGCAACCATTATTATAACCTCAAAAGATTATTCATGTAAATATTTGTGGAATGGTTATGATATTTAATCTCTTTGTCCACCTACTTGATTACTAGTCATAAAATATGGAAGTCAAGATTGTTGAGCAATCCCACCATTAAATTTGATACACGTCGAAATCACCTACCAATCAAGGTATAATCAATCCATGGCGGATTCGATTCAACCCATTCCATATAAGTAACACTTTTAACAATTTCAATGAAAAAATCCTGAGATTCAATTTGATCTCCATATACATGCCATCGAAAACACTCACAACAATCTCGATGGGTCAAAAATCCTTAACCGATCCGATTCGACCCCTTCCATATAGGTTAATGTCATCGAGTAACACTCTGACAAATTACCTCGGATGAGTCAAAAATTCTTGGCGGATTCGATTCAACTCCTTCTATACATGTTAATATCATCGAGTAACACTTTAACAAACAACCTCGATTCCTTGTATATTCCCAATTTCCATAGGTTAATGTCATGTAATACTCTAAATAACCGGATGGGTCAAAATCCTTGGCGATCCGACCCTCTTTCACTGTTAATGTCATCAAGCTTTGACAAACAACGGATGGGTCAAAATCCTTGGGATTCAATCACCCTTCCATGTTAATGTCAGAGTAACACTAAATAATCTTGATGGGTCAAAATCTGGCATTTGATTCAACTCTTCATGTTAATGTCGAGCAACACTCAAACAAACGGATGATCAAAATCCTTGATATATTTAATTCGACCCATTCCATACAAGTTAATGTCATCAAGTAACACTTTGATAAAAAATCTCGATTAGGTCAAAAATTTTGGCGGATTTCTTTTGATATGTTCTATACAAACATTACCGAATAACACTTTGATAAACAACCCGGATGGATTAAAATCTTTGGCGATTCAATTTAACTTTCATATAAATATCATCGTAGCAAAAACAAATAACTGGATGGGCAAAAAATCCTTGGCGATTCTCTATACATGTTAACGCCACTAACTAACATCGATAAATAACTTAGGATAGGTCAAAAATTATTGATGGATTTCTCTCAACCTCATTCATACAAGTTATTGTCATCGAGTGACACTCTGATGAATAATCTTAGATATGCCAAATAAATTTGATGAATTCCTTTCGACCACTTCCATAGGTTAATGTCACTAAATAACATCATGACAAACAACCTCGAGTCAAAATTTCAAAATGGATTTCTTTCGGCATTATTCATATCGAGTAAATACCATGATGAACAACCTTGGATGGGATAAAATTATCATCGAAAAATGAGCCTCGTATGAACTAGCCTTGACGCCCAAACATGGTTGTCAATGAAGACAATTGACGCTTCGAGAAAATGAGTCTCATAAATGAACTATGAGTCTTAATCAACAAAGTAAATAACCTTATTTTAAGAAAAAAGTCAAAGCTTTACTAACAAAAGAAATTATTATTTTTTAATTACCCTTAGCCCATGAACTTCTGCTGGATAATTTCTCATCCAAAATGAGAGCTTTAGAGTGTATGAGGGAAAACTGTATCTCCTTGACCCCAAAAGGGGTTTTTTATAGATCCACGATATGTGCAAAAAGAGAATAAATTTTGGAAAGAATTTTAGAAATATTTAAATAGATTTCAAAATTTATGCACTCAAATATATTCTTCCGTTTATAAAAGTCAAAAAAATAAAGAAAATAAGAAAAAGTAGGAGGAAATATCAAAAACATTCAAAATTTTGTTATTTGCTATGCTTTTGCTCATGGTATGGCGGACTAATTATTGTGCACATGGGCATGTTCAGACATGTGCCGCATGGTTCATGAGCACTCTTGCGGCGCTCGCGCTCAGCTCTCCCGCCACACGCGCCGCCATACCCTGTGCGCAATGCCTCCCACGCTGTTCACGCCCCGAAGCCCAGCCCCTCATCTCAAGGGCCTCACACGCCCACGGCCTCCCGCGACGATGTGCCCACGACCATGCGACACGCCCAACGCTCAGAGATGTTTGTATGTGCTGCACTGTTAGCTAAGACCTCGCGCCGCTTTATTTTGCCCACATTCGTCATGCACCTATTTTGAGTCTTCTCTTCCGCGGATCGTAGTCTTGTGCTCCCTATGAAGATATATTCTCTTAAATATATGAAATGTTAATGAACTCAAATTTATTAATATAAAAGATTGTGAATAATTTTCAATTATTAGAAAATTATTCGTCGATTGACATGATGAGAGATGATATCATCCAAAAATAGGCGGCAACTGATATATAACTAAAAATTCTCCTAGTTGATATATGAATCTTGATATCGAAAGCAATCTGATTCTGAGTCGAGACTAGGCGAGATCAAGCATTTAAAATATAATTAAAAACTTAGGGATATCAGTCGAATCTCTAAATGGCTCATAAATTTGGAATGTTTATAATCAAATCGAGCGTCTTGATGAGTCAGATCTAATAAGCCTAAGATTTTTTTTAATTTTGATTTCATTTGAGCATTCAAATACTTAAAATTACATTAGATGATCCAATGAATTATTTTGAGCCATCCGATGAATTATTTGAAATGTCACTATATCTATAAATATATCATTCTTACATGAGAGACATAAAGCTAACAAAAAAGACTGGAATCTCAGCATAAGCACGGGCATGATTATCGAACCATCTGTACTGACTACCATTATCGCCACGCCATCGCCGGGTACCCACGAATGTCATCGGATCACCACTGTTGGTTATCGCGCCAGGCCACCACCGCTAGTTGCATCGTCATCAGCCGTTGGTCGACCGCGCATTCACTATTAATCATACAACCTACACCATCTTCGATATTTTCATCAGATTATCAGACTACCACTTCCAATAAGGCCTTTGTCGTTAATCCAGTGAAGCTTGTTACAAAACTTATTCTTGTAAACTATAGCTATCCTTCTCCAACTTTAGAGAACTTTGGAGAAAGGATAATAATTATAAAAAAAACTGATATAATGAAATTATTTTATATGCTGTTTTTTCACTTGGGTTTTATATAAAAATCCTGCCTCTTAAACTTTTGTTTTTGTAAACTTTTATGTGACATAAATATATCAAATTCTCCTACTATACTGACCGAAATTTTCATGCACGCACAAGTATATATATATTTAAGCATTTATATATTTCAAATATAAAATTTTATATTTATAACATAACACTCAAATTCTTAATAAATATCAAAACTAGCACCTCCGTTTGCATATGTTATACTCCAGGTAATCCATTGACGGAATTCACTGTTGTTTCATCGTCACTCGACTTACAGCTCCGCTTTATCCTCCCTACTACTTTAGTTGACAACCTCATCCCACTGTTTGGAATGACACCAAAGGAATCTGACCTTGATGCTTCCGTCAACGACTCCGATGACTTCGATCTCACTGATCTCAGATTTCCTCAAGCATGGTGGACTCGAGGTCGACGACGAGGCCTTCCACATCGGAGCAATGGGCGAGCTCTGTGATGATGCGAACGACGAGAGTAGGGGGTGTGGCTTGGAAGGCGTGAGCAAGGTGGCGGAAGGCTAAGGTGAGGAAGGCGTCGTTGGCAAGGATGGCGATGGGTTCGCCGAAGACAATGGGTGAGATCACTAGCGAAGTGTCGTTTGGTCCAAAAATGAAAGGCCCAGCAATGGATGCAATTTTCATGTGGTCTGAGATGGACTCCATGGTTGGACGCAAACGGACACCAAGACATGGTGCAAGTTTTGATATTTAGTACTAGTTCAGTGCTATATTAATAAATATAACAAATATATTCACGTATTATATCAAATAAGTTTAAAAATTTTGAATAATTAATATTTAAAGAAGCTAAAGAACTTTAATATTATAAAAAAATAACTAGCAGAAACCCTAAACTTCTTAAAACCTAAATCATTCAAATAGTATAGAGTGTGGAAGACGTGAGAATACACAGTATATTATTATATATTCGATAGAATATATAACAGAAATGCACATAGATTTACTAGACAAGTACATATATACACAACATATACATAATAATTTGAAAAATCTGAATGCTACACAATAATTTCTTGTGATTGTGGCTGAATAAACAGTTAATTTCTCTGATATATATATATATATATATATATATAACTTCTGTAATTTTGATTAAATGCTGACCCTTTAGATGACAAGCATCACCGAGTTACAAACATGCCCAACAAAACACATCATTTGATAAGTTAAATATTGAAAAGAAAAAAAAAATCAAAAATAACATCAAATTTTGATAAAAATGAACAAAAAAAATTATGACTTTTTTATAATATTAAATGACAATTACGTGATGTTAATTTACAAATTTCAAAAAACAAAGAACACTTATTATAAAATGTAAAACATATCAAAATATTTATTCAAAGAAGAACAAATCTGCAAAAAACCAACCACCAAATCATGAAGAATATAAAAACAGCTTATCCTTTAATAAATCAGATCAATGGCATTTGCTAGCTATCAAAATACATACTTTTGTATAGGATTGCAAACACATTCTCTCTCTCTCTCAATCACACAAAGGCACAAATTAAACTCATATTAGCTAAACAAACACCAATATAAACATGGCCGAACAAATAAAATTTCACCTCCTGCTCATTTGCCTCGCCTCATTCCACAGCTATATATTGACAACAGCTCCTTCCATTTCTATTGAATATATTTACATGATCCTGGAACTATTCAACCTACCCCACCATTTCTTCTTCGGCGTGCCAGGCTCCTCGCTCGCCAGCTTGTTGATGATGACCTTCGTTTCTCGTAGCCGAAGACTGTAATCTTTCCTCCAAGAGTCGAACGACAATTTCAACTTCTTCAGCTCTTTTTCTGGATCAAGGCTTGCCTGTGCTTGTCCGGACTTGACTTCGACCAGGAACTTGGCATCATCGGCAAAAACTTGGGCTCGTTGTTCAAATTCTTCGGTTAAATGGCTGATCGTTTTAAGGCTTGCCGTCATGTCTCTGCCCGTTAAACGCAGAGCGGGTCGTGGACCGCTCTCAGCGCCGTTCTGGTTGCCGCTGCTGTCCCAACTCTGGTCGACCGACGCATCCGATCTTCGCTCCATATCATCGATGGCGAGGTTTTTCTTTGCAATGGAGAGGCTGGACTGCAATGATCTCATCTGCTTCTGCCACAACTCTTCCATGGATTTCATTTTCTGTTCGTATTCGGCCCATCGATTTTCATATTGATGGAGTCTCTGGTGAAGTATTTCGTTCTCCTCATCCTTCTCTCTGAGATTGGCTTCAGCCTTGAGAATCCTCCTCTGCAGCTCCGCGAGCACAGATGCCTTGATTAGCACTTGGCCAGGTTCGGATTCCTGTTGAGTTATAAGCAACTCAATATTCAAAAGTCTAGAAGAGATAGAGAGATCAAACACACACATGCAATCTTTCAAGTTTTGTTTACAAGTAGAAAATTTTAAAAAAGCATCAATGTTATATATGTGGTATTTCTTATGGAAATAAACTGATTTGTTTATTGATTCGTTAAACCTGTTTATGCCTGTAAGGTGTTTTCACATGCTTTGAAGCATGACTAAAGAAATAACCCGATTAATGACTATATAAATTAATTAGAAAAATTAAAGTTGCGAGTCATTTTAAAATTAATATTATAATTGTTTTGTTAGTGTTTCATTGTGGTAATTAGGCTTTTTTGGAACTGTATTTGTTCAAGATGTCCCATGGAAACTAGATTAATCCAACTTGGCCTTGCTAGGATCATAAAATAGAAATAGTGTTAGAGAAGTGAGATTGAATTGGCTTCGATAGAGAGGAGAGGTAGGTCTGCTTCGTATGGGCCCCTGCAATGTGCAGCAGGTACAATTCTCCTTGTTCTTTAGTGACCTCTGTAAAATCTAGTGCAAGAGAGATTAAGGACCCAGTATTATTTAGGAAAAATCTTGGAGGGGCTAAGTTGGAGCCCACATCCCCAGATTCTAGGGAATTACAAGTGTTCTTGAGATCTTGAAAAGATGAATCTGAATCGAGAGGAGAAAAAACAAGTGCATTGCTAAAGAACTGAAAAACGAAATCTAAGAGACTCCAATAAGAGATCAAGTCTTGGAGCTTCAACACTCAATTGATAAAAAACATTGGAAGTGTTCTGACAATGGTGGCATGTTCTTGACATTTCCGATGCCTCTTGTTGCAAGTAGGGGAGCTTCCCCTTGCATGAGCCTAAATTTTGTACATGTACGCATATTATAAATTTTGGCTATTCTAGATTTTTTTTTTCTTTTTATAAAGAGAGAGAGGCATGGGGCATCATCTTACGTAAAATAAGAGAAATTAAAGTTATAGTTATCAACAACTGATCATACTAAAATCTCCGGCGGTGACAACAAGAAATTGCAATCAATTGGATGAACATATATAGCATTATTGTATGTTTTTAGTGCCTTGATCTTCTTTTCTATATTTACATAAGTTTCTCCTACCTCCCAATAGTCTGGTCTGTTGTGCATTCCAGTACCTAGCCCTTATCGAGTCAAACGCACATTCTAGGTTCAGTACCTCCAACTCGCTAGCATATGTACATCCAAGCTTGACATAAAGTTACTTTCTTGCACTAGCAAACTCAGTCGACTTGGTATCTCTAGCTTTTTGCCTCATCTAATGCACGTTTTTAGCTCAACACATCCAACCCTTACCTAGACGTGCACATTTTAGGTTTGACAACCATCAAGTAGGGACCATACCTTGTCTGGTTGTTGTTGACTTCAAAATTAATCCTGAGTGAGGACAACATTAGTAGTCCTTGTAAGCTCTTCAACATAAAGTTGATGTAATATCCAAAGATAATTTCTAGTTGATAATTTTTTTTAAAATAATCTAATTTTGTTACTGTAGCAATGTTACTATAGCACCGAAACCCCTCCCTTAGCATGCAGCGGCTGGATTAAGGAATTTGACGCGTGTTTGGTTGGGATCTATCGAAAGGTATACCCGTTCCTTTTTATTTCGTTTCCTCTAGCTGCAGATTTTATTTGCAGGTCCGTTCCTCTGCAGATTTGCGGGTCCGTCTCCTCCAAGCCGCGGCTAATCCCTTCCTTCTTCTCGCCGTCGACTTCGACTGGGACTGCCGCCTCCCGTGACGCAGACCGCACGAGCACGAGCATGAGCAGAATCCGTGCCGCTTGATTGGAACCGCCGCCTCCGCGGACGCAGACGCTCGAGAGTCCGCGAATCGGCCGCTCGAATCGAATGGCCCCGCCAGGAAGGTAGCTGGGGAGTTCAGTGACTTGTTTCTTTCCTATTCCTTTTCCTTCACCACGATTCTTGCGAAAATGCGGAGTTCTGAAATCTGCTAGAGGACCTATTTTTGGTTGTTAGGTGAGTATGCAAAATTTTCCTGTTTTCATTTCTTACTAGGACCGATATTGGATTGTGAATTAGAATAGGGGAAATTGTGATGGCTTCTTTAGTTATAGTATGTTATTATATTTTATTAATTTTATTTTTTTTGCTAATCTAATCAGGTAATTAGTATTCAGGTAATTAGTATTGGCAGAAAGACTTGAAATGTCTGTTACGAAAGATTATATAAGGAGACATCAATTTGCAAAAAGTTTAAGCTTGCACTACGTTAAATTTATTTATGAATTTCATATATTCGTAAGAGTTATTCAATTGTTCGAGAAGATCCATCTCATCAGCATAATATAATCGCTAATTTAAATTCTTTATATAATGAATATAGATATTCTATTATATATGCAAATACAGTGCTTTTACCACTATTATATATTATTGATTTACAATGATCAATTAATAATTACCTTAATATCATATTCTTGCTACGGAAATGTTTTAAAAAATGCATTATTAATCTAAATGAAGTAATGTGATAAATGAGAATATCGAAAAGTGATGAAAGAATGTTATTAAAATCTACGCAGATAGAAAGCTGACGAGATGAGTTTTAACGGAGATCTTAGATTCCCATTTGACATTGAGCCGAGCGAATCGTGGGTGAGCAAAAGCAGATGCCCGCTACCTTCGCCTTTTAGTCGACAGACGTGACGATTACGTATGTTATGAAAGTCAAAACCTATGCAATTATAAATGACATTTCTAAGAAAATGATTTGATATAGAATAGAAATTGCTTTCATTAAATAACTGAATAAATTATCGACCCATATGAAATGACAATGAAATGACAAATTATTTATACAGTACTACTTTACAGAATATTGTTCAGTTACATTTTTGCAGCATATTTTACAACTCTTACTTTCCTGCAAATTTCAAATATATATGCACGCTTATTTCTATTTTGTTGTTTTTACTTTTTTAGCTTTTTTATTTGTCACTGTTTTAAATTTTACGACGACCGTTGATAATTTCGTAAGAAGAAAAGTAGGTTGGGTTAATTTAGTTTTGGGTGTAGATTATAAAGACTTTTGGACTTACGCAAAATTTTAACACCGATTCTTTGCTACTCAGATTTGTACAAACTTGAAGATTCTTCCAATTTCGATATGAATTGGGTTAAGAAAACAAAATATATGAATTTATTTGTGATGATTTGATGAGATACAAATTTCACTTCAAAATGTCACGTCAAAGCGTGTGTTCAATCGAATCATCATGTTACACCTCGACCGACCTGATCAATATGGTGTGACAGCTGATATCTTGACTATCTGTTTTTTATGCTCCAATGATATTGTAAGCAGTGATCTTCTTCTTTGGTGGCTTTCAGAGTAGTTTATGGATAGTAAACTTTATGGTGAAGCCAATGACAACATGTGCCTTAATAGCCATTTTTGAGATATATTGAATATCAAATTCACTCAATTCTATTGAACACTTCATTAGTTTTCTCAAGAGTTTTGGCTTTTGCAAATAATTGATGGCATCAAAAATTTTATAAGCATAAGATGTCTTGCCAAGATGACCAAAGCAAAGGCAAACATGAAGATAGTTGGATGATTCATGTTTTACTTCCCCAACCTTTTGCTTAAAGGGTTATTTGGTTACAAGTAATCCTAGTGCAACCCAAATAAAATAAATGACTTTTAAAATTTTTGGTGTTTAATCAAAATAAGTATAATGTAATGCAATATTTTAATGTATTTGGAGCTCCCTCTCTAATTTATTTTCAATGTATTTGGAATTTGGCTGACTTCGTGAATTTCAAATACACCACTCATATAAAGCATCACACATTATCGCCTACCGCCATCAACTATCACTGCCATCGCTAGGTTTTACACTATGAATTAATTTTACTTCAAATAAACACAAAAATATTCTCCTAAATTTATAGTGTACTCAATCAAACACCTAAAAAGTCTTTTCAATATCCTACATTTACTTCTCATTGTATTCTATTTTGCATTATTTTTTCAATAGAAAAAATAGCCTTTCAATAATAAATATTTTTTTGCCTAATTACTTCTAAGTCAAGTAATAATCTAACATCATAATAGTCCCACGATAAAAATTGAGATCTTCCCTTTGGTTTTGAGATGCGTAGCACTAGAATTGATTTCATTTATTCTTTCAAATTTTGAAAAGATAACCTACATTTATCACTCCATAGAAACTAATCAATTTCTTCAGGGCACAAAAGAATGGATTGTGCATCTCTCCAACCTATATATGAATCGGCTAAGGCTAGCCAACTTCTTCGCAAGCTTCCAAGTTTCTCATATTGACTTGAGTGAGAACATATCCAACACTTCCTTTATTTATTAAGAATGGCCCTAATCCCTTCCAAGGAGATGAAATAGCCAAAGAACTTGTTAAAGTGAGCTCCAAAGACATATATACCATATTTTCTGAGAAACGTGAAGATCTTGATGAGGTTGACAATGTGAAGCTAGTTCAGATTTTACGAGGACATTGTTGATATAGACCTCAAGGTTACTTTCCTTTTAGAACCTAAAAAAATTATCCATACACCTTAAGTGTTGATAAGCGTTCTTCAAACCGAATGATGTTTCTGTGTTCCATCTTTGATATTGAACCTTGACTTTTCTTCATGCTCAAGAAGCATTCTTACATAGTGATAGCTTGAAAATGTGTCAAGGTAGTAATGTTAGTTGAAACCAACAACAGAGTTGACTAGAGCATTGATATTCAGCAATAGATAAAAGTCATTCGGACATGAATCCCTCTAAAAGTTCACACATAATCTCCATGTTCCTTTAAACTTCTTGATCATGACTAAAGTAAAGATATAATTCAAGTACCAGGTTTCTCAAATGAAGTTGTTTGCAACAATTTCTGGACCTCGGAGATTCTGCTCTCTTTTTTTTTCTTAGTGTTGTACAACTAATGTTGATGCTAAAGTGATGGCTTGCAATGCTAAGATCAACTTCAGGAATTTTGAAGAATTGTCAAGCAAAAATATCAATATTATTAATAAAAAGAAAAAAGTAATGATAAAAGAGTATTAGGGCTAATGTAAAACTTCTTCATTCGAGACTCCTTGTCAAAAACATTATCATAATAGTGTCTCATTTTGCTCGCCCTATGTTGGTCTCCCCAATGTTGTGTGAATGGACTTCATTTTAAGCACTATGAGTTAGAATTTTTCAGGACATGATGTTAGTGACAACCCCATCAAAAGTCAAGAATTTGATAGTTAAATATAGTGTGAAGACAATAGTCTTGAAAGAGTTGAGTGGTCTACTAAAGATGCTATTATAGGCCAAAGATACTCGTATGACAATGAGATCAATTTGGGGATATTCACAACAATCATTATTCCCCCATATCACGTCTAGGGCTATGATTCCCTTAAGGATATACCTTTTGCCATAGAATCCTACTATGGTTCCCTTGATAGCCTTGAGGTTCTTGGGATGGAATGGTGAAGAAGACATTCATTGATCTATCAATGTTGACCAACATTCTCATCACCTCAAAGTGATGCATGATGATCAAAATCGCTATGGCGTCATTGCAAAGATTAGAGGAATACATAATAGTGTTAGCAAATGTCAATGGAGTGGAACATTCACTAGAGAATGAATCTCGCATTTGGTGATGTGTTTAACATTATGCTAGCAGGTAGCCTTGACACCTTCTCCTCAGTGATCATGTGCATGGTGTCCATCATTTGGATTGCACTCCTTTTCCCAGCAATAACTACCTATTGATTCTACTCAGTGAGGTTGTTGTTTTTGGCAAGGGAGTCCTAAAGATTCCCCACCTTGGCCAACTTTTCAACTAGTGATCATAAGATTGCAATCTAAATATCATGCTCATGGTAGTTGTGGTGCCTTAATAGCTATAATTGATCACGGATGTTACCTTTCTTCATGAATGCATGCTACCTGAAGTGCTCTGATATAGCAATAATGACAATAATGAGTGGTTGATTCAGTGGTTGTAGCACAATGTCATGGAACTTCTACTATAGGTTACCCTCAATCGTCTCCTAGTGATTCCTTGGCGTCAACGCCATTCATCATGAGAAATCAGTCTTCCTGATTTTTTTACTTAGCATAAGAATGATCATCCTATGATCTTTGACCCTTACCAAGATTAGACTTTGTTCCTAGCCAAAAACGGCATGGTTTGGGCCTTGCACAAGATGACAAGAAGATACTTTCGTTGAGGTTTGAGATAAGAACGAAAAGAATCCACTATAACTAAGGCTAACCAATCAAAATTGAGAGTGAAAGATTGAGTGCAAAGTAAATAAAAGTAAAAAACTAACAAAAAATAAAGGAACACAAAATTTAGAGTGGTTCAATAGTTTTGAACTACGTTTATGATGATGGCAAGGTACCAACAAGAGCTTCTTATTACTATCACTTAGACCTTTAAGAGCTAGTTATTGTTATAGGAGAAGAATGGAGAAGAGTTGAGAAAAAAAAGTGATGCCCAAGGTCTTCAGGCAAAAGTGCTTCCAATATTCTTAAACTCAGTTCATGCCCAATCCACCATCATTTGGTCCTCCAAAGATACTTACAGATGTAGCACCATCATTAATGTTGGTCAACATCATGGTGTTCTTTGACCTTTAGGCTATAATCATTATCTTGAAATTATAAGGTTTTTTTGAACGGACAATGCAAGCCTTGGCCAGATAAGTTGTTATAGCAATATTGAATGCTTTCAATAATATGTCCGTAACAATAACTTAAGCATTGGGGGTTCACTCATCATATGACAAGTACAAGTTTCCTCAAACATAGTGGGAGTGGGAGCAAATCGTCCTAATGGATTATTTTTATGAAATGGAATGTTTTTATTAGTGCATCGTTGGTTCCTATATTACATAATAAATAGTTGATTGAGAGCATCTCAAGATAAAGGTGGATTATCTCGAGGTTGAGAGGGCATTGTTGAGAATGAGAAGGGCTTCATAAGTTCTAGAAAAACTCTTGAGATCAAGAATAATTTCTAAACCTTTATGAAGGTCCCCAAATAAGTCCATGAATTGAAGATAATGGTGCTGATGATGAGTCATGTGTAGAGCTAGGATGCCACCGCTTATAGGTATGAAAAATCAAAGGGTTCATTAGTTTATACATTAAATGGTCAATTAAAGAGTTCATTAGTCTAGTTGCTCAAGGAAATATAAGGTCAATCTCCTTTCCTGAATTAATTTCTTCAAACTATCTTTCCCAATGTTGATGTCTAGTAGTCCCCATACCATTAGGCAATTCCCACTATGCAAATTGTTATGCTCACATTTATAATTGTTTAGTTTGCCTAACTACTTTATCAAAGGGCCCTACGTGTTAACCACTATTTGAGCCATCCTCTTAATTAGAATTTCAATCAAGATTCCCAATTAGGTTCAATTAAGAATATGAAATAATAATAAGAGTGTTCTCGAGTATTGCACATAAAATATATCAACCATAAAGACGACCTGTCCTGTACGGAAAAACAATTTGGTGTAGCCAACTTGATACATCTCAGGAAGAATATTAAATTGATGAAGAATCGCTACTGACACACTAAGTGGATCTTGAGCAGCAACATTTTCCAGGAGAAGGAAGCCATATCTGAGAAAGATTAAAACAAGGATAACGCATGCATAAAGAAACAAAAAGAATTTGACTGTATTTCAACAACAGAAATAGTAAAATTGAATACTTTACTATCATGGCAAATTTGAGGAGAAAATGCTTCTCAATTGGAAAGGATACAAACAGATGGACAATAAGAAAATAAATACTTCACCTTCTAGCAAATTTTTGGTGAGACATCCTTGTAGGATAGCCAGACCTGGATATACGAACAACTTCAAGAACTCCACAACACTGCTGAAGTATAAGACCTTGTTCATAAGTTGAAGGAAGCTGCAACTTGTTTGGCTTGATACAACGTATGAAGTGAGGTGTAGTGTTCTCAAGCCTTTGCATTAGTTGAAAAAGTTGCCCCTAGTAACAGCAAGGAGTATTTGTAAAAAGGGACAGTTGACTTTCTACCTAAATGACAGTACCAGATAATAGC
This sequence comes from Cymbidium sinense, assembly GCA_021442155.1. Taxonomy (NCBI): domain Eukaryota; kingdom Viridiplantae; phylum Streptophyta; class Magnoliopsida; order Asparagales; family Orchidaceae; genus Cymbidium; species Cymbidium sinense. Next base: position 138,093,651 of record CM038215.1, on the reverse strand, counting down.
CATGTGCATATATTTTAAGGAAGATAGAATTAAAGCCGCCAAAGTATTTGCTGACTAAAATACTCAAATAAAATGTTAAAACAAGCATGCACAAATGTCAGTTTGATATGATGATGCCAACTGAAACATCCAGTATAGAGAACTTCAATGTTAACTAAGCATGATAAATACATTGAATGGTAACAATAGAATTGGTATTCACAGGCAAAATGAAACCAAAGCCAAAATCGCAACAATAAAGATGGACAAGTTTCAAGGATTTTGTATACAAAATATTGGAAAAAATGAAAAAGAAAAAAGAAAACCTCAAAAGAACCTATAATGTGGCAACCATCATCACTCAATGTTTGTTTCAACACTTAACGTTAATGAAATTTTGCAACATGGACAGCATATAACAAGTTTGTATTTAGGTTTTCGAAACAGATAAAGGTTAGGATATATCTGTTTTGAAACAAAGGTTTTCGAAACAGATATATCCACAATTTACATAAAAATTCAGGTTAGGATAAAGGTCGCAGTAGGCTTCAAAGCTAAAATCAAACTTGGCTTTAGACTTCTTATAATTATTACCACAGAAAAGTTTTGATCCTTTAAGTGAGGTTGGATTTTTTTTTGTTCAGATTATATATAATTTTCAACGTTATGAAATTCTTACACCCTGTAATGCATAATACCTTGAACTTTGTTGCAACACTTAGCCTTTGGGAATCCACACCACTGGAACGGTATGGACTGCCTTCTTGTGCATCAGATTGGGTAAGCATCTTTGATGCAAATATTTGAGGAAGGTGGCATGAACAAGAAGCCAGGAGTTTAATAGAGTCAATGTGTAATAGATCCCTATTCTTTTCAAGAAAGCCGGTGGTGTCATATGCTACCTGATCAGAGAAGGAAACACAGCAACTGTAAACTAAGTGGCAGCAGAAAATCATGCAAAGGTGAATTCAGATTTACAAGAGGTCCTAATAGCAACCTCCCCTGCATAATGGCTAACAGTGAAAGCTTTGCCTCTTTCTCCCTTGAAGCAAGAATTTGAATGAAGATGCTGTTTAAGCTTGTTTGCAAATGTGAGATCTGTGCCATTTGGAAAGGTAGATTCCTCATCCAAAGAGATAATAACCCTAATGGTTTCTGCATAAAGTTGAAATAAATCTTCACATAATCCCTAGAAACAAGATGGGATAGCACAAACAACACAATAGAATTTATAAATGATGAGGTACATTAAAAAAAAAAAAGAGAGAGAGAGCGATCAAAATGGTCCACAAACTATCTATGAAGTATCAAAATGATCCCATACTACCTAAAATGACTAATTTAATCCTCTGATATTTGAAAAAGAACCAAATTAGTGCATCATCAAAACTAATGAAAAATTAGAATTTAGAGTATTAAACAAAGGGGTATTTTTGAAATATATATTTTCTCTTTGATTTTTTAAAAAACTCTAATTTCTTTGTGCTCTGCTACTTTTTAATTATGCATCACATGTAATCTTAATTATATATCCTATCCACTCTTCTATCTTTATGACTTTTTTATTATATTGATGAAGAAAATTAAGCTATTAAAAATAATATTTTATTATTTCTAAAATATATTATTAATAAAATCAATATAATAGTTTGTATTTTAACACTTTGAAACAAAAAAATAAAACTAAATGCATTTCATTACAATGAATCAAAATAATAAATAAATAAATAAAATTATATATTGTAAAAAAATTAACTTCCTTTGAAATTTACAATATCTTAAGTCATCAATATATCAGTTTTGCACTAAGAAATAGAATTAGTAGGAAATTAGAGTTACTTAAAAATTAAAGGAAATTATATCTTTTAAAAATATCCCCATTTTTTACACCCAAAATCCTAAATTTTGTTAGTTTGAACGTTGGAATTGATCTGCTCCCTTTTTAGATAGTTGGGGAATTAAATTGATTATTTTAGATAGCCTAGGACAATTTCGGTCCTTCATAAATAGTTGAGGGACCATTTTGATCCTTTTCTTTAAAGAAAATAAAGCAAAACAATATAAAAACAAAAAAACAATATAGTACTATTTAAGTGTCCATTTAATATGAATGTGCAATTATTTCTTCATGATGATATATTATCATATTTATAAATTATTTATAATTTTATTTTTTTTATTTTTTTATTTTGTGGCTTAAGTCTCAATTCGCCTCAAGTCTTACACCTCACCTTGTAAAGAAAAACTCCTCAGTCTCATTTTGCCTTTGTAAACTTTCATTTGAATATTGCTTGATTACTATATAATTTAAAGAGTTAAATAGTTTTCTTATAAACTTTAACCCTTTATAGATATTGATGATTTCATTCCCTTTGGCATGGGATTCAATATTGCATATCTACTTTTAGCATACTCTTCACTCTATACTCTCTCTCTCTCTCTCTCTCTCTCTCTCTCTCTCTCTCAATTCTAAATTACGACTAACACAATTCTTCTACCTGCTCTAAATCAAAAGCTATTGTGTAGACTATAGACATTTGTTCTCAAAAATGTGTCAAAATAAATTCTTATAATAAGGGGTTGTTTGGATTGATGAATTTTTAAGTATAAAATAAAATAAATGCAGAGGATTTTAACTTTTTGTGTGTTTGGCATGGTGTAAAATAATATTTCAAAGTAATGTAATGTATTTAGAATATATTAGAATAGTCAATTTTGGCGTATTTGAAATTCATTGGATAAATTAATCTGGCCGTGAAATAAAGTCTTTATTGTTGTTGTCCTGTATTTCGCCATAGTCGTGACACCCGCCACACCCAAAATTACTTTACATTTATTTCACCAAACAAAAAATAAAATAAACCCATGTACTCGTAGAGTTTTCAACCAAACAACCTAAAGTAATACAAATACATTATATTTACTTTACACTACTTTCTTTTTTAGAGATCCAAACAACCCCTAAGTGAATAGCTGAAGAACTCATTTTTTAAATAAAATAAAATTAAAAATTAAAAAAAAAACTGAAGAACTCATGTTATGAATATATTATGCCTAGCTAAGTACAGAAACAAAGCATCTTGAAATCCATTTCAAAATGTGCTTCAAAAGTAATGCATGAAAAAGGTTAGAATTTCAGACATAAAACTGTGATTTTGTATATAGTTGAGACAAAATGTACTAGTCAATCAAGCTGCAGTTTTGTATCGTGAAATTGAGGCCAATTAGCAGTCCAACAAAAACAACAAAATTTACAATTTCCTTTACGAGCAATGGTTGGCATTAAATAAACCAGAAAAGAGAACGTCTCCAAACCATTAGTAACAGCTAAATGGCCATTTAAGGAAACTTCAGAAACGGACTTAGTTTGTCAATAATAAAAAACAATCACTTACAGTGATCAACACTTTGTCTCAAAATAGGCCATGCAACACATTCATACCTTCTCAAAAAGTTTCAGACAATCCTGATTGTCCTCGAAGTCAACCTTTGTCCAATCTATGCCATCTTGGATATATTCCTATAAAAAAATACAACACAATTATCTTTCAATCTGGTTATTTGTTCAAATTTTGTGATGTACTTGAAACAAAACGGTAAAATAGTTGTCAAAAGTGCTCTAGCTCCTAAAAGAAAAAAAAAAAGCCAAAGCTAAGATGGTAAGAAAATATAAATAAAGTTACTTTTACAACATAAAGCAATAAGGAGCGAAAATAAATTTTTTTTTGGAATTTTTGGTTAAATAAACCTTGTAACAAGGTAATGAATCATCTTCTATAAAGAAAATGAATCAAATACAACAACAAGCTCTTATCCAACTATGTGGGGTCAACTATATGAATTTTTTTCTCCATTGTGCCCTTTTAAATGCCATATTCTCATTAAATTCTAATAAAATAAGGTCAATTTTTTATACTTCATAACCAAATCTTTTAGGTCAACCTCTGCCTTTCTGCCTTTCTTAACATAGGCCGAATCTAATACATCTACTTTTCTAACTAGATCATCTGACAACAGATATTTTATATGACCAAACCATCTAAGGTGGCTCTCTCTAAAGCTTATTTGGCCAAACTACTCCAACCTTTTCCATTATATATTTGTTTTAACTCTAAGTGTAAAGTCACTCATCCACCTAGGCATCCTCATCTCTGCAACACTTCACTTAATTTTATATTTTTCTTTTACAGGCCAACATTCAGCGTCATAAAGTATTGCAAGTCTCGCCACCATCTTATAATTTTTTTATTAAATCCAAACCAAGGTTGTGAAAATCAGATATTGATAAGGAAAAGGTTCAAAATTCAAGCGGTCGAGAATCGAATGAAGTAATAAATATTAAAATTATTCAAATATAATTTATGATGTAATAATATAAATATAAGATAAATATCTAATAAAATAAATAATATATAACTAACTTTTTAATAATTATGAATTTAAAAATCAAAATAAAACTCATTGAGATATAATTATGTGCAACAACGGAACCAACCTCTATTGTGATGATTGACAAAAAATATTTTTTAAAAAAATATTAAAGTATGAAAGTGCGCTATGGGTTTGTTTGGCTGTAAATAAGGATTGATTCAAATAAGATATAGTAAATCCTATAAATCTATTAAAAATTAAATTCTGAAAACTATTTTGTATGCTGATGGTTAAATCCAATTAAAGCCTGAAGAACTGTTTGATTACTTATTTCAAGATTTAAGTTAATTTTGGCCAAATAAATTTTAAATAATGAGTATTTGAAATTTATTTCTTAATGTATTCATTTATCATAAATCAAAATTAATGAGATTAATTAAATAATAATTATTTCATCTACTTAGGATTGAGAGAATATTACTTATTTTAATTAAGCAATAATTAGTAACCTATCAAACTAATTAAATAATAACTTATATTTAATTTGGTTATATTAAAATAATATTAATTAAATTAATGTAATCAATTTACATAACTAATTTATTTTAGGATTTAAGTTTGTTTGTTTAAGCACATCAATACACTTATAAATAAATATCTAATAGTTTAATTGTATTAAAGGATCACATTTGACTAGCTGTTAACAGTAACATTAACATAGGATGGAATGCAATGCATCATGATTTCATAGCAAATTCTTTTTATAAAATTTTCATCATGTATTTGAAATCTTCAATTTAAATAAAATAATAAAAACATAGGTTAATGCTAACTACATTGATTTAATTGTTATTAATAATCAACTCAATATTAAATTCGGCATATATTAACAAAATATTTTCTACACTATAGTCACCAAAATTGACATAACTAGTCTAAGTATTCTCCTTCTGAAACTAGATAAACAGCATTCACTAAAAATAAAAGGAAAAAAAATGAAAGACTAAATTAAAGATGGAAGTAGGTGTTGATTTCATCATGGTGGATCCATTGAAGGATATATGAGATTTCGAAACTAAGGAACAACCCACATGAGAGCTGTGTGTCCTTCGTATTTTCTTTTCAAACTCATGCTAATACTTTTCCACACTGTGCCCTGACCATACACAACAGTATTTGGCGCTAGAGGCTTTGACGGGATTTCAATGTTTTGAACCGCAAGTGACAGATTTCGGCATTCTAAACCGTCATCTTTCCACTCCCTTCCTACCCAAAACCATCGAGGAAGAGAAGATACGTTGCGTAGGTAACCCCCTCTTTCCTCTCACCCCATTTTGCGTGCACATTTTAGTTTCTCTAAATCCCATAAATCCGCCTACCAATAAGATTTAGTAAATCTGGATTTAACCATGCAAAAGCTGCTTTAGTGGATTACACAAAGCAATAGATTTAACTTGTCAAAAAACATAACGTTTGGCTGGATTTAAGTTAAATCCGACTTAAATCCTGCTCAGATCTTGCAACAAAACAGCCCATATATTTTTTGGGCAAGATTTCTAATTTTCATACAAAATAAAAGAAAGTGGCCACACTTTTAGAGAAATAAATTAGAAGTTAAGAAAAATATTTCTCCAAAATCACATAAATAATTCATTGGCTAGTAACAAGAGACTATTGGTTCGTGTCACTTGCCCTAGCGAGGAGGCAAACAAAAATTTCTAGGGGGGATACAAATCACCAAACCGCCCCTTTATTATAAGAAAAACTACAGGATGGGCATATCGAGGGTGGGCAATTGCCCATCCTAGAATGAACAGGGTTCCGCCCCTGATTATGTGTATTATATATTTAGATATATGTATATTAAATATATTTAACATAGCTTTATAAATATAAATATAATTTATAATAAGAATATAAAGTTTATAATGTAAAAAAATATTTTAAAACTTTATAAAATATAAATATTCAAAAAATAAATAATACATTCCTAATTTTTTTAGTCTCACATCACAAAAAAAGTTATTGTTTCACTCTTTATATAGAGAAAAAAAGCCTTGAGGGATAAGCTTGGAATCTACCTTAGTGGTGGCGTGGTAGGTATATATTATAAATTAGTTTAGCTAAGTTCACATTAATAATAATAAAGCTTCTAATATTTATAAGAATTACTTTAAAATAATTTAATTAAAATATTATTTTAATTAATATTTTAAAAATTTTAATGTTTCATTAAGAATTAGAAGTGATTTAGAAAGGGTTAATTTGAACAAATCAATTTTCTATAACCCAGAGACTAGTTCATCGATTCACTAGTTGAACTGCCGATTCCGGTTCTCACCTGCCAATGTGAAGGTGGTTTTTAAGGCTGATCGAACCGGTCGCATGCTCGGTTCATTGTCGAATCGGTTGAATTGGTCGGGCTGGTCTGATTTTTAAATCACTAATCTAAATTGTATTATTCTATCACACAATAGGCCTGATTCAGTCATCCACTTTACCATCCAACTTGAATTCTACTAATAACATCCCCATCCATTTCACTATCAATTTGAACAATAGACCCGAGATATCTAAAATGTTCACACTTTTTACTAGCTTGATCACCCATTGTCACAACCTCGTCACTAGATCTATTACTACTCATGTATTTAATTTTAGATCCACTCAAATGAAAACCTTTAAATTCTGATGTTGACTTCCATAATTTAAGTTTTTCTTGAACTACCTCTCTAGTCTTAACAATAAGAAGAATATCATTAGCAAAAAGTATACACTAAGATACATCCTTCTATAAATGTCTAGTAAGAACATCCATAACTAATGCAAAAGATATTGGCTTAAAGTTGATCCTTGATGTAATCAAATTGATATAAGAAAATACTTGATCAATCCTCCTTGTATTTAAACACAAATAATAGATACATATCCTAAATGAATTGAATATACACAATGTTAACACCATTACTTTGAGAACTCTCCAAAGCACTTCTCTTGGAACTTTATCATGTATGCGTTTCTAAATCAACAAATCATATGTAGATCCTCCTTACTCTATATACTTCTTCATCAAACCTCTCAACAAATATATACAATCCATAATAGACCTATCCAAAGATGAATCCAAACAAATTTGAGAAACTTTTGCATCACATCATAACCTATGCCCAATTACTCTCTTCTATAAGTTTAGTGTATGGCACATTAACTTAATTCATCTATAATTTGTACACTCTTATGCATTATTTTATTCTTGAAATTAACCAACAAATTCTTTCTCCACTCATTTGACATCTTTTAATATTTAAAATTCTATTAAAAAAGGAATCAAATGAGAAGATAAATGCAATTTAGCTTCTTTAGCCTCTAAAAATTTCATGTCTATAATGAAACAAAAAAATTGCTAAACTTCAATTCTTGTGCTTGAATTATAATAAAATGTATGAGCATTCCAATTATATAATCTACTCCCACACCATTCAACAGAACTATAAACTTGAACAATCTACATATATTCAACAGATGGACACAATTTAGCGGTACAGCTAGAATTATAAACTATAAACAAAACATATCAACAATTATGAACACCACATATTACATCATAGAAAATCGTTGTCAATTTCCTATCCACTTAAGTGGAGAAAGGTATATCCTCCACTTTCCAATGGATTCTAACTGTGAAAATAAGAATCCTACAAATTCAAAGCTGCTCAGTGGAACTTTGCCTTACTGAAAATAACAAAAGACCAATGTTCATAAAATTCCATGAAGTTTTGCTAGACATCAGACAGCAATGTTAACAATGAATAATTAACCGTGCAAAAAAAATATCAATAAACATTTTTTGAAGAATCAAAACCTATATCTTATACAAAATATAAAGTTCTAGTTTGCCGCTTTTCACTCTATTTGAGAAATATTGTGCCAAAAATGTCCTGTGTCCCATTCATTAAGTAAAATTTAGAATCTGTTTGAACAACAATCAATCAACTGTTGAAGTTGATGAAAGTTGGCTCTTATCTACAGCCAATGGAAGAGATCATTTGAAAGTGATAAAATAAATTTTATTAGGAAAAAAATGGTGAGATGCCACATATTATCAGATAATTCTCGCTCTAGAATAGAACCTTCCTTTCCAAAATACAGAAGGACCTTTTGTTACTCTTACGAGGATCTTATCACCAAGAGAATTCCGACTGATTCTAAGTATAGCATACAATTGATCTAACTTAGGTCTTTAAAATATGTACTTACCACTTTACAGCAAAGATACACTACTTTATGACCAAGATTTGAGACTACAAAACATACATATCTATATTGTATACTTTGGCATAGATCTAAGATTATATAAACTTCCCACACCTATCACTTTGTACTCTGTAATCATGGACTGATCTAAATTAATTTCATATGCACAAAGCTAAGTATAAGCCAATCTTTTTTTTTTGTACCAACAGCAACACCCTAATCTTTCAAACCACTGTTTAACAACATTCACTTAAACAATCGAACTCTTAAGGCGTTACAAAAAAAGTTAATTCTTTCGGGTCCTATCTTAAATCAAATTATCATTCCTGGGAATCATTCAGCAAAGAACACAGCCTGATGCTGACCCTTTTTACAGAGCATTAAAGAATTTCAGTTGAAGAAAAAAAAGAGATGCAATAACAATGCTATTAAAATGTCAAAATTGTACCTCCTGTTCTAGTTTGAATAAATGACGATTAAAATGCTGCAGTCTCTCATTAGCATAGTTTATGCAGAACTGTTCAAAGCTATTTCTCTGCAAAACATTAACTGTTGTTAATAATATTTTATTCAAAAACATGAAAAGAGAATGCTCTACTTACTTCAAAAGATTCAAAGCCATATATATCAAGAATGCTGATTGATCTTCCTGTTCGCTTCTTTCCTACTTCAAGTGACATGTTAATTTGTTCCACAAGCCATTCAAACAAACTAGCATACAGCGACAGCCAGTGCATCTCTCGTGTCTATTGCCTAGTAGAATAAAGCAAACAAATATCATGATGCAATAAAGGGAAGATAAAAGATAGTTTTACTGAATGTGAAAGATGGCAACCTGGGCCAATGTAAGTTTTTGAATAATAGTATCATTTCGAACTCTCATTTTACGGGTACATAAAGCCAACTTTAAATCCTGAGTATCACATCCAAGTAATCTGGATACAGTTTGTAGCTGAAAAATGATCACAAAATTAACAAATGGCACGTACAGTGCTAATTGCTTTGAATTTATGAATAGAACAATGGCAGTAGCCAAAAAAAGGAAACATCATGTTCAAAAGAAAAAAATGCCTCAAAACATAGATTTATGTTGGTAGGTTTAAATAAAACCATAACCAACTTCTATAAAATCCATTTCAATAGCACTATAATACAATTTTCTTTTGGATATATATCAGATTGCTGCCCTCTGGACTTCACTATCACACTGATGAAAATCAAATCAAAGAATCTAAGTTTATTAGCCAAATTGGTGTAAATTTTAAGTGTCAAACCCCTGCATATTGTTTTCAGCATCAAATAAGTTCATCTCCATTATGATAAGTCAATAAAGAAAGATCAAAACTGACAACATTATGTCAAGTTAGATTGGCTCTAGACACAAAAATAGATAGTAGTAAGTGTTGATTAAAAAATCTTGAGTGAGCAAAGAAATTTCCATTTCAAGAAAAAAAAGCCATTATCAAAGAATGCTTATAGTTTAAGCCTAAAATTGATAGTTCCCTAGGGACAACAATAGAGAAGTACCGATTGCTAGCACCCATATTTAATAGGTAGCAAGCACGGCAAATTATAATCTTGGAAGTAGTAAATACATCCTTATCTTATTGGACTATATTTGAGAGCCAGATATGTAGATATAAATTGATAATATTTACGTATTAATTTAAATTCCATCTCATACAGAAATAAAGTCTTTAGAACCATAAGTGGTGACACATGGTATAGCCTTCCATACAGATCATGTGTCGCCATCAAGGCTATAGAGACTTTTTTGTGTCTCTGAGTTGGGATGCAAAGCATTTCCCTAAGATTTATCTCTCAAATCCAAGGAATAATATCTGCAGTTGCTCATTTCTGCAATGAGGTAAAAATGACAAGAACTTCAACAAACAAATAATCAATTTGAAATTTCAGAGCATAAATTAGATAATTGGGACCAATTAGTTCTTTTGACATAAATATATAATATTTGTTATGTTAACTAGCATATGGAACAAAAATGAGCTAGTATAGGAAGGTGAATCTAAACATACAATGAATAAAATATTCTGATGATAGTTTAATTCACCTTGAACAACATTTTTAAAACATATGCACCTATTATTACTTCTCAGTGAATAATGAAAATCCACGCACCTCAAATTCACTCATTCAAGCTTGCTCACATTTCACAAAATATCAATCAATGTCTAAAGAATCAGTTGAAATTGATCTGAGTGTGTGTTCCTGATCAATTTTGACCAAATTTGGCATGGAAAGCTATGAATCGGTTTCAGGTCATCTTGCCCAATCCAGAAACTTCAGCCAAATGTTTGGAAAAAGTAACCTCATGCACTACTCAGGAATTTGAATGAAAAAGATTTCTATTAAAAACATTGTTTTAAGATCAATTGCTCCCGAAAAAAATAACTTCAACATTTTCATTGAATACTCCCAATAATTGAATTTTAATTATCCAATTAAAATAGTTCATCACACTAATTAAATATAGAGCTATACCAACTAAAATGTTAGCTTTAGTACATTAAATAATTTTAGAATTTTAGTTTTCAGCGGCATGTTAATTAATAAGTTAACAGTAATCTAGTCACTCTAAGCTTGCTTCAATAAAATATAGAACCTTTACAAAATTGCAATTAATAGCATTCATGGTTATGTTTCTTTATAATAGTCATGCAAATCATACTCTTTAGAAGAATAACAAACAAGGACACTTGGTCAGCAATCGTGAAAACAGAACATAGATTTTAGCATAGGATTTATGAATCAAGGTTGCTGGTTACAATCCTAGGTATTGATGTTAGGTTGATATCATCATCATCATTAACCTTATCCCAACTGTTCAGTATCCTACAAAACAAACAAAAGAATTGGACTACTCTCTCTATTTATGTTTAAGGAAACTCACCTTCATCTGCAACAACTTCAACATGGTCCTCATTGTCAATCACAGTAAAGGAGATGTTACCCAACCATAGAATGGCAGCAAGCATTGCATAGACATTATCTCGGTCTTGTTGTCGGATGTGGACAATCTTCATAGCTTCCTGAAAGGATTAACGCTAACTTTTATTAAATTCTTTGGGCTTGACACAAAGGAATTTTCTGTATTAAAAGACTGGTTCAGGAAGCACAATTTAAAAACAGTTTTTATTACCATAACAGAATGAAACCTTTCAGCATCATTGACACCATTAATAATAAAACAGCTGCTATGTTTCAGATATTTGTACTCTTCCACACTTTTCAAATTCAGCTTCTCTGTTTCCAAAGGTTCACAAGTCCACAAAGATGTAGCATGAGATGAGCGATCAAAATTAATTTGGGTAGAAAATATAAAATGCCAGTGTACAGTTTACAATCATTGCATGAAGCAAACATGAAGCTTAAACCTAAAAAACAAACATTTCACATTGCAATACATTTTCATGAATCACTCTACAAATAAGAAGCAAAAGGAATCAAAACGTCCATACCCTGCAAAGCACCTAAAAAAGATCTTAACTCCTGCTCTGTTCCAGTACCATCCATTGGATATATCATTAAGTATTTTAATTCAGTAAACCAAGCAAAATAGGTCAACCGATTCCAATCAATTATAAGTTTCTTAAGGGTAATTCATATAATGTTGGTAGTGGCACTCAGCTTAAAACACAGACGAGTTCTTAAGCAGTCAACAACTTTTAAGATAATTAGGTGCATGGATGAATCTGACCTACTTAAATAGATTGTAATTTCATACAAGACAAAGCTCTAATTCATGGATTGAAATTCTGAAGCGATAGGCATGGCCAAAAAAATAAATATATAAGCAGCATAAATGAGTTGTTAAAATAGCGAACAAAGAGGTTTGGGATAGGGAAATCAAAGGTGCAGAAGTAGCATTATCGAATAGTGCCCGTGTAAAGTTTTCCATCAAAAAACATAAACTTTATCCAAAATTATATATATCTCAAAATAGTCACAATCTTTCTTTTCTTAGTGTTCCACCATCGCACCAGCAACCCTAGAAATCTCTTAACAACCTCCCCATTATAATCATTTATAAGGCAGGATCAAGATCAGCTACTTCGAAATTAAAATGAACATTGAACAACAACCAAGTTAAGCATTCTAAAAAAATGTGAATGGTTGAAAGATGATGTATATGCTAAACAAAACAAAATTGTGAAATCTTTATATAAGAAAAGTTGCAGTGAGATCTATGAAAAATTAGGTGTGAGCAAAGATCTAAAGATTAGGGTTGCAAGCACACAAAGATGAAAAAAATAATATGAAAGCTACCAATGGGGAGCTCTAATTAAAATTCAACTCTATGGAAAGTAGAGTGAGAGAACACATTTTGTACTTAATAAACAGGACTAGGGGTAATCTCACATAAAATGAAAGGAAAGAACCTTCATTGTTACAAAGAATGGCATAATTTGTAACATATTTAAAAAAAGGGTTAAAAGTTTGAAAATTGACAGAAGTTCAATGAAAAATAAAAGATTATAGCAAATTCTTTAACGAGATATGAGATACCAATGTTAAGACAATGTGTTATTACTCTAAATCCCAAAGGACATGTATGCTATATCAGTTTGCGATGGATAGAGGGAGAAGGCTGTTGCAACACTCGCCATGCAACATGTAGATCAGCTCCTTTTATCCCATTTCTTTTACGTCAATCAACCGAAGTTGAGAATAATTGCAGTAGAAAATAGGTCGAGATGGTTTGGTACGGACATAGAGAAGAAGCACCATTAAGGTGGGTTCCAAGGCCAAGAACTGAAAGTGTAGTCCAAAAGCTAAAATGTAAAGTTCTTCAAAAAGGAAGCTAAATTGATATTAACACATGCAATATAGATAAGGTAAAATGACAACTTTAAAAAGCTAAGTCTGAGGTATTTGATAAGCTCACTGCAGAAACTGATCATCAATAACACCATTCAACAAACTTCAATTGATAAAAAATAAAGTAGGCAATACAGAGTCAAATTATGAAAGTATTACAATTCTTTTTAAAAACATATAAGGAAAGGCTAGAATAAAGTGGTTACCTCTAAGAGATCTTGAAGCACCAGCACAAAGTTGATAAAAAATGTGATAAGACCGTTCACCATGTGCACACTGGACAACTCTTGACTGTAAAACGTGCAAATCATTATGTAACAGGTTGGTAGAAACTTTTTAAAAAATTGTTCTTTCAAGCAAAAGAATGTACCTTCTCAAGTAAAACTGTCAAATTTATCACACAGTACCCTGGGCAAAAGTGAAATGCATATAAAGGTTAGTCCAAGAAAGGAAATATATATAGGGAAAGAAGCATTAACAGATTAGAAAAAAATTATAACATGCTTACAAGTTTGAATCTTGGCACCAGAAATCTTTCCGCTTGAATTGAAATGAATTTCAATTAACTTTCCCTGTAGAAGTGTGCAGCAAATTTTCACCAATGACAATAAAAACAATATTATAGCATATTCAACAAGAAATATACAGCCTTTAAGCAGTCGTTGAAAAAAATGAAGCTAAAATTGTTATCAAGCAAAAGTATCTTTCATCATTTCTTCAATAAATTAGGAAGAATCCAGAAGCTTACAAAGCGACTAGAGTTATCATTTCTTGCTGTTTTAGCATTCCCGAAGGCCTCAAGAATTGGATTTGTCTGTAAAATTTCATATTCCATCCCAGTACCTCCTCCAAGAGCAGCCAAATATTGCATTGCAATCTTTGCTGTTTCAGTTTTCCCTGCTCCACTCTCGCCACTGGAAAAGAAGGTCATGATTAGCAAATTTGAGGTATCTAATTCATCACTACAAGTGGACATGGATAGATAAGCTCAAATACTAAATTAAATTGCAAAAAAGGTATCAACTTTTATCTTTTTTATAAAAAAATACATAATAAATATAAGGTTTCCATAACCATGAAGTAAAGTCCAATTACATAATACCCAAAAAATCTAAGCAAAAGAAAAAAATGAAGGAAAGAGACTCATACCAGCCGAGAAATAGGTGTTAAAGGCTGTAAGAACTAGGCTTACAAAAAATTAATAGAATTTTATTGGCATATGAACAAACTAATGAGATTTTACCTTATAATTATAGACTGATTGACTTCATCTGAAGAAAACAAAATCATGGTCAGAGGGAAAAAATTTAAATTTCAGTATAAAAATGAACAAATTTACAATGTAAAAGATAACCTCTTATCATTTCATGTATTGCTGTATCTGCGATAGCATAAACATGCGGACTCTCTAAAGATTTGCACCTATACGCCTCAATATAATCACTTCCATACAGTTGAACTTCTTTAAATGGGTTTATGGCGACCAGCACTGGACCAGCTTTGGTCTAAATAATAAATACAGAAACTTGTCAACACATTAAGCTATTAAATGACTAGAGAATAGGTGTTTAAAAAAATCTGAAATTGAACTAAAAAATACCCACATATATCATGTCCCGATCTGTACTGTAAGTTGTAGAGAACAGATGGTTCATTTAAATAACTAAGTTGCATTAGATCATCTACCCCATCAAGTATTTCAGGGTTTGCAGGTAAAATGCTCTCTGTTTTCAACTTTAATGCCTAGAGAAGAAGTTTCAGGCAAAGCAAAGGATAATTTAAGAGTAAACAATCAATCAGCAGTTGACAATTAACACTATGAATGCTTACTTTCCCCTCTGGAAGAGAAATAACTGACTCTGTCACTGAAGTAGATAGTATCCTCCCTAGCATCCACTCTCCATTTGGAAGTTGGCACCAAGCATGAAACTTCTGATAGATGAATTTTTCAATGAATCAATAAATCAACAATATGCTGATTACATCAGTGAAATAAAGCATACATAGATCACGGTTAAAAAAACAATCCTACATATTTTTCGTGCAATAATCATATATAAGTATGAGATTCATCCATGAATATTTATCATAAACTGTGCAAGAAAGTCTCTAAAGCTTATAATAGATTATAGTAAGGAGCGCAACATCAAAACTACTTAGCTACCATGGGTGGGTAAAGTCTTCTGTGTTTTTAAAGCTTCAAGTCTTCAACTATAGCACATGTTTTTCTGATTCTGTTCAATGTTTGCAAAAAGTGAGAAATTAGTAACATATGTACATACAAAGTTTCGAGTTTTGTTTTTATTAATCTTGAGCATATAAGTTTCCATAGCTGGCAGGTGTCCTATACATATTATAAAATGAAAAGTTTATAGCAAAAGCTCCACGATGGGCAGTTAACTAGCATAATGCCAAACTATTAAGCACAGACGAATGCTCCAGTTACATATATCGTAATTTTTATGCAGAAAATTAGATTAGTTATCATGCCAGCAATACTGTAACAGTCAAATAGGACAAAGCTAAGGCAATGATGATTACAAAGTGCCGTTTCTCCAATAATAACATATGGATAGGCAGTTTATGACCCAACTTTTAATAAAATAATAATAAGCTAAACATATAATAACAGACAGCAAAGATTTTAGTTATGAGTTCGGCTTTTTTCAACCAGTCACAGAAACAGTACGGATGCACCAACAAAAAGATGTCGAATAATGAAGATCTTCAACAAAAGAACCGATCATTGGATCATATCAATTCTTACCACGAGCATACCTCAAAAGAAAGGAAAAATGAATACACACAGAGGGCTTACCTTCTTCGGACCATAAGAACTGGTGTCACTCCATCTGGAATCAATCCGGGACAAGAAACTCTCGGGCAAGCAAGAAGGAGATGGCATCGACGAACTCTCGTCATCTTGCGAAGGCCCCTCGTCATCAGCAGTGGAAATTGAACTATACGGCGATTCATCATTCAGCTTAACGAATACATCCACATCCTCCTCCGCCGTGGCACAGACATTAGCACCTTCCTCTTCCATGTACGTTACAATACTTCTCGTTTCTGTATTGCCTCCAACATTGACACCCTCCTTGACTTCGACAACACGAGCGAGACTAACACCTTCCGCTCTCTCCTCGGACAGAGATCCGCCTGTGAATCTGAAGTCGCCCGGCAAGGATTGCAAGGACTGGAGGCTAGGGCCAGCTCGAGGCTTAGTACCGAGCCTATCCGCCGCCGCTCCCTTCTTATGCTGCCCGAAAGTCCTCAGCGGGGCAGCCTTCTTCTTTGAGATCGCCAACGGTCTATCCGGCGTCGTCTTCCTCTTCGCGACCACTGCTGTTTTCTCCGTCGTCGTCTTCTTCCGGGAGTTGGGGGTTCCAGGGCTCGACATTTCCATTGAAGCCATCAGATATCACCTCCCACTCCACTCCCAACAATCTAAAAGACTGTAATAATCCCGAAAAATACCTCGCCCAGATCTTCCTGCCTTTCTACAACCGTCATAAAATCCTAATCCCAACTTTAAATCTCCCGAAAGAATCTTAAAAATTTCCAAAAAAAAAGGAAGACCTAACAAATGATAAAAATCAAAACACGCAATAAAAACGAACAAATCTAGCCACAATCTCCAACAAAACTTCCCCAGCACCAAACAATCCTAAGACATTAATGAGATCTCCAAAATAAATTAGGTGAAAGGAAGTATTCCTCCACGCTGCGACCAAAGGAGCTCAAAATTAAAATCAAAAGTACCAAAGGAGAATATTCCAGGTTCAAAAAATGCCTGAATGAATCTATTAAATCAAGTAAAATTTGTGCAAGTATCACAGAATAAATCAGAAACCCTAGAAGTTGCAGACGGGAGGAAAAAGGTAAAGGCAAGATAAGAGGATGAGGAGAAGCAAAACGGACTCCGCTTCCACTGTTGCCGCCACTGCTTTCGCGAGAGATCATAAGGTTCTCTCAAAAGGGCCAGTAACGTACCGGCTACTCTGCCACCTCAGTTTAATTGATTTTCTTTGACAAATAATTTTTATTTTATGAAATTAATATAAAAATGTTTATAAATAATAATAATAATAATTTTTCAAACAAATATTTATATACATATCACATATAATTATTATAAATTTTTATATTTAATATCTAATATTTAATATTTATTTATATTATATTTTATATATAAATATATATTTCACTTTAAAATTAATTTAAAATTTTAAATATTATATATATATATATATTAAATTTCAATTATGAGATAATAAATATATAAAAATTATATAGAATTTTTTACTTAGGCGTTTAATTTAAATTTGTTTTAAAATTTAAGAAAATTAATATTTTTAAAAATGTTTTGAATAATAAAATTTATTCTACCGTAAATATTATTTTAATATACAGCAAAATATTAAGATATATATATATAATATTTTATTTTAATAAAATTTTGTTTAAAATAGACGTATAATTCAAGCTGAAGTTGTTGGACTGTTATTGAATAGCAGAATATGCATTTCAACTAAAAAAAACCCTCTCCTCGGAACTAAAATTTTGAAAATTTAATTTATTGCCAGTTTAGCCATTTTCTCAAGTTTTTAAACTCATTTAATTTACAAAATCAATATTCAATGCTGATATCATTACAGCATTACATTATTAATTACCGGACAAGCGGTGCTGAGTCTCCCCGCGTTTTCAAAGAACGATAGTGATAGCTTATGACATGCGGGCAGTACATTGGTGATAAAAATTAAAAAATATATCTAAATAATTTGATCTATTTTTAATTAAAATAATTTTAAATAATAGTCTATATATTTTATTGTGTTTCAATGGCACAAAATTATATAATAATTATTTATAAATAAACTTAATTACAATTGTTGCATGTCAGAAAGTTAGTTGAGGCAAAATAAAATTCCATATCTTAGCTTATATGATAATTCATTACACATAGAAGAGAATAATAAAGGAATTTTTATATGTAAAATCTCAAAAGAAAGAAAATTATGGGGTTACCCAAAAAAATACTTCATTATATATTTATTTTAACAAACAAAATTTAAGTTTTTGATACGAGATTATAAGATTATATGTGAAAAAGCAGATAATAGAATTAGTACAACAACGATAATTGATCAGATATGGTGAGCAATTGTATTACCCATCAACGAACGACTAATTTAATTTAACAATTAACGAACTTAAGGGTATTATGGTAATTGTAGTCAAAATGCCAAAACATTCCATCGGACGATTTGTATCGATTCATTTGATCACACATAGTTGTTTGGTGATTTAACCATTTAAACAACCTTCGATTTTAGTGATTTTGGGCTTGTTGGATTTGTCTAGTCGAGCCGCTCAATTCAACTATAAGCACATTAATTTTGGAAGTCATTTAACTATTCAATTAATGTCTCGAAGTTTTCAAGCATAGCCTTTGTGCTTAATTATAGCTCATTGAGGCTCTACTTGACCCAATTTTAGTGACGTTGAATTTGTCTTATCGAGACATTTAATTTTATTATATAAAATAATATATTCGGATTATTTTAAACTTTTATGTGTGATATATCAATAATATAAAATATATTATAAATAAAAAATAAATTAAGTATGTTTAAACCAATCATATTTTGAAAAAAAACTTGTGTATAATTAAAAAAGATTGTTTGATCATCATTTAAAAAATGCCTAATTTTGATTTGAATATTGTCTTATAGTTAAATAAATATTCAATTAAATTTTGAAAATAATTTGTTAATGACTCTATTTGATATAGTAGAGTGCATACAATAAGCCATTATAAAATGTGATGTATCAAGAATGATATGTGATGACAAGTGATTAAGATGTTGAGTTGATGAATGATAAGAGTATTGATATGACCATGAAAATTTCTCAAAAAGGAATCTTGATGAAAACAAGCGATCAAATTAAACCTGACGAGATCAAGCACTTAAAATATCATTGGAAACTTTGAGACATCGTTAAATTCCTAAAAGCTCTCAAATAGAGTATTTATACAAATCGCCTCGAGTTCCAACAACAAGACAAAGATCTTAATTAACTTCATTTAAGCATTCAAATGTTTAAAATACATTAAATAATCAAAGGGATCAGTGAGCCGTCCGGTGAAGTGGAGTGGTACGGGGTTTTGCATGTATTTACGAGCATCACTCTAATCTATAAATATCTCATTCCTCATATGAGGGGGCCAAGCAAGAGAGAGGAGAGAGCTCTAAAGATCCTCCAAGCCAATCGCGTGCCGCCACTGACGGCCACAACCACCCGCCGCGATCTCACCGCCGTCTCCATCATGAGGACACTTCTACTGATTGTTCGTTTTGTCGTGATTGTTCGATGCGCCGCGTAATTGTTCGCATTTTACCGGGTGATTGCTCCGCAGTTCACCATCATCTCGCTTCTGAATCATACAACATGATCGTTGTCATATATTTGTTGTTCCTTTATCATATACAATTTTGTAATCCCGGTATCGAGAAGATCTTGTACTCTGAAACAGATACATAGTGGAAGCTTTTCTGCAGCCCCGAGGTTTTCCACTTAAAATTATGAGTTTTATTGTTCACACTTTAAATACTGTGTGTCTTTGGATTTCACAATTAAAACTTTACTCTACCGCAACTGATTTTTAGCACAAAACAAGTATAACTAAGAAATTCTAATTGAAAGAAATTTTGAAATAAGAAAGAAAGACGAGATATAACAATGCTTCAACCTATGTTGCAAATATAATGTACTACAAAATTAATTACATCTTGTATGTGCAAATTAAACCAAAAAGAAGGGAAATTAGAGCATAAATGTGATGTACAAAGCATGATATGTTGATTATGATGCAATTTTTATTTTTTGAATATTTAGTTTCATCATTTTGTTATGTTCTTTAATTTTATTATAGCATTTTCTAAATTTGTCTTATTGCTCATAATGATTTGTATCTAAATTTATAAAATCATGATGCTTAATATTTACTAAAATAAAATATGATTCATAATAAGCTTGTAATCATAAGAATTTAGATATAATCTATAACATGGAACACTAATTTCAAATGATCATTTCGTTATTAAGACGAAACAAACACTATGAAATACATGATATTAGGGATGTAAACAAGTCAAGGCGAGTCGAGTTTTGACTTAATCGAGCTAAGCTTGTTTAAGCTCTATTAAACTCGAGATCGAGCTCGACTCGATTTAAAGAAAGTCAAACTCGAGCTTTACTCGAATGCTTGAGCTCGTTTCAAAAGCTCGAGCTTGTTTAAAAAACTCAATAAATTATTGAATTGATAATGTGATATATGCAGTTCGTCATTATATAAATGAGCCGGCTTGACTCACTTATACCCCTACACGATACTATATATTGATAGATAGATTTCAATGCTATCAAGATTCATTATGCTCTTTAGTTGTTGGACATGTAAGCCAAATGCATTAATAGCAAGCTAAGATATAGTGTGCTCAAAGCTTTAACAAAAATAGGGCTACATGATGCAAAGAACACTTGGATTCATATCACCAAATTTATGTGGACAAAAAAATGTCGCAAAGTAAAAAATTCTTACAAGTAATGAGCATATGATTGTTAATTGTGACAAAATTTGTCATCCAATATATTTTAGGTCGTATTTTTGCAACAACTATCCAACAAAAAATTATCATAAAATCAAAATCATTGAGTCAATTGTATAGTATTTAAAGTTTATTTCACAATCATTTATAGAACTTTATCAATAATATCACATGAAGAAAACAAACAAATGAGAATATTGTAAAAATTTAATCATGATTTATGTAAGGCATAATTATGAGAAAGTCATTATCCATATTAGCGCACAAAAATACTATATTATATGGTTGTTTATTGTAAAAAATATTTTATTTATATAAGATTTAATAGTTATGAGTTATATATTTATATCCATATATATATATATATATATATATATATATATATATATATATATATATATGTATTATTATTCAATCACAACATTGATAAAATTAAATTTTCATTAATGGGAATTAATGTAATGAAGGCAATTAAAAATTGTATCCTTTATTTTATTTTACTCTATATTTAATTTTTCTAACATAGATAAAATTAATGTGTGGATAGTGAACAATAAAATGTTGAAAGGCATAAAAATATTTTATTAATTGTATTTTTATATCATAGCAAAATAAAAAAGTATTCATTTCATCATAAAAAATTATCTTTTAGCTCCAATCAAATTAATCGAAATTGTAATAGGTGAACGTTTAGCTTTATTTCAATTCAACAATTACTATCAAAATCATCGTATTAAAAAAAATATAACAATATAATCTATATATTATTTTTATCACAATCTATCCATATGTCATATTAATCAACGAAAATAATTAGTGAAAAAATATATCGCTTTACATTATTAATTATAAATTAAAGAGATTAATATTTCTACCTTAACAATAATATATTTACTATCCCAATCTAAATAGGAAAAAAAAAATAAAGAAAAATAAATTTTATTTAATTAAAATATCATAAGATAAATTGATATTATTAAATCAAATTAGTATTATTAAATAAAACTTAAATTATTATTCAAGTAATTACTCACCGCCCTTAGCTCACTTGACATGGGCGAATATAATTGGGAACTCCCTAACTCGTGTTTGATTTCTCATCAGAGCGGGTTACATCCCGAAAGGGGAGAAAAGAAGTGGGGACCCGGTGCTTATGAGTATGTTGTCGCTAAGTCCTCCGGAGATTAGTCATACAGAAAGCTATACGCCACTGATATGACCCTGAAAATTCATCTAGTCGAAGCACAAATCTTGATGTCGAAAGCAAGCTGATCAGAAATTGAAACTGAGATCAAGACTTAAAATATCATTGAAACTTTGAGACATCGTTAAATTTTAAAAGCTCTCAAATATGGAGTGTTTATAGTCAAATCGAAGGCCTCGGCGTTCCAACAAGCCAAAGATCTTACAATTCGACTTCATTTGAGCATTCAAATATTTAAAATACATCGAATGATCAAATGGATCATGGAGTCGTCCATGAAGTGGAGTAACGGGTTTTGCATGTATTTAGATACGCCACTCCTCCAATCTATAAATAACCACTCATTTCTCATATGAGGGGAGGCCAAGTGAAGGAGTAGGGGGCCAAGCAAGAGAGATTAGAGAGCTCTAAAGATCCTCCAAGCATAATCGCCCCACCACTGACGGTTGTCAACCACGCCGCCGCCATCGGCCGCCATCGCCGATTCGCCGCCGACCATCGGTCGGCCATCATCACCGACTACTATCGCCGACATCATCACAACATCATCGCCAACATCGCCGCCAACATCGTCGTTACTACAACCGCTGTCATTTCATATACAATTGTAATCCCGATATCGGGAAGATCTTATACTCAAATGATACATAGTGGAAGCTTTTATTGGCGCCGTGGTTTCTCTTTTCGAGATTTTCCACGTAAAATTCTAGAATTTTATTGTTCACTTTAAATACATGTGTGTCTTTGGATTTCCCAACGTGGCGCAAAAACTTTTATTCTACCTCAACTAGTTTTCAAAGACGCATGCCAGGCCGTCTGAGAATGTTGATTCCCATTATTTCATCTTGTATGACGACCAAGTTTTCCAACAAGATCAAAACCACCATCGAGGTGGAGCATTTCAAGCATTTAAGGAGCTCAAGAGAAGAATGAAAATTCATCAAACTTTGTTCCTTCAGATTTTGTCAAAAATTGGGGGGCAACTCTTAATCTCAGAAGATCGCCCATGTTAAGCATCTAATCGATTACCATCCTAAGAAACAAGTCAAAGTTGAAAGATATTTCAACATTGAGAAGAGATAGTTTTGCAAATTATGATTTTCCAATCATACTCATGGAAAAATAAGACCAAGGTTAAGAAGCAACTTTGGTTACAACCACAAATGGATGTTTTAATCAACCTCTTCCATACAGGTTAACGTCATCGAGCAAAGACTCTGACAAACAACCTAGGATAGGTCAAAAGGTCCTTGGTGGACTTCTCACGACCTCTTCCCTACAGGTTAAAGTCATTGGGTAACACCCTGACAAACAACCTCGGATAGGTCAAAAATCCTAAGCGGATTCAATTCGACCTCTTCCATACGTTAACGCCATCTGCAACACCGACAAACAACCTCGGATAGTCAAAATCTCACCGGATTCAATTCGACCTCCATAGTGTTAACGCCATCGTAACACCTCGACAAAATCAACCCTGATAGTCAAAATCCGGATTCAATTCAACCTCTTCCATACAGTTAACGCCATCTGTAACACTCTAAACAACCCGGATGGGTCAAAATTCTCCGGATTCAATTCAACCTCTACACACTGTGTTAACGCTATCGAGCAAACACTCGATAAATAATCCCGGATATGTCAAAATCTCGCCGGATCTAATTCGATCTTCCATGGTTAACATCATCGAAGTCACACTCGACAAACAACCGGATAGGTTAAAGATCCCCGTCCGCCATCAATCGCTGCCGACCATCGCGTAATCTCTGGTAACCATCGCCGCCGGTACCGTCGATTATTGTCGCCGGTTACCTTCCGATCACTGCCGTTTGCCATCGCCACCATCGCCGGCATCTTCATCGGGTTATCGCTCTGACTACTGGTCATCGCTGCTGACACCGCCACCGAATTATCGCCGGTAATTTCACCGGCATCTCGCTACCACGTTGCGCATTACATCGCTGACAACCCCTCTGGCCGCTAACGAAGATTACCGCTGCTGATTACTGCCGCCGGCTACTACTGCGATCATCGTCGGCAATCTACTACTGACGCTGGCCGCTAATCGATTACCATCTCCGCTTTGCGACCACACCCCGTCGCCAACCATCAGAGCGGCCAGCCGCAACACTATCGCTGCCACCGCGACTATCACGGCATTTCGCCGGTTATTAAGAACGCTCGGTCATCTCCACTACGCAGGTTATCGTTGACTACTATCGGCGGTTGCTGACAACCTCGTTTGCCGCACCGATAGTTTGGTACCGCTTAACTACTATCGCCGGCCATTCCATTCTGACTCTGCCGGCATCTTCGGCGACGCATTAATACTGCTGATTATTGCCATTGTTGCGTTTACCCCTGCTGACCGCCAGCCATTACCCGTCTTAACACCATCAGAATGGCTACCGCTGCTAATCTTGCCGCTGGCTACCATTATCAGGCATTTCGCTACTAAGAATGCGTTATCGCTGATTACCGATGCATTGCATCGCTGATTACTGGGTTTGGTCGCTACCATCGTGTTGCTATTCACTGCTGCCGGTACCGCTGCACTACACAAACTATCGTTTTACCGCTACAATTATCGCTGAACACTGTTGCTGACACCTCACGGCTGCCATCTACGTTGCTTCCGCTCCAATCTACTGCCACCGGTCTCACATCACCATTGTTTGGTTACTAATTATCGTTGCACTATCTCTCGCTGATTATCGACGTTGGCTACATGTTGACTACTGCCGCCATTGCTGTTGAATTACTCGCTGGCCGCTAACAATGCGGTCCGCCTACATTATCGTCCACTGCTGCCACTATCACGGATCCGCGCCGAATTATCGCGGAATTTTCATGGTTAATTACCATCGTTTCCTCGGCTATCTCGCTGACCATCGACGTTGGCCGCACTGCCGATTACCGTCGCTATTGCCGTTGCCGACCACCTCACGGGCCGTAACCACCGGTTGCCATGCATCGACACTTTTTTACTACGCTTAACCTTCAGGCCACCACCATCATCGCCGGTATTCTGCTGACTTCACTGCCATCGGCTGCCAGCCGCTGCTGACACCCCGCTGGCCTCAAACCTGACGGTCTGACGAGGGTGATGCCTTTTTTCGAGAAAAACAACGACGTAAGTTGGGCTGACTGGCCAAACGACATTCTTCAAGAAGAGAAGGTGCCTTCTCCAGCTCTAAATTTTATAAACCCTTCTAGGCAAGGGTAAAATCGCCTAAAATCATTGAAACCGCTGAAACCGTCAAAAGTATTCGTGGAGCGTGGCCCACCTGTCGAATCGCCCGATTTATGGGCGCCGATTCATGGCCGCGAACACGCGGCTCGCTTCAGAACCCGCCAAATGCGCTCACTCATGGATTCACCACGCCGACATTCGCTGTTCGCGACGACGATCTTCCCCGCGAATCATGACCCACCACAGATCCGCGTTCACCATGATACCTCGCGTTCGCTGATCTCTGACCATCCGCGCCCTACCCAGATCGCCGCTCATGGGCCGTTTACACGCCTTAATCGTTCTGACATGAGGCTGCGATTATGCGTACCCGGCTTCACTGGCTGGCGCTTTATCGCCACCATTGGCGCTCGACGCTGCACATTGGCGGCTTATCGCTATGGCTGGCATACACGCTGCATTGGTACATCGCACCATTGCTTCATCGCTGGCGCGATCGCCGGTGCTGTCGCGATGGGTCCAGAATAATTCTGACTCGCAGATACCTACACGATTTATGCCTCGCATCCTTCCGTAGTCATAGTCTTGTTCCTATGAAGATCTTTCTCTCAAAATGTGTAATGAATTCTCAAATTTCATCAAAAATTTGCTATTTTTAAGTATTGACATATATTTTGGATGATTGAGATAATATCATCCAAAAATAGTAACCGATATGACCTCAAAATTCCTCTACCGAACGAATCTTGATGCCGAAAGCAAGCGATCAAATCAAATGGTGATCAAGCACTTAAAATATCATCGAAACTTTGAGACATCTTAAATTCCTAAAAGCTCTCCTATATAAATCGAATGCCTCGACGGCCGCCCAACAAGCCAAAATATCTTACAATTCCACTTTATTTGAGCATTCAAATATTTAAAATACATCGAATGATCAAAGGGATTATCATAGACGTCCCTGAGTGAATGAAGCGGAGTATTTATTGCAGACGTCCTCCACCTATAAACAACTCCTCATTCCTCATATGGGAGGCCAAGTGAAGGAGAAGAAAGAGAGAGGAGAGAGCTCTAAAGATCCTCCAAGACAATCGTTACCACTGACGGTTAACCATCGCCACGGCCGCCATCGCCGCATCGCGATCTCGCCGTGCCGACCATCGTTGCCGGCCATCATCACCGCCACTATCGCCGACATCATCGAACATCATCGCCAACATGGTCGAACATCGTGCCAACATCGTCCATTCGTCGCTACAAGAATCATTGCCCCTTTCATATACAATTTTGTAATCCGATCGGAAGATCTCAGACTAAATGATACATAAGGTTTTTTACTGACTCTTTTTTCCTCTTTTCAAGATTTTCCACGTAAAAATTTGAGTTTATTGCTCATTTCTTTAAATACCGCGTGTCTTGGATTTCTAACGGAAGATTTAAAAAATTTTACTTTACCGCTGATTCTAGCACGCAATAGCCATAATATGGGTGAGACCCGAATGGATACTACATCCCAAAAAAATAATAATCAAGTAATTAATAAAAATTGAATAAAAAATAAATTATATTTCACACGCACTTTATTCTAGATTTTATTCTAGAAGTTAATGCAAGTATGTCTTTCCCACATGTTGCCATGACTTAAAAGTACCAAAGTGGGGCCCCCCCACTCCAAACTTAAAAGAGCCGACTTTTTGCCAACCATTAGCGCTGGTTGGAATTCAACAGCACATCCTGTCCAAGCCTTTTTCATGTGCGAGCATGTTCATCGCTCTCACAGTTGGCAATGGTGGGCCTTAGCCTATGGCCTACATTCTGGTTACAGGCCCATTTTAGATTTGCAAGGGCTCTAGATTTTTTTTAAAAAAATTATATCAGCAAAATTAGTTAATTCGTTTCATTTTAAAAGAGGGAGAAATAAAAAATGTGTTATATATATATTTTTATATACAAATGATTTTTATAAAGTTAAATATTGAAGCACAAATGTAAAGAGAAATTTAATTTTAAATTTTAAAATAGTTATCTTAAATAAGTAAACTAACACAACCTTAGATTCAAATTCATTCACACACTCATTAATTTGATATTTACATTTTCCTAAACATTAAATTTGCATAATCCTACACTCCTACTTCTCCTAATATGAATGGTGTATTCACGTGTTATTCATTTTTAATCACGTGCACATCGTCCTAAAAATACTCAGTTGTAGCTTCTTAGCCATAGCTTCTCTTAATTTATGGCCGTGTTCTACGCTATGCTATTAATAAAATATTTCTAATTCGAGGTTAGTATGAAAACGGTAGAGAGGTTCATTGTAATATTTCTTTAGGGCTATTTGATTGGCTAAAAAAAAAATATAATAAAGTATAAAATGATTACGTTATAGTTAAACTATTTGATTAAGAGTTTTAAAAATTCATGATTTTTTTTTATTAAAAACGTAATGCAGTATTTTAGTTACACTCACGATACTTTATGATGAGTGATCTGTATGCATGTACGGCAAGCAAATAGCTCAACACTTCACATTGGTCGATGTATTTAAAATTCGCACAAATAAACTAAAAATGATCTTTGTAATGTATTTGGAATACATTACATTACCTTAGAAATTTTACTTCAAGCGAAACAACAAAAAAATTAGAATCCCTGCATTTAGTTAGATTTGCACAAGCACACTATGAAAAAATATTCCGCAATAAATTTTATGCACATTTTTTATGTTAAAATTAAATTGTGGCAAAAGAAAATCAATTATATATATATAGCTCCTCTCTCGCTGACATAGCTAGTAAGAAGAGTTTAGTTTCAATCAAGAGATCTGGTCAAGTATCAGACATACATCGCAAGAGTTTAAGATTAAATTCACTTAAATGTAAAAAAAAAACTCTCTCTCTCTCTCTCTCTCTCTCTATATTAGAGGGGCATGTGGCTTCTTACGCCTTCCACTAAATGCGCCCTTAGATTTGAAGTTATACCATCCTTAATTATCTACATTTTTTACATTCGATTATTTCTTATCTTGTTCTTCCTCGAGAAAATGTCTATTTGTAAAGTTTGTAATTAGTAAGCGCTCTTGTCTATCTTTTATTAGATAATAAATGACTATTCCTTATTGGTTGCGAACTTCTTACATTAAAAACCTCCATAGTACCCTTCGTATTTCTCAGAATCAGATCATGAGATCACTAAAAGAGAATTTATCAACCTTTTTACCTTGGTTATAGTGGATGTTCTTCTTTAGGTGATCAATAACTTAATCCTAACTTATACTACACTACTAGTTTAGCGACGATGAACAAAGGAAAACTTAAGATTAACACTGCTGTTTGCATTGATGCCATTATTTATTATGGATAATGAAGACTAGAGATAGATCAATTTAGGCGAAGATTTAGGAATAAAAGAAGTCGATAATTAATTTTGAGATTATTCGCATCATGATTATGACTTTTACGCACCTTATAAAGCGAACATTAACAACAAGCACAAAATAATATTGCCAAGATGCCACATGAAAACAACCAATAAAATCCATTTTTCAAAATGAGTTAATTTCTAGATTTTTTTTTATACAAAATAGTATCACTCATTTGTTATATTTGCTTGTATTGCATGGTGCCTATTATTCTAGATAAAGATAATTATTATTTTTTTTCTACAAACATAATTTTTTGCATAGAATATATATAATCAAATTAAAGATTCAATTTTTTTTTATTTAGAATATTTAATAATTAAAATAATTAATATTAATTTTTATGAGTTATTCACTTCTATTATATTCATATCATTAATCATCATGCAATTAAATGAGAATAATGCCACTTTCATTACAGCTAACATCAAAATGTGGCAGGCTTTTGCAAATTAATTTTTGAAAATTCAATATTGAATTTTAATAATAAATTTAATAATTTTTATGCACTGAATTGTAAATTAACTGCCACACGTCACATTAATTAAACATTTCCGATTGCTTGATAGTGACAATGCAAATATGCAATGTACTCTATGGCTTAGAGATTCGGCAAACAATTTTGAATTAATTATCATTTTCCAATAGTATTGTTATATATATATATATATATATATATATATATATATATATATATATATATATATATATATATATATATATATATATATATATATATATATATATATATATATATATGATATACCCTGAAAATTTACTACAGCTATGAATCTTTTAAACCAATCTGATCTCAATCAAGACTAAACAGATCGTATCAATCAATTTTAAATACGTTATATAAATCGAAGGCCTGACGAGCCTAACAAGCCCAATATTTCACAATTCTAACTTCATTTGAGCATTCAAATACTTAAAATACATCAACTGATCAAAGGAATCATTTTGAGCCGTCCGATGAAGTGGAGTCGTCGATTTTGCATATATTTACTGAGATGCTCCTCCAATCTATAAATACCATCATTCCTCATATGAGGAGGCAAAGAGAGAGGAGATAACTCTAAAGCAAAATCCTCCGCATAATCGGCCACCACTGACGGGCCGCCGACCACCCTGCCGGCACAACCACCGCCGCCACCAATTGTACCGCCACCGGTTCTCGCCGTCAATCTGTATCTCCATCATGACGACCTTCATCGATGGATGTCCGTGTCACCATCATTCGCTACCACTAGAAGCTACAACCTGAACGTGACTATATGATTGTTGTTGTTTGATTTTGGAATTCCCATTGTCAGCCCTTCTCATATACAATTATGTAATCCCGTTATCGGGAAAACTTGAACTCCAAAACAAATATATAGTGAAAGCTTTTGGCTACTGTGATTTTTCCTCTTTCGAGGTTTTCCACGCATAATTTTTGGAGTTTTGCTCACTTTAAATACATACGTGTGTGGATTTCACAACAAGGCAAGACGAACTTTCACTCTACCGCAACTAGTTTTCTAGCACACAATAATATATATAAGTTTTTATTTCAAAACAGCTCCAATTAAATTCAAGTAATTTTAATCAAAATTAAAATCTAACTAAAACTTAATTTGATTCATCATAATTATTCATTATGAGTATAGCCAAATTTTCACAAAATTTTAAACTATATTTACTAGTATTATATTATAGTATATTAATCAAATAAAAATATATGAATAAAATATATATATTTTATTTTTAAAAAATTAATATTAATGATAAAAATAAAGATTTATGCATTATATATATATATATATATGAATTCTAGATGATAGAAAAATTGAAGGTAATTATGAGAATTTTATTAGATTTCTATTAGGGAATATAATATTAATGTGACA
Organism: Cymbidium sinense; assembly: GCA_021442155.1. Classification (NCBI taxonomy): domain Eukaryota; kingdom Viridiplantae; phylum Streptophyta; class Magnoliopsida; order Asparagales; family Orchidaceae; genus Cymbidium; species Cymbidium sinense. The sequence goes on along the minus strand of CM038215.1, from coordinate 138,062,879 downwards.
TGAATTAACCAATTCATATTAAAAAAGCCAAACTCATTCTTTGATCTCATATTTATACATTCATAATCCATAATTAATGGTAGTGACTACGATTAAATAATACATGTAAAATTAAATTGCATGATTTAATAATGTTTGTTGTAGAAATATATCGTATTATTTGATACTTATATTTAGGGCTGCAAATGAACCGAATCGAGCCGGGCATGTATGTGTTCAAGCTTGAGCTTGTTTATCATAATCGAGCTCAAGCTAGATTCGAGTTTGTTCACAAGCTCAGTTCAAATTGGATCATCGAGCTTGTTAACGAGCAGCTCATTTAATAAAATAAATTAGCTTTAATCAAGCCTTAATCAAGCTTGTTCAGGAGCACCTTATTGAGAAATATATATGAGATGTATCAAATAAAGTTTATTAAGCCTAGAAAAACAATAATTTGAATAATACTGTTCACAAACAAGCCTTAATCGAGTCATAATTAAGCCATAATTGAGCTCTTTAGCGAGCTTGTTCACGAGCTTTAAATGATAATATTCATGAATATAAATGAACCGAACAACAAGCTGTTCAAGCTTGTTCATTTAGCAATCAAGTATTTAAAAAAGTATTTAGGCTCATTTGATTAGTTAATCAAATGAACATAAACGAGTGCTAATCGAGCCGAGCCACGAGTAGCTTGTCAAACGCCCGGTTCATTTTGCAGCCCTGCTTGTATTATTATATGAGCAACTCTATATGTTAATGGTTAAGAATGAGCTTTTGATAAAAATAAAAATAAAAACTTTCTAATAAATTTCTTAGTCACCTTTCTTGGGGACTTTAATTTTAATGTGGCAATAAATGAGCTATAAATGATCTAATTATTTGAGATTTTCAATTTTATGGGTGTGTAAATTTCTTTCTTACAAATAAAAATTAAAAGTGAGTAGATTTCTTCAGCTAAATTCATGATGGGCTTACATTGAGAAAAAATGAGTTGGCCCATTTATTGCTGTGAATTTTCTAAATAGATCGTTTGGAATCACTTTTATTTTAAATTTTATTTTAATTTTAATTTAAAAGAAAATATTTTTTTGTAGTGATAGTTATTTTTAAAAATACTTAATTATATAAAAATTATTCTAAGTATTTTAAAATAATGTGATTTATTTTATAAAATAAAAAATAAAAAAACAAAATAAATATATTTTTAAAAATAATATGAAAATAAAAAATAAAAAAAAAGGCAGCCAACATTTATTATGAAACCTAGTGAAGAGATTGAGGGACTAAGTTATGAATAAAGGGGGAAGTTCATCCTCTTTTAGATTAATTTTTATTTTATTTTTATTATAAAAGTCTATATTTTTAGTCTCACTTGTTAGATTACTATGGGATAATATATATTTGATTATTTACATTATTTATGATTATTAGTTTAATGGAATGATTAATTTAAACTATTTTTTATTGAGTATTTTTGTGCATTATTTAGTTATGAATATTATGGATAAAAATTTGATTAAGAATATTATGATAGACATAATGCTAAATTATTTGAATTTAGTTTAAAATGAATGAAATATAAGAATAGTTAATTAATATTTATATGACACTCATTTTAACACAAATTTAAATATTTTAAAATTAATAATGACTAAATTTTAATAAAAATGTCTTCACTAATTTTTTCCATCATTATGATGATTAAGTTTGAAAAGTGTTAAATTAAATATATTTAAGTTATGTCTATACATCAATTGTTAAATAGATTTTCAAATTGAAGGCTTAAATTGATGAGTGAGAACTTAATATTTTTGTGCTAATACAAATTTTAGTTATTTTGTATGTATCTAAACCTTAATATTTTGAGCCTTATATATTAGAGAATGATCTAAGATGAGATTGTTATGGGTTGATGATTTAGATGAGTGTAAAGAGATGCAATCGTCACTGTCTAACCATCATCATATGACCACATCTTGATTGCCATCATGAGACTACTCCTAATTATCATTGTTGAACCCAGGGGCTGAACTAACTTGTTATTTCAGGGTGGATAAATATTTAAATAATATAACAAATAAATAATACTTAACATTAATATTTTTAAAAAATATATAAATAATTAGTAAAATAATATCACTAAATTTATATGAAAAAAATATATGTGAACAAGATTATTAAACTTATAAAATTTTATTTTAATTAATTAAATAGTTTCTTAAAAGTGATGAGTTAAATTGAATTTTTTTTTGAGAGGGATTGATTGCATAAAATACAAATTGAGGGTGTGAAAAATGTAAAAAAAAAAATATTTTAAGAGAAAAAAAAAGAATTTGAGGGTGGGCAAATGCCAACCCTCGCCTTAACGCAGATCCGCCCCTGGTTGAACCACTTCATAGCCACCATCATCCAATCGCCTTCTGACCACCCACCATTACTGGTCATTGCCATTTGACCGATACCACAAGACTGCCCCCTGACTATCATCATTAGACTGCTTCTGAACTACCATTGTTAGACCAGTGCTGCCACTAGATCACTAACCACTAATTGCCATTAGGCCAACGTTCGACCATCATTGTCGATTTGCCACATGCCTGCTATCACTTAATCACTGCTTGACCATTGTAGCAACCTCCAACCACTATATTAGATTGCCATCATCATCTGGCCAAATGAGTTAGACCACTATGGCCAACCATTGTGTCAAATCATCGCCTCTAGAAGGTCTATTTTGAGGGTGAATAAATTTATTATATAAATAAAATAATATTAATAATATTTAAAAAGATAATATAAATTCAAATCAAAATTTTGCATTCTAATATGATCATTGAAAAAAATATTAATTATAATAAAAGAATTTGATAAAAGTTAATTTCATGTAAACAACTCAAATAAAGTAGATTGTAATAAATAAAGTCCAACAAAAGTATTCTAGCAAAATAGTTTTCAACAAAAAAATTTGGCAAACTGATTAAAAAAACTTTTAGTAAGAAAAGAATTCAGCAAAATGATTTTAGTAAAATGCATAAAAGAACAGTAAACGGGTAGCTTATTATTTCTTCTTTATGAAGACTTAAGAAACACATTTCTACAATTCCTTTTCTGTTTGAGATACTATAGAAATTTTTTTTAACATTTTAATTATGCTAGTTTTGGTAGGGCTCGATTTTTGTCCTAGATCACGAAGGTATTCTCTCAGGCAAGTTTTTTACGCTTTTAGTTGAAATCTATGAAATCTACCTCTTACAAAATAAAAAAAATAAAAAAATGAAGCTTCTAATAAAAACAATTGCAAGATATTACCAATACATTGGAATATAATAAGAGAAATAGAAAATTAATCATAGATTTTACTAGTTTACTAAAGAAATAAAATGGAGCAATGGAAGTGTTATGTTAAAACCAATGAGAGTAAAAGTTTGCTTTAGCTTCTTTGAGTCCAAAGACATACAGTATTTAAAGATAACAATAAAACCTGCAATTTTACGTGAAAAATCTCAAAAGAGGAAAACTATGGCCTAGCCCAAGAAAAGCTTCCACGACATATCTGTTTGAGTAAGATCTTCCGATACCGGATTACAGATAATATGAAATGACACAACAAGTAATGTAATAAACTTAACGACGATGTTGACGCCGATGACCGACGATAGGTCATGATGATGACCGCAACAATGGTCACGATCGTGGACGGTGGCGCCTACGGCGGGTTGACGTCCGAGTGGCGACAATTGTGCTTGGAGGATCTTTAGAGCTCTCCTCTTGCTTGCCCCCCTTCTCCTTTACTTGACTCTCCTCATATAATGAGGCTATTTATAGATGGAGGAGCGGCTCAGAATACATGCAATCAATTCTCCATCTGGACGGCTCATGATGATTCCCTTGATCATATGATGTATTTTGTGTATTTGAATGCTCAAATGAAGTCGAATTGTAAGATCTTTGGCTTGTTGGAACCGCCGAGACGATTTGACTATATAAACATTCCATATTTGAGAGCTTTTAGGAATTTCCGATCTCTCAAAGTTTTCAAATGATATTTTAAGTCTTGATCTGACCCCACAATTTCGCTTTATCAAGATGCGTTTCACTGTAGGAATTTTCGTGGGACATATCAGGAAGAGAAGGAGAAGAGTGAAGTTTTACTTTAGGGAACTCAACATTGTGGCTATGAGAGGGGTATCATTGGAGCTAGATTAGTCGAGAGCAAGGTGAGATGGAGTCGAGGAGGAAGAAAATGGCTAACCAGCGTAACGAGGGTTTGGAAATTGGAATGACGAGGGTTCCTAATCGGCTAATCTCTTAATTAGCGTATCGCGTGTGGTGGGCCAGTAGAGGCACGTGCCCCGAGTGCCCCCACACTCCCTCCACCCCTGGATGGAGTCATGACGAAGGACAGTGGGAGTGGGGGCTGTCGATGCGGTTGCAAGGAAGAGGGGCAACCATAGGCCTTTTTTGCTGGCAAATAATACAATGGTGGCAAATTATAGAATTATCCTTTATATATTCAAGGAGAGTGAATTTTCAGCATGGACAATTGCCCATCCTTGGAAAACCATGGGTCCTCCCCTAACCTTTAGCCACTTTGTCGGATAGCTATTAAAGTTTGGATATCGTCACTTTACCCCTGTCACTTGAATACAATTGTCTGACCTTAGTCATCTAATTACAACCGCCCCACTATCGATGACTAACTAAAGTTTCTTCATAATGCTAATTACATACCCACCATGCCGATCGACATACAATAGTATGTTTACGATCATTTGATCTTCATTTACCATGGTCACTTGATCAATGGTCTCTTAACTGTAATAGTTATATTACAATCACTTGACTTTTGTCGCTCAGCCTCCATTGCATGACTATAACTTCTAATCCTTTCAGAATCGACTACAACCGCTTATTCTCTGATGCCCAACTATGATTACTTGTCCTCTATTACTTAACTACATATCTCATTAATTAGCAGCCGACTATGATTATTTATCATCTAATGATTGACAATGGTCGCTCATTCTTTGCTTGTTGATTATGAGTTATCTTCTGATAATCAACTATGATTGTCCATTCTTCAATGCTTAGTTAAAGTTGTCTGACCTTTGATTATAATTACTCAACCTCCAACGCTTGACTGGAATTATATGATCTTTAACGGTTAACTATGGCCGTTGACTATCATTATCCAATTATATGATTTTTTTTTATTTACATTAATCTTTTTTGAAAACGGATTAAATATATTTTTTACTTTTATTCTATTTTGATTTTATTTTTAAAGATGAGGTGATATTTTACGCACTTGTAATTTTTTTTTTCTTGCATTATGACTAATAATTTATTTTTTAATAGAAAATAAACACAATAATCAAATTTTGTAGGGAGGTTTCAGATTCATTGAATCGAGAGAATTGATTAATTTTAAAAGATAATTTCTTTTAGTGATTGAAAATTTATACTTTAGATCCTAAATTAATTTTTTTAAAATATATATATAATATTATATTATATCTGGTAATTGACTTAACGTCTAACAAAAGATTAAATTTAGTTTTATTAATTTTGAGAGGCATTTACGTATATATCCTTGTAAATTTTAATATTTAAATAAATAACATCTCAATATTTTTTTATATAAAAATATTAAATAAAATATACATTTTTATGCATAAAAAAATATTTGATTTACAAATATCAAATTTTAGATGTTGTGAAATATATATGTGCACCTTCTTAATTTTTAATTAAATCGATTGATTTTTTCGATATATTTGATTAAATCTAATTTAAATTTATTTATTTTTATAATCTAAATTTTATATTATGTATTCAAGAATGTATGTATAAGTTAGCCAACTAAAGAGATATGAGAAGTAAAGATAGTTAGTGAGTGGTATTAAAAATAATAAAGTCTTTTCTGAAAAGATATTGAAAATAGTAATGAGGTATTTTAATAAACTTTTAATGAAAGATGAAGACGATTGATTTTAGCAACCTTAATACCCTAAACAAAAATAGAGAATTTCATTTTATCGTCAGATTAGTAACTGAAGTTAAATGAAGCTTTTAAAGAAAATGAAATGGAAAAGCATAACTGATAATATTCCAATTGAAGTGTGAAATGTTTAGGAGATCAAGGAATTTTGGCTTACAAATCTTTTAATGTTATTTTAAAGACTAAAAAGATGTCGGATGAGTGGAGAAAGAGTTTGTTGGTTCCTATATTTAAGAATAAGGTGATGCACAAGAGTGTGCAAATTATGAGGAATTAATGTGCCATACATTAAAATTATGGAGAGTAATGAGCATTTACGATGTGATACGTAAGTTTCACAATCGCTTTGGTTTCGTGTAGATCTACTATGGATGCTATACATTTGTTAAGAGGTTTAATGGAGAAGCATGAGAAAATAAGAAGGATCTACATGATATTTATTGATTTAGAGAAAGCTTATGATAAAGTCTCAAGAGATATTCTTTGGAGAGTTCTAACGTAAAGAAGTTAATATTGGTTATTGTTATGCGTAGAAAACCAAATACCAGAGTGAAAGTTTACTATTGTGAAGTCCAAAGACACACGTAATTAAAGAGCGAATAAGAGACACTGCAATTTTAACGTGAAAACCAAAAGAGGGGAAAACCAGGCTAGCCCAAGAAAAAATCTTCCACTATGTATCCGTTTGAGTACAAAGTCCCGATAACGGATTACACTGCATATGAGAGGAATAACAACTCTGTAACAATGATCAGGTTGTAATTGTTACCGATGGTGGAGATGTAACTTCTGGTGGGAATGCAGGGTACAATTAGTGACAGTGGTGGCAATGTGGTTGATGGTCGCCAAGCTGAGATCTTGTTGGGGTGCGATCTGCTGAGGATCTTCAAGCAGAGCTCTCTTCCTCCTCACTGGCTTTTCCTCTTCTTCTCGCTCTGACTCTTCCTTTCTTCCTTGCTTGGGTTCCTCCTCTTCTTCCTTGCTTGACTCTTCCTCTTCTTCCTTGTTTAGACTCTTCCTCTTCTTCTTTCTCTTTCTTTCTTCTTCCTTGCTTGACTCTTCCTCTTCTTCCTTGCTCGGGCTCTTCCTTTTCTTCCTTGCTTGGACTCTTCCTTCTTTACTTGCTTCAGCTCCTCTTCTTCTTCACTTGCTTCAGCTCCTCTTCTTCTTCACCTCACTTCACTTCACTTGGCCCCCCTCATGTGAGGAATGAAGGCCTATTTATAGATGGGAGGAGGGGCATTCTTGTAAATTCATGTAAATCCCATACCACTCCCTTCGATCGGACGGCTCAGGATGATTCCTTTGATCATTTAATGTATTTTTAGCATTGGGATGCCCAAATGAAGTCAGAATTATGAGATCTTAGGCTCGTTAGATCCCGCCGAGACGCCGATTTGACTATATAAACACTACATTTAAGATTGGGATTTAATTGATGTCCAAAATAACTAATAGCGTCGCTGGGTTTTACAATGGCGATGGGTCGACGCGGGTCAAGTCTCGGCTCGGCCGCGATGAACGGCGGAGGCGCCGCTACGGGTCGTGAGCGGCTCGGCCGAAGGCTGCCGTCGCTCCGCGGAGTTCGGTCGTGGGTCGCCCCAGTGTTTCGTCGCTGAATGGCTGGTCATGACGCCCTGGCAGCCCACGGGCAGGATTTGGGTTTTAAGCCATTTTTGAGGGGTTTTACCCTTGCCCGGGCTATAAATTCCCCAGGGTGAGAGGGAGAGACACCTTTCCCTCTCCTTTCTTCTTGAGTGAGGGTCCTTTGAGGCAATCAAGAAGGCGTCAAGAGGCGTGGAGGCTGATCAGAGGTGATCGAGGCGATCAAGGCCCATGGTACATACGCCATGGTTTCAGGCTCGCTGACCGTGTTGGGAGCGTCAAGGCCTCGTATACGCCGTGGTTCTCGGCTTCCGGACCGTCCGGTTAGAGGCAATCGGCCACAGATACGCCGGAGCCCGGCCATCGTCGCGTCCAGTTAGAGGCGATCGCGCCGACCAGATACGCCGTGGTTCCGCACTCGTGACCGTCGTTAGAGGCGATCAAGGCCCACGATATCCGCCCCGGCGAGCTCATCGGACCGTCCGGTTGGGGAGGCGATCAAGGCTACGATACATCGTTCCGGTTACCGCCTCGCTGACCGTGTTAGAGGCGACAAGGCCCACGGTATACGCCGTGGTTCGTTTCCGCGACGGCCCGTTAGTTGATCAAGGCCCACGATACGCCGGTTCCGGCGACGCCCGGACCGTCCGTAAGGTGATCAAGGCCCACGGTAGACATCGCGGGTTCCACTCGCCGGACCGTCCGTAAGGGATATCAAGGCCCACGATATGGTTCCTCCGGCCGTGACCGGACCGTTAGAGGCGATCAAGGCCACGTGATACGCTAGGGTTACCGCCTCGGACCGTCCGGTTAGAGGCGATCAAGGCCCACGATACATCATAGCCCGGATCGGTCCGCCGGACCGTCAAGAGGCGATCCACGGTAGCGTGGTTCCGCTTCCGCCTGCCGACCGTCCAGAGTATCAAGGCCCACGTGATAGCCGTGGGTTCCGACCGCCTCGTGACCGGTTAGAGCGATCAAGGCCCACGGTATACGCCGTTGTTCCGCACTCCGGACCGTCCGGTTAGAGGCATCAAGGCCCACATATCGTCATGGTTTCAGTTTACCGCCTTGTCACCCGTTAGAGGCGATCAAGGCCCACACCGTGGGATTCGCATCGCCTTCGCCGGACCGTGAGAGGCGGCCCACGATGCATACATCGTGGTTCCGGCCACGCCTCGCTTGACCGTCCGGGTTAGGCGATTGCCCACGGTACATACGCCGGTTGGACGCCTCGTCCATGCATCGGCTCCGGATGCCCGGTTAGAGGATCAAGGCCCACGCATACGCCGTGTTCCGCGATCGGCCGCCCCGCGATTCCTCGCTGGACCGTCCGGGGATGGTGACCAACGGAGAGGGCCGATGATAGTCGGCGGCGGTAGTTAATGGTAGTCGAGGTGGTGACCGCGACGCTAACGGCTGTAATCGACGATCGGCGGCGACTGGCGACCGTGGTCGGCGACGGTAGTCGGCGGCGGTGACCGGCGAAAATTGTCGTCGATGGTCGGCGGCGAATGCGACGGTAGTGCCGATGTTAGCACTACGGGGTGGTCGGGCAGAACTCGCACGATAGTCGACGGGGATGACCGAAAAGATTGCATGGCGGTGGTGATAGCTGAATCGACGGACCGGTGACGATTCGCAGCGAACCGCTTAATGTGGTCGGGGCGGTGACCGCGATCGTGGTTGGCGCCGACGGGATAACCGCAACGATGGTGGCGAGAGATTGCCCATGGTCTGCATGGACCGCGATTATGATTATACCGCGGGGTGGTCGGCACGGCATGGCGGTGCAATGACGCCATGGCGACATTGGTAGTCATGAATGACCAAATACTATGGTCCGTAGTCCTACTTGTAGAAATAGATTTCTTGAAACTTCGATGGTTCAACAGTTGATAATTGATGTTGTCAACTTGCATGGAGATATAATCAATCCGGGATTTTGACCCATCCGAGGTTGTTTGTCGAGTGTTACTGATGACATTAACTCAGAGTGGGTACAAAGTTTTGACCTTTAGGTTATTGATCGTGCCGACGCCAACCTGTATGGAAGAGGTCGGGAAGTCCACCAAGGACCTTTGAGCTTTCGGTTATTTGTCGAGTTTTGCTCGATGACATTAACTCGATGGAAGAGGCCGCGGGAAGTCCACCAAGGACGTTTTGACTATCGGTTATTTGTCGAGCTTTGCTCGGCGACATTAACCCGCGATGGAAGAGGTCTGGAAGTCCACCAAGGACCTATCCCCGGGTTAGTCGAAGTTTTACCGATGACGTTAACGCATGGAAGAGGTGGGAAGTCCACCAAGAACATTTTGACCTATCCTGGGTTGTTTGTCAGAGTTTTTACTCGATGACATTAACCCGTATGGAAGAGGTCGCGGGAAGTCCACCAAGGACCTTTTGACCTATCCTGGGTTTTTTGTCAGAGTTTTTGCTTGATGACGTTAACCCGTATGGAAGAGGTCGTGAGAAGTCCACCAAAGACGCGACTGTCCAGGTTGTTGGTGAATATTATTTACAATTTTAACCGTATGGAGGAGGTCAATTAAATATTTGTTTGAGCTTGTAGCCGTGAGTTGACCATTGATCTTTGCCTTTTCAATGGTATTGTTGACTTGCTTTTTAATCAATCGATATCCATAATTTTGATTTGGATAATCTTTTGAGATCAAGAGTTGCCCCAATTGGAGGCATGTTCTGAGTCGATATGGAGGTCGTGGAGAGAGTCACGACCGTTGTTTTTTTTTTTATTTTATTTTTGGAAGGGTTGTGATTTTACGGGATGCTTTTACGCTTTTCCTAAGATTGTTCAAATTATTTGGCGATGCATGAATAGCTTCATCAGAGATTTGTGCTTCCACACGATGAACTAAGTCGATATGAGCGTGGTCTCGTGATTAGTGATGAATAAAAGGCCTGACGAGCCCTCCAAGGAAAACTCCTCTTAATAATTCAAAGTTTATCCCAAGTATTTGGTGAGCTTCTAAGGAGAATCTCTGGAAGTATTCTTTAAGTGATTCACCCTCATTCTGATGAAAGCCGGATAAATGGGAGGAATCTTTAATGATTCTCTGGTTTGCAATGAATGCTCCACAAAAAACCTTGGCGAGTTTGTCAAAGGATAGATCCCTTGGAAGGGAGTAAAACCAAGTGCGAAGCTTGCCCTTTGAGGGTAACGGAAAGACACAAAGCAAAGGTAGTGAGCTCGCTGGATATGCATGATAGTCCAGAATGGTCGATGTGTCGTGGGTCGCTTGCCCCATCATAGAATCAATGCTCTAAGCTTGAAACCTACGGAATTGGACGTTGAAGAATGGCTTCTAAAGGTGAGGACTAACCTGCGGGTGAAGATGATTGCCTTGAAGGTAAAATTCATCTTGTATTAAGTATCCTACTACAATGTCACGTGCGGGATTAACAAGATGAGTGTGAAGCTATCAACAATGATCGGATTAGTAACGCTGAGTTGCTGATGGATGAGTGGAACTAGCAAGGTCAAGGAGATCATACTCCGCGAGGAACTTCGCCGGAGGATTAGCGTTTGACCTCTTCCGCAACGACATCTTGGGGAGATATGTTTACCGTAGTAGCGTTGTAGTCCTTGCAAAAGCGGATCATCTTATTTTGAGACTCCTCCATTCGAACGATCTTCCAAAGAGATTCCGCCCTCAACAAGATCATGCCTATTAGGGGGGAGTGAGGCAAAAACTTGGCGTCCTTGGTTCAGGGATGGGTTTTGAGAATGACGGGAGTTGGAGCGGGAGGCTCCGTTGTGACGAGTGTTGTGCCTATTGGCCATAACGTGGATGTTCACGGAAATTATGGTTGAAGGGTTTTTCTTCCCACATACGGTGCGCCAAGCATGCTAAAAAACCACAGAGAGTGAAAGTTTACTTTAGCCTTGTTGTGAAGTCCAAAGACACACACGTAATTAAAGAGAACAAGAGACACCTTAATTTTAACGTGAAAAATCTCAAAAGAGGGGAAAACCACGGCCTAGCCCAAGAAAATCTTCCACTATGTATCTGCTTGAGTACAAAGTCTTCCTTATAACGTGATTGCACGATATGAGAGAGAATAACAACCGTAACAATGATTAGGTTGTAATTGACCGATGGTGGAGATGCGTAACTGTGGGAATGCGGTGCAATTAGTGATGACTGGCGGGATGGCGAGCTGAGCTGACTGCGATCTTGTTTGAGGATCGCTGAGCTCTCTCTTCCTCCTCACTTGGCTTTTCCTCTTCTTCCGCCGGACTCTTCCTTTTCTTCCTTGCTTGGGTTCCTCTCTCTTCTTCCTTGCTTGACTCTTCCTCTTCTTCCTTGTTGACTCTTCCTCTTCTTCCTTGTTCGACTCTTCCTCTTCCTGTTCTGACTCTTCCTCTTCTTCCTTGCTTTGACTCTTCCTCTTCTTCCTTGCTGGACTCTTCCTCTTCTTCCTTGCTTGGACTCTTCCTCTTCTTCCTTGTTTGACTCTTCTTCCTTGCTCTGGACTCTTCCTCTTCTTCCTGTTCTGATCTTCCTTTTCTTCCTTTGGACTTCTTTACTTGCTTCAGCTCCTCTTCTTCTTCACTTGCTTCAGCTCTTCTTTTCCTCTTCACTTGGCCCCCCCCTCATGTGAGGAATGAAGGCCTATTTATAGATGGGAGGAGGGGCATTCTTGTAAATTCATGTAAAGCCCGTACCACTCCCCTCGACGGACGGGCCGTGATGATTCCTTTGATCATTTGATGTATTTTGAGCATTTGGATGCCCAAATAAAGTCGAATTATAAGATCTTGCTTGTTAGATCCGTCGACGCTCATTTGACTATATAAACAATCCACATTTTAGAGTCGCTTTTGGGATTTAATTGATGTCCCAAAGATTCTAATGATATTTTAAGTGCTTGATCTCGATTGATTTTGACTCAAAATCGACGCCGGCTACATCAAGATTTGTGTTTTGACTAGTGGTATTTTGAGAGTTATATCAAGTATATTCAAGTCATTATACTTTACTTGTGTCCAAACACAAGGAGGATTGACAAAATATTTTCCTATTTCAGCTTGGATTACATCAAGGATCAACATTAAGCCCTTATCTTTTTTACTTTAGTTATGGATGTTCTTACAGGCATTTACAAGAAGATGTACCTTGGTGTATGCTTTTGTCGATGACATTCTTCTTGTTGATAAGACTAGAGAGGAGTCCAACGTAAACTTGAATTATGGAGGTCAACTTTAGAGTCTAAAGGTTTTCGCTTAAGTAGATCTAAAACTGAATATATGGAGTGTAATTTTAGTTGTAGAAGTTTTAGTGGTAGTGTTGTGACTTTAGGTGATCAAGTCATTAATAAGAGTGAGATCATATTTAGGCTCTATTGTTCAAAATGATGGTGAAATAGATGGAGATGTTATTAGTAGAATTCAAGTTGGATGGTTGAAGTGGAGGAATGCATCCGCCTATTATGTGATAGAAAAGTTCCACTTAAACTTAATGGAAAATTTTATAAGATGGTGGTAAGACCCGCAATGACTTATGGTGTAATGTTGGCCAATAAAAGAGAAACATAAGACTAAGTTAAGTGTTACAGAGATGAGGATGCTCGTGGATGAGTGGCTTTACCCTTAGATAGAATGCAAAATGAGTATGTTCGGGAAAAAGTTGGAGTAGCTAAAGTGGTAGATAAGATTGGGAGAGTCGCCTTAGATGGTTTGGCCACATAAAGTGTTCCGATGACTGATTAGGAGAGTAGATGCATTAGATTTGTTAAGAAAGGTAGAGGTAGACCTAAAAAGACTTGGTTAAGATGTATAAAAAATGACCTTAGTATACTTGAATTAAATGAGAATTTGACACATAATAGGACACAATGGAGACGAAGGATTCATGTAGCCGACCCCACCTAGTGGGATTAAGGCTTGTTATTGTTGTTGTTGTTGTATTGAGAAATAATATCCGAAAGTCAAGTTCTAGTATAAATTGCCTGAGATTATTCTTTTTTCTTGGTTCATCAGAAAATAAAATTGAAATAAATAGCTTATTTCTGACTAATTTTATTTTGTATTTTTTATTTTTAAGTTTATGTAAGTTTTAAAGTATTTTTATTATTTATTTTAAAAAGTAAATCATATTATTTTTAGAAATACTTTAAATAATTTTTTTAGATATTTTAAGTACTTTTAAAAATTATAATCATTATCAAATATATTTTATTTAGAATCAAAATATAAATAAAAATAAAAAAATAAAAAAAATAAAAGTGTTCAAAAATGAACCCAAGTAATTGAAGCTGGCCAAATTTCATTCTAAAAGTTGTGCGAAGATAGTGCCCTATGTCCTGATTAAAACCTAATTATAATAAATTTTAAAAGTATTAAAAATTTTAATAACAATATTGTTGAATGCAGAAAGATTGGGTTGGTAAAATAAAAGAATTTAATGACCTAGTGTTTCACGAAGGTTCTGCACACATAACAAAGTAGTTTGAGAGATACTAGGATTTTATGTGGAAAACCCAATAAGGGAAAAATCACGGGCTACTTAAAAAAAATTTCACTATATCAATATTTGTTAGGCAAAATTTTTAAATTAAACCTCATTAGTGATTTAATTAGCTAATTAGGCAAAAAAAAATTATAGATAACGGGCGACCTACTGATGGCCAGCTGGGCCGTCACACGGATCATGCTCTAATGAAAACCAGAGCAAGCAAGCTCGCTTTGTTTTTACCGTCGCCTTCCGCCGATCTACAAGTTAAAGCTTTGCGGATCCACCTCCACGGCCGGGAAGTCGCCGCCGAGAGAAGTCACGCCGTGAAAATAGCTTGAAGGTTTATTTTCACCGATTTAGGTATTTCTAACCCCAAACGAAGAAGAAATGTATTTTGTATGTGTTTATCCGGGTTGGTTTAGCTAATTGTTATGATATTAATAAGAGATCTGATAGATCCAAATTATGCACGCTTTGATTTAGGGTTTTATGAAATCACTAGTTGTTCTTGCCATTTTGTTTGGTTAATAGCATCATTATGAGAATATGAATCATATTATGTTATTATAGAACAAAGTATAGTCTCTCCTGAATATGGTGGATCTAACTAAATTTTTTTATCTGTGATCTAGAAAAATTAGGAAGTGTATGTGTAGTTAATTTTAGGGTTTATGAGATCTGCGGATCGATCCAAAATGTGCAATTTTATTTAGAAAGCTTCATTTTTGCAACGCTTTTTTTTTTTTTAGAAATGTGTATGTAGTTTAATTTAGGGTTTAGGTAACTGTGGATCGATCCAAAATTGCGCAATTTTATGTAGAAAACTTCATTTTTGAATGTTTTATTTTTTATTTAGGAAATATGTATGTGTAGTTTAGTTTAGGGTTTAGAGATCGTGATCCATTTGAAATTGTGCATCATTTTATGTAGGAAAGCTTAATTTTTTGCAATGTTTAGTTTTTATTTAGGAATTATGTATGTGTAGTTTAGGGATGTTTTATTTTGCTTTCAAAGAGAATGATTGGATTTGGATTTTATTTATCATATTGCGATTTCCGCTTTGTTTAGGTGAAATATTAGGATCGAGTTATGGCTTGAATGCGTAAGTATTTCTCATCTTTGTCATATATTAATGCAAATTTTTTGCATAGTAGCAGTCAATAATCGGTTTTACAAGCCGTGATGAGTTGAATAGTGTATTTATTATTCTTTATTATGATGGTGAACTGAGTAAGTGATGAGTTCATTCCAACATATATTGGGGAGAATTCATCCAATCAAGTTTGACGGATTAAATTTGAGGAATTACAGAAAGTTATGAGGTCGGAAGTTAGATCCATCAAGATTCTCGTTAACTGGTGGGTCATTTTCCTGGAACCGGATTTGTATACACACATTAATGATGATGAAGTTTGTGAGACTATTATTAATGCAACATGTTCAGCCTCAGTGGTGTATGTTGAATGAGCAACTTCCACGTGGAGATAGATTGGTTAAACGTAGTGAGCATCAAGTGGTGGGATCAAAGATTACATAACACCACCTCGATAAGTACAAGGGGAGATATATGAGGTCGCAGTGAGGAAAATGAATATCATGCTAGCACAAGCTCGCAAATGTTGAACCCACAAGATAATGATGTGTCCCCACCATCGATGTAAATGTTGAATGAAACTATGCCTAGTGGAGATAGTAGTGTGAGGATGATGATGATTATATTGACTACGAGATGATTTAAGGGCAGTAGAACCATCTCATATCGAGATTTGATTGTCGATTACTCAGGAGAACGAGTCATCAGGAGCATTTTATACATAATAATGATTATATGAAGTTCGACCACCAAAGAATGGGATGAAGAACTTGATTTGATGGCCCATCGATGATTCAATCTTCAAGACGAGAATCATCGATGAATTAGTGGAAGGTATGTGCTTTCATAAGAAGCGCTTAATTTGCTATCACGGGTGGTCGATTATAAATAATGTTGAATATGTCATATATGCCTCAAGCAAATCAAGATTTACTAGTACCGCCATTCGACGAGACCATGTTTGTGGCGTTACATGCCTCGCTTAAGAGGTTGGGTGGAACTTGGAGAATTGGTTGGCTCATCACACAGTAGCTATTCAATTCTTAATGCCGGACACAGCAAAAGACGCTTTATAAGTTATTTCATCAACCCCGCAATAAAGGCCGTTGATCTCAAGCCTGTGGGAGATTATTATTCAATATAAGTGTCTTATATGAAGGCTTGGATGCACCAAGAAAAGCGCTTAAGGCTTTTTTTGAGAGGAATCTGTGTCATTGGGAAAATTTATAGCCGGCACATCTATGCCAAGATATACCAGTACCCATAGAATCAAATAGATTTCAACGGCCGTTTCGTCATTTGAGCCTTCACACGTGGTTGATTGTCGCGCCAGTGTCTTGACGGACTTTTCTCCTGTGGTAGCACTCTACTCAATGTCGGATCGACGCAGATAATGGGTTATTCCATTGCGCAGGGTTGAATCAAAGCATCGAGTCTTGGATTTGGTTTTTGCAAACTCTTCAGGAATTGATCCCATTAGTGTCTACGAGGGGTGACCTGTGCTTCATCTCGACAGACACGTGTCTTCGTAGTCGAGAAATCTTCCCATGGGCACCGTTTCGTCAAGCCATTTATGGAGAACTTCAAGAGAGCAAGACAACTTATATAGTTGATGTCAATTCATGTGTCGAAAATGTATGTTGCGAAACACGATGACATCAATTTTCAAAAGGCACATGTCAGACATTAAGAATATTAAGCAAGAGGCATACTACGGCTAGTTTCAAGGGATGTTCAACAGTGGACTAAAACTCATGATAACGGGTACAGGTACGGCACGATGACGACAAATGCAGCAGAGTGCTTCAACGGTGTGCTTAAACGTGCACGTGGTTTACCTATTCAAGCTCTGATTATGGCAGTTTACTATAATATTGTTTCATTTTTCACAAAACGTCTTGAAAAGGCTTCTACAAAGGCAACAAGAAAACTTGTTTTCCCTCGCATTAAAGCTACACTTATTGCACAACGAGCACGACGACACCAACCTCAGAGTTAGCATGTGTCAGTAGTGTTTGATGTCGCAATCGAACCCACAAAGTTGAAATTTCGAACTATGAGTAACCCAGACGTAGATACCAGCCTTATCACCCACCTTGTCCACACGATTGCGCTTTGAGCCAACGCCACCTAAACCACGCAGATCCTTGTAGCCAAATTGTAAAATTATAGTAGATACCGGGAGAGTTTCATGTTGTACGACGGGAGGAGGCGATTACATCAAAGGCGCTAAAACTTATACTCCCAATATTAGAAAGTCCGGAAGGCCAAGGGCAAGGATTTAAAATACCATGGATGAGAACATTCCTAAAAGTATCGGCGTGTTGTAAGACCGGGCATAATAGGTCGACGGTCCGCATGCACGTAGTGATGTCGGAGGCTATTTTGATGTCATGTGTGTTTGTTATTGTTGTATTAATCCTATGTTGTGTCTTATATGTTACAAGGAATGGTTTTAAGTATTAAATGCAACATTGAACAACTATTTCCTCATGAAATATTTCTTACAAGTCTATTTGTATTGGGCATTGTAGAAGATGTCTTTTTCCTTTTATTTATAACTGATGTCAATTATGATTTCAATTTAATTTCATTCTTCCCAAAATTGTGGTTATTTTCTTTGAATTCGCTTCTATTTTATACTTATAACAAACTTCAAATTTTAAATCATAGAAATTGTCATGCCATCTTCCTCATGCCATCTCTGAAATGAAAATCACAACTATAACAAAAACTGAAAAAAAAATGGTAGTAGTTTTTCACGTAACAATATTGGTTAAATTTTTCATTTTTCCTAACAAAGAACTTTACTTAGAAAGAGTTTTTACCCGCTCAAGTTTACATTTTCGGTTTTGGTATTTTCAAGAAATTGGTTTAATTTGTTTATTTTATTTATAATTTTTTGAAGTATTTCAAATTGCTTTAATTTGTTTATTTTTCGTTGTTTGCCTCAACTAACCCTGTTAAGATGTCATGAAGCCCCACGTAGGAGAGGAGGCGACAAGGATACTTGAGGACTACGGTCCACCACCTAGGGTGCACCCCAGCATAACTTACGGGTAGACATAGAGTAGCACATCCTGATTCGGTACGTTATTTTTTTATGTTATTTCTGTGCCAATGTATGTGCTTATTTTACTTAACGTAGTTGGATCATCATTTACTGACGTCATTAGTGGAGCTGCCCGCACAACACATTCCACTTTGCTAGGTGAGATGACGATCACGCCACAGATGTCATGATCCTAGCGTCCATAGATGACCCTCCTCTTATTCGCCGTGGTGGGGAGACTATATGGCACCCGCGGACGAGTTGATTGGAGCCCATCAGAGAATACCGTATCGTGATCCCATCCATCATGTCACTAGTTTCATATCGCGATGCACGCACTTGTTTACCTTTACGATGGTTGCGGACTTTTCTGTGGATTCATACTTAGATCTACCAGAGCACCGCTTATTATGCATATCAAGCATACATCTTCTCATTGGTTCTTTTCTTCTTCCCGACACTTCGATCGAGGTCCACTGCAAGATCTACCATTACTTGAGGATATTTATTCTTTCGGTTTCTCTTACCTTGCATATCTTTACAGATTGTATTACCATTATTATTCATGATGGTCTTATTATGTCACCGGAATGAAGTATTTGTTCGAGAAATGCCGATCCAACATCGTATCGATGATTTGGATGGACTCAGAGTCACGCTAAATAGCATTCAATTTGACTTCTTTTTTGTTATGGAATTTTAAATTTTAGAGTTGCTTATGGTACATGTAAATGTGTCATCCGATATGGACATGAGATCCGTATGCATACAGATATATGTTCAAGAGGAGATATGGCTAGTGAAATACCACCGATTTGTTGGAAGAGGGTAGTGGCAAATCGCATTTTCGCCCATACCTCCCATGATTGATGTTGACATAGATCCATCGCTTGTTCGTGTTGATGGACGTGGAAAGGCCAACGCTGATTGGAGCGTACCACCATCAACCAATGGGATGCGATGAGTCTGACCAAGATCGCCCATGGTTATGTGAAAATTGCTTTCCTTTAGGAAACCCATATAAATTTACTTTCTCAGCTGACACATCCAATCTCGAAGATATATTTCATATTTGAGAATTAAATAATCAATCCCATGAAACAAATGCAGATCTGCATATATCCTAGATAAGGGATATAAGAATTCTAACTTGACGACGTCATGCACCTCGATGGATGTGGGTCCATCATACCGCAGGTACCAATTTACCTATCCATTCACACACCCAATTATTCATATCGATGCAATGTGGTCTGAAACCATGCACCATCCGCCTCATATGCTCCACCATTCCACATGACACCCATACTGCATCATGGTACTGCTCACAAGATCCAACATACCACATGTTAATTTGGGATGTCAAACTCCCAAGAGGTGAAGAGAGGGATCGTCGAAAGATCTCATTTGCGGACGCCACCCCACCATTTCATTACACTCCGGCAAACATGCGATTCCACCCATTATCGATGATGATAGTTGTATTTTTTATCACTTTATGTCATGATTCTGCTTTTTTTTTTTTATGTCCACTTATTCGATTATTAATTACAATTTTTTGTTTGTTATCAATTTAGTTTTATTTGTTTAACCCAAAAACTATTCACCCCAAAAATTAACACTTACAATGTTTAATATTATCAAAAAATCATATGTATTCAATAAGCATTGTGTTAAGATTACAAACGAGATCCGTAATATTTTAATTTTTTGCAACGCCAAAAAGATTTTAAAGATTTTAAACAAAAAAATACATTTTCAAAAATCCGTGATCCCAAAGTTATCAACATAGTTATAAAATTTGTTATTATCTTTCCAACGAGCTAAACACGCCAAAATTCAACAACCGATAAGCTGATATGACCAAACGAGTCTTTGCATCAATATTATTATTTTGCAACTTCACATCTCACACATTTGCAAAATCGGCTCAACCTGCTAGATTAAAGTCAACATGAAAGTTGTAGAATTTTTCATTATCTTTCCAACGACACCAACTACGCCAAATTCTGAAAACTACTGAACTTGATATGTTCAAAAAACGGTGACTGTTGAATTTTTTTTTTAAAAATTAAGTATCGATGGCAGATGGCAACATCGGTATCCGTACGCCAGCCTACCGACCGGGCTAATTAGGCCTATTTTGTTAATTTTTTTTTATCCTGCCTAATTAACTAATTAAATCACTAATCAAGTTTAGTTTAAAAATTTTGCCATATTTGTTATAATTATTATCATGTCTCTAAAGTTGGAGAAGGATAGCTTACAAGAGTAGATTTTGTTAGCGCTTCAATCGGATCGGACGAAGGCTTGAGAGATGACCGATGATCCGATGACAACAATTGAGCAATGGTCCGTCGGACCGATGGTGATTGGCAAGTATCGGACAGGAAGATGTCAACCGCCCAACGGACCGCCGGATGATGGTTAGAGAATTAAAGTGAAATGACTTTGATTGGGAGAAATTAAATTTTGAAGTTCGCATTGCCTATTTAATAAAAATAAATCAAATAAAAAATTCAAAAAATTTACAAAATCTTCAATTACTTAAATCACTTCAATTAACATCTGAGACTCTTAAAAAAAATAATGTGATTTTTGAATCCTAATGAACCCCAAACAAATACTTAAGATTAAAATCAATTTGTTAGAGTTAATTAAAATATAATCTAAAAATAATTTAAATATCAAATCAAAATCGTAAATGAAATAACACTTAAGCAATCATTAATAAACCTCAAATCAAAAAAAAAATATCATCCTAGAGAAATTAAATTAAATATGAAGATTAATAAACTCAATTAAATGATTATTAAATCTTAAATCAAACTTAAAATTAAACAAATCTTGGAAACTTTAACATGGGTCAAACTAGTATAACTAAACCTATAGTAAGTATGAAATCTTAATCATATGAAACCCCTTAATGACAATAAATAAACTGAAACTAATTAATCATTAAATAACCTAAAAAAATCAAATTGATTAATAAACTAATTCAACATAATCATTTAATACTAATTAAATTAAACCAAATAAAGTTAAAGTAAACTTAATTAATATATGATTAAATCACATCCATTTGGAATAAAATAATTAATTAATCATTAAATATTTCAACATAATAACTAAATCAAACATGTTAATGAAATCAAACAAATATAATAAACGAATAAAACAAAACAAAACTCTAATCATAAATAATCAAACTTAATTGAAATGAAATAAAAAAACAATTAATTCAATAAGCATGGTAATAACAATAATCCTTTAATCAAATCGCTTAAGTAAAACACTTAACTAAATCAAATCGCTCACATGTGGAAAATTAAGTCGTTAATCTCCAATAAAATAAACCCTTAATTAATCTAATGATTTACAAATTTAATTACCCTTAATCAAACTTAATTTATCAAATATCTAATTAATGCAAACTTAATGAATTAATCAAATTTATTTAAATAAATTACATTAAAGCTAACTCTAAAATTAAGCTTAAATCAAATCCCTAATTAAATTTAATAATTAATCACACCCCTTAATTAAGCTAATTAAGTTAATCAAATTAATCATATTAAACCTAAGCTTAATCAAACATAATCAAAATGAAATTAAAATTAAATACCAATCAAAATCTAAATTAAACCTAAGTCATTAATTACATCATTAAGAATTAAATAAATCTTTATTTAATTTAATAATTAACTAAACACACTCATTAATTAAACTAATTACCCTTAAGCTAATTGAATTAAATAAACACCTAATTAATGCAAACTTAATAAATTAATCCACCATCTTAATAAACCAAATTAACTTTATAAATCAGATTAAAATTAATTCAAATCAAACACTTAATTAATCTACTAATTAATTTGATCATATATCTTAAGTAAACTAATTAAAAGTCAATCAAATCATATTAAAACTTAAACTTAATCAAACATAAATGCAATTAAATATACCAATTTTACTTAATTTAAATCATTAAGTAAATTAATTACATCATTAACCTAAACAAATATGAAATCAAATTAAAAAAAATTAAACAAATCTTTACTTAATTTAATAATTGATCACACCTCTTAAACAAGCTAATTAAGTTAATCAAATTAATCATAGTAAACTTAAGCTTAATTAAACATATATTTGAACATAATCAAAATGAAATTAAATGCCAATCAAATCCTAAATAAGTCATTAATTATATCATTAACCTAAATAAATATGAAACTAAATTATAAATTAAACAAACCCTTATTTAATTTAATAATAAACTTAAACACAATTCTTAATCAAACTAATAATCACATTGAACCTAAGAAAACCCATAGACTAATAAATATAATCAAATCAAATTAAATCAAATTAAATTAAGAAAGACTCTCATCAATTTAATATGTAATCAAATCAAATTCCCTACTTAAGATAAAACTAATTAGTTATCCAATGTATGAAATCAAAATAAAATAACAAAACATAAACATGGATGAGATTAAGAATAAAATCCTAATTACAATGAATCAAACTCAATTAAAATAAAATAAAATCTCAATCTAGTCATCAAACTACAAATTAATGAACCATAATCAAATCAAATAAACATAACGTTAAGTCACGTAATCATAATCAAAGTAAAGAATTAAATATTAATTTAAAAGTATATTGAATTATCAAGATCTAATTAAACCAAAATATATAATCTAAAATTAATCAATAAAAAACACATGAATTTAAACAAACTTAAATTTTATTAGATATTAAGGATATTGAATTATCAAGATGTAATTAAACCAAAACATTAAAATCAAAATCAATCAATCAAATACTTAAACAAACTCAAATTCTAAAATCTAAATCAAATCAAATAAATCAAATCAAATGAATTACATAAATTCAAATGGGCTAATTAAGATACTTAAGGACCTTAGTTAAATTCTTTAGGTGTTAAGAAGTAGAATATGGTGAGTTATGTCTACAAATGAAATTCATTCTACTCTTCATTCTTGAAAACCTAAACATCATTTTAACCAAATAAAAGTGAAATAAAAATTAAAAATAAATCATTAAATCATTTAAATTGAAATCACCAAGGTAACATTTAAACAAATTCAAACTCTAAATTGAAACTTAAACTAAAGAAGCCTAAGAAAGTATTATCACACAAGCTTTAAGCACACATTAGAATACTAAGTCACCACTTATAAGTGCTAAGTTAGATTGTAGATGTTGTATTTTATTTTATAATGTCATATTTTAGATCAATGTAGAGTGTATATTTTGTAGATACCAAATACATTAATTATATTTTCTCAAGTGGAGTTGTGCTATAAAATAAAAATATAAATGCTTTTATTGTGCTGTTTTAGCCCCTAAGCATAACCCATGTTAGGACAGGTGATCTTGGTTATCCATGTGTGGGGTGCTAAGTCCAAATTATTCATATAATTGGTTGGGTTCTATGATGTGTTTAGCTAATATTTATTTTGCAGGTGTAGCTAGATTTACTTTTTCTATTTTTAATATAATTTTGCATTAGAATTAGGATTATGGGGATTATGGGGATTAGATGAATGACCAAAAGCTTAGTCCCTGGGCCCTCAGGATGCCTTTGAGCAAATCAAAATCAAAAGGAAGAGAAGGAAGAAATGAAGAAAAGAAGACCCCATAGATATATTATTTTTTATAACTGGGTGGGTAGAGATTGGCTACCCATTTTTTCGCCTCTTCTGAGTGTACCATCAACGCTTTTATTCTTTATGAAGTTTATAAAATTATTTGATATTGTGTTTAGATTGCACACTGTAATTGCATAATTTTTCTAGTTTTTCATGATTGATGTTTGAATGTGTGGCCCGAATGTGATAGGCTCTTAGGATAAAATTATTTTTCTATCCCAATTAATAACTCATAACTAAAATTTTAAAATAACTCATAATCTCACATAAAAATCTAGGAATTAAATTAAGATAATAAAATTTTTAGCAACCCCTTAGCTGGATGAATGAATGTATAATATCATACATGCCATATTATTCCACTCTTGTTAAGAGGGAGCTTCTATCTCTGCCAGAGAATGAAGGCGTAACCTATGAAAGCCTTTGATGGAAGAACACCCCTTTCTCTCTTGATTTGACTCATAATCAAATTTTCATGCATTTACAAAACAAAATCTCATACTGTCAAAATAAAGAGTCCAAAAGAATCAAATAAATTGATAAAATTTGCAGATTAAGTCATCATACAATCATGCTTTAGTCTCTTAGGGAGTAAGTTTAAGGACTTAATTTTCTCTCTAAATAAATAATAACTTAGCCATCATACAAAGCATAAGACTTGCCTACATGGATTTAAAGAGTGAGAAGTTAGGTCGCCACTCTAAAGGTGAATAAGTCCGGTAAATGGGTGATTTATTCTTTCTTGTGGAGGTAAACCATATACCCATTTTCACCTTAGATTTAGGTCGTGCTTCGGCCCTTTCCAAAGCTCTCTAGCTTAGGATCTGAGGTAGTTGTTTCCTTCGGGCTACAAGCATAAATCCTCACCTCTTAGACATTTTCACAATCTTATGTTGTGAAATTATAACCCTAGTAATTTAATAAAATGTCAACTCAAATAATTAACTCTCTTTAATTTCAAAAATATAAAGCCCAACAATATGATATATTGAAATGCTCACTAAGCTTCCTAGTATCATGAGCATTTCCTACTTTCTCCCTTTGGATTCCAAAAAATAAGTTATCTCCTTGACTTATACCATTTAATTTTTTAAAATAACCAATCCTTTGATAGTCTTAACCTTGAAATCTTTGGAGACCCTAATTATCTACTTTAATCGAGAGTTTTCTTAAGGAATTCCTATTCCTTAGGATATAATTAACTATGGGGACTTGCCTCCATAGGGAACTTAACGAACTCTACTTAAAATAAACCCTACTTTTCTTTTTCATATAAAATAAGGGAAAGATCTCTAGTATATTCGAAGACCCATTATGTCTTAGAGTCCATTAGTGATTAGTCCATTATAGAGATGATTTCTCTTTTTTTGAGATAGTACATCATTCCTTAATATCGCACTGACTTCAATAAGCACTCTCGCATCTATGTGGTGTCCCACATCCTCAAAAATAAACACCATAGTTTCAGATTGAGTGCAATAGATGAATGATGTTCGTCTCTCACTGGAGATAGACGACAGATCATCCACCATCCATTTCGCATGATTAGGATGGACTGCTATGATTAAACACATTAAAATTTTTATTTTAATTCCTTTTAATCTATAGTATTAATCTTGATTATTTAATCGTTGATCAAATGGTCTTTAAATAAAGGCCGCTGGCAAGTTAAGATTACATGCTATGCGAGAAATTTTAAGTAATGAACTACACAGCGCTACGCAAAAAGTGCTACCGTGTTACTATTGATGCGACGCTAACTATGTAAATCAAATAATTAGGCTTAAAAATCAATTTAAATAGCCAAAACTTCATAAAATTATAACTAATTATAGAAAAAAATCTAAAAAAATGTAAATAAACCTTATATAGAAAGCTCAGATATAGGAGAATCTAAGAAAAATAAAAGCCTCAAATTTTATTAAGTGTATAATGAATAATTAGGGTTTGGAGTTTTTCTTAATTAATAAAATTAACTTAAAAGTTTGAATAATTATCTCGTGAGATGATCTCTGCTTCCCATAATTATTTTAAATCAATTGATTGGGTAATTTAGAAAATCTAAATTAATTTTCAAACCTTAAATGACTTTTTGTGTATTTAACAAACAAATAAAATTAGAAGAATTATGAAAATTTTCATGGGAGCTAACATTTACTTTAGAATGATAATGGTGATCTTAGAAATAAATTAGGGCTATTGATCATAATTATTTCTTAAAATCACCATTAAGAAGCTTTTATTAATTAATTAAATCATTAATTCTCTATGATTTAAAAAATTCATAATAATTAACTTAGCTCTCTACAAATTATGATTAACCCCTCTTTGTGCTTAGTTAGCAAAGAGGTTTTCAATGAAATCAAAATCTTCAATTATTTTGAGGTATTTTTAGTTTAATTGATGATTTTGAGTTTTTCCCATTTCTTCAATTAACCCTTAAGTATAAACCCAATTTCATTAGAACTTTTAGAGCAAGCTTATTTTATGTTTATGCATGTTCAATAATTTTTTTAAAACCTCTTATTGAAGTGATCGAGTACGACATTAAGAAATGATTTATTATCTCGAAAGATAGAAATCACCACCCTATAATGAACCTAATCACCTCACATAAGGACCCCAAGGTATGATGGTTCTTCAATAATATAGAGATCTTTCTTTCATACTTTACATAAAAAGAGTAGGGTTTATTTTAAGTCTTCATTATACCCTATGGAGGCAAGCCCATAGTTAATTACATCCTAAAGAATGTGAATTCTTTAAGAATACGATGAAAGTAGATAATTAGGGTCTCCAAAGATTTTGGTTAAGACTATCAAAGGATTATTTTAGAAAATTAAAGATAGATCAAGGAGAAAACTTATATTTGGAATCCTAAGGGAGAAATGCTCAAGAAATGCTCAAGTGAGTATTCTAATCTATCCTATAATCGAGCTTTATATATTTAAAATTGAAGAGATTTATTTATTTGAGTTGACATTTTATTAGAATACTATGACTTATAATACCACAACATAAGATTGTGAAAATGCCTAAGAGGTGAGGATTTATGCTTCAGAGTAAGGCAAATAAATATCTCATTCATCTTGGGAGTTTTGGCAGGGCCAAAGCACCCAAATCTGCTTAAAATGAGTATATGGTTTA
This sequence comes from Cymbidium sinense, assembly GCA_021442155.1. Classification (NCBI taxonomy): domain Eukaryota; kingdom Viridiplantae; phylum Streptophyta; class Magnoliopsida; order Asparagales; family Orchidaceae; genus Cymbidium; species Cymbidium sinense. The sequence goes on along the minus strand of CM038215.1, from coordinate 138,035,842 downwards.
CTTCCACAAGAGAGAATAAACCACTCGGCTGCTAGACTTATAATCACATGGAGTTGCAGCCAGCTAACTCCTCCTATATTTTAAATCCATATAGGCAAGTCTTATGCTTTGCAAGATGGCTAAACTGTTATTTATTTAGAAAGAAGATTAAGTCCATAAACTCACTCCTTAAGAGACTAGAGCATGAGTGGTATTAATTCATGACTTAATCAAATGCAAATTTTATCAAATATATTTGATTCTTTTGGACTCTTTGTTTTGACACAGGCTATGAGATTTTGTATGCCTAAATGCATGAGAACTTGATTATGGGCCAAATCAAGAGAAAAATGAGTGTTCTTCCATCAAATGCTCTCACAGGTTAAGCCTTTATTCTTTAACACAGATAGAAGCCCCCTCTTAACAAGAGTGGAAGAATATGACATTCATTCATTTAGCTAAGGGGTTGCTAAAAATTTTATTATCTTGATTTACCTAAGCTTATATATGAGGTTATGAGTTATTTTAAAATTTTAGTTATGAGTTATTAGTGTGATAGAAAATTTAATTTTATCCTAAGAGCTCATCGTGCCACACATTCAAACATCAAACATGAAGTAACTATGAGAAGTATACCATTCTAATGCACAATCTAAACATAACATCAAACAATTTTATAGACAACCGTAAAAGAATAAAAGGCCAATGCGGTCGGGCTATCGTACATCCCAAAAAGAAAAAAAAGGTAGCCGAGCTCTACCCTTATACAACCCGGATTACAAAAATAATACATGCTATGGGGGTCTTCTTTTTTCATTGCTTCCTTCGCTTTCTTTTGATTTTATTTGCTCCAAAGGCATCACAGGGCACCCCAAGGACTAAGCCTTCTGGCTACTGCTCATCCTAATCCCCCATAACACTAATCCTTATTCTTAATATAAAATTATATCAAAAATAGGAAAAATAAATCTAGCTACACCACCAAAATAAATGTTAGCTAAACACACCATATAACCCAAGCAGTTATGTGAATAATTTGGACTTAGCACCTACACATGGGTAACCAAGCCCACTTGTCTTAACGTGAGTTATGCTTAGGGGCTAAGCAATCTGCATAACAAACACATTTGTATTTTTATTACAGTGACCCCATAAGCACAACCCCCTACATAAAATATGATCAGGCTAATCACGGCCTACCATCTAGTTTACGATGATACACCCTAACATCCAGTCTAAATAATTACATCATAAAATAAAATACAACATCATACATATAATGTCCTAACTTAGCACTAGAAGTAGTGACTTAGTAGTCTAATGTGTGTGCTTAAGGCTTGTGTGGCAAGACTTTATTAGGCTTCTTTAGTTTAAGTTTTCATTTGGAGTTTGAATTTGTTTAAATTTTATCTTTGGGTGATTTCAATTTAAATGATTTAATGATATATTTTTCATTTTTATTTCACTTTTATTTAGTTAAAATGATGTTTAGGTTTTCAAGAATAAAGAGTAGAATGAATTCCATTCATAAACAAAACTCATCCTATTCTATATCCTAACTCCTAAAGAGTCTAACTAAGGTTTTTAAGTATCTTAATTAACCTATTTAAATTTGTGTAGTTCATTTGATTTGATTTATTTGATTTAATTTATAATTTGTAAGTTTGATTGATTGATTTTTTTGATGATGCTTTAATTACATCTTAATAATTCAATATCCTTAATATCTAATGAAGTTTAAGTTTGTTTAAATCCATGTATTTTTTTGATTGATTAATTTTAGATTAGATATTTTGGTTTAATTAAATTTTGATAATTCAATATCCTTTTAAATTAATATATAATTCTTTTCATTGATTCTAGCTATGTGGCTTAATTTTATGTTTATTTGAATTGATTATGGTTTATTTATTTGTAGTTTGATCGGATCAGATTAATTGAGATTTTATTTTTGTTTTAACTGAGTTTGATTCTTTGTAATTAGCAATTTATTTTTAATCTCATCCATTTGTCGTGTTTATCAAAGTTTGGTTTGTATTTTGATTTCATACATTGGATAGTTAATTAGTTTATCTTATTTAAGTAGGTTGAATGAGATTTGATTTGATTACATATTAAATTGATGAGTGTCTTTATTAATTTAATTTAATTTAATTTGATTAGCTTTATTAGTCCATGGGTTTGCTTAGGTTCAATGTGATTATGTAATTAGTTTAATTAAGAAGTATATTTATGTTAATTATAAAGATTTGTATAATTTTCAATTTGATTTCATATTTATTTAGGTTAATGATGTAATTAATGACTTAATGATTAGGTTTAATTTAGATTTTGATTAGTATTTAATTGCATTTATGTTTGATTAAGTTTAAGTTTAATATGAATAATTTGATTGACTTAATTAGCTTATTTAGGATGTGTGATCAAATTAATTAGTAGATTAATTAAGTGTTTAATTTGAATTTGATTTAAAAAGTTAAATTGGTTCATCAAGATGATGGATTAATTCATTAAATTTGCATTAATTAGGTGTTTACTCAATTGGATTAGCTTAAGGGTAATTAGTTTAATTAAAAAGTGTATTTAATTTAATTATTACATGAAGATTTATTTAATTTTTAATTTGGTTTTATATTTATTTAGATTGATGATGTAATTAATGACTTAATGATTTATGTTTAATTTAGGATTTGATTGGTATTTAATTGTATTTATGCTTAATTGCTTAGTTTAATGTGATTACTTTAATCAACTTAATTGGTTTTTATTTTAAATTAAATTAATTAGTGGAGTAATTAAAGATTTAATTTGAGTTTGATTTAAGAATTAATTTTAATGTGATTTATTTAAATCAATTTGATTCATTAAAATGATGGATTAATTCATTAAGTTTGCATTAATTAGGTTTGATTAAAGATAATTGAATTTTAAATTATCGATTAAAGATTAAAGATTTAATTAATGACTTAATTTCTCACATGTGAGTGATTTGATTTAGTTAAGTATTTTACTTAAGTTTAATTTGATTAAAGGATTATTGTTATTACCATCATTGTTATTAAGTGAATTACTTATTTATTTTATTTCAATTAAGTTTGATTAATTATGATTAAAGTTTTATTTGATTTGATTCATTTATTATGTTTGTTTAATTTCATGAACATGTTTGATTTAATTATTAGGCTAAAATATTTAATGGCTAAGTAACTCTTTTATTCCAAAGGGATTGATTTTTAAATGTGATTTATTCATATCTTAATTAAGTTTACTTTTGCTTTATTTAGTTTAATTTGATTAATATTAAATGATTATGTTGAATTAGTTTATTAATTAATTTGATTTTTAATTTATTTAATGATTATTTAGTTTTAGCTTATTTATATTCATTAAGGAGTTTCATATGATTAAGATTTCATAGCGTATGTTTAGTTATACTAGTTTGACCCATGTTAAAGTTTCCTGTTTAATTTTAAGTTTGATTTAAGATTTAATCATTTAATTGAGTTTTATTAACTTAAATAGATTTAATCATATTTAATTTAATTTCCTCTGAGGATGATATTTTTTATGATTTGAGGTTTGATTAATGATTGCTTAAGTGTTATTTCATTTCTGATTTTGATTTCATATTTAAATTATTTTTAGATTATATTTTAATTAATTCCTTAATTGATTAAACTTTAATCTTAAGTGTTTGTTTGTGGTTTATTAGAATTCAAAAAAATCACATTATTTCCTTAAGAGTACAAGATGTCAAGTGAAGTGATTTAAACCATTTTGAAAATTTTTATAAATTTTTGGATTTTTATTTGATTTATTTTATTTATAATGGATAATCTGAACTTCAAAATTTAATTCTCCCAATCTAGAAATTTTTTTCACTTGAGATTTTTATGGTATGTGTGTTTTAACTTTAATTTTAATCCCTAAAAATTTCAACTCAATCCAACTTATATTTTTAGAGTAATTAGTGAAACTTTATTTTTACTAGAACCTAAATTAAGCTCAAACCATTTAGTGAAATTTGGGAATTTTAAGTTTGTTAGATTCCTCTAGAAAAGACAAATCCAACGAGTCTTTGCTTATAATTTTTAGTTAGGTATTTTATTTTTTTCATGAATTTTTAAATTTTTTGGAAATTTAAGTAATTTTTTAAAATATGAAAAATCTGATTTTTCCATGTATACAAGATCGCAAGACGCGATGTGGTAACGCTGACGCCACATGGCGCCACACGATCGCGGCGGTGGCATGCGGGAGCCATGCACCGTCGCGCCATTGTCGCGCGGTGCTGCGTTAGCACAATGAGTGGGAAAACTGCGTGCATAATCGCGACGCGACGTTTGATCCGATCGTCCATCGGATGCATGATGGTCAGACGATTGCGGATCGAGAGGCTAGGATTGCATGATAGATGCTCGATCTAAGCCGTCCGATCTTGCGAACCATGGGATGGGATGATATGGAATGCATCTGGCGATCTGAAGGCCCCTGATCGCATCAATGCGGCCGAGCCGTCCGATCCTCGCGGAACCGTATTGGACCATCGCTACCGTCCTGGCTGGAATAGTAAAATCTAGGGATTAGGGAGAAAAATGAGAAATTCTAAGTGAAAACTTATCCAAATGGACTCATTTTTATGTTAATTCGCACCGAAAAACTTATATTTTCTAATTGAAATGATATAAAATATAAAGTGTAGGATTATCTAGGATAAATTCCTAAAATCGGACAAATATCACAAATGAAGGATCCTAAGGCCGGCTATAGTTTGGCAAAATTTATCACGCCGGGGATGATTTCCAGCAGCGGTGAAGATCCAAGCGAACTTCTAAGTGCAAGAGTGTAGTCCCAAATTAGTTTGGGTTGGGTTTGATCAGCCCCAATGGGTCATGGCTTCGTTTTAAGGGATTTGGCTCAATTTGGGTCATATGAGTCATATTGGGTCATATCAAGTTAGGTTGACCAATTGGTCAAATTGGGTCAAACCAAAACTTAGGTTAGGTTCAAATGATAATTTGAAGAGTTTTGGTATAATCAATTTGATTTAATTTGGCATATAATTGATTTTGGTTAATTTAGAATCAAATGGATCAAGTTGACCAATTTGACCAAAATTGGCCAAATTGGCTTGGGTTATGAGTTGATTTATGCTCAATTGGATAATTGAAGATGAATGTGGTCTTTGGTTTGAATCAATTTGAATTTAATTTGGATTTAGGCTAAATTGACCCTTTAGGCTAATTTTGGTTTAATGGCTCAATTGGGCTCGATTGATCAAATTTGATTTAATTATGACTTTGGTTAATTTAATAATCAGTTTGGAATGAACTTGAACAATTGGTTGCAATCAATTTAGGTTAGATCATGATTTGACCCAATTTAGTCCTTTAGGCCAATTTGGGTCAACTTGGATCAAATGGTCAATTGGACTTGATTTGGCTCAATTGGTGGTCAAGTCTTACTTAAATATCGATTTTAGGTTGATTCAAATCACTGGTTCAATCAATTTGATGTAGGATAAGTTTTGACTAATTTTGGTTCATTTGGGCTAAGAGTTGACTTGGTCAAATGACTAAGTTGACTTGGTTTGACCTAATTGATTGCAATTGATCATTCTAGGATGATCAATAATCATGATAGAAGATTTTGGTGAGCTTGTTTTAATCTAATTTGGGTTGGATTGGAAGTTGGCTCAAATGGGTCATTTATGTCACTTTGGGTCAAGTGGACCTAAGTGGGTCAATTGATTTGGTTTTGGTTTGATTTGAGCTTAGTTGAACATATATATAAGCCTTGGATTGAAATATAAATTCAACAACAATCAATTTGGAGTCCAACAAGTTTTGGCTCAATTGAAAGTTTTAAGTCAAAAGGGCTAAGTTAGGGTTGACTTGAATTTAATTTAATGATTATAGATTTTATTTATATTTGGATAAATGATTGAATGAATGATTGATTCGAGAGAAAATTCATTGGTTTTGACTTGATTTGGATACAATTTGGCTAAGTCCAAAGAATTGGCTTAAAGGGCTTCGATTGAGTTTGGATTTGATTTTCAATATAGTTTTGGTCATTTGAATTTGGATTTTATTTGTGAATATAAATGAAGGAATAATTGATTTATAAAAAAATCAATTGAGTTTTATTTGATCTAAAGGGAGTTTTGGCTAAGCTTATGAATGTGGTTCATATGGCTTAGGAAGGGTCTTAGGATTTGAATTTGATTTTGGGTTTCAATCATTTGGAGTCAAATTTTAAATTAGATTTGGAATTTGAATTTGAATTTGAGGTTTGGTTTGCGATTTGAATTTGAGTTCGATTTGAGAAAGTGTATATGGAGTGGGTTTAGGCTATATGATAGGTGATTTCCTTAAGCCCTAAGACATAGACTAATCCTATGGTTAACCTTTCTAAGTCTCTAAGCTTAGGTTAAGTGTTCACCTAATCACTAGAAGTGTCTTAAGATTAAGGAGTTCTTAGTCTCTAGAAGAGTCCTAAGTCTAAGAAGAGGAGGTTAAGAGCTCATTACAAAAGTGAGGTCAACAGTAATATAAATGATATGCTTTTTATAAGTTTCTTAAAGATTGATTGTTTGTTGTATGGTCTCGATGCGGTAGGCACTTTAGAAATTTAATTTTTTAACTCAAACTAATCAAATTTAATTAAATATTTAACAACTCATAATCAAATTATAAAGAATAGGAATTTAATAATTAAAAAAAGATTTAGTAATCTCTTAGCTGTATTATTGTATATTATAATACCATGCATACATCTAACTTTCTTCCTTGTAAATAGAGGGTCTCCATTCTTGCATGATAAAGGACATGACTCGACCTGTGAGAGTAATTTTCTTGTAGTGGAGAACACCCATTTTATCAGATTTAGCCTATGACTCTATTTCATCATGCATGCATGCATGCATAAAACCTTCCCAAGTCTGAGTCAAAAATGTAATAAAAATTTATATATTTTATTATATTAGTATAAGACATGATTTTCATACCAATCATCATCTAGTCTCTTAGAGAGTGAGTTTAGAACTCTAGATTTTTTTCTAATAAATAATAGCCTAGCTATCTTACATCTATATAAGATCGACTCACATGGTTTTGAATTGAATGAGGTGTTAGCTCACATGCACTTTAGACGATTGTAAGTCTAGAATAGTCGGGATTGGCTCACTATCTCTAATGGAAGTGAACTAATATGTCCCACTTTTTTTTTAGTTGATTTAAGGTGAGCTCTTAGCTTGTGTAAGAGCATTTTAGATGTAGGTTCAGGGGTAACCCATTTCTCTTTTGCTCTAGGTGTAAATCCTTTCATTTTTGATGTAGGTTCAGGAGTAACTTGCAATATTTTTGTTAATTTAATCACAGAATGAGCGCTTACGAGTTGTGGCTGAATGATTTCAACATTTATTAGAAAAAATCTCAGGTCATTTTAAAAAAAACTTTGAAAGCAATTATCCATTTAGGAGCTGAAATAATTGTTCCTCTGTCATTTGACGTTTTTCCACCTAAGATCATATATAATCCAAAGTATTATCCTTTTTTAATTTAAGTTGTAATTTAAAATTTTTAAATTTATTTATTTTAAGCAATATAATATACTTACTCATAAATTATATAAATAAAACTGCATTGATGTAATTGATGGAACACATGTGACTGCACATGTGCTTAAAGATTTCATATCGAGGAAAATATAAGGAGCCAACTCAAAATATAATGTGTATATGCGACTTTGATATGAAGTTTTGTTGACATCATTTTTAGGATGAGCTCTCAACCCCTTCATCTTAGACATATGATTCCTCTTAAGAGTTCCTTAGTCTTAAGACACATCTAGTGATTAGTGGACACTCAACCTAGTCCTCGAGACTTAGAAGGTTTACCATGGAATAGGTCATGTCTGGGTGTTAGGAAAATTTGCCTACCCTTAGCTTGAACCATTCCTCACTTCCTTCCTTCAAGTGATTTTCTCAAACTCAAAATCAACCTTATTTAATTTTCTCCAAACTCAAATCAATATCACATGATTGAAATTCATGATTGAGATTCCAAGCTTGAAAATATTTCCTAAGTCCTTTAAATTTTCCTTCAAGGACTTAGCCTAAATCAACTATAAATCAATTAAAACTCATGGGATTTTCTAATAAATCATTTATATTCTCATTATATTCACATATATAAATAAAATATAAATATAAATCAATCAAACCAAATTCAAAAATTCAAGCTTCAAACTCCAAAATTTTCCCAAGTCATTTAATATTAGCCTAAATCATGATCAATTCACTTCAAATTCATGAATTTTTCTCATGACTCATTTATATTCTCATTTATATTCACATATATAAATGAAGTATAAATTTAAATAGTCAAAACCAACTCCAAAAATTAAACTCAAATCCACTCAAAATCTAACCTAAGCCTTTCAAGTCAAAATCTTGAACTTAGCCAAATCAACCTCAAATCAAGCCAAACTTTTGATTTTCCTTCATGATTCAATCAATCTTTCAATCATGAATCTAAATATAAATACAAACTTCAATCACCAAATCAGAATCCAATTCAAAAATCAAACACTAAATCCTTTCATATTCTTCCTTTGAATATAAAATTGTTAAATGAATCAAAACCCATTTGACTTCAAACCACTTGCAAATGAATTTATATTTCAATCATAAGTCCATATACAAGTTCAATCAAACTCAAATCAAGCTTTGACCAATTTGACCCACTTAGCTCACTTGACCCAACGACTTAAAGTACCCTTATGAGCCAAATTATAATCCTAACCAAATTGGATTGAACTAAGCCCATCTTTGCCTCTCATCATGATCAACAATCATTATGGGATGATAAATCAATCAAATTGGGTCAAACTAAGTCAAACCTAAGGGTTTACCAAGTCAACACTTAGCCAAAATGAAATCTAACATAGCCAAAATTCATCATAGGTCAAATTGATTGAAACCATTAATCTAAGCTCATTTATGAACTATGTTTGATCTTGACAAAGTCAACATTTGAGCCTAACCTAGCCCAATTGGCCACTTGACCCAAGTTGAACCAACTTGACCGAAAAAGTCAAAATGTGTCAAAACTTGATCTAAGCCAAATTGATTGAAACTAATGGGTCAAGTTCATTCCAAATCACTTGTTGAACTTAGGCATAATTTTCAAATTAGGCTTAATAAAAACTTTAATTAGCTAATTAGGCATTTTAAAAAAAAATTAAAAATAATCCCAGTCACTCGGTCAACGTGTCACGATGTTGGTGCTGCCATAGCGTCACACTGTTGGCCGAGGCGGTGTAATTTTTTTTAAAAAAAAAATTAAACGCATAATAGTAGTTTTTTGGCCATATGAGGCTCATCTAATAAAGGATTTTAGCATGCTTGGTATCATTGGAAAGATAATAAAAAATTCTATAACTTTTATGTTGACAACTTTTGATGAATCTTGCCCGAGCAGCCATTGTTTTTGCAAATGTATGAATACTTATGTTGCAAAAAATAAAGATATTACGGTAGTCCCCATTTTTTGGCTGTATACTCATCCGATGTCAGATTTTAGCATGCTTGATATCTTTGGAAAGGTAATAAAAAGTGCTACAACTTTTATGTTGACAACTTTTGATAAATATCGTCCGGGTAGCCGCAATTTTTGTGAATGTATGAATATTTAAGTTGAAAAAAATAAAGATATTTTGGCAGCCCCCATTTTTTGGCCGTATCAGGCTCATCCGGTGTCAGATTTTAGTGTGTATAATATCGTTGGAAATGTAATATAAAGTACTACAACTTTCTTGTTGATAATATTTGATGATTCTCATCCAGGTAACTGCAATTTTTGGAAATGTATGAATATTTAAGGTGCAGAAAACATATATATTGCGACAACCCCCATTTTTTGGCCGTATCAGGCTCATCTGGTGCGGATTTTAGCGTGTTTGGTATCATTGGAAACAAAATAAAAAGTTCTACAATTTTTATTATGAAAAATTTTGACGATTCTCTCCCGAGTAACCGTAGTTTTTACAGTAACATTTTATGAAATAATAAAATCAATGAAAATTTTCACTCTTAACAGTCAACCAAATGAAGCATTGCAGAATTTGTTATATTGCACTGCACTAAAACATTCTTATTAAAGTGCAATTACCAAGCTCTTAAGAGAAAAGATATATCATCATAAAAAAATTTACATTAACACACAACCTCATCTCAATATGTGATATGAAGAAATTGAATTTAACCAAATGTATATGAACCTAATGCCGATCTCTGATGTAATCCAACAAAAAAAAAACAAATAATAAACAACAATAGGATTATACAATAAAGAAAACAACTGCATGTCATAAGAAATGAGTAACCATAAGAAATGAAAAAGAGTCATAAGTACATGCCATCCACTGTATAAAAAATATAACACGTCTATCTTCGTCGATGCATGCGTGGTGGAATCGCATCACTTTGAAGTGTGTAATCAGTGGTCACCAGCGTTGATCGCAGATGATCGTTGATGGTCCTCCTCTTCAACCTGCTCAGCCATTTGTTGCAAATATCTTAAGGGTGTAACATGAGGTACATCAGCCGAAGCTTGAGTAGGCAACGAATACTCGTGGCACACTCCGTATGGCGGTGTCATATAGAATGACGGTGGACCATATGTGAGCGAGACTGGTACTTACCATGGGTGCATCTGAGTCCACATAGCTTTCTGATATGAATACTGGGGTGGCTGTGTGAATGTATATGTAGACTGCCCAACCACTGCTATAGAGGATGGACCCACATACATCAACGATTCAGCTTCTTCTTGAAAGTACACGAATGTCGGTATCCCTGTATCGACTATCAGAGATATGCATATTGCACCTCAGTTCCATGGACAATCCCTTGTAATCATTGAAAGATTACTAAAATTTTGTATCATCATCTCTCCCGAAATAGCGCTGAAATATGTCCTCAATATTCAAGATGTGCTCACGCTGTAAATAAGGAAACTTAGATCAGGGTTCAATTATTATAGGAAAACCAAATTGTAATACTTTGCATATAGACTAACCATCAACCGTTCTCTAGGTGCTCGAGGGTAATAGGTGTAAGGAGGAATTGTTGGAGCCTTCAGCATGTAAAGTGAAGCCCAAGAATGATACCACTGTATCGGTTCATCGGCTCCGGTCTACTTGTGATGAATCTACCACTACCGTCACGCACTCCCATGCAACATAAGAGTGGTGGTAATCGATCCAATCAACATTGAATTTTCCTCAGCCATCAACCAGTATGAACGATGGATCTATCGGGGCAACATCAACCATATGTGGCATGCCGAACTGTCTGAGCACACGATCGGGCAGGTACCACTCTATCCTTTTTTAACATATCATCGGTACTCTAGCTAGCCATATGTCTTCTCCTTGTAAACATATATCCGTGACACATACATGTATCTGATGTCCATATGGCTCCCATATGACATGTAAATATTGCAAAAATTACTATTTCAATTGTAATTATATAATGAGTAAGTAAATAAAAATAATACCAATGTAGCATACCTGACTCTGCAAGAGTCCATCCAACTTGTCTCTATATACTCTGAGGTGGGACGCTGGCATTTCCTGAATGAACCCTTCATTCCACCGACATCCTACACTAAGCCCATCAATGTCTATAGGATATGACACATGTAATGTTGGTCTGCCCACATGAATGTGTTCCCAAGCCCATACCTCTAATAAATGAATGCATTCAATTATATTTGTGCGCTTCAGTTTGGTTGCCTCATGTGCTTCCCTATATAAATGAGCAAGCACAGCTGAACCCAACGCCAACTCCCATAATGTATCAATATCCTCAAGTAATGATAGATACTGTAGGTTAACCTCAGAACCCGATATATCTGGCAAAAAGAAAGAACCAATAACAATATATGCTCGACATGCATAGTGAAGAAGCTCGGGAGATCTATGTATCTCGTAGTATGTCCATCATAACCATCATAGGAAAACAAGTTCTGCATGAGCCGTCCCATTCAATTCTAATGTGACATGCGGATGGGCGAATCATACCGCGATGTGTGCTCACGGATATCAACTCATCACGGAATCCGCTAAGAAGCCCACCGTTTCCCGCCACCAACTACTATCCTGCCAATCATAGGCAAGCCATCTATACTAACACCCAGAATCATCGCAACATCCTGAAGTGTAATCATCATTTATCCAATGGCTAAGTGAAAGGTATTGGTCTGCGAACACCATCGCTTCACGAACGTTGTGAGCAAGTGGTGATCCAGACGAATGTATTGCATATGTGAGACACTATCTAGGCTGGCGGCTCGCAAGGCACCCATAAATCTTAGACAATTAATAGGCCATTCCCTAAACATCAGTAAGTTTGAAGCATCCTCAAGCACTGAAATCTGCAACCATAATGAATTATGGTTAGTATGCGACAATATAATAATTACTTGTGTACGAAGCTTGCATTTAATAAAACTTTACCAAATCACGATGCACTACTCTGAAATGAGGCAGAGATCACATCTTGTAGTGGGATCAAGTCCTGTAGTGTATTCAAAAGCCAAACCCATAACTCAATACACTCCGATTCCACAACTGTGAAGGTGAGTGAGAACAAGCCATTATTTGCATCGATCTCAACTGCACTACGTAGAGTTTATCTATACTTATCCAGGAGAAAAGTGTCATCAAGGCATAGAACTGGGCGATAGTATTTCCAACCTCTAACTGAAGGCTCAAATGACTAGAATAGTTGGTGGAACCTGTTTGATTCTATTGAGTGAACCCGATATACTGAACCTACAATTTCCCTGGGTTTTAAATCGGCGTCATTGCGGGTTGGACGAAATAACGATGGTGATGTACATTGCACTGTCGCATAAGCATTGAATGACTACATGTATGAGGTGAGCCAATTGAACCAATCCTCCAAGCACCCATCTCTTACTTGAGCTTACATGTAAGCCCAAATAAGGTGTTTGGGTGAGAATGGTGGTTGCACAATACAACGAATTTTAATTGGTTTGAAGCATATATAGCATACTCAACATTATTTATGATGAACCAACCCTGAACAGCAAACTGTAACTATTTCTTATCATGAAAACACATACCTTCAAGCAATTCATCTGGGATGTAATTCTCCTTCTCAAAGGTTGATTCATCTGACGAGCCATCAAATGTAAGGTCCTCATCCCATTCTCTAGTTGTTTGAGCACTACACATGTACTTATTGTTACGTATCAAGTGCTCTTCAGTATGACTTATTCTAATTGAGTATTTTGCAATTAGATCTCTGACCCTGAGGGATGGTTTTGTGGCTCATAGAATAGCCTGTTCTGCATCATTATCATCCTCCTTATCATCATCACTATTAGTTACATTAGGCATAGTTTCACATCCAACATTTTTAAGAGATAGTGGATTTATGTCATCACCTTTTGGGTCACCCATATCAGCATAACTTGTCCTAACAAAATAAGCATGTTTTGTTGGTGCACTATAGTATTCCACAGTACTTAGGCGGTGTGATGTACTCGATGGTTCACCTCTCATTCCTCAATATTGTTAACCTCTCTATCTCCACACGGTAGTTCCTCTATTTCAATATAAATCATAAATATATGCTTATAAACTTCTTCTTCATCATTAATGTGAGTTGCGAAATCCAACATGAATAGGAAAATGATCCACGAGATTAATAAAGAACTTTGCTGGATCTAGCTTCAACGAAATCCTCCGTGGGATCTGGACTGGACGATTTTTCCCACCAACATATGTTGGAATAAAATCATCGCTTATATTGAGTTCACCGCCATAATAGAGAATTATACAGACAGTATCCAAACTCATTTCTAATTAACAATAATACAACATCAGTAATCTTTTGTCTCACCTGCTCAATGTACATAATTCAAGTAAGGAGAAATTGTAAATCCAAATTCTTAATATGCATACACAAAATACATTGAATGAAACAACTTATTTAAAAATTTCATTGAATGACAAATTTGTATTCATGTAATAGGTTGTGGGAATTCATAAAACCTTCCACACTTAATCGAAGCAACTTGTAGTTGCTGATAGTCTTGACATTACTACCAAAGTTATTGTATTTGAGACAACAACAACAACAACAACAACAACAACAAGCCTTTATCCCACTAAGTGGGGTCAGCTACATTAATCATTCGTCTCCATTGTGTCCTATTATGTGTCAAATTCTCATTTAATTCAAGTATACTAAGGTCATTTTTTATACATCTTAACTAAGTCTTTTTAGGTCTACCTCTACCTTCCTGAACATAAGGCTAATCTAATGCATCTACTCTCCTAACCGGTTCATCGGATGACCGACACTTTCAATTAGACAAAAAGCTCAACCTATCACTTCAAAAGAAAAATAAGATTGAATATCCAACCACAGGAACAAGACTCCTGATCACTACATTGTTGTTACATAAAGCAAAGGAATAAACTAAAGAATTGGTGTCTGATGAAATGTATATCTAAAGAAAAAAAATAAAATGGGAGGATAATGAGAAACCCCAATATACTAATTCATAGGAGTCATTGAGATAAGAGAGGTAATAAAAGAAAAATGTACATTAGCCCTGATGTTGCATGTATACACATGCTAATGAGAAAATTAAGGAGGAACTTTTCCACCTCAATATCCTTGTTAAATCTACTCCATAGCGTAAAAAATAAAATAATATCTATAAAAGCTTTGGGGGAAAAAATTGGGCTATCACAAATAGACATCCAAACTATTTCTCTAAGATAATTATAGAAGTGTAATATCCAAGTCACCAACCGAGTGCTCTTTAAATTAACTTTCCCTAAAAATTTCATTTCATAAAATAGTTCTTGAAGTTATAGAACTAAATATATACGCTATAATAATATGTAATCAATATTTGTAGAATAAGAATGCTAATCTCTTTAAAAGACAACATAAGCCATTGTAAATTGACGAAAATACCTAAATCGGCGGAAAAAAAATATAAACACCATATTTAAAATGAGATCTCACACACATTTCATATAGAAATCAAACTAAATAATTTCATCATACCAACTAAACTCATATAAATTAAGATCTAACACATATTTCTCATTTAGGGCTAGAAATACCTAAATTGACAAAAAACCAAGAAAATTGGTGTCCTTCGGCATGAAGCCTCTTGGTCGGGCGACGGCACTAATGGCGGCACGAAAGTGGCAGATCGCGAAAAAAAAAGAAAAACTGAAGTTTGGCTCTTAATTTTGATTTGGCCCTAAATTATTAAGATCCGTCAACGGGAATTAGCGCAGGGCACCTGGGCCAAGGCCGCTGCTGACCGCCATCGCCTATTTTTAAATATTTTTAAATGCTTAATTTGATAATTACAATTTTAATTAGGCCTAATTTAAAAATTAAGCCTCAAACTTGACCAAAGCCTCAATTGGCCAACTAGACCTAACCTAGCCCAATTGACCTCGAACCCAACTTGACCTGAAGGGGTCATGTTGAGCCAAATTCAAACTTAACCAAAATTGATTGGAAATAAAGATACCAATCTACTCCACATGACTAACTAAACCTAAACCTACCCTTGACCTAGGTCAAATAGGTCAAATAGATCAAATTGGTTAACTTGACCCATTTGACCTAAATGAAGTCATATGAGCCATTTTCAAAGATAAACCAAATTGAATCAAACCAAAGCCAACAAAATATTTCAAATGGTCATATGAACTTGACCCAACTCTTAGTTTGACCCAATTTGACTAATTGGTCAACTGACCCAAGTTGACCCATTTTGACCTAAATAGGTCAACATGAGCCAAACCATATCAAATGAAACTTGGCCAAACCTATTTTTGCAATATACCCAATATATTCAAATTCAAAAATTAGCCAAATGACCATTCTACGCATAGGCCATAGAATAAATTTTGGTATAATCCATGGTGAATTTGGTCAAGCCCTATTCATATCAACTTGATACCTTCCTAATAGGTCAAGTGGACCCAATAGAGAGTGGTGCACCCAACCAGGTTTGGGTCACCTAAATGGACCCAAGGCCAAAACCCACCCAGCAAAATTGGACCCAAAACCTCCTCCACTTGATTTGAAGCACATGGGAGGTTACCAATCCACTCAAGAGCTCAAACCAACTATGTGCCAACTCCAAACAGATCAAACAACCCTTTTCATATGGTCAATTAGATCAAAATGACAAGCTACGTGTCGACCGTCCGATTGTCATAGGGATATACTCCCACTAATTCCATCTGAATTGAAGATCCTTATTGTCAATTGAGCCCTAGAGAGTGTTAAGAGCCCTTAGAGAGCATTCCTAAGTTTTCTAAGAGGGATTTGAATCTTGCCTTTCTTGGCTTTCTTCCTTAAAAAATAGGGGATCTCATCTCAATTCCCAACTTCTTCCATACTCAAATTCACTTCAAGTGCCTTTGCACACTCGTGGGATCAAATCGAAGTGCACCCAAGCTCTCATTTAAGTTCCCAAAGCAAGGAGGAGTTGAATTCAATCAAAGCTGCAAGCAAGCGGAAGAGGTGTTGGTCCATAGAGAGATCTACTCAACCCCAAGGTTTGAAACTTTCAACAGGGATTCATCTCTACTAAACGAAGCTACCTCATCGAGCTTGAGTGCTGGTGATCACCTCTGGTGAGGTATGGAATTTTCTGACCACTTAACTTAGGAGGTGTTGGTCCTTTGTGAAAGAAATTGTTATAGCATGCGAATTCCACCGTTGGATAGGCTTGTCATTAGCTTAAGATGATGTGGGTAAAGTTTTACTCCAATTTGAGCTTAATTGAGCTCGGATCTTCCCTTAGATCATGGACAATCCCCATTGATCCTCAGGGAAGAACAGGGAGAATACTGGCCGTCCATCCATGCATTTTGGATGGATAGCCAAGATTAAATGCACATTTTATAAATCCTTTATCCCTTTTAAAACCATGGGATGATCTCGCCGATCCTCGATCGAACGAGGATCAAACCGCATCCATCACCGATACGCTTTAAGTGGATGGCTCATATGCCCCGTAAGCATCGACTCGTGTCGCATGTCATGCGAACTGAGGGATTAGTATTTAATTAATTTTAATTAATTTCCTAAGCTTCAAAAAATTCATATCTCTCTCAATAAAATTTAGAAAAATATGAGGTAAATTTTTATGGAAAGATAATTCAACCTAGAATATTCTAAAAATGATTTCAATAGATTTTAAATTATACTTCTCTCTGATTTTAAGTTTTAATAAATATATTAATTTTATGATTACTCTTTAATTAATCCTCTCATTAATCCCAAACTTTTTGGGTATGTTTTAGGGGATGACCTCTGCCTCCCCTAATTTTCTTAAGATTTATTGAAGACTTAATTTAGAGAATTACAATTGCATTTCCTAATTACTCCCTTAATATAATTAAGGATAATTAAAGGTGTGATTAGTATTTTTAATCCCTTGTTAGAGTTGATTAAGGTCAGATCCAGTGAATAGGAGGCTTAACAAATAATTTTAGAGTATTTCCCCAAAGCTATTCCGTAAACCCCTTTTTCTTTCCTTAATCCTTTATTAATTAAGAGTTAATTCATTAATTATCCCTTAATTAATTTCTAAAAATTCTAAAACTTTCTAGAACTTAATTAATCTACTTTGAGTAGATGCTTAGGTGTTCAAGAGCTTAAGTTCAATTAAGGAAATCAAAACTCAACTCACATGTGTGAGAGGTATTTTTGAAATTACTTAAGTTAAATCCCTTAGCTTAATTAATCATTAATCATGAGACAAATTGCATTAGTCCTTTTCCTTCCTAGGTGCATTACAAATTTAAATTCCTTGTGAGATTTTTTGTCATCTCATCGGCTCATAATTAGTTGGTTTACAATGCTAAGGTGGTGTAGGTAAGGGTTAATTAACTTACTTAATTCATACCTTAACCTAATCAAAATCTAAAAATGAATCTAATCACCTAAAAATTAAACAAAAATATCAAACATATGTGGGAATGGGTTAGAAATAGCAAACTCAACTCACATTTTCAAAATTAAATCAAATTTAAAATCAAACAAAAATCACATTAAATGAACTTTGGTTTACTTTAAGCTTTCTTATTTCATAAGATTGTCTTTAGGATTTAATTAAAGTGAATGTGTTTGCATGCTTTCATTGCTTTAATTCTTCCCCAACATGCTAAATATGTGTGTCATGTGATTTCATGTATTCATACTTTTCAAAATTCAAATTTAAAATGAAAATATTTACTTTATGTCAAATTTGCATGTGTTGGCTAAAATAGAAATATGAGTGGTATTATCATTATTAAATTCAAATTATTTTTGAATAATATGAATCAATTATTAAAACTGAAAGTGTTTTACTTATATCTTAATTATAAGCTTGCATGTGAGTAAGATATAAGGATGTGTTTAGTATAGATTTTTCTTCTTCTCTCTTTTAGCATTATTTTGAATAGGATTTGGTAAGATGTATGATTCATTTGAAAAGAACCTAATACTTTCCTAAATCTATCTCCTATGCATTCCTATGCTATTACACTTCCACATATAAATTGCATAAACAAAAATAATCAATTAATATAAAATTTTGCATTCATTATTTTCTATTCATTTCTTTTGTGCATATGTTTGTATTTAGGCAAAGTGGTATATTAGTCTGGACAACCCCAGGGTTATGAGGCTTTAAGCAGCCCCAAGTAGGTCTTATACCTTACACTTCTAGTTAACAATGGTGCCGTACTCACTTATGCCTTTCATACTTTCATGTGTGCATGTGAAAATTGGATAAGAAATCCCTTTTCTACTTAAGAAAAGTCATGCATCATAAACTTTCAAATTTTCTTAAATGAATTACTTAGCATGCATCATAAATGTTTGCTTAATGAGCTTCATGTTCAATCCGATCAATTTTGATGATAACAAACGAATGCTTGGATGTTCTAATGAATATTTTTATGTGTTTCAGATATATCAATTGCTAATTACATATCCAATACATCTCACAATATATTTGAGGAAATTGCAAGAGTAGAAGAATGAAAGATAGATCAAAATAGATAATGTGAAGCTCAAGATACAATATTTTAGGTTATATGCATTTATAACTATCTTAGAAATTCATATGAGTTCATTGACATGAATCAATTTGCTCACAACTTAACATATTATTTTAATGAGGTTAATTTATATAAATCTCTATCTAATTAACATTCAATTATATGTTACATATATAGCATTTGATTTGTCAAAATAATAAATGATAATAAATTATGACTATTAAGTGTAATTATTTTATTTACTTAATATAATTAAATATTTTAATTTAATTTGAAGGTTATATGATAACTAATATATGTATGATTATATATAAATTATATCATAATATTTAAATATCATATTTCAAAATTAACAAAAATATGTGAAATTTTGTATTTTAGTCAAAGTCATTTTATAATCAAGGAATTCATATGTGGTTTCATCTCCAATGGATTCCTTAGATTTTTTCCTTTAATTTGATAGGTTACATGACCCGCACTTGATTAAAATTGAATTTAATATGACTTTTCAAATATTAGCTGATTTTAATAATGAATGCATGCTACATGCTTTGAATATATTAAGAGCCATATTTGATTATTTTTGACTTGCCCATGTGAATAGCTGAATTTTTGGCTGCTTGAATTTAATATTTATTTAATATAAATTATATTTTTATTGAATATTAAATTATTAAATGATAACATGATGTTAGAATAATATATATTTTTGAAATAATTCAAAATGACCTTCTTGCCTATAAATAGCCCTCATTCTCTTTATAAAAGTATTTCTCATTCAAATTCAAAATCCCTTCAGCAAATCTAAGAGAAAATTTTTTAGATTTTCCTTCCAAGTGTTCTCCAAATATTGCAAGATCAAATCCTTGGTGTGGAAGCTTCAACATCTTCAACTAAGCAAGCTTTCTCAAATTACTTGAGTTTATTTTCTTGATCTTAATCCTTTTTTAGTTGTTCATGCTATTTTCACCATCTATTTATTCTTTTCAATTTATATTTTTTGGTGGATTAGTCTTTGGACATTGTTTTTCACATCAAAGTTTCTCAATCATTTTTTTTTGTGAAAAACTCTTGTGATAGTTTGTAAAATCTATTTCAACTTGTTGAAATTTTTAACTTCCTATAAATTCTTTTTTATTTCTTGAAATATTTATTCATTAGTCTTATTTTAAAAGATCATTTATTCTTAGATCTATTTAGAAGTATATTTTAAGCATTTCAAATTAATTTATTGTGCTAAAATTATTTTCATATTTGTTAGATATTTATTTTAATTAAAAGCCTACTAGCCTACTTAGATCTATCATATACTAATTTTATTTAAGTATTTTGTGAGCATTTGCATTAATTGAAAGCATATTTTTGGTTAAAATATAATAAATTATTCATTGCTGAAATTTATTTTATTGTGCAAAAGAATGTTGTGAATTTATTTTGAAATCATTTTTATATTAGTCTATAAATTTTAATAACATAAATATCTTAGTAAGATCACTTTAAGATATTTATTTTATTATTTTTTATCAATATTAAAAGAGCATTTTATCTTGCCAAAATTTTTACGTTGTAAGTGATCATTTATAAGTTGTGAGATCATTTTTTGAATTGGATAGCTTGGCATATTTGTGAGAGATTTATTTTATCAAAATTTATTATTTTATATTTTTATTTTTGTGCTGTAAAATTTATATTAGAGTTGTACTCACCCCTTTGAAGGAGAGTACATATTATTGTAGGGGTTGTACTCGCCCCCTTATAGGAGAGTACTATTTGTAAGCTATTTTGCATTTGGTGGATTCTAAGTCAAGGGTGGCTAGTGGATGTTATTTTGAGTTTACCGAACCATAAAAAAAATTGTGTGCTATTGTCTCTCTTTACTTTATTGTATTTTTTTTGTTGCATTAAGAATTGTATCTTATTATTATAAAATTAATTAATTATAAACTTAAATTTAATATTATATTCACTTTATAGTGACTCACAATAAAGTGTGTTAAATATTCTCATTTGTATGAGATATGCATGACCTTCAGATGCATGTTATATATAGGAATGAAATGAAGTGATGTATATTTTGAAATTTGGTTCATTTTATTTAATATAAAATATCTTTCTTTTTGAATGGGTTTGTTTAAAGTTCATCTAAACTTAGGATAAATTAAAAGACTTAGTCAAAAAATTCACTAAATAAAACTAAAATATGAATCTACTTTAGAAATTACTTAGGTTTGGGAAGGAAAGAGAAGTTCTCTTCTCTTTATCTCTCTTCATAACTTAGTAATTAATTGTAAGATTCATTTGAATATAATCAAAACATGAAATAAAATCAACCTAAAATAATTAAACAACTTAAATGAAACCCTCCTCTAAGTTGAACATACTTCACACTTAAAAAATTCTAACTTAAAGCCATAGTTAAGTGTACCACACAATCCTTTAAAGCACACACATTAAAGTCATGACTTCTATTTTAGTTAGGTAGTATGGTTTGATACTTGCTTTATTTTATGATATATATTTTTAGGATGTTAGATGAATGCTCATAGAATGAATGGTATATCTTAGTCTAACCATTATTTTATGCAAGAGATTATGCTTAAGGGGCGCTATCATAAATAAAAATATAAAATGCTTTTGCTTGTAGGTGCTTATACCCCTAAGCATAATCCAATAGGCCAAGTGAACTTAGTCACCAATATGTGGTATGTTAAGTCCAATATACATGCTTGAGATTTGGTGGTTTGTTTAGCTAACGTTTATTTTGTAAGTGTTAGCTAGATTTACTTTTCCTTTTCATGTAAATTTTGTAATTAGGATTTTAGAATGATTGTTATGAGAATTAGGATGAGCATTGGTCATAAGGCTTTGCCTTATGTACCATGTGAAGCCTTTGGAGCATCCACCTTCTAACCAACCAAAAGAAGGAATCAAAGAAAAAAGAAGAAAATAAGAAGAAAGAAGAAAAGAAGAATGAAGAAATGAAGCTTAAAGACCCCCATAAGAATAAGTTTCTTGCTTAATTATATTTAATTCATTTGTAATCCGGGTTATATAAGGGTAGAGCTCGACTACCAAATTTATTCTTTTCGGGTTTGTGTTGTGGTACTCGACCACAATGGCAACTTATTCTTTTGGACTTAGCTTTGTAAATTGATTGATGATTTATTTAGCTTGTGCATTAAGTGGCATCCTTTTCCTAGTTTATTCCTTACTTTATGTATGACCTAGATGAAGATTATACTCTTATAAAAAAATAAATCTTTTACCAAATTTAATAACTCAAAACTAAAAATAAAGTACTCATAACCTCACATAAAGCTTAGGTTTAAAATCAAGATAAAAGAATTAGCAACCCCTTAGTTGGATGTGTATTTCTTTTATAATATCATGCACAAATATATCTTATTTTACTCTTGATTGAGCCTTTCAGAGAAACTTGGCTTAACTGAGAGCCATAGTGGAAATACACCTCCTCCCTTCTGATTTTGCCAATAACCTTATTTCTCATGCATTAGACATATGAATCCTATTAGCCTGAGTCAAAATGATTGTCCAAAAATAAAAATAAATTGAAATTTGAATTGCATTAGAATTAGGTCATTTGAAGCATGCCTTTTACATGATCTAGTCTCTTTAAGGAGTGAGTTTAAGGACTTAGTCTCTTTCTAAATAAATAATAGCATAGCTATCTTTCATACAACATATGACTTGCTTACATGAATTTAAAATCTTAGAAGAGTTAATACGACCACCCAATGCGTAGAAGTCCAAGTAATAGTGTCTCTTGTGAGGCAAACCAAATACTCATTTTCACTTAGATTTAGGTTATATTTTGGCCCTCCAAAGCTCCCTAGATTTAGATTTTGATGTCTCTCCTGTGGGCTAAGCATAAATCCTCACCTCTTAGGTATTTCCACATTATGTTATAAAATTATGCTCAGCATTCTAATGAAAATTCAACTCAAATAAATTAAATCAATTTCAAAATATAAAGCTCAATCATAAGATAGTTTGAGATGCTCACTAGTTTCCTAGCATCGGCATCTCCTACTTATCTCTATTTGGCTGATAAATCTCTGATCAATCTCATTTGATCTTCAAAAAATGAACCAATCGATTGATATTTCTTTTTTTATTGAAATATTTAGAGATGATGATCATTTACCTATATCGAGTTTTAAGGAATCCCATTGGGATGTAATTACCTAAGGGCTTGTTAGGGAACTTAACGAACTTGATTTAAAATAAACCCTATTTTGCTTTTCCATGTAAAGTATGGGAAGAATCTCTGGTACATCTCGAAGATCAACGTCCTTAGGAGTCCTTATTTTGGTGATTATGTCTATTGTAGGGTAGTGATTTCTATCTTTCGAGATAATACACTCCTGCATCATCACCCTAATAAGTACATCTACTTTAGATGGCCCTACCAAGGCAATTTTCATTCCCTGTTCTTTTCATTTATATTCTTCTTTCCACCGAAAAAGAAAGGAAGAAATAGATGATGATGAAGAGGACACGTGAGGGAATGTTAGAAATTTCCACCACAAGTTTACTTATATACTATCTCAAAAGAGGGACAACAAATAGAATTTTTTAGAATGCAAATCCCTAAAACTTTCTTATGCCACTAAAAGGTATGCTAACTTTATTTTTTTATTAATAATTTTTTAAAATTATTTAAAGATAGTTTTATTTTTATTAACGATATTTTTTGAAATAGAAAAATATTATTTAGTTGATTAAGTATGCCACCAAGTTTCTCACCATAGAATTAAGATATCATTGGATTATCGATGGCACATAACCTCAAATACAACAAGAGTTTTTTTAATTATTGATATGGATCTCAAAATATGACTAATCAAAGCACAAATCTTGATATCGAAAGCGATATGATTTTGAGTCAAAACCGAAGATCAAGCACTTAAAATATCATGGAATCTTTGGGACATCAATTAAATCCCAAAACAGCTCTCAAATATGGAGTATTTATAGTCAAATCGAAGTGCCTAATGCATCTAACGAGCCTAAGATCTCAATGACTTCATTTGGGCATCCAAATGCTCAAAATACATCAAATGATCAAGGATTCATCCCGAGCCGTCCGACGAGGGAGTGGTACGGGCTTTACATGAATTTACAAGAATACCCTCCTCCCATCTATAAATAGACCTTCATTCCTCACATGGAGGGGAGGCTGAAGAACAAATGGAGCCAAGTAAGAGGAATAAACAAGTGAAGAAGAGGAGCCACCGCCGAAATCCAACACCACCGGCCGGAGATTAAACCAAGCAAGGAAGAAGAGGAAGAGTCCAAGCAAGGAAGAAGAGGAAGAGCCCAGCAAGGAAGAAGAAGAAGAGTCCAAGCAAGGAAGAAAAGGAAGAGTCAGCAGGAAGAAGAGGAAAAGCCCAAGTGAGGAGGAAGAGAGAGCTCAAGCTTGAAGATCCTCCAAGATCGCACCCCAAGCAAGATTGCACTCTGCTCTACCCATCAACCATCGCCACCACCAGTCACTAATTGTACCAGATAAGTTACCCCAAGATCTCCACCATCAATAAATTACAACCCGATCATTGTTACGGTTTTATTCCTCTCATATGCATGTAATCATCGGAAGATTTTGTACTCAAACAGATACAGTGGAAGCTTTTATAGCTGGTTTTCCCCTTTTCGAGGTTTTCCACGCTTAAAATTTTGAGTGTCTCTTGTTCTTTTAATTACCTGTGTGTTGGACTTCACAACAAGGCTAGGCGTAAACTTTCACTATACATGACGGTTTTCTAGCACGCATCATGCCGTGGATGTCGATTCCCATTATTTCATCTTGTATGACCAGTTAAATAAGATCAAAACCACCATCGAGGTGGAGCATTTCAAGCTTTTAAAGAACGCGAAGAATGAAGATTCATCAAACTTGTTCCTTCGATTCTCAGGAAGTGGGGCAACTTAATCTCAAAAAAATAAGCAAGTCAGAACACCAACGAAAAGGCAAAGATCATAGTCAACTCGCTAAGCATAAACTATTCGACCTCTTCCATACAACGCCATCTAAGAAACACCGACTAACAACCTGGATAGTCAAACGCCCTTGGTGGATTCCCGCACTCTTCCATACGTTAACGCATCGTAAACACTGAAACAACCGGAAAGGTCAAAACGCTTGGTGGACTTCACATCTTAGACACACGTCATCGAGCAAGCTCGACAAACAACCCAGAAAGGTCAAACGCTTTGGACTTCTGCGATCTCTTCCAGACGCATTATGTCATCGAGCAAAAGCTCACAAACAACCCGAAAGGTCAAACGCCTTGGTGGATCTATATCTTCCATACGCAGCAACATCGAGCAAAGCTCGACAAACAACCGAAAGGTCAAACTTGTTACTCAAGATAAAGTTAATGTCATGATAACACCGACAAACAACCTTCAAAAATCTCAGTTTCACCACCGACTACCATCGGGTCTTACCGAAATCGCCGGCATCTGCTTATCACATTGTCGCTGGCCATTCAATGATACCATTCTAATTGCTGACATGCCGTGCTGTTCGCCATCATTATCGCTATAACCTCATTCTCGCTGCTGACTACTGCCGCTACATCGCTGCAGCGCTGAATCCTTTCGCATCACTAATTAATTTTGTGATTATCCTCGCTATTACCATCTTTGCCACTCTATCTCTGCCATGTTCTCGTATTAACTCGCTTTCACCATTAAGTGGCCATCACGCTGACTAATATCGCATCAGCTGTTGATTATTGCTGCCGCTACTGACAACCGCTTGGCCGCTAACTCAATTTCATCACAAAAGTCGCCGCTTTACCATCGCCGAATCTGCCGGTCATCACCATTTGCTTCATCGCTGCCGCCATCGTGGCAATCTTAGCATCACCATTGTCGGTATATATGCCATCGCCACCTGACTACCTCGAGATTCATTCAACCTTCCATACGGTTAATGTCACATAAAACTCGACAAACAACCCAAAAGGTTAAACGCCTTGGTGGACATCAGGCCTCTTCCATACAACGTCATCGAGCAAAAGCTCGACAAACAACCCAGAAAGGTCAAACGCCTTGGTGGACATCACGGCTCTTCCATACGCATCATCGAGCAAAAGCTCGACAAACAACCAGATAGGTCAAAACTTTGGTGGACTTCACGACCTCTTCCATACGTTAATCAGTCATACGACAAACAACCCGGATGGGTCAAATCTCGCATAATTCAACTCTTCCATACGGTTAACGCATCGAGTCACACAAAACAACAACCTGGATGGGTCAAAATCCTCGGGATTTAATTCAACCTCTTCATACGGTTAACGCATCGAAAAAAACTGACTAACAACCCGGAAAGGTCAAAAGGTCCTTGGTGGACTTCGCGCCTCTTCCATACGGTTAATGTCATCGAGCAAAAACTCGACAAACAACTCGGAAAGGTCAAAGGTCCTTGGTGGACTTCCCACTCTTCCATACAGTTGCGTCACGAATAATATTCAACAACCTGAAAGGTCAAAACTTTGTACCACTCTACACGCACGTCATCTAAACCCGACAAACAACTCGATGGGTCAAAATCCTCGGATTCAATTATATCCATGCAAGTTTAACAACATCAATTATCAACTGATAAAGCGCTGGCAATCGCGGTCACCACTATCGTCGCCGGTATCACCGGTCACGATATGCACGGCCACTGCTTGCCGGTATTGCATCCACCATAGTCGTACTATCAACTACCTTGCCGGCTATGGCCGCTGCCACTTACCACGACCACCATCGCAATCAGGTATCAATTATTTCGGTCCGCTGCTTACTACTGCCGCGGTCACCGAAACTATCGTAATCGCCATTATCACCATTATTCCGCCATTGGCTGACCATCACTGCCGCTCGCTTGAAAACGCCCGGGACTTCATCTTCTTCCATACGGCAGTTATGCAAATTCGAATAAACAACTCAGAAAGGTCAAACGCCCTGGTGGACTCCGCTGCCCTTCCATACGTTAATGTCATCGAGCAAAAACTCGACAAACAAAGGGTCAAAAGGTCCTGGTGAACTTCACGCCTCTCTTCCATACGTGATTAGCCGTCATAATATTCACCAATAACCTGTGAAAGGTCAAAACTTTGTCCCGCCCACAAGTTAACGCCATCGGTAACACTCGACAAACAACTGATAGGTCAAAATCCTCCGGATTCAATTGACTCTTCCATAGTGTTAACGCCATCGGTAACACTCGACAAATAACCTTGACGTCAAAGCCGATTCAATGACCTCTTCCATAGTTAACGCCATCGTCACACTCGACAAACAACCTGACGGTCAAAGATCTCGCCGATTAATTTCTTCCATACGAACGCCATCGAGCACACTGACAAACAACCCTGATAGGTCAAAATCCTCGCCGATTCGACTACCTTCCATATTAACGCCATCGTAACACTCGACAAATAACCTGACGGGTCAAAATCCTCATTCAATTGACCTCTTCCATAGTAACGCCATCGTCAAACGACAAACAACTGACGGGTCAAAGATCTGCAATTGACCTCTTCCATAGTTAACGCCATCTAACACTGACAAACAACCTCGATAGGTCAAAATCCTCGGATTCAATCGACTCTTCCATACGTGTTAACGCCATCGTAACACTGACAAATAACTGACGGTCAAAATCCTCGCCGGATTCTTTCGATTCTTCCATACGCACGCATCGTCACACCGACAAACAACCTCGACGGTCAAAGATCTCCCGATTCAATTCACTCTTCCATAGTTAACGCCATCGGTAACACTGACAAATAACTCGACGGTCAAAATCCTCACAATTGACCTCTTCCATACGTTAACGCTATCGGTCACATCGACAAACAACCTCGACGGGTCAAAGATCAATTCAATTCGACTCTTCCATACTGTTAACGCCATCGAAGTCACACTGACAAACAACCCTGGATAGTCAAAGATCCCGCTTCAACCACTGCCGATCGCCGCCGCCGATCTTACGGCCGAACCATGCCGCCGGTACTACTCAATCCTGACGATCCGACGGGACTGAAACCGGACAGGTTGAAACGGAATCAGGACGCATCGGCCTTGATCGCTTCCTAACCCGACGATCCGACGAGGAAATCGACGAGGCCGGAAACCGGAACACGACGTATACCGTGGCCTTGATCGCTTCCTAACCCGGACGGCGGGTCGAACCGAACCACGATAATACCGGGCCTTGATCGCCTCTAACGGACCTGACGCGGTAACCGGAACCACGACGATACCGGCCTTGATCGCTTCCTAACCCGACGGCCCGACGTCCGAAACCGGAATCACGACGATACCGTGGCCTTGATCGCTCCTAACCCGGACGGTCCGACGGGTCTAATCGGAACCACGACGATACCGTGGCCTTGATCGCCTCTAACCGACGGTCCGACGGTGAACCGAACCACGACGTATACTGGCCTGATCGCCTTCCTAACCCGGACGGTCCGACGTGGTCGAAACCGAACCACGACGATACCGCGGCCTTTGATCGCTTCTAACCCGGACGGTCCGACGGGTCGGAAACCGAACCACGACGATACCGCGGCCTTGATCGCTTCCTAACCCGGACGGTCCACGTGGCCGGTAAACCGAACCACGACGATACCGGGCCTTGATCACTTCCTAACCCCGGACGGTCCGACGTGGTCGAACCGGAACCACGACGATACCGCGGCCTTGATCTCCTAACCCGGACGGTCGACGAGTCGGAACCGAACCACGACGATGGCTTGATCGCTTCCTAACCCGGACGGTTCGACGGGGTCGAACCGGAACCACGACGATACCGTTTTGATCGCCTTTAACCCGGACGGTCACCAAAACCGAATAAACGATACCGGCCTTGATCGCCCTAACCCGGACGGTCTCGAACCGAACCACGACGATACCGGCCTTGATCGCCTCCTGATCGCCTCAACGCTTTGACGCTTCTTGATTGCCTCCAAAGGACCTCACTCAAGAAGAAAGGGAGAGGGAAAGGTGTGCCTCTCCTCTAACCCTGGGGGTATTCCCAGGGCAAAAGGGTAAAATCTCTCAAAACGGATCAAAACGGATCAAACGGCTCAAAACGGCTAAAATGGTTCAAAATCCGACAAAAACGGCTCAAAATCAAAACCCTCAAAACGGCTCAAAACGGGCGGCCAGATGTAGGCTGGACGAAGGCTACAAGCAGACGCTGGCCGGCCCTCCTACCCTGTCGTCGGAGGGCTGACCCGACCTGCTCTGACCAACCTGACGGCTGACCCGAACAAACCCGGACGACCGGCTGAATCTTCGGATCGCTGACGCGCTACAAGACATCCCAGAGCTTGCGCCGACATCGCTAACGCGGTGACGGCGCTTAAGGCCAGAGGCAACGGGCGCCGACAGCCATGATGCCCCAGTCCCCTAAACGCTCAAAAACTTCGGAGTATCCAAATAGCTCCATAACCTCAAAATCTCCAACGGCTACATCTTCTTCCATAATCATAATTTGTATTTTATGATAATTTATTCTCAAAATGTACGATTCATTCAGACGCTTAGTTGAAGAATTCGTTATTTTCGAAAGCATTTACATATATTTTGGATGATTAAGCTAATGTCATCCAAAAATAGCAAATCGATATGATCTTAAAAATATGACTAATCAAAGCACAAATCTTGATGTCGTTTTTTGAGTCAAAACCGATCGAGATCAAGCACTTAAAATATCATTGGAATCTTTGGGACATCAATTAAATCCCAAAACATTCTCAAATATGGAGTATTTATAGTCAAATCGAAGGCTCGGGATCTAACGAGCCTAAGATCTCATAATTCGACTTCATTTGGGCATCCAAATGCTCAAAATACATCAAATGATCAAGGATTCATCCCGCCGTCCGATCGAGGGGAGGGTATGCTTTACATGAATTTAGAATACCCCTCCTCCCATCTATAAATAGACCTTCATTCCTCACATGGAGGAGGCTCAAGAACAATGAGCCAAGTGAAGAGTGAACAAACAAGTGAAAGAGGAGATCCAGTCAAATCACCACCGTGCCACCGCCAGCCGATCCTGCCACACCAAGCAAGGAAGAAGAGGAAGAGTCCAAGCAAGGAAGAAGAGGAAGAGCCCAGCAAGGAAGAAGAAGAAGAGTCCAAGCAAGGAAGAAAAGGAAGAGTCCGAAGGGAAGAAAAAGCCCAAGTGAGGAGGAAGAGAGAGCTAAGCTTGAAGATCCTCCAAGCAAGATCGCACTCAAGATTGCACTCGCTCGGCCATCAACCATCGCCACCGCCACGCCGTCACTAATTGTACACTCAGATTCGCAAGTTACGATCTCCACCATCAATATACAACCTCGATCATTGTTACATTGTTATTCCTCTCTCATATGCAATTTCAGAATCTTATCGTGAAGATTTTGTACCAAACGATACATAGTGGAAGCTTTTATCGGCTAGCCCCGTGATTTTTCCCTCTTTCGAGGTTTTCCATGCTATTCTGTTCTTGTCGCTTTAATTACCTGTGTGTGTCTGACTTCACACAAGGCTAAGCAAACTTTCACCTCAAGGATCGGTTTTCAGCATGCAACAATTATAGACATTCTCTTTAAGAAATATTATAATTTATTAATTTTAAAAGCTAG
Source organism: Cymbidium sinense (assembly GCA_021442155.1). Taxonomy (NCBI): domain Eukaryota; kingdom Viridiplantae; phylum Streptophyta; class Magnoliopsida; order Asparagales; family Orchidaceae; genus Cymbidium; species Cymbidium sinense. The sequence continues at coordinate 138,005,060 of CM038215.1, read as the reverse complement.
ATATTCAATTTAAAAAAAAGGTCTTCTAGATTTATACAACGCTATATGTAACTACTTGTTATGCAACGCAATTTTATATAAATACAATCTATTATAGATTATTTGAGATGTATGAAAATGAAAATTTTATTGTTGATACAAAATGAATGTCTATATCGACTAGTGTATCACATAATACTATTGATGTCACTATTACTCAATCTCACTTGTAGTATGTAGCTCTCTTTCGTGATCATATTGCAAGAGAATTATGGAGTCATACAAATAATTGAGTTTATGAATTAATTATCTTATTTTATTTATCTAGATGTTGAGAGTTCTCAAACTATTATACTAATATAATAAGGGACTTTTTATATTGATTTTATGAAATATTACATCTTTATTTTCTAATTTAATTAATGATTATTTTATTTATTTGTATTATTGAATATATTAATTTATTAAAGATTGGTTTAAATTTTATGATAATAGTGAATTTTTTTGTTGCTCAATCTTATTTTAGAGTGTAATAATCAACCTTATCATTATATTTTCTAATTAAAAATTTTGAAAAATGATAAAATCAAACATATTTTTTATTTTCTATTTTTAAAAATAAAAAAGTATAAGAATACCAAACACGTTTTTATTTTTTTGCTAAAACAAAAATGAAACAAAAACAAAAAAAATTGAAAATGAAAAAAAAAAGGAAAGTGATCTCAAACAGCCCCTAAATAGTGAGATTGCAAAAAATTGAACATTGAGATTGCAAACCAAATCAAAATGATCAAATAACATCGATTTAATTTGAACTGGCTAGCGCACTCCCCCTAGTAATCATAATACATATTTTTATAAATTTTACTTCCTTCCACTCCTAGATAAGGAGAAGTTTTCCTTAAACCCTATGTGTTTAAGTTTATATATATTTTATTAATGGAGAAAAATTATTGAAGAAAGTCCTAAAAATTCCGTGCTACCAAAATAAGTATGATTATTATAAATTATTTTCTTAGTTAATCTCTCGAATATTTTTTTCTCTTTCTATAAAAAACATCAAGTACTTTTTCATGGTAACATGTGAACATCTTTATTAAAATCTTTTGACTATTTTAATGTAAATACATTTATTCATTTATTCTTTTATTCTCATTGTATTTATAAAAATAATACGGGGATAATAGAATAAAGAGATAAACATAATAGTTTAATAAGGTGTGTTTGTTAATGTCATCAATAGAAATCTAATTATTGAGGGTGAGATAATACCAAAAACCTAAGAGAATATTAAGGGCCTCTTACACAAAAGAATCAAATGCTCTCTAAGACATGGTGCTTCTATATAAGGATTATTATTCATGAACCTTATGTATCATTATATCAATTGGTATTAATGCTAATGGTGCATTGTGTTGATGAAGAGAGGTTATAGATAATTACACCGATCTTCGCACTCTAATATTTTATACAAAAAAAGAATAATTATTGCGTCGAACCATAAAAGAGAATAATAACTAGTTTTGTCACCTAAGTGACTTTTCAAATATCTAATGGTCATATTGACTAAGATGTTCAATCAAAAAGCTTCAACGATAAATATTGTTTTAATTATCATCTAATCATGTCAATATGACAAAGAAGGTAAGCAATTGAAAATAATATTTTTAATGATGTATAAATTTTCTTATTTAAAGTTTTATGAAGAAATTTTTTATTTATATGGATTAAGATAATCTTAAATCAAATTGCATAACAAATTTTCACACTAATTCTACATATAAGATAGTAAATTAAGTTGTACTAAAAGTTTTACTGTTGATATGACCAAAATTTACTACAAGACAATCTGATGAAAACAATCGATTAATCAGACTAATCGAGATCAGCTTATTATCAATCGAATTCTTAAAACATGTTTATAACCGAAAATCTTGAGATCTAACAGCCAAGATCTCGTAATTGACTTCGCATTCAAATACAAAAATACATCGATGATCAAAGAATCATTTTGAGCTGGATGGAGTGGAGTTCGAAGTTTTGCATGTAGTTATAAAACACTCCTCCACCTATAACTGCCATTCTTCACAATCAAGCAAGAGAGAGAGAGACAAAGCTCTTCAAGCATAATCGTAATACATTGCCGCCGACCATTGTCAACCAGCCGCCGCCACCGAGCACTATCGATCCTCGCCGTTATCAATCTGTCGCCACCATCATGACGACCTTAATCGCCGCCGTTGATCCTCGCTGTCACCATCATCTCGCTACTACCAAGAATCTAAATCAACGCGACTATATGATTGTTGCCGACTGGATTCACATTGTCCATTCTTATATACAATCAGAATCCCATATCGAGAAAACTTTGTACTTCAAAACAAATACATAGATGATTTTTTCTAAATGTGATTTTTTTATTTAAGGTTTTTCCAAGTAAAAATTTCTGGAGTTTTCTTGTTTACTCTTTAAATACATGTGTGTATACTAGATTTCACAATAAGGCTAAAACGTAAACTCTCACTCTACCATAACTAGTTTTCTAGCACGCAACAACTGTGAAAATGATAAACTAAAAGTTGTTAGGCATGAAAATTTTGACCTTTATAAGGAACAAACATTAGGAGGTCTAGGGACTTTCTTAGAATGATTCGTTAGAATATAAATATTAGTTTGTTAATCTTATTTGTGACTCCTCATTGCATTTTTGAGTATAAATCATAACACAAAAGAATGAAGTTCTTGATATCATTCTTAAATAGAAGTGATATATCTCTCTAAAATTTCTAAATCAAGCATGGATTTCAAGTTAAAGCACATATTCAATCAAATTAAATGACCGAGAAGTCCAATAACATTAAAACCGGGTCAAATCGAGCTCAAATAAGCTCAAGGTTTGCTCAAAGTTACATATGAAACTTTGAGACATTGAGGATGATCAAATGACTTCCAAATTTGATATGATTATACGAATCGAAGCATTCAACACTAATCCAACGAGCCCAAGATCACTCAAATTGAAGATCGTAGATGGTTAAATCAAGAAAAAACTATCATGATCAAATGAATCATATGAATCCTGAGGAGTGTTTTGAGATTTTGGCTATAATGACCAAAATGCCCCTCTCAGAATCTTATAAATAGGACCCCATTCTTATCATGAGGGGAGGGAGGAGCTAGAAGTTTGAAGTTCATCTTCACCACCGTGTCGCCATCTTTTATCATTGTAGACCGCCACAAACAACCTATAAATTTAACTATCGTCATATTTATAGTCATCATTGATGCCACCAACAACCATTACTAAACATTGCATAAATGTGTAATGACATGGAATTCTATGTCGACATTTATACATACAACCTTGTAATCCTTTATCTGTTTAAACTTTGTACTAATATATATATAGTGATAAAGTCCCATGATTTTCCCCATAGGGATTTTCCACGTGTCTTGTCGCTTGCTTTTCAACTATCTAGTATGCTCGGATTTTAATCGCATATTTATTCTAAGAATTTTGCATGCAACAAGAAGTTAATTATTATGAGAAATCATAGAGAAAAAAGAATTAGCTTTTTGAAATCCAAAGACATAAATTATATTTAAAGAGTGAACAAGAAAATTCTAGAATTTTACGCGGAAAAACTAAAAGAGGAAAACGGGCTCCAGAAAAAATCTTCTACCATATCTAGTACAAATTGATAACGGATTACGGATTGCATATGAGAAGAGAACAACAACTATGTAGTCACTCGTGGTACGTTGCTAGTGTATGATGATGGTGAAAAAGACATCGACGACGATGAAGGTCACGATGGAGACCGACGAGATTGACGACGGTGAGGATCCGCGGTCGACGATCATCAATGGTGGTGATTGTGCTTGGAGAATCTTCATTAGAGCTCTCTCTTTCTTGCGCATCCTCATGTAAGAATGAGGTTATTTATATTGGAGAGTGACGTCTGAACGTAAAACAATCACTCCATCTCTGGCCATGATGATTCCCTGATCATATGATGTATTTTGTGTATTTGAATGCTCAAATGAAGTCAATTATGAGATCTTGGGCTCGTTAGATTGCTCATCGAGATGCTCGATTATTATAAACACTAATGTTGAGAGCTATTTAGGATTTAACAATATCTTTCCAATGATGTTTAAGTGCTTGATCTCACTAGTTTCAACTTGATTTTGCTTTAACATCAAGATTTTATAGTAGAATTTTCGTGGTCATATCAATTATAAAAAAACCAAATAAATAAGAGTAACACTTAAATATGATAATAAAAAGAATTAAGTGAAATGCATTTAAAAATGTTTTTAAAATGGAGGAATAATCAAAATGGTATAACATAATGAATGAATTGTACATTAATTGATAATGTTCAATGCATGTTATCCCTAAATGAATTTTAGCAGGGCATTTATGATAAAAGCTTTAACATATGCCTTACATATTATTACTAGATTCTTCGTATTAATACTATAAAAAAATATGCAATGGAGGCAAGATATAAAAAACTAATTTTTGATTATGATTAATTACATTTATTCAAGTGTTCCATATCTTTTTACATAAAATAATCAAAATTAGATTTTAGATCTGACATGGTACTTAAAATACTACTAGTCGAAGCACGAATCTTGATTCTAAAGCAAGTCGATCCAAGTTGAAACCGAGATCAAGCACTTAAAATATCGGAAACTCGATGATTAAATCCTAAATAACTCTCAAACATGGAGTGTTTATAGTCAAATCGAGCATCTCGACGAGCCGGATCTAACGAGCCCAAGATTTCATAATTCTGACTTCATTTGAGCATTCAAATAGACAAAATACATCATATTATCAAGGGAATCATCATGAGCCGTCCGATGGAGAGGAGTGGTTCAGATTTTGTATGTATTTACAAAGATGTCACTCTTCCAATCTATAAATAACCCCTCATTCCTCATATGAGGGGAGGCCAAGCAAGTGAGAGGAGAGAGCTCTAAAGCTTGAAAATCCTCCAAGCACAATCATGCCACCACTCGACGGTTGTCAACCACCGCCACCGGCCGCCATCTCGGCCGTTAATCTCCTCTCCACCATCATGATGACCTTCATCGCTTGGTCGCTCCTCCGTTTCACCATCATCTGCTACCACTAGAACTATTACAACTGAACCACTATATACGTTGTTGTCTGATTGAGATCATTTGTCGCCTTTCTCATATACAATTATGTAATCTCGTTATCGAGAAAACTTGTACTCTGAAATAGATATATAGTGGAAGATTTTTACTGGACTATGCCCCGTGGTTTTTTTCCCTCTTTTTGAGATTTTTCACATAAAAATTCTGGAGTTTTCTTGTTCACTCTTGAAATACATGTATGTGTGCTGGATTTCACAACAAGGCTACGGCGTAAACTTTCACTCTACCGCAACTGGTTTTCTAGCACGTAACAGTTTGACACTATTTGTGAGAACTGATTCCCATTATTTCATCTTGTATGATGACCAAGTTTTCCAACAAGATCAAAACCACCATCGAGGTGGAGCATTTCAAACTTTTAAGGAGCGCAAGCGAAGAATGAAGATTAATCAAACTTCATTCCTTCAGATTTTGTCAAAAACTGGGGGCAACTCTTAATCTCAGAAGATCGTCCATGTTAATATGGTAAGCATCTAATCGATTACCATCCCAAGAAACAAGTTAAAGTTGGAGGATATTTTAAAATTGAGAAGAGATACTTTTGCAAATTATGATTTTCCAATCATACTCATGGAAAAACAAACCGCGTTAAGGATCAACTTGTTACAACCACAATGAATGTTTTAATTTGACCTCTTTCATACAAAGTTAACGCCATCAAGCAAAGACTCGACAAACAACCTATGATAGTCAAAGGTCCTGGTGGACCTCTCCCACCTCTTCCATGTTAACGCCATCGACCAAAGACTATGACAAACAACTTAGATATGTCAAAAGGTCCGTGGACTTCCCCTCTTCCACAGTTAACGCCATCTGCAACACTCGAAATAACCTTGATGGGTCAAAATTCTCGCCGGATTCAATTCGCCTCTTCCACAAAAGAAAGTCATCTAACACTCGACAAACAACCTCGAGAAAAAATTCTCAATAATGACCTCTTCCATAGTTAACGCCATCGTAACACTCACAACAACCTCGATGGTCAAAATCCTCGGATTCAATTCAACCTCTTCCACATAGGTTAACATCATCGAGTTAACATCATTGAGCAAACACTCTGACAAACAACCTAGGATAGGTCAAAAGGTCCTTGGTATACTTCCCACAACCTCTTCCATACAAACGCTATCATCGTAACACTCGACAAACAACCTAGATAGTCAAAAGGTCCTTAGTGGACTTCCCACCTCTTCCACACGTTAACGCCATCTAACACTCGACAAACAACCTCGATGGGTCAAAATCCTCGGATTCAATTCAACCTCTTCCACAGTTAACGCCATCGTACACTCGACAAACAACTCGATGGTCAAAATTCTCGGATAATTCAATCTCTTCCACACAAGTTAACATTATCGCAACACTCGATAAACAACTCGGATGGGTAAAATCTCTGGATTCAATTCAACCTTTCATAGTGTTAACGCCATCGTAATACTAAACAACCTGGATGCCAAATCTCGCTGATTCAAAACTCTTCATTACGATAACGCTATCTCGCACTATAAATCCCGATAGGTCAAAATCATCACTGCCGCTTCACTACCGCCAATTCCGCTGTCATCGCTGCTACATTGCTGCCGTTACCACCCTCGACCATCGGCCATCTCCGACGGCTAACATTATCGCTGCTGGTCACTCTCCGCCAACTATCACCGCCATCTTCGACGACAAGCACTATTGCGCCGGCCACTACCGCTGACCATCCGCATCTCACGGTTATTACCATTTTCGCCGGTTCCTACCACATCGACGCGGTTACCACCTACTACTATCGCTACGAGCCGCTATCGCATCTTGTTTGGCCGCTAATCACTGCTCATCGCATCTAGGCTACTACTATCGCTGCTTATCATCCGGCTGATTAATCGCTGCCAGCTTTAACTACTGCTCTCATTTCGCTGCCACTACCCTGCTGGCCACTATCAGGGCCATTACTGGCCGCTGCCGGCCACCGCCACCACTATTGCCGGCATTTTCACCGGTTACCATTTGCCGCTATTATCCGCTGATTATCGACGCTATCGCACTGCTGACTATTGAGCCGCTGCTACCCTGCCGGCTGCTAACCACTATATACCTTCATCGGCTATTACCACCATTCGTTGTTATCCGCTGATCACCGCCGTCATTGCCGCTACCATCATTGCCGCCACCATCGCCGAATGCCTCCGGTTATCGCTTTGATCTCCAACTGACGGTCCGGACAGTAAGCTGATGCTTTCGAGGGAAAATCAGACACGACGCGATGTACCGTGGGCTTTGATCGCCCGCCAACCGGTCGACGAGTCGCTGACACCTCTTTCGAGAGAAAATCAGACACGTATGTCCGCTGCCTTGATCGCTCAACCCGACGGTCCACGAGTAAAGTTGATGCCTCTTTCGAGAAACCGTAGACACGACGATGTACCGCGCCTTGATCGCCCCAACCCGACGGTCCGACGAGTATATTGACGCTTTCAAGGGAAAATTATGATCGACGTATGTACTGCTTGATCGCTCAACCCGGACGGTCAACGACTTACGCCTCTTTCGAGAAAACTGAGACACATATGTAATCGCAGCCTATCGCTTCCAAACCTGTGACGATCCGACGAGTACAACACGCTCTTTGAGGAAAACCGTAGAAGACGACGATGTACCGCAGTCTTGATTGCCTCAACCGATGGTCCGACGAATGACCGAGGGAAAACCGTAGACACGACTGTACCGCGCCTGATCGCCTAAATAACATTCTTTCAAGAAGAAGAGAAGGTGTCTTCCATGGCCCGGAGGTTTTATAGACCCCTATAGGCAAAAGATAAAGAATCAAAAAATAGCAAACCGCTAAAATCCAAAACCGCTAAAATAAATTATCGCTCGAACCGGCCAACGGTGGAGCTAATCGCTCGCCTGCATGGCCCGCACTACCTGGCTTCGCCTGGCCAAGACTACCGCTTATCAAGGCTCCATTCGCTGACACCGTCCTCGACCCGCGCCGACTCCGCTCACGAATACATGCTTCCCTCGCTCACGGACCGCCCGGCTCCACGCTCAACCTGCCTCGATTTCAAGGCTCCAAGATCCGTTTCCTGGCTCCGACGCTGACTCGCGTGTGCATCGCCGCCATGGTTTCGGCTCGCCACCTCGAACCCGCGTCGAAGCGCTCACGGCAATGAATGCTCATGGCGCTTCATGGAGGCAAGACTGCTGAATCACAAGCTCTCGAAGTGCTCAGATATGGGTCCAGAACTCAAATTCACACCGCGATACCTACACATATCCATACCGCTTTTCGTAGTCATAATCTTGTTCCATGAAGATCTTTCTCTCAAAATGTGTGGTTAATGGACTCTCAAATTTCATTGAAGAATTTATTATTTTCAAGTATTTGACATTATATTTTTGGATGATTGAGATAATGTCATTCAAAAATAGGGGCAACTGACATAGTACTTAAAATACTATTAGTCGAAGCACGAATCTTGATACTAAAAGCAAGCTGATCCAAGTTGAAACTGGTCGAGATCAAGCACTTAAAATATCCTCGAAACTCGGGATGTCAGTTAAATCCCTAAATAACTCTCAAACATGGAGTGTTTATAGTCAAATCGAGCATCTCGACGAACCGGATCTAACGAGCCCAAGATCTCATAATTCTGACTTCATTTGAGCATTCAAATACACAAAATACATCATATGATCAAGGGAATCATCATGAGTCGTCCAATGGAGAGGAGTTGTTCGGATTTTGCATGTATTTACAGAGATGTCACTCTTCTAATCTATAAATAGTCCTTCATTCCTCGTATGAGAGGAGGCCAAGCAAGAGAGAGGAGAGAGTTCTAAAGCTTGAAAATCCTCCAAGCACAATCTGCCACCACTGACGGTTGTCAACCACGCCGCCGCGCCGCCACATCCTGCCGTGCCAATCTTTGCCACCATCATAACGACCTTCATCGCCGCTGGTTGTTCTCGTTGTTCACCATTATCTCGCTACCACTAGAATCGTTATAACTGAACGCACTATATAGTTGTTGTCCGATTTTGGGATTCCATTCTCACCATCTCATATACAATTATGTAATCCGTTATCGAAAACTTGTACTCCAAAATAAATATATAGTGGAAGTTTTTATGCAGTGATTTTTTCCCTCTTTTCGAGGTTTTCCACGTAAAATTCTGAGTTTTCTTGTTCACTCTTTAACATTGTGTGTCATTTCACAAAGAAAGTTAAGGCAAACTTTCACTCTATAACCCATTTTCTAGCATAACAAGATCCAAGAAAATGATTTTCATAGGTTTTTTTTAAAAGAGTTGAGACATTTCATATATGGAATCTTGAATCCAAGAAGATCATATTAAGTTATTATGTTATCCCTAATTAGACTATACTACTAAAACAAATGACCTTAGAGAAAGAGAATCAAAATCCAAACATACTTTAGTAGAGAGAGTTTAAGATTTCTTTTTTAAATATGGAATAAAATATTAATCACCTTGAAGTTACATCTAATAGTAAAAATAAAATATTAGTTAACTTAAAGAAATCATAACAATTACAACAAAAAAAAAAAAAAATTGAGATCAAACAACAACAGAATCTACCATCATTATTAAATCAAAGAATAAATTTCATATAACTATAAAGTACGCATAGAATCACACAGAAAAATCAAGCTATCAAAATAACTAAATCCAAAAAGACAACACACATCAAATTTGAAGCAATGTATTTTGATAGAAGATGAAAATAAAGTATACAAATACAAATGTTCACAAACTTTTAGGACCAATCCCCACTCCATCGTCTGATATGCCAATAAATAGGGAATAAAAAGAAAAAGCTAAAATTGTAATACATTGAAATTAAATTTATTTAGCAAACTACCTATTTAGACTTATTTAATTCAAAATGATCTAAAATACTTATTAGAACTATCTTAAATTATAATACATTGAAATTAAAATTCAAATTTGATCAAAAGACTAATAAACATTAATAAAATATTTAAATCAAATACTATTTTAATCAAGCTTAAATTTAAATTCAATCAAATTTGATTTGAGTGTTAATTCACTATTATGAAAGCTAAAATTAATTTAGTTTACACAATTCACTTGGAAAAAAAAAGGAGGTAGAGATTTATTAACTTTAAGTCATAATTAAATTAATTAAAGTTAGTTATAAATATGATATTTCAAAATCATTTCATCTTTTAGTTTGCCAAGTTAACATCCGTACTGAGCTGTCACCTCCACCAACCGATGCTATCGGCCTTTTCTGTTAGAAACGGACAAATATTAATAACCTAATTTTCTTTTGAAGGGGATTCATTCCGGCTTCGAGAGTTCACGCAATTTTCTCCTGATTCTCATGAGCTGCTGGTCGACGGCTTCTTCTCCATGAAACTCCGGCCCCATACCGATACACCTCCGTCTCTGCCCCACAACAAGCCGAATGAGACTACCATCCGAACTCTCCCTCCCTCCGAAGGCAAGCCTCAGATGACTAAATCTGGCGGATCGAGCACTGTGAAGGGCGACAATGCCTCTGACGCCGTCGCGTTTTCCCTTCCTTCTCCATCTTCTTCTTCAGTACCCCGTTCTCGGATCGCATTTGGATGACGAATGACAGCACCTGCATGATCTTTCCGTTTCGGAAACGAAAGAGAGTTTTGAAAGAAGGAATAGCGTTGGTGGTGGGGAAGGATGGAACTCGTTTCCCCATTCTGTTAGCATACCTGCTTTCCCCAATGCGAACTGTTATTATATGAAGGCTGCTGCGACGATCCCATCCACTGTTTGCCAGGATCCGCACGGCGAACAGTGGTCTAACGCGCAGAGCCAGCGGTTTGGCTTTGGCTATGGCTATCACTACGGATATCCGTCTTTTGTTCGGGATGAGAGTTATTTTTATGAGCCTCCGGGAATGAATCGAAGAGATGAAGCGCTGGTTGCTCCTTCATCTGAGGAACAACGGCAGCCAACGCCGCCGCCGCCGCCTCCTTCTCAGGGGTCTTCTTGGGATTTCCTTAATCCTTTTGATTCGTATGAACAAACGTTTGATGTGTACGCGAAGTCAAGATTTGGGTTGGGTTCAGTTGTGAGCAGTCTTAATTCGAGTGAGGTGAGGGAGCAGGAAGGGATACCTGGTCTGGAAGAAGAGTCCGAACAGGAATATACGAAAGAGTCATGGAAACCGTCGATTTTGCAAGAGAAGAGAGTGGATGATGATGATTCGGATAGGTTTAACTCAAGTGTTGGAAGTTCTGAGGCAGTGGCCGCACCTCATGTGGATGAAAATGGTAGCGCGGTTATGCCAGAGGAGCAGGATGAAAAGAAATTAAGGCTTGGTGGAGGCAATCTGAGGAATAGTGGAGACATCAAGGAGAAAGACGCCAGAAACGAAAGGCAGCGTTTTGAGGAGGTCGCGAACGCTGTAATCATGGAGGACCACGGGCGGAGCCGGGATGGTGTATTGTTCAGAGACCAAAGGATGTTGTAGAAGCTGTGAAAGATATCACGGAGCAGTTTAAATCTGCGGCTTCTTGTGGTGAAGACGTTTCTAGGTTGCTCGAGGTTGGTAAGATAAAGTATCGACAACGGCTTAAAATTTTCAAAGGTGCAAGTATACTGAAAATGAATGAAGCTACATGCATTGATTTTGAGAAGTGTGTCTCCGTGAAGTCTAGCAAGCTTTCGTCAACTTTAGAGCAATTGTACTTGTGGGAGAAGAAACTGTACAAGGAAGTGAGGGATGAAGAGAAGCTGCGGTTGTTTTCTGATAGGGAGTGCACTCGTCTCAAAGCTTTGGATGAGAGGGGAGCTGAGTCCAATAAGATTGATTCTACACGGGCCGCAATAAATAAGCGCATCACAAAAATTAGCATGGCAATCAAATCTGGAGATGCCATTGCAAGAAGGATACGTAAGTTAAGAGACGAACGGTTGCAGCCCCAACTAGTTGAATTAATCCACGGGAATCTGTCTTCCTATCCAAAGGGCAAAGTTTCGAGCTCATGGGTTCTAACAGAGTTAACTCTGTGAGGAGGCGTTTAAAGCCAACCATAGGAGCAAAGAAAAAGAATGCTAGCTGAAGTATTGATCGACCCAACAAGCATCTCAACAGAGCTTCGTTTCTTCTAAATGAAGTCACCTCTTGATCGGAATCCACCGGACATTAGCTTATAATTTAAACGCAGAAGTGGGATCTCATGTTTGATGTAGAAGCGTCATTAGGATCCAACCTTTAGAGCCGCAATTTTACTTTTAATTCTTTCGAGAGATTAGACAAGCAAAGACTATTCATTTTATGTGTTTGAAGTGAATAGTTTTAATTAAGTCGAATGACGTAGTGATTTGATACCTCATGAGATTAACTGGGTCATTTGATTTTTGATTGAATGAACATAATTAATCTAATATTTTATTTATTATTGAATCCAATAGAATATAAAAAAAGAGAGTTAATTAATCTTTAGAATCCCAAACAAAAAAAGAAGAAATAATATATGATAAAAAAAAGTGCAAATTAAATTACCATAAAATTTAAGTAAAAGTTAGTATAAAAAAAGTAATTAAACCAATAATATTATAAATATTTTAATTAATTATAAAAAGTTGTTTGGACATCATTTATGAAAGTAAATTATAAAATTAATTTAATCTTTAATTGTTATATGTTACCTTAAAAGCCAAAAAGAAAATTCAGTTATGTGACATATTCTTAATTATAATTGACTAAGCTTTATTTGATTAGTTATTCACATGAAATTTTTGGAGGAATTTATAACTAATTTAAATCACGTTTTAAATATATGTGACACATAAATTCATATTCAAATAGTTTAAACTAATCAATTAAATAATTAAATCAAATCAAATTGAAATATTAATCATCTCAGATAATCAATAATCAAATTAAGAATTCCTCTTTATGTGTTTAATAACAAAAAAATCCTTAAGAAAATTATGATTAACCCATAAGTATGAAAAAATCATAAAAGTACTTAATTAGATTCTTTAATTTAATTAATCTCTAATCATGAGCCATTTGCATTAGGGCTTTTAGGAGCATTGCAATTTTTTTCTCTCATGTTCATATCATTTGTGGCTCATGATTAAATGATTAATTAAATTAAAGAAGCATAGAAAAGGGTATTAAGTTATTTGATTAATGATCCAATTTAATTAATGCACAAAATCCACCTAATTACCTTTCCTTAAATCAATTATGATTACCAACTTGGGAATGGGATTAAAATAACAAATAATCTTTTCTCTTTAAGTTCAATCTAAAATTAAAATTAATAAGAAGTTTTGGTTTTCCTTAAGTGATTTTATTTAATGTGATTGTCCTTAGAAATTAATTTGATTGAATGGATCACATGTTTATATTTAATTATTCATTTTCAATCATGTTAAATATTGTATGCCATTGATTTCATGCATTCATGTCTTTCAAAAGTAATTAAATCAAATGAAATTTCTTTATGTAAAGCTTGCATGTGTTGGATTAACTTATCATATGTGTAGTTATTATCATTATGAAATCCAAATATATTTTCTAAAAGTTTATAAATGAATAACAATATTTGGAATGTTAGTAGTTATGAATACATATAGAATTTGCATGTGTTCATAGCTTAAGTGTACTAAGTGAAGCTCTCTTTTGAATACATACATATATATATATATATATATATATATATATATATATATATATATATACACACACACACACACACACACATAGGTTTGAATGATAAGTATATACCGGACATCCTGAACACGAGGCTTTAAGTAGCCCCAAGGAGGTCATTTGATTACCTCACTTCCTAGTTAACAAAGGCACATACCCATTTGATTTCATTCATATGTATTTTGATATTAGAATTTGGATAGAGCTTTAATTCATATGCTTAAATAATTCAATCAAATAAAAATATAACTTTGCATGATTCTCTTTCATTTAGTTATTTATACATCTATATGTATCTGAGAAAGCAAGTATATAGTCTAGACATCTCGGGAATACGAGGCTTTAGCTAACCCCAAGGAGGTCATTTGATTACCTCACTTCCCTGGTTAACAATGTCACGTACTTGCTTATATCTTTTATACATACATATATGTATTTAGTTAAGGAATTAAGATCCTCCTTTTCTACTAAAAATGCATGCATTCATATTCATCTAAGTCAAGATATGATATATGTAAATTAGTGCTCTTTTCCTTATTCATGTATGATTTACATAGGTTTGGAATGTTAATAAGTATATAGAGACATCTGAATAGACTTTAAAGGAGGTCATTTGATTATCTCACTTCCACTAATTAAGTAGTTATGTGATTCCATCCTTATGTATTTTGGTATTAGAATTTGATAGAGCTTTTTATTATATGTTTATATAATTCAATGAAAATAAATTCTAAACATACACATTCATTATCATTTAAGTGTGCCAACATATAATGTATGTATAGTTAAATATTATATCATATGTTTGTTATGTGTAGTGGAAAGGAATGGTTTAATATATATCATGAGATAGTAGTTCAATCAAGTTAATCAATATGTCTTTCATATTGAATAGGATCATTTAAGGTGAACATAAACTTAGGATTAATTAAATCATTTAATAAGTTATTCACTAAAGAGAACTAAATCAAAATTAACATGCTTTAGAAAGTAGCTTAAGGTAGGGATGAAAGAGGGCAATCATCTCTTCTCTTTATAATACTTAGTTGCTAAGTGTAATCAAATGAAACAAAAAAAAAATTAAAATGATCAAATCAATTAAACTTCAAGTGAAACCAACCCTTCATGTTAAATTAAACCTTTATATACTTAGAGAACTACAACTCTAATGCCTAGCAAGACATACCACAAAAGTCTTAACACACATTTGAATTAAGTCACTACTTCTAGCTTTATGTTAAGGCGGTGCTTGGTATGATGTATGTTTTATTTTGTGATGTATTATTGTAGACTGGATGTTAGAGTGTATGCTTCGTAGACTGGATGGTAGGTCATGATTAGTTTAATTATATTTTATGCAGGGGATTATGCTTAAGGGTAAAAAAAATAAATATAAATGCTCTCTTTGCAAGTTGCTTAAGCCCCAAGCATAATCCAAGTTAGGGCGGGTGGGCTTAGTTATTCATGTGTAGGGTGCTAAGTCCAAATTATGATATAAGCTAGATTGTATGTATGTTTAACTAATCTCTATTTTGTAGGTGTAGTTAGATTTATTTTTCTTATTTTTAATGTAATTTTATAACAAGAATTATGATTAGTACTATGGGGGATTAGAATGAGCAGTGGTCAGAAGGCTTTATCCTGTGGTGTCTTGTGATACCTTTGAAGTGGAGCAAATCAAATCAAAGGAGAAGGAAGAGACATGAAGACATGAAGAAAAAAGGAGAAATGAAGATATGAAGACCCCCCATAGCATTCATTCATTATAATTATAATTATTCTTTCCTTTTCGGGTTGTATAAGGGTAGAGCTCGACTACCCATCTTTTCTTTTTCGGGTTATGCGGTGCACCGGCTGACCTCTTATTCTTTTGTGTTAGTTTTATAAAATTATTTGATGTTATGTTTATATTGCATTAGAACATGCTTTTCATAGTTTCTTTATGATTGATGTTTGAATGTGTGGCACGGATGTGATTAGACTCTTAGGGTAAAATAAATTTTCTAACCAATTAATCACATGCAACTAAAATTTTCTTTAACTCATAATCTCACCATAAAAGCTTAAGATAAATAAGATAGTTAAAAGATTTAACAACCTTTTAGTGAATATTGTATGTTTCATCATGCATGCATCTTGAATCACTCTTATAAAATGAGGGCCTCCATCCTTACACTAGGGACTTGACATGTGAGAGCAACCCCTACTGATAGAGCTTCACCCTCTTTCTCTCTTAATTTGGCCAACAAATCTACTTCATCATGCATTTAGGAATATAAAAATCATAAAGCTTTTGTTAAAATGAAGTATCAAAATCAAATAAAATTTGAAAAGATTTGTACTTGTAGATTACATCATTACTCATACCACTTATGCTCTAGTCTCTTAGGAAGTGGATTTAAGGATTTTAGTCTATTTCTAAATTAATAACAACTCAACCATCTAACAATTTCATATGACCGGTCCACATGGATTTAAAGCGTAGGAGAAGTTATGATTCTACTCTAGCATTGTAAGCCCAAGAATATGATGGTTTATCCTCTCTTATGGAGGTAAACTATATACTCATCTCTTAGCGTAGGTGCTTTGGCTTATGCCAAAGCTCATTAGGTAGGATCCGAGGTATTTATTTTCTTGTATAAGCATAAATCCTCACTCTTGGGCATTTCAATAACATTGTGTTGGTGAATTATAAATAATCTAATGAAATTTCAACTCAAATAAAATAAATCTCTTTAACTTTAAATATGTAAAGCCCAATTATACGATATATTAGAATGTTCACTAGGCTTCTTAGTATCATGGGCATTCCCTACTCATCCCATTTGGCTTCCAAAATAAGTCTCTCTATTTAATCAATCCCGATTGATTTTTCAAATATAGCCAATCTTTTGATAGTCTTAACCTTAAAATTTTTGGAGACCCTAATTGTAATATCCAATTAGCTTATTTCCTAATTTCCTAATTAATTTTGTTATTAATCCATCGTTACTGTAGCAAACCCACTTTACTTTGCATGCAGCGGTCGGATTAAAGATTTAACGCGTGTATGGTTGGATCTCTCCCGCAGCTTCCTTATTTCATTTCCTCACGGCCGCGGTAATTCCCTCCTTTCTTTTCCTCCGCCGGCTTCACTGGAACGTCACCCTCGCCTTGGCCGGAGTCTGACCTCCCATGGCCGTGACTGTGCTCGAGTTCTGAAACCGACGCCGACTGGACCGGATCTCACCTTCTTGCAGAATACCACCCTTGCCGTCGACTTCATATAGAGCCGTAACCCTTGTAGCCGGCTGAATCGTTATGCGCAGATCGCTTGGCAGAGTTCCATGAATCGATTGCATGAGAGGGTATTTAAAAGGAAATTGGGTAAGTTATGCAATCCATTTACTTTAAGTAATTGACTTAGGTTGTAGAAAATAAAAGGGTAATGTGGGGTTAACCGATTAGGCTAACAGCCAGGTGAAAAGGTTTTTGGGGGGAAAAATTTAAAAATGTTTGGGGAAAAGATAATATGTGTGTGTAGTAGTATGAATGCGTTAATTTTTTCAAACGAGGAATCTTATTAACTTTATGTTAATCTAATCAGGTATTTAGTATTAGCGTTAGTAGATTACGTTGGAGTCTTGCTCCTGTGTTTCGACAAATGATATGAGGAGACATCAATTTCAGGTAAGATTGCAGTTTAAGCTGGTGATACCACCGTGTTAAATGTATTTATGAGTTTCATATATTTAGAAGTATTTATAAGAGTTATTTAATTATAGGTTGTGTACTGAGAAGGAATCGAGGACATCACGACTGACACGAGGTGAGACATAATTTCTAATTTAAATTTAGTTTCTATAATCTTATGTATGCCACTATTTTTACTGATTTTTATAAATGGTATGAATGACATATAGATATTTCTGTCATATTGTATGCAATTACAAATGCTTGTTACTTGACCTATTATAAATTATAAGCCAGTTAGTTCATTTTCTTTATAGCACATGATTTTGTTGGGCATATAGACATGTGTTAAAACATGCATTATTAATTGTTAACATGCAATATTAATTGTTAAATGCGGAATATGATAAATAGAAATGTCGGAAAAATTATAATAGGAAGACTATGTTATAGATATAAATGCGAATAGGCAAAAATTCGGAGATGGTATGAGTATGAGATCTTAGTATCCCTGACTCTGACATTGAGGTTGGAGCCGTTAGGTTGTCCAACTGGTGTCAGGGGGCTGTTAGGTAAGTAGTATGGTTCCGACCCTGCCTTACCTTCAGCTTTAGGCCGACGGTGGACCCTTTTGTTATGAAGTCAAAACCTATGCAATTATAAATGACATTTTTAGGAAAATGATTTGATATAGAACTGAAATTGCTTTCATTAAATAACTAAATAAATAAACAACGACTTCTATGAAATGACAATTTATGGATCTGATAATATACTGACATATTGTTCAATTACATTTCTACTGCATAGTTACCACTTTTACTTTTATGCAAATTTTAAATGTACATGCAACGATTATTTCTAATGCCTTGTTCTGAGCTTACTTTAACATTATTGATCTCACTAAGCTTTAGCTTATGATGCTACCGTTAAAAATTTCAAGAAAAGATGAGGTGAGTAGAAGCTAGTCCGTTTTGTTGATTGTACGGTTTGGGGTGTATAATTTTGGGAAGATTAAAGGCTTTTGGTACAAAACTTTATGCCTTTAGTTGCTCTGTATGTATGTCCAAACTTAAAGATTTTCATGCTTCCAATTTTGTGATATGAATTACTTAGTATATGAATTTTAAAAAATTTGTGTGATGATTTGAATAGATACACATTTCACTTGCTTGTTCCACAATACGGTTGGAGCGTGTGTGGAATCTATGTCAGAGTCATCTATTCTATTACACTTGAATGACCTAGAATAAGGGTAGGGGTCATCGGGGTGTGACACTATTATTTATTTTTCTCGAGTATTCTTAAGGAATTTTCATTCCTTGGATGTAATTAACTATGGAGCCTCCAGGAACTTTCTAACTTGGCTTAAAATAAACCCTATCTTAAGAATTCTCATTCCTTGATATAATTAACTATGGAGGCTTGCCTCCATAGGGAACTTAATGAACCCGACTTAAAATAAATCTTCTATACTTTTTCATGTAAAGTAGAGAAAAAATTTTCATTCCATGTAAAGTAGGGGAAAGATCTCTGATATATTTGAAGCTCATCATGTCTTAAGAGTCCTTATTAGGTGATTAGGTCCATTATAAGGTGGTGATTCCTATCTTACGAGATAATGTACCATTTCTTAATGTCATACCAAATCATTTTAATAAGTACCCCCTAAGATCTGCGTGGTGTCCCACATCTCAAAAATAAACACCACATGGATGGGAGGAGGCCTTGCCCTTTTGGTGAGGTGTTCGACATCGGAAAACTTGAGCTTGAATTCACTCTGGGATTTTGAAATTCACCTAAGAAGCTTTTCAAAGTCTTTATATGAGAATTTGGCCAAATAAAAGGGGGAGGGGGGGTACCCCATTGTCAAAGCGGCCAATTCAATCCCTGTTTTCGCATTTGGTAGCATGCGTCGAAAAGGTCATAGTCAGGCTGAGGTGGCTCGATTTGGTTGGCTAAGAGTTAGGTTGGTGGTTCAAGGTAGTCCCTTATCCCTTGGGTTTGGTTAATGTGGAGAGGTGAGTTAACTCAACTCCTCTTGGTCCATGGTTGACTTAGCTCACTTGGGTTGGGTTAGTCATGTAGGTGATGTGCTATTTTGGGTATAGGATGGCTGCGAAGAAGAAAAGGGAAAGTTGGCTTTCCAATTTGGGTTTGATCCCATGTGGAGAGGTTTATCCAATGGGTAATGGGTTGGATCGGGCTCATTTTAGGTTGGGTTACTTTTGGGCTGACCCAAGGTGAGTCTAGGATGGGTCAAGTCAAATATCATGGGTTTGGGCTTTGTTTGAGTGGGTTTGGCTCAATTTAACCCATGTAGGTCAAATTAGGCTAGGTTGGGTTATATTGACTAATTGGTCAAATTAGGTCAAACCAAGGGTTAGGTTATGTTCAAATGAATATTTGGAGTGTTTTGGTTCAATTTGTTTGAGTCAATTTGGCTTGGATTTGATTTTAGCTCATTTGAGTTCATATGGGTCAAATGGGTGATCAATTTGACAAGACCCAATTAGCTTGGGTTAGGTGTTGGTTTGGGTTTTATTCAAGAATTGAAGATGATTGTTTGTTTTGGCTTGAATTAATTTGGATTTGAATTTGATTTAGACAACTTTGACCATTTAGGTCAATTTGGGCTAAACGGGTCAATTGGGTTTAATTGATCAAATTGGATTCAATTGAGACTTTGGTCATGTTCAACAATTAATTTGGAATGAACTTGAGCCATTGGTTGCAATAAATTTAGGTTAGATCTTGATTTGACCCAATTTAATCTTTTAGGTCAAATTGAGTCAAAGGGCCAATTAGGTTAGGTTTGGCTCAATTGATGGTCAAGTTATGTTCAAGGATTGATCTTAGGTTGATGGAATCATATGTTTCAATTAACTTGGCTTGGGTTGAGATTTGACTAGTTTGGTTAATGTATGTTAAGTGGGTTGACTTGGTCAAATGACCAAGTTGACTTAGTTAGACCCAATTGATGATAATTGATCAATCAAGGATGATCAATAATCATCATAGGAAATTTTGGTAGGTTTGGTACAATCCAATTTCAGTTGGATTGAAATTTGGTTCAAATATGTCAAATTGTTGGTCAAGTGGAATTATTTTATTGAATATTTTTTTGGTTGAGTGAGTTTGGTTGGATTTATATGTGGATTTAGGGTTGATTTATAGCTTTGATTGCAATTGATTTGGGTTTAAATGGGTTTTGACCTATTTGAATATTTCAAGTCAAATGGGTTAAGTTAGGTTTGATTGAATTGATTTTGGTTTAGGTGGTTTGATTATAGATTTCATTTATATTTGCGGTGATGATTGGGAAAATAATTAATTCATGAGAAAATCAATTGAGTTCGATTCGAATTGAAGGAAATTTTGGCTAAGTTCTTGGGATTAAATCACGTGGCTTAGGAAGGATTGATTTGATTTGATTTTGGTTTGGTTGATTTGAAGTTCAATTATGGATTTGGTTTGGATTTGGGATGAATTGAGTTTGGGGTTTGGTATAGCTTAAGAAGGTAAGTATGAATTTAGTTAGCTATAGGCTTGGTAAGTTTCTCTAATCCTAAGGTATACCTTAATCCTATGATTAACCCTTCTAAGTCTCTAGGCTTAGGTTAAGTTTTCACTTAATTGCTAGAAGTATCTTATAACTAAGAAGAATCTAGTGTCTAGAAGACTTCTAAATCTAAGGAGAGTAGATTGAGTCCTCACTCCAAAAATGAGGTCAACACATAATCAAACCTCACTCCACCGATCGATTCTATTTTTTGCATTCAATAACATACCAATGCATATAATAAATTATCATATTATTATTGGTGCAACCTAAATTATTTAGCATTTATATTTATATAAGGAGCTATCAAATTTTATCAAATATATTAAGGATTGACCCTCTTCTTCTCAATTGGTGGCCAAAGATTTTTAATAAGATAATTTTGATTTATGTATATTTTATTAGAAGATGAACTATGTCATTCCCATTCTCCACTTCACCAAAAGTTATATCCAGGCATATTCTAATGTGAAATCTCTTGGTCTTCTAATTAATGAACCATAAAAGAGAATAATAACTGATTTTGTTACTTAAGTGACTCTTTTTAAAATATCTAATGGTCATATTGACTAAGATGTTCAATCAAAAAGCTTTAACAATAAATATTGTTTTAATTATCATCTAATCATGTCAATATTGCAAAGAAGGTAAGAGATTGAAAATAATTTTTTTTAATGATGTATAAATCTTCTTATTTAAAGTTTTATGAAGAATTTTTTTATTTATATGGATTAAGATAATCTTAAATCAAATTGCATAACAAATTTTCACACTAAGTTCTACATATAAGATAGTAAATTAAGTTATACTAAAAGTTTTACTGTGAAAATGATAAACTAAAAGTTGTTAGGCATGAAAATTTTGACTTTTATAAGGAACAAAACATTAGGAGGTTTGGGGACTTTCTTAGAATGATTCTTTAGAAGATAAATATTAGTTTTTTTAATCTTATTTGTGACTTCTCATTGCATTTTTGAGTATAAATCATAACACAAAAGAATGAAGTTCTTGATATCATTCTTAAATAAAAGGTAATTATAAAAAACCAAATAAATAAGAGTAACACTTAAATATGATAATAAAAAAGAATTAAGTGAAATGCATTTAAAAATGCTTTTTTTAAATGAAGGAATAATCAAATATTTTGGCATGCAAGGCATGCCATAACAAAATGGTATAACATAATGAATGAATTGTACATTAATTGATAATGTTCAATGCATGTTATCCCTAAATGAAACTTAGCAAGGCTTTTATGATAAAAGCTTTAACATATGCCTTATATATTATTACTAGATTCTTCTTATTAATTCTAGATAAAATATTCAATGGAGGCATGATATAAAAAACTTATTTTTGTTTATGATTAATTACATTTATTCAAGCATTCCATATATATATATATATATATATATATATATATATATATATATATATATATATTCAAAATTAGATTCCCTCATACCAATCCTACAAGCAAAAAAATATACATATTTCAATGAGGTGAAGACCAAAAGATGAAGTTACCATAAAGAGAAGAAACCCTAGATGTTGCTTGAGATCATCTCTAGGGTTGGATTCTGTCGCCTCTAACTCATTGTGCACTTCTTCTCTCAACTCTCTTTTTCTTCGCATCGCCATCTCTCTTCTCTCTCAAAAGTGAAAGCCCTCGCTATCACCTCTAATGAGCCCCCAACATTGTTTGTTTCTTGGCCTCTTGTCTCGTTTTCGCTTGCAATTTTTTTAAACTACAAAATTAAGGTGATGGGTCTAATAAAATCATGTGACAAACGCATGAGAAGGGGCGACATGGTTTTGCATTGCGAGGTCGTTGGCTTGTGGGGCCCAATGACCGCGGCGAGATGAGTTTTTTTTTTGTGATGAGGTATTACCTCGATCCTATCATTGTGATGTGTGGCGTAGTAATCTCCTGAGCTTAAACCCACAAGTGTCGGCCTCCCTTTTCTTTTCACTGGATGTCCTGCAAGAATCAATCTGAGAGTTTATACGCTAGAGATGACAAATTGTTAGACCATTTTTCAGGATGTGGGGCAAGTCATATAACTCAAACTTCGAAGAGCCCGTGTCAAAGTTTTCAGCGACAAAGCCATGTGACATTTTCGGCATTCGGAGTCCAAAATTGAACGTCGCTTCAGCATCATAACTTTTTTTTTTAAATCGGTTGATGTATTAGCCTTTTCCAAAAGCTCTGAAATTTGATTAATTTTAAAGTGTTTTTAGGGTAGATTATTTTACTTTTCATAAAGCAACTATATTTATTTTTTATTATCAAAATTTTAGCTATTTCTAAGAAAAAATAATAAAAAAAAACTATTTTTTCAAAATTAGAGTTATTGAAGTGTGGTTGATACCAAAAGATATTATTTCAATTTTAAAAAAAATATATTTATAACATACAATAATTTTATAATAAGTTATTTTCTCCATAATAATTTTATAATAATTTTTATTAAAAATTATAACTTTCTGAAACAAACTCATTGTATGAATTTAGTTGGGAGCTATACTTCCCAATATAAGGAGTGCAACATCATGTCCTCTTTATGAGGTAAGATTAAAAAAATTGAATATAAAGAAACTTATTGACTTATGCTTTATGATTGAAAAACTTAAATTATATGATGTGAGTTTTAGTAATATAAAATAGTTTTAAAATGTAAAATATAAGGATAATATTTTAATTTTTAACTTTATATTTTATTATAAATTATGAATTATAATATAAATTCTTTTTAAAAATGTAAAATTTATAATATTATTTGTAAATATTTTTTATATTATATTTTATAAATTTCTAAAATAAAATTTTATATTATAATCTTATATTTTTATATTAAAAATTATACTTATATTCATAAACCTAAATTATCAAAAAATTTAAATTTTAAATATTTTTAATATACATATATCATGATTTATACTAATATGGTTACATATTATATGTATTATGTTTTTATATTAATTATATTATAGAAGGCTATTAAATTATTTTTTATTATAAATTATATATTTTTATTATAACTATAATTTTAATCAATTATATTCATTTGTTAAATTATATTTATATTTTTAAATTTATATTATAATATTTTAGATTTTTAATATATTTAATATATACATAATTATATTTATAATACATATATAATTATATCTTATTAAATTATATATATATATATATATATATATATATATATATATATTAAAATTAATAATATTAGAAATATTATTTATGTACATATTCTATTTATTTCTTTGTTATATATTTATATTACTTCATCATTTAATTATATTGATGTTAAATAATTTTTATATTAATTAAATCATCTAGATCAACTCAGTTGTCCTTGACTATTGAGCAACTATCTCAATATCTGATCTAGTTTGATTTTTACAATCATGATAAATTAATACTATGAGTCCATTTGAGATAATTGTAATTTTTATATAAAAATAATTACAATGTTGTTTTAGAGAAAATAATTTTTCACAAAATTATTGTGTTATAAATATTTTTTTAAAAAAAAAAGTTAAAATAGGATATCCACCACACTTAAGTTGGTCTAATTCTTAAAAATAAGTTTTTATGATTAAATTTTCTTAAAAATAGCTAAAAATTTGATGATTAAAAATAAATGTAGTTATTTTATGAAAAATAAAATAATATATTTTTAAAATATCTTAAAATTAATCAAATTAAAATTTAGAGGTTTGAAGCAGGCTAAAATTATGATGCGGAAGAGCTGTTCGATTTTGAACTCCGAAGACGGGAAATTGTCACATTCAATAAATGAGAAATTTGGTGGAAGAAATTTTTAAAATAAGTATAATTTAAAATATAATTAATAATTTAAATATTTTAAAAATAAAATTTAAATATAGTTATAATCATCTGTTTATTGGGTGATTTATTTATATAAAATTTCATTAAGCGCGTTAACACTTTTTATATATTATTGTTTTAAATTATTTTTTGTCTAAGTTATATAAGTTACATATAAATCGTTTAATGACTCATATAAATGATAAATAAATTCGTCATTAAATCGATTACTATATCTATATTTAAATTTTATTTTTAAGATATTTAAATTATTAATTATATTTTAAAAAATACTTATTTTAAAAATTTCTTCAAATTTGGTGCGGGCGCGGGCGCATCAGAGTTTGGGCGATCTGACCTTCTCCGCATCCCGAAAACCGGTCCAGCAATTCGCCCATTTCAGTCGCCGAGTTTGTTGGGCCCCACAAACGACCTTATATGGGCCCCACGATGCAAAATTACGTGTCACCCTCCTCATGCGCTTATCACGTGCTTTGTTGGACCCATTATTTTATTATTAAAAAAATTTCACGAACGCAAGCGAGACGAGAGGCCGAGAGAAGAACCAGGGTTCCAGGACACCTCAGACGAGAGGCCGAGAGAAGAACCAGGTTTCAGGACACGTCAGGCGAGAGGCCGAGAAGCAGGGGTCCAGGACACGTCGAGGGGATGTTGGGGGACTCATTATAGGTGACGGCGAGGGCTTCCGTTTTCGAGAGCGAAAGAGAAACAGCGACGGAAACGAGAGTTGGGAGAAGCAGTGCGCGATGGGTTTGGAGGGCGATCGTGATCGAAACCCGGAGGTTATCTCTGGCAACATCTAGGGTTTCTTCTCGTTTATGGTAATTTCATCTTTTGCTCTACGCCTGATTTTTTTTTTTAGTAGGATTGGTATGAGGGACATTGAATTTGGATGATTTATTCGCTGTGTTATGTTGCCTTTTGTTTTATTCTCTTTAGTGGCGTACGAGCGGGTGGGGTAGGGATCGGTCCTAAAAGTTTGTGAACATTTGTATTTGTTTACTTTATTTTCATCGTCTACCAAAATACATTGCCTCGAATTTTGATGTGCGTTGTCTTGTCTTTTTGGATTTAGGTATTTTGATAGCTCGATTTTTCTATCTGTGATTCTGTACGTATTGACAGTTGGGAGGATCTGATTTGTCTCAATTTAACTTCGGTATGTTGTTTTTTGTGTGTACAATTTAGGGTTATTTGAGGGGCATAGCTGAAATACGCAATGGAGAGAACTGGATAATGTCGCTGCTTATCTTTATTTAATTATCTTATAGAGTTCAGGAATGCCATGAGTCTAGATTTTCTGCAAAGAGGGTATTAAGCTGTTTAATATTTTTGGGATCACCATTATATGTGTTGGTGTTTGGCGTGTTACTAATTTTTTAATGGATTATCTGCTGTAGAATGATAAAAAACTTGTCTTGCCATGATTGGGAGTTTTCAAGGCTGTTGTTACCTGAACAATGCATGAGCTGAATTAGAGTTTTCTATTTTCAGTTGGAGTTTCCCATTCGCTGCATCTGTTTAAAAGTTCAAAAAAATGTATTTTACAAGTTGGGTTCTTTTATCTGTAAAATGGTATATATTCTAAGCAACAAAACTGTCTAAAAGAAAACATTCCAGAAATATGGAGATTAGATATGCCGGTTTATGGCATACATAATAAGGTTGTTTATTAAGGATGGATATCATATTCCGTTTCATATTTATTTTCTTGCATGGTGTTAATTATGTAAATCTGTATGATAATGGTTTTCTTTTGGCTCTTGTATGATTATATCCAATTTAACACTGGTAAAAACAGATTATCCCTTCTCTACGTATACCGATAATCATGTTTGTATTTAAATCCACAAATTTTACATGATTTATAATAGTTTTCCATATGCTTGTCCTCATAGCGTGTGTCCATATTTCATCACTTCCTCATATTAAATATTGATCGGTTATTGGTATATGCAAAATTTTTATTTTTACTGTTATAGAAGAGGATAGTCCAGCTACAGGCAGGCTTATAGTATGCAAGTTTTGATCCTTCCGTGTTGGTGATGTGTGACTCCATCCTTTCTTTATTTTATTATCTTTTGTACTGTGTCTAACATGTTTATTTAATGGTTTATTGCCCTGATGATATTGTGATTTTATGAATTTTGGGTGATGCTAGGGATGTTATTTAGGTTAATAGAAGGGTTGTTTTGAATCAAATATGAATTAGTTATGCTTTAGGAAACTGAATGGTTTGAGTGCAAAGTTATCCTCAATCAAGAGATGTAGTATTATGTTCAAAAGTAGTGCAAAGTTGAGTGATGATAGATAATTAGGATTGATTGAATTGGATATCTATTTTCAGTTTACATTAATTTTTTTTCTTCTAATTGTTTAGAGTCACTCTTAAGGTTGTAATTGAGAGAGTATGCCATGGATTGGACTTGACTTGGTCATATTTTAAGTTGTTTATGTTTGACTTCGAGTTTGAGATTTCTCAATGATCATGCATGACTTGTTTATATTAATTGAATGCGACTTCGCGGGTTAATTAATAAGTTAAAATTTTGAATAATACTTAGTTTTTGATATTAAGTTATAAACAAATAATTTTATAAAATTAAACAAATAGGCAATTTTGGAATTAGCATCTAACAACTTTACACCAATTAAGATACTATATAAATTGCAAGCAAAGTTTCTTGCAATCAAATGTCAAAAATAAGAAATAATAAGCTAATTCATTGAAATTAATAAATAGATAATAAGGGCTTGTATTAAATACATATGCATATTCACTAATGACAAAGAAATTAATTTAAAAAAATAAAAAGATTCAAAAAATTCTGAATACATACTTGGACAAGAATCATTTCATGTGAAACAAGCTTATATAAACTCCTCAAATTGGTTGAGTTATTTTTATCCAATTCAAGTCATGATTTACCACAATTAAGAATGTCAATAGGGAATAAGATGTTTTAAATTCATTAAGGGAAGAAAAATATACTACTATGTTTTAAAATATATTATGATTAATATTGAAAATATTTATTCATAATGCATCACAACATTTTTTTTTTTTTTAAATAGAGGGCTTTGTTTATAGAAGGGAGATGGAATGTAAAGATTTTTTAAATAAAAAAGATCTGATGAGTTAATTAATAAATTAATTAATTTATAATATTAATAAAATAAAATTATTGATGTTTAATAATAATATATTACTATTAAAATAAATTAAATAGGTTTATTTAATTACATTTTATTTAAATAATATACGAGTTATCATCGAGCTTAATTTCGAGCATTTAATGAGTTATTTGTTGAACAACTTCAACCATCAACCATCCCACTTGAATTCTACTGATAACATCCCCATTTATATCACTATTACTTTGAACGATAGACCAGAGATATCTACAACGTACACTTGTTTTAATGATTTGATCACCCATTGTCTCCACTCCGCCGCTAGATCTTCTACAACTAAAATTGCACTCAATGTTTTCAGATCTACTCAAGCGAAAATCTTTAAACTCTAATGTTGACCTCCATAATTTCAAGTTTTGTTGAACTCCCTCTCAAGTCTTATCAACAAAGAATATCATCAACAAAAGCATCTAAGGTACATCCTCTTGTAAATGTATCGTAAGAACATCCATAACTAAAGCAAAAGATAAGGCTTAAAGTTGATCTTTGATGTAATCAAATTGAAGTAGGAAAATACTTGGTCAATCTTCCTTATGTTTGAACAAAAATAATAGTTCCAAGATACATATCCTTAATGATTTGAATGTAAGCAATAATTTCTTTTTTTTTTAACTCTCTATAACACTTCTCTTGGAACTTTATTGTATGCTTTGTCTAAATCAATAAATGTCATATGTATATCCTTCTTATTTTCTCTAAACTTCTCCATCAAACCTCTCAACAAATATAAAGCATCTATAGTGGACCTGCTCAACATAAATCCAAATTTATTTTAAGAAACTTTTGTATCACGTTGTAACCTATGCGTAATTATTCTTTCCCACAATTTTAATGTATGACATGTTAACTTAATTCCTCTATAATTTGCATACTCTTATGCATCACCTTTATTTTTAAAAATAGCAATCAAGAAGCTCTTTCTCCACTCATTTGACATCCTTTTAGTCTTTAAAATAATATTAAAAGGATTAGTAAGAAAAAAAAATCTTGATCTCTTTAACATTTACACACTTATATTAAAATATCATCGCTTCTAATACTTTTCATATTTCATTTTCTTGAAAGTCTTTTCAACTTTAATTTTATTGATATGATGATAAAACAAGAATCTTTTTTTAGAGTATTAAAATTGTTAAAATCAATCATATTATCATAACCTATCTTGAAAAGTTTAGTAAAATATCTCATGCACTTTTATTCTTAATACATTTCACTTGAATTAAATCCTTTTTCTTTTATCTCTTTGTTTGACTAACTTATTGCATTTTTTGCCCTTTTAGTATTTAATTTATAATCTTAAGATTTGAGATATTTAAGAAGAAAAAAAGGAATTAATTCAATTAAACTAATCTTAAAATTAGTTTCTAAAGAATTCTTAAGATTAGATATAAATCATATCAATACATCTCTTTAGTAGAGGCCCAATAAATTAAATTAAAAATGTAAAAAAAAAAAATTATAATATAAATCACTAAATGCTAAATTCATTACATCACATATTACTTGTTTAGAATTCTTATGAGCCACCTTATATCTTTTCAATTTTTTGAGCTTTTACATCTAAATGAATTTTTATAACAAAATTTTTTATTTTTGATTTTTTCATGCACATTTGACTCCACAAATAACTGTTTTTATTAATAGGAGTTTTTTTTTATTCTATAAGCATGTTTCTTACAACTTGCTTAGTATCACTTGCTATTTTTCTCAGATAAGATTAGTTTCTTCTAAAATATCTCAAATCTTAAGATTTTGTAATTTAAAAAATATTTTTATTTGCGTTCTTTAAGTAGCCTCAAATGATCCTAGGGCAATGCTTCAAGTTATTTTTGTCTTCCAATCTTTTATTTTAAAATCTAAAATCAATAGTCGATATTAGATGCTTAAAATTTAACTTGAAATGATCTTACAATCTTTACCATCTAAATAATCTAAGTTAAAAAAGAACTAACTATAATTAGGTCTTTTTGAAATGACAAATAATTATTCCAATAAAAAATATTCTATATTCCTTTCCAACATAACCAAATTTACAAAATAGAGTGGTTCACTAAGTAAAAATTAGTTTTTTTAATGCAGATAACTAAACATATTACTTAACAAAGGATGTACAAAGAGATATAAAAGAAAATAACTTATTGAAGTCTCAAAAGAAAAACCTATTAAAGGTGCTACAATTGTGGAATTGCTCTTATGATGCTCCCTCTAGGCTTGTACCTTAAAGTCCACTATTCTCCCGCCACGGCTATACCCAATAATGACAATAGTTTTGCCGCTGCCTTCTCCATTGAGTTGTTATTGCGTCTTCCCCAGCAACACCAATGGTCCCATTTTTGTCTTCTCTAGATAGTTCGCATCGCACGACTTGTGTCTTACCAAAAAAATAAAAGGCTCAAGTTTATGAGTTGAGCTCGAGCCTATCATTATTCCGATGAGCTGAGCTTGAGCTCGAGTTTGAGTTTGAGTCTATTGTTGGGTAGGCGAGTCAAGCTCTAGTTTGCTCTTACTTGAGGTTGATAGACTCATTTACATCCTTATTAGGGGCGCAACTTAGGTTGATAGGTTATGTTTAGGTTTGACTAAAAGTTAACTCTCCCAAATATGCTTGACCCAGATTAAACTTTTTATTATATGGGTCAAAAGACTTTATTCGAACCTAACTTAATTTAAATTCATCTAACACAAACTCAACCCATCTAACCCATTTATTATATCAATCATGCAAATTTTTTGATCAATATGATAATAAATCTAAATATGACTTGTTTAACCCAATGAATGTGGCTTAAGGCCGCCTAACCCAAACCTAAATAGTAATAGGGTTTGTATTTAAGACCCATATCTAACTTGAATAGTAATCAGGTAAACCAAATTCAGTTTTTTTTTAATTTATGTTTAGGTCAGGTCATTTATTAATACTCTTGATCCCCAATGTAGAACAACAACAACAAGTATTTATCCCACTACGTGGGGTCGGCTACATGAATCTTTCTTTTCTACTGTGTCCTATTAAGCATCAAATTCTCATTTAGTTTTAATGAAAGTTCTTTTTTATGCTTCATAATCATGTTTTTTTAGGTCTACCTCTTTCTTTCTTAACATAACCTAAATCTAATAAACCTACTCTCTTAACTAGGTCATCGGACGACGGACATTTTATGTGACCAAACCATCTAAGGTAACTTTCTCTAATCTTATCTGCTAGTGGAGCTATTTCAATCTTTTCACGTTTATATTCATTTTACATTTTATCTCTAAGTGTAAAGTCACGCATCCACTTGAGCATTCTCATCTCCACAACACTTAATTTTATGCTTCTCTTTTCTTGGCCAACATTCTGCACCATAAAGCATTGCAAGTCTCATCACCATGTTATAAATTTTCCCTTTACGTGGAACTTTTCTATCAAACAGTAGTTCAGATGCATTCCTCCAGTTCAACCATCTAACTTGAATTCTATTAATAACATCTCCATCTATTTCACCATCACTTGAACAATAGATTGATATCTACAACGCTTTTTTTTTAATAACTTGATCACCATTTTCACAACACCACCTTTAGATCTCTTACAACTAAAATTACACTCAATGTATTCGAAAATTACACTCAATGTATTCAATTTTAGATCTACTCTAATAACAGCCTTTAGACGGTTGACCTCCATATCATCAGTAGAAAGCATACACCAAGGTTCATCCTCCTGTAAATGTTTAGTAAGAACATCCATAACTAAATCAAAAAGATACGGGCTTTCCTTATTGCCCTTTTTCCTTTTTTTTTTTCTTCTGATTTTGTAATAGAAACCTTTTGATTTTTTTTCGCTTTTGCTATACATTGCTACCATGATTTTCCTTTTGATCGATGACAACAGCATTGCTTATATTCTTTGTCTCAAGTTTTCTTAGGGTTGAGGGATACAAACCGAATTCTATGGGAGAGTTTTAGAACATCTATTTAACTTGCCAGTTGAGTGGACAAATTATATGAAGTCATCATACTTGGTTCATATGTTCTTGAAGGAGGAAAAGTGAACCATTTAATTGGCATTGGACTTGAGTAAGGAGATTTCATGTTTGAAGTTTAGGATTAACAAGACTCTTTGGTGATGTCCTCATTATAGAAATCTATAGTTTCAAAGGTCAGTGATTCATCCATGTTCCTCTATTCAACAAAGGGAGTATGTGATTCAGTGAGTCAAATCGTTTAAAGTTTATGACTTTCCATTAAGCAAGGAGAAGGATCCATCACAGAAATTTTCAACCTGTTGCAAAGCTTGTTATAAGAGATATCAACATTAATGCATCCGAAAGGAATGCAGCAAAGATGTAGTTCTTTTTAGAAGGTTTATTGAAAAAGATTGAATATATACTTTTTTTTTTGATTTGAAAGTTTGCTGCTAAATGGTGTAAATTTTCAAAAAGAATAATTTATTACAATATATGAAGTCATTGCCATCATTTGAATTTAAAAAAGAAAATAGTAATCATGATCACCAATAACCATGTGGATGACAACCCTAGTATCAATGGCAGCTAACATCAGAAGATCAACTCAAAAGTCTCTCTTATTGAAGATGATAAGCAACCAACCTTATCAAAGATGATTAATAGACATATTTTATAGTGCACATATTGCAAAAAGTATTTAGATACAAAGGAATGATGCCAATTTGGCAAACCGCGAAGTTGAAAGTGGATAAAGCAATGAGGACAAGCAAAAGAGCAAACATATACACATACAATGCATGTGGAAAAAAGATACACTTTACTGATTTCCCGATAAATAAAAAAAATTGAAGCACTTATTAGGGGTCATTAGAAAAACTACAAAGGTACTTTAGTATTCTCAACTATTACCTCTTTTTTCATGCTTTTAAAGTCTCAAAATTGATTATTTTTGGCTTTGCCTCATTGATTTAGGAGCTATAGACTATATGAAAAACTCCTCTCACAAATTTAATTCACATAAACCTAGTCATAGTAACAAGAAAATAACTAAAACTAATGAATTTCGACATCCTTAGCCATTAGAAGATATTCTTATAAATAAATCACTCACACTATCAAATGTTCTCCATGTTATAAATTTAGCTTATTATCCATCCAAAGGTTAATTACAGATTTTAAGTATAGTGTAAGGTTTTATCCTTCATATTGTGTATTTTAGGAACTTGACACAAAGAAGATGATTGGATTTACTAAAGAAAAGATTGAGCTTTACCACCCTTGAGGAATAAAATGGTTATACCTTTCAATGTGATCTTTTCTTTCATAAATCTATAAAATTCAATAAGATAAGATTGGTTTCAACACCTACATCTTAATTACTCATCATTTATTGTCCATAAAATTATATTTTTTTTCATTATTCAATGATACCAATATTAAAAAATTTCATTATGATGTTTGTGAACTGCCAAGTGCAAAACATTTCAACTCTCCAGTGATGCAAGAACCTGCACTCTTTTTTTATTTATAATGGCAATTGGAGACCATCTTGTACATCTAATGTTTATGTGGCTCGATAGTTTGTATTTTTATTGATAATTGTACTGTGTCATGATTTTTTTTTTAACATCTTTTACATTGTTCCTTGCATTTTGTAGTTGAAACAAAAGAGCTGGATTTGATGATGCTAAAGGCCATTTTAACCATTATTTCTCCTCATAGTTCTAAGAAAATTAAATAATATCTAAGTTGTCTTGTGTGTATTCATCCCCACAAAATAGATTGGTTGAACCAAAGAACGACAATCTATTTACTACTAGGTTCTCCTTTTTCAAAGTAGTATTTAGGAAATGTTATTTTAACTGGTTCTCACATTATAAATGGATTGTCTCTAAGGTTCTTGGATTTGGATTTAATCCTATGCAAGTTATGATTGAAAATTTGGGGATGTTATTTTAACAGGTTCTCACATTATAAATGGATTATCTGCAAAGGTTCTTGGATTTGGATTTAATCCTATGCAAGTCATAATTGAAAATTTGGGGAAAGTTATTTTAACTGCTATTCATAATATAAACATATTATCTACAAAGGTTCTTGAATTTAATCTTTGGCAGGTCATGATGATTTTTTTTTTCTTTTTAAATACCTCCAAGAATTTTGTCCCCAAAATATGTGGAAGTGTTGCATTTATTCATGTAGAGAACAAAAGAAAATTTGTTCTACAAGCAAGTAAATGTATCTTCATTTGCTTTTCTTCTACAAAAAAAGGATGCAAATGCTACTAACCCTATGAGAAAGGTGTATGTGTTTGCTAATGTCACCTTTTATAAAAAAATATTACTTTATCACTATTTACCTTCAATAAAAAATTTGAATAATATTGATAGATTTTTTCTTTCTAATTTGCCATCCCTTGCCACACATCCTAGCAAAGCACTTTATCCTAAAATCTACAACTATCCTAATCAAGAGTACATGGATGACTTTCTACCACTATAAATTTACTCAAGGAGAAAAGCATTAATTAAAAAAAATTAAAAATAATAATAATAAAAGAAGGAGAAAAGCATTAATTTCTCAACCTACACAAATTCAAGCAACTAATTTAATCCTTGTCACTGAAATCTGTTGAAGGGATTATTGAACCTATAACAAAAAGGACTCTTAGTAACAAAGTATAACATCTTCCACTATCATCCTCTCCACTTATTTTTATAATATCAATTCTTTTCATGATTGCTAAACCAACATTATTAGTATATTACCATTTTTTTTCTTTAAACAATCTTTGAGGTATTGAAAATGAAAATTGGAATATTATTGTGGATGAGGAAATGGAAGCTCTTTAAAAAATAAAATATGGGAATTGATAAAGTTACTTAAAGGAAATAAATCAATGATATATAGATGGATCTATTGTAAAGTACAAATCAAATGGTCCACTAAAAAGATATAAAGCTATATTGGCCACCAAAGGATACAGTCAAATATATAAGATTGATTTCCTTAAATTCTTTGTCACATTTGCTTAAATGAACATTGTTCAATTTCTTTTATCAATAATAGCTAACATGGGCTTAAAAATATATCAATTTAATATTTTGAATGCCTTTTTTCATGATGACTTAGAGGAAGTGTATATATAGATAAATCATGATTTGA
Organism: Cymbidium sinense; assembly: GCA_021442155.1. Taxonomy (NCBI): domain Eukaryota; kingdom Viridiplantae; phylum Streptophyta; class Magnoliopsida; order Asparagales; family Orchidaceae; genus Cymbidium; species Cymbidium sinense. The sequence continues at coordinate 137,969,796 of CM038215.1, read as the reverse complement.
TTCAAATATAAATTTTAAAAAAAAGTTATAGTGTAACAAGGTATTGCATATATTTAAGCAATCTTTAAGGATTTGGAATCAAAAGATTCGTTAAGATAATGCTTAATATGGGATGCAAATAAAATTAATAATATCATATATTATTTGTAAAGCACATATTGTCCTTAGGGGAGAGCACTACTAGTTTCTATGAATGACTTTATCATGGCATGTGACATTAAAAGAATGGTATTGAGTTTGCACACTCTTAGCTTATAATCTTTAGATCACAATAAAAACACATAACATACTTGCGCAAAGATATATGTGTGTTCAGATACAAGTTTGTCGAGAGCCCTATGCAGTTTAATCATAAATTTGGAGATGCTCCAAAAGACAATAATAGTGAAAAAGAACCTCTTATCAAAGTCTTCTAGAAGACTTAACCTATTTATCATATACTAACTCAACATAACATTTGTTATCAATGTTATGATTCAATTCATGCTCAATCATAAAGAATCACATTGTAGGGTAATATATTCATAATATTAGAAGGGAACTCTAGGAAAATGAATTGTATTTGAAAAGGGGAATTTGACTCTTAAAGCATACAAAATGTAGATTATGTAGGTTGTATGGTTGATAGGAGATAAACTTAAAAAATTATACATTCTTAGGAAGTGACCGCTTGAGTTGCTGAAGTAAACGATAAAATGTGGTAGCAAAATCTAGTATACATGTCGAATGCAAATCTATGATACTTGAATGCTGTGAATTGCCAGCTTAGAAATTATCCTGAAAGATTTGAATGTTGAATGAAAATGTTCTATGAGGTTCTATTGTGAGAACAAGTTAGCCATCAGAGCATTTTGAAGTTGATAGATATTTTATAAGGAGAAAATTGATAGTGGTCTGATATGTATTTTGTTCATAATCACATGTGAATAACTTACAAACATACTGAAGGATTATTAGGGTTAGCCTTTCAAAAATTATTGAGCAAACTTGTAATGGATGTTATTCATTTATTTGCTTGATGGGGAGTGTGGAATCACCCTGAGAAATTGTCACAAGAATCATGCTCTAGGCTTTACCCACCTGGTTCCACAGCTTCCTCTCTATTTGCTACCACTTCACATATACAGTAGTTCCTTGTTATCATATCACCAATTCATGGCCTATCTACCTATTATAATTATCCTGTAGTTAATTCAATTTTAGTATTTTTCCCTGATTGTATATTTTTGATATTGAAAACTTTCTTATGTGTATACATTATGTAGAAATGTTAGAATAAGACTTGCCCAACAATTTTCCAATTCTTGTCAATAATAAATGTGACTTGCAACAGATCACATCTTTTCTGACCTTTAAAGGACAGTTGCTCATAATTGCAATCATATAATTAATCCGTCTCCTAGAGACATGCCATGCGGCAATGTTTCAAGATCTGTAATCTTTAGGACAATGCTTACCTTGTTATCAGAGTGCAAATCATGACTATCCTGAAAATAACTATAATAGATTTCGTTCAGCTAAAAAACCTCCCATATTATTATAGTAAGGGCTAGAATAATTTTTTTCTTTGATCTAAATGGTTTTTATTATAACTCTTGCTGACATTAAATTGCTATTGCAGTCGTATTCTGAATTTTGTTGAACTGTGAACTTATCAGATATTTCTTGATGTAATTTGTTGTTTGGTGCATGTTTACATGGGAACCTGGCATTGTAGTTATGATGGAAGATGTAATAATGTTTGATGCATTTTTTGATCAGTAGATAATATTTTATTTTATTTTTGTTTTTGTGACAGGAACCGGAAACACTACATATACTTAAACATTTCTTTGAAGTACAAAATTTTAAGTTTTATATGGTTAACACTATGACACTAGAGGATTTCTTCACTCTTACTGAAATGAAGAATGGCCTTACAACTCTAGCAAGAGTTGAAGAGCTAATATGTGTGATGCAAAAGCAGAAGGCTTATGCAACGAGCAATGTTGGTGATGCAGCACGACAGTGGGCAACTGTAGCAAGCACCTTGGCTTCCACAGAAAATCAGGATTGCCTTAGTCATTTTGTTTATTTAGATGGGTTATGTTTTCTCAATCAGTGGTTGCAGGAAGCTGTGAAATATAGTCAAGGTTCCACAGATGCTGAAGAATTGATAAATGTCTTATTGGGATCACTTGAGAAACTTCCTGTAGATAGGAAGAAGTTAAGCTCTTCCGGAATATTGTTAACTATTGAGAAACTTTATAGTCATAAAACTGCTGACATCAAGATTAGGGCACAAACACTGTTTAAGAGGTGGAATACTGAAAGGATTAATGATGATTGTTGCCAAGACTTGGAGAAAGGCTGTTTGAATTTTGTTGAGAGTTCAAAGCCTTCTGCTGATGCTACCTCAGTTGAGGATAAACATGTTGAAGATAAATATGTTGACAGTCCTCCAGGCCAAACAGCAGTAGAGGAAGGGAGCTGCAGGATTGAGTCTGGTAGAAACGAAAAACTTAGTCCCAACAATCTTCATTCGAATACTACAGATTATGGGTTGAAAGCGTCCATACCACATCAGACAATGAAAGTGAATTCTTTAAGCAAAGAAAAAGAGATGAGTGCTTTGCCCCACACCCCAACTTCAGATTCTAGATCTTTTGAAGAAAAACTTTCTGTTGATGAAACTTCTGACGCTCTGATAGGAATGACATCTTCCAGTGCACCTGTTTTACCAAAGGTCCAGGTAAAAGATGATGAGGAATGCAGCACCTCAGATACTAAGAATCATGATGAGATTGACGCTGAAATGAACACAAGGATAAGCGTGTCATATGATTTAGGGCAAAGAGATAGTTTCTGTGTTTTGTCATCCACTGGCTCAGCTGCATCTTCTCCTGAAAAGAAGTCTATATTGGTGTGCAGTGCATCAGCCATTATAGAATCAGAAGATGGAGAATTTAATGTGTCAGAGCCTATGGATACAAATTCTAGAAGTGTTAGTGTTGATGAAGGGAAGTCAAAGCATTCAAGCACATTGATGGAATTCAAATCTGAAGAGGAGTATGACAACGGAGTTGGAAATTTATTGGGTGATGGTAGTCTACTGGGACAAGAAGCTGCAGAAATTGCTAATGAAGATAATCTATCTCTGAATGAACCCATTTTGATGGATTGCAAAGAAGCAGATGAATTGTTCATTAGCGAGCCTCCTAAAATATCGAAGTTCATGGTAACTGAAGAATTGAACAAAAAATCAGATTTAGATCTTGAATCTGGAGAATTTGATGCTTTGGAAGTTGCTCGGCAAGTTGCAATCGAAGTTGAGAGAGAGGTTGTTGATTACAGAGAACAGTCTTGCAGCTCTTCTACAGACGTGAGTTCAAGAGACACTGCAATCCCTGTTGTTGCACAAAATAAACAGGATCACCCAATAAGTGGAGAACCAAATGGAAATGGAACAGTGAGTGGTAAAGATGAATCTGATACTGCCTCTTCTCCTAATAAGGACAATTGCAAGCTTTCAGAAGTGACCACTGATCTCAGAGAAGTGAAGCAAAGCTTGCAATCACCAAATCACGTAGCAACTGACCAGATAACTAGCAATATGTCTGGGAAGATTAAATGCGACTTTGATCTGAATGTGAATGTCTTCTCTGAAGATTTTGATTGTGCAATGAATCCTATTCCAATCAATCCTGACAATTTATCTATGCCGATAGCTGTATCTATTTCCAATGGAGCTCCTGTATGGGCAAACACTCCATTAAACTTTGAAGGTGAACTGGGTTGGAGAGGTTCTGCAGCCACAAGTGATTTTCACCCTGCATCTCTTCAAATGGCTCTGGATTCTGGAAAGACAAATTCAGGTTCTAAGCCAAAAGAAAATCTGGTAGAAATAGATTTAAATGTGGCACTAGATCCTGCTTTTCTTAAGGAATTGCCTGTTCCTTACTGCATCCCTTCCAGGGACTCCTCTGTAGAAGTCAGTTCAGGAAGGGCAGCGAGATTACAGTTAGATCTTAACTCTATAGGAGATGATGAAGCGCCGTTATTACAGTCATCACTTCTGAGCCATCATCCTCAAAAGAGAAGAAGGAGCCTGTCTCCTACATCATCATCATCTTCAAGAAACCCTTCACGAAGAAACTTCGACTTGAATGACAACCTTTTTGTGCTCGATGGTTTTGGTCCTCAAACTAACTCTTCAGTTTTTACCATCATGGGTTCAAAAATGCTTGTGGAAAGTACAGATGATACCAATTTAGCTCATCAGACCTGCATGGGCTCTGGATTAAGCTGGGATGCTTTCATGGTGGGCAGACCTTTGATGCCTTGTGCGCATCAAGTGCCGCCACCTGTTTATGGCTATAATGGACTGCGAATATCACCAGCTTCTTTTCCCGTCCAGCCAGCTTTTTATGCCAATTCAAACATCCCTCTCATGGCAGAAGCTAGATCAGCTTCTGTCATTCCACAGTTAATGAGCCCCACAGGCCCTCATGCTTCACCACTTTCAATTCAGCCTTTCCTGACGAGCTTAACAAGCACTCCATTGAGTTTAAATTGTGTCGAGCCATCTAATCCAGGCTTGGACTTGAATTCTGGTATATTGCAGATGGATAGCGGGAATAGGGAAGCCAGAAGTCTGAATCACTTTTTCATGCCAGCACACACTAATATGATGGAACAACCGACGAAGACTACCTCGCAACACTCGGCTTCTGGGCTTCCATTAAAGAGAAAGGAGCCGGACTCGGGCTGGGATCCTTACGGATTCGGTTACAACCAGGTGACATCATGGCATTAATCTCTACCATGTTGTTCCCTCTTTGTTTCCTATTTTGTTCTTCCATACCTTTAATTTTTATTTTCCAAGGCTCCTTGTTACTTAGGAGGTTCCTTTGGCAATGTTGAAATCAATTTTCTTTTACATGACTGGCCCTCTTAAAGATAATGTAGGATGGGTTGGTTCACCACTGGGAGTATCTTACAAATATAAAGTTAATAAGGTCAATTTACAGATAGGTGATTAGGTGACCTGCTATGAGAAAGATGTAGGTTATGATTGATCTGTTTCATATCCGTTTTGCTCTTTTGTTATAATGCTGTCTGTAGGGAATTAATGTACCTGTATGTTCCCTCATACTATTTGTAACTTAGTTGGTGGGCATCAGGATTTTTCATTTGTATTCCTTGATGATGCAGCAAGCTAAATTTTTATTGAGCTGGGATGATGTCATGTTGGAGCAGATGCTTTGCTGCATTAATTGTTTATCTACTGCAATTTCTGCTTAGTGCTGTTTAATTTTGGTCTTTGAGATAAATAGATTTTCATCTTTAGAGATTTAGGTAGATATGACGGCTCCTGGTGATACTTTTGAGCAGCTCAAGATGCTCAACAAATTTAGCTCGCTGCTTATTTTCAATCATGACTCGATCGAACCAGCTCAAATTGAACATTTTAATTTTTTTTTTGCTCGAATTCGAATAAAGTTTACTCATTTTGATTGAGAAGTTTGAATTTAATAAAAATAATTATTAAAAAAATTTTAAAAAAATTGAATTAAGTGGATAAAATGAAAAAAAATGATTTTCACCGAAATAATATTTATATTTATAAATATATTATATTTTTTAAAAGATTACGAGTTATAATTCTATGCACTTAATTTTAAGAATTATTTTATTATTACAAATTTAAAAATATTATATATAAATTTAAATATTTTAATAATAAAAAAATTCGATTCGATCTCGAGCTGGTTCGATCTAAATTTTTGGCTCATAGTTTGGTTCAATGTAATCGATTTGATTTCGATCTGATCTAAATTTTGATTCAATTTTGAGTTAAATTAACATTCTTAAATGGATGGATGTGAAGATATTTAAAAATTTTTATTATAATAGATTTTTTTTTTCTCTTGATTGGCATTTTTGTACCGATTTTAACAACATAAGATGTTTGAAAAAAAAAAAATTTGTGATTGAAATAATAATGAAATAAATTACTAAAATTTGTTTGAATTTAGCTTTTATTCAAGAAAAATATCATGATTATTTTCTTAGAATTTAATTATACTTTTAAGTCATATAAAAATTTAATAAATCCATTAATTAATATCTAGAAGTAATGGGATTAATTTTAAGTGTTTGTTTGGACTCAATCAACTTCTGTTAATAATTTGATGAGGTTTAGAGATGTTTAAATGAGTTTAGGTATTATTTACAAGTTTTCTTTCTACTTTTTGTAAATAATTTAAAATTCAACATAATTAAAAAAATTATTATATTTTATTTCGGTGGTGGTTCAATATTTTCTGAAATGTAAAAATTTTAATTTGAGATGTAAAATAATTGAAAGTGAAAGTATTATTTTTAAAATTATTTCTTAAAACTTATCTTATTTAAAGAATCAAATTAAATTAAATAATCAGTATTTTTGAAATATTTGAACAAATTTAATTATAAATATATGCATCACATATCAAGATTCTTGATTTCAAGACTTTTTAGTTAAATCTCTTAACCTTTTGATCAATGTGCTAAGATTATTTTTTAGAAAAAGTCAGGTGTCAGCTGATTTAATTAATAATATATATTTATCTATATATATATTCTTAAAATAAATTGATTAGTCAAAAAAAAAATCTAGATTTGATTATTATTAACGGATTAACGTTGATGTGACTCAAATTTAAACTATTATAATTTTAAATTTAGACTGGATAGTTCGAATTTGATTCATATCACCTTAGGCCCAGCATATGTCACTAAGGGCCAGCTAAATAAAAAAGCCCACAATATCTTCCTCAATAAGAACAAATCTAATTTTGTCGTTAGGCCCACCGTTGGGCCAACTATTTAACTGAGGTATTCCAACACAGACATTTGTAGGGTCCAACAGTCGGCCCATCGTCCATCTTTTAATTTATTATATATAATTTTTATTTGTCTTTTTGTTGGATCGTCTGTCTTACACAGTTTAGTGCTGTTTTATTTAGTAAAGTTGGCACTCTAATTTTTTCAATTTAAAATTTTGATAAAATTAAATCATCAAATTATTTTCATTATTTTAAATATTTGATACATACATTATCTAATTAGAAGTTTTTTATACTAACTTATTTAATGAGGCTCCACTTCTCTTGACATGACATAATCATCATATAATATTTGAGTAAAGAAAAGAGATCTTAGAAGCTCTTCTGTTAATTTTTTGTTAAATTAAATATCATATTTTTTTTTTTTGTTATTCTCCCAATTGCACAACGAGTTAGATATGCATAAAGATCTCTCTAGGTGAGAGAGTTTGATTAAACAATTATTTAGTCGGGGAGAAAAATATGAGATGCTAAGTATATGTTACATACTAGTTGGAGATGATTAGGTAATAATGTTGAATAGGTGGGTGACAATTTAATTGAGGATAGTTTGTCTATCACTTAATTTGATCAATAATTTAGATTCCTAATGATGGATTGATTAGTGATTGAACTCATTTTATTTTCTAGGAAACATGAGGAGGACTAGATGTGCAAGCATTGTATGCATGGATTTAGGATATCCCAAAAATGGTGAAAAGTGGTGAGGATGAACAGATAGAACTTAATTATTAGAGCAAAGCGTAAGTCTAAAATTTTTATGCCAGCTTAGAAGGTAGGACTATGTGTTTTGTTGCTCTAAATAGCTAGATTGGCTTCTTGACATCAAGTTTGAATGCCTAATCTAAATTTTGAATATGCAAGTTGGGTTACTTTAGGTATGATTCGTGTAATGACAATTAATTTAAGCCTCTACTTGAGTCCATTAGCATGCTTGGAGACAAAATCATTTAAAATGGAGAAAATGAGCTATGTGCACCAAGTGACCAAATTGGACCTTATTGTCAAATGAGTTAAGCGTGCCCAATTACATCCAATTAGGTTGAATGGATCAAATAAGTTGGTTTTTTGACCATACAACTAACATAAATGTATTGCCCAATTGATGTACAACTAAGGTTATCATGGTCAATGGGAGAGCCTAAGTTAACCACGATGAGTGATTGGGCCAATAATAAACTTATGTTTCAAATGAGCTTGATAAATCAAATAGGTTCATTCTGGTTATAGTTGGGTTGGATGCATCAAGTGGTCTATTTAGGTCTTTGTTCAAAATCTTATGGTTATTATGGATCAAATGCTAATTTTGCTTAATAAGTTTAGTTGCTCTTAAAATAGTCAAATTGGTCTAATTGACTAAGTGTCAACCACTATGGGTTAAGCCTAAGTATATGGTCTAATTAGAAAGGGTTTGACCATATCATGATATATGAGAGAGCTTAGGTCAATTTGAATTAGTGATACGAACCATTAATAAGCTAAGATGGCTAATATGTCAATCAATGAGTGGCACTAAACTAAGCCATCAAGGTTTAGGTTAATTGAGCATGAAATGATTTGTTCTTATAAATCTTTAATGGGTTTTGAATCATAACTGAATCATTAAATAAGTTAAAAGATAAGTTAGGATCAATGTTGTACTATGTTGCCTATATTTCATTATATTTGACTAAGATGACACACGATAACTAGTTCAAGCAAGATTGAACGAGTCACCATTACCTTAAGAGATATTAGCATCTTAATGGGCATTTTACTTGCCAATTGTCCTAAGCACTATATAGATCAACTTTGTTGGACCAAATTTAATCAAGATGGGTCACAATGATTTAAGGCATGTCAAAATTGACCAAGCTAATCATGAGGGAAGCTACCTCATCAAGATTGTGATTTACATAATTTATGGGTGAGTCAATATAAATTGGTCACTTTAGTCATTTTAGGAGCTTTTTTAGGTTCATTAAGTTGAGGGATTATATGGAAAGTCTAGTATATGAGAAATAAAGCTAAAATTGTATACATCAATGGCACTAACAGGCCATGGGGTGACCTAAATTAGTCCCTTTGTTATCTAAGAATCAAAATGCAATAAGTTTAGGTTCTAGTGTTAATTATGGGCCAAATTTATGTTGAGTTTTGCTTATAAAGCTCAATGATAAGTCAAAAGCTTGTTCAAGAAAAGGAGTTCGACAACCCTCTTTAAGAGATATTTTAATGAAGTATGAAGTTTTTCATAGCCCTCCATTGTATAATATTTTTCTTGATGGTAATAACATAATTTGCTTGAGTCTAAATATTTTGATAGTTCATAATATTTCTTAACTAATTAGAGTACTTATATCTTTAAATGAAGATAGTTATAATTAAAAATGGATGGCTAAAACTTAAGATTAGAAGTGATTGGAGTTCTAAAAATGATATAATAGATATGATGCATCCTTTCATACAGGGTATCTTGAATAATTAAATTTCATGCACGAAAGCCATTACAATATTCATAAGAAGACTTTTTATTTATCTTAGGAACAATAGTTAACTCTTAAGAATGAGGAAGTTTCATTGGGACATTTGTGAATTTTTGTCATTGGTTTTTTATTTACCCTCTCAAGAAATTCAAATAATATCTTAGGCATGTTTTCATGACTACAATTGAATAGCATGTTCTGGAGATCTTATATTACGATAACTTTAGTGATTAAGGGTGTAGGATGTGATGTTTCATAATTTTTTTGATGAGCTAGGTGTGATTAGGACACATTCTTATCTTGCCACGGGCAAAGGAATGTCTTCAAAAACTTTTTTAGCTTTTAGGAGCTAAGAAAGTAAGCAATAAGCTAGTTTCTAATCACTTCAGATGAAATGATGCTTATATATTGAAGTTTCAATAAATATTCAGGTGTAACATTCTTTAAGGTGTAGCCAAGTGTTTTGAATGTTAGAACATTATAATTGTCTAATTGAAGTATTTTTTAAATTTTGATGTCAATGCTTATGCACTTTTAATGGATAAAAATGATTAGAAGTTATGTGATGCATAATGAGAACCTTCTATTAAAGGGAGGATGTTTCATTAGTTGTCAACTCTTTTTTTTTTCTAATCATTTGATAATATATGTGTTATTGATTATACACCTTCATATCATCGATATTGATAGTCTTTATATATAAGTAAGGTGTTACTTATCGTAGTGTTTGTTATATTTGCAATAAGCACTAAAGTAGTAATGACTTAGGTCATTGCCATCCTCAATTCTTTGAATTAAGCTTGAGTTATGAATTTTGCAAAAAAATAATATTTTATCATCTATTCCTATTATTGAGATTCTTCTTATTATAAAAAAGTTTCACATCATCTCAGTCACTAACCCTCTTTTCATTGAGGGCGTTATCTTAATAAGAGCACCAAAAATGATCTCAATTGTTAGAGATCAACATATAAGATTTTTTTTCAAAGATAAGAATGGCTCAATTAGATAATTCGAGGAGGGTAATATAAAGATGAAAATGAAATAATAATATAAAAGAATGGCTCAATTCTATTGATTTTGAAGTTTCACTATCCAAATGTCATTAGTGATATTTTTTATTAATTATTAAATAAAACTTATTGTAGAATGTATTATTACAAGTACATTGATGGTGAAGCATTCAAGTTTAAAAATTAGATGGCTAAAATATTTTAATGAAAGCTTAATGTCTCTAAATATGAATCTAAAATAAGGAGATAACACTCTATAACTATTATATTGATTTTTTTTTCAAATAATAATAATAATATAAATTTTCACAAAATGGTGTGCTATGGAGATGACAATGAGTCTTATAAGTCTTAAAGTTTTTGAAACTATAACAAAAAAATTATGCATGTCAGTCACTAATGTGTCTCTTGTCGACAATAAAATTAGAGACACTTTTTAGGGACGGTCGAAGGGATGGGGATTAAAAATACATCTCCCTCTTCTTATTCCCACTTATTGTGACTCTTATCTAAGTAGGGATTATGATTGATTGGTTCATGTCAGTGTAATCTAATTCAAGACAGTTCATCATAAATTTGCTTATATGGGTTCGCTCTAATTATGATTTGGTCGATGCCAATATATATATCATTATGTTGTAGCTAAATACATATATTTTTCAAAATAATAAAGCTAAATCTATTATTTTGTTGGGGTGCCGCTTTAAATAACAATTGGTTTTAAAAAAAATAAAAACCTATCAATTTTGTTTAAAAGCAATAATTTTAAAGAATATTTGTATACATGATAAGCAATTTTTTTATATTTATGCATCTAATACCTTTATGTGATAGAAATATTTTTGTTATGATATTGAAGATTTAGATATTATTTATATAAATATTAAAATTTAGTTGCTAAATATATAAATTGATAAGATTTATGTGGTTTATATATGTAAATTTCTCTAATATTAATTTTACATGTAAAATAATTGAAAGAAAAATTATATAAATTTTTTCTAAAACCAGACTAGCAATTAACCTATATATATTATCTTAAACCAAACAAATCCATTGCACTTTAAAACGACACACACACACATACAAAGATACACACATGAGATGTAAATGAGCCGAACATGAGCGAGCTGAGCTCCTGTTTGTCTTCGGATTAGTTCAAATTAGGCTCATATTATAATATGTCAAAAAATATATATAAAAAATGGAGAGGCTATGAGATTTGAATTTGTGCCTCAATTTTGAATAGGGAAAGCATAGAGAAAGAGAGAGAGAGAGAATAATCTGATCACAATAGAACATATGATTGTTATTTCATATATAAATCAAATTTAAAATATTTATTCGTATTCGACTCACTTGCTTAACGAACAATTTGAACACAGTTATTTAAAAAATTGAAAATGAGCTGTTCACTAACTACATACTTATATGACCGTCATAATAAACTCACAAAAATAAAATTTATATATTTAATATAAATAATAATATTGATAAGTAAAAAAAAAAAACTTAAAAATAGATTATATTAACCGTTCAAATTTGTTCTGAGTCAAAATAAATATTCTTTAATTTGATTTAGATCAAGTCGGCCGAATTTTACTAAACACCCTCGCCCAAGGTTTTCACGGAAGAACCAAAGCTATATAAAGCCCATACACGCGTCTTTGATGTAACATCCAATGCGTCACGATCTAATTTAGTTGTAAGGCCCACTCTTGAATATTGGGCTACAGTCCAAAATTTCATAAGCAAAAATAAACGGCCAGTTATGGGGCCCAATGGAGAGCCCATCATAAGACAAATGTTTTTCAATTTATCTCTTAATTCTTTAGGGCCCAAAAATATGAGAGAAGAAGAAATGTCACTATCCCTCTTACTTTCGTTGTGAGTCGAGCCCATAAACGATCTTTATCTGTATTTCACGTTGTTATACTGCTTTTTTATATTATAAGGCTGGCACTCTAATATATTTTTTTAATTCAGAATTTTGTTTGTATAAAAATATGCAAATTTTGCAATAATTTGATTGGAAAAATATATATTTTTAGATTTAAATTTATAATTTTATATTTTTTTAATAAGAATACTTACATTGATTGAGTGCTCCTTTCCATTTGAATTAGACTGTGAGTATGAGTCAGGCCGATGGGTAATCAATTTGACCCGAGGTAATTAACCCAACCTTATTAGTCAAAATTTAAACCCAAACCAGATCTGACTTCAACGCGATTGACCGACATGACTCGAATGATATATTTTTTAAGTCTAAATTTAGTCAAATTCAAACATGTAAAATCGAAATCATCAAATCGAATCATGGCCAAAATCGAGTCAAATCAGTCAACTCAACCAACCTAAAAAAATCAAACGGGTCAATTTCTCATGAACCCGCCTCGAAAATTATTGCCAACCCAACTGATTTTTGAGTCCGTGAATTATCGTGACGTTTAATTGCAAGAAGTTTGTGAGATTTGGTCTAGTTTAAGATGCACCTATATTGCTATAGGACATGATAGGACATAAATAAATATTTAATAAAACATTATAATTTATATAACTTTTAAATTTTAAAGATGGAATAATATGAGAATGATGGAAATAAATAAATTATAATTATATAGATTAAATAAATATGAAATGAATAATTTTTTTTTGGCATTATAAGAAAATATTATGTATGATAAAAAATAATATGTAATTAAATCTAATAATAATTTTAAAAAGATCTAATCATCAATAATTTTTAAGAGCACAACATAAAAAATCACATAAGTTTTTGATATAATATAAATCATCAAATTTAACATTCATTATACATTTGGTTAATATTCATAAAAATTTAAATTTCTCAATTATTTAAGATATTGCATGTCCGAATGTTTTTATTTTTCTTAAAATTCGACTGACGTCAGACGAGTCTGATATGTGTCAGATGTATGTTGCATATATATTTATGTTTAACATCTTTTGGACATTATTTATTTGGATAATTGTCTCTTTATTCTTTGTGTATTTGATTTATTTATTTTTATTACATTATTATAATGCCTATATGTGCTTTTGGCTTACAAGATGTATTTTTAATCTTGAAAAATCAAAATCATGTATATATAAAGAAATTAACATTGCAATTTTTTTTTTAGCTTTTTAAATTTTAGTGTGATTGCTTCATATTCATATTTCTACCCTCTCTAATAGCTAAATATATCGCTCTAAAAATAATTAACTTTAAAATCAATTAGAAAAAATATATACTTTTATAAAACTTGCATAATTTCTCTTTAAGATGAAATTTTAAAATAATAAACTCGTGCCTTTCGTTGAGTTTCATTAATATATAATCAATATTTGGTTGATTATTTTACTCTTATTATCATAGTTATAGAAGTATAAAAAATACATTTAATTAATAAATATAGATTTCTTCTTGTAATTGAGTAGATCTTAATATAAATTTTCAAGATCATTTCTTTGATACTAAGCTCATAAAAAAAGCAGTAAGCTTTGTTTTAATCCAAAGTTTTCTTAAGAGGCCCTCTTCCTAAAATATAATTAATGATAAGTGATTACTCCAATGATATAATTGAACTCCATAATGGAATAAGCCTAAAGTAGTTTGCACTCTATTAGTTGGAGGTGTAGGTGAGCAAAGCTCGCTCGAGCTTAGCTTCTTAAAGAGCTTACAAGTTGAGCTTATAGAGTCATGAGCTCAACATAGATTATGGCTGACATATTAAATGGGGTTGATCTCGATAAGGTAATTCATGTGTTAGTGAGTTAACTCAATTATATTCTTGTAGAATGTTAAATCTCATTTATCTGCTATTTTATTTAAGACTTTGCATTATTAAATAAAATTTATAAATGATATGACACAAAAAATTTTACTAGTCGAAGCACAAATCTTGGTGTTAAAAGTAAATTAATCCGAAGTGGAAACTGGTCGAGATCAAGCACTTAAAATGTCATTGGAAACTTTGGGATATCAGTTAAATCCATAAATAGCCTTCAAATATGGAGTGTTTATAATCAAATCGAGCGTCTCGACAAACCGGATCTACCAAGCCCAAGATCTTACAATTTTGACTTCATTTGAGCATTCAAATACTTAAAATACATCAAATGATCAAAGGAATCATTTTGAGCCGTCCGATGAAGTGTAGTGGTTTGGATTTTGCATTTATAGACGCCACTCCTCCACCTATAAATAGCCTCATTCCTCATGGGGAGCCCAAGGAGAGAGGAGAGAGCCCTAAAGCTTGAAGATCCTTCACAATCGCACCACTGACGGTCAGAAACCACCGCCACCGCCACCGTCCAACCTCTGCTTCCATCATGACGATATTCATGGCCGTTCTCATTGTTCACCATCATCTCGCTACCACTGAATCGCTACCATCAACGACTATATAGTTGTTGTTCATTTCTCATATACAATTGTAATCCGTTATCGGGAAGATTTTGTACTCTAAAAGATACATAGTGGAAGCTTTTATTGAGCCTCGTGATTTTTTTCTCTCTCTCTTTTCGAGGTTTTCAGTGAAAATTTCAAGTTTTCTTAACTCTTTAAATACATTGTGTGTTGATTACAACAAGGCTAAGGCGAACTTTTTTACTGGTTTTCTAGCACGCAACAATAAACACCATGAACTCTTTTTATTCTTCTTCTGTACATGCTGGTCCTATTCATGACTTTTGTAACGAGTGCCCAACGTAACTTTCTCGCCATTATTGATGCCTTCTCTAATGAACAACAATCACAACACTTTCACATCATTGATGACTTCTCTAGCGAGTTCGAGTTGCAGTTTTCTTGCTACTTTTGTCAATGTTTGCGAGCTCCTGCTGACCCTTATTATATCATGTTATCTACATTTATCCCATTGATGTCTTTTCCAGCAAGTTATTAGTAATGCCAACGAGCTCCCACGATGAGGGTTTATGATGTTATAGAATTTATAGATATTAAGGTCACAAATAGAGTTTGAGTTCACCATTTATCTAACGAGTTGAGTTTGAGCTCACTATATGAGGAGCTCGAATTCGAGCCAGCTATTAGGTAGGCAAGCAAATGTTGAGTTAGTTCTACTTATTAAAAATCTTTGAAGAACATATATCCAAGTTAATTTATAGCTTCCAAATTTAATTGGTAAACAAATTTTTATTTTTTTATTTTTGTTTTTGATGTGGCCTTTTAATCTATATGAAGTGTTCATTCAATAAAATACAAATTTTAAATCATTTTTTTTTAATTTATAAATCTTCTCCACATAGTATTCTTGTTGTTGTTTTCATTCACAACTTTATTGCACATCAATGAACTATCGTTACCTCCAATCTGAACAATTAGGGTTAGGACAAATAAAAAATGTATTATATAATCCGAGGCTTCTCCGAACTCCCTTCTTATCTATTGTGGATCAATGGATCACACATTGCCCTCTCCATAACCATGGTTGAGTTAAGCCTCCTCTTGTCCCATGCTAAGGCTGCACATAGGGACGGTAGATATATTATATTATAATTTTGTTTTGGGAACACCTGTGACTTAAGTTCTGTTGAAGTTCTTATAAAATAATAACATTTAATCGATGAAAGTTTTGCGAAAATTATGTTCAATTTTATATTAACTTAAGTGCCTATTTTAGACAAATTTTATTTTTTATTTTAAAGTTATTTTTAATTTTTATTTATTTATTTAGTATATTATTTTAAGTATTTTTTATTTTAAAAAATGAATTACATTATTTATAAACAATACTCAAAATAAATTTTGAGTATTTTCCATATTTTAAAAAATGATTATTATTATCAAATGTATTTTTAAATTGAAATATAGATAAGTAAAATAAAAATAAAAATAAAAAATAAAAGTGATTATAAATGGCTTATTAGAAAATCTATGGGCAAAATTTGAGCGCGACAAAACTCAGAGCTCTTGCAAATATAACCAATTTTTTTTTTAATACTTGAAACAGTATTAAATTAATAGATAAGATATTAAATAAATATGGTTTAATTTAGTTGGAGCATAACTGTTCATAAGGCATTCATTTAAAAAAAGGTGATAATAATTGATATTATGAGCTCAACAATTTTACATTTATTTTGAAATAAATATAATATATAAAATAACTTAATCTTGTACTATACTTATTTGAATGTAAAATTAAAGAAATTAAAAGACATCTCAATTAAGATTTTGATAAAAAAAAAATAGCATATAAAAATAAATAAATTATATATATATATATAATATCTATGTAAACTTTTTAATAATAAATTTATTGAATTTAAATTTATCTATGTAATAATGCAGGGCATTACATAGATATATGAGAAGTAAAGTAAGAGCAAATATGATAAAAATAATTAAAAAATAGAAAATCTAGAAACTTTCACTATGTTTATGAATTGGCACAAAGAAGAGAGGGCAAAGTATAAGAGTCAGCTCTCTTCTTATATGAAATATTAGAAAAAAGCTGAAACAAGTCTCTCATCATCTAAATCCCCACTTTTTATAAGATGAAGGAGTGATCTTAAAAGAAAACTATATAATAATTTTAGAAGGTGAATCACCATAAGAATAGAAGAGAAAAATATTATTATGCAGTCCATAGTACAATGTACTTATAGTGAATACTCGACCATTGGTTTGATTGATATCTACTGAGCCTATTCTCTGTCCTTTAAGTCTTGTTATGTAATGAATTGTTGTATGCATTACCTCATGGTGGCCTACTGGTCCTGTACTGGAAGACCTACTTTTATTAAGATATTTATTGGTCAGATTCAAACGCAGAGTAATCAGGAGAATTCAAATAAAAAAGGATTACTTTATAGTTGTTTGGAACTTTACAAATTCATTACTTTGTTTTTTTTTATTTGGTTAATAAAATGTAATGAAAAGAAGGCGACATCTATATGGGCGCGGGCTCATGGACGACAGGCGAGGATGATGGCGGCCGCCGTCCGATCACTTTATATGTGTATTTGAAATTCGCCAAATTGGAATTCCAAATACACGAACTAACATTTATAGAGATTTGAAATGATTACATTATAATTGAAATTTTACTTTACTGCATAAAAGTTAAATGTCAAAACTGAAAAGAACCAAACCTAAGTGTATGTCTTCTGATCCTTGATACACCAAAGACAATGTTGAATCCAAAATTATTCATGGAGTAATAGATGACTTTACATAGGCATGTGAGAAGTAGAGTAGAGCAACTAGGACAAAAAAAAGATAGAAAATATATAAAATCTAGAAACTTTCACTATCTTCGTGAATTGGTATAAGAGGGGAAAGAGTAAAAGAGTTGACTCTCTCTCCTTATGGAATATTAGAAAAATGCTAAAAACAAGTCTTTTTTAGCATAAAAGGGACTGGTCATTTAAAAGACAATAATTGTAGAAATTTAATTTCGCTTCAAGATGAATACAAAAGTAAAAGAAAATGGGATGGAGGAGGCTATATAGCTAATTTCCTAATTCTTATGAAAAATGATAAGTAATTATGCCCTCGATTATGGATACAAATAAAAAATAAACAATTTTAAATTTCTCTAAAACTTTTTTTTCTTATTTTCTATTTACTTGGATGTATATCGTTAAATAATATTTATAAATTCATGACATTAGTGATGTCAAAAATAATTCGACACAAACTCAATTAAAAAAAAAATTTCAGCTAAATTTGCTTTTGGTTGAATCATTAACTATATATTAACCTAATTTTAATATGCTAATTCAAATTTAGCCCGATTTTGACATATAAATTTGAGAAGAATAACTCGAGTTTGATCAATGAACCTAAATATGACTCAAATCCAACTTAAAATACACATCTAAATGAGTCACTTAGGTCTGTTCAAGTTAATCGGGTTAAAAGCGTGCCATATTATAGTTAAGATTCTTGACCCGTTTAAGAAATGACTCGACTTCATATTACACATATTTGAATATGGTCAAATTTGGATCAAACCTAAATCAGACATGCTACCCTAAATTAAAACCCTTACATCAATGTATTAATATTAAAAATGAGCTTTTACATATACACTTATCTTATTCTTCTATATTTATAAATTAATCATCTTAAATCTTAATTCATATTGATAATCAAACATTAAATTCATAACAAAAAATTAATCTATATTTTTTATTATATAAATTTTTTAACAATTTAATCCTGATAGACATAAATATATGAATTTGATAGCTCAAAAATATAAAAAGAGTGATTATATATATATAAACCCTATTAAAATTAGAGGTAGAAAATAATATATTTATTTTTTGAAATAATATCGAATTCATAATTAGATGCAGAAATAATAAATTCTTAAGCCCTAAGTATTGTAACAGGACGATTAAGGAAACCCAAAGAACAAAGCTGCCGACTCTTCATTAAAGAAAGTAGCGCAGCACTTAACCATTTATTGCTTATACTTTTAATTTAATAAGGTCCCAATAATTACTTAATATAATAGACAAAAAAAACAATTTTCCAAATTAATATTGAGTAATTATTATGTCCTGATTTAAACCTTTCCCCCACTGAAATAAATCAAAATATTGCTGACTCATCCGTCACTATAAAATGGAATATCCATTATAATTAAAAAATAAATCTTATGTAAATTTTTTTTGAGAGAGAATAGTAAATAAATAAATTAGATAAATCTGATTAAATAATTTCTCCCCTACACTCTCAGACGAACTTGTAGTCTTCTAGTGCAAGTTGCCGCATTGCCGCTCATCTGAAACCCTCTTTTCATTTCAGATATAAATTCCAACCCTCCAAACACTCTCCTCATCCCACTTCCTTCGCGACTATGGCGGCCACCTCAAGCACTATTCTCCTACTCCTACTCATCCAGACCCTAACCCTAACCGCCACTGCCGTTGCAGATAAGAACTACATCTTCCGCATCAACCACCTGATGAAACCGTCCATATTCCCCACTCACGAGCACTGGTACTCTTCTCCATCTTTCGCCGTCTCTACTTCCTCCTTCATCCACATTTACTCCACCATTTTCCATGGCTTCTCCGCGTCACTCACCGCCGACCACGCTGCCACGCTCGCCGATCATCCCGCCGTCCTCGCCGTGTTTGAAGACCGCACGCCATCTCCACACCACTCGATCTCCCCAATTCCTAGGTCTCCGTAACCAGCAAGGCCTCTGGTCCAATTCCGACTACGGCGCTGACATCATCGTAGGCATCCTCGACACCGGCGTTTGGCCCGAGCGCCGATCCTTTTCAGACCGCAATATTGGTCCCATCCCCTCCAGGTGGCGCGGCACCTGCGAAACCGGACAGTACTTTCCCGCCTCGAATTGTAACCGCAAGCTCGTTGGTGCTCGATTCTTCTCCGGTGGCCATGATGCTTCAGCTTCCGCTGCAGGCGGTATCGGTGGAATCAATGAAACTGTTGAGTTCAGATCTCCGCGGGACGCCGATGGGCATGGAACCCACACCGCTTCGACGGCCGCAGGTAGCCATGTTTTTGGTGCGAGTCTGTCGGAATATGCCTCCGGCATCGCTAAGGGAGTCGCTCCTAAGGCACGTATCGCGGTTTATAAGGTGTGCTGGAAGGGCTCAGGTTGTTTGGATTCCGATATTCTAGCCGGATTCGACAGCGCTGTGGCTGATGGTGTTGATGTCATTTCTATCTCTATCGGCGGAGGGGATGGAATCTCTTCACCTTACTACCTCGACCCCATCGCCGTTGGCGCCTTCGGTGCCGTCTCAAGGGGAGTCTTCGTCGCCTCATCCGCCGGGAATGATGGTCCTACCGCGATGTCTGTCACTAACCTCGCCCCCTGGCTCACTACTGTAGGCGCTGGCACAATCGATCGTAATTTCCCCGCTGACATTGTCCTTGGCGACGGCCGTCGACTCGCTGGTGTCTCCCTTTACTCCGGCCCGTCCATTGACGGTCAAATGTACCCATTAGTCTACCCTGGAAAATCAGGCGGCCTATCAGCTTCCCTCTGCATGGAGAACTCCCTTGATCCAAATCTTGTGAAGGGGAAAATCGTCGTCTGCGATCGTGGAAGCACCCCGCGAGTTGCGAAGGGACTCGTCGTAAAAAACGCTGGCGGCGTCGGAATGATACTCGCGAACGGCGTCTCCAACGGCGAAGGACTCGTCGGTGACGCCCACGTCCTCCCCGCTTGCGCCGTCGGCTCTGACGAAGGCGACTCCGTGAAATCCTACATTACCGCGAACGCTAACCCGACCGCTACTCTCGCTTTCCGTGGAACCATTGTCGGAGTTAAGCCAGCTCCCGTCGTCGCTTCCTTCTCCGGCCGCGGACCTAACGGTCTCACTCCAGAGATCCTCAAGCCGGACCTCATCGCTCCAGGAGTTAACATCCTCGCCGCCTGGACCGACGCCGTCGGCCCCACCGGACTAGACTCCGATCACCGGAAAACCGAGTTCAACATTCTCTCCGGGACTTCCATGGCGTGCCCTCACGTCAGCGGCGCTGCTGCTCTGCTCAAATCGGCACATCCTTCATGGAGCCCGGCAGCCATCCGTTCGGCGATGATGACGACGTCGAAACTCGTGGACAACACTCTTCAGCCGGTGACCGACGAGGAGACCGGCGAGCCGGTGACGCCACTGGACTTCGGCGCCGGTTATCTCAATCTTTACAAAGCGATGGATCCGGGATTGGTGTACGACATGAACGACGGCGATTACGTCACCTTCCTCTGCTCCTTGGAGTACGATCCCAAGATGATTCAGATCATCACTCACTCACCAGCAACGTGCCCCGCAAAGCGCCCTTCCCCGGAAAACCTCAATTACCCATCGATCATGGTTGTTTTCGAAGGTGCGGCGGCGGTTAACCAGAGCAAGACGGTGGTGAGGACGGTGACGAACGTGGTAGCTGCGGGGGCTGGAGTTTATAGGCCGAAGCTAAACATGGTCAGTGGTAAGGGGTTATCCGTGAGAGTCAAGCCGGGGAAGCTGGTTTTCTCTCCGGCGGTGACGAAACAGAGATTCGCCCTGACGGTGACGGTGACGGCTGCCGTTGATGATTCCGGTTCCGAGGCCGGAGTCGACTACGGCTATTTGTCGTGGTCTGATGGGACGCACGAGGTTCATAGCCCTATCGTGGTCTCAAGGATCCAGCCGTTGTGATCGTTAAATAAATTAAAAAAGGGCGTCGGTTGTTTGATATTTACTGATAAAAATTGGAAGCAGTAGAAAAAAAAAAAAGGGCGGGAGAAAATGGAAGAAATTTGTGTAATTAAAGGTTTATTTTATCTTTTTTTTTTTTTTATTTTGTGTGTGGCAGCAGCGTTTGCGAAGGCTGGGCCCTGTGCTAATGTCTTTTAGGGGGAACGTCACGTGCCAGCCACGTGTAATGGGAGCAAATATCTGCGCTGATCAAGTTATCAACTGATTAAGTGGGGCCAAAGACTTAATGCTTTGTACGAAAAATGTATAATTATAATTTTAGGAAGTAATTTGGCTTTAATCATAAAGCTATTGTTAATAACTTTACATTTCAGCCCCTGCTTTTATTGATTTTTCATTGCTGGTTGTTAATTGTGCTTATTGGAAGACGCATTATGTGTGTGTGTGTTTTTTTTTATCTTTTTGAAGTGCATGTGTTGTCCATTCGATGATTCTGGCAGTGAGTCAGTTATTTAATTGTGGAGGTATGGGGAGTGGGAGACTTTTAATGGTGGATGCATTAATTGCGACTTTTTAGGGTGCGGTTGTAGGGATTAGAGAACGTCAAAATAAAACGATATTTTGTATATATATCATGATAAATTATCTAATTTATTTATTTAACTTAAAAAATATTAATATTATCTGTATATAACAGAAAATAACATCCTAACTCATTTTTATCCTTTCATAAATATGAAAATGATAGCGTGGAGATGGGCAACAGAAAAATTTATTCATTTCTCGTATATTTTTGCTCACGTATTTCTGCTCTAAGTTACGGAATGATAAAAAATAATGGTCATATTTTTGTCTTCATGCTTACGAAATAATATTAATATTTTTTGTGTTAAACAAGTAATACTGAGGTATGTATGTAAACATTCTAATGATCAATGGTTTTGATTAACGGTGTCGATTGCCATCAAAAATATCTTGTATTTTCGTGAAAATGATTCTAAAATTATTATAGTAAAAATTATTTTAGGGATATATATATATAATTTTTTACTATTATATTAAAAATAATATCATCACTTATTTTTTAAAATTAAAAAATATATTTGTTGCGTGCTCTTGCTATAAAATTTAATACACACATGTATTTAAAGAAATGAAGAAAACTCTAAATTTTACGTGAAAAATTTGAAAGGAGGAAAAATTACGCTTCGAATAATCTTCCATATATTGTTTTTTAGAAAAATTTCCGATAACGGGATTACAAAATTGTATGAGAAATTTAACAATGAGATTCCTAGAATCATAATAGTAATATAGTCAATGCTCGGTTATAACGCAGAAGAGACGATATAAACAACGAATCGTGACCGATGAAGGTTGTACAGAAGAGGTGATTGACGACCAAGGTTTAGCGATACCGCTCAGTGTACATGGTGCACAACCGTGAGGTACTAAATCTTTGTTTTCTGCTTTCTCTCTCCTCCCTCATAGAGGAATGAGGACTATTTATAGGGTGAGCGACGTCTGTAATACATGCAACCGAACCACTCCACTTCATCGACCGAATGATTCCTTTGATCATTTGATGTATTTTAAGTATTTGAATGCAGTAATTAGAGATCTTGGGCTTGTTAGACCCGTCCAAGACGCCGATTGATATAAATACTCCATGTTTAAGAGTTATTTAGGGATTTAAGTGATATCCCAAAGTTTCCAATGATTTTAAGTGCTTGATCTCGACTAATTTCAGCTAAGGATCAACTTGCTTTTGACATCAAGATTCGTGCTTTGACTAGTAGAATTTTCAATGTCATATCAGTTGCCCCTCTATTTTTGGAAGACATTATCTCAATCATCTAAAAATATATATGCCAAATACTTGAAAGTAACAAATTCTTCAATGAAATTTGCGGGTCTATTAACCATATATTTTGAGAGAACAGATCTTCGGAGAGCGATTATGATCAAAGTCGCGGATGCAGATGTGCGATATCTGCGTGGATTTGGGGTTATGGACCCATCCTAACTTGATCTCACGGCACGTACCGTTGGGTCATGACGGCCGCGACCGTCGGGCCGACGGGTCGCGGGTTGTGGTGGGTGGGTCGTCACGGCTAAGCTGAGATGATGCGCTGCGGTACACTGGCCAGAGAAGAGACGCGCCACGCGGGCGGTTAAGCGATCACACACGCATGCGAGCGCGATTAGCGGGCTACGCTGGGCGCGGTTAGCGGCGCTCACGGCGTGGCACTCACGCGGTGCAAACGCTCATTTTGGCGCTTTTACGATTTTACCTTCCCTATAGGGGTTTATAGAAACCCCCTGGGGAGCACACTCATATATTGAGTGTCTCTTCTTAAGAGGAGGTCGCTCGAGGTGATCAAGACCAGACTCATACGACAAGTGCTCTAGTTTTCCTCGAAGATGTGTCAACCCACCTGTCGGACCGATCGGGTTCAGTACATTAAGACCCGGTAGCTCATATGGCAAGGCTCCGCTTTCTTGAAAGAAGTGTCAATCGACCTCTTGGACCGACCGGTTCGAGGCTTATCAAGACCAGAAGTGAGAAATTGAATTTCTTGAAACTTCAATGGTTCAATGGTCGATAATTGCCAAGATGGTGTGAAGCGATATACAGGGGAGTCGCCATTTGAACGATTCGGAAAGTTTGACAGGTAATTTCAGAGCATCATTGGGGAGGAATAGTTTTTCTTTCTCTATTTTTTTAATTTTAATTTTTTTTATTTTTTATTTTACAGGTAACTCAAACATTAGGACATATGACTCATTTGGGTGTCACTTTTGATGAGTGAATATTGAATTTGTGAAGGTAAAATATCTTCAAGGCGAGTATGAGCGAAAGATGAGTGTTAAGGCCAAAGATGTGACGACTTTGGAGGATCAATTGACCGCGCGAATCGACAACATGTCGATTTCTCATTCTCCGGTCGGAGGTGGAGCGCATGATGACACTCGTAAAGAGAAAAGACTCAAGGCACGCATGGAGAAGAGATCTCTCGAACTGGAGAAGAAAGTATTACAATATTGTCTTTCTGAGAAGGAGCATATAATGCCAGAAGTGAAAGCAAATGAAATATCCTTGAAGACAGTGGAAGACTTTAAGAGCTCGTTGGCTTATCGCGGTACAATCGAAGACCATGTTCAGGAAGCTCGTAATTATATTCTTGATGTTGAAATGAAGGACTTGGAACACTAATGTTTAGAGGAGGGCTTCATCTGAGGGTTCCTAAAAGGAATCCGCTTAGTGCATCATAAGACCGGAGCTAGTATTGAGGATCTATCTCCCAGCTAAGTATCTGAAGACTCTTCATCAGCTTCAGGAGATGAAGGAGTTGAGAGTGAGTCCAAGGGAGCATCTCCTATTGGTGAGGAGGATGTTGATATCACCAACTAATATGATGTAGTGTCACTTGAGAATGCCTTTTTTATCTCTGTATTATTATTATTGTGTATCAGAATTTTGATTCTTTCTTATGTCATCATGTTAATATTGTCATTGAAATTTTTTTTAGGTGATACACTCTTGTTTTATTTTTACCCATCCGAGGTGATTGGTCGGAATATTATTCAACGATGCTAACCTGCTCAGATGAGATCGTGGGAAGTCCACCAATGACCTTTTGGCCTATCCTAGGTATTAGTCAAAACATTATTTGACATCTTACCTGTATGGAAGAGGCCGTGAGATGTCCACCAAGGACCTTGACCTATCCTTATGCAAAAGCGTTACTTGACTTTTACCAGAAGAGGTTTGATCAAGTTCTCGTGGGATTGATCATGCCCCGACTGAGATACAACGTGAGTTACATATTTTCTCAAGTGGGAGGATTAAATGAAGGAGATTGTTCATATGCAACAAGCTTGAAAGAAAAAGCTATGAATTCATTACTCTGATAAGTTCCACGATACAATCATAAGATGATTTTAACACGTATATGAGTTTCAAGAGGAAATGATGACAACAACAACAAGTCTTTATCCCACTAAGTGAGGTCGGCTACATGAAGAGGAAATGAAAAACAAGATAAAATAAAAGTTACAATAATTATGCGAGGAATTCGATATTTTCGAGATTCTCAAGTGTTCAAGAGGTAAAGTTTTTCCCTCTAGATCCTTGAGCTTGAATGTTCCTGGATTTACCATAGCTATAACCACATATGGGCCATCCTAAAGAGGTGAGAGCTTATTGCGTTGAGGGCCTTTACCTACAACTTTGAGACTTCGCAGGACCAAGTCTCCGATAGATATGAGACGGGGTTTCTCTTCTGTTGAAGTCACGAGCTATCCTTTGGTGATAAGCAACCGGCATGTCATGAGTTTCGGGGAGTAAGTCCAAGTGCTGTCAGAGTTTTTCCGCATTACTATCATGATCGAATAATTGAACTCCTGGACTTGGAACTCCGATATTTACTGGTATAATAGCTTCTGTGCCGAAACACAAGTTATATAGTGTCTCACCGGGTTCGGGGATGGTGCGGTAAGCTCAAAGAATATTAGAAAGCTCATCAACCCATTGCCCCCCAGCCTTCTCAAGACGTGTTTTTAGTCCTTTGAGTATAGTCATGTTGGTAGCTTTAGTCTGTCCGTTAGTTTGAGGATGTTCTACAGCCGTATGCAACAGTTGAATGTGAAGATCTTTGTAAAAGGATGTAAAGATTTTTTCAGTAAATTGGGTTCCATTGTCAGTGATGATCTTTGCAGAAAGACTGAATCGACATACTATATTTTTCCAAACAAATTATTTAGCATTTGCTTCCGTGATTTTAGCGAGTGTTTCGGCTTCCACCCATTTAGTGAAGTAGTTGATGGCTAAAATGATGAACTTTTGTTGCCCTGATGCTATCAAAAAAAGTCTCATGATATCGATTCCCCACTAAGCAAAGGGCCACGGGCTTTGAATGGATGAGAGCTCTGTATGCAGCATGTGAGGGAGGTTAGAGTGTAACTGACAACTTGCATATTTTTTGTGATTTCCAAGGCATCTTATTTCATTATAGGCCAATAGAACCCTTGCTTTATAATTTTGAGGGCTAACGCCCTTCCTCCTAGGTGTTCTCCACATATCCCCGAGTGAACCTTTCTTAATGCGTTATCGGCCTCTGATGGTAAGAGACATTTGAGGTATGTCCCATAAAAAGCTCGTTTGTATAGTTCACCTCCATTGATAATAAAGTTTGAAGCTTATCTTCGGAGACGAGTTACAGTAATTGGTTCTTGAGGAAGGGTCCATTCTTATAGAAAAGACAAGATGAGATCCATCCATGAATGTTCCTTTATCTCATTAATTTTTTGTATTACCCACGACCCTTGGATACTAGGAAAATATATTTCTTCAACATGCTTTCTCTTAAATAGATCTCCAAGAGAGATGCAAGAAGCGAGAGCCATTCAGTATTCTTCTCTCATATCATGTGAATGATTTGATGTGCCTGAAATGGGCAAGAAGAGACTTTACCAAGTGGAGGTATTATGCTAGTTGAGGATTATGAGTATTAAAGTTTTCCCTCAACTTAGGAGGCGACAAGTTGAGAGTCGGATCACTAAGTCTTGAGAATCAATGGCAGTCTCAACCTGCATGAGAGCCTCATATTCACCATATTATTAGTTGAAATTTTGGCTAAGTCCATACTCTAAGGTATTATCTGGGAGAAATAAGTAAGATTCTCGCACCAAAGATCATCAAGCTCCATCAACATAGAGGGTCCATTGAGGAGGACGAAGGCAGTCCTGAGTTAGCAAGAATTCCACTATAAAGTCTGCGAGTACTTGAGACTTTATAGCAGGCCGCGGTAGAAAATTTATATCAAACTCTTCCAATTCTACATACCATTTAATTAATCTCCCAGATGCTTCTGGCTTCTGTAGGATGGCCATTAATAGTAAATGAGTATAAACGCCGATAGTATGAGCTTGGAAGTATGGACGTAATTTCTGTGTTGAGAAAACTAAAGTCAGAGCCATCTTTTCTGGAAGTGGAGAATGACTTTCTATATTAGAGAGAATTTTGCTTACGTAGTAAATTGGTCGTTGTATCCCATTTTCTTCTCATACTAAAACTCAGCTTATTGTGTGGGAAGAGACTGCGAGATATAAGTATAACATCTCTCATTGAATAGGCTTGAATAATATGGGTGGAGATGCTAAATACTCTCTTCTTAAAATACCGACATTCATCATTCATAAAATTATTATTTTAGCTCCCTTTAATATTTTAAAGAATGAGTGTATTTATCCCCACAATGGGCTAGAAGCGGATAACGAATTGCCCATTCAAACGCTGAATTTCTTTGATGAGGAGTCATATCTTGAGAGCTTTGATTTTCTGGTATGATTATCAAATTTTTCGTAACCCATACTTTTCCGTACATGCGTACATATTTCCAAGTTACATATATGTCATTCACATATAATTGTCATTATGTAACATTAATAAAGTCTTTAAAACCTTATTTATAAGTAGCAAAGATTTTTTAACCCAAACATCATAACTTGGTAACAGTATAAATCTTTATATGTTTAAAATGTTGTAGCTTCTTCATCTGTTTGGTCCATTTTTATTAGGTTGTAACCGGAGTAAGCATCCAAAAAACTGAGCATTTGATGTCCAGACGTAGCATCAACCAATTGATCAATTCGAGGAAGAGAAAAACTATCTTTTGGGCAAGCCTTGTTAAGGTCAGTGTAATCAATACACATTCTTCATGTTCCATTTGTTTTCTTAATCATGACAACATTTGCTAATCATGTATATGTACCTCTCGTATAAATCCCGCTTCTGGGAGCTTGTTAACTTATTGTTCAATAGCTTGATCAGGTGCAAAACTTCGCTTCTTTTGGATGATCGGTTTGAATGTTGAATCAATCTTGAGGGAGTGCATGATCACATTGGGGTCGACCCACGGCATATCCGTCGGACTCTAAGCGAAGATGTCTTGATTTATGCACAAAAAGTCTATGTATTGTTCCCTTTGTTCTTCTGAGAGCAGGGATCCCACTTGCACTGTTCGTAGTAGTTGGTCATCTGATAATGCAACAGAGAGCAAGTCTTCTATAGGCGATGCTTTCTAGGGTACTTCTTCATCTTAAAAATTAAAATCTTCGATGCTGAAGGTCATAGAGCTTGTCATGATCAAGGCTATTGAATTTCACGACCACCCCAACCAACGGGTTAGAAATTTCATCAAGATGAGATCAAGTGACCGCACCGAAAATTGATTGGAGAGGCCTTCCGAAGATAACGTTATATGCTGAATCTGACTTGACCACCATGAATTAGATTAAATGAGTCACTTGCCGAGGAAATTCGCCAAGGATAACAAGAAGGGTGATTGTCCCCTCTACTCGTAGAGAGCGATTATCAAACCCATATAATGGTCCTGTAGCGGGTTGGAGCTTTTCCCTAATCAGGCCTATGCTAAGAAATGTGGAGTAAAATAAGACATCAATAAAACTCCCATTGTCAATCAAAATTCTCTTAACATTATAGCATGTGTCACTGATCCCTACTGATGACAAGTGGATCTTGATGAAGAACATGAACTCCTTTTAAGTCATTTAAAAGTGATGGAATGATCACGAGACTTCTTTAACTCTGGCTCTTCAGAGGTGGTAATGAGAACTTGATTAGATAGTATTAGTCCTCCTACGATTGTTTCAATTTCTCCAACTATTTGATGATTATTTTGTTGTTTCGGTGATGATTGTCCTGGTTGCAATCAGTTGGAGATATATTTATTTGAGTCGATTGATTCTTCACAAATCGACGTAGATATCCTGTTGAATGAGCCTCTCGATTTCTTCTTTGAGTTATTTGCATGCCTCAACAATATGTCCACGACTTCGATGGAAGTGATAATATTGCTCCTGATTTCCTGAATTTGGTTTTAGTGGATGTGGCCACTTGATATTTTCTTCATCTCAAATAGCCATCAAGAGGTTAACATAAGATGTGTTCACCGTGTATTCCTTTTCTGGTCGTGGTTCACATCGTTGATATAGGGGCCGTGGGGGGAGATCACGACTGCCTTGTTGCTTCTTTTGATGAGACTGTCGGCCCGCATTCCCTGGGGTGCTCTTACATTTTCCTGTAGATTGTTCAAATTATTTGGGATGGACATTAATAGCTTCATCGGTAGAGATTTATGCTTCCACACGATGAACCAAGTCAGCATATGAGTGAACTGTGTCTCTTATTAGTGATGAGTAAAAAGGCCCTCGACAGAGCCCTCCAAGGAAAACTCCTCTTAATAGTTCAGGGTCTACTCCAGGTATTTGGCGAGCTTCTAAGGAGAACCTCTGGAAGTATTCCTTAAGTGATTCACCCTCATTTTCACGAATGTCGGAAAGATGGGAGGAATCTTTAATGATCCTCCGGTTTGTAATGAATTTTTCCATAAAAATCTTGGCTAGTTCGTCAAAGGTATGGATGGATCCCCTTGGAAGGGAGTAGAACCAAGTGCCCCTCAGGGTTACTGGAAAGACGACAAGCAAAGCAGTCGTGGAGCTCGGATATGCATGATCTGTAATGGTCGATGTGTTCATGTGGGTCCGCCCATCATAGGAATCAATGCTCAAGCTTGAAACCCACAAGAATAGGATGTTGAAGAAGAAAGCTAAAGGTGATTCCTCATACCGAAGGGAGAAGATGATTGCCTTGAAGATGAAATTGCCTTGCATTAAGCATCATAATTCGCATGTATAACACGATGAGGTCAACATGATGAGAATGTCAAGCTACCAAAGAATAAATTGTGGATTAAGAATCGGAGTGCATGGATGAGTAGAACTAGCAGTGTCAAGAAAATCATCATCACGGTCTCTACGTGGAGGAACTTTAGTGTCAACGAGATTAACATTTTGACCTCCCAAGGCTAACGATCGATCTCGGGGGAGATGTGTTTGTCGTGGTAGTGGCTGTTGTGTTCCTCGCAAAAGTCAGATCATCTCATTTTGATACTCTTTCATTCGGCCGAACCGATCTTGAGAGATTCTATCCTTGTCCAAACCGGAGTGAGGTAAACTTGGCGATCATGGTTGAAGTTGGTTTTTTTTTGAATGTGGGGAGTTGGGCGGGGAGGCTCATTATTACATGCCTTATATAGCTTATTTCTTAAATTGTGATTGAAGGGGTCGATTCCACGTAGGCAGTAAACTCTTGCGTCTTTAGAAAACTAGTTGTGGTAGAGTGAAAGTTTCTAGCCTTGTTATGAAATCCAGCACACACACAAGTATTTAAAGAGTGAACAAGAAAACTCCAGAAATTTTTTACGTGAAAAAACCTCGAAAAGAGGGAAAAACCACGGGGCCTAGTCCAGTAAGAATCTTCCACTATGTATTTGTTTCAGAGTACAAAATTTCCGATGCGATTACAAAATTGTAAATGAGAAGAGCGATGAGAATCCAGAATCGGATAATAGCATCATATAATCACGTTGAGTTTGCGGTTCTTAGTGGTAGCGAGATGATGATGAACATCGGATCGTGGTGGTGATGAAGTCGTCATGTTGGTGGCAACGAGATTGAATGATGGCGGCGGCGATGGTTGACAACCGTGGTAGCCTGTGCTTGGAGGATTTTCAAGCTTTAGAGCTCTATTCTCTCTCTTGCTTGGGCTCCCTTCATATGAGGAATGATGGGCTATTTATAGATTGGAGGATTGACGTCTTTGTAAATACATGCAAAATCCGAACCACTCCACTTCATCGAACGGCTAATAATGATTCATTTGATCATTTGATGCATTTTAAGTATTTGAATGCTCAAATGAAGTCGGAATTATGAGATCTTGGGCTTGTTAGATCCGGCTCTTCAAGACGTTCGATTTGACAATAAACACTCCATGTTTAAGAGCTATTTAGGGATTTAAGTGATATCCCAATGTTTCCAATGATATTTTAAATGCTTGATCTCGACTAATTTCAACTGAGGATCAACTTGCTTTTGACTTCAAGATTCGTGTTTCGACTAGTAAAATTTTCAGTGTAATATCAATATTTTTAAGATAATAAAGTATTAAATGAATAAGTATTTAATTTTAAATGTTAGATATGTAAATATATAAGAATCAAATTGCATGCATGTAAAATTTTTAAAATATTTTAAAAATTTTATTATAAATATTTTTTTTGAAAAGGTTTGACAATAGTTAAAATAAATTTTTTTTTTTAAAAAAAGTTAAATAGTAATTTTTTATTAGCATAATATTTAATCTGATCAAGTTAAAAAATATAAATTTTTTATCATATATTTTTTAAAATATATGTCTACTTAAGTTTATCGAATGCTCACAATGATGTAACTTGAATCACACCGCCCACCTCATACTCGTTCTTTCAAGACAATTTTAGGGCATGGTAATAGTTATCAATTGATCTCATAGGCGTTTTGGATGGGCTATTATTTCCACAAGGGTTAAAGATATTTTGATAATATCATAAATACTTTTAAAATCTATATTAATTTTATAATATTCATAAATAAAAAAAACATCAATTTTTTATTTGAAATATGTTCAATGAATGCATTCGAGTTTTGAGATTTTGAGGCTAACGATGTATGAATGAAGAGAAGTTGTCAAACTATGAACTTTAAAGCATGTTGAGTTATGAAAATGGATTAAATAAGTTAAGTTAAGAAATGATAAATTTATTGTTGAGTTATTAAGAATAATTAATGTAGATAAAATATAATAGAAAATTTATAAAATCACACTTTTAAAATTAGTAAATGCGATTATTAGGACATGTTCGATAGAGAAGTGTCTGATTAAAATAATATTAAAAATTTAAAATGACACGCGTGTCATGCATCTCTTTGTAGCAGCTTCATTTGTAACACATTTAAGACTTTATCATAACTTATCTACAGTAGTAATTGTTTACTTCAAGCCTATGTGACAAACCGACTTCTGTCATCATTATCATCATATTTAAACCAATCTTGCAACCTTGCTTGTATGGCAATCATCTTCTTTAAGGCTTACATCATGTTCTTGCTCAAATCATTGATGTATTGCATCTAAACTTACTCTTTAGCCTTGCTTGTTGAAAAGCATAAAAATATTAATGAATTTTCTATATTTAAATATATATTTTATGCTTGATTAATGTTTGAATGTATTTTTAGTATATTTTTTATTTTCTTGACAAAAAATTCCCAACTAAAGTGAAAAAGACAAAAAAATACAAAGTCTGAAGACTGACGACTTGATGCTATACAAGATAGCGTCAAGACACTATAAAGGGGCAAAAGGAGGTGCTGAGATAGAGAGGACATCACTTAGGCATTGGGAAGCAAGCACAACTACGCTACGAGAGAAGAGATTGTGACTAACAAATAGAAAGACTAGCGCCTAAGCATTAAATTTGCAGCGCTACAATGCTTAAAAGATCTCGAGAAAGCTTAATGTTATTCAAAACAATAAGGGGAATCCATACTATGAGGTCGAAGAATTAGCTTAAAAACAACTTAAAAAACTCTACTTGGTTTTTTTTTTCTTTTGATATATCTCAACTCATGTTCTCATACATTTTTGATATGTCAGTATTCTTTCTATTCTATATAATGAGGAACTGAAGTAATAATGCTCCAAGTTTATGATTTTTTTTTAATGCATGAGATATAAAGAAGCTAAAATGATTAAATATAAACCTCGTCATATAAACTTAATCTTCCTCACAATAATTCTTTTGAATACATAGCTAAAAATTAATTAAAAAAATATTTAATTAGGTTATTTTTCATTTAATATACTTTTAATTTTAAGAAAAAGACTAAAAGTGCGTTGGTGATTATTTTTTTGACTAGTTTGTTTTCAGAAATCAATCATAGGTGCATTTTGCTATTAACTTTTTAATTACTTTTCAAAATATTTTATGATGAAAATTTTCTTTTGAGAATCATAGCTATTAGAGTGTGGTGGTTATCATAAAACTTTGTTTAATTTTTTTTTTTTTAAATATATATTTATAACACATAATAATTTTTTAAAAAGCTACTTTCTTCGTAGTAGTTTTACGATCAGCTTTTTAAAAAATTACAATTATCCTAAACATACCCTAATTCTAAACCTTTTGCATCAATTTTTCATTATATTATTTATCCTTCTTTGCATCTATCTTATTTAAAAGCATATTTTGTTCCTAAAATAGCTTCTTATTTAAAAAAAAATATATGCAATGACGTAAACAATTTATAATCAACATGTCAATAAATATTTTAAATAAATATTATTTATAATAATATTTATATTATGAATAATTTTTAAACTACATTGATCAAATCCAAACTAAGAGAATAAACATAAAAAAAAAAAAAAAATGAAGGTAGGCTTACTCGCTTTGTCACCATGAACTCACTTGTCTTTGGAGTCGAGTTTTTTTTTTATATGATAATTTGAGTTTGAGTTTATTTTTTAAGCTTGTGATTTTATGCTTTTTCATTTTATTCTATGAGTACAACGGATGGCAATAAATTTTTTTTTAATGTATTTTTAAAACCTTAATACTTAATACCAATTTATTATTATATAATATTTATTTTATTTTATTTAAAATTTGAAGTTATGGTTGTAAATTGGAGCTCCATTAGGTGTATTATTAATTTTATTGAGTTTATTTACATATTTAGAAATTAGGAGAACCATTTAGTAATAGGCCATTGGAGCCCACATTAGGCCATTAATTTTGTCATTTATTGAGTTTATTTACATTGAATCACATCTCTTTCATGCAAATTTTAAAATATTATTAGACTATTGGACAAGGACACCCCAATTATTTAGTTAATCTAAAAACACAAAATTTTTATTGGGGATTTACATACATACCACACAATTCTTATGTATTTACATATCTAAACTTTTCTATAATTAAAAAGGTGCATTTCACTTTTAAAAAGTGAATAAAGTGATATTTTTGATGTGATATTGAAGATTAGGCGTTATATATGTAAAAAAATTGAAGTTTAATTTTGAAGTTAAAATGCGTCTGCATTTCCAAATACATGCCCTTGAACTTTTTTAATTTTCTATATAAGTATTTTTATAATATTTGTTTTATTTTATCATTTTATTAATAATTAATTGTGTACAGATCATTTAATCTCTTCATATTAAATAAGCTGCTCTTGATTTGACTCGAACTAATAGAATAAAATTTGAACTTGATCTCAAACTCAATTAATTATCAAGGCTCAATTTCTGCCTCAAACGATACAATCGTTAATCAGATGATAAAATTTAATTTAATCAAATACATTTTTATTAAAAAAATTTTAGTGAGTATATTTAAAGATGAAAAAAATATATAAAAAATATATAGAGATCCCAATTCTCTACAATCGAAGAACTCTTAAGGATTTAGAGAGTAGATTTATGCGGTTGGCTCTAAAAAATATTTTTTAATTAATATATTTTTTATTTAAAAAATTACACTAAACTTAATTTATTTAGAATTAAAATATAAATAAAATAAAATAAAATATTTAACTTTAGTTGTTAGATATGTAAATACATAAAAATTGGGTGGTATATATGTAAATCTTAAGCTTTTTAACATGAGGCCCTCATAAAGTGGAAGCATAAGATATGAATGCCATCAACCCAAATTATTCATTCATGTGGGCCTCCCTTTTTTGAAGTAATGAATTATTGTTATAAAAAAGTGTGAGAGAGAATTTTATTCCTCTTTTGCTTTTGAAAAGATAATGTTAGTATCAAAAAAATTAATGCACTAACTCTTTGAATTCATGCCAAATTAATATCATATATCTAAATTGAATTGATTTGGAAATTTCAATATTTTTATATTCTTGCATTTTGAGGTTAGGTTTAATTTGAGAATTTTTTATGTTTATTTTTTTTTTAAAATGAAGCATTATTTTATATAAGAAAAGTAGTTTGTAACTCATTAATTTAAATATTTTTTTAAATTTTCTTAATACTTTTTTAGCATAGAAGCAAAGTTGTGTACGAGCTTAAATTTTTATTTGGAATAGTGATTTTTTAATGCCACATAAGAAAATAAAAGCATAGCATAAGAACAATTATGAGAAATAATAACATAACTCATTTATGACTCAATTGATTTATTTTGCATTATTTTAATTCAATTGCATACATGATAAAATCACATTAAATGTAATAGATAGACCATGTTTCTAAAAAGTTTAATGATATAGAATAAAATAATGTCCAACATCTTCATCATTTAAAAAAGTAAGAATTCATGAGTTCAAAGTTGATGGAATCAATAAAGATATGGTGTGAAATATGAATTGATAAAAAATGGTTAAGTTGATTATTGTGTTGAGGTATAAAATATTTTACAAAATTTTCTTCCTTTTTCAGTTTAAACTATCTAATCTCAATCTAATTTGCTAGACTAATGGTTTATCCAATTGTGTGAACTATATTGATAAATCTATATCCATTGATACATTAAATAACCAAAAAAAAAAAATCTTATTAGATTTGCTAGTATTTATGTTAGTGTTCTTACTCTTTCATCCCAATTAAGATCCATCTATGCCTAAATGGTGGAGGGTTGCGTTAGGTAATTACGTAAAACTTGTCGAAATAATCACATGAATCCTTTAAATCATTGTGTTATGCTGGGCATCCACGGCGTGTGGCTTGAATACGGTGAAAAATGTCGAAATTGCATGTCGGCCACGCATGCATGTTAAATAAGCAAGGTTCCCACATTATGGGCGAATCGGCAAGAAGTTAGTCCATGAAACTAGAATTAGGTTAGGATCTTGAAATACATGTACTCTTACAGGTAAATTAATGGAATTAATAGATATTATGGTTCATAGAAAGATAAATATTTTATGTGTTCAAGAAACTAAATGGGTTGGGGAGAAGGCCAAGGAGATTGATAGTTTAGGTTTTAAACTTTGGTAGGTAAAGTCAAACTAGAAATGGTGTAGGTGTGATTATAGATAAAAGTTTGAAGGATAATGTTATTAATATTAATAGAAGTGGAGATAGAATTATAGCTTTAAAGATTATTGATACTAAGATTATCAACGTTATAAGTGTCTATG
Organism: Cymbidium sinense; assembly: GCA_021442155.1. Lineage (NCBI taxonomy): Eukaryota > Viridiplantae > Streptophyta > Magnoliopsida > Asparagales > Orchidaceae > Cymbidium > Cymbidium sinense. The sequence continues at coordinate 137,933,214 of CM038215.1, read as the reverse complement.
CTCCTCGAATAGGTGGAGGTAAGTCAAAAGAAAAATTTTGGAATGAATTAGAGGAATTAATACAAAATACCTGAAAAATATTTATTGGAGATTTAAATAGATATGTTGGTAGAGTGGTAGAAGATTTTAAAAGTATTCAGTGGTTATGGATTTGGAGTGATTAATAAAGAATGTGGGTATATTAGATTTTTCTTTCATGATTTTGTAGTTCTAATACTTTATTTAAGAAAAGAGATGAACATATTATTACTTATAAAATGGATCTAGTAAAAACCGATTGATTATTTTGATAAGAAAAATAGATCGTTTAGATTGTAAAGATTGTAAGGTCATTCAAGTGAAAATCTAAGTACCAACATTGTTAGTTTTAGATTTTAAGATGAAAGGTTGTAAGAGAAAAATAAACCGATTATTATCCTATTAGATGGGGACTTAAAGAACATAAATAAAAAATATTTGTAAGAGCTATCTACAAGAGATTAGAATTTGGGATGTTCATGAGAAAAACATTTTGTGAAAAAAAAAAAAATATGTGAAATTAAGTTCTAAAGATGTGCTTGGAGAATCAAAAGAAAAAGCTTCCTTTAATAAAAATAGTTGGTGGTGGAGTCAAAGTCTGCAAGAAAAGATTAAAAATAAGAAGTATTGTTATAAAACTTGGTTTATATGTAAAAACTTGGAGAATTGAAAAAGATATAAAGTGGCTTGTAGAGATTCTAAAAAAGCTGTATATGATGCAAAAAATTTAGCTTTTAGTGATTTATACAATAGATTAGATATCAAAGAAGGTAAAAGATGTATGTATAAGTTAGCCAACCAAAGAGATATGAGAAGTAAAGACATAGTTCAAGTGAGGTGTATTAAGGATGAAAATAATAAAATATTTTTTTTAGAAAATGATATTGAAAATAGGTGGATGAGGTATTTTGATAAACTTTTCAATGAAGGATTTGAAAGTATGATTTATTTTAGCAACCTTAATACCCTAAACAAAAATAGAAAATTTCATTTTATCGTCATTAGTAAATGACGAAGTTAGTGAAGCTTTAAAGAAAATGAAATGTAAAGCGATGGGGAATAATATTCAATAAGTGTGGAAATGTTTAGGAGATCAAGGAATTGCTTGGCTTACAAATATTTTTAATGTCATTTTAAAGACTAAAAAGATGTCAGATGAGTGGAGAAAGAGTTTGTTGGTTCCTACATTTAAGAATAAAGGTGATGCACAAGAGTGTGCAAATTATAGAGGAATTAAGTTAATGTGCCATACATTAAAATTATGGGAGAAAGTAATTGAGCATAGGTTATGATGTGATACAGAAGTTTCTCACAATCAGTTTGGTTTCATGTCAGGTAGATCTACTATGGATGCTATACATTTGTTAAAGGGTTTGATGGAGAAGCATAGAAAGTAAGGAGGATCGACATATGATATTTATTGATTTAGAAAACATGATAAAGTTTCAAGAGATGTTCTTTGGAGAGTTCTAGAAAAGAAAGGAGTTAATATTGATTATATTCAAGTCATTAAGGATATGTATACTAGAGCTATTACTTGTGTCCAAACACAAAGAGGATTGACAAAGTATTTTTCTATTTCAATTGGATTACATCAAGGATCAGCTTTAAGCTCTTATCTTTTTTACTTTAGTTATGGATGTTCTTACTAGGCATTTACAAGAAGATGTTCCTTGGTGTATGCTTTTCGATGACATTCTTCTTGTTGATAAGACTAGAGGGAGTCCAACATAAACTTGAATTATGGAGGTCAACTTTAGAGTCAAGGTTTTTAGTTTAAGTAGATGAATATATGGAGTGTAATTTTAGTTGTAGAAGTTCTAGTGATAGTGTTGTGACATTAGGTGAACAAGTTATTAATAAGAGTGAGCGTTTATATTTAGGCTCTCTGTTCAAAATGATGGTGAAATAGATGGAGATGTTATTAGTAGAATTCAAGTTGGATGGTTGAAGTGGAGGAATGCATCGGCCTATTATGTGATAGAAAAGTTCCACTTAAACTTAAGGAAAATTTTATAAGATGGTAGTAAGACGCAATGACTTATGGTGCGAATGTTGGCCAAAAAAAGAAGCATAAGACTAAGTTAAGTGTTACAGAGATGAGGATGCTTAGGTGGATGAGTGGCTTTACTCTTAGAGATAGAATGCAAAATGAGTATATTCATAAAAAAATTGGAGTAGCTCCAGTGGTAGATAAGATTATGTAGAGTCGCCTTAGCTTAGATGGTTTAGCCACATAAAGCGTCTATCAGATGATTGATTAGGAGAGTAGATGCATTAGATTTGCCTTATGTTAAGAAAGGTAGGTAGACCTAAAGACTTGGTTAAGATGTATAAAAAATGATCTTAGTATACTTGATTTAAATGAGAATTTGACACATAATAGGACACAATGGAGACAAAGGATTCATGTAGCCGACCCCACCTAGTGGGATTTAAGGCTTGTTGTTGTTGTTGTTGTTGTTGTTATGCCTAAATGGTCTTAAAACTATCAAAGAGATTCTTTCAAGTGAAAACCCTTATTAGTTCCGCATATAGTAACTTATCTCACTCTAACTCTAGCCTCCATCAACACCTTAGCCTACCTCCATTAAATTATATGAGTAGGTCAAAGATGAAAAACACTAAAATCCCATCTAGAGCTATAACCTTGCCCTCTAACCTCTAAGGTCAAATAGAGCTCTTCCTCCAAATTTATTGTAGAAGGTAAAGGTCAATTTACTACTATCCCATAATAATACTCTCCCTCTCTAATTACAACATGATAAATTTGTTGAACTAGTTACCCTCTTTGACGATAATAATGTTGCAGTTCTATAACATTACTTTACAATCCAATTCATTAATTTCATCCAAGAGAAGATTAAAGCTCTAATCTCATATTTATTACTATTATGACTTTAATGGTCCATATATGAATTAGGATTTATGGGACTAACTTTATATTTAATCATAATACAAGTGACCCATTTACAAAGTGATCAAGTATATATTTGTAATGATTCAACCTACTTTATTTGAACTGAGTAATACGAGTGTGTGTTTACTCTTAAATGAAGTTTACTTCACTGATATGCATAATGATTAATATGAAGTTATTGAATGCCCACCAACATATTAATACATCAAATTTTCTATATGGAAGATCATACATATACAATCGTTTATTGCACATATAATTAGGTAGACTAAATATGATACAATGCAATGAATTTTGTTATAATACCATTAATATATCTATACATTATAGCAATTTCTAGAGTCATCTTGCATCTAATTTATGAATAAATTTGTTAATTTGCTCATAACTCTATATAATATTTTTAAATTTTGTATATATATATATATTATTTGCATTAGTTGGGAATGGGCATCAATTTTTTCGTGATTGAGATAATAATGATAATGATAACATGCACAAATTAAGTCATATAAATAAGCCCTATTGAGTAAAAAGGATAAGTGTCATGTTGTGTGATGAGCACATCCAACCAAGACCAAATAATTAATATCATTAATTTTTCCTCTGCCATACCAAGTGAGTTGATCAATCCCATTCACCTCCTATCTTGAACCATGTAATGGTAGGAGAAAACCTCCTCCTTATTTGTCATTCTTAGTGAGCGTTCTCCTATGAGTCATTTAAGTTGGGTAGTCTAGAATTAGTAGTTTTATAGCTACTTATGAGGGGCTTTTACTACAAAACCTCTACTCCTATCTAGATGGGTGGCAATTAGTAGATATGTTAAGATAAAGCTATGATGCATAGACATGGACACAGAGACATGGATGCGGGATACTTTTATTTTTTAAAATATGGGATACGAACACGCGTTGAACACGACATTATAATAATAATTAATAATAATATGTATAAATTAAATAGATAAAATATTAAAAATAATAAAATAAGTCATTTAATTAAAATTTTAAATTAATTATTTAAGTTATATATATATATATATATATATATATATATATATATATATATATATATATATATATATATATATATATATATATATTTTGTAATTTATTTTATTGTACTTTAATAATTTTAATGAATAAAAATTAATTATCATTTCTAAATTTATAAATTTAATTATTTATAATAAATGTATCTTATTATTCTTTCTTTTTAATTCAAATATCATTCTCTAAATTTAGAAAACTCTCTACAATGATTTAAAATATAATAAATTATACTTTAAATATTTTTTATATAATTTTAATTTAATTATTTAAGGCACACGTGTCCCTTTAATTTTTTAATATTATTTTAATCGAACACTTCTCTGCCGTGTCTGACATGTGTCGAAGGCGTGTCGGACTCATGTCCGACGTGTAACCGCCTAATATTTAGTGTCTTTGCTAGGGATAAAGAGTAGTAGTTGAATTAGAACTATTTTTTGTTTTAATGTAAACAAACGGTATTATTTCTTAACACAATTGATTATTATCACTAAACATTCCAATAAAAATATTTGACATGGCCCATATGCCATTGTTTTGCTAGGCCAATGATTTTTTTAGATTACCTTCCCATAAGATAAAATTTTATGCACATTAATCATATATGTCATGAGATTTGTTGATGTATTATTTTCTTACAACTCTTTTTTTTTTTTAATATATCATAGTTATGATTGACTATAATTTTTTATCATTTTTAAAAATTGTTTATGATGAGATATAAAACAATTTTTTCATGATAATTTTTAAATTAATTATGTGCATTCGTGGACATAAGATGTTTATCAAAATATCATTAATGATGCATTTGAGATAGTTTTTCAGTTGCTTTTTTTTTTTTTTCAAAAAATAACTATAGCTACATTTAACTATTAGTTTTTTTTTGGCTATTTTCTAAAAAAATTTATGACGAAAAGTTAATTTTGAGAAACATAGCTATTATAGTATGATAGTTGTTAAAAAACTTATATTAAATTTTTTTAAATATTTGTAATACACATAATAGTTTTTTTAAAAAAAATCTATTTTCACAATAATAATTTTATAAGTAGTTTTAAATGCTACACTACTTCAAATAGATGCATGGATTCAATAGAGCTTAATTAATCAAATAGATTTAGGGACTGTTTAGTTGTCTGAAAAAATATATAATATAAAATAAATGCAGTATATTTATATTATTTTAAATTATTTAGCTGAAAATTCTATAAATAAATGAGTTTATTTTTTTATTTGGTAAAATAAATATAATATATTTTGAGGGTTTTGTGTGGCCTACAGATGAGAGGTGGCGATAGTGCGATAGTGACCCAGTACTGATACTGATCACAATCTATATTAATTAATATTTAAATATATCAAAATTTAATCTTTTGATAAATTTTACTTTTCAAATATATTATATTACTTTAAAATTTATTTGCATCCTATCAAATAAAAAAACTAAACTTCTTGTATTTATTTTATTTTATTTTACATTTCAATGAAAAAGTCCCTTAAATAATCAACGAGATACGGGCGATGTATATCATTTTTATGAATATATATATATATATATATATATATATATATATATATTCTAATTAAATTTTAATAATTTTCGTTTTTTTAATCAATACGCTTTGTACAATTTTCCGACAGAATAATAATTATTTTTGTCGGGAAAGACGAAATAATGTTTCCCATGCAACTGACTGAAAAAATAAAATGGCGACAATAAATGAACGCAGAATAAACAAACAAAAAATTAGGACAGCCTTTTCTTATGTGGGTCCCACCGTTTCCCTCTGTGCGGGCGTGATTCGCGCCATTCCTGTTCTTTGAAAGGGATGGGAAACGATCCTGGCCGTCCATTACTGCCCCATCGTTGCATCAGTGCCGCGAAAATTGCGGAATGTAAATGGCGTCGCGATTAAGCGCAAATTTTTTTTTTATGACGAGTGTACACCCAGGCCCCATCTATTTTTTTTTGGAAAGCCCAGGCCCCATCTATTTGATGAAATGTTACTTTTAGTATAAATAATTTGTGAAAGATTTAGATTTCATTCAGCTAAATTTTTTAAATTCCTGAAAAATTAGTTTAAAAATATTTTTTGAAAAACTAATTATTTTTTGCAGGGGCTAAAATGGAGGTTTCAATAAGATAGAGTTAAAATCAGTTTAAAACACATTATTGTGATCAAATTAAAATTTACTTTAAAAATAAAACGATTTAAAAAAGCATACGAACTTTACTTTCTCACACTGTGAGCATTTATTTCTTTTCTCGTAGATATATCTCTCTCTAATGAGAAATTAAAAGCGGACTGAAGAGTTCTCAACTATGTTTCATACCACTGAAATGGGGCTGAATAATTAGCCTTCACTACTCCTATAAGTATAACTATTAAATTTTCATACGAATTTAACTCGCTCATTAATCATCATATCTTATAATTTCTAGATTTAAAACTTAATATTTAAAATTTGTATTTATATAAATAATAAAATTTTAAATACTAAATATTAATGTGTAAAATTTAGAAAGATTTACACTCATAATTCTTAACTTATTCATTTATTTATCTAACATCTAATATATATATTTATACATGAAAATATATATTTCACTTTATAAAAAAATAATATAATAATATTTTTGATGTGATATTGAATATTTAGATTTTATTTATGTAAATATTAAAATTAGTTTTAGATATATAAAAATGTATGTAAATTTTGTTAAAAATTATAGAATAGGGCATATAAATTCTGAAAGAAAATTGTATTTGACAGACTTTTGTACATATAAAATATTATTATAATTTTTTATAAATAATAAAATATTTATATAAAATTGTATAAGAACATATGCATGTATTTACTTATCATCATATGTATGACCTTAAAAAAATAATGAGTTATGCAACCTTGAATTGAATATATAATTAAAGAAGTCCATTAAAACTTAAACTAATAATTTATCGCGTACAAATAAATAAATATACATATTTTATATATTTATAAATTATAAAAATGAATAATATATTATTTTGAATATTTTTAAGCTCTTTTAAATTTATAAGCATGCATTAAAATTAATAAATATCTGAAAAGAAAACTGATAGTCTCATAAAATATCTAAAACGTTAAAATGGAAATGCCATAAAAACTATTATATAATCTCTCATTTTATATTTATAATTCATAACAATTTTCAAATTAATCATATAATTATATTTTCATTTTTTTTCAAAAATTCGACCGTTGGTAATGTTCAACTTTCAACCCTAAATTTTGCTCTTTCACATCTACCTATAGGAAGTAGTAATTTTCATAGTAATTTATATATAATAAAAAGTTTTTTTGTTTTCAAAAAGATAGTAATATATATATAATATCTTCATAGTAATTTATTGTTATTTAGTATTTATTTTATTTTATTTTAATATATCAAGTTTTCTTGGCTCATTAGAGCCCCCGTAGATGATTTAATTTTGTGAATGCACATTTTTTATTGTAACCCTAGCATTTATTCCATGATTTTTTTTTAAAATTTTAGGAGATGTTTGAGATCACTTTCTATTTTCTATTTTCTATTTTTTGTTTATTTTTATTTTATTTTTGTTTTATGTGAAAACAAAAATATGTTTGGTATTTTTATGAATTTTTTGTTTTAAAAAATTAAAAAAATAAAAAAACATGTTTATTTGTTATTTTAAAAAAAAATTAACAGAAAAAGCAAGATAATGAAATTAATTGTTACTCTAGCCGCTTGGAACCACTTTGTGTGTGTGTGTGTTTTTTTAAATAAAATCAAAATATGCTAAATATTTTTTATTTTAATATAAAGTAGAAAATATTTTGGGAAATAAATGACGATGATGGATGTTGACATACATATACATTCTTTTCTCAAATCATCAATCTGATGGAATCGATCGAAGAAAGTGATAAATTAGATTTGAATCAAATAAAAACCCGAATACTTCTTTCATAAAAAGAATCACTTAGACAAATTCAAAATGTAAAATCTATCAAAAAAAAAAATTTTTATAGCTCATTCAATTGCACATAATAAAATTATAAAGCCACAAATGCGACATCACGTAATTTGAACAATATTATTTTGATCATCTCCGATGCTACTTAAAAAATATTTGCTTGCAAGATAAACTATACCGATGCATTTGAAACGTTGAAAATGCAAAAGAAAGACATACATTTGTAGGAGTTGATGCAAAAATATAAAATGTAAAATAACTACGTGCATATTTAAATTCTATGAGAAAGATAAAATATATTAAAAGATATAAATATATTTTAAATAATAATTTTTGAAGAAGTTAAATTATTATTATTATTATTATTATTATTATATAATCAAGTTAAATTTAATTAGAATCAATCAAAAAATAATATATAAATTCAAATTTATATTATATATATAAACACATATGATATATTAAAATTAATCTACTATTAGGACCCAATGTGACTTACCCATCATATGGCCTAAACAAGCTCATGCCTACCTCTTTAGCCAAGACTCAAATTTAATGAAACTCAACAGAAATCTAAATAAAACATATCTGAATTGAAATCTAAATCCAATTGAGCTTGGGTTGAGGTAATTAGGTTGATTAACTGAATTAACCATTTTAAGCTCAAAATCACTTAAGTCCAATAAAATTAAATTAAATCAAAATTAAATCAAATTAAATCAAGTCAAAAGCACAAAATCAATACATAAACACAAATGAATTCAAAAAAATAAATTCAAATGAGATTCAAAGTCGCAAATAGGTCATTTGACTAGAGTTGACCTATGTGGGCCCCATTAAGTCAAAACTCAACAAACCAAAAATTGTCAAAATTAAATCACTCTCAAGGCTCAAAATCATCAAATGAACATGCTTAAACATAAAACTAAGCAAATCTAAATCAAATAAGATCTCAAATGGATTAATTAGATCAGTTAACCCATTAAGCCCAATTTAAGTTAAAACAGATTCAAATCAAAATTAATATCTAATCAAATGAAACTAATTACTCTAAATTGCAATGATCACTTAAGAAAATGATTAATTCAACCAAACGTTAATTGGATTTTGTTTTTGTTAAATCAATTAGGTAAGATGGACATCTAATTAAGCAATAAATAACCATTTAATTTAGATTAGTTTAATTGATCATTCAATAAATTAAGCTCTTTAATTAAGCCCTTAATCAAATTAATTGCTTAATAAGATAAAAACTTAATTAATCACCTATATTATGCTAATTATCCAATAAAATTAAATCAAATAAAGTTAAGGTGAACTTAATCAAATTAATATATTACTAAATCAGATCTAATTCAATCCATTTGGAATAAGATAACTAATTAATCATTAAATATATAAACCTAATAACTAAATCAAACATAAACTCATAATTAAAGTATTACATGAAATTCAATGAACATAATAAATGAAATTATGAAACCATATAAATAATCAAATGCTTAAAATAAAAATAAATAATTAATTCACTTAATATAATCAAACAACAACAACAACAACAACAACAATAATAATCCTTTAATCAATCAAATTTAAATAAAATATTTAATTAAATCTATTAAATTAAATCACTCACATATGGGCAATTAAGTCATTAATTTCTAATTAAATAAATATTTAATTAATATAATAATTTAAAATTGAATTATCCTTAATCAAATCTAATCAATTATACATTTAATTAATTCAAACTTAATAAATTAACCCATCATTTTAATAAACCAAATTGTTTTAAATAAGTCGCATTAAAACTAATTCTTAAATCAAACTTAAACCAAACACTTAATCAAACATAAATTTGAATTTAATTAAATTGCAATTAAGTGTCAATTAAATCCTAAATTAAACCAATTTGGTAAATCTAAATCATCAGATCATTAATTGCATCATTAATATAAACAAACATGAAATCAAATTAAAAGTTTCAACAAATAAATAACCTAAATCAAATCAAACTCTACTCAACTTGATGAAAAGATTAATCAACCTATCATACCTTAATTAAGTTAATCAAATAAATTAATCAATTAAATCAACTAAATAAAGATAAAATTAAATTAAATAAGTGCATCCAACCAAAAGAATGATCAATATATTAACTAAATAACTAAGCTTAAGAAATCAAATCCTTAATTGGAATTCAAATAAAAGAGTACATTAAACTTCAAATAAACCATAAGTTAATTAGAATACATTCACTAAATTAAACCAAATTTTAATGAAATAATAGAATCAATGGATCTAAACAACATCGAAATGATATTAATCATACAAAATTAAAATCTTAAATTAAAGCCCAAGAGAAAGGAACTAGATATTAATTTATAGGATATTGAATTATCAAAATTTAATTAAATCAAAACATCTAATATAAAATTAATCAATCAAAATACATGGAGATTAAACAAACTCAAATTTTAAAATCTAAATCAAATCAAACAAACAGTAATCAAATCAAATAAATTACACAAATTTAAATGGGCTAATTAAGATACTTAAGGACCTTAGTTAAACTTTTTAGGATGAAGATTTATGAGTCAGGATGTAGAATAGAGTGAGTTCCATTCAAAAATAGAATTCATCCTATTCTTCATTCTTGAAAAATCTAAATATCACTTCAACTAAATAAAAGTGAAATAAAAATAAAAAATAAATCATTAAATCATTTGAATTGAAATCACCCAAAGGTAGCATTTAAACAAATTGAAACTCTAAATTAAAACTTAAACTAAAGAAGCTTAGTAAAGTCTTATCACACAAGCCTCTCTTCACACTAGAATCTTGTCACCAATATAGAATTATGTTAAGTCGATGAGTTGATTGTATGGTTCATGTTGTTTTTATTTTGTGATGTAATATTTTAAATTGGATGTGAGAAATATGAATCGTAGATTGGATATTAGGTCGTTGATAGTCTAACATTATTTTTTTCATGGGATTGTGCTTAAGGGGCTGTTGACCTCACTTTTGGAATGAGCTCTTAACTTCTTTATCATAGATCAAATAAATTACACAAATTTAAATGGGCTAATTAAGATACTTAAGGACCTTAGTTAAACTTTTTAGGATGAAGATTTATGAGTCGATGTAGAATAGAGTGAGTTCCATTCAAAAAATAATTCATCCTATTCTTCATTCTTGAAAATCTAAATATCACTTCAACTAAATAAAAGTGAAATAAAAATAAAAAATAAATCATTAAATCATTTGAATTGAAATCACCCAAAGGTAGCATTTAAACAAATTGAAACTCTAAATTAAAACTTAAACTAAAGAAGCTTAGTAAAGTCTTATCACACAAGCCCTCTCTTCACACACTAGAATACTAGGTCACCGACCATAGAATTATGTTAAGTCGATGAGTTGATTGTATGGTTCATGATGTTTTTATTTTGTGATGTAATATTTTAAATTGGATGTGAGAAATATGGATCGTAGATTGGATATTAGGTCGTTGATAGTCTAACATTATTTTTTTCATGGGATTGTGCTTAAAGTTGACCTCACTTTTGGAATGATCTCTTAACATCATGATCTAGACTCATGACACTAAGAGTTCCTTAGTCTTAAGACACTTTTAATGATTAGGTGAACACTTAACCTAATCCTAGAGACTTATAAAAGTTAGCCATAGGAAGACTTCCCTACCCTATAGCCCAAACCCAATCCTTGCTTCTGTCTTCCAAACCCAAACCTCAAATTCAAATTCAAACCCCAAAATCAAATCCAACTATCATCCAATGATTGAAATCCATCACTAAATTTAAACTCTAAATCCCTTCATAACCCCTTTGATATTATCTTATGGACTTAGCCTTAACCAAATCCGAATCTACCCCAATCCAATTGATTTTCTCAATTATAAAATTCAATCTCAAATCAAATTCCAAATCATAAATCAATTCCAAACTCCAAATGATTGAAACCCATGATTAAGTCCAAATTCTGAAATCTCTCCCTAAGCCATATGAACCACCTTCATATGCTTAGCCAAAACTCCTACAAACCAACTTAAACTTAGTTGATTTCTTTATAAATCAATCATTTCTTCATTTATATTTAAATTCAAATTCAAGCCATTCAAATCAAATCAAAATAAATCAAACTAAATCAAGACACTTCTTAAGCCATATGGACCCACCTCCATAAGCCTAATCAAATATTGATCCAAATCAACCCAAACATGATTGATTTCTTTATAAATCAATCATTCCTTCATTTATATTCATAAATATAAGTGAAACCCACCCTCAAATTACCAAAAATAAATTAAACCAATTCAAAATCCAAGTTAGCCCCTCAAAATCTATATCCCTAAGCTTAATCAAATTTACTACCAAATCACTCCAAACTCAAGTAATTTTCTCATAACCCATTTATATCTTCATTTATATTCACAAATATAAATGAAATATAAATTCAAATTACTAAAACCAAACTCAAATCAAATTTCCAATTTTTGCCCTTTTAGCCAAACTTTTGAACTTGACTAAATGACATCTAAATCAACTCAAAACTCATGAATTCCTTCATGATTCAATCATTACTTCAATCACTAATCCAAATATAAATGTAAACCACCATTATCAAACCAAATCCAAGTCAACCCAAATCAAGCCCGAGTTAATCCCTTTGGCTTGAAATTATCATATGAACCAAAACCCACTTAGCTCCAAACCAATTATAATTGGATCTATATTTCAATCCTAGGCTCATATGTGAGCTCAACTAAACTTGAATCGATCTTTGATCAAGCCAATTGACCAATTTAGGCTCACTTGACCCAAAGTGACCTAAAGGACATTTTTGAGCCAAGTTCTAATCCAACTCAAATTGGATTGAACTAAGCCCATCTAAACCTCCGTCATGATCAACAATCATTATGAGGTGATCAACCACCTTGAATTAGGTCAAACCAAGTCAAACCTAGCATTTGACCAAGTCAACATTTAGCCTAAATGAAACCAAACTAGCCAAAATCCATCATATGCCAAATTGATTGAAATCATTTACTCAAAATAATCAATGATTGAACCTAACCAAACCATCTATTGAGCCAAACCAAGCCTAATTGGCCACTTGATCTAAGTTGACCTAAATTAGCCTAAAAAGCTAAAATGGGTCAAATCATGATTTAACTCAAATTGATTGCAATCAATGGCTCAAGTTCATCCCAAATAACTTATTGAACTTGACCAAAACTATGATTGAGCCAAAGTTAACCAATTGGTCAACTTGACCCAACCTAGCCCAAATTGACCAAAATTCAAATTAATTCTAAATTAAGCCAAACCAAAGCCTACAATCAATTTCAATCAACCAATTGAACTTGACTCAACACCTAACCAACATAATTTGGTCAAATTGGTCAACTTGACCAATTTGACCCTTTTGAATCCAAATGAGTCAAATCCAAACATAGGCCAAACCAATTAAAGTTAATTGAACCAAAATATCCCAAATCATCATATGAATCTAACCCAAGCCTTAGTTTAACCCAATTTGACCAATTGGTCAACCCAACCCAACGTATCCCAAAGGAAAATAATTTGACCAATCCAAGCCAAACCACTCAAATCTAACTTATGAGATCTTGTGGGCTGACCTAACTCAGCTAAAACTCACCCTAAGTCAGCCTAAGAACTCCCTAAAAGCCAAGTGGGCCCACCAAGGGGATTAGCCATCAAACTATGAGATTTGAACTTCAAAACCAATGGATCCAAGCCAAAGTCAACTCTCCCATCCCCATGACAGCCTCTTTGCACTCCATGGAACTTTCTCCTGACCCAATCTAGCCCACCTAACCCACTCTAAGTTAGTCAAAGACCTTTGGTAGGTGAGTTGACTCACCTCCAACCCAAACTGAGCACCCATTGGATCCAAGCCCTTGCACCCTTGTGAAATGGATCCATGGCCTCCCATCACTGCTCCCATCCTTGGCGTGCCACCCTGATTTGATGGAGACAAGTCTAGCGACCGGATAGCTGCGAGCTAGTGCAAATCGTGCACACATTATCGTCCATCCATAATGGGAAATTAAGGGGTGTACCCCCTCAATTAGAGCAAAAAAATAACACAATTTGCATCATGAGCCTTCCTAAGATAATTCTGAAGCCCCTCAAAGCATTTACAAGGACCCCTAAGCCCACTTCGATTGGCATTGCCCATTCTTTAGCAAAGCTGAAACATGGCATTCCAATCCAGAGCAATACTCCCTCTCCACTAAATCAAATCAAAATTCCTTGCACCCACACCATCCCTATACTCCATCAAAGCCAACTAAACCAAATTCCCAACCTTCCAAGCCACGGGATGAGTGAGTTCGATCAGAGACGAGCCCCTTGCATGCGCGGATTGGCCAACCGAGCACTCTAGCCCAAATCAAACTCAAAGCACTTCAACAGGGCCTCACCTCAACTAGGCGGAGTTACCTCCAGAATTACACCGCTGGACATTAGCTCCAATGAGGTAATTTCTCAAGCTGAGCCTTGTATGGAAAAGTGGGTTGGTCTTTTGTGAAGGAAATTTGAATCCCATGTGAATTTGACCATTAGATATGTGCATCTCCCTTCCCCGAAGGTGTAGGTAGAATTTAGAGATAATCTGAGCTCAGGTGAGCTCGGATCGAAGGGGGGAAGACCGACGACATTCGTCTTTCGTCGCTCATGAATGAGATAGATCATGAACCTTCCATCCCGTGTGATTGGAATGGATGGCTCTAATCAAATCCTACGGTAGATCCTTTGATTCCTTTTCTAAATCACGGATCGAATCATCACCATCCGATCTTAGATCGAATGGTACGCAGAGAAAGCACGTCCGCCATCCGCCTTGATACTTAAATAGCCAATCCCCATTCCACATGGAAAGCGTCACGTCAAGCACGCATTGGCTGGGATTAAGTCTTTAATTAGGGCTAATTGATTAGTTTTTAATCTTGAAACTTCCTAAAATTATAAATAATTGTAGAAAAATTCAAAAAAAAAAAAATACAAACCTAGGTTCATTTTGAAGATATTTCAGAGTATAATCTAGAAAATTATGATTAATTAATTTTGAGCAGTGAGTTTGGCTTAATTAAGATTTTATCAAAAATTTAATTAGCTTAATTACACCTTAATTAAATACTCAATTAATCCCAAATTTTTTGTGGATGTTTAGGGGGATGACCTCTGCCTCCCCTATTTTATGAGATTTTATTGATTTCTTAATTAGGAAAATCACTTAATTAAGCCCTAATCACTCTCTTAATCTAATTAATTATAATTAATGAATGGGCAATAACTTGATTAATCATTTAAACCTAATTACCTCTCTTGAACAGTAAGATAACCTAGGGGATACTTTCCCTAATTCATTTCCTAAGTTTTTTTAGTTTCAAAAATCAAATTAATTAATGGTTAATGAAATAATTAATTGATTAATTAAGTGATTAATTTTCAAGATAGGAAACTCAGAATCTAATTGAATGTTTAAAATAATTTATGGATTAGGATTGGGGCCTTACCCTTGATCCTTTCCCCTAAGTTGAATTAATCATTCAAATTAAAACATAACCAAAGTATTTAATCAATTAATTAAAGGCTTAATGAAATTAAAATTAAAAAATAAATTCATCCACACCTAAGCAACATTTAATTGATCTTGGGTAGCTCCTTGGGCATTCAATAACTCAAGGTGATAGAAATAAAATTATGGTTGGCTCACATGTGTGAGAAACTCATAAAAGTAACTAAGTGAGGTCCCTTAAGGTTAATTAACTATTAATCCTAAGCCAGTTGCATTAGACCCCTTTCATTTCTTAGGAGCATTGCAAATTTACTTTTCATATGGTTGCATATCATATTGGCTTGTTAGTAATTAGTTAATCAACTTAAGGTGATATAAGTAAGTGTTAGTTAATTCACTTAATTCATGCCTTAACTTAATTAAAACATAAAATCAACTTAAATATCCTTTATTAAACCAAATTAATTCACACATGGGGAATTAGGTTAGGATTAACAAACCTCTTTCATGTTCCTAAGTCAAATCAAACCCAAAGTTAAAAATGTCTTTAAAGAATTTTGGTTTATTTTAAATAGCTTTAATTAATATGATTGCCCTTAGAAATTAATTGGGATGAATGAAATCATGTGCTTACATTCCTTTATTTCTTTTCAATCATGCTAAATATTGCTTTCCATGTGAAATCATGCATTCATTTCTTTTAAAAATTAATTAAATAAAATATTTTTTATGTCAAATTGCATGTGTTGACTTAAATTAAAATCTGTGTGGCTATTATCACTATTAAATCAAAAACTATTTTCAAAAGCATATAAATCAATTATTATAAATGAAGTAATGTTAATTACAAATATCTATAAGCTTGCATGTGATGATAATATAAGATGTGCAATATGAAGTTCTCTTTCCCTATCTTAACATGGATTCACATAGTATTTGCAAGTGTATAGTTCATTTGAAAAGAACACAACATTTGTCTAAACCTACTCCTATGCATCTCCATGTTAAGACTTAGGAAGAAATTCATATCACATATATAAATCATACAACCAAATCAAATATGACTTCTTCCATGATTCCTTATTCATGTGATTCTTTTTGTACATTCATATGTATCTAAAAAAAGTGGTATATTAGTCTGGACACCCTGAGGCTACGAGGCTTTAAGTAGCCCTAAGTAGGTCTTGTACCTTACGCCCCTAGTGCAGAAAATAATGGCATCGCACTCACTTAAAACTCTTATACATAGGTATGTATGATGTGGCCAATCAAACATACCTTTTGCATGGTTTTCCTATCCTTATAGTTGCTTATACATCTACATATATATAAGAAAAGTGATATATTAGTCTGGACATCCTGGGGCTGTGAGACTTTAAGTAGCCTTAAGTATGTCTTGTACCTTACGTCCCTCGTGTAGAAAATAATAGCACTGTGCTCACTTAAAATTTTTATACATGTGAATGTGTATCTAGCTAATGGATGAAAAATCCCTCTTTTCTATGTAATAAAGGCATGCATTCATAATTCAAGCAAAAATAAAATATTTAAATTATAAATACACTTCTTTGCATTCATCATTCAAGTATGCCAAAAATACAAATTGCATGTATAGGTATGCTTAAGATTTACTCATATGCATGATATACATGATGGAAAGAAATGAATGAAGGTGTGTTATGTGATAATAATTTATTTTAATTAATCTTAATATGCCTTTCTTATTGAATAAGGTTATTTAATGTGAACCTAAACTTAGGATTAATGAAAACACATAATAAATAATTAATTAAAGAGAACTAATTTAATTAACTTACCTTAGAAATGGCTTAAGGTAGGGATAAAAGAGAGATTCCCTCTCTTTCTTCCCTTTATAACACTTAGTTGTTAAGTGTAGGCTATATGAAATAAAAGAAAACACTAAGTAAAACCTTCAAATCAATTAAATTGCTTAAAGAGAAATCAACTTTTATAAATTAAATTCCTCACACTTAGCAAATTATAACTCTAAAGCTTAGTGAGGACATACCACACAAGCCTTAGCACATGCACATTAGATTAAGTCACATTTTCTAGCTTTATGTTAGGATGGTGCATGATTTGGTGTATGTTTGGTTTTGTGATGTATTATTTTAGACTATATGTTAGGGTGTATGTGCGTAGTTCGGATGTTTGGCCGATATTAGCCTAATCATATTTTATGTTGGGGGTCGTGCTTAAGGGGCTTTTGTAATAAATTATAAATTCTTTTGCTATGCAGGTTGCTTAGCCCCTAAGCATAACCCAAGTTAGGATATATAGGCTTTGTTAATCATGTGTGGGGTGTTTAGTCCAAATTATTCATATAACTGCTTGGGTTGTATGTTATGTTTAGCTAACATTTACTTTGCATGTGTAATTAGATTTACTTTCCTTCTCTTTAATGTAATTTTGCATTACGATTAAGATAAGTATTATAGGAGATTAGGATGAGCATTGGTTATAAGACCAAGTCTTATACACCATGTGATGCCTTTGGAGCAAATAACATCCCAATCAAGCCAAAAGAAAGAAAGAAATAGAGTAAATCAAAATGAAGAAATGAAAGATGAAGAGTGAAGAATGAAGGATGAAGAATGAAGACCCCCATAACACTTATCATTTTATAATTATAACTATTCTTTCATTATGCCTGGATGTATAAGGGTAGAGCTCGGCCACCCATATTTCTTTTCGGGTTGTACGGCGATACCCGACCGCATCGGCCTTTTATTATTTTGTGTTAGTTTTATAAAATTATTTGATGTTTTGTTTAGCTTGTGCATTAGAAATAATATATCTTTTTATAGTTTTTTTATGATAGGTGATTGCTGTGTGGCCTGTATGTGATTAGGCTCTTAGGATGAAAAATAAATTTTCTACCCCACGAACAACTCATAACTAAAATTTTAAAATAATTCATAACCTCATTAAAAAAGCCTAGGCATTAAATCTAGATAATAAAATATTTAGCAACCCCTTAACTGGATGATTGTATGTTGAACATCATGCATAACCATCTTGTTCCACTCTTACTAAGAGAGGGCTTCCATCTTTGCTAGATAAAGTGGGCTTAACCTTTAAGAGCCTATGATAGAAAAACACCTCTTTCTCTCTTGATTTCGCCCATAATAAATTTCTCATTCATTTAGGCATACAAAATCCCATATCTTGTTTCAAAATAAAGAGTCCCAAATTAAACAAATTGTAATAAAATTTACATTAGATTTAAGTCATTATTCATACCCCTCATGCTCTAGTCTAATAGGGAGTGGGTTTAAGGACTTAGTTTATCTTTTAAATAAATAACAACCTAACCATCTTGCAAAGCTTATGACTTGCCAAAATGAATTTAAAGTGTAGGAGGAGTTAGGCAGGCACCACTCAGACATAATAATTCTGTATTCTCTTATGTGAAGGTAAACTATATACCCACTTTTGCCTTAGATTTAGGTCATGCTTTTGCCCTCGCCAAAGCTCCCTAGATTTAAGATCTAAGGTTGTTGTTTTCCTTTGCGGGCTACAAGCATAAATCCTCACCTCTTGAGCATTTTTATAATCTTGTATTGTGAAATTATAACTCCTAGATTTCTAAATAAAATTTCAACTCAAATAAATAAATCTCCTCAATTTCAAATACATAAAGCCCAACCATAAGATAGATTGGAGTGCTCACTAGGTCTCCTAGTATCATGAGCACTCCTTACTCATCTCTTTTGGTTTCGATAATAACTCTCCCCTTTTGATCTATCTCACTTGATTTTCTAAAATATAACCAATTTATTGATAGTCCTATCTTTGAATTCTTTGGAGACAATAATCATCTACTTTAATCGAGAGTATTCTTAAGAGATTCACTTTCCATAAGATGTAACTAACTATGGATGCTTGCCTCCATAAGGAACTTAACGGATCCTATTTAAATAAACCCTGCTTTGCTTTTTCATGTAAAGTAGGAAAAAAATCTCTGGTATATTTGAAGACCCATCATATCTTAGGGGTCCTTATTAGGTGATTAGGTCTATTATAGGGTAGCGACTTCTATCTCTCAAGATAGTACACTATTCCTTGATGTAGTGCCCGATCAACTAAATAAGTACATTCTCAGATCTGTGTCATGTCCCCTCACATATACACAATACACGAATCCAAAAATAAACACCACAGGGGCTATTGTAAAAATAAATATAAATGTTTTGCATGTAGGTTGCTTATGCCCCTAAGCATAATCAAAGTTAGGACATGTGAGGTTGGTTACCCATGTGCATGGTGCTAAGTCTAAATTATAAATATAATTGCTTGGGATTGAATGTGTGCTTAGCTAACCTCTTTTTGCAAGTGTAGTTAGATTTACTTTTTCATATAAAATATAATTTTGTAATATGAATTATGATTAGTGTTGTGGGGGATTATGATGAGCAGCGGCTAGAAGGATTAGTCCCTGGGTGTCCTATGATGCCTTTGAAGCAAATCAAATCAAAAGGAAGAAAAGGAGGACATGAAGAAATGAAAAAAGAAGACACCCACAACATGTATTATTTTGTAATCCGGGTTGTATAAGGGTAGAGCTCAGCTACCCATCTTTTCTCTTTTTGGGGTGTATGGTGGAACCCGATCGCATGGGTCTTTTATTCTTTCACATAATTTATACATGTTTAATTAAAGTTGTGTTTAAATTGTGCATTAGAACAACATGGTTTTATAGTTTCTTAATGTTTGATGTTTGAATGTGTGGCTTGGATATGGTAGACTCTTATGACAAAATTAATTTTTCTTCCCAACTAATCACTCATAGTTAAATTTTAATCAACTCACAACCTCATCATAAAGCCTAGGATTTAATCAATATAACTAAAAGATTTAGTAATCCCTTAGTTGTATGGTTGTATGCCTCACATCATGCATATCATATTCCTTCTTCCCTGAATATGGCAGATCTCCATTATTGCACGATAGAGGAATGCTTGACCTGTGAAGGCATCCCTTGTGGTGGAGAACACCCCCTTCTGGCTGATTTATCCAACAATCAACTTTCATCATGCATTTAAGCATAAATAAATCTCAAGCCTTTGTCATAATGAATATGTCAAAAGTAATAAAATTTAAAAAGATTTGCATTTTAGGCTAAGTCATATGCTCATACCACTCATGCTCTAGTCTCTTAGGGAGTGGGTTTAGGACATTAGTTTCTTTCAAATTAAATAACTACCCTAGCTATCTTGTAATACATAAGACCAGTCTACATGGATTTAAAGTGTAAGAAGAGTTCCCTGGCGGCCACTCTAGACAGTTGTAAGTCTAGAAATCAGATGGTTTATCCTCTCTTATTGAGGTAGACCATCATGTCCTTTCTCCACTTAGATTTAATTTATGCTTTGGCATCATGCTAAAGCTACATAGATTTAGTATTTGAGGTAGCTATTTCCTTCAGGCTATGAACATAAATTCTCATCTCATAGGTATTTTCACAATCATGTGTTGATAGATTATAAGCCCTAGCAATCTAATAAAATTTCAACTCAAATAAAAAAATAATCCTCACTTTAAATATTTAAAGCCCAACTATAGGGTATATTGAAATGCTAACTAAGTTTCTTATTCCCTTTGGCTTCCAAAAATAATTCTTCTCCTTGAACTTTCCCAGTTGATCTTTCAAATAAAACCAATTTTTTGATAACCAGCCTTAAAATCTATGGAAACCATAATTGCCTACTTTATCAAAAGTGTTTTTTAAAAAATTTCATTTCTTAGGATGTAATTAACTATGGAGGCTTGCCTCCATAGCGAACTAAAGAACCCAACTAAAATAAACCCTACTTTACTTTTCCATGTAAAGTAGGGGAAAGATCTTTGGTATATTCAAAGACCCATCATGTCTTAAGAGTCCTTCTTAGATGATTTGGTCCGTTGTAGGGCGATGCTTCTATCTTTTATGATAGTACATCATACCTTAATATCATACCCGATCACTTCAATAAGTATCCTCCAAGATCTGCATGGTGTCCCCACATCTCAAAAATAAATACCACATTAATGATAAAGTATGTGAAGTTATTTAAATCAAAACATGTCATTAGTTCCTGACAATGTCTGCTAAAATTGAAAATATTCAAAATGAAAAAATTCTTATAAAAAATATTGAATCCCATCATTTACATGCAAATTTTGTTGATCATGTCATATCAAAAAAATATATTTAAAGTGTTGATAGAACTTTAGAAAGACACTTTACTTTTTTAATTAGTTTAAAAATATATAATTTTATTTTAATAATCTAGAACATTCAATTAAATTTATATTTAGTTCTTAAAAATAATGAGGCCTTGTAGTTATTTTTTGATTCTATTCAATATGAGGGTTAACACAAATGAGATGGGAAATGAATTCCTACGATGCTAATTTTTCACTACTAATATTTAATTCCTATTTTACACTTATTGGAGAAGAATAAAAAATGATGAATAATAAAAAATAATTTTGAGATGGGTGATAGTGATAATGAATATGGCTCTCTTTAATCCTAGCTTTATAGGATATGATCTAATAAGACAATGCACTCTTGTAAGTGATCACATGTTAGATCTTGTGATATTTGATAACGACTATATTTATGCATGTCATAGAATGTGAGAATGGAATGGAGAGGTTAATTTTATGGCATATTTGATAATGTGAAAAATACTTAAAAAGGATTTAATTCTAGATGTAATAATAAAAGGTATACATTTATTGGGGAAGAAGCAGTTACAATTTGCATAAAATGGATGGCCAATTAGCAATAATGTATAATAAATTAGGTTAATAAGAATAGGCATCATAATATGACATGGTACATACATTGATATAGATTATCGTCATTTTGTATTTTCTTTAGGCCCCCACCAATGTGTCCCTTATATTTTACTTAACATTAACTTCAAAAAATTTTGTAAGATTTCAAAATAACACATTTAAATGATTAAAACTGACTTGGCCTTCAAAAAATAAGCTATAAGTTGACACAATTACACAATATACTAAATAATAATGTATTATTTACTAAATCAAAAGACTTTAATGGTCCTATAGAATCCTTTCTTAGAAATACTTAAAAATGAAAATAAAATTATCGCATGCCTTCATCTATCCTCTTTGAGAAAGAAGGATAAATGAAAATAGAAATAATTTTATGCCTTGTTGGGACATCACGTAGATCCGCAAATGTTCTTATCAGGGTTATCGGGTACGACATTGAGGAAATGTATAATATCTCAAAATATAGAAGTCACCGCCATACAATGGATCTAATCACCTCAATAAGGATTCCTAAGGACTATGGGTCTTTGTCTATACCAAAGATTTTCCCCCTAGTTTACATAGAAAAGTAAAGCACGGTTTATTTTAAACTGGGTTCGTTAAGTTCCCTATGGAGGCAAGCCCCCATAGTTAATTACATCCTAAGGAACAATATTCCTTAGGAATACTCTCGATTAAGGTAAATGATCATTGTCTCCAAAGATTTCAAAGATAGAACTATCAATCAATTGGTTTATTTTTGATTTGGTTCATTTGATTTCATTTAGGTCAAATGGGTCAAGTTGGCCAATTTGACCCATTTGACCTAATTGGGTTAGGTCATGTGTTGGTTTAGGTTTGGTTGGTCACTTGAAATGTTTTGCAAGCTTTGGTTTCAATCAATTTTGGTTTAATTTGATTTTGGCTCAATTTAACCTTTTAAGTCAAGTTGGGTTCATGGTCAATTTGGCTAGGTTGGGTCTATTTGCCCAATTGAGGCTTTGGTCAAGTTCAACAAGTCATTTAGAATGAACTTGACCCATTGGTTTCAATCAATTTGGCTTAGATTAAGTTTTGACATATTTTGACTTTTTAGGTCAACTTGGGTCAACATGGGTCAAGTGGCCAATTGGGCTAGGTTAGGCTCAAATGATGACTTGGTCAAGTTCAAACATTGATCATGAATTAGTTTTAATCAATGTTTCAATCAATTTGGCCTATGGCAAATTTTGGCTAGTTTAGGTTTCATTTTGGCTAAGTGTTGACTTGGTCAACCCCTAAAGTTTGACTTAGTTTGACCCAATTTGAGTGATTGATCACCTTATGATGATTGTTGCACATAATGTGAGACTCAGATGGGCTTAGTTCAATCCAATTTGGTTAGGATTAGAATTTGATATATAAGGGGTACTTTAGGTCGCTTTGGATCAAGTGAGCCTAAGTGGGTCAATTGGCTTGATAAAGGCTTGATTCAAGTTTGGTTGAACTAACATATGAACTTATGATTGAAATATAAATCCATTTGCAAGCGATTTGAAGGCAAAAGGATTTTGATTCATTTGATAATTTCAAGTTCAAAGGGTGAACATGAGTTTGACTTTGGTTTGATTTTTGAATTTAGTTTTGGTTTGAGGATTGAAGTTTGTATTTATATTTGGATTTATGATTGAAAGATTGATTGAATCATGAGAATAAAAAATCAATAGTTTGGCTTGATTTGAGTTTGATTTGGCTAAGTTCAAGAATTTGACTTGAAAGGCTTAGGTTGGATTTTCATTAAATTTGGATTTTGAGTTTTGGATTTAGTTTGGTTTGATGATTGAAGTTTGTATTTATATTTAGCTTTATGATTGAAGGATTGATTGAATTATGAAGAAAATCAAAGGTTTTGCTTGATTTGGATTCAATTTCGCTAAGTTCAAGAATTTGACTTGAATGGCTTATGTTAAATTTTGGTTGAATTTGGGTTTGAGCTTTGGATTAGTTTAATCATTTCAATTTATATTTCATTTATATTTGTGAATATAAATGAGAATATAAATGGGTCATGAAAAATTTTCTTGAATTTGAAGTGATTTGGATTTGATTTGAGTTAAGTCCGTAAGATGGAATCAAAGTGACTTAGGAAAGGCTTTAGAATTTGGAATTGATTTTTTGGATATAAGAATTCAATCATGGGTTTCAATCATTTGGAATTGATTCATGATTTGAGAAAATCCATTGGAATTAATTCAATGTTTGATTTAGAATTGAAGTTGATATGAGTTTATAGTTTGACTTAAAAGAAGGAAGTGAGGATTTGGTTGAAGCTGTAGGGTAGACAAATTTTTCTAACATCCCTAAGGCATAACCTATTCGTCTGGCTAACTCTTCTAAGTTTCCAGAGTTAGTTTGAGTGTTCACCTAAACTAGAAGTGTCTTAAGACTAAGAAACTCTAAGTGTTTAAGAGGAGTCCTATGTCTAAGATGGGGAGGTTGAGAGCTGAATCTAAAAAAGGAGGTCAACAAAGGGCGCCCAATAGGTGCAGTGTGACTGATAAGGTACACCACACATATTGGTGTTGACCGAGACCATCAACAGCACCAAACGATCACAAGAAATAATAGAAACAATCTACTCCTAGCCCAAGATGTAGACAGAATTGAGAGCTTAGTGCAATGCGACTCTACTCATGTCACAAACATAAGAGAGTGAAGGAGGAATCTACTAGGGATAGAGTATATGAACCTTACACTAGGGAAACATGTTCAAGTCATCAACAAGGGGATGGGAGGTTTGATTTGGTTTGAGTCTTAGTGGGGAGAAATTAATTTAATTTGTTTGATTATTTAGCTGTGTTTGGTTTGACTCCACTAAGGGAGATTGATTGAATTGTTTGTTTTGATTTGTTATTTGAATTTTAGATTTTGAAACGGACCCTGTCGGTTTGCGATGGATCGCACTGAGTAAGGGGGCATGGAAGCCTAGGCCTAACTCAGATTTATCAATCAAAATGGGTAATCTACCGAACACATAGTAGGACTAGCCAACCAAAGGGATTGCCTTTCGATGTGTAGCAGCTGTACTAGGAAGAAAGTGTAGTAGACTTATGTCCTCCAAAGTAAGGACCAGTTGCTGGGGTGATGCATTGGCAAGGCAACAAATTGAACCCAACCTAGGGTTGACTAGTGAGTGAATACCGCTGTAGGACTTAAATCAACTCAAGGGTAGTCAATGATTAATTTCATTTTTTAATTATTTTTGATAGATTTTGTTGGTTTGTGATGGACTGCAATGAGTAGGGGACATGAAAGCCTTGGTCTAACACATATTTACCAATCCAAAGGGAATAGTCTACCAACCACATAGTAGGACTATCCAACCAAAGGGGTTGTCTTTCGATTTGCAATGGTCAAGTTTAAGAAGAAAGCGCGGGGACTCACATCTTCCAAAATAAGTAACCACTGGGATGACACATTAGTAAGGTAACATATCAACCCGACCTAAGGCTGACTATTGAGTGAATGTCGCCGGGTGACTTAAATCACATCAAAGGTAGTCAAGATTAATTTAATTTTTTTAATTATTTTTTATGGATTTCGTTGGTTTGCGATGGACCACACTGAGAAGGAGCTTATATCGCCTAGACCTATCTCATTTATTAAACCAAAGGGAGTAGCTAAAGGAGAACTATCCAACCAAAGGAGTTCCTTTGAAATGGTCATTTCGGAAGAAAGCATGGGGACTCACATCTTCCACGCAAAAGATCAGGGTGATCGGTTACCTGCAATAAATCTAACCCACCTAGTGCCTGCACTTTATTAGAATGGACTCATCTTGACATGCTAATTCAAGAAGTTTGGTCAAAGCATCAAGCATCGTTCTCAGGGACTTGTAGATGGTGACCTGTGGATCCGGGCCAATAGCTCATGGTGTACTCTAGTGAAAGTGGTTTGAGAACCTTGTAGATCTAAAAACTGCTGATGACTAGTTGAGAATCCCCATAGATATTGATGCTTTTGACACACACTGTGATGGCTAACTCCAGATCGACAATCAAAGTCTCATACTTGGCTTTGTTGTTGGTACATGGATTAGAGAGATAATATGAGAATCTCATCACATCATGATCTAAAGTTAAGAGAACTATTTTTACCCTTACCTTTCCTAGAAGAGTATTTCGTGGTGCTTCTCATTTATGAAAGGAAACTGCACCATCAAAATACATCTCCCATCGACGATTATCAACCTCACATAAGTTCATGATTTATTTGTCAGGGAGATCGTCACTAAGCAAAGAATTAGCAAGAAGTGGGTGTGCTACTAAGAAATCTGCTAGTGCTTATCTTTTAACCACACAGAGGGGTAGAATGTGATATCAAACTGTGAGAGAATCATGAACTAACATGCCAAACGTCCAGATAGCATTGGCCATGCCATGATATACTGCAATGGATTAGTTCTGGAAATTAAGTTCACCTTATGAGAAAGCATATAGTGTCATAGTTTTTGGGATGTGAAGATCAAAGCTAGGAAATATGGTGGGTAGTCCGCCGTGAAGGAATCGGAGGATGAGGCGAGAGAGAACTCTTCTTCCTTAGGCTTGGGCCATCAAAGTGTCAAGGGAGTCGTCCAACGTGGCAGTGTAGAGGATGAGTGGCTGCTAGAACTTGCGACTTCACCAAATACTACTTGATATCTTCGAAGGCATGCTAGTACTTGTCATCCCACTTAAACTTGGCATCCTTTCTGACAAGTGTAGAAAATGGCTTGCATCTTCTCGATATATTAGAGATAAAGCATCTTAGATATGCCAACTGTCCCTAAAAAGATCTGAGTTGAGTTAAACTTTTAGGTGGTTGCATTTTTTAATAGCTTTGATCTTTTTGGATATATCTCTATTCTTCTAGTGCCGTACAATAAAACCAAGGAACTTCCCTGAAGCTACTCTGAATGCACACTTCAGGGGGTTCATTTTGAGGTTATATTGTCTTAAATGTTCAAAACCACTCAAGTCAAAGAGATGGTATTCCTTTTCTTTTCTTTTGACTACTAGATCATCAAAATAGCACTCAACTTGATGGTGGATGAGTTCATTGAAGATCTAAGTCATGGCCCGTTGGTATGTAGCGCCAGCAATTTTAAGGCCAAAAGGCATGACCTTATAACAATAGATTCTGATCGGGGTTCGAAAAGCAGTGTTTCTTTTATCCTCGGGGGCCATCTTGATTTAGTTGTAGCCAGATGACCCATCCATGAAGGAGAAAATTGCATGAGATGAGGCGATATCCACCATTAATTCTATAAGAAGAGGAAACTCATCCTTAGTACCTTGTTTAAGTCTCAAATCAATGCATATGCAACCATTCTTTTTCTTAACTGGTACAACACTGACTAATCAGGTAGGGTATTTTTCTTCCCTGATAAAACCAACATCGATCAGTTTTTTGACTTCAGAAATGATCTGTTGTTCGATTTCTAATCGCATGCATTTAGGAGCTTGCTTGATAGGGTTAGTGCTAGGATCTATTGCTAGTTTATGGACTGCTATGTCAAGAGATAATCTGGGCATTTCTTCATAACTCTATGCAAAAAAGTCTTTAAACTCAGTCAATAGCCTAACTAAGTCATTGGTTTCTTCTTCATTCAATCAACAAATTGATGTATGTCGGGTGAGGGTTTTCTTCCATCCCATGGTTGATTTCTTTAAGTTTGTCAATTATTGAATAGATTTTCTCTTCAAATTTTAGCAGTGCATCTTTGATTTGGAGATCATCTGGATCATTTAAAGTTTCTAAACATACCTCCTCGTAAGAGTTGGTATGGTTAGAGAAGAACTTATTAGATTCCAGATGATTGGTATAAGCGTAATCATCATTGATATCACCACCCTCCCGATCTTGATTGTGCATCCCTACCTCTATTGTTCCAAAGATTTTTGAAGTACTCTGGCCTATGCTTAGACCATGTATAGGAAATTAAGCCCTTCTTTGCAAGATTAAGAACATCAGATGAGTACAAATCGAAAGGAAATTCCATTAATTCTTTATATGAATCATCCTCAAGTTCTACATCAACTTCAAGACTTGAGGATGATGATCTCAAAAAGAATCTCTTCGGCTTCCCATCAATGGAAGACTTAGGGGCTTCTTTAACTACTAAACTTTCAAGTTTTTGTGATGAAAGTGAGGTTAGAGCTAAAGTTCTTAACCACTGTCTAATAGTTTCACATACACTTGATTCGAATACTTTGCTTTGTCTTGAGGCCTAGTCTTCATCGTTGTCTGGCTCAAGTGTCACCTCCAATGAAACCCATTGAGAGGGGTTGACTGGTATACTAATCACATGAGACTCATCCTTCGATCTGGACTCCAAGTCTATGTGAATAGTTGGGGTACTCCTACGAACTAGAATATAACCCCTATTGGCTTGCTGCCAACCAGAGGGTCTTCCACCTCTGGGACTGCCTCTGCCTTTGCCTGGTGGAGGTTGAGTCATTCTACCCACTTGTCCATATGATGGAACGAACTATGGGTGGAATGTAATATGCGGCTCCACTTCTTCCTCAATTTCCCTTTCTTGTTCACTTGGACTTTCATTTTTCTTTTCTTCTTTTTCTTTTATATTTGAGTTTTGACTAAGTTCACGAGGAAGGTGTTTTGAAGAAGATAATAGGTCACATCTTCATATATCTCAACCTCCCTGACTGAAAATGGCTTTTCATCACCCTTGACTTAGTATTCAATCCCATCCTTTTGAACTTGATGCACTAATGGAGGGAGAATGGATTCATCTTGTTCTGACATATCCAAGGCCTACCAAGCAAAGTAGTGAATGAAATATTCGAATCAATTATGTAAAATTTGGCTTCAGTCTTCCATTCTCCTATCTCCAAAGGTAACACTATGGAACCTAAAGCCCTTTCGCCTTGTTCATTGAATCCTCTCAACATCATCTGATCTCCTCGGAGTGTGGAGATGTCAATCCTCAAATAGGCAAGGGTCTTTAAACTCATAATGTTCATCGATGCATTTGGATCAATAAGAATCCTGAAGGGTTTGAATCAGCCCATGTCCACTGTAATGTAGAGGGGATGGTTGTGCTCTATGTCCCATAAAAGAAGGTCTTTATCTATGAAAGTGACTCTTTGGGCTACTCTGGAATAATGTGCCTCCTCTAATAGTGGTCAGCTGAGCTATGCATATTCTAGGATCAAGGAGAGCCCTGATTAGTGATTCCCTCATTTATTTGGATAAGATACGGGTATCATATATGCTTAACTTAGATGGAAACTTTCTTAGGTGAGAGAGGATATTGTAATCCACTCTAGGTTGATCCTCCACAAGCATATCCAAGGGTGGAGAATCCCGTGGAGGGGCTCCTCAATCATCTGAACTAATGACTTATTTTCCTCTATCTTGAGGTGCTGCCCTAGGAGGTAGAACGTTGCCACTATGGATGTTGACTTCGACGATCTGTTGTGGCAAATTAGTGCAAGGTTCTACCTGCTTGTCGGGATCACCTATAGCTTCTCCTATGGGACCCTCAGAATCTAGATGATTCTAAGTCTATCTCAAGAGATGAACCCTTAATATTCAGAGAAGGAAGATCCAACTCTAAATTAGAAGAGGAAAGATCAGAGTTTTTATAATTATTATTTAGACTTGAAGAGTTTTAGTAATAATAGAGTTAGGCAGCCCATCGAAAGTGATATAGATATAATTCAAACTAGCTTTATTCCTTGATTTCTTGGGTTTTGAAGGGAGTACATAGTAGAAGTCAAGTAAAGTATGTGGGGTGGGGGATTTGATGCCCTCATCTGCCAATATAAGATGTCTACTAAAGGAAGAGCTAACTGAAGTAGAGGTCGTTGGAGTAGTAGTAGCTGCAACTATGGACTGTGGACTGATCGTGGTTGTGCTACTTGGCTATCTGGGTCGGCATATGCTATTCAGCATTACTCCCTTTTCTTGAGTTGGCTCTGACAACTTGCAAACCTTCCTTGATGTTGGAGGTTTGAGCTACCCCAAGCACCTACAAGGAAAGTTTCTCGATTTTGGAAACAATTTTATTAGAGGTTTTGAATAAGGAGATATCCCAACCTTTTTTGGTTTTGGAAGGATTGCAGGTATCCCCAAGGATTACCCTAATGGAACTAGATGGTTGTTCCATAATGTATTCCTTTGGGATAACTATAATCTGTTGACCTCATTTTTAGAATGAGCTCTCAACCCCTCCATATTAGACAAAGAACTTCTCTTACTCACTAAGAGTCTCCTTAGTCATAAGACACTTCTAGTGATTAGGTGGACACCCAACTTAACCTAGAGACTTAGAAGAGTTAGCCATAGGAATAGGTCATGCCTTAGGGGGTTAAGAAAATTTTCCTACCCATTAGCTTGAACCAAATTCCTCACTTCCTCCCTTCAAGTCATACTCAAATCAATTCCAACGTGATTGATTTTCTTCAAACTCATATCAACTCCAACTCTAACTCAAGCCTTGAACCAATTCAATGGATTTTCTCAAATCATGAATCAATCCCAAATAATTAAAACTTATAATTGGAGCCCATGATTGGATTCCAAACTCCAAAATGCTTCCTAAGTCACTTTGATTATATCTTATGGACTTAGTCTAAATCAAATATAAATCAATTCAAATTCAAGGAATTTTCTCACAACCAATTTATTTTTTTTATTTATATTCACATTTATAAATAAAATATAAATTCAAATATCAAATCTAAATTCAAAAATCAAATCTAAATAAAAAATCTTTCCTAAGTCCTTTGATTCCCTCTCATGGACTTAGCAAAATCTAATCCAAATCAATTCAAATTCAAGCAATTTTCTCATAACCCATTTATATTGTCATTTATATTCACAAATATAAATGAAATATAAATTCATCAAACCAAAAATCAATGCAAAACTCAAACTCAAATTCAACCAAAATTCAACATAAGCCTTTCAAGTCAAATTCTTGAACTTAGCCAAATCAATTTCAAATCAAGCCAAACCCTTAATTTTTCTTAATGATCCATGCAATCCTTCAATCATGAATCCAAATATAAATACAAACTTCAATCATCAAATCAAAACTAAATTCAAAAATCAAACCTAAGTCAAACTCATCCTCACCCTTTTGAACTTGAAATTGTCAAATGAATTAAAACCCATTTGACTTCAAACCACTTACAAATGGATTTATATTTCAATCATAAGTCCATATGTGAGTTCAATCAAAATCAAGCTTTGACCAAGCCATTTGACTTCTTAGGCTCACATGATCCAAAGTGACCTAAAGTGCCCATTTTGAGCCAAATTCTAATCCTACCCAAATTGGATTGAACTAAGCCCAACTATGCCTCACATTGTGACAATCATCATGAGATGATCAATCATTCAAATTGGGTCAAACCTAAGGGTTGACCAAGTCAACACTTAGCCAAAATGATATCCAAACTAGCCAAAATCTACCATAGGCCAAATTGATTGAAACCATTGATCAAAACTCATTCATGATCAATGTTTGAACTTGCCCAACTTATCATTTGAGCCTAACCAAGCCCAATTAGCCACTTGACCCAACTTGACCTAAAAAGTCAAAATGTGCCAAAACTTAATCTAAGACATATTAGTTGACACCAATGGGTCAAGTTCATTCCAAATCACTTGTTAAACTTGACCAAAGCCTTAATTGGCCAACTAGACCCAACCTAGCCCAATTGACCTTGAACCCAACTTGACCTAAAAGGTCATGTTGAGCCAAAATCAAATATAAATCAATTTGATTGGAAACAAAGATACCAATACATTTCATATGACCAATGAAGCCTAAACCAATCCATGACCTAACCCAAATAGGTCAAATGGATCAAATTAGACAACTTGACCCATTTGACCTAAATGAAATCAAATGAACCAAATCCAAATGTAATCCAAATTGAACCAAACAAATAATGCCAAAATATTTCAAATAGTCATATGAACTTGATCCAACCCTTAGTTTGACCCAATCTGACCATTTGGTTAACTTGACCTAAGTTGACCCATTTTGACCTAAATGGGTCAATATGAGCCAAATCATATCAAATCAACTTCAAATTCAATGAAACTTGGCCCAACCCATTTTTCAATCATTCCAAACATATTCAAACTGAAATTGAAGAAAAATGACCATTTTACCCCTAGGCCATAGGGTAACCCAAAATTAAAACCACTTGGAATTTGGTCAATTCCTTTTCATGGACACTTGACATTCTCTTAGTGGACCAATTGGTCACTAACAGACATGGTGCACATGACCCATTGGGTTTGGGTCAGCCAAACTCAATCCAATGGCCGAACTGACCACCCACTTAGGAATTAAGCACATGGGATCCCTCCTCCACTCAATTGAAGCACATGGGAGCTTCACTACTCCACACCACACCCAAAATGAACCACATGCAAGTCCTAACAGCCTAACAAACTCATCCCATCTGATCAATTAGTCAAAAATGGTAAAGGGAAGCTAGGTCATACAATCCTTGTTGACCTCATTTTTAGAATAAGCTATCAACCCCTCCATCTCAGACATAGACTCCTCTTAGACTTTAAGGGATGCTTAGTCTTAAGACACTTCTATTGATTAGGTGGAAACTCAACCTAGCCCTAGAGACATAGAAGAGTTAACCATAGGAATAGGTCATGCCTTAGGGGTGTTAAGAGAATTTGCCTACCCTTAGCTTGAACCATTCCTCACCTTCCTTCCTTCAAGTCAAACTCCAAATCAATCTTATTTGATTTTCTTCAAACTTAAATCAATGCCACATGATTGAAATCCATGATTGAAATCTATGAATGAAATTTCAAACTCCAAATTTTTCTTAAGTCCTTAATCCTCTCTTAAGTACTTAGCCAAAATCATCCTCAAATCAAATCAAATCCTTGAGATTTTCTCACAACTCATTTATATTCTCATTTATATTCACATATATAAATGAAATATAGATTCAAATCAATCAAACTAAAATCAAAAATCAAATCCAAAACTCCAAAATTTTCTAAGTCCTTTAAATTTCCTCTTAAAGACTTAGCCAAAATCATCATCAAATCAAATCAAATCCTTGAAATTTTCTCATAACTCATTTATATTCTCATTTATATCCTCATATATAAATGAAATATAAATTCAAATCAATCAAACTAAACTCAAAATTCAAATTTGAAACTCCAAAATTTTCTAAGTCCTTTAAATTTCCTCTTGAAGATTTAGCCTAAATCATGATAAAATCAAAACAAATCCTTGAAATTTTTTCATAACTCATTTATATTATCATTTATATTCACATATATAAATGAAATATAAATTCAAATCAATCAAACTAAATTCAAAAATTCAAATTAAAATTCAAAATCTTTTCTAAGTTCTTTAATCCTCTCTTAAGTACTTAGCCTAGATCATGATCAAATCATTCCAAATTCATGAAATTTTCTCATAATCTATTTATATTCTTATTTATATTCATATATATAAATGAAATATAAATTCAAACAATCAAAACCAATTCCAAAAATCAAGCTCAAATTCATTCAAAATCCAACCTAAGCCTTTCACGTCAAAATCTTGAACTTAGCCAAATCAACTTCAAATCAAGTCAAACTATTGATTTTCCTCCATGATTCAATCAACCCTACAATTATGAATCCAAATATAAATCTCAATCACCAAATCAAAACTCAATTCGAAAGTCAAACCCAAAATCTATTCATGTTCTTCCCTTGAATATGAAATTGTCAAATGAATCAAAACCCATTTGACTTCAAACCACTTGCAAATAGATTTATTTCAATTATAAGTCCATATATAAGTTCAATCAAACTCAAATCAAGCTTTGACCAAGCCATTTGACCCACTTAGGCTCACTTGACCTAAAGTGACCTAAAGTACCCTTGTGAGCCAAATTCTAATCCTAACCATTGGATTAAATCAAACGACCTATGCCTCTCATCATGAGATGATCAATCAATCAAATTGGGTCAAACAAGTCAAACCTAAGGGTTAACCAAGTCAACACTTAGCCAAAATGAAACCATTGATCTAAGTTCATTCATGAACAATGTTTGAACTTGACCAAGTCAACATTTGAGCCAAACCTAGCCCAATTGGCCACTTGACCCAAGTTGACCCAACTTGACCTAAAAAGTCAAAATGTGTCAAAACTTGATCTAAGCCAAATTGATTGAAACCAATGAGTCGAGTTCATTCCAAATCACTTGTTGAACTTGACCAAAGTCTCAATTGGGCAACTAGACCTAACCTAGCCTAATTGACCTTGAACCCAACTTGACCTAAATGGTCATGTTGAGCCAAATTCAAACTTAACTAAAATTGATTGGAAACAAAGATACCAATATACTTCATATGACTAACCAAACCTAAACCTACCCATGACCTAGCTCAAATAGGTCAAATGGGTCAAATTGGTCAACTTGACCCATTTGACCTAAATGAAATCATATGAACCAAATTCAAACCTAAACCAAATTGAATCAGAACAAAGCCACCAAACATTTCAAATGGTCATATGAACTTGACCCAACCCTTGGTTTGACCCAATTTGACCAATTGGTCAACTTGACCCAAGTTGATCCATTTTGACCTAAATGGGTCAACATTAGCCAAACCATACCAAATGAATTCCAAATTCAATAAAACTTGGCCAAACCTATTTTCTCAACATACCCAACATATCCAAATTCAAAAATTAGCAAAATGACCATTTTACCCCTAGGCCATAGAACAAATTTTGGTCAAATCTAGGGGAATTTGGTCAATTCCTCTTCATACCTACTTGATACTCTTAATAGGTCAAGTGAACCTATGGAGGGTGGTGCACCCAACCTAAAGGGTTTGGGTCAACCCAACTTGACCCAAGGCCAAAATAGAGCACATGGCTCAAATTGGCCACATGGGAATCATGCTCCCCTCAATTTTAGCACATGGGGAGTTTCCATTCCACTCCCTAGCCTAAAATGAATTCAAGAATAGCTCTAATAGCCTAAAAAACCCACTACCTAAGGTCAATTAGATCAAAATGGCAAGTGATGCTTCCTTGATTGCCATGGGAAGATATACTCTAATTCACTTCAATTCAGCATTCATTGAGCTAGAAGCCGAGGAGATTCTTGAGTGATCTAAGCTCTTAGGGAGATTGAATTGTCCATTCTCAATTTTCCATAAGCAAAAAATGGGGGAGCTCCAAGGATTTGCCAACTTTCTCCACACACCAAACCAAGTCAATTCCCTTTGCACCGTGGAACCAATGAGCTTGCCCAACCTCTTCCCAAGCCAAAGGCAAGGGAAGATCCACTTCAATCAAATGAGCTCACTAGGAGGAGGCATTGGACAATAGATCCACTCAACCTCAAGAGCTAAAATTTTCACCAAAGCTTCATCTCAACTAGATGAAGCTCCTCCAAGGGAATCAAGCGCCAGTGATAATCTCCGGTGAGGTATGATATTTTTCGACCATTAAACTCAATGTGGTGTGGAGCTTTGTGACAAAATTTTGATCCCGTAGAATTTTGACCGTTAGATGTGCTTGCTATTAGGTTTAGATGGTGTGGGTTGAGTTTCAATCCAATCCTAACTCGATCGAGCTAGAATCTTCCCTTTGAATGTGGACGGTCTCCATTATTCCTCAGGGAAGAACAGGATGATTCGTCCATCCGCATTTTGGATGGACGGTTAGATCACACATTTTATATCCTATTTTATCCCTCTAAATTGTGGATTAAATCTAGCCGCTTGATCCTTGATAACGGTAAAGCAAAAGATGAAGCCGCACCACACATCTTATAATGTGATGTTTAAATGGCCACTGACGCATGTAAAGCACCAACTCACCATCGTATGATGTAGGATTAGGGAATTAATTAAGGTTTAAATAATTCTAATTAATCCTTTAAGCTTCTAAAATTCATATCTCTCTAAAGAAAATAAAAAATATGAGGTAAATTGCCACTGAAAGATAATTCAACCTAAAATATTCTAAAATTAGTTTTAATGGATTTTGAATAGTGTATTTCTTTGATTTTGGGTTTTATTGGAAATCTTAATTTGTTAATTACTCCCTAATTAATACACTGATTAATCTCAAACTTCTTGAGTGTATTTTGTGAAATGATTTCTATCTCCCATAATTTTCTTGGGATTTATTGGTAGCTTAATTGGAGAATTGCTAATTCAATTCCTAATTGCCCCTTAATATAATTAAGGTTAATTAAGGGTTCGATTAGTGGTTTAACCCTTTGTTGAAGTTGATTAAGGTCTGTTTCAGTGAATAGGAGATATAGGGAATAATTTTGGGACATTTCTCTAAGCTATTCCTTAAACCCCCTTTTTCTTTAATCTTCTCTTAATTAAGGGTTCATTCACTAATTACCCTCTTAATTAATTTTAAAATTTTAAAAATTTTCAGAACTTAATTAATCTACTTGGGGTAGATGCTTAGGTGGTCAAGAGCCTTAGTTCAATTAAGAAATCAAAATTCAACTCATATGTGTGAGAGGTGTTTTGAAATTACTTAAGTTAAACCTCTTGGCCTAATTAATCATTAATCATGAGCCAAATTGCATTAGGCCCATTTCTTCTTAGGTGCTGTGCAAATTTAAATTCCTTGTGAGATTTTATGTCATCTCATTAGCTCATAATTATTTGATTAACTATGCTAAGGGGTTGTAGGTAAGGAGTAATTAACATGCTTAATTCATACCTTAACCTAACAAAAATATAAAATGAATCTAATCATCTAAAAATTGAATAAAAATATTAAACACATGTGGGAATGGGTTAGGAACAACAAACTCACTTTATATTTTTAAAATTAAATCAAATTCAAAATCAAACAACAATCATATTAAATAAACTTTGATTTACTTTGAGCTTTTCTATTTTCATAAGATTGTCTTTATGATTTAATTAAAGTGAATGTGTTTACATGCTTTCATTGCTTTAGTTCTTTCCCAACATGCTAAATATGTGTCATATGGTTTCATGCATCCATGTTTTCAAAATCAAAATGAAAATGTTTCCTTTATGTCAAATTGCATGTTGGCTAAAGTAAGAATATAAGACTATTATCACTATTAAATTCAAATTATTTTCAAAATATATGAATCAATTATCAAAACTAAAAGTGTGTTACTTATATCTTACTTATAAGTTTGCATGTGAGTAAAATATAAGGATGTGCTTAGTGTAGGTTTTCCTTCTCTTCTTTTAGTATAGTTTTGAATAGGATTTGACAAGGTGTATGGTTCATTTGAAAAGAACCTAACACTTGCCTAATTCTATATCCTATTCATTCCTATACTATCACTTAAGAAGGATACATATGCATGCACATATAAATTGCATAAACAAAAATAAATCAACCAACACCAACTTTTGTATTCTTTCTTTTCCATTCATTTCTTTTTGTACACATTCTTGTATTTAAGAAAAGTGGTATATTAGTCTGGACAACCCCGAGGTTGTGAGACTTTAAGTAGCCCTAAGTAGGTCTTGTACCTTACACATCTAGTTAACAATGGCGTCGTACTCACTTATGCCTTTCATACATTCATATGTGCAAAAAGTTAGATAAGAAACCCTTTACTTAATGAAAATCATGCATCATAAACATCCAAATTTTCTTAAATGAACTACTTAGCATGCATCATGAAGTGTGCTAAAAAAATTCCCATTTTCATGTATAGATATGTTTAGGACTCATTCATATGCATGTTTTACATGTTGGGAAAGAAGTGAAGTGATGTATGTTTAATGAATTTAGTTCATTTTATTTAATCTTAAAATGCCTTTCTTTTTGAATAGGTTTGTTTAGAGTTCAACTAAACTAAGGATTGATTAAAACACTTAATTAAAATATGCACTAAACAAACTAAAACTTGAATCTACTTCAGAAATTACTTAGGTTAGGGAAGGAAAGACAAGTTCTCTTCTTTTTCCCTCTCTTTATAACTTAGTAATTAATTGTAGGATTCACTTGAACCTAATCAAAACATAAAATAAAATCAATCCAAAATAACTAAATCCCTTAAATGAAACCCCTCTAAGTTGAATATTCCTCATACTTAGAAAATTCTAACTTAAAGCCATAACTTAGCATACCACACAAACCACTAAAACACATAAATTAGGCTAAGTTACCACTTCTAGCTTTAGGTTAGGGTGGTGCATGGTTTGATGCTTGCTTTTATTTTGTTATATATGTTTTAGTTTGGATGTTAGGATGTATACGCGTAGAATGAATGGTAGGGCGATCTTAGTCTAACCATTATTTTCTACAGGGGATTGCGCTTAAGGGACACTGTAATAAAAATATATAAATTCTTTTGTTGTGGAGGTGCTTATACCCCTAAGCATAATCCAATAGGCCAGACAGACTTAGTCACCCATGTGTGGGGCGATAAGTCTAATATATAGGCTTGTGATTTGATAGTTTGTCTAGCTAACCTTTATTTTATAAGTGTCACCTAGATTTACTTTTTCTTTTCATGTAATTTTTGCAATTAGAATTTTAGAATGATTGTTATGGGGATTAGGATGAGCATTGGTCATAAGATCTCAACTTATGCACCATGTGAAGCCTTTGGAGCATCCACCTTCCAACCATCCAAAAGAAGGAATCAAAGAAGAAAGATGAAAAGAAAAATAAAGAAGAAAAGAAGAAAAGAAGAATGAAGAAATGAAGCTTGAAGACCCCATAATAATAAGTTCCTTGCTTAATTGTATGTAATTCATTTATAATTTAGGTTGTATAAGGGTAGAGCTTGGCTACCCAATTTGTTTTTGGGTTTTTACGGTGGTACCCAATCACAATGACTTCTTATTCTTTTGTTATTAGCTTTATAAATTGATTGATGATTTGTTTAGCTTGTGGATTAAGTGGCATCCATTTTCTAGTTTCTTCCTTATTTTATGTATGGTCTAGATGTGGATTAGGCTCTTAGAGAAAAATAAATCTTTTACCAAATTTAACAATTCAAAACTAAAAATAAAGAACTCATAACCTCACCTAAAGCTTAAGCTAAAATCAAGATAAAATAATTAGCAACCTCTTAGCTGGATGAGTACTTCTTTTATAACATCATGCACAAATGCATATTATTTTTACTCTTGATTGGAGGGCTTCCACCTTTGCTAGAGAAATTTGGCTTGACCTTTGAGAGCCATGGTGGAAACACACCTCCTCCCTTCTCGCTGATTTTGCCAATAATCTCATTTCTCATGCATTAGGCATATGAATCCTATTAGCCTCAAAATAATTGTCCAAAAATAAAAAATAAAATGAATCAATTACATTAGATTTTTCAAGCATACCCTTACATGATCTAGTCACTTTAGGGAGTGAGTTTAAGGACTTAGTCTCTTTCTAAATAAATAATAGCCTAGCTATCTTGCATAAAGCTATGACTTGCCTATATGAATTTAAAACCATAGGAGGAGTTAGTTGGCAACCACCCCCAGGCGGTTGTAAGTCCAAGCAGTCGGGTGGTTTGTCCTCTCTTATGGAGGCAAAGCAAATGACCATTTTCTCCTTAGATTTAGGTTGTGCTTTCGGCCCTCACCAAAGCTCCATGGATTTAGGTTCTGAGGTTGCTTCGCCCTTTTGTGGGCCATAAACATAAATCCTCAACTCTTAGGCATATCCATAATCTTGTGTTTTGGAATCATAAGCCCTAAATTTCTAATAAAAAATTCAAGTCAAACAAATTAAATCAATTTTAAAAATATAAAGCCCAACTATAGGATAGTTTGAGATGCTCGCTAGCTTTCCTAGCATCGTAGGCATCTCCTACTTATCTTCCTTTGGCTTCGATAATAACTTCCTCTCCTTGATCAATCCCATTTTGATCTAAAATAAATCGATTGATAGTCCCACCTATTGAAATCTTTGGATAATGATCATTTACCTTAATCAAGAGTATTCTAAGGGATCCCATCCCTTAGGATGTAATAACTATGGGGCTTGCCATAGGAAACTTAACAAACTCGATTTAAAATAAACCCTACTTTACTTTTTCATGTAAAGTAGGGGAAGAATCTCTAGTACACATGTAAACCCATTGTCCTTAGGAGTCCTTGTTGAGGTGATTAGGTCCATTGTAGGGTGGTGACTTTTATCTTTCAAGATAGTACACCTCTCCTCAATGTCATACCCCATCACCCGCATTAAGAATATCTGCGGATCTACATGGTATCAAAATGCATATAAAGAGAAAGTAGATGTATATTTCATCCTCATTTTATCCAGCATAGAGTGAAGATGGAAGTATATATCTCATTCTTTAAAAAGAAAATTGATTGAAAATTTTCACCACAATCCTTTAAGGGGGAGATATACTCCGCCTAATTCCACTTGAATTTAACACACACACTTGATTGAGCTTAGGGAACTTAGAGAAAACATTCTAGACCTCATCCAAGTTTCATAAATCCATTTGGAGTTCTCCATTTCTCGATTTCTTCAAGTTGAAAATAGGGGAGCTCCACCTTTTTTTCAACTTACTCAACTTGCAAGCTTCATCAGAGGACTCAATCGAACTTTCCTAAAGCTTAATCCAAGTTCTTAAGGCAAGGGAAGTGGAAAATCCATCAAGGCCGCAAGGATTTGAAGGTGAGCTTGGTCCATAGAGAGATCAACTCAACCCCAAGGCTTGAAACTTTCAACGGAGATTCATTTCTAGAGCAACCTTGGATTCGAGGGATAGCTCTAAGGTATGCCTTAAACCCGAGCATAAACTAGAGAGTGTGTGGTCTTTTATGAAAGGAATTTTTATCTCAAGTAAAACTAGCTGTTGGTTGTCTTCTCCCTTGCATGATGATGGTGTGAGTTGTGTTTGAGCTAAATTTGAGCTCAATCGAGCTCGAATCATGCCATGGAAGATGGACGGTGGCCATCTCCCGTAGGCAAGCTCAGGGATGGATCATGGGCCATCCATCCACGCATTTTGGATGGATGGCCATGATCAACATGCATAGGATCCCTAATGTAATCCCTTAAGGGCTTGATCTCAGCCATCTGATCCTTGATCAGACAGGTGAGGAGAAAGCGTGTAGCGCCGCCGCTGATGCAACACCCTGAATATAACATGTGGTGCCGACATGATTAATCACTTAATTAGGCTATTTAATTAATGGATAATCATGGAAACTTCAAAATAACATAACTAATTTTAGAAAAATCATAAAAACATAAGGTAAAATGCACTATAAAGATATTTGTTAGGAGAATAATATAAAAATATTTCCAATTGATTTTGAAAAGTGTATTTTCCTTAATTAGGGTTTTAATAAAAATTTAGTAACCATAATTACTCCCTAATTGTTTCATTAATTCATTTCAAATTTCTCTGATATTTAGTGGGATGACCTCTGTCTCTCCTAATTTTCTTGGGATTTATTGATGAGTTAATTAGGGAAATCATATATTGAATCCTTAATCACCCTCTTTATATAATTAAAGATAATTAAGCATATGAACAGTGGTTTAACCCCTTTTTAAGTTAATAAAGCCTTGCTTAAGTGAAGGAGAGGTTTATGGAATGGAATTAGAGAATTTTCCCTAAGCCATTCCCTAAACCCCATCCCTTCCTTAATCCAAACTTAATTAAGAGCTAACCCACTAATCACCTACATAATTAACTTGATAAAATTTTCAAAACATTTCAAAACTTAATCAATTCAACTTTGGTAGGTGCTTAGATGTTTAATAACCTAAGTAGCTTAAGGAAATCAAAATCAAACCCACATGTGTGGGAAGGGTTATGAAAGTACTTAAATTAAACCCTTTAACTTAATTAATCACTAATTGTGAGCTTATTGCATTAGGCCCTTTTTTTCTAAGGTGAATTATTGATTTAATTTCCTTGTGTGATTTATGTCATACATTGGCTCATAATTATGTGATTAAATATGTTAAAGTGGTGTAGGTAAGAGATAATTAGCACATTTAATTCACACCTTAACCTAACCAAAGCATAAAATTAATCTAATCACATAAAAATTGAACTTAAATAACTCACACATGGGGGATTGGGTTAGGACCAGCAAACTCATCTCATATTTCTCAAATTGAAATCAAACTCAAACAAAATCCAAACTCTCTTAAAATAAATTTGATTTACTTTAAATAATCTTATTCATAGGATTGTCTTTAGAATTAATTAGGTGAATGAATTTACATTGTTTTTCATCACTTTATTTCTTTCCTAACATGCTAAATGTGTATGTCATATGAAAATCATGCATTCATTTTTTAAAATCAAATTAAAATGAAATGTTTCCTTTATGTCAAATTGCATGTTTTGGCTAAAGTAAGAATATGAATGGCTATTATCACTATTAAATATAAAATTATTTTCAAAACTTATAAATCAACCATCAAAATTGAAAGGTATGCTACTTATAATTATTTATAAGCTTGCATGTGAGTAAAAAAAAATATAAAGATGTGCATAGTGTTTTCTTTCTCTCTTTCTTTAGCATAGTTTTGAATAGATTTGAAAAGTGTATAGTTCATTTGAAAAGAACAACACTTGCTTAAATCCATTCCTATTCATTCCTATGTTATTACTTAAGAAGGACATCCACACACACATATAAATTGCATAATAAATCAAACAAACAAACACAAACTTTTGCATCTTTCTTTTCCATTCATTTCTTTTGTACATGTATATGTATTTAAGGAAAGTGGTATATTAGTCTGACAATGGGTTGGAGGCTTTAAGTAGCCCTAAGTAGTCTTGTACCTTACACCCTAGTGCTAACAATGGCGCATTCACTTATGCCTTTCATACATATATGTGTGCATATGATGAAAAATGGATAAAAGAATCCTCTTTTTTACTTAACAAAATCATGCATCATAAAATATTCAAATTTCAAACAAATTCTCTTAGCATTCATCATTAAAATGCTAAACATTTCATTTGCATGTATAGATATGCTTAGGATTCATCCATATGCATGTTACACATGTTAGGAAAGAAATGGAGTGATGTGTGTTTTGTCATAGTATTTCACTTTACTTAATCTTAAAATGCCTTTCTTTTTTGAATAGGTTTGTTTAGGAAAAAATCTAAACTTAGGATTAATTAAAACACATAATAAATATTCACTAAAACAAAATCAAATATGAATCTATCTTAGAAATTACTTAAGTAGGGAGGAAGAAGTTCTCTTCTCTTTTCTCTCTTTACAACTTAGTAATTGTAGGATTCATTAAACCAAATTAAAATTCAAAATAAAATCATCAAAAGCAACTAAATCACATACATGAAACAAACCCTCTAAGTTCATACTTAGAAAACTTCAACCTTAAAGCCTAGTTAAACATACCACACAAACCTTAAATAGCACACACATTAGGCTAGGTCACCATTTCTAGCTTTAAGTTAAGACTGTGCATGGTTTGATGTTTACTTTTTTTGTGATATTTTATTTTAGTCTGGATGTTAGGGTGTATATGCATAGACTGAATGGTAGGGCGATCTTAGTCTAACCATTATCTTTTGTAGAGGATTGAGCTTAAGGGGCACCGCAATAAAAATATAATTGCTTTTGATGTGAGTGCTTATACCCTAAGCATAATCCAAATAAATAGGTGGACTTGGTTACCCATGTGTGGGTGCTAAGTCAATTTATATATACATGCTTGGGATTGTATGGTTTGTTTAGCTAATCTCTATTTTAAGTGTTAGTTAGATTTCTTTTTTCCCATTTTCATGTACTTTTATAATTAGGATTTTGGAATGATTGTTATGGGGATTAGGATGAAGCATTGGTCATAAGATCATCTTATGTACCATGTGAAGCCTTTAGCAACCACATTCCAACCATCAAAGAGAAGAAAAAAAAGAAGAAAGAAGAAGAAAGAAAGAAGAAAGAAGAAATGAAGAATGAAGACCCATAACATGAATTCTTGCTTAATTGTAATTAATTCATTTGTAATCTGGGTTGTAAGGGTAGAGCTTGCTACCCAATTTATTTTGGTTTGTGTGGACACCAAAATGACCTTTTTTATTTTTTTGCTAGTTTTATAAATTGATTGATGTTTGTTTAACTTGCATTAAGATGGCATCTTTTCTAGTTTCTTCCTTGCTTTGATGTATGGCACGGATGATGATTAGGCTCTTAGAAAAATAAATTTTCTATCAATTAAAGAACTCAAATTAAAATAAATAACTCATAACCTTTCTTAGGTTATAAAATCAAGATAAAGAATTAGCAACCCTTATTTGGATGTTATCTTACTTTTACATCATGCATAAAAGCATATTATTTTACTCTTGATTGGAGGGCTTCCACCTTTGCCGAGAGAACTTGGACCTTTTGAGAGCCATGGTGGAAAAACACCTCCTTATCTTCTTGATTTTGGCCCATAATCTAATTTCTCATGCATTAGGCATATAAATCCTAAAGCGTGTCAAATTGATTGTCCAAAATAAAAATAAAATGTAACAAAATTTGCATTAGATTTAAGTCATTAAAGCCCTACATGATCTAGTCTCTTAGAGTGTGTTTAAGGACTTAGTCTCTTTCTAAATAAATAACAACTTATTTATCTTGCAAAAATTTGACTTTCCTACATATTTTAAAATCAT
Source organism: Cymbidium sinense (assembly GCA_021442155.1). Lineage (NCBI taxonomy): Eukaryota > Viridiplantae > Streptophyta > Magnoliopsida > Asparagales > Orchidaceae > Cymbidium > Cymbidium sinense. Next base: position 137,888,236 of record CM038215.1, on the reverse strand, counting down.
AGGAGGAGTTAGTTGGCACCCCAGAGGTTGTAAGTCAACAATGGGTGGTTTATCCTCTCTTGTGGAGGTAAACCAAATACCCATTTTGCCTTAGATTTAGGTCATGCTTTTGGCCCTCACCAAAGCTCCAAGAGGTTAGGAGGTTGCTTTTCAGCATAAATCCTCACCTCTTAGGCATTTCCATAATCTTGTATCATGGAATTATAAGCCTATTTCTAATAAAATTCAACTCAAATAATTCAATTTCAAAATGTAAAGCCCAACCATAGGATAGTTTGGGATGCTTAGGCTTCCTTATATCTTAAGCATCCCTACTTATTTTCATTTGGCTTGATAAGAACTCCCTCCTCTTGATCATCCCACTTGACTTTCTAAAAATAAACCAATTCGATTGATAGTCCTACCTTTTGAAATCTTTGGAATGATCATTTACCTTAATCGAGTATTCTAAGAATCTATTCTTAGGATGTAATTAACTATGGGGCTTGCCCCTTAGAAACTTAATGAACCCGTTAAAATAAACTTTGCTTTACTTTTCCATGTAAAGTAGGGAAGAATCTCTTGTGCATTCCGAGAACCCATAGTCCTTAGGAGTCCTTATTGAGATGATTAGGTCTATTATAGGGTGGTGACTTCTATCTCTTGAGATAGTATACATTTCCTCAATATATCATGCCGATCACCTAATAAGAACATATCATGGATCTGGCATTAACAAAGGTATATTTTGTTTCATTTATCCTCTTTCAAGATAGATGAAGGAAATATTTCACCACGATTTTTTGACTCTAGATTTTCTCTCTTCATCTTTGGTAAATGATCATTGTCTCCAAGTATCGATAGTGGGTTTGTACTTTTGTATGAATCCAAGACTATCTTTCTTTCCATTAGCACTTAGCTTATTTTGTTCTTAAGTTAAGCTAGCCAACATCTTTAGGTTTTGGACCTCACCTCGTGTTGGTCTTAAAACCCCCGTTGGATTCCCCAATGGGTGAAAAAAAAATTTTAATAAAAAAAGAAAATGATTAAAGACTTCCTCCTTACCATTTTTATGGTAAGGAAAGGTTCATTCTAAAATAAAGAAAAAATAAATCCTTTATGAAAAGTCTTCAATTTTCAAAAGCACTTTTCAAAATACACTTAATAAAATATTTGCACTACATCTAACAATTTTTTTTATAATTGTTACATGTAGAATATTTCAAAAATAAAACCAACAATCATAACTTCCAAAAGCACAAATGAACTTCTTCACTCAATTCATTTTGATGAAACTTCATTTTAAAAAAAAAAATTTAAATCTAAACTTTCAAAAAAACACAAAATTTGAAGGTGGGCCTTTCCATTCAATACATCTAAATATGTTGGATGGATGTTACATCTTCAAGCCAAAATCATTACTTTGAAATTACACTCAACACATTCCACATGTGTGTTAAGTTGAAATTCTCACCCTTTCAAAAAGCACATATGAAACCTCTCCATTCAATATACCCACATTTATTGAATGGAGATTTCATTCAATCAAAATCAAAATAAATTTTCAAAAAAAAACAAACCTCTCCATTCAATATACCCACATTTATTGATTTTCATTTCAATCAAAATCAAAAATAAACTTTCAAAAGCACATATGAACATCTCCATTCAATATACCCAAATTTATTGAATGAAGATTTGATTTCCAAATAAATTGACATTATTTTGAAATACTACTTAACATATTCCATATATGATTAGGTTGGAATTTCCTCTTTCAAAAAGTAATAATCACACACGAAAATACATCTTTGAAAAATGAAACATAATTGATTTCCATCTTACATACCCAAATTTGTTAAATGAAATCTTTCTTTTCAAAATCAACAAAACAAAAAAAATTTTCAAAACACATTTGGAACTTCATTTTCATATACACATTTGCTAAAATGAAGTCTCCATTTTCAAAACAAAAAATTTTCAAACATTTGGAACTTCATTTATACATTTGCTAAAGTGAAGTCTCATTTTCAAAACACAAAATTTGAAACACATTTTGGAACTTCATTTACTTAATTTGCTAAGTGAAATCTCCATTTCACAAAAATTCAAAAAAAAACATTGGAACTTCATTTTGCCATACCACATTTGCTGAAGTGAAGTCTCCATTTTTCAAATCAAAATTCAAAAACACATTTGAACTTCATTTTTTGCATACCACATTTGCTAAAGTCTCCATTTTTCAAAGCAATATTTGAAACACACTTTTGGAACTTCATTCTAGCATACCACATTTGCTAAAATGAAGTCTACATTTTCAAAATAAAATCCAAAATAAAAGAAATACATTGGAACTTCATTCTAGCATACCACATTTGCTAAAATGAAGCCTCCATTTTCAAAATTAAAATCTCTAAAAATAAAAGAAACACATTAGGATTTTCTTAGCATACTCAAATTTACTAAGAGTCATATTTTCAAAAAATTTCAAAAATAAAACACACTTGGATTCTTCATTTAGCATACCCAAATTTACTAAAAGAGGATTCCATCTTTCAAAATCACAAATGATTCACAAAACAAAGCAAACAAAGAAACAAAAAGAAGCGATTTGGTTTTAAACATCTCACTTAGCATACCCAAATTTGCTAAGTAAGTAAATTCCAAAAATCACAAATTCAAAACAAAATCAATTGACCCTTTACTTTAACCCAAATTTGTTAAATAAAGGGTCCTCAAAATCAAAATCAAAATTCAAATATGAACCTATGGAAGCATCTCTCCAAAAATATTTTGAACCCATTTTCAACATACTCAAATTTGTTGAGAATGGATTCTAAATTCAAAAAATTTTCTTTTCAATCAAATCTCAAAATCTCTTCTAAATCCATTTGAGCCTGACTTAACACTTTCAAGATGTTATGTGTGGGTTCAAATTCTAAATTCAAATTCAAAATCAACAAGGCAAAAAAATTTGATTTAAGTTTGTTTTCGACATTGCGGTTTGTCGACAGTCAATTTTAGTCTCAATTAGGTACAATTTGATTCAATGGTGGAAGTATGTGTTCATTTTCATGGGATGGACTTGGCCCTGATCGGGCCTTCTTCGACTATGCCCACCTCATCCACTTTGGTTGAGGCTTCAGCAGATTACATGTGAGGGACCTCCCTCACATAGTAGAACCGTGTGAGGTCATCATCGGTTGACATGCCATATTCCTCACTAAGAGGAAGGCAATGGTGATTCCCATACATGTGTAGTGTGTGTGCTAGTGTCGGCCGGTTGTTCCCCTTCTTTGCCCTTAGGGCTAGCCCTCCATGGGGAAGGCTCCTCTGATCCTAGGGATTGTCTCCCCTACTTTTGAGGTTCGGTCTAGCTCTTACTCTACTCACCCTGCCAGGACCCAATGAAGAAACAAGAACCGCATGATAAAGTGTTAGCACATTCACATTGCTAGGGAGATGGAGGCACCTACTTAGTCTATTGTAGAGTTGCCCATGATGGTTTCCCAGTTATGAAAACCAAATCTACCTCTCTCTGGGTTTGAGAGGATGTCGAGGATTTCACTTCACCTCCACGTGGTTGATTCCGCAGGTGAGAGGGAGGTTATGCAGATTTTACATCAGTGGGTGGAGCCTGGATGATCTGAGTCAGGGCTCAATTTGATTTGATATTGTCATTCCCCATGGTGTGGGCGGCTTAGGAGGGGCTAGAAGGACCAGTTCATGTACAGGCAGGAGGCGAGGTATGGACGGTGACCTCGCACTTGTGGATGATCTGGTCGACGCTACCCTTTATATCTTACTTGACACACATCATGGGAGCGCTCTATCAGAGAGTCGGTGTGCCTCCACCGCTATTCTCCCGTCCTTCATCACCCGTACATGTTCGGCATCTCTATTTGAGCCATGGCGCATGAGGAGAAGAGGACCCGTTGGTGATTATTTATGATCGAGATCCCATCTACACCACTTGTGAGGCGAGCTTTCTCTTCCACCGTGGTGAAGAAGGAATGGCCTCAAGTATCGTAGTCGTCCCATCCACCACCACCATAGGGATATGGATGAGTTGTCAAGGAGAGGGTGACAGTTGCATGATGATAGATCCTCCTAGAGTGTCACCCATATGATTGACGGCGGAGCATATTTCTTCCAGTGAGTATAGCCCTCACGAGTTAACTCTTGATGTAGGGGAGGTGCGTGCCTCCCGATGATAGTGATCCCACCATGGTCGACTAGATCATTTTGCTTGTTGGATAGATCATTCTCTACATATGATATTGTAGCAATTATCTCATGGAGAAGAAGGAGATCTTAGGATATGAGTCGATGAGAGAAAGCTTTGATCCCAATGAGGATGATCTATTGGAAGATTTAGTGGGGGTGCACATGGTAGATACGGTTCTCTCCTCATGAGCGAGACTATGGAAGGTGTTGAGGCTAGCAGAAGACCCCCCATTCACACACATCTGATATAAAAGAAAGATGAACAAATAGATAGGATGGAGATAGCTTGAGGACTTAGCGGCAGTCTAGCACTTTTAAAAAGCAGTCCATCCTACTATAGATGAGACTAGTCAGCCAGAGTTGATGCATGTCTTGGATCCATCCATGACTTTACCTCCAGTAGAGCTAGGTAGCACCAGTATGTATAGGAAGGTAGTGGATAGTACCTCCATATAGAAAAAAAGATATCAAGAGCATGGTTGAGCGGGTGAGAGAAGCATTGGCTCAAGCGAGGATCATCAATTCAAGGTAGACCTACCAGGAATTTGATGCCATCCAATATCTAAGGGTTTTATGCCACCTTCTTTCAAAGATTTTGATGGCGGTGGGAGCCGAGGCACATTACACGGGCCATGTACAGCGGTGGCATGACGCTTTACTCTTTTGTCTGTTTGTCAATAGCTTAGTAGGCATAACCTTTGATTGGAATGCTTCTTCCAAGTTGAAGACTTTTATTGAGTTGGAGCAACTCTTTATCAAGAGGTTTGTTGGAGCTCAAAGGGTTCTGTGGCGATCTCGTTGTGGCAACAAAAACCGGTGAGTCCCTCATTGATTACATTCTCAAATGACATAATTTGAGTATGAAATATGAACCCATTTATCGAATATATTGAGATTACGCTTAAGAATATCCATGGCGTCATGCCTTCATGCTCAAGGTTTCACCATCAAAACTTTTGAAATTAATCAACAAGGAGCTTATAAGGAGAAGCCAAATAGTCACCTTTTCCAGACCAATCAAGCGAAGCCAGAAAGCTTTTGACAAAGCCAGGCGGTGATAGCGATGAACAAGGGAAATAGGCGGAGAGCAATTTGAGACCTGTGCTCCATGGGCGTCATTTCCTCCTCTACCACCAGAGGTAACCTAGCCACATGCCTCCACGGTATGCCTCCTCCTCATCCACATCATCGGTAGCGTGGTACACATACCAGCTAGGTAGTCCATACTCTTTTGGATAAACTTAACAAGCCTTATTCATTTAAGAGGGAGGTAATGAAGATCTTTAAGAATCTCTTAAAGAAGCTAATTTTACGAACCTAGGAGGAGGAAGTGGGAAAAGCAATGATCTAACTTTTGCCCCACCATATGCTAGGTCATGTTTTGGAAGATTGGCTTGAACATAGCTTCAAGATCGGTGTTGTAGTCATCATGAAGGAATACCTTATGGAACAACCATCCAGTTCCATTAGGGTAATCCTTGGGGATACTTGTGATCCTTCTAAAACCAAAGAAGGTTGGGATATCTCCTTATCCAAAACCTCTAAGAAAATTGTCTTAAAAATCAAGAAACATTCTTTGTGAGTGCCTGAGCCATCTCAAACCTCCAACATCAAGGAAGGTTTGCAGGTTGCCAGAGCCAACTTCGAGGAAAGGGGAGTTCGGAACATAGTAGCATTAGCTGTGCGGCCGGGATAGTAAGCCACCATAGCTCCTGTCCTGTAACTACTACCTTGACCTCCTCTACTTGACTAGCTCTTCTTCTTTAGACATCTTGTATCGGATGAGGGCATCAAATCCCTCACCCTCTTACTTTACTTGATTTTACTATGTACCTCTATCAAATCCAAGAAATTGAAGAAGCTAGCTTGAATTATGTGTGTGTCCTCATTTTTTAATGTTCTACCCTCATAACATGACTTCTCTTCTTTAAGAGTTCCTTCCTTAAGACACATCTAGTGATTTGGACACTGAGAAGAGACTTGAAGAGTTAGCCTAGAATAGGTTATGTAAGGGGTGTTAGGAAAATATATGATCATAGAACTCAAATTCTCATTCTCCCTTCAAGTCAAACTCAATCAATTATAGATTGAGGCATACCCACTCTAACTGGAGACAATTGAATGGATTTTCTCAAATCATGAATTAATTCCAAATAATTGAAACTTATGATTGAAGCCCAAGATTGAAATTCCAAGTTAAAAAATATTTCCTAAGTCCTTTGATTCCCCTTTAGACATTTAAATCAACCTCTTCAAATTCAAAGAATTTTCCAACTATATTCTATTGTTGGATATAAATTCTATGAGTCACTTCAAATTATGGAGAGAGAAAGGCAAGACATAAGAATTTATCTTTACATAGATCCATGTAATTATTAGTTGCCATTCATCAAGGAATAGTATAATGAAAACGAAGTCACTTCCTTTAATGGATTCACACTCACACTCAGGATGATGGGATGATATGAGAGATTCTTTCCTTACTTTATATGGAAAAGTAGAGCAAGGTTTATTTTAAATTCGGGTTCATTAAGTTCCTACGAGCAAGCCCATAGTTAATTACATCTAAGGAATGGGGATCCTTAGGAAAACTCTCGATTAAGGTAAATGATCATTGTCTTTGAAGATTTCAATAGGAAGGACTATCAATTGATTGGTTTATTTTGAAGATCAAATGGGATTGATCAAAGAGGGAGTTATTATCAAGCCAAAATGGAAGATAAGTAGGAGATGCCCATGCTAGGAAACTGAGCATCTCAAACTATCCTATTGTTGGGCTTTACATTTTGAAATTGATTTAGTTTGTTTGAGTTGTATTTTTTGTTAGAATTTAGGACTTAAGATTCCTTAACACAAGATTAAGGAAATGCAGAGGTGAGGAATTATGCTTATGGCCCAAAAGAGAAGCAACCTTAGAACCTAAATCTAGGAGCTTTAGCGATGGCCAAAACCTAAATCTAAGTGAAAATGGGTATTGGTTTGCCTCCACAAGAGAGGACAAACCACTTGGACTTACAACCGCATGGGGGTGGCCGCCAACTAACTCCTCCTATGATTTTAAATACATGTAGGCAAGTCTTTATGATTATGCAAGACAACTAGGCTATTATTATTTAGAAAAGACTAAGTCCTTAAACTCACTCCCTAAAGAGACTAGATCATGTAAAGGGCATGCTTCAAATGACCTAAATCTAATGCAATTCAAATTTCATTTTATTTTTATTTTTGGATAATTATTTTGACTCATGCTAATAGGATTCATATGAATAATGCATGAGAAAAAATATTATTGGTCAAAATCAGCAAGAAGGGAGGAGGTGAGTTTCCACCATGACTCTCAAAGGTCAAGCCAAGTTTCTCTAGGTGGAAGCCCTCCAATCAAGAGTGAAAAAAGATGCATTTGTGCATGATATTACAAAAGAAATGCTCATCCAACTAAGGGTTGCTAATTCTTTTATCTTGATTTTAAACCTAAGCTTTAGGTGAGGTTATGAGTTGTTTAATTTTATTTTGAGTTGTTAAGTTGGGTAAAAGATTTATTTTTTCCTAAAGATCCTGATCCACATCTAGTCCATACATAAAGCAAGGAAGAAACTAGGAAAATCATGCCACTTAATGCAAAAGCTAAACAAATCATCAATCAATTTATAAAGCTAATCGCAAAAAGAATAAAATGCCATTGTGGTCGGGCACCACCACAAAATATCAAATGTGGGTAGAGCTCTACCCTTATACAACTCGGATTAAATGAATTAAATATAATTAAGCAAGAATTCATTATTATGGGGGTCTTCAAGCTTCTTCTTTCTTCTTTCTTCTTTCTTCTTTTTCTTCTTTGGTTCCTTCTTTTGGATGGTTGGAAGGTAGATGCTCCAAGGCTTCACATGGTGCATAAGATAGATCTTATGACCAATGCTCATCTAATCCCCATAATAATCATTCAAAATCTAATTATACAAATTTACATGAAAAGGAAAAGTGAAATCTAACTAACACATAAAATAAAGGTTAGCTAAAACAAACCACACAAATCCCAAGCATGTATATTTTATCACCCCACACATGGGTGACTAAGTCCACGCCTATGGATTATGCTTAGGGGTATAAAGCACATGCAAAAAAAATTTATATTTTTATTTATGATAGCCCCTTAAGCACAATCCTAGAAAAAGAATAGTTAGACTAACATCCTACCATTCATTCTATGAGCATACACCCTAACATCTATCTAAAACATATATCATAAAATAAAATAAACATCGAACCATGCACCGACCTAACTTAAGGCTAAAAGTGACTTAGGCTAATGTGTGTGCTTTGAAAGCTTGTGTGGTATGCTTAGCTAGGGCTTTAGGTTCAAATTTTCTAAGTGTAAAGAACATGTTCAACTTAGAGGGGAGTTTCATTTAAGTTTTTTAGTTATTTTGGGTTTTATGTTTTGATTTGATTTAAGTTGATCCTGCAATTAATTACTAAGTTATGAAGAGAGGGAAAGAGAAGAGAACTTCTCTTTCCTTCCCTAACCTAAGTAATTTCTAAAGTAGATTCACATTTTAGTTTCATTTAGGTGAATATTTTGATTAAATATTTTAATTAATCCTAAGTTTAGATAAACTCTAAACAAACCTATTCAAAAAGAAAGGCATTTTAAGATTAAATAAAATGAATCAAAATTCACATAACACACATTACTTCATTTCTTTCCCAACATATATAACATGCATATGGATGGATCCTAAGCATATCTATACATGCAAATGAGAGTATTTAACACACTTTATGATGCATGCTAAGTAATCCATTTAAGAAAATTTAGAAGTTGAATATGCATGATTTTCTTAAGTAGAAAGGGTTTTCCTTATCCAAATTTTCACATACACACATGAAAGTAAGAAAGGCATAAGTGAGTACAATGCCATTGTTAACGGTGTAAGGTGCAAGACCTACTTAGGGCTACTTAAAGCCTCAACCTCGGGTTGTCAGACTAATATACCACTTTTCTTAAATACAAACATGTATAAAAGAAATGAAATATAAAAGGAGAATGAAAAAGTTGTTTAATGGATTCATTTTTGTTTACACAATTTATGTATGCAAGTATAGACAACTCTTTTTAAGTGATAGCATGGGGATGAATAGGGTGTTAGAATTACGTTAGTGTCAGGTTCTTTTCCAATGAACCTTAAATCATCTTTAACTCCATTCTATTAACATAAAGAAAGAAAGGAAACTATACTAAGCATACCTTTATAATCTATCACATGTAAACTTATAATTAAAGTATAAGTAGCATACTTTAAGATTTGGTATTTGATTTATATATTTTGAAAATAATTTTGATTTAGTAGTGATAATAGCCATTCATAATTCTACTTTAGCCAACACATGAAAATTGACATAAAGTAAATAATTTCATTTTAAAATTTGAATTTGAAAATTATGAATGCATGACATCTCATGACATACAACTTAACATGTTGGGGAAAGATCCAAAGTAATAAAAGCATCTAAATAAACTCACTTCACTTAAATCCTAAAGATATTCTTATAGAATAATAAAATTTAGAATAAATCAAAGTGAATTCAAAGTATTTTTTGTTTAGTTTGAAGTTTGATTTAATTTTGAAAAAGTGAGATTAGTTTGTTGTTCCTGACACATTCTCACATGTGTTTATTATTTTTTGTTTACTTTTTAGATAATTAGATCCATTTTATGTGATTAGGTTAAATTAAGTGAATTAAGTAAACCTTACCCACCTTAGAATTAACTAAATAATTGAGAGCCAATGAGATGACATAAAATCACAAGGAATTTAAATTTGCAATGCACCTAATAAGAAAAGGCCTAATGCAATTTGGCTCAATTAAAGTTAATTAAGCTAAGGGTTTAGCTTAAGTAATTTCAAAACACCCTTTCACACATGTGAATTGGGTTTTGATTTCCTTAATTGAACTTAGGCTATTAAACACTTAAGCATCTACCTAAGGTAGATTAATAAATTCTGAAAATTTTTAGAATTTTTAGAAATTAATTAAAGGGATAATTAATGAATTAACCCTTAATTAAAGAGATTAAGGAGAAAAGGGGTTTAGGGAAATAGGAGAAATGCCCCAAAATTATTCCATAAATCTCCTACTACTTGGGATCTTAATCAACCCTAATCAAAAGTTAAAATAACTAATCATACCCTAATTTTACTTAATTATATAAGGAGCATAATTAAGGAAACCATATACACTTAATCTAATCAAGCTTTCAATAAATCCTAAGTAAATTAGGGGAGGTAGAAGTCATCACTTAAAACATACCCAATAAATTTGGGATTAATCAAAGACTTAATTACAAAGTAATTAGCAAAATAAACTTTTCAATAAAACCTAAATTCATAGAAAAGGACAATTCAAAACTCATAAAAATTAATTTTAAAATGTTCTAGGTTTTATTTTCATCCATTGGATTTTATTTCATTTTATTTTTAGAAGAGTTATGAATTTTGAAGATCTAAGTAATTAGAATTAATTAAAGCACTAATCTAACTAATCCACGGCTCGTGCGTGGTGGTGGCGGTCATGCTTACACGCACTGATGTGGGGTTTACTTAAGTTATCACATCATGGGTGGCGGCGGTGCATACGATTTAATCTCATCATTCGATCAAAGGTGGGCCGAGATCTCCGATTTTAAAGGATAAATGATTTATAAATGTGTTGAATTATCTCGGCGTCCATCTAAAATGCGATGGATGAGATCATCAAGTTCTTCCCGATCAGCCATGATCAAGGGAAGATTGCTCGATTGAGCATGGATTCAATCAAACTCAACCCACACCATCTAAAGCAGCGGCAATCAATGCTCATCAATGTGAACATTTTATTTCACAAAGCTCCACCACATTGAGTTTGGTCAAAATTCCATACCTCGTCGAGGTGATCAATGTTTAATTCCCTTGGAAGCTTAGTCGGTTGAGATGAAGCTGTTGAAGTATGAGCACTTGAGGTTGAGTGGATCAATGTATGGACCAACTCCTCCTTTAGCTTGCACTTTGATCAATTCAATCCTTCCTTGTTGTGGAACTCAATGGAAGCTTGGGTGCACTTGCTCTCCTTGAAGTGTGCAAGAGTGAAGGAATTGAGTGAGGAAAAAATTGGAGAATGGATTGAGCTCCCCATTTTGCCGTGCAAAATTGAAATAGCCTTTTCAATCTCTTCTGAAGCTTGGGAGTGCTCTCATGATTGCTCACAGTTCTAGCTTAATCGATATGAGTGAAATTGAATTGAATTAGGGGAGTATATCTCCCCTTGAAGATCAGGACAACCATTGCTCTTGCCATTTTGATCCAATTGATCATAGGTTGAGGTTGTTTGATCAATTAGAGTGCATGGTCGGTTTGAGCCAAGGAGTGGATTAAACCTCCCATGTGCTTGAATTTGAGGGAGTTTGAATTTCAATTTTGACCATGGGTTGGGTGGTCTATGGCCAAATGGTGACCCAAACCCATTGGGTTGGGTGCACCACTCATCACTAAGTCCCCTTGAGTTTTTAGGAAAGCCTCAAGTGAATATGAAGAGGGTATGATCAAATTACCCATGGATTAAGCCAAATTTGTTCTATGGCCTAGGGGCAGGATAGTCATTTTATTGTTTATTAACTTTGGATATGTTGGGTATGTGGAGAAACTAGGTTTGGCCAAGTTTCATGAGGTTTGGAATTCATTTGATTGGGTTTGGCTCATGTTGACTCATTTAGGTCAAAATGGGTCAACTTGGGTCAAGTTGACCAATAGGTCAAATTGGGTCAAACCAAGGGTTGGGTCAAGTTCATATGACCATTTGAAATATTTTGGTGGCTTTGGTTTGATTCAATTTGGTATATAGTTTTTTGATTTGGTCAAATGGGTCAAGTTGACCTGTTTAAGGTAGGTCAAGGGTAGGTTTATGTTAGGTTAGTCATATGGAGTGGATTGGTATCTTTGTTTCCAATCAATTTGGGTTAAGTTCAATTTTGGCTCAACATGACCCCTTTAGGTCATGTTGGGTCTAAGGTCATTGGGCTAGGTTGGTCTAGTTGGCCAATTGAGGCTTTAAGTTCACAAGTGATTTGGAATGGACTTGACCCATTGGTTTCAATCAATTTGGCTTAGATCAAGTTTTGACACATTTTGACCCTTTAGGTCAAAATGGGTCAACTTGGGTCAAGTGGCCAATTGGGCTAGGTTAGGCTCAAATGTTGGCTTCAAGTTCAAACATAGGTCATAGTGAACTTAGATCAATGGTTTCAATCAATTTGGCCTATGGTGGAATTTGGCTATGTTATGTTTCATTTTGGGTTAAGTGTTGACTTGGTCAACTCTTAGGTTTGACTTGGTTTGACCCAATTTGATTGATTGATCATCCCATGATGATTGTTGATCATGATGAGAGAGATATATGAGTTTGGTTCAATCCAATTTGGTTAGGATCAAAATTTGGCTCATAAGGGTACTTTAGGTCACTTTGGGTCAAGTGAGCCTAAGTGGGTCAATTGTATAATATAGTGGATTTGAGTATGATTTGTATATACTTGTATTATTGAAGTATATTATTTGTAGTGTTGAAATATAATATTTGATAGTATATTATATTAAATGAGGTTTAGTGATATGAGTTTTGGTTATTTTTTTTTTTAGGTTTTGATTATATGATTTAGAGTTGTGAAGTGTATATTTATATAATTGGTTGATCTTGATTGAAATATGATTGAATATAAATCATTTAAGTGGTTTGAGTCAAATTTTTGATCCATTTGAAAATTTTATTGGAAGAATTGGATTTTGGGTTTGATTTTGACTTGGGTTTTTTGATTGAATTTATATTTCATTTATATGTGATTGAGTTGATTGATCATGAGAAAATTTCAAGATTTGGCTTGATTTAATCATGATTTTAAGTTAAAATTTTGACTTAAGGATATTGGATTTGACTTGATTTGAGTTTGATTTTTTGAATTGGTATGATTGATTTGAATTTATATTTCATTTATATATATGAATATAAATGAGGATATAAATGGATCATGAGAAAATTTCAAGGATTTGAAGTGATTTAATCATGATTTGGGCTAAGTCCATTAGAGAGGATTTTAAGGACTTAAAGAGATTTTAAATTGAAATTTAATTTTTTGAATTAGATTGGATTGATTTATATTTATATTTCATTTATATATGAGAATATAAATGAGAATACAAATAAGTTTTGAGAAAATCCCATGAGTTTGAATAGGTTTGATCAAGGTTTTCATTAAATCCATTAAAGGAAATTTAAAGGATTTAAGGGAATTTTAAATTAGAATTTAATTTTTGAGTTGGATTTAATTAATTTATATTTATATTTCATTTATATATGAGAATATAAATGAGAATACAAATAATTTTTGAGAAAATCCCAAGGTTTGAATAGGTTTGATCAAGATTTGTAAATATTAAGGAAAAATTAAGAGACTTAGAAAATTTTAGATTTGATTTGATTTGAGGGTTTGATTGGATTGAGTTATATTTATATTTCATTTATAAATGTGTATATAAATGAGAATATAAATGAGTTTTGAGAAAATCTCATGAGTTTGAATTGGTTTAGAGTTGATTTTGGCTAAGTCCATTAATGAAAAATTAAAAGGACTTAGGAATTTTGATGGAGTTTGATCATGGGTTTCAATCATAGATTTCAATCATGGACTTCAATCATACGGAGTTGACTTAGATTTAGAGAAAATCAATTAAGATTGATTTGGAGTTTGACTTCAAGGAAGGAAAGTAAGGAATGGTTTAAGCTAAGGGTAAACAAATTTTTCTAACACACAGGCATGACCTATTCACATGGCTCTCTTCTAAGTCTCTAGATTGATTTTACCTAATCACTAGTGTCTTAAGACTAAGAACTCTTAAGCCTTAGAGAAGTTCTATGTCTAAGATGGAGGGGTTGAGAACTCATTCTAAAATTGAGGTTAACATATATATATATGAAATATAAATTAAGAATAATCAAACTAAATTCAAAATTCAAAACCAAATCAAAAAAATATATACTAAGTCCTTTGATTCCCTCTCATGGACAGAAAATCAAATAAATCAATTCAAATAAGATTTACAACCCATTTATATTCTCATTTATATTCATATATAAATGAAATATAAATTCAAATCAATCACCAATTCAAAATTCAAAACCAAATCAAAATATTTTCAAGTTATTTTGATTCATCTTATGGACTTTGCTGATCTAAATCAATTCAAATTCAAGGATCTCATAATCATTCATATTCTCATTTATATTCACAAATATAGATGAATATAAATTCAAATATCCAAAAAATAAATTCAAAAATTAAATCCAAATTCATCAAAAAAAATTACCTAAGCTTCAGTCAAAATCTTGAACTAGTAATCATTTAAATCAAGAAAATCTTTTTATTTCATGATTCAATCTTGATGAATCAAATATAAACAAACTCAATCATCAAGTAAAACTAAATTAACAATCACCCAGTCAAACTGTTCATTTGAACTTGAGTCAATTCTCAAGCTCATTTGACTTCAAATAACACAAATGGATTTATATTTCAATCATAAGTCCATATGTGAGTTCAATCAAACTCAAATCAAGCTTTGACCAAGCCATTTGACTTACTTAGGCTCACTTGACCCATGTGACCTAAGTATTATGAGATAAATTCTAATCCCATTGGATTGAACTAAGCTCATAAATCACATTATCCTTGATCATCATAAGATGATCAATAACTCAAATAGGGTCAAACAAATTCAAATTGGAAGTCACACTTAGCCAAATGAAACTAAAAAAAATCCATAGGCCAATTATTTGAAACCATTAATCAAAACACATTCATTCAATGTTTGAACTTGACCATCATTTGAGCCTAAATGCATGGCTACTTGACCCATTGATAAAAGTCAAAATGTGTAAAACTTGTCTAAGCCAAATTGATTAAAACCAATGGGTCAATTTCAAATCACTTGTTGAACTTGGAAATCATTGTACTAACCCATCTAATTGATTTGAACTCCTTGACTTAAAAGGTCAAATTGAGCCAAATCAGTATAAACCAAATTGATTAAAACAAAGATACCAATCCATTTCAAATGATCAAAACAAAAACCAACCCATGACCTAATATCAAATGGGTCAAATTGGTTAACTTGACCCATTTGACCTAGAAATCAAATGAACTAAATTAAATATAAATCAATTTTAACCAAACAAATGATGCCAAAATATTTTAAATGGTCATATGAACTTGACCCTTGGTTTGACCCAATTTGACCAATTGGTCAACTTGTTGACCCATTTTGACCTAAATGGGTCAACATAGAATCATATCAAACCAACTCCAAATTGATAAAATTTATCCAACACATTTTCAATCATACCAAACATATTCAAACTAAAATAAAGGAAATGACCATTTACCCCTAGGCCATGGGGTAACATAAAATCAAAACCACTTGAAATTTGAATTCTTTTTCATACACTTGACATCCTTAGTGGACCTGGTCCTAATAAATTGGTACATGACCCATGAGTTTGGTTAGAAACCTAAGGTCATGACCACCCCAATAGCACATGGGAATCCTTCCTCCTCATTTGAGCACATGGCACTCCTCCACTTCCTCTTAAAAAATATCTAGCCACCTAAACTCACTCAGGAGTTATTAGATCAAAATGGTAAAACTTGTCTGATCCTTCAAGGGGAGATATACTATAATTTCATTTAAACTCACCTCTCTTGCATTGATTGAGTAATAGGAATTTAGCAATAGCTCTCCAAATTATTAGAGCATTCATTCTCATTTAAGATGAAAATAGGGAGGTAGAAATCCAACTTTCTCAAATTCAATCCAATTCACTTTGCAAGCACATAGGAACTTCATCAAGCCTTCACAGTTCACCAAGCAGGGAAGAGTTTTGATCAAAAAAATTGAAGGAAAGCTTTAGGAAGATCCTCAAAACCACCTCAAATCTTTAATAGGGCTTCATCTCTAAAAGCTACCTCTTCAAAATAAATTACATGGTGAGGTATGCCCAAACCCAAGCTTAAATTAAACCATTGGTCCTTTTTGTAAAAAGAAATTCTCACCTGAGAATTTGATGGTTAGATGTAATCTCCTTTACATGATGATGGTGTGGATTGAATTTGAGTTCAATCCAAGCTCAATCAAGCCCAGATCATGCCATGGAAGGTCTTTTCAGTAGAACTGAATTTCCATCATTCATTTTGGATGGATGATACAATAGATGCATAGATCTCATTTAATCCTTTAATATGGTGATCATCTTTTCTTGATCAAAGATATAAGCATGTAGCTTTCATCACAATCTATGATGTGACATCTAAAACCTATTTCATACATAGAAATCACATTAAAATCATACATGGGATTAGTAATATAATTAAGAGATGACTTGTTTAATAACCATGAAAACTTCAAATATTCACAACTAATTGTAGAAAAATCAAAAAATTACAAAATAAAAAGCATTGGAAAGGTAATTCAAAGAGGAAAATTCTAAAATTAATTTTGCTTGATTATGAATAGCATATTTTTGAATTAGGGTTTTATTAAATAAATTATATTAATTACTCACAATTATTCCCGATTAATTTTAAACTTCATTGATTAATGGGATGACCTTTCCTCAATTTTCTTGAAATTTATTAATGTATTAATTGAAATTTCTTTTTCATTCTAATTACTTTCTTTCCAAAATGATTAATTAACCTTTTAAATAGTGATAAATTTATTAATTAATTTTGCTAATTATCTTTAAGTGTTTAAGGAATGATTAGGTTCTTTCCATATATTTTTTTTCCTAACTTTATTTAATTTGGATTAAATCTAATTAGGTGCAAATTAATTAAATTATTTAATAATCTAATAAAATGGCTTAATTAATCAAAATTTTAAAATCAAAATATTCAAGAACTTAACTAATTCATCTTGGGTAGATGCTTAGGTGTTCAATAACCTAAGTAGCTTAAGGAAATCAAAATCAACCCATATGTGTGGGAAGGGTTATGAAAGTACTTAAATTAAACCCTTTAATTTAATTAATCACTAATTATGAGTCAATTGCATTAGGCCCTTTCTTTCCTAGGTGCATTGTTGATTTAAATTCCTTGTGTGGTCATATCATTGGCTCATAATTATGTGATTAAATATATTAAAGTGTTGTAGGTAAGGGGTAATTAACACACTTAATTCACACCTTAACCTGACTAAGGCATAAATTGATCTAATCACCTAAAAATTGAACTTAAATAACTCACACATGGGGAATGGGTTAGGACCAAACTCATCTCACATTTCTCAAATTAAATCAAACTCAAATAAAATTCAAACTCAACTTAAAATAAATTTGATTTACTTTAAATAATCTTATTCATAGGATTGTCTTTAGGAATTAATTAGGGTGAATGAACTTACATTATTTTCATCACTTTATTTTTTTCCTAGCATGCTAAATGTGTATGCCATATGAAAATCATGCATTCATACTTTTCAAAAAATCAAATTAAGAATGAAATATTTTCTTTATGTCAAATTGCATATTTTGACTAAAGTAAGAATATGAATGGCTATTATCACTACTAAATCTAAAATTATTTTCAAAACATACAAATCAATTATCAAAACTGAAAGGTATGCTACTTATGATTATTTATAAGCTTGCATGTGAGTAGAAATATAAAGATGTGCACAGTGTGATTTTCCTTCTCCTTTATTTTAGCATAGTTTTGAATAGGATTTAGTAAAGTGTATAGTTCATTTGGAAAGAACATAACACTTACTTAAATCCTTTCCTATTCATTCCTATCTTATTACTTAAGAGGGACATCCATACTTATATATATAAATTACATAAACAAATCAAACAAACAAATATAAACTTTTGCATCTTTCTTTTCCATTCATTTCTTTTTACATGCATATGTATTTAAGGAAAGTGGTATATTAGTGGACCGAGGTTTTGAGGCTTTAAGTAGGCCTTGTACCTTACACCCCTAGTGCTAACAATGGCGTTGTACTCACTTATGCCTTTCATACATATAAATGTGCATGTGAAAAATGGATAAAAGAATCCCTCTTTTCTACTTAATGAAAATCATGCATCTATGAAGTATCCAAATTTATTAAGTAACATCACTTAGCATTCATATGAAAGTGTGCTAAACATCCTCATTTGTATAGATATATGCTTAGGATTCATCCATATGCATGTTATACATGTTGGGAAAGAGATAAAGTGTTTTGTGTTTGTGATATTAATTCACTTTACTGAATATTAAAATGCCTTTCTTTTTGGATAGATTTGTTTGAAAATATAAACTTAGGATTAATTAAAAACACATAATAAAGCATTCACTAAACAAAATTCAAACATGAATCTTCTTTAGAAATTACTTAAGGTAGAAAAGAAAAGGAAAGTTCTCTTCTTTTTTTCCTCTCTTTACAACTTAGTAATTAATTGTAGGTTCATTCAAACCTAAACAAATCATCAAATAAAAATCAACTAAATCAATCAAATAACTTAAATGAAACCACCCTCTAAGTTGAACTTTTCATACTTAGAAAATGTAAACTTTGAAGCCTAGCTAAGCATACTACACAAACTTTTTGAAGCACACACATTAGACTAAGTCACCATTTCTAGCTTTAGGTTAGGGCAGTGCATGATTTGATGCTTTGTTTTTATTTTGTGGTGTAATATTTTAGTCTGGATGTTAGGGTGTATGTGCATAGACTGAATGATAGGATGATTTAATCTAATCATTGTCTTTTGTAGGGGATTGTGCTTAAGGGACGTTGTAATAAAAATATAAAATTACTTTTGCTATGCAGGTGCTTATACCCCTAAGCACAATCCAAAATAGGCTAAGTGGACTTGGTTACCCATGTGTGGGGTGCTAAGTCCAATTTATATATACATGCTTGGAATTCTATGATTTTGTTTGGCTAATCTCTATTTTGTAGGTGTAAGTTAGATTTCCTTTTCCCATTTTCATGTACTTTTGTAATTATGATTTTAGAATAACTATTATGGGGGATTAGGATGAACATTGGTTATAAAATTATATCTTATGTACCGTGTGAAGCCTTTGGAGTAACCACATTCCAACCATCTAAAAGAAGGAACCAAAAGAAGAAAGGAGAAAAAAAGAAAGAAGAAAGAAGAAATGACGAATGATGACCCCCATAACATGAATTCCTTGCTTAATTGTAATTAATTCATTCATAATATGAGTTGTATAAGGGCAGAGCTTGGCTACCTAATTTGTTTTTGGGTTTGTCCGGTTCGGTGGAGCTCGACCACAAAGTCCTTTTATTCTTTTCCGCTAGTTTTATAAATTGATTGATGTTTGTTTAACTTTTAAGATTCTTAGCTTTCTTCCTTGTTTGATGTATGGCAAATGATTAGGCTCTTAGGAAAAAATAAATCTTCTATCAAATTAATCAACTTGAAACTAAAAATAAATAAACATAATCTCACCTAAAGCTTAGGCTATAAATCAAGATAAAAGAATCACTCTTTATTGGAGGGCTTCCACATTTACAAGAGAATTTGGTTTGACCTATGAGAGCCATGGTGGAAACACACCTCCTTGTCTTTGATTTTGGCCCTCCATTTCTCATGCATTAGGCATATGAATCCTAAAGCTTTTGATTGTCCAAAATAAAAATAAAACATGAAAATTTGCATTTGATTTAAGTCATTCATGCCCTTACATGATCTAGTCTCTTAGGGGTATGTTTAAAGATTTAGTCTCTTCTAAATAAACAAAATCTTGCTATCTTGAAAAGCATTTGACTTGCTTACATATTTTAAAACCATAGGAGGAGTTAGTTGGGCCACCCAGGTTGTAAGTCCAATCGGTTTTATCCTCTTTGTGGAGGTAAACCATTACCTTTTTCCTTAGATTTAGGTGCTTTTTGGCCCTCGCCAAAGCTCCCTTAGGTTAGGTTCTTGCTTTCCCTTGCAAGCATAAATCCCTCTTAGGCATTTTTTTGATTTGGAATTTATAAGCCATTCTAATAAAAATTCAACTCAAACAAATTAATTCAATTCAATAAAGCCCAACCATAAGATAGTTTGGGATGCTTACTAGGTTTCAGTATCTTAGCATCCCTACTTATTTTCATTTGGCTTGATAAGAACTCTCTCCTCTTGATCCCACTTGACTTTATAATAAAACCAATTGATAGTCCTACCTTTCAAAATCTTTGGAGACAATGGTCATTTATCTTAATTGAGAGTATTCCTAATGAATCATATTTTTTATGATGTAATTAACTATGGGGGCTTACCCCTATAGGAAACTTAATGAATCAAGCTTAAAATAAAACTTGCTTTACTTTTTCATGTAAAATAGGGATGAATCTCACATTTTGAATAGTCCTTGAGTCCTTATTAAGGTGATTAGGTCCATTATAGGGTGGTGACTTCTATCTTTGAGATAGTACACCTCTCAATTTCATACGATCACTTAAGAACATCACAGATCTATGGCATCAACAAATATTTTTTATCTTCATTTATCCTTTTAAAGGATAGATGAAGATGAGAATATTTTCACCATAGTGTCATGGGTTATATTCTAATGATAACTCTTCAAGTCTAAAATAACAACTATAACAATTCTCATCTTTTTTCTAATTGAGTTGGACTTTCCTACTCACGAATAATAATCTTCTCTTGAGATACTTAAAATCATCTCAGATGAGGGTCCCTGAACGAAGTGACTTCTTAGGTAGAATCTTCCATTACCCTTAAGAGATCAGAGTCAACCTCATAGTGGGAAGGTTTTACCTCCTTGGCACCTCAAGATAAAAACAAGTCATTTGTTAAATGAAAGCCCCTCAAGATGCTCCACCTTGGATATGCTTGTAGAGGATCAAGTTCCTACAATGTCCTTTTAAAGTTATCATCTAGCTATGCATATATGATGCCCTTATCTTATCCAAAGAGATGAGGGAATCACTAATCAAACTCTCCTTGATCCAGATATGCTTGCTTCGGTCATTGGAGAGGAGACACATTATTCCAGAAAAGCTCAGGAGATCACTTTCACAAATGAAGAGCTACTTCTGGGGGACATGGAGCACAATGTCCCTACATTAGTGGACATGGGTAGATTAGACTTGTCAAAATTTCAAATCAAGTGCATTGAACATTTGAGTCTAAGACCCTTTTATTTAAGATTGACATCACTCAGGAGATTGGATCATGTTGAGAGGACTCAATGAACAAGGTGAGCCGGCTTTAGGTTCCATAGTGTTAACTTTAGAGATAGGTGACTAGAAGATTGAAGCCCAGTTTTATATCATTAATTCAAATACTTTATTCACTGCTTTGCTCGATAGGCCTTGGATACATCAGAACAAGATGATTCCATCCTCCCCCAATTAGTGTATAAAATTCAAGAAGGATGGGATTGAGTATTGTATCGAAAGAGATGAATAGCCATTTTTAGTTAGAGATGCTGAGATATATGAGGATGTGACCTACTATCTTTCTCAAAACATAATTTCTCATGAACTTGTTTAAAATTTAAATTCAAAAGAAAAAGAAACTAAAGAAAAAGAAAAAGCAAAAGAAAGAGAAAAGAAAAAAGAATATCTAAGTGAACAAGAAAGAGAAATTGAAGAAGAAATAGAGCCGCATATCACATTCCACTCATAGTTCATTCCATCATATAGACATGTGGGTAGGATGACTCGACCTCCACCAGGCAGAGGTAGAGAAAGAAATAGAGGCATTTTTAGAGGTGGAAGACCCCACATTGGCCATCGATAGCATATCATAAGTACCCTATTCACATAGACTTGGAATCTAGCTTGAATGAGTATAATGTGATTAGCACCATCCAACTCCTCTCTGGGTTTCATTGGAGGTGACACTGAATGATGAAGGCGGGCCTCAGATAAAGTAAAGTATTTGAATCAAATGTATGTGAAACTATCGGTGCAATTAGGAACTCTAACCTCACTTTCATCTCAAAAAGTCAAAGGTTTAGTAGTTAAATAAGCCCCTCAATTTTCCAGTGATATGAAGCCAAAGAGATTCTTTTTACAATCATCCTCCTCAAGTTCTGAAGTTGATGTAGAACTTGAGGATAATTCATATAAAGAATTAATGGAATTACCTTTTGCTTGGTATTCGCCTTGTGTTATTAATCTTGCAAAAAAGGGCTTGATTCCTTACTCATGGTCTAAGCAGAGGTCAGAGTATTTTGAAAAGCTATGGAAGAACACATGCAGGGATGCACAATCAAGATCAAGGCTAAGATTTGGTACAGTGGGCCCAGTCGATGATGATGATTACCGCTTAGTTGTCACCAACCATCTAGAGTCTGATAGGTTCTTTTCACACCAAACCAACTCTTATAAGGATGTATGTTTAGAACCCTCAGATGATCCAGATGATCTCCAAATCAAAGATACACATCCAGAATTTGAAGAGGAGATCCATTCAACAATTGACAACTTTAAAGAAATCAACCTCGGGATAAAAGAAAATTCACGCCCGACATACATCAGTTCGTTGTTGAATGAAGAAGAAACCAATGACTTAGTTAGGCTATTGACTAAGTTTATGGACTACTTTGCATGGAGTTATGAAGATGCAATTATCTCCACGGCGTATCTACAACAATAGATCTAGGCTAACCCTATCAAGCAAGCTCCCCATGCGATTAAATCGAACATGTCATTTTTGAAGTCAAGAAATCTTTGGTTTCATCAAGGAAGAAAAATATCTACATGGTTAGCTTGTGTCATCCAGTTAAGAAGAATGGATAAATTTGAATGTCATTTTAGTTAACAAAATGTCCTAAGGATGAATTTTCTCTTCTATACTAGAGTTAATGGTGGAAATTGTCTCATTCATCTCTCTTTCATAGATGGTCATGCTATAACCAAATCAAGATGTCTCATAAAGATGAAAGAAACTACTTTTTGAACCCGATAATCTTCTATTATAGGTCATGCTTTGACCTTAAAAATCTTACATACATACCATGACTGATCTTCAATGAACACATCCATCATTGGGTTGAGTGATATATTGATGATCTAGTAGTCAAAAGAAAAAGGAAGACCACCTCTTTACTTGAGAGTAGTTTTTTGAGCGGTTAAGATAATATAACTCAAAATGAATCCCCAAATGTGCATTGGTCATTTTGGAAATTCTTGGGTTTGTTGTTCGACACAGGAATAGAAATAGATCAAAAGATCAAAGTTATCTTAGAAATGCCACATCTAGAGTTTAACTCAACTCATATCTTTTCAAGGATAGTTGGCATATCAAAGATGCTTTATCTCAAACCTGTTAGGGATATGCAAATCATTCTCAGCACTTGTCAAAAAAGACATCAAGTTCAAGTGGGATGACAAGTGTCAACACACATTCGAAGAAATCAAAGAGTATTTGGTGAAGCCACAAGTTCTAGCAGCCCTATCTGGGGCAGACCACTCATCCTCTACACTGCTGCATTGGATGACTCTCTTAATACTTTGTTGTCCCAAGCTAATGACGAAGGGAAGGAAAGTGCTCTCTATTACCTCAATCGTTGTCTGATTCTTGCAAAAATGAACTACCCACCTATTGAGAAATATTGCCCAGCTTTGATCTTTGCATCTCAAAAGTTATGCCACTATATGCTTTGTCATAAGGTAAACTTGATTTCCATAACCAATCCAATATCTCGCCACACCATCGAAAGTTTGGCATGATGGTCCATGATCTTCACGCAATTTGATATCACATTCGTACATCTAGGTACGGTAAAAGAACAAGCACTAGTGGAGTTCTTAGCAGCATACCCACTTTCTGCTGAATCTTCGCTTAGTGATGATCACCCTGATGAACAAATCATGAACTTAGGGGAAGTTGACAATCGCTGATGGGAGATGTATTTTGATTGTGCAGCTTCTTTTCATAAAGGGGAAACACCTTGATCTACTCTTCCATGAAAGGCAGGGGTAGAAATAGTTCTCTTAACTCTAGACCATGATGTGATGAGATTCTCATAATTTCCAATCCCTACACCAACAATGAAGCTAAGTATGAGGCTTTGATTATTGGCCTGGAGTTAGCTATCACAGTGTGTGTCAAGAGCATCAACATCTTTGGAAATTCTCAGTTGGTCATCAATCAGATGTTGGGTCCTACAAGGTTCTCAAACTTAAGCTTCATCATTATCATGAGTATACCATGAAGCTGTTGGCCCAAATTTCTGAAGTCACCATTTACAAGGTTCCCCAGCGAGAACGTGATTCAGATGCTTTGCAAACTTGTCAACAATTGTAAGATGAGTCCATTCAATAATGGTCCAAAATAGACAAGTCTTATCTCTTATTGATGTTGAACTCATCGAGAGACTTTCTCTTGAAGGGGAGGTTATCATTTCCTATGAGGACAAGGAGCTGGATTGGAGGTAATCGTTCATAGACTATTTGAATACCGGTAAACTACCTCAAGAAAAGTCATAAGCCCATCAGGTGAAACAGAGAGCTCTCCCCTATGCTCTCATTGATGGCACCCTGTACCAACGGTCCTTTGATCAAATGTGGTTACATTGTTTAGATAAACACGAAGCTCATGGCATTATAATTGAGGTGCATTCATGTCTATGCGGAGCGCATCAATCTAATCCAAAGATGAAGATGAAGATCAAAAGACTAGGATACTACTGGCCTTTGATGATCATAGACTATATGGATGTAGCTAGGAGATGCCATCAATGTCGGTGGTTTGGTCACACCAACCAACATTCTACCACATTGGCCTCATGGCCATTTGAGTGTTGGGATATCAATATTGTGGGTCTTATCAATCCTCCTTCTTCTAAGGGTCATTAGTTCATCTTAGGCCATGACTACTTTTCCAAGTGGCGAGGAAATCCACTCGAGAGGTCACACTCATCATGTGCTTCAATTTTTAGAACCATATCGTATAGGTTTTGGGTACCTCGATGAATTATATGATAATGAATGCATTCAAAAGCACCAAGATCAATAGCTTTGCCGGACAGTATAGATTGGAGATACTCAACCATCTACTACAAAAATAACATAAGCATTCAACAAAACTCTCATCCAAAGACTAAAGAAGACTCTTGATGACAATAAGCGAGTGGAAATAGCGGTTGGTTGAAGCCTTGTGGGCATACATACCACATACACTCCAACTCTACATTTTCCTTGTATGGGTGAAGCATTCTACCTTTAGAAGTTCAACTCATCACTAAGGATATAGCATTGGGTAACAAGATCACTGAGCAGAATGCAAAGTTAGTTAGAAGAGCTTGAAGGTTTGGAGGAGAGTCTACGAGCATGCGGAACCTCGAGTATACAAGGCCAAAATGATTCAAGCTCACAATAAGTTGTACTTTAGGAGAACGAGTGTTAGTCTAAGGATATTGTTGTCGAAAGATGGGAGGCAAGTTTGAACCCACTTGAGAAGGCCTACCAAGGAGGATCTTATCAACTCATTAATTGTAAAGGGGAACACCCGATGCTTCCAATTAATGGGTTCAATTTGAAGAAATATTACCCATAAAATATGTTTGAAAATAATTGCCAACAAAAGAATAAAAATCTGATTCCATTTCATTAAAATCTTTTCTTCTTTCGAAGCGTTGTTTGCTTATCTTGTGAATCTGCCATGGCGTGTCTAGGATAGGTGTAAGAGTCCCCCAGGGGCATCCTATCCCTCTTTTACAACACAAATGCAATCTTCCTGTGCTATTAGAATTGGTGTGTGAAAAGAGGCATCTTTTGATTAGCTGTTAGTTAGGTGTAAGAACAAGTGACATCCTTTCTTAGTGGGAATTTTTTTGTTTCCATCCATAGCACCATTTCATCAAATTCCCCAAGTGTGTTTAGGATAAGTGTGAGAGAACCCAAGAGGCATCCTATTCCCTTTAACACAAGCACAAAAACAAACACATATCTTTTATCTCTGGCTATTATGATGTGGAGCAAGCCCCCTGTGGCACTTTCTCATTAACTATTCTAGGTCAGGTTTACATGCTACCTCGCTAGTATGTCACTCTATGTCACTTATTTGGAAGATGTGAGTCTCTGCGCTTTCTTCCTAACTTGACCATTGCAAACCAACGAGCATCCTGTTAGTATGGTAGACTTCTGATCAGGCGCTCATGTTGATTTTGTTCAATAAGATGTGAGTCCCCGAGCTTTCTTCTTGAACTAATCATCATGATCTAGCCAGGTCGAGTATATTTGAGATTTAGGATAAGTTCCCCAAAGACTCCTTTCCTCTTGACTACGTCTGAGTTGATATAAGTCCCCCAGTGGCATTCTCTTAGTAGTCACCCTAGGTCGGATAATGTAGAGGCGAAAGTATCAATCGGTTTCCTAGAGGATGTGAGTCCCAGCTTTCTTCCAGGCTTGTGCCCGGCGGGCACCTTAGGTTGGTTGATGTTCTTAGAGGCTCACCCGGTGGATACACCACTCTTGGCATATATGAGTCCCCATGCTTTCTCCATGAGTTGGGCACCGAATACCTATTTGATATAGGACTAACCATGTCATCTTCTCTAGGGTTTTGGATCAAGCCCTTAGTGACCCTCTCCCTGTGGGCATTCTATTTGGATCACATCCTTTGCGACCCCATTTAGACACTACCCGGGTTACTCTTGGATTAGACAATCTCCCTTTCCTAGTAGCCACCCTTGTGGTTGGAGAATTTGTTCAGATGCAGATTCTCCCTTGGTTTAGTAAATCTAAGATAGGTCTAGGCTGATATAAGCTCCTTCTCAGTTTGATCCCTTGCAAACTAACAGGGTCCATGATAAACAACATAAATAAACAAATAAGTTAATTTGCTTGTAAATTAAGATTTCAAAAAAGGGGCCTTTTCTCAAAGCACATCCTATCTTTAGGCAATGTCGAAACTCCCTATAAGAATTGCATTGGTTAGATAAATCCCCGGGTTGGTACTCACTTCGTAGTTTCCCTTAGGTCGGGTTCAATCTATTTTTCCACAAATAGGTTACCCCGACAGTCATTCTACTTTGGAAGATGTAAGTATGACATTCTTTCTAGCATGACTGCATGGCAAACAGGTAGCGATTGATTTCCCAAAGTAACCATCATCCCTGATCTTTTGTAGTGGAAGATGTGGGTCAAGC
Organism: Cymbidium sinense; assembly: GCA_021442155.1. Lineage (NCBI taxonomy): Eukaryota > Viridiplantae > Streptophyta > Magnoliopsida > Asparagales > Orchidaceae > Cymbidium > Cymbidium sinense. The sequence goes on along the minus strand of CM038215.1, from coordinate 137,860,824 downwards.
TTTCTTCCCTTGAATTGATCATTGCAATTGAAAGAACTCCTTTGGTGGATAGTTCTCCCATCGAGAAGCTATTCCCTTTGGTTGATAAATAGATGATGCTAATATAAGCTCCTTCTCAGTGCGATCCATCACAAACCAACAGAATCAATCAAAACAAACTAGAAAATGAAATTAATTTGGACTATCTTTGAGTTGATTTAAGTCCCCGATGGCATTCACTCAATAGTCTAGGTTGGTTTGATTTGTTGAAAACACCAGTGATTCTTTATTTTGAAGATGTGAGTCCCTGCTTTCTTCTTAACTTGACCATTACACACCAAATGCATCCCTTTGGTTGTTTGTCCTATGTTTGTTAGACTACCTTGGATTGGTTGAGTTAGATCGTCATGCTTCTACTTAATGATCCATCGCAAAATGGGCATCTAAAATTCAAAATCTAAAATCTGAAACATATTCAACTCTCCTCCCTCAGTGGAGTCAATCAAATCAAAACAATCAAAACAAATTAAACAAATCAAATCAATTTTTTTCTCCTCAGTGAGACTTGAATCAAATCAAACCTCTCATCCCATTCTTGATTTCCTCATACCCTCTCTTTATGTCTTTGACACAAGAATCACATGCTAAGTTTTAGATTCTTTCACACCTTGGTTAGTAGATTGTTTTGTATGTAGTCAATCTTGTTGTTGGTTGTTTCAGTCAACACCAATAAGTGCAGTGTTCCTTGTCAGCCACACCACATCTATTGGGCGCCCTTTATTGGCCTCATTTTTAGAATGAGCTCTCAACCCCTCCATCTTAGATATAGGACTTCTCTTAGATACTAAGAGTCTCCTTAGTCATAAGACACTTCTAGCGATTAGGTGGACACCCAACCTAACCCTTGAAACTTAAAAGAGTTAGCCATAGGAATAGGTCATGCCTTAGGGGTGTTAAAAAAATTTGCCTACCTGTTAGCTTGAACCAAATTGCTCACTTCCTCCCTTCAAGTCATACTCAAATCGATTCCAACTTGATTGACTTTCTCCAAACTCATATCACTCAACTCTAACTGAGCCCAATTTTTAATGGAACTCATGAATCAATCCCAAATAATTTCTTTGATTGACCCTTGATTCAAACTCAAAATTCTTCTAAGTCACTTTGATTCTATGATGGACTTAGTCTAAATCAATTCAAATTCAAGGAATTTTCTCTCCACATTCTCATTTATATTCACATATATATAAATGAAATTCAAATATCAAAACTAAATTCAAAATCATATCCAAATCAAAAAAATCTTTTTTAAGTCTTTGACTCTCTCATGGACTTAGCCACAAATCAAATCAAATCAATTCAAATTCAAGAATTTTCTCATAACCCATTATATTCTCATTTATATTCACAAATATAAATGAATTATAAAATAAATCAAACCAAAATCAAAACTCAAACTCAAATTCAAAATTCAGTCTTTCAAGTCAAATTCTTGAACTTAGCCAAATCAATTTCAAATCAAGCCAAACCCTTGATTTTTCTTCATGATTTAATCAATCTTTCAATCATGAATCCAAATATAAATACAAACATCAATCATCAAACCTAAACTAAATCAAAATATAAACCCAAGTCAAGCTCATGCTCACCCTTTTCAACTTAAAATTATCAAATGAAACAAAACTCATTTGACTTCAAACCACTTGCAAATGGATTTATATTTCAATCATAAGTCCAAATGTGAGTTCAATCAAACTCAAATCAAATTTTGACCAAGCCATTTGACCTTCTTAGGCTCACTTGACCCAAAGTAATCTAAAGTACCCCTTTTGGCCAAATTCTAATCCTACCCAAATTGGATTGAACTAAGCCCAACTAAGCCTCACATTGTGAGCAACAATCATCATGAGATGATCAACCATTCAAATTTGGTCAAACCAAACTAAGGTTGACCAAGTCAACACTTAGCCAAAATGAAACAAAGCCAAAATCCACCATAGGCCAAATTGATTTAAAATTGATCAAAACTCATTCATGATCAATGTTTGAACTTGACAAGTCATCATTTGAGCCTACCTGGCCCTTGACCCAAGTTGACCCAACTTGACCTAAAAATCAAAATGTGTCAAAACTTGATCTAAGCCAAATTGATTGAAACCAATGGGTCAAGTTCATTCCAAATCACTTGTTGAACTTGACCAAAGCCTCAATTGGCCAACTAGACCTTGCCCAATTGACCTTGAACCCACTTGACTTAAAAGGTCATTGAGCCAAATCAAAATATAAACTAAATTGATTGGAAATAAAGATACCAATACATTTCATATGACAAAGCCAAACCAACCCATGACCCTCAAATGGTCAAATTGGTCAACTTGACCCATTTGTCCTAAATAAAATCAAATGAATCAAATCCAAATGTAGACCAAATTGAACCAAATAATGATACTAAAACATTTCAAATAGTCATATGAACTTAACCCAACCCTTGGTTTGACCCAATTTGACCATTTGGTCAACTTGACCCAAGTTGACCCATTTTGACCTAAATGGGTCAACATGAGCCAAATCATATCAAATCAACTCCAAATTCAATGAAAGTTGGCCCAAACCATATTTCAATCATACCAAATATATTAAACTGGAATTTAAGCCAAATGACCATTTTACCCCTAGGCCATAGGATAACCCAAAATCAAAACCACTTGGAATTTTGTCAATTCCTTTTCATGGACACTTGACATTCTCTTAGTGGACCAGATGATCACTAATAGAAATGGTGCATGTCCCATTGGGTTAGCCAAACCCAAAAAGCACCACCCACTTAGAAGCTCATGGGATACCTCCTCCACTCAATTAAAGCACATGGGAACTTCTACTCCACTCCACCCCTCCCAACGTGCAAGTCCAACACTAACAAACTCATCCCATTTTGGTGATTGATCAAAATGGCAAGGAAGCTAGGCCATTTGATCCTTCACGGGGGAGATATACTCCTTTTATTTCCACTTGAATTCAACACACACACACTCGATTGAACTTAGGAAACCAGCAAGCATCCTGAGCTCCTCAAGCTTCTAAATCCATTTGTAATTCTCCATTTTTGATTTCTTCAAGTCAAAAATAGGGAGCTCCACCTTTTTCAAACTCAACACACAAAATCTAGCCAATTCCTCCCAAGCTTCATAGGACTCAATCAGAACTTCCAAAGCATCCAAGTTCTCAAGGCAAGGGAAGTGGGACTTTGATCAAGCAAGGATTTGAAGGTGAGCTTGGTCCATGAGAGATCTACTCAACCCAAGGCTTGAAACTTTGAGTTTGTCTCCACTAGAGAGCTACCTCAATGGATTGAGCATTGGTGATAGCCTCTCCAGGTACTCAGCATAAACTAGAGTGTGTGGTCTTTGTGAAAAATTTTTATCTTAAGTAAAACCATTGGATGTCTTCTCCCGATGATGATGGTTGAGCTTGAGCTCAATGCTCAATCGAGCTTCGGATCATGCCATGGAAGATGGGCGGTGGCCATCTCCATAGCGGTCAAGGATGGATCATGGACCGTCCATCCGCATTTTGGATGGGCGACCATGATCAAGCCGTAGATCCATGTAATCCAAGAACCTTGATCTCAACCGTCATCCTTAATGAAGGGGTGAGGAGAAGCGATAGTACATGCGCATCGATGTGATAACTTAAGTGACCACTCCCATTGCACCACGTAGAAATCATGCGCCGCGTCAGCCTCCATGTGTTGTCGATGGGATTAATCACTTAATTAGGCTATTTAATTAATGGATAATCATGGAAACTTCAATATAACATAACTAATTCTAGAAAATTATAAAAAATACAAGGTAAAATATACATAAAGATATTTCGAGAATAATCTAAAATGTTTTCAATGGGTTTTGAATAGTGTATTTTCTTCAATTGGTTTTAATAAAATTTAACCTAATTACTCTCTAATTATTTCATTAATTCATTTCAAATTTCTAGTATCTTTGGGATGACCTCCTCCCCTAATTTTCTTGGGATTTATTGATGACTTAATTAGAAATGTAATGAATCCTTAATCCATCTTTATGTAATTAAGGTAATTAAGCATATGAGTGGTTTACCCTTTTTTAAGTTAATTAAGCCTTGCTTAAGTGAAGGAGAGGTTGTGGAATGGATTTGGGGAATTTTCCCTAAGCCATTCCTAAACCCCTTCCTTCCTTAATCCAAACTTAAGGCTAACCCACTAATCACCTACTTAATTAACTTGATAAAATTTTCAAAACATTCTAGAACTTAATCAATTCATCTTGGGTAGGTGCTTAGGTGTTCAATAACCTAAGTAGCTTAAGGAAATCAAAATCAAACCCACATGTGTGGGAAGGGTTATGAAAGTACTTAAATTAAACCCTTTAACTTAATTAATCACTAATTATGAGCTAATTGCATTAGGCCCTTTCTTTCCTAGGTGCATTATTGATTTAAATTTCTTATGTGATTTTATGTCATACATTAGCTCATAATTATGTGATTAAATATGTTAAAGTGGTATAGGTAAGGGATAATTAACACACCACCTTAACCTAAAAATATAAAATTAATATAATCACCTAAAATTGAACTTAAATAACTCACACATGGGAATGGGTTAGGACCAGCAAACTCATCTCACATTTCTCAAATTGAAATCAAACTCAAATAAAAAAAAAAACTCTCCTTAAAATAAATTTGATTCACTCTAGATAATCTTATTCATAAGATTCTCTTTAGGAATTAATTAGGGTGGGTGAACTTACATTGCTTTCATCACTTTATTTCTTTTCTAACATGCTAAATGTGTATGTCATTTAAAATTCATGCATTCATGTTTTTTTTAAAAAATCAAATGAAAAATGAAATGTTTCTTTATGTCAAATTGCATGTTTTGGCTAAAGTAAGAATATGAATGGCTATTATCACTATTAAATCTAAAATTACTTTCAAAGCTTATGAATCAAACATCAAAACTAAAAGGTATGCTACTTATAATTATTTATGAGTTTTCATGTGAGTAAAAATACAAAGATGTGCATAGTGTGGCTTTCCTTCTCTTTTCCTTTAGCATAGTTTTGAATAAGATTTGGCAAAGTGTATAGTTCATTTGAAAAGAACACAACACTTGCTTAAATCCATTCCTATTCATTCCTATGTTATTACTTAAGAAGACATCCACACTTACACATATAAATTGCATAAATAAATCAAACAAACAAACACTTGCATCTTTTTTTATTCATTTCTTTTTTGTATATGTATTTAAGGAAAGTGGTATATTAGTCTAGACAACCTCAAGGTTATGAGGCTTTAAGTAGCCCTAAGTAGGTCTTGTACCTTACACCCCTAATGTTAATATTGGTGTACTCACTTATGCCTTTCATACATATATGTGCATATGAAAAATAGATAAAAGAATCCCTCATTTTCTACTTAACAAAATCATGCATCATAAAAAAATTCAAATTTCTCAAACAAATTTTCTTAGCATTCATCAATAAAATGTGCTAAACATTTCCATTTGCATGTATAGATATGCTTAGGATTCATCCATATGCATGTTATACAAGTTGGGAAAGAAATGAAGTGATGTATATTTTATGATAGTATTTCACTTTACTTAATCTTAAAATGTATTTCTTTTTGAATAGGTTTGTTTAGGGAAAATCCAAACTTAAGATTAATAAAAATACATAATAAAACATTCACTAAATGAAAATCAAATATGAATCTTCCTTAGAAATTACTTAAGGTAGGGAGGAAAGAGAACTTCTCTTCTCTTCTCCTCTCTTTACAACTTAGTAATTAATTGTAAGATTCACTTAAACTAAATCAAAATACAAAATAAAATCAACCAAAGAAACTAAATCACTTACATGAAACAAACCCTCTAAGTTGAACATTTTCATACTTAGAAAACTTCAACCTTAAAGCCTAGCTAAACACACCACACAAACCTTAAATAGCACACACATTAGGCTAAGTCATCATTTCTAGCTTTAGGTTAGGGCGGTGCATGGTTTGATATTTGCTTTTATTTTATGATATTTTATTTTAGTCTGGATGTTAGGGTGTATGTGTATAGACTAAATGGTAGGGCGATCTTAGTCTAACCATTGTCTTCTACAATGGATTGTGCCTAAGGGGCGCTATAATATAAATATAATTATTTTTACTGTGTAAGTGCTTATACCCCTAAGCATAATCCAAAATAGGCCAGGTGGACTTGGTTACCCATATGTGGGGTGCTAAGTCAAATTTATATATATACATGCTTAGGATTGTATGGTTTGTTTAGCTAATCTCTATTTCGTAGGTGTTAGTTAGATTTTCTTTTTTCCCATTTTCATGTATTTTTGCAATTCGGATTTTAGAATGATTGTTATGGGGATTAGGATGAGCATTGGTCATAAGATCATGTCTTATGTATCATGTGAAGCCTTTGGAGAAAACATTCAAGCCAACTAAAAAAGAAAAAGTAGTAGAAGAAAGAAGAAAAAGAAATGAAGAATGAAGACCCCATAAAATGAATTCGCTTAATTGTAATTAATTCATTTGTAGGTATAAGGGTAGAGCTGACTACCCAATTTATTTTTTTCATGTTTGTACAGTGGAGCCCGACCATAAATGGTATTTTATTCTTTTATGCTAGTTTTATAAATTGATTGATATTTTTTTAACTTGTGCACTAAGATGGCATCTTTTCTTAGTTTCTTTCTTACTTTGATGTATGGCCTGGATGATGATTTGGCTCTTAGAAAAATAAATTTTCTATCTAATTAAAAAACACAAATGAAAAATAAAAAACTCATGACCTCATCTAAAGCTCAGGTTATAAAACAAGATAAAAAAATTAGCAACCTCTTCGTTGGATGTTGTCTTACTTTTCTAACATCATGCATAAAAATGCATATTATTTCACTCTTGATTTGAGGGCTTTCACCTTTGTCAGAGAACTTGGCTTAACCTGTGAGAGCCATGGTGGAAACATAACTTCTTATCTTGCTAATTTTGGCCCATAATCTAATTTCTCATGCATTAGACATATAAATCCAAAAGTCTGTGTCAAATTGATTGTCCAAAATAAAAAAAAAATGTAACAAAATTTGCATTAGATTTAAGTCATTAAAGCATGCCCTGCATGATATAGTCTCTTAGGGAGTGTGTTTAAGGACTTAGTCTCTTTCTAAATAAACAATAACTTAGCTATCTTGTAAAAGCATTTGACTTTCCTATAATTTTTAAACCGTAGAAGGAGTTAGTTGGTGGCCACCCCTAGGCGGTTGTAAGTCCAAACAGTCGGGTGGTTTATTCTCTCTTATGGAGGTAAACCATATAACAATTTTTGCATTAGATTTTGGTCATACTTTTGGCCCTCGCCAAAGCTCCCTAGATTTAGGTTCAAAGGTTATTACTTTCCTTTGCGGGCCACGAGCATAAATCCTTACCTCTTAAGCATTTCCATAACCATAAGCCCTACATTTCTAATAAAAATTCAACTCAAATAAATTAATTCAATTTCAAAATTGTAAAGTCCAACCATAGGGTAGTTTGGGATGCTTATTATGCTTTCCTAATATCTTAAGCATCCCCTACATATTTACATTTGGCTTCGATAAGAACTCCCCCTCCTCTTGATCGATCTCACTTGACTTTTTAAAAATAAATCAATCGATTGATAGTCCTACCTTTTAAAATCTTTAGAGACAATGATCATTTACCTTAATCAAGAGTATTCCTAAGAAATCTTGATCCTTATGATGTAATTAACTATGTGGGCTTGCCCTGTAGAACTTAACGAACCCGGTTTAAAATAAACCATATTTTACTTTTCCATGTAAAGTAGGGGAAGAGTCTCTGGTACATTTTGAAGACCCATAGTTCCTAAGAGTGCTTATTGAGGTGATTAGGTCCATTGTATAGTGGTGATTTCTATCTCTCGAGATAGTACATCTTTCCTCAATGTTGTACCCAATCACCTTAATAAGAACATACACCAGCCAAAGGTCCCCTCTTCAATGTGAAGCAATCTTCCAAAACATGACCTAGCATGCGGTGGTAGGGGCAAAAGTTAGGATCATTCCTTTTGCCCACTTCCTCTGGCCTCCTAGGTTTGGGTAGCTGAAAATTAGGCTTCTTTAAGAGATTCTTAATGATCTTCCTGATTACCTCTCTCTTAATTGAATAAGACTTGTTAAGTTTATCCAAAAGAGTAGGTGGACCATAGCTACCTAGCAGCGGGTATGTGTACCACTTTTGCTGCTGATATGGTTGAGGAGGAGGCTATGCAAACAATGGAGGCTATTGTGGCAACCGGTATAACTACCTCGATGGTGGTAGAGGAGGTAGAAGTGATGGTTGTGGAGCTCGAGGTCTTTAAACTGCTCTCTAGCTGGTTGTTTCCCTTTACCTACTACTGTCACTGCCCAGGGCTTCTTCTCATAAGCTTTCTGAGAGTTCGACATTGTAGATTGATAAAAAAAAAGGTAATTATTTGTCTTCTCCTGTAAGCTAGCCACATTGTTGATTAGCTTCTCAAAGGTTTTGATGGTAAAACTTTTGAGCATGAATCAAGCCATGGATATTCTTAAGAAGAATCTCAATGACATGTTGTTCACACTTGGTTCACATTTCATACTCAAATTATGCTATCTGAGAATATAAATCAATGAGGGACTTACCATGATGTAGTTGAGCCACAACAAGATCGCCTATAGTCACCTTTTGCTGAGCTCTAGCAAACCTCTTAATGAAGAGTTGCTCTAACTCAGTAAATATCTTCACTGAACTATTGAGAAGTTTAGCGTACCAATCAAAGGCTATACCCTCTTAGCTACTAACAAAGAGACGAAAGAGTAAAGCATCACTACCACCAGCATTGCAATAACTGGCTCTAAAATGCATAATATGTTGCCTCGGGTTCCCACTACCATCGAAGCTTTCAAAAGAAGGTGGCACAAAACCCTTAGGATATTGGATGGCGTCAAATTCCTTTAAGTTGGGTCTGCCCTTTCGAATCGACGATCCTCGTTGGGCTTGAGCAAATGTTTCTCTCACCTGCTGCTCAACCATGGTCTTGATATCCTTTTCTTGTATGGAGGTACTATCCATTACCTTCTATAAAAACTAGTGCTACCCTACCCTACCAGAGGTAAGGTCTTGATTGGATCCAAGACATGCACCAACTCTGGTTGACTTGTCTCTCCTATGGTAGGATGAATTCTGGTGCTTGGTTCTAAAGTGCTAACACAGCTGCTAGCAAATCCTCAAGCTGCTTCCCCATCCTATCTATTTGTTCATCCTTTTGCTTTAATTGTTGTGAGGTGTTGGGAGTAGGTCAGGTCTTCCCGCCAACCACATCACCTTCCAAAGTCTGATGATCACATAGAAGAGAACCTGGTGTCTACCATGTGAACTCCTGATGAATCCTCTAAGAGATCATCCTCGTTAGGATCAAAGCTAATCTTCTCATCCTCTAAATCGACCAGGAATATCCTAAGATCTCATGCTTCTCCACTAGATACTGAACCACAATATCATCTAGGGATTGGTCTAACTAAACAAGTATGAAAGCTCGGGGTTGACCAGTAGTAGGATCACTATCATGAAATGAAATGTATCTGACCTTTACCCGGAGAGCTAACCAATGAGCAAGAGGAAGAAAGATGCTCTACCAATGTGAATGGAGTAATACTCTTAAGAGGATCGATAGTCATGGGGGCAACTGAACTATCTCCTGCTCCCTCGACTACTGCTACCTCCATGGCCTGCTGAGATGGTGGTGGTGACGGGATGACTACGGTACTCTGAGGTTGCCATTCCTTCAACACCACAACTACGACAGAAGGTCAAGTAGGAGAGCTCAAGCTCGCCACAGTAGGTGGTGCAGATGAACGAGATCTCTTGGTCATAGCCAGATCACCAATGGGGTCCTCTTCTCCCTAGATGCAGCCTTCATGGCCTTTGGTGGAATAGTAGATGTTAAAACATGTACAGGAGACAACGAGGGCATGGTGCAGGCACCACCGACTCTCTCTAAATAGGAGCTGCTCTCCTTTGATGAGTAGTCCCCATCAATAAGATGATGTTAGTGTGATCAACGAGGGTAGCGTGCCGATCTGGAAAGTCCACAAGTGAGTCACTGTACCTCCTGCTCCTGCTAGTGACATGAAGGATGTAAAGCTTCTAGCCCTCCCAAGCTTTCTACCCACGCTGGGTAATAACGATCTCAAGTCAAATTGAGCCTGACTGATCGCCCAGGCTCACAACTAAGAACTATCCTCGTGCCTCAGCACCTCCTCCTCTCACTAATAGGAGCCTAAAAATGAACTGATGGCGGAGGTGAAGCAAAAATCCTCCTAACATCCTCTCTATCAGAATCAGAGAGGGGGTGAAACTCGTTCTCCGTAATGAGAGGAGAGACTATCCTGGGTGTCTTCTCAACCATAGACTATGTAGCTATCTATCTCTCATTATGCGAGTGTGATATCGCTTGATCATGCGTTCTTATTCTTGTGATGAGTCCTGGTAGGTCGAGTAGAATGGGAGCTATACCCAACCTCGAAGGTGGGAAAGATAATCCCTGGAATCAGGGGAGCCTTCCCCTTAGAGGGGGCCAAAGAGTGCTAGCACCTGGGAGGAATGGAAACCACTGCATAGCACCGACACCATCGCTATCTGGGGAATTTCTGCAGCCTTTCTGAGGGAATCAAAGGAAATCTAGATGATCGGCTTCTACCAGGTCGCCACGCTCTTGCTCAAGGTCGAGAGGGGGGTTCCCTCACATGTAATCATGTCCCCCTCAAAGCCTCGACCAAAGTGGATGAGGTGGGCATAGTCAGAGTGTGGGAGGTTGGCTAGATCCATCCCATGAGGAAATATGAACATACCGCCATTGCACCCATCACTGAACCGGAACCGATCAAGGTAATCGAAAGTGCAATGTTAAAAATAAACTCAAATCAGATTTCTATTTTATAGATTTGAATTTAATTTTAGAAATTGAACCCACACTTCAACAACTTGAAAGTGTTAAGTATAGCTCAAATGAATTTAGAAGTGATTTTGAGATTGATTGGAAAGGGACTTTTTGAATTTAGAATCCGTTTTCAACAAATTTTTGTATGTTAAAAATGGGTTCAAATATTTTTGGAGAGATGCTTCCATAGGTTCATATTTGAATTTGATTTTTTTTTTGATTGTTTGAGGATCCTTCATTTAACAAATTTGAGTATGTTAAAGTAAGGGTCAATTGATTTTGTTTTGATTTTCTTTGATTTTGGAATTTACTCACTTAGCAAATTTAAGTATGCTAGGTGAGGTATTTGAAAATAATTTTCTTCTTCTTTTGCTTGTTTTGTGAATCATGTGAATTTGAAAATGGAATCTTCACTTAGAAAATTTGGGTATACTAAATGAACAGTCCAAATGTGTTCAATTTTGTTCTTTTGATTTTGAAAAAGAGGATTTCTACTTAGCAAATTTAAGTATGCTAAATAGAAAATCCAATTGTGTTTCATGTTTTGATTTTTGTTCTTTTATTTTTGAAAAGAGGATTTCTACTTAGCAAATTTAAGTATGCTAAATAGGAAATCCAAATGTGATTCATGTTTTGATTTTTGTTTGAAAAGAGGATCCTTAGCAAATTTAGGTATGCTAAGGAAATCCAAATGTGATTGATTTTGTTCTTAAAATTTTGAATAGAGGATTTCTACTTAGCAAATTTAGGTATGCAAAATAGAAAATCCATATGTGATTCATGTTTTGATTTTTGTTTAAAAAGAGAATCCTTAGCAAATTTTAGTATGCTAAGGGAATCCAAATGTGTTTCTTTTGCTTTTGATTTGATTTTGAAAAGGAGATACTTAGCAAATTTTGGTATGCTAAGGAAATCCAAATGTCATTGATTTTATTTTAATTTTTTATTTTTTACAAATTTAGGTATGATAAATAGGAAATCTAAATATGTTTCATATTTTTTGTGATTTTGATTTTGAAAAGAGGATTTCTACTTAGCAATTTAGGTATGCTAAATAGGAAATCCAAATGTGATTTTGTTTTGATGATATTAAAAAGAGAATTCTTAGCAAATTGAGGTATGCTAAGGGAATCCAAATGTGTTTCATATTTTTGTGATTTTGATTTTGAAAAGTGGTCCTTCATTAGCAAATTTGAGTATGCTAAATGAAGGATCCAAATGTCATTTTAATTTTGAAAATATGATTATTGATTGTTGATTTTGATTTTATTGAAACTTTAATCTTCATTCAATAAATTGAATGGTGATGTTTATTTAGTACTTTTGAAAAATATGATTGTTGGTTTTGAAAATGGTTGTTGATTTTATTTTTGTTGAAAATGAAATATTCATTCAACAAGTTTTAATTAAGATGTTCATTTGGTGCTTTTAGAAAATATGATTGTTGATTTTTGAAAATAGTCGTTGATTTTGTTTTTGTTGAAAATGAAATCTTCATTCAACAATGTTGAATGAAGATGTTCATGATTGTTGATTTTGATTTTTATTAAAAATAAAATATATACTCAATTAATTTGAATGAAGATGTTCAATTATGTTTTTTTTTAAAGTATGATTGTAAATTTTTTTTTTTTTTTTTGAGGAAATCCTACACATAACAATCATAAAGATTATTAGTTGAGGTTGATTTATGAATAATTTTTGTGAAAACATTTTATTATGTGCATTTTGAAAAATGCTTTTGGAAAATTGATATTTTAATAAAGGATTTATTTTTCTTTATTTTTGAAATGAACCTTACCTTACCATAGAAATGGTAAGAGGAAGACTTTAGTTATTTTATTTTTATTAGATTTTTATTTTCACCTATTTGGGAACCCAATCTGGGTTTTAAGACCTACATAGAATGAGGTCTCAAAACCTAAAGGATGTTGGCTAGCTTAGCTCAAGGATGAAATGAGCTAAGTCAATGGAAAGAAAGATAGTTTTGTGTTGATATAAAATACAAACCCACTATCTATACTTGGAGACAACGATCATTTACCAAAGATGGAGAGAGGAACCATCCCCAATGAAGTCGCCAGAAAAATCTATGATGAAATAAAAATTATATCATGCCTTCATCTATCCCTCTTTAAGAAAGAAGGGATAAATGAAAATAAAAATAATTGTATGCCTTGTCGACAGGCGTGATATTCTATTCTTATTGGGGATGTATGACATTGAGAAAATGTGTACTATCTCGAAAGATAGAAGTCACCACCCTACAATGGACCTAATTAACTCAATAAGGACTCCTAAGGACTATGGGTCTTCATATATACCAGAAATTCTTCCCTACTTTACATGAAAAGAAAAGTAGGGTTTATTTTAAACCAGTTTCATTAAGTTTTCTATGGAGGCAAGCACCCATAGTTAATTACATCCTAAGAAACAGGATTCTTTAGAAATACTCGATTAAGATAAATGATCGTTGTCTCCAAAGGTTTTAAAGATAGACTATCAATCAATTGGTTTATATTTAGATTTGGTTCATTTGATTTCATTTAGGTCCAATGGGTCAAGTTGACTAATTTGACACATTTAATCAGTCATGGGTTTTTGATTTGGTTGATCACTTGAAATATTTTGCAAGTTTTGGTTTCAATCAATTTTGATTTAATTTGATTTTGGCTCAATTTGAATTTTAGGTCAAGATTAAGTTTGGTTGGCCAATCGTTTGGTTCAACAAGTGACATGGAATAAACTTGATTGGTTTCAATCAATTTGGCTTAGATCAAGTTTTGACACATTTTAACTTTTAGGTCAAGATGGGTTAACTTCAAGTGGCCAATTGTAGGTTAGGCTCAAATGATGACTTGGTCAAGTTCAAACATTGATCATGAATTGGTTTTGATTAATGGTTTTAATCAATTTGGCCTATGGTAGATTTTAGCTAGTTTAGGTTTCATTTTGGCTAAGTGTTGACTTGGTCAACCCCTTAAGTTTGACTTAATTTGACCCAATTTGAGTGATTGATCACCTTATGATGATTTTACTCACAATGTGAGACTTATATGGGCTTAGTTCAATCCAATTTGGTTAGGATTAGAATTTAGCTCATGGGAGGTACTTTGGGTCATTTTGGGTCAAGTGAGTCAATTTTGATCAAGGCTTGATTCAAGTTTGGTTGAACTCACATATGGACTTATGATTGAAATATAAATCCATTTGCAAGCGATTTGAAGTCAAATGAGTTTTGATTCAATTGACAATTTCAAGTTCAAAGGGTGAACATGAGTTTGACTTGGGTTTGATTTTGAATTTAGTTTTGGTTTGAGGATTGAAGTTTTCATTTATATTTGTATTCATGATTGAAGGATTGATTGAATCATGAGAAGAAATCAAGAGTTTGGCTTGATTTGAGTTTGATTTGGCTAAGTTCAAGAATTTGACTTGAAAGGCTTAGGTTGAATTTTGGTTGAATTTGGATTTGAGTTTTGGATTTAGTTTGGTTTGATGATTGATATTTGTGTTTATATTTGGTTTTATGATTGAAAGATTGATTGAATCATGAAGAAAAATTAAGGGTTTGGCTTGATTTGGGTTCGATTTGGCTAACTTCAAGAATTTGACTTGAAAGGCTTAGGTTGAATTTTGGTTGAATTTGGGTTTGAGTTTTGGATTTAGTTTAATCATTTGAATTTATATTTCATTTATATTTGTGAATATAAATGAGAATATAAATTGGTTATGAGAAAATTTCTTGAATTTGAAGTGATTTGGATTGGATTTGAGCTAAGTTCATAAGGTGGAATCAAAGTGACTTAGGAAAGGTTTTAGAATTTGGAATTGATTTTTTGGATTTAGGAATTCAATCATGGGTTTCAATCATTCGAATTGATTCATGATTTGAGAAAATCCATTGAAATTAATTCAAGGTTTGATTTGGAATTGAAGTTGATATGAGTTTGGAGTTTGACTTGAAAGAAGGAAGTGAGGATTTGGTATGTAGTGCAAATTTTTCTAACACCCCTGGCCTATTCCTATGGCTAACTCTTCTAAGTCTCCAGGGTTAGGTTGAGTGTTCACCTACTCACTAGAAGTGTCTTAAGACTAAGAAACTCTTAGTGTCTAAGAGGTGTCATATGTCTAAGATGGAGAGGTTGAGAGTTCATTCTAAAAATGAGGTCAACACTACTCTATTGTCACATATTTCTTCAATTTACATATGTGAGTGTGTAATTAACTTTATATCTATAAATATAATATATATATATATATATATATATATATATATATATAAGAAATATATATATATATATATATATATATATATATATATATATATATATATATATATATATATATATATATATTTGAAACTTTATATCTTCTAACAAACCTCCATAATTACTTTTTTTTCTTTTATCATTAGAAAATAGTCCACTCATAAATCCTGAAATAGTTCTCTTAAGAATTTGTCCACCCTAAGGTCACTCTAAATATGGTATTCCATTATAGTCTCATATATACTCAATTTTGATAGATAGTTATCATGAGGTGCTACTAATCTTGTGGAATCATTTTTGTATATTATATAGGCCAACTAAATGACATGTCATTTTTATGAATCTCTTATGTACTGACATCAAACTAACACCCACTAGAAAAGTCATCATTCATATCCTCATTTAGTGGTAGGGCATTGGCATGTCTTCTTAATAATATTTTATCAAGCTCTTGTATCTAATGGTGCTTCTAATAGCTAGTTATCTCATTCACGAATCTATATGGAACTTATGGAAGTTTTAGTAGATACTAGAAATAAAAGAAATTTTTAGATTCCCATCAATGCATATCTCCATGTTGTTGTTTCAACTATATATTATCAATCTAGTGATCACTCTTTATTGCTCACTTATACCCTTTTTTTATTCAAAAAAGCATATATTTAACTAAAGTTTTATATTATATGCATTCTATTAGTCATCTATTATTAACCACATTAGTTTATTTAATCTATTACATATCTTTTTGTGTTCGAGAGAAAAGAAGTTGACCTTCCCATCATCATTTCTACAAATTGCATCTTATAAGAAGCAATTTTTCTTGCTAGAAGGGATGTTAGTGTATTTAATCTATTTCAAATATTTTCTATTCGAGAGAAAAAATTGATCTTTCCATCCACATGTCTAAAACTTGCATCTTTTGAGAAGCAATTTACAAACAAGGATGAATGTTGCATATTCTAAAATGTATCACTCGTTTATATAAGATTTGAAAATCCTTGCCTATCTTCTTCATTGCCCTCATTAAGCATCTACAAAATAGATGAAGTATTCAAATAATTTTGAATATGAGAGAAATAATGTAAGAAGCAAGTTAGGCCTTTAGGTTGGTGAGGTTGAATATATATAATCATGCTCTTATATATATATATATATATATATAGAGAGAGAGAGAGAGAGAGAGCCACAATGACAAAAAGTTGACAAAAGAGATTGCCAAAACATTGTTAAGTAGTCAATAAGCTAGCAATAGCAAATCAGAAAGCTGTCATAAATGATAAATCAAGAGGTAGCATAAAGAGGCAAAATAATGTTAAAAGCAATAAATATAATAATGTAATCACTAGTCTAATAAAAGAATGATTTATATGAGAATGATATGAGATCTCAATCAACAATCTTCAGAACAATTTTAACAAAGAAGAACACAACAATAAACTACTTCAATATTCTAACAAAAATTTGATAATATTTGTTTAAGATAATAACACTAAAATAGCTAATTCAAGATTAACTAACATGAAAAAAAAATTAACATGCTAAAAAAATTTATTTTATAAATATCTATGTTAATAAGTTTTAAAGCAAATCAAACAACCACTAGTAATAATAAAACTTTTATTTTCATAATTTATTAAAGTTATCTATAAAATTATGGGCCTACTTAAAAAATAAATATAAAAAAAGTTTCCACTAATAACATAAATTTAATAAACATTGATGCAATTCAAATTATTGTCATGGAGAAAAATGCAATCCGAGAAAACCTATGATTAATTCTTATTTTATCAGACAACTGAAGTTAATAAAGACAAAATATAATAATTATTTTTTTACTCTGACAATTCAATATATATTTATTTTATTAGTTTTGTTTTAGTTAATGTTTGATTTAACAATTTTGCCTTCTGTGACTGACAAGGCTAAGTTATTAATTGCTTTTAATTATTTATAATAAATAATATTGATATGTTCTTAATTTCTTTTAAAGGGCCTTGATAAAATCCTTATGGTGTATTTGGGATTAATTTTATTTTATGTTATTTTTTAAAATAATTATATTATTTTAAAAATATTTAATATATTTTTCTAAGTATTTTTAAAATAATGGTATTATTAAATTATATTATTTCTAATTAAAATGATAATAATAATAATAATTATTATAATAATGAAAGTGATTCTAAAAGGGCCTAATCATAATTAGGTTTTCATTGGTCTGAACGGCGGTTCGAACCGGCCGACAGTTTATTCAAATCAGGCCGTTAAATCAATCGAGCCCGCGCCAAGTGGCTGCCCGTCAAACAAATTTGACCGAGTTTGAATTTCTTTTATTTAAAATATACTTATCAGGACCTTTAGCTTTATTTGGAACAGAATTTATACTTAAATCCTCGGTTTTAGCAGGATTTTTTTTATTTTTATTTTTTAAATTAATTAATTATTATTTTTTTGCGTTGGGAAAGAGCTAAACTGCGCCTCGATTTTAAGATTGGAATTGTTTTGATAGGAGAGTGGGCCCCAGTTTTGTAATAACTGTCCTGCTTTTATTAACGTTCATTGGAAATAAATAAATATTTTAAATTTCAGTTGAAGAATTTGATGATAGTGTTATTTTTTTATATAATATTAAAGATTTAGAAATTATTTATATAAATATAAATATTTAATTATTAGATATATAAATATAAAAAAATTATGTGCTTTATTTATGAATTTTTTTTAAATTGAGATTTTTTTACAAATAAATCATCCAATATATATGTGTTTATAATTTAATCATTTCTTTTTTTTGGAACTATCAAATCATTAAAAATTTAAAAAAATGAAAATTTTGAATTGAGATTTTATTATAAATTTTAATAATTGATTGTCAGTTTTAAAAAATTTAAAATTGAATATGGTTATGTGAATATAGAAGAATAGGATAACTATTTATGTAAAATTCTCTTTAAAATGTTGTTTTTCTTGTCCATTGAGTATATTTTTAAAGTTGGTTTTAAGTGAGTGTATCATATTATTCTTTTAAGGAAATTATAATAAAATTAAATCAAATTTTGTCAATTATTTATAATAATAATAATATATAAATAATTATAAATTTTAAAGATGTTTATAAAATAATAATCTTATCCTAAATAAGCTATAATTCAAATCGTGATGGACCAAATTTTGACTTATATATTACATTAAAAGTCTATCAAATTAAGCATTAATTTTGAGACAATATGTATATTCAATTAGAAATGATCCAAATTTCGATTGAATTTAATGTCTCAACTAGATAAGTCCATCAATGACAAGAATAAATTGGATCGAGTTTGAATGAACTGAAATTAAACTTAAGAAGTGCACTTGAAAACTTCAAGATATTAATCGGATAGTCAAATAATTCCCAGATTAGCATGCTTATAATCAAATTGAGCAGCTCAACGAGAAGAATCTAACAAACCTCAAGATCATTTAGATCGAAAGTTGTTAAGGTAATTTATGATCAAAGAAATCAATATGAACATACTAATAGAGTGCTTTGAGATTTTGGTTATAATTATCTAAATACCTTTCCCAAAATCCTATAAATAGAACTTCATACTTATATAAGGGGGAGGAGACTTAGAAGACACGTTAAGAGGTAAACTTTAAAGCTTAAAATCATCCACTACCAATAGCCATCATTGACATCCGACAATCATCGTTGGCCACCTCCAGTGGCTTTTACAACTTGACAACCACTATAAAGTTATTGTAATCTAATTTTAAGACTGCCAATACCTAACTTTCAATACATAATTTTGTATTTTCGTCTTTTCACATTCTTATTGAGGGTAGAACTTTATACATCAAAATATATTATATATTATTTGGACTAAGCTGCCTGCAAGGTTTTTTCGCTTTCCTAAGATTTTTCATATAAAAACTCTAGTGTTCCCAATAACAGTCTAAATTATCCGTGTGCATGTTAGATTTTCATGCAAAAGTTAAAACTCAAAGATTTTTACTGTAGTATCGTGAATTTTCGAGAATGCAACTGTGATAAAGGACAATGCAATGAGATTTAAGATAATGTTTACGATTCGATCAAAATATTTCAAGAATATACAGCCTAAATTCAATGATTTATGATCTCCTTAACTGCGTGGGACACTCAACATAATAGCTTAACAAATTATGCAATTTAGTGGGCTATACTATTATACTTTTATTGTACTTAATTAACTTTTATAATCAATTATTTACCATCCAAAGAGTCCATCCAAGCCTATAAAAAGGGGAAGACTCTCACAAGTAAAAGGTCTTTTTGAATCTTTCTATGTTCTAATTTAAAGGCACAAGTTCCTTGATTTCTTTTTATTTTTCTCTTTCTCTTGTGTTCTTTCTCTCTTTCATATATAAATGTTGTGTGACCACTAAAAGTTCAGAATTCAACAATATATTTGATGGCACATTATATATTATCCTTCAATATAATTAAATAATTAGATGATATTATTAAATAAACATAACTAAACAGTTAGATATTCATAATATTTATTATAATTCCATTAATGAATGTCTAATAACTAATTTTATTGAGAGATAATATATATAAAATAAAAACTTAATGGAAAATAAAATGAAAATAATTCCATTTTAATTTAAAATATAATAAAATTAATTTTATTTTTTTAAAAATATTTACTTTATTCTTTTGTGTAGATTTTTCTTGAAAGTATAAAGGTATTTCTTTATTAAATTTTCTTATAAAATTTATTTGATGTTCAATTGAAGGAACAACAACACTATATATCCAATTAAATCATTACTATTATAATCCAATTAAAGGAAGAGAATCAATATATTTTTAGGATTTAACATTTAATATGGAGCATATTCCCCTTTGCCTGATAAATTTTTTCTATTTGATGGGAGCACATACATGAAAAAAATCATTCTATTATTAATTTATTGGGCTTACTTGGGTTAGGTGAGCCAATTGGCCAAATTGAGTCATAATTAGACTTCAATTAAGTTTAATTAAGGTTTTAAATAGTTTGGACAAGTTCAATTTCAAGGGGCCTAGATCAGTTTTGGATTTAACACCTTGAGGCCCAAATGGGTCGAGTTTAGTCAATTGAGTCAATTGACCAAATTGACGTCTAGTTGGGTTTGATTTATGCATGGTTACTTAGTTAGTATTTTAGATATCACATGATTGGTTGGCTGAAATTAATTTGCATTTGGTCAAGGTTTGGATTTTGGTGACTTAAATGGGTCTTATGAGTCAATTCAGGTTAAATGAATCCAATCAGTACATTTAGCCAATTGTGCATGATTTATGTTTGATTTGATAATGTTTGCAACCAAAATTGGGTTCAAATTAATTTTTTGTGCATGTGAAGATCTAGGTTGGTTGGGTGAATTGGGATCCATTAGTTTGATTGGGTCTAGCCTTTAAGGTTAAGCTTTGCGAGTCTTGGATTGAGGTTTCTGGTTTGAGTGTCGTCCTAATCACTAGAAATGTCTTAACTCTAAATGAAAAGACATTAGTGTCTAGATTGAAGTCATAAGTCAAAGAAGTGATGGATGTCAACCTCTCCAAAAGTGGGTCAACAAGACATAAAATAATTTTATTTTTTGTATAATTTAAATTATTTATGTATAGTCATTCCACATAAATTCTTTATCAAAATTCCATTAATGCTCTTCAAAAAAATTAGGACTATGCATGAATTCAATAGGGCTTAATTAATCAAATAAATTTAAATAATCACTTATAATGTATATCATTTTTATGAAAAAATTGAAAATATTTTTAATAAACTTTAATAACTTTCATATTTTACTTAATATGCTCTAAATAATTTTCCAAAAAAAATATAATTCTATTAGGAAAAAAATATAGGGTTTTATCTTTATATTTAGGATCTTTATTTTCTATGTTTTTCTAAATGATCCTATATTTATTAGAAAAAAAAGCAAAGTCATAAATTTGTAAAGCTCTCAATCAAACAACTATAAAGTAATCCTTTTACACTGCATTCTTTTTATACTGCATTTCAAATATAGTCAACCAAACAGCCCCTTAATTAACTTCTAAATGATGTGCCTTATGTGTAGCATGTTATTTGTGATTGTGTGTTTCATCTTTCCAAGAAAAAGAAAGGTTAGATCTATAAGTTGGAAACCACGCATTGAGAGCTATGCTGGAGATGAGAGCACCCACCTACGGTCTGAAATTGAAGCTGTTCTTTCCATGAGAAGCCATTGCAACTAGTTTGCCTTTAAGAAGAAGTAACTTTTAACAGAAGCCAATCAAACAAAAAAAATATATATCAAATATAACATAAAAAAACTCAAGAATAAAAAAAAAAAAACTACAAAGCCACACCAAGCTAAGAAATCTACTATGAAAAAAAATCTAAGGAGAATAGTAAAAATCACACTTCACTCAATCTCACCTCACTTTATTCACTCTAAGGCACTCACTCTTCACTGACTATTTGCATGTTTGTTAAGTCTCCTGTGTCTGGCAAAAATTAGACTATCTGTTGTTTACCATGTTGTAAGTCTAAATATCATATCTAAATTTGTAGTGCTACATTGGCCAAGCTTCAAATCTTAAATAATTGACCGACATTATTTCTGACTGAGTTTAAGCAATTTACAAATTTTTTTTGAAGGAGCTCTCACTCCACCCCACCCACCTTATGAGGAGCAATGACTAATCTCTCTACAAAGATCATTTCACCCACATGAATGGGTCCCCTGATATCCTCGGAAGCGCCCATCTTCATAATCTAACTAAACCGGAGGTCTCGCACTCGGGCCCACCAACCAAACTAAGAGACGGTAAGTAATTAGGCTCCATATAATAATAAGTTGCTAATAGGATGTCACTTCAGCTGAGATTGAGACATAGCAAATTAGATATTTAGATTTCATAGGTGTCACTGTTCCGTGGTAAATTTGATGGATTCTAGTCTTTTGGTGATATGAACAATTTTAAGTTTAATATATTAGATACATAAATAATTAAATTTTATGCCTCTTAATAAAATAATAGTTTTTTCCAAGCAATTAATTAAAAAAATAGTGACAATAAATGAACGCTGGATAAAAAAAAAAAAAAAAAAAGAGGATACGCTTTTTTTATCTGTGGGTCCCACCGCCTTTATGCGAGCGTGATTCGCGCAATTCCTGCTCTTTGAAAGGGAAGGGATGGGAAACGATCTTAGCCGTCCATTACTGACCTTATCTTTGCATCAGCCTCTTTGCCTTCATCCTCATTTCTCTCTCTCAACCAGAGTCTTATTTTTAAAAATTTCAAATTAAGATCTTATTTTAATTAAAGTATTAAAATAAATTTAATTTAACACAAATTTCTGACTATAAATCTTTTATAGAACAATAAATAAATTTTGTATAAATCCGATCTATGAATTATATCAAAATAAGAAGAGAATGGAAAGAAGAAAAAAAAGATAAGAATAGAGAGAGAGAGAGAGAGAGAGAAAAGTGGCTTGAAATTGTATTCTGAATAAACCATAATGGGGGTATTGTGTGGATAATTACTTAGCAATTTTTATTATACTAAAGGGCTATTTGGGATCACTTTCTATTTTTTATTTTTTCTATTCGTTATTTTTGTTTCATTTTTGTTTGATATTTTTATAAATTTTTTGTTTTTAAAAATAGAAAATAAAAAATACATTTGGTTTTATCATTTTTCAAAATTTTTAATTGAAAAAATAGAATGATAAAGTTGATTATTACACTCCAAAATAAAACTGATAAAAAAATTCACTATTACCATAAAATTTAAACCAATCTTCAATAAATTAATATATTCAATAATACAAATAAATAAAATAATCATTAATTAAATTAAAAAATAAAGATACAATATTTCATAAAATTAATATAAAAAAAGTTTCATATTATATTATTATAATAGTTTGAGAGCTCTCAACATCTAGATAAATAAAATAAAATAATTAATAACTAAACTCAATTATATGTATGACTTCATGATTCTCTTACAATATGATCACTAAAGAGAGTCATACTACAATTGAGATTGAGTAATATTGATTTCAATAGTATTATGTGATACACCATTTAATGTAGACATTCCTTCTATATAAACAATAAAATTTTCATTTTCATACATCTTTGTCGACCTTATTTTTGGATGAGATTAATTTAGCATGCTTAGGACACTATGTCTAGTGACCTAGAGAATTCATCTTAGATAGAATCAACTCAAACATCCAAATTCAAAATCAACTAATCAACTTAATAATCAATAATCATCAATCCAAAATGATTAAAAGTCAACCTTAGTTAACCTAGAATTGACTTAAGTGGGCCCACTTGGTCAAAAAGCCAACCCACTAAAATTTGACTAAATAAAATCACCAAAAAAATATTTCTAAAAGTTAAATAAATAGTTTTAATCATAATAACAAATAAATTTGAGTTTTTTAAGGCTTATATTAAGTAAATTAAATTCCTTAAAATAAAATAACTTAAATAAGCCACATTGAACTCAAATTGAAGAAAAATCAAAATAGCATCAAACTAAATCATATGGGAATGATAATAGGGCATAATCTAACTCCCTATTGGGTGTGTTTAGGTCAAATGTGTCATTTGACCCATAAGAAAACAAGCTTGACTCAACTTAACACAATTTGGGTTAAGTGAGTTAAACAAAATATAAAAGCATGAAAATTCAAAACCATCTTAACCAATGAATGTGCATAAGAGATTAATCATCTTAAACACCATTAATAAGTTAATTAATCTCCTTAATTAATAAATCAAATAACAAAATAACAAAAATAATAATTAAAAAAAGGATAAAGAGAGGAAAAATACCTTTTGTCCTCATCCCACATCACCTACCCCAAGACAAAAAAAGCCATCTCTTCGGAGGTGGTTTGTTTCAACTAGAGCAGGTAATCAAGCATAAAAAGAAAATAAAAAAATTTAAAAAAAAAGGCCAATCATGGAGAGAAGATAAGGAAAAAAAAATAGAAAAACAAATAAAAAAAAGAAAGAGCATGCCATGAAGGAAATAACATATACACATTCCCTCTAGGCAAATAAAAGCTCTCACGCACCATCCCACATACAAACTGAAGCCAAACGAAATTCCCTCCTCCCTCAAAGTGTTCTCAATCAGTGGAACCATCAAAACCAAATTTTGAATCTAAAGCTTGGGCTAGTGATCAAACCACAAGGAATTCTCCCAATTCCTTTGAAGCAATGCTTTCTCTTGAAGAATCGAAGCTACTTCAATTTATTCCAGCCTTTTAGATCCCCTAAATCAAGGTATGCCATTAATGACCCCACCTTTTTCTTCAAAGCTTTTGGCCTTGGTCATTTTCCTACAAGGCTTGTTCTCCAGTGAGATCAAGCTGTATGGATTGAAAGAATATCTTTCAACGATCATGTAGAACTTTGAATCATCCAATTTTATTAATTATATCAAAAGATATTAACCAAATACTATGGACGGTCCATAGCTCTCTCGGGTTGAGGGAGACAAATCAGGACCGTCCATTTCTTTAAAAGCGGGGTCGGTCCTAGCCGTTAATTCGATTAAAGCCCTTTAGGATCGCGGGGAGTGATCACTTGATCAAGCTGGATCGGTGTCGCGACATGCGTCCCGCGGACACCACGGCTCAGGGCCGTCGATCGATCATCGACGGTCCAAAGCTATTCCCTCTCGATTTAATTAAACCGCGTGGGACCCGTCACTAAAAAAATACTGTTAAAAAACCGTTAAGCAACGGTTTAATTAATTTAAAAAAATTCAGAGAACTTCAAAAAATCATATAAAATCAAAGAAAAATCATAAAAATACAAATAAAAACTCAATGGATTCGTCTTGATGAGAGGAATTCATAGAAATTAAACTCCCTAATTTTTATTGGGTGATTCTTCCTTAATTTAGGTTTAATCGAAAAACATTAAATCTTAATTACTCTTAAACTAATAATCCAATTAATTTGAAACTTTGGGGAAATAAAATTAAGGTTGAAACATAACTTAGATAAATTTTTGGAGATTTAAATCTCTGAATTCAAATGGAATTGAAATTTCATATGAATTAACCCTTAAATTAATTAAATTAATTTCCCTTTAATAAAATAATTATAAAATTTTAATTTAATAATATTAAGTCAACATAATGAACATCAGAATAATAATTTAACTTAATTAAACTAATATGAACCTAATATGAACTTAATTAACTTAATTTGATAATTAAAAGAATTAAATAATTCAATTAAATCACTTGAACTTAATTAAATCATAATAAATCAACCAATTAACCAAAAATTATGAATAAACTCTCATTGGAAAGGTATTTCAGTGAATAATAAGTGAAAAATAAAATCTCTTAATGAATCTTGCCAAACTAAGCTTAATTTAGGTTTAATAAAATAATTAAAACTTTAATTACACATTAATTACAACCCTAATTAAGCTAAAACTTTAGGAGCATAAAATTTGAATGTAACCCCACTTGTCATAATTATCTGAAACCAAATTGGTCTATAAATTTGGAATTCTTGATTTTTTAAATCTCTAGGTCAATATGAATTAAATAATAATTAAAAATCATTAATTCATTGGATTAACAACTAAATTGAACTAAATTGAAATAAACATCAGAAATACTTAGGATAATTCATCAAAACTTTCTAAATTAAATAATTTAATCGAATAATAAAATTTTAAAAAAATCAATACTTAATGAAAATCAAATATAATTAAACAACTTAAGTTAAATTTAATAAAACCACTCATCTTTAATGAATTTAAATAATAAACTTAAAACCTAGATTAATCAAATCGGATCAAGTAATTAACCTAAGTACTTTGGTTAAGAATAATCAATGAACAATCCTAAGATATTAATTCATATTAAATGACTTAAAATTTAAGCTTATTTAATATCTTAAGTTAAATTGAATGAAATCAAACTTAAATCAAACTCTTTAAATTAACATATGCCAAATCAAATGAAATCCATATAACTTAATTCAAAATGAAATAAATCAAATAAATTAAATCAGACAAAACAATTCAAATAAATGAAATAACATAAATCAAACCCAAACATAAATGAAATCAAAAGGATTAATTAAAATACTTAAGAATTTTAGTTAGACTTTTGGAAATCTCATTAAGATTTAGGATGTGAAATAAAGTGATTTTCACCTAAAAATGAAATTCATTCTATTTCTCATTCTTGAAAACTTAAATACAACCTTAACCAAATAAAATGAACATAAAAAATAAGAACTAATTCATTAAATCATTTGAATTGAAACCAACCAATGGTAAAAATTAAACTAATTCAAATTTCAAACTTCAAAATTTAAACTTAAAAGCCTAGCAAAGACTTACCACACAAACCCCACTTCTACACACACTAGATTATTTAGGCCATGGACCCTAGATCTATGTTAGATCATTCTGTGATTTTTTTTTAATCTTCTGTGATATGTTATGGTGTGCTTCACATGTCTATGTGGTGTATTGCTTTAGACTGGATGTCTAGGCTTGTTTGTTTGTTAGACTGGATGTTAGGGCATTCTTTCTAGATTTAACATTATTTTTGGGGACTGTTAAAGGGATCGTTGTAATAAATAAATCATAAAATTATTGTTTGCTTGCAGGTGCTAAAAATCCCTTAACATAGTCCATAAGACAGATGGGCTTAGCAAGCAACTAATGTTAAGCTCGTATGTTTGTAAAATATAAACTACTTTGTGTGATGTGTGTATTTCCTAACATCTGTTTTGCAGAGCTTAGGATTTCTTTTAAATTTTAAATATGAATTTGAGCTTAGAATTAGGTTAAGATTTATAGGGTCTAGGAATAGTAGAAGCTAACCCAACCAGGAGATGGTGCGGTGGTCCCCTGTGCAGCCCAATGGATGTCCCTGAAGAAGGAGACTTTCCTGGAAAGAAGACCCATAGATCTGAACTTGTAGTTTTGGGTTGTATAAGAGGCGAACTCTGCCCATTTTCTTTCTTCCGGTGTATAGCGTGCCACTACATTGGCCTTTTTCTTATATAATTTAATTTGGCTTGATTTATTTAAGGTGTGCAATAGAAATAGCATGCTTTTCTTAGGTTTCTTTCTGTGTTATATTTGTGTTGTGATGTATGCACACGGCTCTCATAGGATAAACTAAATCTTCTACCCAACTAAATCAACTGAAACATAAAAATAAATACAACTCATAATCTTCATATAAAGGCCTATGTATTAAAACAAGATAAAATATGTAGCAACCCCTTAGCTGGATGTCAAGAATAATCATATTGTTTCACTCTTGATTAATGAAGAAATTTCATCTTTACCTAGGCTTGACCTTTGAGAACCTATGATGGAAGTACACCTTCTTCTGTTTTGATTTGGCCCATGATCTTTTTCTAATTGCATGCATTAGGCATAAATTGTATCCTTATGGCCTAAATGAATCGTGAGTCAAAGATTATTAAAATCCGAAAAATGTGCATTAGTTATATGCATCTTCATACCCTACATGATCTTAGAGATTAGGGAGTAAATCTAGGTTCATAGATTTCTTTTCTAAAATTACCTTGATCGACCATCTTGCATTCATATGACTTAGCCTCATAGTTTTAAAATGCGGTTAGGTGGTGTTAGCTGGCAGCCTTCTCCAGACAGGTTGTAAGTCCAGAAGAGTCAGGGATAAGTTAGTTCCCCCAAGTGAGGAGAATGTCCAATGATTCCCAAAAATAGAACTAGATTGAGCATCTGACATGTGTCAGAAGCACCTGTAGACTAGGTTCTGAAGCATCCTTTTAGGAATAAGTCTTCAACCCTAGGCATTTCTGTAGTCTTGTGCTGCTTGAATCTAAGTCCTAGATTTCTAAGAAAATGACAACTTGAAATCTAAAATTAAGTCCCAAATTTAAGCCTAATCATATGATAGATGAAATGTCTACTGGGCATCCCTATTGATAGACATTTCTCCTCATTTGAATCTTAAAAATAACTCTCTCCAATTTGGACCTCTCTAATTGAATTTTCAAAATCAATCCTTTGAAAGCTACCTAGTAGTCTTTAGGAATAAACTTATTTCTTCAATCGAGTATTCTTAGGAAGAGACACTTCCAAAGATGTAATTAATATAGCTTTGTATAGGAACCAGATCTCAGGATAAAATTGATCATGTTCTACTTTTCTATGTAGTTCAGGGGAAAATACTTTGGTACACGAATGACCCATTAGCCTTAGGAGTCTTTTATTGAAATGATTGAATCCTTTACAGGAAAGCATGTTTATCTTTCGAGATAATATGTTTATTCTTTAATGTTATATTTGGTCATCTAAATAAAATATTCCTAAACTCTATGTGGTGTCATTTCTTTTCTCTATTTCATTAGAGAGAAAAGAGAAACCAACAATCTTAAATAATCTATCTGATCTAGATTGTGATATTATAAAATTATGCATTGCACAATAAATAATTTATTATATATACTCTTCTTGTCTTGTTTCATATGGACTTTAGTGCATTTGGGATGAAGCATGATTTGTTGTCAGCTTAGGAAAGATAGAAGGGGATAAGCGAGGATGAGGGAGGAATCTTAGTAGTATGCTGGGGATGGGGGGACTTTGAGTTGCTAAGAAAAAAAATCATTTCCTTCTCTTTTGCACTATCATTTGAAAAGGGTTTAGAGGTTAGATCTGCGTGAGTAATTCTTGAAGATCCTAGGTGCTATTTAAGTACTTGGCCGAATATGTTGGACTTGATATCATTTTCTTCTAGTGATATCATGGCAGTTACAGAAGTTGAAATAGGAGACAAAAATTTTAAAATGAAATATCTCTATTTCTTATCAACTTGGTTCACATAGCGGCAAAGAGAGGAAACTTTAGCTCAAATAAGATAAATTAAAATCTTTCTGGTTCATTTTCAATTAGAAGAATTCATATAGAATGGTGCTTCGGCTGTTAGCTTGAGAATGATCAAAGCTGCCTGAATCTTTAAGTGGCACGCAGTTGTTAATGTGCGTATAGATGTCTTAAATCATTACTAATTTGCATGTAATTCCCTTTATTATTGAAGGCGATGTACAACTTCAAAAACTTGTTACAAACATTTTCATGAATTATGTTAAAACAACGGTTATCTTAATAGTTCAATGGTGCTTCAAAAATCATTAGCAACTATTGCTTTGCAAAGAGAGTCAATTTAGTATTGCAATCTATCCGTTGTAATTATAACTTATATTATGATTCAGAAGGAAATCTGGGCAGGATATTATAAATGCTCTGATATTTAATTCAAGATGCTTTTAATTTGGAGATAAAGATGTTCACTTTAGCTAATGCATATTAAATTAAATATAACAAGTTTCTATATAAGGGAATGGAGAGCTACAGAAGTATGAAAGTTAGTGATAAGGAAATAGAGTGATTACACGTCTCTTAAAATCATTGGTTAGAATCTCTAGTTGAAATCTCTAAAAACTATACCAGGTAAAGTAAATAACATGAGTGATGAATGTGTCATGGGATTAGTCACATACTCATCATGAGATGGGTGTTATGGATACCCATTGCAAAAAAAAAATAGAGAGTGATTCAGATAACTCTCTAGGAAACTAGGAGAGCATGCAGAGCTAGAGATGAAGTGGAAGTTTGTGCATGGGAAAAG
Source organism: Cymbidium sinense (assembly GCA_021442155.1). Lineage (NCBI taxonomy): Eukaryota > Viridiplantae > Streptophyta > Magnoliopsida > Asparagales > Orchidaceae > Cymbidium > Cymbidium sinense. Next base: position 137,830,877 of record CM038215.1, on the reverse strand, counting down.
TGAAAAAAATTGTAACTATGGCTTAGATGCACCAGAGTAAAAGACACTCTTGGTTGATCACCTGCTGAGACTGAAACATTTTAGAGAAACATCAACCTAAAATACGTTTTACCCCAATCATAATTCAATCAGAACTCACAGAAGAAAATTAGTAAAATTTCCAAAGCAGTATCATAAGGGAAACCAAATTAATTATTCTGATAAAATAATTTTTAAAATCTATTTTCCATTGCAGCGGATCTCACAGCAGAAAACTTGAAGAACTTGTGAAGGGAACTTCGGCTACAAATGATTTACGGACAGTAAATCAAGGAGTACTTACAATTCCTAAGTTTTAATCTGCTATGCACTACATTCAATCCCCTTCTCTCCAAATTATTGTAATCATAAAAGGTTCGGTCATACCTGATAACTTAAATGGAACTAAACTCAAAAGATCATACCTCCTTAGGGTACTGCGGGCTTCCACTAGTTCGACGAGCTGTGAAGTGAAAGTTTCGTATAATGGAGGAGACGATGAGAAGAAGAAGAAGAAGAGACTTTGATTCACGAGAGAGTCGTGGGTCTCATGATGGTATTGTGAGACGCATGAGAAAGTTGCGAGATCGGGAGGAAAAAATATTACGTGCGGACTCCTGATGCATCAGGAGTGTGCTTAGATTGTTCCATTATTTTTTTTAAAAATAAAAAATAAAAAATAAAAAATGAATGACTGTGATGTGGACTCCGCACCGTGCAGAGTCCGCACGTAAATTCAACTGTTTTATAAACCAAAAAAACATATTATATCTATTTATGATAATTTTGAAAACAAAAAATAATATGTTTAAAAATAAAAAATAAAAACATAAAACAAGTAAACAAACATAAATTTGTTTAAAAAATATATTAAAATTTGCTATTTTAAATAGATTTATATTTGAAATATTTAAATTTTTTTAATTTTCTTATGTTAATTATATTTTTTTTATTTTAGTTTATCATTTTAATAATAAATATTTGTGCCTAGATAATTTTATTTCCTTCGTACTAAATAAGATGACTCATGTGCTGATTCAAATTCATTAGAATAAAGTTCTGGCGAGCTATATATGAACAAGAAATAATTATCTAATCTCATATCTTATAAACATTTTAAAATTTTAAATATTTTAACTATATATAGGAGCTTCTACATATAGATAAAAATATGAAAAAAATATATAGAGATTTAATTCTATTCTATTAATTAGGCTATTGTCCAACAACTCTTATTGAGAAAAATCTTCTATAATTATCAAGGTTGTGAAAATCTGATGACATGAACTAAGAATTATTGATGGTTTAGGGATTGAAAGATGACATAATAAATATTAAAATGATTAAATATATATCTAATTAAATAATATAATAAATTAAATATATGATAAATATATAATAAAAATAAATATAAATATATAAAATAATATTACTATTATAATTTTAAAGGTTGATATAAAGCTCATTTAGTTATAATTATTGTGAATTATAAATTTAGATAAGTGTATTAAATATATCAAAAAAATTATTATATAAGTTTATGAAAATTAGTATAAAATATAATTTTAAAAAAAATTATAGTTTGTATAAAAATTATATAATTTAGAATATAAAAATTATTTTAAAAACTTTGTAAAATATATCTAACATGTAAATATTATTACGAAAATTATTTTTTTTAATAAAAATATAAAATTTTAAATATAAAAGTTATTTTAAAAAAACTTTATAAAATATAGCTATCATGAAAAATATAGTATATAAAATATTATTATAAAAATATATTTTTAAAATAATTTTTTATATTATAAAATATAATTTGTAATAAAAATATAAAGTTAAAAATTCAAATGTTACTCTTATGTTATTATATCCTAATATCCTTTATTATTCTCAAAATTAAAATATAGTTGCATTATTTATTCTCACTCTTTAGTCCCACATCATAGAGAGGAATAGATTTTTTACTCTTTATATACAAAAAAGAGAGGTAATCTTATGATTGGTTTATGGTTGAACCGATCCGATTGGCTAGTTTGATTTTCCATCTTTTGATTATTTTTTAAAGATTGAATATTTTTTTTATCTTTTGTAATATTGAATATTTTTTTTTATTTTTAAAAATTATTTTTAAAATATATATCTTTTCTCCTGACGTTGTTTTTTCTATAAATTTTAAGATCAATATCTTAACAGAATTCAGCGATCCGAATGCTCAAACCATTGGATTTCAGGCATCACCATTTCTAATCGATTTATTTTTGATTTAGACTCGTTTTGATTTAGAGGCTCAGTGAAAATTTTACTTTTTTTTCGAATTGAATGGGTTATCATTTGTGACCTTTTAATTTGAAATCGTTTGATTTGAACTCAAATTGAAAATTTGTAATCTTTTTTTGCTCGAATTCGAATAGAGTTAGCTCATTTTGATCGATTAGCTTGAATTTAATTAAAATGATTATTAAAAAATTTTAAAAAATTTGAATTAAGTGCATGAAATTAAAAAAATATTATTTTAGAAATAATATTTATACTAATATATTATATTTATTTTAAAGATTATAAGTTATAATTCTACACTTAATTTTAGAAATAATTTTATTATTACAAATTTAGAAGTATTATATATAAATTTAAATATTTTTAATAATAGATAAATTCAATCAGATCTCAAGCTGGTTCTATCCCTTCTGTGCCCGGCTTGAGATTAGTATCCAAATCTTTTGACTCATACTTCATTTGATATAATCGATTCGATCCAAATTTCAATTCAATTTTTAAAGAACTCTAAGCTAAATTAACAGTCTTATATTTGGCTTATCTTCTCCTCACAAAAGGCTCTCCAAAGCACCAATCTCCACAAAAAGGCCATGTAATAGAAATATTAAGCTTTTTTCTTTTCCATTGAAGCCCTCATAAAGTTGAAGCATTTTGTTTGGATGCCATCAACCCTAATTATTTATTTATGCGGGCCTGTCACTTTTTTTTTTTAAAGTAATGAATTATTGCCATTGAAAAGTATAAGAGGAATTTATTCCACTTTTGTTTAATGATAGTATCAAATTAATATCATATATCTAAATTGAATAGATTTGGCATCTTTTAGCTTTTTATATTCTTGCATTTTGAGATTAGATTTAATTTGAGATTTTTTTTATATTTAAAACTTTTTTAAATGAAGCTTTATTTTATATAAGAAATATAGTTTGTGACTCAATATTTTAAAATTTTAAATTTTTAAAATAATTTTTTAGCATATATGAGCAATGTATTTGCAGGTTTTAATTCTAATTGAGATTATCCTCTGTAGTTTTTTTATACTATTTATTTTGGAAATTAATTGGGCTAAATCCGTAAATTTATTAAAAAAATTGGGGGCTTTAATTGACGCAGAATAAAAAAAGACGGATAGGCTTCTCCAATTGTAGGTGCTGTCCCCACTGTTCCCTCTGTGCGGGCGTGATCCGTGCCATTCCTGCTCTTCGAAAGGGATGGGAAACGATCGCAGAAAATTGCCGGATGGGAATGACGTAGCTGGAGGAATGAAGAGAGAGAGAGAGAGAGGTCTTATTTTTTATTTTTTTAAGAAAAATTTATATATATATTATAAAATTTATATATTTTTATATATCTAATATTTAAAATTAAATATTTATTTATTTAATATTTTATTATATTAAAAAATATATATTTCACTTTTAATGATGATGATCTTGAAGATTAAGATTATATATATATATATATATATATATATATATTAAAATTTAAATATATAAGAATTATATAATATATATGTAATTTTTTTAAATATATATTTTAAAAAAATTTTAAAATATTTGAACGCACTTTTTCATACGGTAAGACCGGTCAAATTTTCATATGAATTTAAATCCCCTAACATATCTAATAATTTTGAGATGTATAATTTTACTATTTAAAAATTATGTCTATAAAAATATAAAATATTTAAGGGACTGTTTGAGATAATTTTTATTTATTTTATTATTTATCATTTTATTTTAAAGTAAAATATATTTAATGATAATAATTATTTTTAAAACATTTAAAACTAATTTTGAGTATTTTTTAAATAATATCATTTATTTTTGAAAATAAAATTAAAAATATATTAATAAATATATTTTTAAAAATAGCATAAAAGCAACAACAAAATACACGTAACAAAATTGAACCCAAACATCTCCTAAATGTATAAAAAATCTGGAAATTTTACATGCATATAACATAATTCTTATGTATTTACATTTTAATAACTAAAATTTGCTATATATAAGAAATTTTAAAATCGATAGAGTTTGATTTTTTTTTTAAAAAAAAATCAACATTTAAAAAAACAATTTAAAGCAACATTGTTGGCGGCTCGCTAGCCGACATGGCGTCGATGTGGCACCATATCAACAGCCTAGGTACTGATAATAATAGGTATTTCTTTTCAAATTGTCATAATAACTTAATTTTTTATTTATCTATTAATAATTATTTATGTATTAATAAAGTTAATTTATTATTATTATTTATTTGTTAACATAATATATATTATAAATATTAATATTAGATTTATACTGTTTATTTATTATTATTATTGTGGTAATTATTATAATTTTTTTGAGACATTATATCATATATATTTCATATATTAAATTTATAATATTTATTATAATTATTAACATTATGATTATAAAATTTAATTATTTTAATTATAATAATTAATAAAATTTAAAGTTTAAAATTTTAATTATTATTTTAAAATTCTTGTTTTATAAATGACTAAATGAATTTCATTTAAAATAAATTACTAATAAAAACATTTAGATTATAATTAAACTAAATAATAGTTTTGTCATTAATATATATATATATATATATATATATATATATATATATATATATATATATATATATATATATATATAAGTTTTCAGAGTTCTAAAATTTGTCATATTTATTTGGATTAAAATTGTTGATTATGTTAGAAGATTTTCAAAAATAAAAAATAAAAGAACAAAGTTAAAATAATTTTCTAAAAATTTTTCTATAATCATTAAAATTTTCAAGGTATTAGTATGATTTTAGTTATTGATATTAAATTTTTTTAAAAATAGTTACATATATTAATCTAAATATCATAATTAAAAAATTATGATTATTTACATATATTAAAAAAAATATTTAAGAAAAATTCATAAAAAAAAACTCAAATTACTAAACTGAAATTATAATCGCATTGTGTGACTTCATAGTTCTTAATAGGCATTACAATAAAATCTTCCTCAACTATAAATTTGCATATCACAAAACTATTGCTCCTTTTTGGATCAAATTTCATATTTTGCAGAAGTTGGTTATAGTTTGATTGTGTTGCGATAAAAATTGGCCGATGATGATCACCGATATACTTAGGTACAAATTCATCAGCTAAATCCAGTTCACCATCATAGAATAATCTGAGACAAGATGTTCGTTGACTCATTATTATTATATTATCTGAAATTAGTTATTAAACATATTAATAATGGATCATCAAACATACTTAGTTGAAAATTTATTAAATAAGAAGCTGCTAACAACACTACACGATAAAATTAATAGTTTAGGGTTTAGGTGATGAAAGGTCTCCTCATATTTATAGGGTTCTTTCAAGAAGCCCATCACGAAATCAGGGTGGTGACAATATTTCTTCCTTAACGAAAAATAAGACATGTGCTGAAGTGACTACATCAGATATCTGCGAAGAAGATGTTCGCCCCCAGTTGGCCTCTGAGAGTTTAGCTGTTTCAACTCATGATGGGGGAGTTCGTTTCTCGAAGTCGCACATTCCTGAAGAGGTGTTAAATCACATATGCACTAAGCGTCAACGAGCAGATGAATTGGTACGTTGTCTTCCCTTCTTTCTTCTTTTCCTCCTTCTTTTTTTTGTGTAATATTTATGATATTTTTTTTTCTTTATAGGTAACTCAAACATTATGGCTGATGATCATTTGGGTGTCTCAAGGAGGAAATCTTGAATTTGTGAAGGTAAAATCTGCAATAGTATGAGAGAAAGATGAGTGTTAAGGAAGTGGCGACTTTGGAGGATCAACTAAGGGTAGCTGAGCTAGAACATGTCTCCGGTGTCAGGTGGAGTGCACTCGTGATGAGTGATTGAGGTGAGGACAGACTTCGGAAGAGAAAAGACTCAAGGCACTTGCGTGGAGAAGAGAGCTCTGGAGAAGAAAGCATTACAATATCGTCTTTAGAAGGAGCATATAATGTCGAGAAAGCAAATGAAATCTCCTTGGCATTGGAAGACTTTAAGAACTTGGCTTATGTGGTATAATCAAGACCATGTGCTCAATCATATTCTGATATTGAAGTGAAGGATTTGGAGCACCAATGTTTAGAGGGCTTCATGAGGGTTCCAAAAAGGAATCCGCTTAGTGCATCACAAGATCGAGCTAGTATTGAGGATCTATCTCCCAGCCAAGTATCTGAAGACTCTTCGTCAGATTCAGGAGATGAAGGAGTTGAGAGTGAGTCCAAGGGAGCATCTCCTAGTGGTGAGGAGGACGTTGATATCACCAATTGATATGATGTAGCGTCACTTGAGGATGCATTTTTTTTATCTATGTATTATTATTAATTGTATCAGAATCTTGATTCTTTCTTATATCATCATGTTAATGCTATGAATGAAAAAAAAAAAAAATTTTTAGATGATACGCTCTTGTTTTATTTTCACCTATCCGGGGTAATTGGTCGAATATTATTCGACGACGCTAACTGTATGGATGAGTTGAATTGAATCGGATTTTGACCAATCCAGGTTGTTTATCAAAGTGTTACTTAATGATGTTAACTTGTATGGAAGAGGTCGCGGGATGTCCACCAAGGACCTTTTGACCTATCCTAGGTATCAGCCAAAGTGTTACTCGATGACGTTAACATGCATGAAAGAGGTCGTGGGATGTCCACCAAGGACCTTTTGACCTATCCTAGGTATCAGGCAAAGTGTTACTTGACTTCTTACCTGTATGGAAGAGGTCCACTCAAGTCCCCTTGGGATTGATTATGCCCCGATTGAGATACAACATGAGTTATATATTTCTCAAGTGGGAAGATTAAATGAAGAAGAAACAAGCTTGTAAGAAAAAAAAGCTATAAATTCATTACTCTGATAAGTTCGGTGATACAATCATAAGATGATTTTAACACGGATATGAGTTTCAAGAAGAAATGATGAGAACAATGATAAGTCTTTATCCCACTAAGTGGGGTCAGCTACATGAAGAGGAAATGACAAATGAGATAAAATAAAAGTTACAATAATTATGCGAGAATTACTTATAATATTTTGAGATTCTCGGTTCCAAGTTCGAGGTAAAGTTTTTCCGGATCCTTGAGCTTAAATGTTCCTGGCTTTACCATAGCTATAACCACATATGGGTCATCCCAAAGAGGTGAGAGTTTATTGCGTTGAGGGCCTTTTCCTGCAGCTTTGAGACTTCATAGGACCAAGTCACCGACAGATATGGGATGAGGTTTTACTCTTCTAAAGTGACGAGCTACCCTTTGGTGATAGGAAGTCAAGTAGGGTCATGTCACGAGTTTGGAGAGTAGTCCGTCGTTTGAGTTTTTCTTCATTACATCATGATCAATAATTGAACTCTTGGACTTGGAACCGATATCTACTAGTATAATAGCTTCATTCAAACACAAGTTATATGGTGTCTCACCGAGGTATGTAGGGTAAGCCCAAAAAGAACATTAGAAAACTCATCAACCCATTGCCCCCCAACCTTCTCAAGACGTGTATTTAGTCCTTTGAGTATAGTCTTGTTGGTAGCTTCAGCCTGTATTTGAGGCTACAAATGTTGAATGTGAAGATCTTTGTAAAAGGATGTAAAGACTTTTCCAAGAAATTGGTTCCGTATGGATGATCTTTGCAGGAAGACCAATCGACATACTATATTTTTCCAAACAAATTGTTTAGCATTTGTCTCCATGATTTTAGCGAGTGGTTCGGCTTCCACCCATTTAGTGAAGTAGTCCACGGCTAAAATGATAAACTTTGTGACTGCTATCTAAAAGGTCCCATGATATCAATCCCCAGAGCAAAAGGCCACGGGCTTTGAATGGATGAGAGCTCAGATGCGATGTAGGGAGGTTAGAGTGCAACTGACAACTTGCACATTTTTGTGAACTCCAAGGCGTCTTGTTTCATCGTAGGCCAATAGAACCCTTGCCTTATAATTTTAAGGGCTAGCCCTTCCTCCTGTGTATTCTCTCCACATATCCCTCGAGTGAACCTCTCTTAATGCTGCACCTCGGTGAGAGGCATTTGAGGTACGGAGAGCTCATTTGTATAGTTCACCTCGATAATAGTAAAGTTTGAAGCTTATCTTCTGAGATGAGTTTGTTGGGTCTTCGTGAAGGTTCCTTCTTGAAAAGACAGATGGGGTCCATCCAATGTTTCTTTATCTCATTAATTGCTTGAATTACCCATGACCCTTGGATGCTAGAAAAATATATTTCTTCAACATGCCTTCTCTTAAATAGATCCCTAGTAGCATGTAGTTGCAGCTAGAGCGTCAACTTATTCTTCTCACGATGTGAATGATTTGATGTGTCTTGAAATGGGCAAGAAGAGACTTTATCAAAGTGGAGGTATTGTGAGAGATTATGAGTATTAAAGTTTCCCTCAACTTGGGAGGCGACAAGCTGAGAGTCAATGTGAATCACTAAGTCTTGTGCTTCGTAGTCAATGGCGAGTCTCAACCCTATGATGAAAGCCTCATATTCAGCCATATTATTAGTTGCAAAAAATTTTAAAGTCCATACTCTAAGGTATTCTACGGGGAAATAAGTAAGATTCTCAGCACCAGATTCAAGCTCCATCAACATAGAGGGTCCATTGAGGAGATGAAAGGCATGCAACAGATAGCTCCTGAGTTAGTGCATTCCACTATAAAGTCTGTACTTGAGACTTTATAGCGTATGATAGAAAATTTATATCAAACTCTCCCAATTCTACAAATCATTTGATTAACCTCCGATACTTCGGTTTATGTAGATGGCCCTTAATGGTAAATGAGTGTAAACGCCGAGATAGTGAGCTTGGAAGTATGGACAATTTTCTGAAAACTAAAGAGCCACCTTATCGCAAGTGGATAACGACTTTCTATATCGAGAGAATTTTCCGGCATAGTAAATTGTCGTATATCCCATTTTCTTCTTGCACTAAAATTGAGCTTATCTGGGAAGAGACGCAAGATATAAGTATAACATCTCTCCTTGAATAGGCTTGGATAGTAGGGTGGAGCTAAATACCCTTAGTTGCTCAAAAGCATGACATTCATCCCCACCGAAAATTATTATTTTTAGCTCCCTTTAATATTTTAAAGAATGGCAAGTATTTATCCCTGAATGCTGGAAGGGGATAACGCATCAATTCATCCATTCAAACGTTAAACTTCCTTGATATTCTTCGGAAGAGTCATATCTTTGAGAGCTTTGATTTTCTTGGGGTTGGCCTCTATCCCACGGTGGGTTACCATAAATTCAAGAAATTTTCGCGACGTAACCCCAAAAGCATACTTGGTCGGGTTAAGTTGCATGTTATAACGTCGAAGAAGGTTAAAGCATATTTCTAAGTCAAAAATATGTTGTGATTCTTCAAGCTTTTCTAACATGTCATCCATATATACCCATCAGCGCCTAATAGGTCTTTAAAAATCTTATTCATAAGGCGTTGATAGGTAGCACCGATTTTTTAATCAAATGGCATAACTTGGTAACGATAAACCTTTATATGTTTGAAATGTTATAGCTTCTTCATCCGGTCCATTTTATTTGATTGTAACCAGTAAGCATCCAAAAAAGAGCATTTGATGTCCGCAAGCTCAACCAATTGATCAATTCGAGAAGAAAACTATCTTTCGGCAAGCTTTGTTGAGGTCGTGTAATCACACATTCTCCATGTTCCATTTATTTTCTTAACCATGACAACATTTTCTAGCCATGTAGGGTAATGTACCTCTCGTATGAATCCGCCAGAAGCTTGTTAACTTCTTGCTCAATAGCGAGATCGTGCAAAACTTCACTTCTTCGGATGATCGGTTTGAATGTCGATCAATCTTGAGAGTGCATGATCACATTGGTCGACTATGTCCGGACTCCAAGTGAAGATGTATGATTTCTGCAAAAGAAGTCTATATTTTTCCCTTTGTTCATCTCGAGAGCAGATCCAACTTGCACCTTTGTAATGGTTGGTCATCCGATAATGCAATAGAGCAAGTCTTCACGTGGGAAGCTCGGGGTACTTCTTCATCTCAAAATTATGTTGAAGGTCACAGAAAGGCATGGTTGAGCTTGTCTGGGGTAGCATGATTGTGATATCTGTTGATTTTCACATACCACCCCAACTCCAACGGGGTTGAAATTTCATCTTGAGATGAGATCAAGTGACCGCAAAAATTGATTGGAGGGCCTTCCAAAGATAGCGTTATATCGAATCGACTTGACCACCATGAATTGGATTAAATGAGTCACTTGTCGGAAATTCACCAAGGATAATAAGAAGGGTGATTGTCCCTCTACTGCATAGGGTGATTATCAAACCGCATAATGGTCTGGGTTGGAGCTTTTCCTAACTGCCCATGCTAAGAAATGTGAGTAAAATAAGACATCAACAACTCCCATTATCAATCAAAATTCTCTTAACATTATAGCAGTCAGATCCCTGATGACAAGTGGATCTTGATGAGAAACATGGACTCCTTCTAAGTCAGTCATTAAAAGTGATGGAATGATCAATGAGACTTCTTTAACTCTAGCTCTGATGTGGTAATGAGAACTTGATTAGTATTGGTCCTCTACGATTATTTCAATTTCAACTGTTGATGATTATTTATTATTTTTGTGATGATTATCTGTTGCCCCGCTTGGAGGTATGTTTGTTTGAGTCGATTGATTCCTCATAAATCAACGTAGATATCCTTGTTGAATGAGCCTCTCAATTTCTTCTTTGATTGTTTGCATACCTCAGTAGTATGTCCATGACTTTGGTGGAAGTGATAATATTGCTCCTGATTTCCTGAATTTAGTTTTAGTGGATGTGGCCACTTGATATTTTCTTCATCTCGAATAGCCATCAGGAGGTTAACACGAGATGTGTGGGCGTGTATTCCTTTTGGTCGCGTGGTTCATGTCATTGATATAGGCCGTGGGGGAGATCACTGCTGTTGCTTTTTTTGATTGTTTGGTCGATTCATTCTGTTTTACGTTTTTTATAGATTGTTCAAATTATTTCGATGGCATTAATAGCTTCATCGGTAGAGATTTGTGCTTCCACACAATGAACTAAGTCAGCATATGAGCGGACCGTGTCTCACATTAGTGACGAGTAAAAACGCCCTAGACGGAGCCCTCCAAGGAAAACTCCTCTTAATAGTTACCTCGTATTTGGCAAGCTTCAGGAGAATCGGAAGTATTCCTTGAGTGATTCACCCTCATTTTGATGAATGTCAGAGAGATGGGAAGAATCTTTAATGATCCTTTAGTTTGCAATGAACTATTCCACAAAAAATTTTGGCGAGTTTGTCAAAGGTAATGGATCCCTTGAAGGGAGAAGAACTAAGTGCAGCTTGCCCCTTGAGGGTAACGGAAAGACGACAAAGCGGTTGGGAGGGATATGCATGATAGTCCTGTAATGGTCGATGTGTTCATGTGGGTCAGTCGCCCCATCATAGGAATCAATGTTCGGAAGCTTGAAACCCACGAGAATAGGATGTTGAAGAATAGCTTCAGCTAAATGTGAGGATTCCTCATATTCGAGGTGAGGGGGAAGATGATTTGTCTTGAAGGTGAAATTTGTCTTGCATTAAACATCGTAATTATGCACGTATAACATGACGAGTGGGGTCAACAAGACGAGAATGTGTCAAGCTACCGGCAATAATTGGTGGATTAGCAGTCGGTTGAGCTGCACATGATGGATGAGTAGAACTAGCAATGTCAAGGAGATTAGCATTTTGACCTCCCACGGCTAACGATCGATCTTGGAAGAGATGTGCTTGCCGCGGTAGTGGTTGTTGTGTTCCTCGTAAAAGTCGGATCATCTCATTTTGAGACTCTTCCATTCGGCGGACATGATCTTCTAAAGAGATTTCTCGCTTCACAAAGGTCACGCCTATCGTGGGAGTGCGAAGCTTGACATCCTTTCAAGGATTGGTTTCGAGTGAGAGGAGTTAGCGGAGGCTTCATACGAGTGTGCGCCTATTGGCCATAACGAGGGTGTTCACAAATTGATTGAAGGGTTCTTTTCTAAGACGCCAAGCTATGCGTAGAAAATCTGTAGAGTGAAAGTTTACGCCTTTTGTTGTGAAATCCAAAGACACAGGTATTTAAAGAGTGAACAAGAAAACACCAGAAATTTTTACGTGAAAAATCTCAAAAGGGAAAACCACGCGGCCTAGCCCAAGAATCTTCCACTATGTATTTGTTTCAAAGTACAAAATTTCCGATAACGGATTACAAAATTGTACATGAGAAGGATAAAACAATGGTCACCATATAAAGGTAAAATGCTTAATAGTGATAGCGATGATGATGAACAGCGGGGATCAGTGACTGACGATGAAGATCGTCATGATGGTGACCAATGGAGATTGACGAGCGGGATCAATGGGCGTGCTGGCCGTGGCGGTGGTTGACAACCGCCGAGTGGTGGCACGACATTTGGAGGATTTTCAAGCTTTAGAGCTCTCTCTTTTGGCCTCCCCTCATGGAGAAATGGGCTATTTATGATTGGGAGGACGCTCAGAATACATGCAAAAATAACCACCCACTTCAGAGGCATGATGATTTGATCATTTGATGTATTTTAATTGAATGCTCAAACAGTCGAATTATGAGATCTTATTTGTTAGATTCAAGGATGATATTTTAGTGTTTGATTTATTAGTTTAACGAGGATCAACTTTTTTGACATCAAGATTTTTTCTTAGTAGAATTTATATATATATATATATATATATATATATATATATATATATCTCTCTCTCTCTTCAAGTCAAATCACATTTATTTGGATTAAAATTGTTGATTATGTGAGAAGATTTTCACAAAAAAAAAAATATAAAGTTAAAATATTTTTCTAATTTTTTTCTATAATAATTAAAGTTTTCAAGATATTAGTATGATTTAAATTATTGATGTTACATTTATTTGAAATAGTTGCATATACTAATCTAAAATATCATATTTAAAATTATGATTTTTAGATATATTAAGAAGAAAATATTTAAGAAAAGTTCACATAAAAAAACTCAAATTACTATACTAAAATCTTCACCAACTATAAATCTCCATATCATAAAGATATTGCCAATTTTCAGAGCATGTATAACATTGCGCTGTAGTTGATTATAATTCGATTGTGTTGCGATAAGAATTGGCCAACGATGATCAATAACATATTTAGTTGCAAATTCATCAACTAAATCCAGTTCATCATCATAAAATAATATGAGACATGATATTTATTGACTCGTTATTATTATATTATTTGAAATTAATTATTAAATGTATTAATAATAGATCGTCGAACATACTTAGTTGAAAATTATTAAATAAGAAATTGCTAATAACACTAAAAGATAAAATTAATAATGCTCGTAATAATAAAAAAAGTTAAATAATAATAATAATAATAATAACAATAAAAAAAATCTTAACATTTAGCAACATGAAAAAGAATGATAATGTCTAAAAATCGAATTAATAATAATAGTAGTTATAATTACAGTAATACATAATAATAATGATAATAAATATAATAATAATAACAACAACAACAACCATAATAATGATACTAATTAGCAATATTAATAAAGATAAATTAAGTTACTACAAATTAAAATAATAATAACTCATTAGTAAAATGAACACTAGCACTAATTATTATTAATAAAATTAATTATAATACTAATAAATAATAAAATTATGCAAAAAATAGAATAATAATCACATTAAAATTCATACTTGATATGACCTTGAAAATTCTTTAAGCATGAATCTTGATGTTAAAAGCAAGTCGAAGTTTAAATCGAGATCGACTTAAAATATATAAAAATTGGGATATCGAAATCCTAAATAACTCTCAAATATGGAGTGTTTATCAAATCAGTTGATGAGGGATCTAACAAGACCAAGATCTCATATTTTCGACCATATATTCAAATACACAAAATGCATCATATGATCAAAGGAATCATTTGAGCCATCCAATGGAGATGAGTCGTTGATTTTGTATATATTTCAGACACCACTCTCTCCATATAAATAGTTATCATTCTTCATATGAGGGGACAGAAAGAGAGAGCTCTAGCTTGAAAATCCTCAAGCATAATCGTTACCACCATTCACGAATTTATATGGAAACCATGCCAGTTGATATGCCAATTGTGGTATATTATCTCATCGTTATTCGTTGTTTCACCATCATTGCTACCATAGCATTACAAAAGCACTATATGATTGTTGTCATTTTGGGATTCATCCATTCTCTTATATTTAATGTATGAAAATTTTGTATTAAAAATAGATACATAGTGGAATATTTTTGTTGGATTTTTTTTTTAGATTTTTCAAAAATTGAGTTTTCTTCTTCACTTTAAATGTGTGTGCTTTCACAAAAGTAAACTTTACTCTAGATGGTTTTATAGCACATTTTTTGTCTGGGAAAATCGATTCTCATTATTTCATCTTATGGAGACCAAGTTTCAACAAGATCAAAACCACAATCGAGATGGATCATTTCAAGCATTTAAGGAGCGAGTGAAGAATGAAGATTCATCAAACTTGTTTATTTTGTCAAAATGGCAACTCTTAATCTCAAAGATTATCAAAATCAATATTTTGAATATCCAATCGCTAGAGAAGTAAGTCAATACCAATAAAAGACCAAGGTTAAGGAGCAACTTTGGCTACAACACAAACGGATGTTTTGATTGACCTCTTCCATGTTAATGTCATCAAGTAATACTTTGACAAACAACCTCGATTAAAAAATCTCAGATTCAATTCCTCTTCCATACAGTTAACATCATGAGCAAAGACTACAAAAAAAATCTCGAGATCAAAACTTCACCTACTTCAGTTAACGCTATCAAGCAAAGACTCGACAAACAACTGGATAAGTCAAAATCCTTAGATTAATTAACCTCTTCCATAGTTGCCATCAGACTCGACAAACAATGGATAGGTCAAAGGTTCTTTGTGGACTTACCTCTTCCATATAAGTTAACGCCATTGCAACACCGACAAACAATCTCGATGTCAAAATGGATTCATGACCTCATCCATAGCGCCATCGCAACACTCGACAAACAACTCGGAGGTCAAAAATCCTTAGCGAATTCAATTCAACCTTCATACGTTAACGCCATCTTAACATAAATTGATAAAAAATCTTCGGATTAATTCAACTTTAAATTAACATCATCGAGCAAAGACTCTAACAAACAACCTAGATAAGTCAAAAGGTTTTGGACTTCCTAATTTTCTTAAAGTTAACGCCATCGATAACACTTGACAAACAACCGGATGGGTCAAAATTTTGATCAATTCAACCTCTTTCACATGTTAATGTCATGAGTAACACTCGATAAACAATATGTCAAAATCTCGAGTCAATTCAACCTCTTCCATTTCGTATTGAGTCACATGACAGCTTCTTGGGAGGTAAAAATCATCAAATGGATTTGTCAAATTATCGTTGCCTTATCTCGCCAAATTTATGATCTTATTGTTTGCCGACCAGTGCCGCTAACCATGGATCATGAACCATGTAATAATTACATCAGATCCAGATATATCGTGCCGGATAATCATGGGCGCCATGACTATGTTTCGAGATCCGAATTTGGTTGAACCATGCCGCTGACATACTGCTGACCATTGTATTACAATACCATTGTGGTATGTGATAATTAATTATGCTGAATTTTACCAGCTGCAAATTATTTGTGATAATATGTGAATATGCCGATAAATATTTTACCGCTGACTATTCATTTCACACATCATTGTGATATCTCTCAATTTCATTCATTTATTCCTCTGTAAGAAATGGACCATCTCCGCTGTCATAATTCATTAGGTTATCATACATTTGGGTTATCTATTTCATTAACGCTCGACATCAATTATGTACCATGGTTTACATTTGTGGTAACCATGCCCTCTCAACCCTTGGTCGACGAGTATTGACACTCTTTCGAGGGAAATTGAGTCTTAATGAACTTGGGTCTTGATCGCAAACCCGGTGGTCGACAGGTCTTGACACATCTTTTGAAAATGAGCCTTTAGATGAACTACTCTGATAACGACCTCTTAAGAAGAAGAAATGTCATACTGAGTGTGTCTTCTCCTTGGTCCGGAGTTTTATAGATCTATAGGGACAAAGGTAAAAAATCAAAGAAAAATCATCCAAAAGCCAAAATCATTCAAAATGAAACGGGCGAATGGGCCAAAAAAAGTCGTAGCAGCGGAAAGATCAAAAATTTTGCTTGTTTACCAGCGTTAAAATTAGATGAAATAAAGCATTCATGTTTGTTCCACGATACTCGCAGCTCAAGGTTTCTAAATCTATGGCGATGCCATAGATTTAGAATATTATAAGATGCGCCAAGTAATCACTTTTGGTGAGATTCCCGCCATTCGTCTTCTAAATAGTGTGCACGGTTAAAATGTGCTGGGACCACTTTCCAAACCTTCACACATGGTTTCAAATCATGATTCACAGCGATAAATGTCCATCCATAATAAATTGAAATATGCATTATCATTGCTTAGAATCATATTGTGCTCTGAAGATCCGTTTCAAAATGTAAATTATATGCATTTTTATTTTCAGATTTTATATATTTTGGATGATTGAGATAATGTCATCAAAAATAAATAAGATATGACTAAAATTCTACAATAAGCACGAATCTTGATGTTAAAAGCAACCAAGTTGAAATGACGAGATAAAGCACTTAAAATATCATTGGAAATTTTGGGATATTAGTTAAATCCCAAATAGCTCTCAAACATGGAGTGTTTATAGTCAACCGAAATCTTGACGATCTGATCTAACAAGCCCAAGATCTCATAATTTTGACTTCATTTGAGCATTCAAATACACAAAATACACTATATGATCAAAGGAATCATTTTGAGCGTAAGGAAAATGATTTTGCATGTATTTACAGAGTGCCACTCTATAATCATAAATATTCTTCATAGGGAGAAGAGAGATTTGCTTGAAAATCCTCCGTGCATCGACCACCATTTGCCGTAGCTGGTTACCAAACCGCCGCCGCCGCCACATCGCCGTCACAATCTCCGTTCTCCATCATGACGATCTTCATATGCTGGGTGTTGCTATTCACCATTATCTCTACCATAAAGAATTTATAACTGAACATGACTATATATGTTGTTGTCGATTTTGGGATTCATTGTGATTTCTCATATAATTGTAATCTATTGTGGAAAATTTTGTACTTAAATGATGCTATGCCTCGTGGTTTTTCTCTCTTTTAGATTTTTCCATAAAATTGGAGTTTGTTCACTCTTAAAGTCCGGATTTCACAAACAAGGTAAAATTCTCTACTACAATATTTTCGACGCAATATATTACTAGTTATAGCAATAATAACAAGTACAAAATAATTTAATATTTAATAAGTAATAATAATAATACTAAAAATAAGGATAATAACAATAATAGTAATATCAATACTACTAATTATTAGCCTAAACATATTCTTTATGTTATATTAACCTAAACATCATTAAAAAAAATTTGTACACACAATCTAAATGTTCTAACCTCAACATTACACCTCTTCTTCCTTTTTTTCTTTTTTTTTTAAGAAACTATACCTTATTTAACATGATTCAAAAAAATAAATAATGAAATTTTCTAACATGATAATACGCCTATTGTTTTGAGAATATCTCGACGAATTGACATCATTAAATCAACAAAACATAGAAAATAGCAACTTTCATTGTCGATTATAGCCAAATCTCGCAATAAAAGCCTCATAATGCAGAGAAATCTAAGAAATTGCAAGAGAAGGAGAGTTGAAAGCATATAAATTTTTTATACTTATTTACATTCATTTGAGGCGTTTAAATAGCCCAAAAAAAACCCTAACCCATGTATTTCATTAAAAAAAATGTGATGATGATATTTACGGTGTGATATTAAAGATTTATATGTTATTTTTAAATATTAAAATTTAAATATTGGTTATATAAATGCATAAGATTGTATGTAAATTCTCTTAAAAAATATATAGTGGATATATAAATTATAAAAAAATTGTATTTTATAGACTTTTGTACATATATAATATTATTATAGTTATTTTTATATATAATCAAATATTTATATAAAATAAAACAATATTTAGATGCTTTCAACTCATCAAAAAAATTAAAGTGCTATTTAGTATTATAGTAAGGACATATCATATGTAAGAGCTTGATAATGAATAAGTCATACAATAATGAATATGCAAGTTAGTTTAGCATAGTGGTTGAGAGCTCAAGCTTTCGATAAGAGGCCTCAGTCCAGTCCTTGTATATGCATTTTATGTATGAGTTTGTATTTAAATTAACTCAAACATCTCAAAAAATAATAAGGCTAAAAAACTCTACTTATAAAAATTAATGATTGATAGAAATACATATATTATAGCATGTGATGTGAATAAAAAATAAAATATATAATTAATAATTGTATTTTATGGATATTATATTCAATCAAATTTAATATTATAATTAATTATATATTTCAAAAATAAATGATAATAATGATATATTATTCATGATAAATTGAGAATAGAGTTGAAAAATAAAAATGCCAATTAAAACTTAAAATATTAATTGAACACATAAATGAATATGCATGATCTACATTTATATATAAATTACAAAAATAAATAATGTAATATAGCTCTAATGTTTTTTATTATTGTGTTATATATATATATATATATATATATATGTGTGTGTGTGTGTGTGTGTGTTGTGTGCTAGAAAATCAGTTACGCTGTAATAAAAGTTTATGCCTTAACCTTATTAAAAAATTCATCACACACACAGATATTTGAAGAGAGAACAAGAATGATGCAGGACATTATCGTCACCGTCGTCGACGTCATCATCATAAAGCTTAAATTCATGATTGGGCTTTTTGTGATAATTTAAGTTATGTATTATTCGGCTTTTATATTTTATATATGTCTTAAGCTTATATGTATTGGGCTCTTCTTATGTCATGACCCATGAGTCATTATAGTAGGTATGACATTTTGGATAGGTATGGAATGAGTGATAGGTTTGATAAAGGTGGTAGGTGTAGTTATGATGGTGTTAGGTTTGAGTTTGGAGTTAGGTTTGAGTATTCTTAACTCTCTCTTTCAATCATATAAATAGGGAGGCTCTTGTAATGCTTGACACTTGGATTTGGAATAAAAGTGATCTTCTTAAATTTCTTTTACTATTCTTCTGTGAGCTTTCCTCCTGAGTGATGGACTACTCGAGTGTGTGAGCTCGCAACCCTTAGAGAATGACTTCTAAGGATGGAACGTGATCTCCTCAACGATGATGTTTGTATAGTCAACTTCAACTTATCCTCGCCATGGTTATTTTAAATCTACTACATGTTAGATCGTTCATAACTTTTCAGTTATTTCTTTGCACTTATAAGAGTCAAATCTCTAGTATGGTTAACATAACTTCAATCAAAATCTTTCAGCTTCACTAAAATCATAATATTGTGAATGTGCTCAATAGTAGTGTGTATTTATATTACTCTTTTATGAGGATTTAAGAATTATAGATGTAATAAACATCATATCATAAAAGACACTCTTGTCATACATCATATTTTGTATGAGAGCAAGTATGTTTCTTTGGAAACATCTTGTTTAGTATTAAGTTTTATTTTTGCATTAGAGTAATCTTGTAATTCATTGTTAAAAAAATATACAACATTTTTATTTAATTAAAGCATTTACTTACTTTTTTTAATCGTGTTTTTGATTTCATTACATTGCATATTTAAAAAAAAATTAATTAAATATTTATTTAAATTAAAATTTAAAAAATATATATCATCATGTCAACTCGTAGTGGTCTTAGATATCAAGAACAATCCTTAGATGAAAAACATGATTCCTATGAATTTTTATTAGAAAAAATAGAAAAGCTTACCCTTATGCACCAACAAATTTATAATGAATTCCAAAAAAGATTTGAAGCCTTAGAACAAAAAGTTGGTAGACTTACAACACATTCACTAGAAACTAACCCAATCCTAGAACACCAACTTGAAAAGAGAGAAGATCATCCTATCAATCCCGTTCCTCTTCCTCTCCCTCCTCATCCACATTCTCCTATTAGACCCCGCTATCGCCCTAGGATCAACTTTAATGAATATCCCGAGTTTGATGAGGTATTTCCTCACCCACCTCATCAAATAGGAAGATAATTAAGATGAGATGAAGGTTATGCTCATCAAACTCCTTATGAGTATTATCCTCGACATTATGAAGAGCCATTATCTAGTTTTGTTGCCCCTCGACGTACACTTAGAGAACTTGATGATGATGTTATTTATAGGGTATCCACCTACTTTTGATGGTCAATTTGATCCTAATATTTTCTTAGATTGCTTAGTATATATGGACCAATATTTTGATTGGATGTCCATGTCGGAAGAAAGACAAGTTCGTTTTGCCTACATGAAACTAACTAGCCATGTTAAGACTTATTGGATTAATCTCACACAAAAATTTCAACGATTAGGATAACCACCTATTTCTTCTTGGGATGAGATGAAAGAAGTTTTAAAGTAAAAATATGTACCATTAAATTTTCATGATCAACTTATGGATGAAATGACTACGCTTAAATAAGGATCTTTGACTGTTGTTGAGTATATCACACGTTTTGTGAATTGATGACCCGTTGTGATGTTAGAGAAGATCACCGCACCACAATCTTTAGATTTAGATCTGGGTTATGAACTGATATTTATAATGAAATGTTAACTTGAGAAATTTATCTCTTGAGGATGCATTTTGAGTGGCGACTCAAATTAAACAATATCTTAGATCACAACCTTATAAGCGATTCACAATTTCATCTAGAAATAACTCTCAATCATGTGTTACCCCTCCTACCTTAGCAGTTCCTAAAGGACCTAGTGAAACAAAAGGAAAAACTTTAGTGGGAACATCTGGTTCTAAGACTTATAGCATTACTTATTTTACATGTGATAAAATTGATTATTATGCAAGTACTTGTCATCATCAGAACTTACACTTAAATTATGAAAATGAGGATCAATAAAATAAAAATAATGAGAATCAAATTGCAGTTGTGAGGAACCTAGTGATGCTGAAGAAGCATTAGATGAGTCTCATATAGCTGTTATGCATTGTGTGTTAGCTACCCCATGAGTTAATATTGATTGGAGGCACACATTAATTTTTCACACTTATTTTAAGAGTGGTGAAAAGATGTGTAAATTAATCATTGATAGTGGCAGCTGTATGAATGTTAATGCTACCTCTACTTTGGCTAGGATGAAGCTCACCCCAGAGACTCGCCCACAACCTTATAAAGTTGCTTGGATAAATAAGACCTCTATCTCTATATCTCAATGTTGTCTTGTACCCATTCAATTAGAAGAATATAGTGATAAAATTTGATGTGATGTTCTTTCGATGGATGTTGCTCATATACTCTTAGGTAGACCTTGGCTTTTTCATATGGATGTCACAAATTATGGGCGATTTAATACATATGCTTTTAATTTTCAAGGTAAGAGAATTATATTAATTCAAACTAAGCCTAAAGAGGTCACTCCACTTCAGCCCCAAAATTCTTCTCCTCTCATAAAATCCCTACATATTATTAATAAACATCAATTTCAACAAGAGATTAATGTGAATATCATTTTTGTATTAGTTGTCCTAACCTTTGAAAATTAATCTTGTGTTGAATCATTTTCATTTGAAGTACGTGAACTTTTATTGGAATATCGAGATATTTGTCCCGAAGAACTTCCTAGTGAGCTTCCCCATTAAGAAGTATCCAACATGCCATAGAGCTAGTTCCTGGATCATCACTCCTAAATTTTTCACATTATCATATGAACCCAAATGAACATGCGGAGCTAAAACGACAAGTTGATGATTTATTAGAAAAAAAATTATTAGGGAAAGTTTATCTCCATGCGAAATGCCTGCTCTTCTTACCCCAAAGAAAGATGGTACTTAGCGTATGTGTGTAGATAGTCGTGCTATAAATAAACTTACTATTAAGTATATGTTCCTCATACCTAGACTTGATGGCATGCTAGATATGATGGCTGGATCAATAATTTTCTCTAAAATTGATCTTAGAAGTGGATATCATCAAATTCACATGAGAGAAGGTGATGAATGGAAAACAACCTTCAAGACAAAAGATGATTTGTATGAATGGCTAGTAATGCCTTTTGGATTAACTAATGCTCCAAGCACATTTATGCGAGTGATGACTCATATCTTACGCCCTTTTATTGGAAAATTTTTAGTTGTGTACTTTGATGATATTTTAATTTTAGTCAAACTAAGAGCGATCATGAGAATCATTTATGACAAATCTTTGAAGTGCGTGAAGAAAGACTACATGTTCACTTAAAAATGCTCATTTATGATGTCTTCGAATCTTCTTAGGATTCATTTTTCTTGTGATGACATCTCCGATCTCAAAAAAAAGTATTCAAGAGAAGCCTACCCCAACCATAATTCATGATGATAGTTTTCATGGATTAGCCACATTTTATCGAAGGTTTATTCGTGGATTTAGCACTATTATCATAACTCAATGTCTTAAAATGGAGACTTTGTTTGGACAAACGCAATTGTTGATGCCTTCTCTAAAATTAAAAAACTTTTAACAAGTCTACTGATATTGAAATTGCCAAATTTTGATAAAATATTTGAGGTATCATGTGATGCTTCTGGAGTTGGTATTGGAGGTGTTCTTAAACAAGAAGGTCATCCTATTGCTTTCTTTAGTGAAAAATTAAATGAACCGTGTCAACGATATTCCACATATGATCGGTATCATGTCATCCAAACTTTATGTTATTGATGACATTATCTTCTTTCACGAGAATTTATACTTTATTCTAACGATCAAGCGCTTAAATATCTAAACACCCAAAAGAAACTTAGTTCTCATCATGCAAAATGGGTTCAATTTCTTCAAGAATATACGTTTATTCTTAAACATAAATCCGGTGTTGAGAACAAAGTAGCAGATGTCATAAGTAGAATATATACATTATTAAATACCATGAGTGTGAAGGTTACTGGATTCGAAAAGGTTAAAGATGATTATCCTAATTGTAAAAATTTTCAACAAATTTTTGAATCTTTAAAATTTGATGTTTCAATTAATAGTCCAGATTATCAAATACGAGACGGCTATCTCTTTCGTGGCACATAACTATGTATCCCAAATTCATCACTTCAAATTTTTTTTGTTAAGAAAATTCATTTAGGAGGTGTGTCTGATCATTTCGGTTGTGATAAGACAATAATCATGATGGAGGATATGTTCTTTTGGCATAGTATTAAGAAAGATGTTGCTCGTATCATTGCCCAATGTCGTACTGTCAAGTAGAAAAAAGTGAAAAATAAAATTATGTTCTATACACACCACTCCCAATTCCCCACAAACCATGGGAAGATCTTAGTATGGACTTCATCTTAGGATTACTTCACATTGTACAACATTTTGACTCTATCCTAGTAGTTGACCAATTTTCTAAAATGGTACACTTCATTCCATGTTATAAGATATTAAATGCATCACATATAGCGACTATTTTCTTTCGTGAGATAATTTTCTTACATGGACTTCCTAAGACAATTGTGTCTGATCGTGATGTAAGATTTATGAGCTATTTTTGGAAAACTTTATGGAAAAAACTTGGCACAAAACTCTTATTTTTTATAGCTTACCACTCTCAAACAGATGGACAAACTGAAGTTGTTAATAGAAGCTTAGGAAATTTACTCAGGTGTCTCATATTGTAATTGGTTATGATCCAAGAAAATCAATTGATCTTGTTGAATTTCCTGTAACATATAGGTCTAGTGCATTTGCATCTTCATTTGCACAAAACATGCATGATTTACATAAATTCAACAAAAACTTACTCGAAGTATGATAAATATAAAGCTAATGTTGATGCACATGATATATGTAAAATTTAATGAGGAGATTTGGTTCTTATTAAAGGACTGAGAGATTTTCAACCTGGAACTCTTAAGAAATTAACTCTCAAGAGATCTAGTCCTTATAAAGTTATAAGGAAGATAAATGATAATGCTTATGAAATAGATCTTCCAATGAATGCTGGGATTTCTTTAATATTCAATATATCAAATTTAACATTGTATCATGGGCAAACCACAACTAATATTATTTCCTCTACAAATAGTACTAGCATACATGTTAATACTTCATCACCAACTCCTATATCATCTCGTCGCTTAACATCACATCGTTCAGATCAAATTTTAGAAGACCAGATTATCATCACATATGATGGAGGCACTCAAAGGTTTCTCGTTCGTTGGAAAGGTCTTTCTCCACTTGAAGATTCATGGCTTACATTTGATGAGTTACATCAACTGGACTCACAATTATTACAAGAGTACCTGGATTTTCATTCTCCAAAGGAAAATCCTTTAAAGCCAGGGAGTGCTGATGCAGGGCATCATCGTCACCATCATCGTCGTCATCATCATAAAGCTTAAATCCATGATCGGGCCTTTTATTATAATTTAAGTTATGTATTATTGGGTTTTATATTTTGTATATGTCTTGATCTTATATGTATTGTTATTCTTATGTCATGGCACATGAGTCATCAGAAATGACATTATTTTGGGTAGGTATGGAATGAGTTGTAGGTTTGATAATGGTGGTAGGGTGTAGTGTATGATGGTGTTAGTTTGAGTTTGAATTAGGTTTGAGTATTCTTATCTCTTTCAATCCTATAAATAAGGAGGCTCTTGTAATGCTTGGCACTTGGATTTAGAATGTTATATTCTTAAATTTCTTTTACTATTTTTCTGTGTGCTTTCCTCCGAGTGATGACTCGAGTGTGTGAGCAACCCTTAAAGGATGACTTCTAAGAAAGAACGCGATCTCCACAATGATGAACTGTTTGTAGGTCTTCAACTTATCTCATTTTAAATCGCTATATAGATCGCTCATAACTTTTCAGTTATTTCTTTACACTTATAAGAGTCAAATCTCTAGTGTGGTTAACATAATTTTAATCGAAATCTTTCAACTTCACTAAATTCATAATATTGTGAATGTACTCAATAGTAGTGTGCATTTATCATTACTCTTTTGTGAGGATTTAAGAATTATCGGTGTAATAAATATCATATCATAAAATGCACTCTTGTCCTACATCAGAGAAACTCTAGGATTTTTATGTGAAAAATTCCCGAAAAGAGGGAAAAATCAGGGGGCTTAGTCCAGTAAAAATATTTCACTATATGTTTGTTTTGGAGTACAAAGTTTAAGTTTTCCCGATAATGGGATTACAGAGTTGTATGTGAGGAAGCTTGATGACAAAATCTCATAATCGTATAACAACAGCTATGCAATGATAGTTGGTAAATGGCTAGTCGCGATAGTGAATATAGTGGATGATCGACCGCTGGTGGCTAGAGGGATGCGACGGTTCATGGTGACCAATATGCGAAGCATGGCCGCCGCTGGTTAGTAGTGGCACGTGTGACGGTGATTAGGCGTGCTGATGACCGACTATGGTATAGCAGTGATCGGTGGCGGGTATACGCAAAGTGAACCAATGGCGGTGGTCGATGGCGGAAGCGCGATGACCAATGCGGTCGATGAGGGACCAGATCGGCGCGGACGGGCGATGGTGGCGGTAACAAGGTGGTCGGCGACGATGATGATCGCAATGGTCACAATGACCCGGCATGATCACGATCGCCACCGGTAGCGATTATGCTTAAGGTTCTTCGCCTAGAGCTCTCTTCTTTTGTGACCTCTCCTCATGAAGAATGATGTTATTTATATATTAGAGGAGTGTCATTTCTGTAAATACATGAAAAATTCAAACCACTCCATCGGACGACTCAAAATGATTCGCTTGATCATCTGATGTATTTTATGTATTTAAATGCTTAAATGAAGTCAGAATTAGGAGATCTTGAGCTTGTTAGATCCTGCTAGACTCAATTTGACTATAAACACTCCATATTTAGAGCCATATCGCAAAAGTTTTCAATAAGTGTTGATCTAGTTTTACCGAATCGACTTTTCGACATCAAGATTCATGCTTCTCATAATAGAATTTTAGTCATATCATCAATTTTATTTTTAGATGATATTACTTATTTAATCCAAAAATATATATTTTTTAAAATAAAATAACTTTACTTATTATTACGATTTATAATTATATATGTTATATACATATATTAATTTATTTATTAACTAATTAATTATTAATATTTATTTATTTGATTATTATATATATCGACATTTAGTCTTGAAAGAGAGATGTTTTTTTTTATTAAATATCATAATGAGGAGGTTTTTTTTTTATAAAATGGCTGACAAACGCTAACCATAATGAGGACAAGAGTTTTTTTTTTTAAATTAAATGGTTGGCAAACGCTAGCCATAATGAGGAGAGCTTTTTTTTTTAATTAAATGGCTAACAAACACTAGCCATAATGAGGAGAAATTTTTTTTAATTAAATGGCTCGCAAACGCTAGCCATAATGAAGATATGAGAGTTTTTTTAATTTTTTTTAATTTATTCTCTTTTTGCCCTTATAGTGAGTCTATAAAAACCCCTCTGGGGTCAAGGAGACACAACTCCCATATGCTCTAGTGTTCTTCTACATTGGATGAAATTATCTACAGAAGTTCAAGAGCTAGGGTAATAAATTTTTTTTTCTTTTGTCAGCGAAGCTCTAACCTTCTTCTTAGAAGAAGATCATTCGCTTTGCTGATCAAGACCCGTAGCTTATATGGTGAGACTCTGGTTTTCTCTCGAGAGACGCCAACCGGTCGCCGACGTTTGGAAGTGATCAAGTTTAGTTTATACGACGAGACGATTTTCTTCAAGAGAGACATCAACTGTCCTCGTTGAATCGACCGAGTTTGGAGGCGATCAAGCCCGTAGTTCATACTGCGAGGCTCTGGTTTTCCCACGAGAGCGTCAACTGTCATCGTCGGACCGACCGGGTTTGGAGGCGATCAAGACCCATAGTTCATACAACGAGGTTATGATTTTCCCTCGAGAGGCATCAACTTATCATCAACCCAATCGATTTGAGGCGATTAAGGCCCGATTTCATATGAGACTCCAATTTTTCGAAAGAGGCATCAATCGTCGCCGACCAGTTCAATCAAGACCCATACATACAATGAAACTTTCCTCGAAGAGGCATCAATTGTCCTCGTTAGACCGAACGGGTTTGGAGGTGATCAAGGTGCATAATTCATACGGGGAGGCTCCGATTTTTCATTGAGAGAGGCGTCAACTGTCCTCATCAGACCGACTGGGTTTGGAGGTGATCAAATCCATAGTTCATACACGAGGCTTCATTTTCCTTGAAAGAGCGTAGCCATCGTCATCGACCGTTGGAGAGGCAATTAAGCACATAATTCATACGCCGAGGCTTCTATTTTTCGGAGAGTCAACGCCTCGCCAATCGGTCGGGTTGCGATCAATGCATAGTTCATACAGAGACTTTTTCTCGAAAGAGGCGAATCGCCCTCGCCTGGACAACCAGTTTGGAGGCAAGGCTCGAATTCATATGCGAGGTTTCAGCGCCAAGCCCTCGCCGGATCAACCGTTCAGGCATCAAGGCTCATGCTCATAGAGAATTATTAATTGTCTCATCGAACCGAGTTCGGGCAATCGGCCCCGTTCATCGGCCTCGATTTTTCCTCGAAAGATGTCAACTATCCTCGCCGGACAATGTTTTGGAGGCAATCAAGCCGTTATATAATGAGGCGATTTTTTCCTCGATGGATCAATGTCGTCGGACCAACGGGTTCGAGATCAATGCCCGTAGTTCATGGCCAGGCTTCATTTTCCTCAAAGAGGCGTTAACTATCCTTGTCAAACCGAACGGGTTTGGAGGGTATCAAGGCCCATAGTTCATACGGGGAGGTTCTGATTTTTCCTCGAGATAGGCCAACCGCTTCGCGATCGATCGAGTTGAGGTGATCAAGTAGTCATACAGAGTCCGATTTTCTCTCAAAAGAGGTGTCAACTATCCTCATCGGACCAACTAGGCTCGTATTTTATAGAAAACTAATTTTCTTGAAACTCCAATAATTGGCGGTGGTGGAGATTGATTAGGAACCATTCATCGAAAGCTTCGAAATTGCGATGAATAATTCATAGTTTAATGATGTTACTACGTCGCTTGACTTGTGAAGTGAAAGGAGTACAATCGAACCCCCTGAGGATTTTTGACCCATCCGAGGTTATTTTTCAAAGTATTACTTAATGATATTAACCTGTATGGAAGAGGTCAAATCGAATCCGTTGGAGATTTTTGACCCATCCGAGGTTGTTTGTCAAAGTGTTACTTGATGACATTAACCTGTATGGAAGATGTTGAATCAAATCTGCCGAGGATATTTGACCCATCGAGGTTGTTTGTCAAAGTGTTACTCGATGACGTTAACATGTATGGAAGAGGTCGAATCGAATCCGCTGAGGATTTTTTGACTCATCTGAGGTTGTTTGTCAAAGTGTTACTGAGCGTTAACGTACGGAGGTCAAATCATGCGAATTCGGTTGTTTGTCAGAGTGTTACTCGATGACGTTAACCTATATGGAATAGGTACAAAGTTATGACCTATCCGAGGTTATTTGTCAGAGTATTACTCGATGACATTAACCTGTATGAAAGATGTTGAATTGAATATGCTGAGGATTTTTAACCCATATGAGGTTATTTGTTAAAGTGTTATTTGATGATATTAACCTGTATGGAAGAGGTCGAATCAAATCCGCTGGAGATTTTGACCCATCCGAGGATGTTTTCCAAAGTATTACTTGATGACATTAACATGCATGGAAGAGGTTGAATCGAATATGCTGAGAATTTTTGACGCATCTGAGGTTGTTTGCCAAAGTATTACTTGATGACAGTAACATGTATAAAAGAGGTTGAATCGAATCAGCTGAGAATTTTTGACCCATCCGAGATTATTTGTCAAAGTATTACTTGATGACGTTAACCTGTATGGAAGAGGTTGAATCGAATCCGCCAAAGATTTTTGACCTATATGAGATTGTTTGTTAGAGTGTTACTCGATGATGTTAATCTGTGAGGAATATGTACAAAGTTATAACCTGTCTGAGGTTGTTTGTCAGAGTATTACTTGGTGATATTTAACTTATGCAAAAAAAGTCAATAGTTTTAACTCTCATCTGAGGTTGTTTTGTCAAAGTATGATATTAACCTGTGTGGAAGAGGTTAAACATTCTGATTCTTCCGAGATTATTTGTCAGAGTATTACTCGGTGATGTTAACCTATATAGAGTAGTACAAAGTTATGACCTATCCGAGATTGTTTGTCAGAGTGTTACTGTTGACATTTAACCTATGTGGAGGAGATCAAATCAAAATATCCATTTGTAGTCCAAAGTTGCTCTTTGATCTTTGCCTTTTTCATGAGTATTACTTACTTATTTCTCAAACTGATAATTAATTAGATATCTAGAATATTAATTTGGATGATCTTTTGAGATTAAGAGTTGCCCCCAGTCTTCAACAAAAGCTGAAGAATCGAAGTTTAATGAATCTTTATTCTTCTTATGTGTTCCTCGAGAGTGAGATTTTCTTCACCATATAGGTGGTGCTATTCTGAACATAAAGTCAGATTGTCAACCATTATGAAGATGTAAAGAGAATATTTTCCACGACGGCCAAATCAAGGTAGAAACCCATTACGGTAATAAAACTTTACGCCTTATTTTGTTGAAAAATCCAACACACATAGATTTTAAAGAGAGAACGAAACTCAAGATTTTATGTGGAAAAACCAAAAAGAGGAAAACCATGTGGCCAAAAAGAAAATATTTCACTATGTATATCTGTTTTGAAATACAAAGTTTAAGTTTTCCTGATAATAGGATTACATAGTTGTATGTGAGAAAAGCTTGGCAACGGAATTAATCGTGTGACAATAAGCAGTAGTTTAGTCGATGTGCGTCGAATACAATAAGATAGTGGATGATTGCGATGGTGGTGGAGCAGCGGTGACCGGTGGCGGTTACGGTGACCAACAATAATGACCAAGTGGCACCGTGGTTGGAGTAGTGGCGACCCGCGTGACGGTGATCACGGCAGAATGGCGATGCGATGATAGCGATGGCCGCGCGTGGTCGACGGCGATCGGCGGTGAGTGGTGGTAACCGCGCGACCACGGTGGTCGAGCGTGGACCGGGTGGTCGGTGACCGACGATGGTGGTGACGGCGATGATGACGGTGACAGTGGTCGGCGCAATGACCGGCGGCGTGGTCAATGTCCGTCGACCGGTGGCACGATTATGCTTGGAGGTTCTTCAAGCCTCGAGCTCTCTCTTGCTTGACTTCCCATGTGAAGAATGAGATAGTATTTATACAGAGTGACGTTCAGAATACATGCAAAATTCAAACCACTGCTTCGGACGACTCAAAATGATTCCCTTGATCATCTGATGTATTTTAAGTATTTGAATGCTCAAATGAAGTCAGAATTATGAGATATTGGCTTGAGATCCAAAAGGCCGATTTGACAACACTTCATATTTAGAGCCTAATTAATGTCACAAAGTTTTCGATAAATGTTGACAATTTTATAATCGACGCCGACATCAGATTCGTATATATATGAAAAGGGGGAAAAAGCTCAATTCTAATTAGCTCAAATTCAATAAAAAAAAAATGAACGGAGCAGACTCGAAATCAAATATTTCTAAATATGAGTCAATTTTGAGCTGCTCAAAATTTTTTAGCTGATCTTGAGCCGATCTCAATTTAACTCAAAATTAGCTCATTAACAACCTTAATCACTATCATCAAAATATGTTTAATGGCTCCACCAAAGTGCATTAAATTTGTTAGTGATTGCAGGATCTCGTGAATTATTTTTTTCCTACAAGGAGCATAAAAAAGTCAAATAATAATAATAATAATAATAATGCCCTTCAATTTGCGCGATCCTTATAATAATCTCATATAAAAAGTGTAAATCATAATATTTTGATGAGACTAATTTCATTATAATATTTATAATCTTATGAATTACATATCAATCATTTAATTAAATAATTAAATAATATTCTTAAATTATTAGATAAATAAATTTGTTAAATTATACTGAATGTTAAATAGCCTAATTATAAGTGCATTTTCAATTAAATTATACTATCTAATAATTATCAGTCCATAAAATTTCAAATTATGGAAGCAATTGGGGCAACTCATACCAAATTTAATTATCAGCGACATAAGAATAAGCTAATTCTAAGTTATTAATGATTCAAATCAATTATGAACTTAAACTTTGATTGAGTTCTCATAATGATTTGGATATCATTATTAG
Organism: Cymbidium sinense; assembly: GCA_021442155.1. Lineage (NCBI taxonomy): Eukaryota > Viridiplantae > Streptophyta > Magnoliopsida > Asparagales > Orchidaceae > Cymbidium > Cymbidium sinense. The sequence goes on along the minus strand of CM038215.1, from coordinate 137,799,122 downwards.
TCATGCATCACATTTTTAATCTTTAGAATCTCATTTTTTAAGGGGTCATTTTGTTGCATTAAAAATAATATAGTATAAAAGAAAGACAGTGTAAAGAGAATATATTATATTTGGATTCTTTTTGATTATTTGGTTGATTACAATATAAATGTATGAGTTTATTATTATTATTATTTTTTTTCTACACGATAAACACGACTGGTGGTGAGGCAAGTAGTGATCGGCTACGACAGTGAGCAACAAGTGGGTGATTCACTTTATACCGAATATCGTATTTGAAAATCATCCATGTGGGTAAATTCTAAATTCACATGATTTGAATTAAGGGGTGAATTTGAAATGCATAGAAGATTTATTAATTTTAAATTGTTTAAATCAAATACCATAATTCTAAATAATTTTGTAATTCAAATGCAATATTTTTTTTTCAAGCAACCAAACAATCTCTAAGAAAAATTGAGACATAGTGTAATTAAATTAAAAATTAATGAGTAATATAGTTTAAATTTAAATTCCTTTGGTGAAGAGAAGGCTATCTATCAATTTTATTTTGAAAAATTTATATACATAACACATAATTTTTATGCATTTACAATTTCACATATCTAACACCTAAAAATTGATATTTACAAATTTATCATCTTTCTTATACTTTAAAATATGAATTTTACTTCAAAAAATTAAAAAATATTATTTTTGTTGTAATAATAAAGATTTAGGTGTTATATAGGTAAATATTTAAATTTAGATGTTAGATATGTAAATATATAAGAATTATATGCCTATTTACGTAAATGCTCCTTTTATTTTTTAAAAAACTCAACACAAAAAATTAATTATGAAGACATCTATAAAGCTTGAAGTTGGAGGTGAAAAATTGAAAGACATCTGACCGAGTCGTTATTTCTCCACAATTATATTCAACTATTTTACGATTTGTTGTTCTAATGTTCTTCGTTGAAATTTGCACGCCCAACCGACTCGGAGAATAGTTTATTCTATTTCTGATCACAGAGAGAGAGAGAGAGAGAGAGAGTGGGTTGGATTGGGGCGTGCTTGGAGTCTATCCGTACTATTCAGATCAGGCAACACCTTACGCAAGCTGTCACTTTAGGTCCGTTCACTCTCTTCTGTTCCTGCGCTGGATTCGTCGAATTTTTTTTTTCCTTAGAAACGATATGGGATTAGGTTTTGCTAACGTTTTGCTATGAAATTGTTGATAGTCTCGTTGTTGACAGTGAGTGTTAAATTCTCATCTTCTTTGTTCAGCACTATTGATTTCTAGAGAAATTTTTTTCTTATTATTAATCTGTGGTTCTCCTGATGTTTGTCCTTTCAGGTATTGTTTTATCTTCGGCACTAGTGATATGGAAAGGTTTAATTTGTATTACAGGAAGCGAATCACCTGTTGTTGTTGTTCTATCAGAGAGCATGGAACCAGGTTTTCAGAGGGTGAGCATTCCTTATTGACCTATATATATACTAGTTGGTTAGCAAAATCAAACATTTGTCTGTTTCTGGGTTCTTAATTTTGCATTTATTGATGCTTGTTGTCTGTGTTTTTGTTAGAAAACCTAATTTCTACTTGAAACCACAAATAACTAACCTAATTTACTTACTGTTAGTGATGCTCAAAAAACTTAGAGAAGTTAGATATTGATAACTTCTGTATGAATTCATACACAGCGATAGTTATTCTATACTGACATGGAGAGTATCTGTTTGTCTCCTTTAAGCATTTGGAAGCTCTACCGTTGTCATATAGAGAGTTGGTATGCTTGTTTTAAATGAAACTTATAACTACAACGCATATATCTCTAAGACTCTTCATCAAATGCAAAGTGGAAGAAAGCAATGTGAGGAATTACCGGAAATTCAGGCACTAGTTATTATCAAGGGTACCTTGAGCTCTCGCTCAAGGATTCTGTGCTGTATCTCCATAAAAAAGAGGCCACGGTACGATCAACCTTAGATACTGTCCTGCTTACTCTTAAATCTATAACCATTACGGCCATATAATCAGCTGCTGTTTTACCTTCCTTCCTGTAGAGTATGTGTGTGTGTGTGTGTTGTGTGTGTGTGAGAGAGAGAGAGAGAGAGACAGAGAGAGAGAGAGAGAGAGAGAGAGAGAGAGAGAGAGAGAGAGAGAATTATGACCTATTTTGACTTAAAAGGGGATTCTTGCTATTTGGATTCCAATTATTCTCTGTACTTGAGCATCAATAGTCACGGGATCTCCATTTCCCAATTTGTTGCTTTAAGAACTTTCACACTAATCTGTAATTCCTTAACATGAATTTTCATTTGTTGGTGGAGTTAAGGCATTAATGTGGGTGATGCTCTCAATAAATATAACTTGTACTCATGGTTTCAAACTGTTGGTACCACCCACCTCTTTTCTGTAGGTGATGAAATGTCTTCCTCAAAGTTGAGCTTAAGATAGTTGGATGGATGTCTCTCTAATTTCATAAGGTTTGGGTGCTATAAATGGAATTTTAGAGTCCAATGCTTGCCATTTTTTTACTTAGGGAATTAACACTGCCTTCTTAGAAGGACATTGAACATCTTTGCAAATAACATCAAAACCCTTCCCTTCTCATTTGAACTCTCCTAGGTTTGTAACCATAGTTTTAACTCAATTGAAAATGTGACTACTTGTTGAGGATAAAAAAACTATCATTTCTTGAGGAATGATTGAAGTTATACATGTGGCAAAATAAAGAAGGATTCGATGAGAAGTCTCTCATTGGGAGATTTGACTCCCACTTTAGGCTTAGCTATAGAAGGAACTAATGTTGTTAGGTATGGATGTTTCCAATTGTATGACCTCTTATGAATATGTCACATATTAGAAGGTAGGTTCTTTTGACGATTTGACCACCAAGCACTGGTCTGATACTATTGCCTAAGTAACATTAGTTGGATACAAATAGTTGAGTACTATTGGATGAATATAAATAAGCAAATGGTCTCAATGGACTACTTTATGTTAAATCCATGATTATTTTGCTAGCAACTTGTTACAAACTAGTACTCTTGAGTGATTACTTGCAAACTACTTATTATTGCAAGTTGGGCTATCCCAAACGATTAGGTCCAAATCAGTGTTGACTACTCATAAGAGTAGACAAACCAAATATGATCAAGCATGAGATGAAAGAATTAGTCACGAGTTAAACTCAAAGTTAGGTATGACGGCTAAAAGGATTTGCATAGTTAAGAGATTGCAACTGATTTGGCCACTCCATGTCTCTCTTGGATGCTATCCAAAGAATTATCTCAAAAATCATTTGGGCGGAGTCTTTTGGAACATTCCTTAATGGATTCCTAGGATTTTCAGACAGAACTTATAAAATAATTATTAAAGAAGACAAATAGGCATTTGTGCCATGCCTTGTAGTGTCAACCAAAAGTACCATGGTCCTCTTAACCTTGTTGCACAACTTAGAATGCTTGGATTGACTCCAATATAAGGATGATAATTGAAGCACTAAAAGCTAAAGGTTGATAACGGGCAGGTGGTAGCCCCATGAGATAGTAAACAATACTTCCATAACACTAAAATTAGGGTACACATCCTACATGCAGGAATGAAGGGATAATAATAGAATTATTAATGTATATTGATGTTGTGACATCTAATGCGACAAAATCTTATTTGTTGTTTCTTATTGGTGGTGGAATAAATAATCTTTTGAGAATTATTAATTACACATGTTAATAGCAGTGCAACTCTAAGATCTCCTTTGCCAAGGAGACCATCCCGGGAGAACTATAACAGGATAGGTAGTCCTTTTTGGCGAACTATGTCATAGTTTGATTCTAGTTTGGATTATGTAGGAAATAGTTAATCTGTACAACTTTAATTGAATAATAATAATTTATATTTTCTCTCATTTCAAGGCCTTTCTCTTTATCTCACTTCTTAAATTAAGTTCATCACTCTTCTCTATCCTGTTGATTGTTTTAAACAAATTTTATTTGTTAAAATCTTTTTTGATGCTCTCATTGAGACATGACAAATTCAAAGAAAGGAAGAGTTGGTTAGTAGGATGAGACCATAGAACTCATTGCATAAAGAAGAGCATCCTGATGGGGACCATTGTTGATGCATCGTTTATCGTTAACTTGTAAATTTTTCCATTATAACAAGGTTCATTATGATTAGCTTAGGGGCCAATGTGCTTATGTTGAATGTGTTATTGATATGATATATCTGCAAAGCATCTAATAACTTCTAGATTCACATACAAAATATTAAACTTTATTTGATATATATTTCAGTAATGCTCATATTTTACTTTAACTATACATAAAATATTATAACAAAAATTAACTTGATTCTTACTCGACCTCAGGTTTTTCTTTTTATGTAAAAATAATCATTGTATTTTGGTGAGCTATGGTTTAATAAGACAAGCAAGTTTAATGTAGAATTCAGATATGCAAGAATTTATGTAATATGCACGGTAAGCATAACTGGACATAATCACATATTATAACTTTGAACATTAAACTACGATAGCATGAGGTTTAATATTAATTTGCTTACATAACTGAATCATATTAAAATTTCAAATATGCATTTTCTTACTGCATTATGCTAGTCAAGGATATACATGCCTACATCTTGATTTATTTATATCAAAATAATAATTTGTTTACTTATTTTCATATCATTTTTTTTCTTCACTTTAATCTTAAAATGTGTCATGTACAATTGTCTAGATTTATTTGTTATCATAAGATAGTAAGCTGTAAATTCGCTCTACATAATATATTTTGTCTTAGCTTATGATTTTGTAGTTGCTAATATTTTATTTAAGAAAAGAGATGAACATATTATTACTTATAAAAATGGATCTAGAAACACAAATTAATTATTTTTTATAAGAAAAATAGATCGATTGTAGGTTAAGCCATTCCAAGTGAAAGTTTAAGACCGAACATCGATTTTAGATTTTAGATTTTAAAAGATCAGAAGAAAAATAAATCAAATTATTGTCCTAGGATTAGATGGAGACACGCAAATAATACAAATAAAAATATTTTTAAGAGCAAGCTACAAGAGTTTAGAATTTTGGATGTTCATAAGGAAGCTAATGTTATGTGGGAAAAAATAGAAAGAAATTAAGAGTTCTAAAATACGCTTGGAGAATCAAAAGGAAAACTTCTTTAATAAAATAGTGGTGGTGAGAAAAGATAAGATAAAAATAAAAGATTTTATAAAACTTAGTTTAGATGTAAAACTTGGAGAATTGGAAAGATATGTACCGTAGAGATTAAAGAAAGAATATATGATAAAAATTTAGTGATTTATACAATAGATTAAATACTTAAGATGGTGAAAGAATGTATAAAGTTAACCAAAGAGACGGAGAGAAAGAAAGACTTAGTCAAGTGAGGTGGGATTTGAATATAATAAAGTGATTTTCTTAAAAGATATTGAAAATAGGTGGATGAGATATTTTGATAAACTTTTCAATGAAGGATGAATGAATACGATTGATTTTAGAACTTTAATCTAAACAAAAAATAGAGAATTTTATTTTTATCGTCAGATTAGTAACTGAAGTTAGAAGCTTTAAAGAAAATGAAATGTGAAAAATAGTAGGACTGATGATATCTCAATAAGTGTGAAAATGTTTAGGAGATCAAGGAATTTCTTGGTTTACAAATCTTTTAATGTTATTTTAAAGACTAAAAGATGATGAGTGGAGAAAGAGTTTGTTGGTTCCATATTTAAGAATAAAGGTGATCACAAGAGTGTACAAATTATAAAGGAATTAAGTTAATGTGTCATACATTAAAATTATGAGAGAGAGTAATGAGCATAAGTTACGATGTGATATAAAGTTTCACAATCGCTTTGGTTTCTTGCCAGGTAGATCTACTATGGATGCTATACATTTGTTAAGAGGTTTGATGGAGAAGTATAGAGAAATCAAGGAAGATCTACATATGATATTTATTGATTTAGAGAAAGCTTATGATAAAGTTTCATGAGATGTTCTTTGGAGAGTTCTAACGTAAAATTAATATTGGTTATATTCAAGTCATTAAGGATATGTATACTGAGTCGCACTTGTGTCCAAACACAAGGAGGATTGACAAAATATTTTCCTATTTCAATTGGATTACATCAAGGATCGCCTTTAAGCCCTTATCTTTTTTGTTTTAGTTATGAATGTTCTTACTAGGCATTTACGGAAGATGTACCTTGGTGTATGCTTTTCTTGATGACATTCTTCTTGTTGATAAGACTAGAGAGGGAATCCAAGAGAAACTTGAATTATGGAAGTCAACATTAGAGTCTAAAAGTTTTCGTTTAAGTAGATCTAAAACTAAATATATTAAGTGTAATTTTAGTTGTAGAAGTTAGGTAGTGTGATATTAAAAGTGAACAAGTCATTAATAAGAGTGAGATTCAAATATTTAGGCTCATTGTTCAAAATGATGGTGAAATCGATGGAGATGTTATTAGTAGAATTCAAGTTGGATGGTTGAAGTGGAGGAATGCATCCGACTGTTGTGAGAAAAGTTCCACTTAAGAACAATTTTATAAGATGGTGGTAAGACTGCGATGACTTATATGCGAATGTAAAAGAAAAGCATAAGACTAAGTTAAGTGTAAGAGATAAGGATGCGTGGATGAGTGGCTTTACTCTTAGAGATAAAATGTGAAATGAGTATGTTGGAAAAAGTTGGAGTAGCTCAGTACAGATAAGATTAGAGAATGTCTTAGATGGTTTGGCCACATAAAGCGTCGTCCGAATTTAGGAGAGTAGATGCATTAGATTTGCGTTATGTTAAGAAAGGTAGACCTAAAAGACTTGGTTAAGATGTATAAAAAATGACCTTAGATACTTGAATTAAATGAGAATTTGACACATAATAGGACACAATGGAGACGTAGGATTCATGTAGCCAACCCCACTTAGTGGGATAAAGGCTTGTTGTTGTTGTTGTTATATTGAATATTTAAATAAACATTTGTTTCATTTTTAAAATAATTTGTTCAACTATATATATAAATGAACTAATTACATATGTAAGATGTATTCTTTTTAAAATATTATCAACTAGCAAAATATTTATATGATAATAATACATTTAATGATAAGCTCATATTATTAAAATTCATATAATGATTGTTTAAATATGAATAATAACCTGTAATTATGCATCCAATAACATGAATTTTTAATGCAATTCACTCTTAAACATAATTCATTTTTAATGCACATGCCAAAGATTAAAAAAATATTTGCTTTCTTAGTTAGAGGATGTATATTGTACTTAACTAATGATCGACCTTCTCAAATTAGTCACCTCGTAATTTCTTTCTTTTATAAACAATCTAAAATAAATAAATTTCTTATTTTAAATAATATTCTTAATTTTCAAGTATATTATCTCAAATTAAACTCAAAATAATTCCTCCTCATATAAGTTTTAATGTTATCTATTCAAAATTGACTTTAATCCAAGGAGAAGACTTGAAAAATAGAATTTCTATCTTCATATCTAGCTTAATTTGTGAAAAAAAAAATACAAAAATTAGATTTCTTACCTCTATTTTTTTATTTTTTTTATTTTTTACTTTTTTCATTTCCTCTCTTCTTCTTCCTTTCTTTTTTTCCCTTTCCCTTCTTCCTTTTCTCCTTCTTTCTCCACTTTTCTCTATTACTCGACCCCAGTTCCCTCCCGTTTATCTAATGCCATGGTGATTTTATGAGAGATATGGTGGATATTTAGATAAGTTTAGGGAGAAATATTCGTAGAATATTTTTAATTAATTTATTACTTATCAAATTAGTATTTTTATTATTATTATTATTATTATATTCAAATATTTGTATATACTTTTATATATCAAAATGATCGAAATAAAATATAGGATTTTATTAAAATATATTTGGTCATTTTTGGGGTAGGAAAAAAAAGTAGGGTATAATTTTTATGAGAAAATTTTTATGTCGAAATTGCAAAATTTTGGGGATTTACAAGTTAGCCAAAGTCTTAATGGGCTTGTCCTCCTGGACGGAATTGATAAATCTTCAACTCATGTTGATCCATCTTCCCACATTTGTCGCCAGTGATCGAGTGGATTCATTCTCCTATGCATAGTTGATGCATCTGTAACTTACGTTGATCCGTCCTCTTAAATGATTAGCATTAATCTTTGAAATCTTCATGCAATCAAGCATACCCTCTTAATATTGAGCCATAAGAGCTCACTTCAATCTTATAAAGATTTAGCATAATTTTTGGCATTTAAAGTTCAAGTTTGATTCAAATCTTCATGTAATTGAGTATAGCTTTTGGGCTTTAAAAGTTCAACATTGCTTGAACTTAGGGTATATTTGGGGCAGCTGTAGTTATTTTTAAAATTGGTTATAAAGCTATTGTGGGGAAAACAACTTTTTGAAAAGTTGTTGTGGGTGTTCAAATATTTTTTTTTTTGAAAAATTCAAGCAGTAGTTTTTTGATAGCTACCACACTTTAACAACTCTAGTTATCAAAAATAACTTTTCACCACAAAATTTTTGAAAAATAGCCAAAAATTGGTAGCTAAACACAACAATGGTTGCTTTCTGAAAAATAAAATAACCAGAAAGTTGCCCAAACGCACCCTTAGCCTTTAAATCATAGAAACTTTGGTCAGATTATAAAGCCTTTAGGAAACATGTTTAATTAGTTGTAAATATATGAGAAATCTCAAAATATAGAATGTAATTAAATTTGAAAGAAAATTTTGTTTTATTAATAAAAAAATTATAGATAACCTATTCTTGTTTTGCAAGCCATTATAAGAAGTAAGAAAAATTACAATGGAGCCAAAACAATGGCTACAATCAAAATCACATAAAAGAAGAAAACTCATAAGTCCAAAATGTTAGGACCTTTACAAACTTCTTTGACTAGACACCTTTTACTATAAATGGCTTTAAGATAGTCATTTGAATTCCTTTGGGAATCATTAAGGAAAAAAAAGGTTAGACAAGCTCAGTGAGTGCTATAACAATGGGAGAAAGGTAAATGAAAAAATTACATGTACATTCCAAGAAAGAAACTAAAAGGGTGGAGGCTCTGATGAGGGTAGTCTCTATTCATCTATTGCCTTTCTAATCCAAGAAATTTCAAGGCAAAAAGATTTTGTTTGATAATTGAAAGCAATAAGGGTAAGATTAAGGAGAGTGGCATAATGGGAATAAGAAAAAGAAAAAAGCAAGAAAAGGATCATGAGAAAGGAGAGTGTTAAAATTTCTCACTGTCCATTGATGAGTTGGGATTTGTGGAGACCATAGCCTAATATCCTTCATGAGCTTTTGAGCAGCTGAATAGCTTTTGAGTCAACAATTATACAAGTTTAAGAAGCATAGCTCCCTCACTCTTGGAGGTGCACTATCTCTCTACGAGTTTCTCTTTTATTATAGCTTAAGAATCTACTCATCAAAAGGAATAAAGAACGTGAATGGAGTGAATCCTATCAAAATAGATGCTTGAATGATTATGACAAGAGCACGATGGAGTGATCAATATGTTGGAATTGGATTGACAAGGACATCTTTAGAATGCATGGTGGTTTTCTATTGGAAAAATCTTTTATAATCAACAAAAGTTATTCAGCTAAGCTTTTTCAAAGGGGCCAAGCATAGGATTGTGTCAAAGAAAGCATATTTGACATTGACAGGAGAACTCAATGAGTTTGAAGAGGGTTGGTCAGAGGATTACTTTATTTATTAGTCTAGACTTGATACTACCTCCCTCTCATGATAAAGGCACTTTTATGAGGAATTTGTAATTGAAAGATGGATCAACAATTGTGTCACTGTTATTTTGACCAATGTGGAGCCATCACAAGGAACTTCAAAAGAAGATAGTCTCATTAAGTACCAAAGTGTTTGCTAAGTACTACAACAAGGTGGTGCATACCTAAAAATTCATTGCATATAAGGATATGGTGGCAATGTTTCCAAGGTTTATGGTATCCGATAGTGCAACAACATTTTTTGGATTGGTCCCACTTCCTTCCTTCCTTGAGAAGTCAAGCTTAAAATTAATAAGAAATCTGAGTGTGAAAATTTTCCTTTTCTAGTAACAATTGGAGTCATATGCGATTGAGTAAAGAATGATTCCATAAGATGTTTTGCATTCAAAGATTCGACATGTCATAGGGTGGGCATACTAAGAGCTAATGCTATAAATTATGGATGTAGCCAATTCCATCACCTTGCTTGAATTTGGTGCATGCCAGATGAGAAGGTCCTTTGACTAATACAACTATGGAGCTCTTTGATGACTACGACAGTTATGCATTGGACGCTAATCAGGTAGTGTACTTGAGTACTGCTATTTAGGTGCAAATAGTCGAATACTATTAAACAAATTGTCTAAATTTTTTATCCTCTATTGTGTTCATGACCACTAATCAAGCGACAAAAAGCGAATTTGTATATTTTGATAACTATTTACAAACAACTTGCTCCATCAAGATGGGCTAGTTATAGGAAATATGACCCAAATTAGTGATGACTACTCATATGGATAGACAAACAAAAGATGATCTTGCATTAATTGAGGGACCTAATCATGAATTAAAATGCAAGTTGGGCAAGCCGAAAGGAACCATTAATAATTTGCTCAAACATTCCATTGCTCGATGATCTAGGAGATTTTTTTAATCATCATTTTGTATGGAAGACCAACTCATTAGGAATCTAGAGTTAAATCATCAATTATACACTTGATGATTAAGATTGATAGGGATCATTGGATGGTGATAAGGATAATAATGTACGGATAGCCTTTAAATTTTGAACTTATTTTTGAATAAATTTGTATTTTGAATGTAAAGTTGATTTTTCTTTTTGGTGGTGTTAATTTAGGAATAAGGTTGTTATATAGTAAAGTTATGGATAAGGTTGTTTCTTACTTGATAGAGTTAGGTTAGGAGAAGATAAGATCGGAACATGTTTTTAGTGTGGTGGAATTCATATTTTAAAATCTATGATCTACCACCTTTGACTTTTGACTAGAGTTTCAAAAATTGTTAAAAGTTCAAATATATCCCATTGGATGTAAAGATCAATTGAAATTTTTGAGGTAAAATAATGGGCAAAATGTACAAGAATACATGATAGAATTTAGAAGACAGACAAACTAGTTTAGAAATTTTGTTGATTGAGAAATTTGCATTCGTGAAATTTCTAACATAACATATTGAAAAATTTTTGCACGTAATTGAAGTTTTAGTAAGTTGATTGTGTGCTTGGAGATAGCATAAAAGCTAAATATTTGATAGAAACATTAGTATTTTAATATGACAAGAATTCTAGCGCACAACCAAAACTATGAGAAGACTAAGAGTTAGCTACAAAGGAACAAGAACCGATATGATCACTCTTGCAAAATGCTTGGGCACATGCTTATGGATTACTATATTTAATATCAAGAAAAGAGAACATAATAGAAGATGAGGTAAGTTCTTCATTTCTACTTCCAAAGAAGTACTTGAGGTGGCAGGAGTCACAAAATAGAAACTTAATGTTGATGCCATTAAGCTTTGGTAGGTGAAATCTATCATTCTTGATGCCATTTTTGGATATTGGTAGTGAAAATATTTGTTATCTATAGCTTAGGTTGAGAGATTGGTGTTAGACACTCTTTAAGTAAAACTCTATAATTTGAACTGGTTTCAAAATAATAATGTTTTTCACGTTACTCAACAATTTACACATATGTTTGCTTTCTTTAGATATTTTATAGGTGAGATAGTATTTTTGTTGTACCATTAGATGCATCCCATGTAATTTTGGATTGTTCATATTTGTGGGGTAGGGATGCTTCATCTATAGAAGATAATAAAAAAAAAGTACTTGTAAAAGGAGGGCAAAAGTATAGAGTTAGTTGGGCCATTGTTCCATATTCATTGGAAATGGAAGACCAATGGTCCTAAAGGTTCCTAAGAGGGTCAAAAGCTCTCTTCTTGATAAAAAACATAAAAAATTCATCACAACGTTGAACAATGGTTTTTCTAGTAATGATTTAATTGAAGGCTATGAGGAAGAAAAGAAAACAAATGAAGGCAATAGGCAAAAAAAATAAAAACCTTTTATTTGCATGAGCAAATAAGCAAAAATGAGAAGTTGTGATTTAAGAGGATCTTATTGAAAAAGATTTTAGCTCATATTGTACATAACGATTAATTCAGCAAGAGTCCACATATGAAGAGGAATTATCAATGGATGCCTTATAATCAAGGTGAAGTTGAATTGTGGATGTTTGGATGACAATAAGGATATTTTAATCAGAGTAACTTTTAAATTTAAGCTTATTTTAGATAAGTTTGTATTTTGATTTTAAATTTGAATTTTATGCTTGCGGAGTTAATTTAGAAAGGATAATGTTCCAAATTAGTCGAGCGAGGGATAATATTTTTTCTCTTATGAATGAGGAAGAAAAGGGTCAAGTTTTAATTTTTTTCTGCTATTTTTTCTTATGAATGAGCTGTTTTTTGTAATAGAAAGGAATTTTGACTGTTCCAAATGATTTCTCACTTTCTCTTTGTTATGATATTGTAGGGATAACATGGATGTCATGGAAACTGTTGATACTATAGCGAATTGCTGTTACAACAGGAAACAAGTATAAGACAAAAATTAGGTAGGAGTTTCCATAATAAGAAAATCCAACTAATTTTTTCTCATGGACTCTTGTGATCATGTGAAAAGGGTGGTGCTAGATAGCTTTAGATTACTTTATCTTAGAAAAAATTCTGTCGATATTAAAGTTCTTTTGCACATCCAATTCTAGATTGTTGAAGTAGACTACACTACATGGTAATCTTGAGAATCATTCATGTGGATTTTTGAGGAGCATTCCTAAATGGATTCCCTTTGGGAAAAACTTTTGGAGAGTAAGCTAGTTGGATAAATTCCAAATAAGCATTTGTGCAATTTATAGTAGTATCAACCAAACAACACCACAAGTTGATCTATTTCCTCACACAGCTCAGAATGCTCATACTAATTAAATGAAGATGGAGAATGAAACATTGAAAGTTAGACAAGATAGAGGTTGGTAAAAGACACTTGGAACTCCGACATGACTGCCAACAGAACTTTCACGTCAATCAAACCAAATCACATATCCTACATACAAGAATAAAGATTACTGATAACACCAAAATCATCAACTCATGCTTAAGGTGCGATCTCTAAGGTGATAATTTGCATAGAAGATATCAGATCTTATTCGCCATTATATGTCAATGATGAATTAGATAATCTTTCAAGACTATTCAATTATGCATGTTGAGAGCAGTGTGGCTTCTAGCTTTTGGTGGAGATATTTTGGAAGCGTTATACAAAAGTATGTAGCCTTAGGGGTGAATTGTGTTGAAATTTGGTCCCAATTTTAGGTATGTAGGCAATGATTAAGTTATGAAATTTCAACAACAACAAGCCTTCATCTCACTACATCTTGTTGGATATGTGAATCATTTTTCTCCATTGCATCTTATCAAGTGAAGTTATGCAATTTCAGGTTTAATAAAAATCCATCCTCATCTATGTTTTGACTGACGGTAGATTTTTGCTCTTCTTATTGTTCATGGTTGTACTCATTCTCTTCCATTGATCATAGTTAGGTGATCTTCTGAATTTTCTATCTCATTTGAGTGTATTTGAAAACTACCTCCTCTTGCAATGACTTCTCCCATGTTCTTGGTTCAACATCTCTTTCCCAAGTGGCTTTTGTCTTTTTTGAGACTCTTATTTCCTCCCATGTCCACACCTCCGCCTCAACATCTATATTCATTTGTGAATGTTGTTTGTGGTTTGGATGTTGCAGACATTGTTGTCTCTACTCAACAACTCTCTACTTTTCTTTTACTAGAATTAATTCAATAACTCAATAAAATAAATAGTCTTCATCTTTTCAAACAAGCCTAGTCTTCTTTTTTTTTTATGATAATTTTTATGCTTGCTAGGCTTCTCACCTTGTCTCTTACTAACTATTTCTCTATGGGTCGTTCTAGCATGGAGGTATTTTGCAAATTCATGACTAATCTATTACTCAAAAACTAAAATTACTCTTAACCACTATATTGTGATAGTTTTCTTTTAAATTTATTTTGGCCATGAAGAACTACTTTAAGTCCTTCAAAAAAATATAGAATGTTGCTAAAAGAGATATAATACCTTTTAATTTGCATAAGTTGAGTATTGAATTATTCAGGACTAGCAAGAACAAAGAAGAATCTAACACCTCAGCTGTTTTTTTTTCTTAATACACCCCAGCTGGATTATTCTTTCATTGTTACCCTTAAGAACTTAAGGTTCTATGTATTGCATGCATTGACTAATCATTTCATGTTAAGAATATGGTTAGTATGAGCTACATTTTATGTAGCTTGTCTGCTCTCTCATCATATCAATTCGCAATTTAGCTCATCTGCTATACTAAATCACAGGTAATAGATTGTAAAAACTGCCGTATTGACTGCATTGAAAACCCCTGTTAATGCTTTTAGTTTTTAGCAATCAATTTGGCTGTTCTTCATCTTTTATTTGTAATGCTTTGAACATCTAGTGATCAATTATTATTTCTAAATTTGTTTAAACCGTTTGATGTATTTTTTAGGGTGATATTCTGTTTTTACACATGAGCAACGAACCTATTCGTGCCGGTGAAATAGTTGTATATAATATCAAGGTAAGTCTCCTTCAGAGGCTACTACACTAAATATAAATAGATGATATAGCTAGATATAAAGAAAGTGGTTGGCAAGTTGCCAGTTTCATTTGCAGCTAATTGTAATGAAATAATGTGGCCATTATTTGCATTATTTTCTTACAGTACTATCATCATCATCATCATTATATTGTCATCGTGGCAGCAGCTATAATCCCTTTCATACATTTCTAACAATTTGGTTTTGGCTATCTGAATGTCTTTGTGCCAGACATTTCTGTCAATAAATGCAATTTATGTTGCTTTTTTTACCTTTTAAATTTTTTTTTTTTTTGTCATGTTCATTCTAGTTGCTTGTCTGATTATTTCTACTCTTGCTTGTTAGAAAATAGCTCTTCAATTTATTATTCTATCCTTAGTAGCATTTTCTCTGACACTTTTCTAATATAGCCATTTGTCATTTTACCCTTATTAGTTTCAGCACCCATCCATCTTAGTGCTCTTACTTTTTTCATTCGTTATTTTTAAGTTTCTTCATATCCGAACATGGGGATACCAAATTAGTTTGTCTTGCTGTCATCCTGCTCACAACAGAGCAAAATTATACCATTAAGATTTGGTAACAGCCTTTGTCATCTACATTTAAGTTATTCACTATGGTCTTTGGAAAGTTAATTTTGCTAAAGAGATGACCAAATTGAATAAACTGGATAGTTTATTTTTTTACTGAACAGCGTTGTTAAGTGGCCATTTTTAAACTCTTGATCCCTCATCTTACATTTTCAAGCATGTGATAAGGTTTTTCATATTGTGGATTATATTTCTTCAGCTAGTTTATTCTACTAAAAATGCATCATATTAATATAAAGATGGAAACATGAATGTGAATGTGTAGAGAACAGGCAATGCCATTTACTTGTTGATTAATTATTCTTCTCAAGAATGCTTTAATTGTCTTAAGATCTAGTTAGGGGGCACAACTGTTGGGTTTAATAGGTGAAAAACGCTCAGAAGTGGAAGCCAGCAGCGACTATCGTGGATTGTGTTAAGGGGGATTTGCAGTTGTTGCAGACACTGATTTAACAATTAAAGAATTAGGTCTTTCTAGGATAGTAGGATAACTTACCGTTAGAGTCAGCTTACAGGAGACTTACAAAACAAAACCAATTTGCTTTCAACCATGCATGGTTTGAGATATGTGATCACAATAGATGAAGAATTTGGAGATTCATCCTTTCTGCTCAACAAGAATCAGAGGAAATTGATCTAGTATTTTATTTTAATATTTGTGTTGACAATCCTAGGAGAGTATATAATAACAAACATATCAAACCAAGAGATAATAATCACAAAATAATTACAATAGTCCACATATTGATGAGTAGATAGTAATGATCCCATGGATCAATGATGTGGTAGAAAAAGAGGAAGGAAAGAGTGAGGAAGTCTTCGTGATTGTGCGTCCTAACTTGTGAAAATTATTCAAGTATTTCATACTCCTCTCCTTGAGTTAATAAATGGATGTCATCGATTGGAAGTTTTCCAAATAATATTTGAAAGATTGCTCTTGATAATCTTTTGATGAGAACATCAGCAAGATGTTTACTTGATGTATGTGTGTGTGTGTGTGTCTCTCTCTCTCTCTATATATATATATATATATATACATACATACATACATACAAGTCCTCCTAGCAAATTTTTGTCTTTTTGTGCCTTATAAATGCCTAATTTTTTTCTTCTTTTTAAGACCTTGCAAATCAATTGTGGCCACTTTAGATAGTTCTTTCAATTCGATCGATATGTTGAATGGTTGCTTGCAACTTTCCCATTTGATTTAGATTGCATCCCTCAATTCTAAGAGAACCTAAGACCAAGAATATGTGGTTGTTGTTATTATTGTCTATGGAGAGAACTATGTTTTTGTTAATAGGAATAAATAAAAAAAAATGAAAGATATGTGACTTTGCAACAATGGGACTATTCCAAAAATTTTCTTTTGAAGAGGTATCCTTTTTTCAGTTGGATGTTCTTACGAGGATTGACAAAATATTTTCCTATTTCAGTTGGATTACATCAAGGATCAACATTAAGCCCTTATCTTTTTTACTTTAGTTATGGATGTTCTTACGAGGCATTTACAAGAAGATGTACCTTGAGTATGCTTTTGTCGATGACATTCTTCTTGTTGATAAGACTAGAGAGTCCAACAAAAACTTGAATTATGGAGGTCAACTTTAGAGTCTAAAGGTTTTCGTTTAAGTAGATCTAAAACTTAATAGAGTGTAATTTTAGTTTTAGAAGTTTTAGTGGTAGTGACTTTAGGTGATCAAGTCATTAATAAGAGTGAGCGATTGATATTTAGGCTCTATTGTTCAAAATGATGGTGAAATAGATGGAGATGTTATTTAGAATTCAAGTTGGATGAAGTAGGAATGCATCCGCCTATTATGTGATAGAAAGTTCCCTTAAACTTAAGGAAAATTTTATAAGATGGTGGTAAGACCAGAATGACTTATGGTGCGAATGTTGGCTAATAAAAGAGAAGCATAAGACTAAGTTAAGTGTTACAAAGATGAGGATGCTCGGTGGATGAGTGGCTTTACTCATAGAGATAGAATGCAAAATGAGTAGGGAAAAAGTTGGAGTAGCCCGTATAGATAAGATTAGGGAGACGCTTAGATGGTTTGGCCACATAAAGCGTCAGATGACCGATTAGGAGAGTAGAGATTATATTTCTTATGTTAAGAAAGGTAGGAGACCTAAAAGACTTGGTTAAGATGTATAAAAAATGATCTTAGTATACTTGAATTAAATGAGAATTTGACATATAATAGGACACAATGGAGACGAAGGATTCATGTAACCGACCCCACCTAATGGGATTAAGGCTTGTTGTTGTTGTTGTTGTTGTTGTCGAAGAGGTATCCTTTTTTGTATTAATTCCTCTAGGTCTTTCCAAATCTTTTATTTTGAGCATACATCCAAACATACTTATGGAGCATAAATTCTTATAACATTAATAATCTTAGCATCAGTGACAATCTTCAAAGCTATAATTCAATCTTCAATCCTATTAATTTTTATAATATTATTCTTCAAATTATTATCTATAATCACACATATACTATTTATAGTAGGACTTCTACCTGGTACCAAAGTTTAAAATCCAAACTATCAATCTTCTTGATCTTCTCCCTAACCCATTTGGTTTCTTGAATACATATGATATTTATCTTTCTATTAATCATAAATCTATTAATTCATTAATTTACCAGTAAGAGTACCTATATTCTAAGTTTTGATTATAATTTTAGTTTCATGGACTAACTTTTTACCCACATTTTCCCATAATGTCGGAACCCTTATTTAACACTGCACCTAAGCATTGATGTGACGGGCCTTGCACACTTTTCACTGTATTCAGGCCGTACAATATATCGCTTCCAGAGAATACCTTAGCATTAACACAATATATTAAAGGATTCATGTCATAGTTTTTTTGTCAAATTTTACGCTTGCTATCAACTATCTAACACAACCCTCCACTTTTCTCATCCGGGACTTAGGACCTGACAAAGGCAATATTCATTGATAAAGGTAATTATTATAGAAATATCTGAGAGAAGGAAGAGAGCATAACAATGAAAGTTGCAAGCTTGTGGTGATCTAATGATGAAGCTTGCAATAATTTAAATACAAAGAAAAGAGAAGTTTAAAGCCCCCAAATATTATGATAATAATTGGAGAGATTTAACTAAGTATTTTATTCCTACATTTGTGTAATATGTATACAAATGGGCTTCTAATAAGAAAAATACAAAATGAGGGACTAACATTACAAAATAATTAATAAATCATAGATTGATTAGCTAGTAGAATAGTAATTCTAGAATAATTACAATTGTCCATAGATTAATAAGTAGGCAGTTTGATCCCATAAATTGATGAGCTAGGAGTTAAATTCTAAAATGATCTCTCAATATGATTAAATTGGGATCAATTTTGTGCAGTTGAAGGACTAAATTGGGATTAATTTTGTATCACTATTTCGAAGGGACCATTTTGAATCAATTTTATATAGTTGGATATTAAATTGGCTAAATTTGATACTCTGGGTCTAAATTGACCGCATGCATATGGTCGGTGGATCACTTTAGGATTTATTTCTACAATGAAAAAGGAAAGAAAGAGGGTTTAAAGTCTTGGTGAGTGTGGGTCTTAGCTTGAGGAAATCATGCAGGTGCTTCACATTGTCTATATTTGTATAGTGTAGGAACTTATGTCTTCATTTGAATTCCATTTGTTGCTTTTGGTGACATCTCTTCTTTATTATGCTCATCTCGATCTCAAAATTAGTAGAGCTTGCCTTAGCTGAATTTAGCCCTATTTTCAGTTTTTCATGTACATGTTGGTATTACTTTCTAAACTATCCCTTCTAAAGCATTCTAATGCTAGCCTTAAAAGGTTACATGTTGTATTGAATATGCTAAAGATGATCTCTAAAAACTACTTAAGTGTATCTAAACGTTTTTCATGGAAATTTTTCTCCATAAAATTTTTGTTGTGAATGTCTGTTATGAAATTGGCGTACCAATCTTTCATGCCTAAGCACCATGATCATTATTATATGTGGCCATTTTCTAACTATTTGAGGCAAGTTTTATGAGTTCTCCCCATTCATTCCCCTCATGTTCTTAATGAAGTGTTAACTTTAGTTTATGCTAATCTTGTTATAACATACCAAACGATGTTGGTGTTTGTCTATATATTTCCTTTCTAATTTTATTTCACATTAATTATCTTGATCTGCTTTAATGGTGCATCCTTTGCTTTTGATTTATGTTTTCAAACCATCTGATTGTTTTTTGCTACATTATCTTTTACAACCACCATCTCACTAAAACTATTGTTTGTCACTCCATCCTTCAAAATCATATATTATCATTTAACAAATTTTATTTTGTCCTTAATCAACTTAGTTATCAATGAACTTTGAGTTGCTTGAGTTGACATGGCAGAATAGGGCTAAAGATTGTTTTATAATTTAGTTTTAATTCTCCATCATATCCTTTTAATGCATAAAATTCATTACACATTAAGGGTGTGCATTTGGTTTGTTTGGATGGTTTTGATGATGAATTTTAAAAAACAGTTGATTTTGGATTCCTAAAAAATATGATCAAACCAACTAAACAAATATAAAACCAAACAAATCAAATAACAATTTGGTTTGGTTTGGTTTGGATAAATCGAAGTTTACTATATTTAAAAATTATTTGTGAAATTTATATTCATTATACAATTTTTTTTTTATAATGAACAAGTAATAATAAGCAAAATTATGTATGTATATATATATATATATATATATATATATATATATATATATATATAATTAAAAAAGCAATTAGTTCTTTTCATGCATTAAAAATATTTAAATTTTTCTGATGGTTGAAATTTTTTACCAAGTAATGAATAAATTCGGTTTAGTTGATTCCATCCAAAATTTTATTTAATAAATCGATCCAAAAATCGAAATCCAAAGTTTTCATTAATTAAAACCAAAATCCAAATTACTAAGTTCAAAACCGAACCAAATTGCTTAAAAATTTTGGTTCGGTTTGATTTTTTAGTTAAAACATAATATAAAGCACACCCCTATTGCACATATCTTCATTTTAATTATTTAACTTTTCTCTAAGTTTACTTTAATGTAGACCTCATTTTTTATATTGTAGATCCAAGATATTTAAATTTAAACATAATGTAATTTTCAAATTATGCTTTGATTATTATCAATTTTATATCCACTATGTTTTCAATTGATATTTGTAGCTTTATGTTTTTCTGAAGTCTTCATCATATTCTCCTATTATTTAATACTTTTGAGACACATCTCTTAATTACCCAGCTTTTAACTCTAGAAGTTATATCCTTGTCTCTAACCTCTTTCTTTCTATATAGTATATCAGAAGATATTTAGCTTATTAGACATATGTAGCCAAATTATGGTTTGTTAAGTATCAATTTCATATCCACTAAGATTGTAAATAAATAATTCACTATTTGTAATATTGATCTTAAATCTTATATCTTTTAAAGTTTTTTTCTTTAATTTCTTCAAAAAATTTCATGTACTTTTGAAGACATCTCACCAATCAAAATTATGTTATCAGCAATTAGGATACATTGCATCTCATTTTGAAAATAATTTATAAACTTTTTATAACAAACACAAAAGATTTAGATTTAATGTTGGTTCTTCACTGACCGTATTATTATTGGAAATTTTGTGGTCAATTAACAACTACTTTAATGCAAGCTATAATTCCATCAGCCATATCTTAATATCTTCAATATATCTTTATCATAAACTTTTCTCCTTAACGTCCACTAAATAATTTTTTGTTATGCTTGATCATATGTCTTGTAAGGCTAGTTAAAATTTTGAAGAGATTTTTTTGTTAATTTTGTTTATTTTGAGCGATGCTTTACTAAAGCAACCCCATGCATAAAATCCGAAGGGCTCCACATAACTGATTTGGATGTTTATTTGTCTTCTTATATGCAATAAAATACTCAAAATGAATGTGGTTACAAAAGCATCTACATTATCCAAGTGGAGCCCTTTCAATTTTATGTGTGGATTTATTTGGAGAGTATAACATTACTCTTTCTTTAATTGCTTTAGCATAAATATGGCCACCACAATAGATCTTTGTGATAAAAGTGACTTCCATCATGATTTTTTCCTTTACTAAATAAAACCCTTGCATAAAATCCGATGGGCTCCACATAACTGATTTGGATGTTTATTTGTCTTCTTATTTGCAATAAAATAATTAAAAAGAATGTGGTTACTAAAGCATCTACATTATCCAAGTTGTGCCCTTTCAATTTTATTTGTGGATTTATTTGGAGAGTATAACATTACCCTCTTTCTTTAATTGCTTTAGCATAAATATGGCCTTCACAACAGATCTTTGTGGCCAAAGTGACTTCCATCATGATTTTTCATAGCCTTCTTTTATAATCTTGTCTTGTAACTTCATTTTTTTAATTCATAAGTTATATTCTTTTATAATTATCACAATCATGATCATCGTTTTAGTTATTATGTAATAGTACTAAATATTTGTTTCTGCAATCATTTGATATTTTTTGTTTTAAGAATTTTATTGAAAAGATTTGTTAATCAGGCTGCACTAATATCTCTTATAATTTTCCCTATTTTAATAGATATCTCATCTAGACTTTAAAGTTTTTTCTTTCACTCTCTTTATAGCTTATCCAATTTAAAATTTCAAGATAGATTTATAGTAATTCATAATTTTTGTTTGTTATTTTAAATAAAAACTCTCATTTAATATATTCTAAGTATCAAAGTTTGATATTTTCTTGATCTAAATATCTCTATTTAAGATCTTATTGTTTTCGCCTAATTTTTTTATCTATTTTATATATCATATTTCATTTTCTTTTATATTTAGTCTAATTTATAAATTATTAAGAGATGTCACTTTGGCTTTGATTGCTCAAGAAAAACACCTTTGAAAATCCCTATCATTTTTTAAGGATGTTTAGGGAGTTCGTTCTTCATGAGGCAGATTGATTTATATTCAATCAGAATTTCCCCAACATTATGTTAGGGTTTATTTAGATCTGGGTTCTACTTTTTATGAATACAAGCATTCGTAGTTAATTATCTCTTTTACTGCAGTAGGAGAGCACTCTCGATTAAGGTTAAAAATAAAAATAGATCTCGGGTATAAATTGGTGTCTAATGGTGTAGTGTAGATGACTGTCTAAAAGAAAAAAAATAGGATAGTTCAGTTCATGATCCCATGGTTCTGCCATCGTGGGGCTGCCATTATTCCAATCTACTAACATCAAAGGGTTATTAGTCGTAATGTTCAGGGAGGTTGATTAGCAACCATGAGTTGGGTATACGAAAGCTATGAGAAGGGTCGGTGGCTATGCAAGTCGGCGGCTAGGAACGGCGACCAGAGGATGATGGCTCTCTCCTATTCTCTCTCTTGGTCTCTCTTCCTTTCTCTCACTTGGGTATACGAAAGGCAAGGCTGACCGATTCCTCCTTCCTTTCTTATAGGAGATTGAACACTAGCCATTCGCGCCTCTCCCTGTGCGGTTTCCTAATGATATGAAGGTGGTTAGGGTGTAGTTCGGGTTTTTGAATTTCCCTCTTTTTTCTGATTTTTTCTACTGCAAACAGGCTTTTCTAAGTATTATCTTTGTGAATTCTCCAGCTATCTTATAATTATCACGTCTCAATAGCTCTCACATGTTATCACGTCTCAATAGCTCTCACATGTCATTCCTCATATGACATTTCTTTTTTTAGTAATGTTTTGTTTGACTTGACTCCACCACTTAGCTTCCTTCTTTATACATGATCTATTCTGAATTCTTCTTTTTCTTTTCAATAATCTTTTTGATAGCTTTAATCATTTTATTTGACATGATTTATTGGTGAACTTTAAAGTTTAAATTTTTCTATTTACCATTAGATATTCATGAAATCACCATTATTAATATCCTCTCTTCCTCAAATATAGATTATAGCTGTTTATCCATTTCTTCTTAATTATTTATTATTTAAAATTTCTTCATATTCAACTTGAGAAAAATAAATGCGAATTGTATCTATAATGTTCTTGTAATTTTTTCAGTAGTAGTTTTCCTATTTCTAATGGTATTCACCTTAATAGCTTGTCTTTCAGTTTTTATTCACTATTATTCTTAGTTAACTTTGTCAACATTTACTTCACGGATGTTTGTAATGTTTTCTCCTTTTCATTTAATTTATTGCAAGCAAATAATATTTATTCTTCTTTTAATCATTTTGTTTATTCAATTTCTAGTTTTTTTAAATTGTTAAATTTCATGTAACAAAAATAATTTTAATTTGAAACTATTAACCTTTGCAGCTTTGCCCACTTTTTCCCATAGTTGGTTTGAGTTGCGTTACAATATATCTGGTGATGTGCTAACCAAACCTAATCTACTTCTCACAAGAATTTGTTCAAGCTGTGA
The DNA here is from genome assembly GCA_021442155.1 of Cymbidium sinense. NCBI lineage: Eukaryota > Viridiplantae > Streptophyta > Magnoliopsida > Asparagales > Orchidaceae > Cymbidium > Cymbidium sinense. Next base: position 137,775,365 of record CM038215.1, on the reverse strand, counting down.
TACAGCACTTATGGGTGATGTCGTTTACCAATTTTTACTTACTACTTGTAGTAATCGAGTTATGTCATGTCGTGTCATTTGAGTTCCCGATATTAGCAGCCCTCAATTCCTGAACATTTGTCAATTATGAGGGAGTTGATATTAATTAGGGTAAAACTATTTTGTTTGTTTGGTTATTTTTTATGATAACCATAAAACAGTACTAAAAAGTAGATAATTTACAGAGATCATCACTCGTCTAAGCTTATGATTGCAAAAACACCATTGATTCATGTAGTACACTTCGTGAAACTCATAGGTTCCGCGGGGCACTAAATTTTCCCGCCTATATTTGTTTAGTTTACAGACAGCATATGCATTACTTATAGAAAACTATGTTGTGGTTTATTATTGTTTGCTATTTGCAGGGACGATCTATTCCAATTGTCCATCGTGTTGTTGAGGTAATATTTATTTTTCCCGTTATTCTTTCATCCGTTAAAGTTATAGGCTTCGATCCTTTTTTTTCATTAACCATAGTATCAAACCTGTGAGGCCAGGTATTTCATTATTTTTTCTCAATTAGCTGTCTGTTTTGTAAATGGGACTATTTGGATCAGTATGTTGATGATTTGCAGGTGGATGGATGTAAGAAAGGATATCAAAATGTCGATATCCATTTAAGAAGATACCTGGCTTTGGAGAAGTTTCAACTAAATTATGAATGATGAGGATACTTTCATTAAACTTAATATATCTGTTATCACCCTTCGTCTTGGGTACTCTAATCTTTCATTGGGCAGGGCATATTTCAACGCTATTGTTATAAAAGTTAAATCATGAGTTGATTATGATTCCTTCTTTCAATTTTGAAAAATTCAGGCAAAATTGATGCATTTGTAGCATGTCAAGCACTTGCTTCATGTGTTCCAAGTTTTTTTTTTCTCACGTTTTTTCTCACATTGAATGTTTATCAGGATATCATCATGACAAATGATGAAGTCATTTACCTATGGCTGTAGAAATTATTTATCAACGTTTTAAATGTGATAAAACATTGCGAAGTTCAAATAACTTAACTACCCACTTGAGAATCCCATATCTCATTTTGAAGGCTATATTCAAACTATTTTCTTGATTGAAACTTAGGTGTAGCTATATACCATTCTTCAACATTCTCCACTTTTAAGAGGAGGTTGTTGATTTAGTGGAATTAGCAGTGGCTCTTATAATAGCCAATGCATGTTTGCCAATCGTTGTTTTCTTTTTATTGGAAGGCTACATTTGACGATTTGTATTGTGATAGTTGCCAGATATTAGCTTTGTCAATTATCTCTTCTCCAGCCTTCTTGATCTCATTATTCCCCCAGAAAGAATTTTGGCTTATAGTTCAGTTTGATAGAGAAGTCTTGAAGATGAGTTATGTATTCGAGGCTCCCTTTTGTGGTAGATCTTAGATTTTGTCAAAGATATTTTTGCATTTCTCAATCCATTTTTGTGGCTGTCTCTAGTTTTAAAGATGCATTCTACAAGGATTTTTTTTTTTTTTGAGCTCCATAGATTTAAAGAAAAACAAACTTTTGCCAAGTATTTATAAGTCTCTTAGCCCAACCAATTGCAATCGACTAAGCTATATAGTTTAGTGTGATGGTCGATCACTTGGTATCATCACCCATTTTTATTTGTTTTTTAAGTGGTGTTTTTAACAGATGTTGTTTTGATCTTTGGTAGAATTGTAGCTTGATCAAGTATTGACTTTCAAAACGTATCCTACATATGACCAAAAGGGTGACTTTGCTAATCACATAATCGTTGAATTACTATGTGATTGCAAGCAATGCTAGTGTTGATTGTCTATCTTCTATTTTACAAACATCCTTTTGGATTCTTTCTCGGGGTGGGATTGTATCATTGGCAATTTAATCCATTGAATAAAGCTTACAAAAATGAGGTTTTTTTAGTTCCTAATAGTGATGATGATGACAATTATCAGACTTAAAATGTAGATTGTGCAATTACTCCCATATATCTGGTTTTGTTAATGGGCAATTTTTATTTCGTTAATGTTGTCATAGTAGATTGTGGTTGATTTGGCGTTTTGATTGGATGCAATGTGTTTTTGTTCGCATTAATTACCACTTGCTTCCTGCAGTTGTTTCCAATTTAGAGGTGATTAATTCCAAAATCTCTTGCATAACTAGCAATTTAATAAAGACAAGACAACATTTAATAGAAACAGATGCATCTTGATTACCTTATTTTAAGTTCTTACTTTTATTCTTATTGTTCTTGTGCTTAGAGAGACATTCTGGGAAATCTCAATTGTCTTGTCATTCCTGGAATTATTCATGATCTCAGACACCATCATTTTATTCTCGTCATGGATGTTGTTGTGCTAGAGACATTGATTAGCTTTAATTTAAGCTTGTTAACTAGAAGTAAACTTTATTAGCCCTTGAGCAATGGCTTGTCTTTGGAATTCCATCATATACTCATATGTGGCTAAGCTCTACCATTGTCAAAGTCTGCCAAACTTCTAGTGAAATTTAAGGAAGCTAATTGGCAAAAATCTTAATGACTTGACTTCTTAAAATTAGTTTAGGGCACTTAGTTTTTAGGACTACTCTTCATATAGGCATTCCATCAAACCAGGGCATAGTAAGCGAGCTTGAAAAGAATCAAGGAAACCTTGATTAAATTACAACTACAATGTAGGGAAGGCTGGATTTTGAGTTGACCAATCTATACATTTATCCTTTTGTGATGGATTGCACAATCAGCGGTCTAGATTTTGTTTTTTGCCTTCATTTGGATGGTTAGAATGGAAGTTGTATCAACTTAATTGGCATTTTCATTTTATATATTTCTTATTTGGATGATTGTGTAAATTTAGATTTGAATGAATCCATCTACATTTTCATCTACTATATATCTCAACAACTTGGTTGACCAAGTAGCTAGCTTGCTTTATTAGTTCATTGGTTATCATGGTGACTTATCAACAAGAAGAATATCATTAGCAAAGAGCATACACCAAAGTACATCTTCCTGTAGATGCCTAGTAAGAACATCCATAACAAAACAAAAAGATATGGGCTTAAAGTTGATCCTTAATGTAATCCAACTGAAATAGAAAAATATTTGGTCAATTTTTCTTGTGTTTGAACACAAGTAATAGCTCTAGTATACATATCCTTAATGACTTGAAGATAGCCAATATTAACTCCTTTTTTTTCTAGAACTCTCCAAAGCACTTCTCTTGGAACTTTATCATATGCTTTCTCTAAATCAACAAATATCATATGTAGATCTTGCTTACTTTCTCTATACTTCTCCATCAAACCTCTCAACAAATGTATAGCATCCATAGTAGATCTACCCGACATGAAACCAATCTTGTTTTGAGAAACATTTGTATCACATCGTAACTTATGCTCAATTACTCTCTCCCATAGTTTTAATGTATGATATTTTAACTTAATTCCTCTATAATTTGCACTCTTGGGCATCACCTTTATTCCTAAAAAAAGGAACAAATAAACTCTTCTCCACTCATCTATCATCTTTAAATTAAAGTAATATTAAAAAGATTAGTAAGCCAAAAAATTCATTGATATCCTAAGCATTTTCACACTTCTATTGGAATATTACTAGGTCCTACTATTTTTCCACACTTTATTTTCTTTAAAGGCTCTTTGACTTTAATTTTACTAATACGATGATAAAAATAAATTTCTCTATTTTCATTTAGAATACTAAGATCGCTAAAGTCAATCGTACTCTAACCTTTATTGAAAAGTTTATCAAAATATTTCATCCATCTATGTTTAATATTCTCTTCTAAAAAAATACTTTATTATTTTAGTTGTAGAAGATCTAATGGTGGGGTAGTGACATTGGGTGATCAAGTCATTAAAAAAAGTCTACGTTTTAGATATCTCGGGTCTATTGTTTAAAATGATGGTGAAATAGATGGGGATATTATTAGTAGAATTCAAGTTGGATGGTTGAAGTGGAGGCATGCATTTGGTCTGTTGTGTGATAGAAAAGTATCACTTAGTCTTATGGAAAATTCTATATGATGATAATAAGACCTACAATGATTTATGGCGCAAAATGTTGGCTAGTAAAAGGGAAGCATAAGATTAAGTTAGGTGTTGTAGAGATGAGGATGCTCAGGTGGATGAGTGACTTTACTCTTAGAGATAAAATGCAAAATGAATATATACGTGATAAGGTTGGAGTAGCTCTAATGAGAGATAAGATTAGAGAGAGTCGCCTTAGATGGTTTAGTCATATAAAACATCAGTCGTCCAATAACTCAGTTAGGAGAGTAGATGTATTAGATGTGCCTTATGTTAAGAAAGGTAGAGGTAGACCTAAAAAGATTGGTTATGATGTATAAAAAATTACCTTGATTTATTGAAATTAATGAGAATTTGGCACTTAATAGGACACAACGGAGAAAAAAGATTCATGTTACAGACCCCACATAGTGGGATAAAGGCTTGTTGTTGGTGTGGTCATCATGGTGACTAGATTGGCTTATACTTCTTTATATTTTATTGACCATTGATGTACACACAAAGCAGGATGGGAATTTTCGACTTTTTGGTATTTTCAATTTTAGGGAACTAAATGTATATGAAAATTTGTGCTATGATAACAAATTTTTATAAATAGTTCTAATAAAACTTTTTTTGCAGTTTTAAACAGTTTTTTAAAGGATAGAACATTTTTTAAAAGGTTTTTAATGTATAAGTGAACTATAGAACATGCTTATTTGTCATGTAACTTGATGACATTTCTTCTCATCTTTTATTCCTTGATAAATATTGTCTTTTTTTCGTTGGAAATAAATTGAAAAAAATACGAAGAAGAGTAAAGAAAGAATAATTTTACTTAATCACATATTTTTATCCCTTTATCAAGTTCTTGACATATTTCTCTTTGTCTAAACAAATTCTCTTTATATCGATAGTATGACAAGCAACAGTATAAGGGAGAATAAATAAGTTGATCGATTAAGATAGTGTAATAGTAGAGGAAAGTTCATCTCCTAAAGAGATTTGCATGGTAGCCTCTTTAGGGCTTCTTACATATGGGGAGAAATAGATAAGTTGATGAACCCTCTTGTCTATCTAACCTTTAAAAAGAATGATATTTGGAGGATGTATGTCAACCATAAGGATATCATACTTATAGGCTTCGAGACATATAAATGATATAAATGATGTATTAATATGAAATAATGTGAAATTAAATAGATGAATGACTTGAAAAGTTATCTATTCAATATGAAGAGGTGTTACAAAACATAAAGAAGCTATCATAAAAAAAGCTATTTCAATCATACCTATGTGAGGATTAAATGTAATGAATCTACCTTAGAAATTACTTAAGGTAGAGATGAAAGAGAAGTTCTCTTCTCTTTTCTTCTCTTTATAACAGTTAGTAACTAAGTAGGCTATTTGTCTAGAAAAAGAATTTAATCACTATAATAAAAAATATAGTTACTTATTTTAATGTGCAACTTCTTGTGCATCCTTTCCCTTGAAGATTTCTTTTTAAATTGAATTACTTATAATAATTATCATACATAAGATTAGTATTTAATAGTTAACTAATTTATTAAATTTATAATTTTATCATTATTTTGAATTTAACTTAATATTTTCAAGTTCTTTTAGTACCCAATATTCTTCTCTTCTATCCATCTCATAACACTAGGTTTTCACTTTTTAAGATTCACATAAAAAAACTAGTTTTTATGTTATTGTGTCTGCATTTAATATAATATAGTTCGACCATCATAAGTTGTGCTGTTTAGTTTAAATAATACATTTTTCATATTTATTAAGCTATATCACTCCAACAAATACTATGTTTCATATATATGTGGTTGGCATTTAGTACATTGAATGTGATCTTTATTATACAGGAGAAAGAGTTCTAATTATGCTATTTATTAATACACTTAATTACCTTTTTGCTACATTAATCTAATAAATAGTTTTAGGTTAAATAATCTTAGTGATTTTTTATCTAATTTTCATTTGACATTACAATTTAAGATTAGGTTTTATGTTAGTCATAATATTCATAATTTTTTAATGAAAAAGATAATCATAAGTCTTACCTATAAATTTGTAAAATTTGTTTCTCCTCATTGAATCTCTCTTCTTCTTATCAATCCCTAATCAATTTAATAATCATTATTTTAAAATCAAATTATGGTTTCATATTTTATATGGAGCATAATTAAATCAAAAAGTTCATTTAAATTTATAAACAAGCCTTCTTAGTTCAGCCCTAATCATGCCTATCATCCATCCAACTTAGACACAAAAGAGGAGCACAAGCACAACATCCTCTTCTCCATGATTTCTCCTTCTTTCTCTTGGTCGGCTTCCACACTCGTAGAAATGAGTTCGACTCTAGCTTTGCCTACGGTGGGTGCTTGCAAACCTCTCCCCAGGAAGCAGGCTAAGCATGCTCAACGAGCTCAATCCTCCAAGGGTGGTAGCTTCTCTCTCTCCTGAACTCTCTCCTTCTCCCCCCTCGCACCTCTCGCATTTTTGGCCAGTGTTTTAGCCCGTGCGCCTTTTTCCTGAACTCAAAATTGGCAGCATTGATAATGAGTGAATTGACGCTGTCAATTCATGGTATTTTTATTTTGTGAGTATTACAATCTCCCATTATTAAAATTCCATCCTCAAAATTTAGTGACTCAAACAAAAATACGCTTTCCTTTAAAAGATGTCGATAAGGTTCTTGCATTTTTTATTCCTTCTCCCAAATAGCATATTATTCTGTCCTATGCTTCCACAACACAGACAAAAAAAATTTCTCTACCTCTGAGCTGCTTTACATCATATCCTATAATTTTTTGTCTCTTCCGCAAATATAAAATCAGGTTGAATGTCTATAAGATCAGAAAAAATCTTGTTGGCTTCATTGTTAACATATTTTCATAGTAGAGAAATGTGAAATACAGTATTTACTTTGCATATGCACCAGTAAAGCAAGTCGATATGCCACTTTTTAAATTCATTTTAAAATTTTATAAGAGCCAATATAGTGTGGGATTAACTTTCTAATTTTCCAAAATGTTTCACACCTTTCATTAGGATGACTTTGAGGAACACAAATTCTTCTACTTTAAATTCTACTGCTCGGTGTTTATTATCATAATATTTCCTTTATATATCTTGAACATCTTTCAATCTATCATGAATAAATTAGATTTTTTCAGTAGCTTTATCTACTAAATTTGCACCAATTATCCTTCTTTCATTTGTTCCAACCCAACAAAGTGGTGTTTTGTATGTTCTTCCATATAGTGCATCATAAGGAGCCATATCAATACTTATTTGGAAGTTATTATTGTAGGCAAAACTTGATTAAAGGCAAGTGTGATTTCAAATGTCCACCAAAATTAAGTGTGCAAAGTGTAAGTAAATCTTCTAATATTTGGATTGTTCTTTCTGATTGACTATCAATCTAAGGATGGAAGATTGTACTGAAAGTAAGTTTGGTACTTGAAGTTTCTTGAATTTTCCTTAACAATCTGGATGCAAATCTATCATCAAGATCATATATTATAGATTTTGATGTATCATGCAAGCTCATAATTTATCAACATATATTTTTGCTAGTTTTTTAATAGCATAAGATTGCTTATTGGGTAGAAAGTGTATTGATTTAGTCAATTTATTATTGATATCATAAATAGCATTACAATCTCATTTGGATCTTTGTAACCCAATCACAATATTTATAGCGATATCATTCTATTTTCACTCAAATATTAAAAAGGGTTGTAATAATCCACTCAGCCTCTAGTGTTCATCTTTAACCATCTGGCATGTTGGACACTTAGCAATTAATTCAACCATACTTCTCTTCATTCTTGGTCACCAAAATATTTTCTTAAAATCTTAATGCATTTTATTATTGCCTGAATGAATTTTCATTCTTAAATCTCCAACATTTGGAATACAAATCTTGCCTCTATATTTCAACAATTTCTTCTCATAAATCTTATATTCTTCTATATGACATGTTTTTACCAAACTTAAAATCTTTTGAAAATCTTAAGATAAATCATCATGTATCTTGTCTTTCAAAGTAGATTGTATGGTCATTTGATTCAATAATATAAATCTTTTATTAAAGGAATTTACTACGGACTAACCACTCCATATATTTGATTAACTCCTATTATTGAGAAATCAACCAGTTTGTACTACTTGATGGTTTTTTTTCTTAAGACATCATCAACTACAATCGCCTTTCTTGAATGGTATTGAATATTCATTCGCTTTTGCTTGAAATTTAACTCTTTTTGAGAGAAGATATACTTTAGGCTTTGATGATTTGTGAAAATTTCACATCTCATCCATATAAGTAGTCTCCAAATCTTTAGTGCAAACACATCTGCTGCTAACTCCAAATCTTGTGTTGGGTAATTTCTTTTATAATTCTTTTGTTGTCTAGAGGCATAAACAACTACTTTTTCGTTCTTCATAAGTACACATCTCAAATCCCTCAATGATGCATCGCTACATATTTGAAATACATCTGTCTCTGATGGAATGGTTAATACTAGTTCGGTCATTAAACAATTCTTCAAATTTTGACAAGCCTCCTTACACTTATCTAATCATTCAAACTTGATTGTTTTCTAGGCTAATCTAGGTAATGACATGACAATCTGCAAGAACCCTTTAACAAATCTTTGATAGTTACCTGCCATGCTTAGGAAACTTCTGACTTCCATAATAGTGGTTGGCCTTGGCCAATTAGTTACTGCTTTAATTTTATTTTGATCTGCTAAAATACCCTCACTATTGATCATATGCCCCAAAAATGTAATGAAGCAAAACTCACATTTAGAAAATTTTGCATATAATTAATTTTTTTTTAGTGTTTGGAGAACAATATGAAGATGATTAGTATGAGTTGCTTCACCTCTAAAATATATCATGATATCATCTATGAATGTGATCACGAACAAAGCCAAAAATGATTTAAAGAGTCTATTCATGAGATCTATAAATACTGCCATAGCATTGGTTAAGCCAAAAAGCATTATTACAAACTCATAATGCTTATACTTTGTATTGAATGCAGTCTTTGATATTTTGTTCTTTAATTTGTACCTGATGATAGCCATATTTAAGTCAATTTTTGAGAAAATTGAAACTACTTCTAGATGATCAAATAGATTATCAATTCTTAACAGGGGATATTTATTCTTCACTATGAGTTTATTCAGCTTTCTATAATCTATACACAATCTTAAGTTCTCATCTTTTTTTCTTTACAAACAATATAAGAGCTCCCCCAGGTGATGTGCTACGCTTGATAAAGCCTTGCTACAATATCTCTTGCAACTGATTTTTTTTAACTCATATAATTCTTTAATTGTCATTCTATATTGTGCTTTTGCTATAGGTTGTGCATCTTGTGTTAAGTCAATTGAAAAATCTCTCTAATTGGCGACAATCCTAATAAATCATCTACAAAGATTTTTGGATACTTCTTCATGATTGGTATATTTTTTTAACTTCTTTTACTCACTTCTAATATTAGTGACTTGGGCCAGAGAACATTAATAACCTTTTGTTAGCATCTTTTGAGCCTTTAAACAAGACACTATAATAGCTAATATTCTTTTATTTCTCATAAATTTGAATCCCTACTCTCTAGGGATTTTGAATTTGACTACATTTTTATAATTATCTATAATAGTATGATGATTAGATAGCAGTCCATCCTTAAGATAACATCAAATTCAAATATTAACAATGATATTATTAAGTTTGCATTCAGGTTTCTTTCACAGATGACTAGGCTCACTCAACAGATTTTATTAACATCAATGTGAGATTCATTTGACATTGCAATTGATAATACTACAGACATTCTCAAGATGTTTAATCCCACAATTTCAATAAATTCTTCAAATATTAAAGAGTGTGACACTTCAGTGTCAAATAATATTTTAACTATTTTATTTTGAATAGAGACAAAACTTATAAATATAAATATATAAAAAATTGTTGCAAAATAAAATTTTTGGTGAATCTAATTGAATAAAGACAATACTTGTAATGATATTAAGCGAGTTTTTTTTTGTTTTTTTGTTGCATGAGTGCATAAACACAAGATAATGCAATCTGACGAATTTGATTTTAAGATAGAACTGATGTAGTTGACTTAATCATTCTTTGCCTACTAATTGTCTTTTGAGGAGGTGGAACACCTGTCCTGTATCAGTTGAAGGTCTCTTCCCCAAAATAAGATAAGATCTTTCTATATGTCCTGGTTGATGACACTAAAAGCAAGTGTTAGTGCTAGGACACTCTCCTTTATGTGCTCTTTCACACTTCGCACATGTAGTAACATTACTTCTGATGACAATATTGTTTGGCTTAGGCTTCTTCCAATTTGATCTTTCAGGCTGCGTAATCTGCCTAGACTTTGACCTTTCATCATTACTTCTTTTCTGAAAGTTTCACCTTATTTGAGTAGCCTATAAGTCCATCTTTATCCTTCTAGCTTTTTCTACCAAAATAGAATAATCATCTATACATGAAGGAATTAGAGGCTGGCTGATCACAGCCTTTAATCAAAACAAAAATCTATAACACTTGTTTTCAGCCTTTGGAATCAATTGTGATGCATATGAAATTATATTGAATTTAGCTTCATACTGCACAAAAGAATGATCACTTTGCATTAATTTGATGAATTGATCTTACTTTTGTCTTTCAAGCTGAGAAAGGTACAAGTTAGTCCCAAAAAATCTTCACAAAATCATTCTATAAAACCAAAGTACTAAGCCGTCCTTCAAACTTTTCATGCAATTGTTATCACCACCATCTCTTAGCTCTGCCCCCAAAAGCGAAAGAGGTCAATATAACTCTCCTTTATGGTGAACATGACATTATTTATGATCTTCTTTATCTACATCAACTAGTTTTTATCCTCCATGGGCTCTCTTGCTCCTAGACTAAAGGTCAACCTTAGAGTCTAAAGGTTTTCGTTTAAGTAGATCTAAAGCTGAATATATGGAGTGTAATTTTAGTTGCAGAAGTTTTAGTGATAGTGTTATGACATTAGGTGAATAATTCATTAAAAAGAGTGAGCGATTCAGAAATCTAAGCTTTATTGTTCAAAATGATGGTGAAATAGATGGAGATGTTATTAGTAGAATTCAAGTTGGATGGTTGAAGTGGAGGAATGCATATGTGTGATAAAAGCATCCGCTTAAACTTAAGGAAAAATTTTATAAGATGGTGGTAAGACCTACAATGATTTATGGTACAGAATGTTAGGCCAATAAAAGAGAAGCATAAGACTAAGTTACGTGTTGCAGAGATGAGGATGCTCAGGTGGATGAGTGGTTTTACGCTTAGAGATAAAATGCGATGAGTATGTTCGGGAAGAAGTTGGAGTAGCTCTAGTGGCAGATAAGATTAGAGAAGGTCGCCTTAGATGGTTTGGCCACATAAAGCATCTTTCGTCCAATGACTCGATTAGCAGAGTAGATGCATTAGATTTGTCTTATGTTAAGAAAGGTAGAGGTAGACCTAAAAAGACTTGGTTAAGATGTATAAAAAATGACCTTAGTATATTTGAATTAAATGAGAATTTGACACATAATAGGACACAATGGAGACAAAGGATTCACGCCCCACTTAGTTTAGTAGGATTAAGGCTTCTTGTAGTTGTTGTCGTTGTTGGGCTCTCCTGCTCCTAAGAAGAAAGGCGATCTCATGTCTTGAAATAATTTGAGATACTTATCTATAGGTGTTTTCATACTCCCATTGGCTTGAGGCTATTGTTTTTGTATCATTTGTCCTTGCATCCATTATTTGAGTAAAGCATTTATAGTGACATTAACACCACTGAACTGGAGATTAGCATGTGCAAGTGGCACTAAATTGTGCTACTCAGTGATTCGTGTCTCTCTAGTATCACCTCTAGAATCTTCCTAATTAAGTTTTATTGCCTTTGGAAAATACAAATTACTTACAATTATTATATGTATCAATTAACAAAATTACTATCTAAATCTCTTTCATAAAAGTTAATGATCTTTCTAATGGCTCTTATTATGATCATGATCTATATGACTCAATTTAATTTAAACTCTGGTATCACTCTTATCACAACATAGCTCGAAAGGTTAGAATATCAAGATGAGAATAGACGGTCTAATGAAAAATACTTTAATTAAGCACATCTAAAACAATACAAGCATAGAAGTATTCCAAATTCATAAGGAGCCACTAAAAGTCCATATTCTATTTAATATTTGCATACATCCAAGTTTGAAATAACATAAAATATAAGATTTTCTATTTACCTATCACCCGAAGTCCTTTAGCGATTGTGAACAAAATCTCTTATACTAACTATTAATTTTGTGGAGGATCGTTTAAAAAATTTGCAACAACTAATATATAAGTTAACAACTCAGTGGATAAAAAATTTCTAAATTACAATAATTCAAAAGAAAAAAAATAACTTGCATGAGCAGTCATATAACAGTCGACATGAAAAATAAAGTGAAGTAAATATTACTTAAAACGTACAGTGAATTTTATTATTTCATATATACAATCGTCACAAAAGTCATCATTTAAAAGGAACTTTTTCTAAATTCATCTAAAAAGATGATAACTATTTTCATTTCCATTTCCTTTCTTATTTATGTGCACGAGTAGAGTTCATATTCTATTCATTTTCATTAACATTTATATATTATATTTGTGAAACAATTTTGTAGGCTTTAAGATATATAAATGATGTATTAATATGAAAGCTATTTGAAATTAAATACATGAATGACTTGGAAAGGTATCTATTCAATATGAAGAGGTGTCATAAAACTTAAGGAAGCTATTAATAAAAAAAACGTATTTCAATCATACCTATCTAAGGATTAAATGCCTTTGTCTAGAAAAAAATGTAGTCATTGTAATAAATTAATATAATTACTCATTTTAACACGCAGCTTCTTGTATCTCCTTTCATTTGAAGATTTCTTCTTAAATTGAATTACTTATAATAATTATCATGCATATGATTAGTATTTAATAGTTAATTAATTTATTAACTTTATGATTTTGTCATTATTTAAAATTCAACTTAATATTTCAAGTTATTTTAATATCTTATATTCTTCTCTTCTATCCATCTCCTCACACATAGTTTCACTTTTAAGATCCACTTAAAAAAACAAGCTTTTTTGTTATTTTGTCGGCATTTAATATAATATAGTTCTACTATCATAGGTTGTATTGTATTATTTAAATAATACATTTTTTATGTTTGTTAAGCTTATATTACTCCAACAATTTATGTTTTGTCACATATATATATAGTTGGCATTTTGTGCATTGAATGTGACATTTGCTATACACAAGAAAGCGTTCTAATTATATTATTTATTAATATACTTAATTACCTTGTTACATCCATCTAATAAATAATCTTAGTGGTTTCTTACCTAATTTTCCTTTGAAATTACATTTTAAGATTACATTTTATTTAAGTCATAATATTCATAATTTTTGAAAGAAAAAGAGCATCATAAGTGTTACTTATAAATTTGTGAAATGAATTTCTCCCTATTGAATGTATTTCCTTCATATCAATTTCTAATCATTATTTAGGGTTTCATATGTGATGCACAATTAAATCAAAAGTTTATTTTAATTTATAAGGCTTATCTCTTATAGCCTTCTAGGTTCAGTTTGGTGAAATTATTGCGTGCGGAGTTCGGACGTAGAGCTACATCCGGATTTTCATTGTGTACTGGTGTATATAGTGCGTGTATACTAATTTTTTTTGTTAAGATTTAGGGGGTATTTTAAATACTTTTAACCTCTATACACAGTGTGTGTACATAAGTATTTTAAGTAATTAAAAAAAATAGCTAATTTTTTTAGCATTTTTTTCATTTTTTTAATTGCACTTAAAATACTTATATACACACACTATATACAGAGGTTAAAAGTACTTAAAATACTTTTAAATCTTAAGAAAAAAATTGATATACAGTATTGTGTAACAATGGAAAACATATAAACAAATGTAGCTTCCAGGAAGCCACATATAATAATCTCTCCTCAGTTAGGCCCTAATCGTTCTTGTCATCCATCCAAGTCACGCACACGAAAGAGGAGCACAAGCATAGTTTCCTCTCCTCCATGATTTCCTCTTCTTTCTCTTGGCCGACTCTTACACTTGCAAAAATTTCCTCTCCTCCATGATTTCCTTTTCTTTCTCTTGGCCGACTCTTACACTTGCAGAAATTGTTCGGCTCTTGCCTCACTTATGACGAATGCTTGAAAACCTCTGGCCTAGGTCTTTCTCCAAGGGCAATAGCTTCTCCCTCCTAAACTCTCTCTCTCTCTCTCTCTCTCGCCCCCTCTCTCGTCTCTCACATTTTTGGCCAATATTTAGCTCGTATCCCTTTTTTCAAAACTTAGAATTGGCAGTGTCGATTCACAATTCTGAGTGAATCGACGTTGCCAATTCACAATATTTTTATTTATTTTATTATTTTGTGTTTATTACAGAAGTTGGCTTTATCAATCCTCCTTTTTTCTATGTCTATCAAAGGTTGTCCTATGTTGTTAAATCTTTTTGAAAAACTTCTATGTATGTTATATTTGATCTGTCCCTTTTTATGTTATTTTATCTACTTATCTAATTGGTGCATTTTCTATCATTCATTATACTTATTCAAACAATGTAAGTTTGTTTTCAATTAATTTATCTTAATGCTACTCTGGTGATTCTTCAAATAATTCCTTGTCCCTGATAGATTTATCACGTCCTTCAAATAATTCCTTTTATCATTTCTATATTTATTGCATGTCCATCCTAACATTTTATTTGGCTACCAACCTTTTTTCCCCCAACGCTTAGATATATGTAACCTAGTTGGCCTACTTATGGTTTATAAAATTTACTTTTTTGGACTCGATGAGATTATCTTGATGCATATTACTCTTATGACAGTTCTTTTATTTAATCACTTAACGGTATACGTAATATTCTTATTTATATTATCATTTTTATAATATTCAGGGTATTTAAATGTACTGATCATCACCTTTTCTTTTAATAATAGTTTTATGTTTCTTGATGTCAATTGGTTGTGTTTGTTTCATTGTTCATTAGTTTAAATTCAGTTTCAATTTTTGCAAAGATTTTATTATGGAATCGGAGCTGTTTGTAGTCTTTTAGCTACAACCATCCTTCACATGCTGTGCCAGGTTTTTGTAGATGAATTTGCTGTTGTTGGATACTCATAGTCTAATCTGAACTGTCTTGTTGTTGCCCAGATTTTCCATGCTAAATCAACAAAAGACAATAATGCTCCAATGACACTTCATTTGCCTTTTCAGTTTTGGAAAAAGCTTTTAGTCATTCTTTCAAGAACTTTATTTTATTCTTGAAACTTTTTATATTTTTTGCATGCATAACGAAAAAGAGCCGTAGCTAATGTGCTTTTTTATTAGGAATAATTTATTCTCTTTCATGTTTATTTTTAATGGACCTTTTGAGCTGCATGTGCAGGTCCATCAGCGCCAAGCCACTGGAGAACTCGATATTCTTACAAAGGGTACAGACTTTTATGAGTTGCAGTGCTGAATTGGTATTTAGAAGCCTAATTTAGTTGTCACATCTGAATTTATCATTTTCATTTGTGATCCATTACAACTATTGATATTCATACTTAAAGCTGATATATTAAGGACGCAAATCTAGTTATACCACAATATGCCACACTTGAAGTTGATGATCAATTTCAACTATCATATCTGGGAAGGGTGACCATATGGAGGGATCACAATTTTACTTTTACTCGGTTTTTAACAGTGGAAAATCCGAAGCATTCCTATTGCTTTAGAATCAGTCTAGTAGGATCAAACACTGCTAGAGGGTTGTTGTATCATGTCTAACGTCTGGTACATCATTTGGCATGTCTCATTCATTAATTTTCTTAAAAGAAACTCACACGTCTTGTACATTTATTAGCACACATTTAGGGCACTTTTATACACAAAAAAGTATTGTCTAATTATGAAAGTTATGATTTTTTATTTGGGTTTAAGACCAAATTGATCCTTCAACTATTTATAAAGAACTAATTTAGCCTCAGAGTAAACAGAAGGACCAATTTGGTCCCTTGACTATTTGATGAGGGATCAAATTGGTCATACTGTTTGGAATTTAATAGAAAGTTGTAGAGAAATAATGAATACTACAGGATATTTTTGGAATAATAAAAATAAAACGAAGTAGATAATCCCTCTCTTTTCATTTTCATTCACGGCGGAAGGATCAACTTGGTCGATCAAAGAGTCGAGGGATCAAATTGGTTCTCCTGTTTAGTAGACTAAATTGGTCCTTCATAAATAGTTGAGGAATCAATTTAATCTTAAATTTTTTTTTATTTTGATCTTTAAGTCATATCATATAATAAAAATTATGATTTTGCTCCTATTATGTATTAATTGATTTAGAATTCCATTATACTTATGAAGTGATCTATTATTTTTAATAATATTAAAAATAAAAAGTTTTTTAATGTTGTGCCAATCTTGTATCATTGTCATTTATTTTTGAAGAATTGGTGTATCCCATGTTCATTTCTTTAGTTTTGACTAATCATAATGATGATGATGTTGTGATGTTATAGTCCATGTTCGTATTGGGTTGTGGCTAAGTCCCCATTTGCATTAAGAATTTAGTTATAATTCTTTTCTTTTGCCAAGTAATTCAGTATAATGAAGTACACCAAGCAGAAATTTTCTTCATATGAATCCATATTTATTGGATATGATTCTTCATCAACTACAGATTTTTAGTTACGTTCATGATCCAACTTGTGTTGTTTTTGCGGTGGTTCTGTGAATTTTTGGGTATTTGGTTTTTGCTGACTCAGAGGCTAACTTTCTGTTAGTATGATGTTCATATTGTGCTTCAGGATTACAAGATTGATTAGGATTTTTACCATAAAAAAGGGGATCTATTTCTATATATGGATCTAAATTAATTGGTGTCTTGCTACCTTTTTTTTTTCCCATGATTACTTTTCAAAGACGTGGTTTTTTGATATGGAAAATTCCACATGTAGACGTTGCTAAGATAGAGTAATAGGTATTTGCACCTGTGAATTTTTTTTTTTAAGATTTGGGAACAAAGCCCATCTTCTGTAGCAGTAACATGAATAGATTGCTTTAGTATCTGAAGACTTGAGAAATTGTCGGGCTTTATGCTCTTTTACTGACTTATTTGTAGTTCTTCTCTGAAATCAAGGTATTCTCAATGACTTCGTTTTTTAGGAGATAATAACCGTGAAGATGACAGAACCGGTCTATTATATTCTCCTGGCCAGCGTTGGCTTCAGCAACATCATATCATGGGGAGAGCTGTAGGGTAAAACACTCTCTTCCAAGCTAATATGTGATGTAGACTATGTACCTTAGACTGGCCTTCATTTTTTTATCCTTCTTAATTTTATTCGGCGTATCTGATGGGTTTCTTTTGACAGGTTTTTACCATATGTCGGATATTTTACAATTTTCATGACCGATATGCCAATTTTGAAGGTACGTGTTTGTCATAGTTGTGTTTGAGATATATATATATATATATATATATGCTGATCTTAAGTTTAAAAAGCATGAGGTTTCGTAGTTCTTGTTCTTTGAGGGATATTAAGATGATGTTGCAAGAACCCTCTCTTTGACATCAAATTTCATTCTTATACATTACCAATTTAATAAGCCTATTTTACCAATGAACATTTCTTTTCAAATTGATATCCCGAACAAGTCTATTCCTAGGGATGATTTGGTTACTTACAAATGGAAAATGTGTTTAAAAATAATTAAATTTGCTAGATTCAATCATTTGGTTTATGCTATTAGAAATCAACCTGGATTTTAAGCTTTGCAAAACTCTCACATGTAATGATTGAAAAGTATTGTAGTCATCATCGTTTTAATTTTTTTTTTTTTTATAAGCACCTAAATGAGCTTTTAGTTCAATGTATGCTTTTCATAAAAATTAGAATGAGAAAAGAGGAAGTAGAAGATGGGAGATGTATGATTGAATTTTATTTTCTTGTTCAATGTGAAATAAAATAAAATGAGGAGTTGCATATAAATAGGTAGATAAGTAACTATTAAAGACATAAATTTGGAAATCAATCATTAATTCAAGAATACAAAATTAAGTACACAATATAAATCAAACGTTGTTATCCACAGATTACTGGATTGCTTCAGATGAAAAGTTGTTATTTTCTTATGATGGATTATTATAGATAAAAAGATGCTAATCATGGATCTAGGATTATTTCAACACTCCCCTTCAAGCTGGATTGTATATATTGATCATCTCTAACTCATTGCTTAATTTAGTTAGGCACTCTTTTTTTCTTATGAAATTTTGGTTTATCTAAATGTGTCTAGTTCTGTTATGGTAGATAGAATTTTTTGCAATATTTATATAAGATTGGTTGTCCCAATAAACTTTTAGAGATTTTTTTATTTGATTGCTTAGTTCTTCTATCAATTTTCTTAACCATATTCCTTCACAACTGCCAAGTGTCTTTGCTCTATATTTAGCTTCACTATTTTTTGGGATCACATATTATTTCTTATTTTCCATAGGACTAGGTGTTTACATGCATAAGTACAATAATCAGAGGTGGACATACTAGATATCTATGATGCACTGACACTTCTAAAAATAAAGTATGTAGTATCCAACACCTGTCGGGCACGAACACGCATTCGACACTCCTTCGACACATATTAGACATGACAGAGAAGTATTCGATTAAAATAATACTAAAAAATCTAAAAGTTACGCATATCCTAAATAATCGATTTAATATTATATAAAAATATTTTTAAATATTATTTCTTATATTTTAGTTATTGTAGAGAGTTTTGAAAATTTAGAGAATATGATTTGAACACAAAAGAGTGAATAATAAGATATATTTATTATAAATAACTAAATTTATAATTTTAGAATTGATATTAAATTTTATTCATTAGAATTATTAAAATATAATAAAATAAATAGATACATGTATATATATTATTTAAGTAATTAATTTAAATTTTATCATTAATGACTTATTTTTTATTATTTTAAATATTTTATTCATTTAATTTATATATATTATTTTAAATTATTATTATAAGAGGCATGTCCGTCGTGTCTTCATATTTTTTAAAGAAATTGCGTATTAGGATTAGGGTGTGTTGTGTCTCGTATCAATGTTCGTACATCATAGCTAGATATGCATCTCCACCAAAATCAACTTTTTGAAATTAAAAATATTTTTTTGGATGACTTTTATGTAATATGATTTTTATTGGCATCATTTTGAGGCACCTTAGAATGCAGTTAAAGCTTTTATGTAGTCTTTAATAAGTTGTTGATTTATGGATTTCAACACTAACAAGCAACCCAATATTAGGGCGAGTGAGAGATAGGAAAATGAGATTTTCAAAAGGCATTGATGCTTATTTTTATCAATGTGGATGTGCTATCAGTGGTGATCCTATTTACATTTTGTTTGGTCCGTTGGAGTTTCTGCAACTTTACTTCTAAGCATTCCTGTTTTTTTGGAATAGATCAAGAATATAATTGATTTAAATAATGATAATACCTTGTTGTCATAACACCATTTCTCTAGTCTTTTACTGGAAATTTTTTTGCTAGAAACCTTTTTACTTCAGTTAGCCCTTGTTCAAAGTCATCTATCAATATAATATCAGATATATACTTGATCATAAACACCTTTTCTTCTTTAGTTGAGGGCTTGATAAAGAGAGTGTGATCAGATTGACATTGAGTGTACCTACACTTTCAGTATGTTTGGAAAATCTATCAAGTCAAACACAGGGCTATATAGAGTTTTTTAGTCAACATACTTTATTATTATTTATTTGATTTGTTTCAACCAAAGTAAAATCTTCATGTATGCTTCCTCCTGGTTTTATTGCATTCTTAATATCAAGTTGATTTAGTGTTTAGTTCAAATTTATTGCAAGAGAGAACAAATTTGAATTTCTTTGAGTTTGGGATTTGGAGAGAATTTTTTAAAAGTCAATATCATGTGATTGGTTGTGCGTTTTTGCAATATAGCAGGATTGGAGAGAATTTGTAAATTTATTCATGTTCCAACTACCTTTTATTTGATTGTAAAGATTTATTTGCATTCAATTGATTATTTTCTTTGTGGAAGTTGAGAAAATTTTTATTTACCATTTGTTAGCATTTTGAAAACTTCATGAATATTATATGGAATTTATACTTTATCAAGAGAAGTGATAAAACATGGCATTCACATGAAAGCCATGTATAACTCATGAAATGATGGATTGGGTATTTGGTGCAACTTTTTCTTTAAAACAATAAGACCATGGAGCTCAATAACATCATCTATGAATTTATTCTCACTAGTTGATTCTTGAACCAGGTTTAGATTTTTGGGTGTGGTAAAGATTGATCGCTCTCCTTTTTTTTTATATTCTTAGTATAGATACAAAGCTCATTTTTAGTGGGTTTATTGACAAGATAATGAAGGAGTTTGTGATTCTAGTTAGGCTTCAATAAGTTGAATGAGGGTAATTGAGAAACATTCATTATCTGTGGGCTTGATTAGAGATGATGGTGGATGATCAAATCTATTCTAAACTTAAAGTTCTTGTTCTTGAATTTCCTTCTGAATTTTGAATTTCAAGTGAGAAGGTTGGTTTTCATGGAAGGTTACACAGAATTGTATTTTTTTTTTCTCATTAATCTGGAACATGTATTCACTTTTTGATTTGATGGTTATCCAATAAAAATACTCTTGATAAATTTAAGGTCTAATTTGCTCTTGCTTTGATAATGAATGTGAATGGAGACTATTTGCTCAAAGTGTTTTTGACAAAGAGAATAAATGATTTTGATCTTGGGAAATGAATAGATATAAATAATGGTTTGAATAGGGGTTTGAAATTTAGTTACTTGTAATGGGCATTCTATTAATGAGATATTAGTTGTTAAGATAGCTTCTTCCAAATGATACTTAGAAATATTTGTGAATAATATTAGTGTTCTAGTCACTTCTAAGGGGTGTCTATTTTCTTGCAATCAAATTTTGTGAGGGATATCGACACAAAATTTTGGGTTGATAATCCCTTGATGTAAGAAGTAACTTTTTAAAACCAATTCAAACTATTATTTGGTTTTGTCAGTTTGTAGAACTTGGATTTTTTGTTGAAATTGTGAATGGATCAAAGTGTTGAAATGTTTAAAAATTTGTGCTGCTTTAGAGATTCTAGGTGATAATGTCATAGGTAGACATGACTATCATTATTTGAATTGTGTTTGAAATTTGAAGTAGAGGTTTTGGTGGATCCACAGTTTGTTGTTCACCATGAGTAATTATTTTTAAAAGATAAAGTTTTGAATATATCTTTGCACTATTAATCATTCTCTTCGGGTTCAAGTTCTATAAGCTATAGAAGTTAGATAAAAAATTAGCTACCCAATTTTTGCCAAGAGTGAATTTGCTAATTGATAAAAAATTACAATCTAGGTTAGATGCTAAAAGCATAGAGTCAAATGTAAGATTTTGAGAGAATGATGGAACATATTCTGACCACTTTGGTTTTTGACCAATCTATAATCCAAACATTTTAATTTTTATGACAGTTTATAATTGTGGAATATTTTTTGTTTCTTCTCATATGATTCAAGTAGTAATTTTTTTTACTTGCAATAAGGACATCTCAAAATTTACCTTTTTTAGTAACCAGGCTTATGACAATGATGTTTCAGAATAAATTTGTACTAGAAGAATACTTGGTTTTATTTGTATTGTCTACAACTAAAGTAAGGAAAGATTGATTGCACTTTGCCTTTGTTGCTGATTCGATTTGGAATTTTCCAGTACATTATTTCATCATGAATTTTTCATATTTTGGATTTTTTTTTTTTCATTTTGAAGTTTCTAGCTTCTTATGATCTCAAAATTTATTTGAGTAATCAGGCATATGACAATGATGTTTCAGAATAAATTTGTACTAGAAGAATACTTGGTTTTATTTGTATTGTCTACAACTAAAGTAAGGAAAGAATGATTGCACTTTGCCTTTGTTGCTGATTCGATTTGGAATTTTTCAGTACATTATTTCATCATGAATTTTTCATATTTTGGATTTTTTTTATTTTATTTTATTTTTTTCATTTTGAAGTTTCTAGCTTCTTATGATTCATGTTATGATTATGGGAGAGAGTAATTGAGCATAGGTTACGATGTGATACAAAAGTTTCTCACAATCAATTTGGTTTCATGCCAGGTAGATCTACTATGGATGCTATACATTTGTTAAGAGGTTTGATGGAGAAGTATAGAGAAAGTAAGGAGGATCTACATATGATATTTATTGATTTAGAGAAAGCTTATGATAAAATTTTGAGAGATGTTCTTTGGAGAGTTCTAGAATAAAAAGGAGTTAATATTGGTTATATTCAAGTCATTAAGGATACGTATACTAGAGTTGTTACTTGTGTCCAAACACAAGGAGGATTGATAAAATATTTTTCTATTTCAGTTGGATTACATCAAGGATCAGCTTTAAGCCCTTATCTTTTTTACTTTAGTTATGGATGTTCTTACTAGGCATTTACGGGAAGATGTACCTTGGTGTATGCTTTTTGCTGATGACATTCTTCTTGTTGATAAGACTAGAGAGGGAGTCCAAGAGAAACATGAATTATGGAGGTCAACTTTACAGTCTAAAGGTTTTCGTTTAAGTAGATCTAAAACTGAATATATGGAGTGTAATTTTAGTTGTAGAAGTTCTAGTGGTAGTGTTGTGACATTAGGTGAACAAGTCATTAATAAGAGTGAGCGATTCAGATATTTAGGCTCTATTGTTCAAAATGATGGTGAAATAGATGGAGATGTTATTAGTAGAATTCAAATTGGATGGTTGAAGTGGAGGAATGCACGGCCTATTGTGTGATAAACGCTCCACTTAAACTTAAGGAAAATTTATAAGATGGTGATAAGACCAATGACTTATAGTGCGAGAATGTTGGCCAATAAAGAAATAAGAAGTTAAGTTACGAGAGATGAGGATGCTCGGGTGGATGAGTGATTTTACTCTTAGAGATAAAATGCGAAATGAGGATGTTCGGGAAAAAGTTGGAGTAGCTCCAGTGGCAGATAAGATTAGAGAGAGTTGTCTTAGATGGTTTGGCCACATAAAACGTCGGCCGTCCGATGACCCAGTTAGGAGAGTAGATGCATTAGATTTACCTTATTTTAAGAAAGGTAGAGGTAGACCTAAAAGACTTGGTTAAGATGTATAAAAAATGACCTTAGTATA
This sequence comes from Cymbidium sinense, assembly GCA_021442155.1. Lineage (NCBI taxonomy): Eukaryota > Viridiplantae > Streptophyta > Magnoliopsida > Asparagales > Orchidaceae > Cymbidium > Cymbidium sinense. The sequence continues at coordinate 137,751,942 of CM038215.1, read as the reverse complement.
CTTGAATTAAATGAGAATTTGACACATAATATGACACAATGGAGATGAAGGATTCATGTAGCCGACCCCACTTAGTGGGATAAAGGTTTGTTGTTGTTGTTGTTGTTGTAGCTTCTTGACCACGTGCTTTGTTGTACTAGTGGTAGTTAACTAGTTGTCACCATTTTTTTAAGAGAATCTTTGATATATATTTTAATCACTTCTTGTTGAATGAAGATTAGTTTTCAACGTTGATGAAGGACCCGTTGCATAGAGGAGAGACTATATTGAAAGTCCTATTGACGTCACAGAGATTAGAACCTTAATGAGAACAGTGGAGTGTAAAATTAGGATTTTAAGATGGAATTTAATTCTTTTGTTTTGTGTAAAAACAAGATGAAAAACTATACTTAATAGGTGGAAAAAATAATTATCAAGTAGAATAAATTTTGAAAATTTTCTTTAGTTTTGGAATTCAAGTTAACTACATAGCAGAAATAGAATGTTTTTATTTACGGATTTCCATATTGTTGTAAATGGAAAGCTACTTTTAACAGATTGTTGGATTACTATGAGATGAAAAACATATATCTATGGATTATTGGATTGCTGTAGATTGAAAGCCATTGTTTATGAATTAATGGGTTATTGTAGTTGGAAAGGTGTTCGGTGCAGATTTTGAATTCTGTAAATAGTTTGTAAGCTCTTATTTTTTCTCATGAATACTCTTATGTCATCTGTCTCTGCAATCTGATAGTGTTGAATTCCAGAGGCTCAAATATAATTATCATCTAAATTGTCTCAAAAACAAGTTTCTTTTTAAGCTTCTTGTAATTGAGTTGCTAATGGAAATTTTCATGTTTCCGTTGTGCTAATTATTGCTAAACTCTTTTGCAGTACGTACTGATTGGTTCCTTAGCATTGCTGATCATTACATCGAAGGAGTAGAAACTTTACTGGTAATCCTAAACTGCAATGATTTACTCAAGGAATGCAATAAATTTACTAGAATTATCCATTTTGGTTTTTCTATTACTGCTTTTCACGCCTTTGCCTACATTTAGTTTTCATGGCGCTATAGTTCAAAATTTTGAGATATTAACTGGTTCAAGCAACCAAAATCATTACATTTTGACACTTCCTTTCATGAAAAAGTTAGTTTTTGGATGATGAATTCCACGTTAAGAGCATGATTATCAATAAGTTAATGTTGGGAACTCAAATAATTTTAGCATCAGTATGAATTTGAGGTTGGGTTGGAATTTTTAACACCGCTGTTTCTATTTAATGAATAATTTTCCTTCCGTAAATCTTTATGACAAGCCCCTCCATTGTTCTCAGTCTTCTTTATGCTTCTTTGGGGCTTCCTTCCTTCTCCACTCTTCTGGTACTGATATTCTATAAAGCATGAACACTTAAGAAGATTTTTTTTTTTTTTTTTGTATGTTTTAGATGCATGTCAAACACAAACACCAGTTTGACATATCTCAGAATATTTTTGATATTGAAGATTATGTTTGTTCTTCTTTCTAATAAAATTAGAGTTGAACATGATCATTATGACGCCCTCCAACATAGCTGAGATATATGATGATGATGATGATAAGTGTTTTCTTTTTTTTTTTATGTCAACTTGGTAAATTATATTTTTATTGATGATGATGAAGATTCTGTTAAAGAGAGATTGATGATAATGGTGGTGATAATCGTGATGCTAAGTTTGTTGTGTTAATTAGTGGAGTATCCATATTGAATTTTTTTTTGTTATTTTAAAATTATATATTGACAAAGTTTTTTTTTTGTGTGTGAATAATAAAATGTTAATATTGACATTTAAATACTTTTGATAAAAGCCAAATAGAACTTATAAAATATTTCAACATAATTATAATTAAACTGTTGGCCCTTAGGTTTTTTTATGTAATACATATGATTTTTTGTGTTCATTTTGTAGTTCTTTTTGATTATACATTTTATATCACAAATTTATAAAAAAAATAATCATGTCTTCCTACTTGTTATGATTATTTTGTGTTTTTATGTTCATACTGTCTTTGTCATATGTCAGTGTCAGTGCTTTGTGGTTCTATTATGCCCTTTATGTTATTGATTCTTAAGTCGCATGCTGAATCCTGACTCAAATATTGCATACTTATAATTGTTGGATTTGCCTTTTAGGTACAAAATGTTCTGGTTCTCTTTATCCATTTTGATAATCATTTATCTATTTAATGTACTGTTGTTTTTATGTAGATCTCAAACACAGACTTAATAAATTTGTAAATGAAACTGTTTCACCCTTATTGAAATTTGAATCACAAACCATTCTGCTTTGTTTTCTTAATGAGTTGGTTTATGCAATTACAATGTTGATTTGTGAATGCCAGAATGGTTCTTTCGATTACTGGGTATCAGATTCATCTCCATCCTTCTATTTCTGATTTTATCAGTGGATGAGCAATTATATTACGCTTTATAATTATAAATAGGGGATTTCTTTTGTGTGAAGATATCACTTAAACAAAGCTGAATTTATTATGTTAGTCTTTTGAGATTTTTGCCAATGATGTGTTTTTTATCAAAGTTAAATTGATTAGTCTAAACCTCTTGATATAACTATGTGGTATAATAAACACAAGAATTGCCTTATTTTCTGAATTTTGATACCATAATTTCATTTGAGCTTTTTTTTTTTTTTTTCTTAACGAAACAACTTTTATCCCATTATGTGGGATGGGCTATATGAATCCTTTTTTCTCATTTAATTTAAATATACTAAGGTCATTTTTTATACATATTAATTAAGGGGTTGTTTGGTAGCGTATTTGGTTGTGCATTTATCGCTAATATTTCAGCGTTTGGTTTTGGTAAAGTAAAATTACATTCAATAGAAAGGCGGTTCGCGTGTATTTGAAATTCGCGATTTGATTCACAGCTATAAAGTGATGTGGCGGGCCGTTGGCCGCCTTGCCGCCGCGCCTGGCCGCCGCCTCACGGCGGCATCCGGCCTTGATTCTTTTCATTACATTTTGTCAATCAAACAAAAAAATCTGAAGTCGTAATTTGTAAATCAAACAATTATAAAATAATTTACATTTGAATTTCTCTTTTTTTCTGATCACAACACAAGTCTTTTAGGTCTATCTTTATCTTTTTTATGTAATTGGGTCACCGAAGGCGATTCTTTCTAATCTTATCTTGTTGACAATTTTTTTTTACTCAATTTTTTTTTTTTTTTTTTAATGAAACAAGTGGAAGAAATAACTCTTTTAGGGCAATAGTATTTTTCTTTTCTTCGCAATCTTAAAATTTTCAGTCAAATCAGAAAATGAAATATTATAAATAGATAAAGGTGCTTTCTCGTCTTCCATTATGATCTCTGGGTATCTTATACATCACATAATTGTATGTATTTATATATTCAATATTATAATTTTAATATTTACATTCATAGCTTTTAAATCTTTACATTTATTAAAATTATTACTATTTTTATCTTTTTAACTATAGTTTATATGTTAGATACTTAAATACATAAAAATTATGAGGTATGCATGAAAATCTTCTAATAATAAAATAGCATGTTTAGTGTATAATTTTCATCAATCAAATTAATGATGGAATTGATATATGAAAATTCATCATTTAATTTAAAAAAATATTTTTATGTTGTTTTAGTCCTAAAATAATAGGATAAATTATAAAGAGTTTAAACTCATATTTTTCTTCAAATTTTTTTTTTCAAAATAAAGAAAATTAAATTATCATTACATTTATTCAAGCAACCAATTGAGATCTTACGAGATTTTCAAATTTGAATATTAATAATGATGAATATAATTAATTTTATTAATAATAATTTTTAAAATTAAAAGTATTGAATCAAATTTTTGTATAAAAAATAAAAGATTTATATATATATTAGATAAGTAAATATTTAATTTTAGATATTAAGTATGTAAATATATAAAAATTGTGTGAAATGTATGTAATTTTTTCTTAAAAAAATATGAAGAGGAAAAAAAATAGAAAGCTCTTATTTCAAAACGAGCTTTGTTTTACATTATTGGAAGGGCTTTTAGGTCATTTATATCTTTGACAACTGGCAAAGCAGAGAGAATCTTGTTCCAATCAACTCTACCAGCAAGTTAGGCTTTTTTTTTTTTTTTTGAAATGGGTATTCACCTAACATACTCATTCATTTTGTGGGTGGGGATATTTGTGTAATCTGGGTCGCGTCGCATTTATCATGCATGTCGCAATTTCCCATCATTACGCAGCGTCGCTCCGGAGGATTGACTGGTGTTCCTGAGCACCCCAACCGAGTGGGTAAGTTAGGCTTTCTTAGTTCCATCTCAGTGGATTCCACGTCAGCTTTTTGTTTGGAGATCATTCCAAACATTTTTAAATTTATTTTTTCTCTATGGCATCCATTTTTATGTTATTTACTGAAAATCAATTCTTTAATATAAAGAAATATGTACTTTTAACTCTATCAAAATTATCATATTACAGAAATACCTCTTTTAAATATTATTCTAATTAAATTAGATGTTTTCAACATGAGGGTGATTTCATAAAAAAGAAGGGATACAATTGAATCAATTTAATTCATTTGATCGATTCAAGTCTAAAGATGTTAGAATCATGTGATTTTGGTTCCATTAAAATCATTGTAAATGGAGTTATTTTGAGCATATATTTATTGAATTTAGAGCCTATTTGGTTATTTATATTATTTATGAGAGAACTTTTTCTATTATTTTTAGAATATTTAAATATTCATGATTTTTGTGTAAAAAATATTATAGATTTAGAATTTTATGATCATGATAGTCGTAGCCTATTTCTCCCATGTTAAAACTTATTAGATTGAAAAAACTCTGAATTGAAAAAGTAGGCACCTAAAAATTGTAGCTTAAAAGAAATCTCATAACATGATCACCTCCCTTTGATATTAATATGAACCTCTCTTAGCATTATAAATCAAGTTCTCACCCTTGTCCTATTCCTAATCTTAACTTTTGTGACCATTGTTATGCCTTTTGGAAAAAAAAAATTTTCTCAAAAATTAATTTTACATCACCTTCATATTTTTTTTAAAATTAATTATAAAGGCATCATTATGGCTCAAAAGAGCAAAAATGAAAGAAGTAATATAAAAAAGTAGTCCTAAAAATTCTAAAAAAAAATAAAAATTTCTTTAGCCCCAATATTCAATTGGAAAAATTTTTGACAGAAACTAGAGGACCAGAGTTGATCATTAAGTGCGAGCATTAGCTTACATTAGATGCTAATTTAGTGTTAATTCGAGGTGTTCTCTTTAACCTTCTTAACTTTGAAAAGTTGCTCAAAAATAACAAATGATTAAAAATTAAAATAAATTAAAAAGCTCACCTCTACTAAAGAGTCCATGTACATCCACCTAGGGGTGTAGGAGAAATCACATTTTGCTTCTTAACCTCTAGTTTTTCTTCTAAAAATAGGCTAAATATATCTTGCAAATTTTGTAACTACAAATGAGGAATGTGATTCATCATTCCCACTTTTAAGACTCCAATGTTCTTCTAAAAATGTATCAATTGGTTTATGATTGTAGATTGATATAAAAAAAAGATCATTTTTAAGTCATTTATTTTCTTCCTAAGAATAAGCTCATCATTCTAAGAATCCATCAAGAAAAGTGTGAGATGGAGGTTGAGGTGAATGCATCAACAATAGGAGTATATTTTTGTCAAAGAAAAAAAGGTAAATGAAGAATTTTAGTAGTCAAAGTCATAACTTTTTTTTTTTTTTTTTAGTTTTTTTTTTTTTTTTACATAATTTTTTTCTCAATTGTTTCATGAGATCTCCCCCTCAAAATCTTTTTTTTAATATGGAAGATTTTTTTTTTATTCATTTGAAAGTAATTATGATGTTTCCGCATTTGATAAAGTTTTACAATTGGATCTAAAGTAAAGAATTATAATTATTTTTTTTCTACCTTCTTGGCTTTATTCTATAAATTTTTATGATAATCCTATAATGAACAAATTGTCTAAACCAAAACTGTAGTATAATTATCAAACTATGATTTAACATATCTAGAATTTTAAAGGATTATATCTTCACCAAAAAATCTCTTTTTTTTTTTTTTGGATGCTCCACCATTATTTGTATATATTATATAAAAATTTTGTAAATTAAAAAGCTCCAAAGATTTTTTTTTTTCTAGAATGATCTATAATCAGTAGTTGTTTAAGAAATTCTACATTATGTATTCCCCTTAAAAGATGTCATGGAAAAATCAAACATGTTAGTTATTAGTTTTTTTTGTTGTCTATATTGATTTTGATGTGTCAACTATTTAGGAATTTACATTATATGCAATTTCAATGAAAAACTTCTATACACTAACCTAACAAATTATTTTTTATCATGCTTAATAAAGTTGATGATTATATATATATACTTTATGTTTCTTTTATTTCTTAAATTTAAGATAGAAATGGCATTGAAAGCTTTGCAACCATTTGAATGAGTTTAATGGTGCGTTTGAGACAATTTCACGGTTGTTTTGTTTTTCAAAAAAATTTCTTATCAACTTTTTTTTTTGTTTTTTAAACTATTGTGGTAAAAAATTTTGAAAACTAAATTTTGTTATAGTATGATGTATCGAAAATTGCTTTTTTTATATAAAAAAAATGATCAAGTCCTTTAAAGATTTGGAGAAGATTATTAAGGTCAAAAATCTTAATCATATATGTAAAGGCAAGGTACAAAGGGTATTAAATATTTCATTTGTTAATACTCTCTTGGAATCATTATGATGCATCATATAACATAAAAGGAAATGGAATATATTTATATTTGATCTAACTTTTAAACTTGGAGATTTAACATTCTTTCACAAAAGAGCTCAGACAAAGTCAAGTGATAAACAATCCAACTTCAATAGTTTCATCTAAGCAATCCTACTTAATCATGAGTTCATTTGTAGTTATTTTGAGTTCATTTGTATAAATGTGTGCTTAATTAACAAAATACTTTAATTGGTCTCTTAAAGTGTCAATTGAAATAATTTCAATCTTTGGCTAATTGTATAAAATGATTGTCTAACGACAATGATATTAATTCTTTGAGTTATCATAAAATGGATTTGAGCTATGACTTTTGAAAGATGTTTTTTTTATTCATTTCAAGTGTGATTTGTAAATTTTATCTTCATAATATTATAAAGTATTTGACACTCTATTTTATAAATATTGTCTTCTATTTTTATAGATGTTTTAGATATAAAAATAAGAGCTTGCTTACTAAAATAAGACTTCTTAAGGAATTTAAATATGATCATACTAGTGGGTCTTTTAGGGCAATCTTTCATCTTCTTTTAAGCTATTGTCACTTGAATACTCTAAATATATTTTAGAATTTAATGATTATTTCTATAGTTTTTAAAGTTATGAATTTTATGATTTAAATGAATTTATATTAAAACTTTTAATAAAAATAAAATAATTGTGATAATTACCCCAAAAAAAATTTATATAAATATCTTAATCTATTATACAAGAATTTATTATCATGCTTTTTCCATTAAATTGTGAGTTACTAGATAGAGAAAGGGAGAGAAAGTAGGATTTTGAAGATTTTAGAGCTAATTTAGTTCATCAAGCCAATTGAAAAAATTGACTAAATTGAGATAGGCTATCACTACCTTTCTCAAATGTTAAGTAATTTTACATTTTATAAAATTTTGTTTTTAATTTAAACAAATTTTATAAAAATTATAGTTTCTTAATGTATAAGTAATTTTCACAGTGTAATATTTAGTATATTATTACTCTAGTTATTCTGCACATATTGGTATGATTATATTATATTTTCACTAAATATTTTAAATTATGTGATATTTTGGGTATTTTTATTGAGTTTCTAAATATTATTAAAATTACTTTTTGTATGTCAAGACTATATTAGTGCTATAAAAGTTGGTTGTAGTCATATTTTATGATTCAAGCACATTAAAATAAGCATACTATTAGATTCTATAAATTTAATTATTATGTCATATTCATAAATTCTTATACACTATGACTTGATATAAATCAAGTATATTCATCAAAATATTGCCTCATCTATATTGATGCATTGTAAAATATTTATTTAGATAAGTGCAAATTGATTGATAAGTTAATTGTATATTTAAGTTGTACAAATTTATTGGAAAGTATAAGAAACTGAGTAAAAGGTGTACATACTTGATGGTATAAATGCCTAAATAAATGAATTATGCTATCTAGAGAGAGGCATAAAGACTTGAATGCATATGCAAATGTAATAGGAGGTATAATGATCTAAAATATATAAGAGCCTTAAGAAAAAGTTGATATGATGTATTTAAAAATATTATTTATTTTAGTCATCTTATTGTGATATAAATGTTATATTAAATGTGAATTCTATAAGGGAGTTTATGACTTCTACTTTAGCAACAATCATGAATTATGACATACAAAGAGATTTCATAAACCATGAGCCAAAAAACATTGATACCTAGACTCATTACATTTTTAAAAAATATATAAGGCTTACTCTTTCATATTATGAGAAGATGCCTATAAATAGAAATTTCAAATTTTGAAATGTCATAACTATCTTAAGTTAGGGAGAGATACTTAAATTTGCATATATTTTGTAAGGCTCACAAGGATGATCAATGGTAAAATATCATCAATAAATTGGGTAAACCTAAAACTAAGACTAAGTTTGAAATCTTCTTATATTATTCATAGTATCTAACATAACCTTTCATGCCTAATAGTTAATCTATAGTCATTTTCAAATATGTAATGATATCCTTACACAAATTATAAATATCAATTAAATTGACATTTGAATTGGGCCATAGCCTAATAGTTTATACATCTACTATTTTTCTTGGGTTATAGTTTTGAACCCCTACTCCTCTACTTAAATGTTATTTTATGAAAAATAATAATAATAATAAGTGTGTTTTACATTTTCTTTTATATCAAAGGATTTGTCCTCTTCTATTTCACTCTTGTAATAAGCCTTATGCACTTTTAATATATAATATATATGGATAGGTTATAATCCTTTTAATAATATATATATATATATATATATATATATATATATATATATATATATATATATATATATATATATATATATATATATATATATATATATATATATATATATATTTTCATGATGAAAATTCTCTAAAATAACTTTGCCATTAAATTTTATAAGGCATGAACTAAAAAATAAATTTTCTAAATTTTATAGTTGACTAATAATTAGTAGAATGTATTTTAGACCTTATATTAAGAGAATAAGAGGATCATTTCTATGAAAAGAAAGAACTATTGATGACAACTAAGTGTTACTTTCTATTCACCACATAGTTTTGGCATTGCGAATTTTAGTCAATCTCCTATCATATGCTATGAATAATCATTATTCAAAACTCACACTCCTCCACCAATCCTACTATGAAGGCTTCTAAGAATTTCATATATTTTCACTTATTGAAGTATTCTTCTTGATAGAATTTTAACTATTGATAATGTTAGTAAATCTTGTGTGCATATTTGATATTGATTCCTCGAGCTTCATGTAAAAAAAAAAAAAATACTAATGAAGTGACATATTGATTGTCCCTTCACATATGACAATAAGCATGTCCTATATTTTATTTTGTGTATTGCATATAAATATCCACATGTTGACATAAGTGCAAATATCAAACATGTAAGAGATGTTTACAAATAAACTATTTAATACATATGTATTTACAATTTAACCACCTTACCTTTTTTTTTTTTTCTTTTTTGAACTTTCAAATCCATAAATTTGTGTGTGCCACAATCAAATCATTGGGAATTTTAAAAATTTTAAAAATATGGGTTGGAATTTTTTAAAAATTATAATAATAGAATATTAATTTAAAAAATTAAGATTGAAGGTGGTTGATTTATAAATTTAGAAGAATAGAGTGATTGTGTATGTAAAAATCTCGTTTACATGATGTTTAATTATTTGAGATCTATCTCACTTTTAGGTCATTCACGAAATGGTTTCTTAATTGAAAGGCTTTTGACAATCTTAATCAGATGAATATAACATGTTGCTAAGCTTGACATTCAAATTTTTTGAAATTCAAAAAGATTGTTGTCAAATAATTATGGTCAACTATTGGAGCTTCTTTCAAATATCCTATTATTTTAAGGTGTGACATAAGAATCTTATTTTAGAATATAAATTTTAATTATCGATAGACTTTACTCCAAAACCACTTGAATGTTGTGACCTAGTGGGGGTGGCGACAAATTGTATTTTTCAAGTTTTTTGAGTAATCTTAAAATTATCTTGTTAAGGTTGATCGTGTGTCAAGGAATGTAAGTCACAAATTAAAATATAAATTTTAATTAAGTAAATTATATACTTAAATTAATAGTAAGTAAAAAATTATGACAAGGTAAATCAATGTATAGTGGTTTGGCCCTCAATCAAACTACATGCACTCCTTGAGATCTCCTTAAGAATTCACAACATGTAGGTGAAGAAACTTTAGAATTTCTTCTTCATCAAGCATAGATACCCCAAGCTTCTTCTTCAAGGTGAGAAGTTTGTAGTATTAATAGATTTTTTTAGACAGTGACATAGTAGAAAAAATAATCTATGCCTCTTATCACATAATGAATCTTAGCTCATAAAGCTCTTGAAAGAATTACAAGTGAAAAACTAAGCTTTGAGATGAAATATGATAAGATCATGTGGAGAGTGAAATCTTTTTTTCCTTAAAACTGACATCTCTTGATTAGATGTCAAACAAAAGCGTTGTTCACTTTTAATGCATTTCGTTCTTACTAAACGAAGTCAAATATTTCATTTCGATATATAACTAACATGAACAATTATTTGTTCGATGTGTTCTTTAGCTCAAATAAAAATTATATTATATTATATTATATTATTATTATTATTATTATTATTTATTACTATTATTATTATTATTATTATTATTTTTTGTATTACTATTATTTTTATTTATTACTATTATTATTATTATTATTATTATTTATTTTATTACTATTATTTTATTTATTATTATTTATTTATTTATTTTATTATTATTATTATTATTATTATTATTATTATTATTATTATTATTATTATTATTATTATTATTATTATATATACATATGAACACATTTATATATCTGGCTTATGGTTAAAACTTTTTTCTTTACAAAAAAAGATTATAATGTTTGAATCCCTCTATCAAAAGCTTTGTTCTAATTATGTTCCTTTTAACATACTTTTCAATTATATATAAAGTCAACACAAAAAACAAATTTCAAAACGAACCGCACTAAACAAGAAGCTTTCGTTTACACCTTATCTTGATCCCAAAGGGTTCATATAAGCTTTGGGATGGCATAACAAATGCTCAAATAACTCCTAATCATTATCCATTTTAAGATGATATAATATAACCATAATAGCTTTCAAAAGTTTAAAAATTCTTAGATAAATTACATAATAACAAGTGCATGATAAAGTGATCAAAGCCTATCAATGCATCATTTATGAAGAGGCAAACGTAAGGGACTAGCTAGGAAACCTTGTAGTCAGTTAGTAGATGGCAGTAGTGAGACCTTTTTAGTCCCTTGGAATGAATTTCTTACATGACTTGTAAGCTACACACCACAAAAATGTTAGCCTATATAGATTGAGTCAAACTTGGTCAGTTCTTTGTTGCCTCACATTGATCTAAGAGAAATGAGCTTATTTTTTCAATTCCTAGGCCAACAAACTCTATTTACTACTGCAACTCTTTTCAAGAGTTCAATATAATGTTTTGTGTTTTGCTTGATCTTCAAGTTGGCTAAACCAAGTAAAATTGGCCCTATTTTTGCCTTTTGATTTGCTTTGAAATATTGCATCAAACTACATGATTAATGACATAGATATGCTTATGATTCTAACAATTAAACTCAGACTTCTTAATGACTCTATAGATTGTTTTTATATAATCAAAAATAGGCTTTATAACTTGTCTTATATTTTTTGCAAAGATTAAAAATGTCCATAGTTGACCAATTAGTGAGCTTCTAACTTACAAATGGCAATCATTAATTTGCTAATAGAATTTGAGGATTTTTTTCTCTTACTTAAATAGTCTCCCAAATGAACTAAACAAAATTAAGTAGATGGTTATTTTGTTGCTTTAAGAAAAGTATACTTTGATTTAAACTATGAAAAGTCAAATAATCTCTCTCTCTCTCTCTCTCTCTCTCTCTCTCTCTCTCTCTCTCTCTCTCTCTCTCTCTATATATATATATATATATATATATATATATAACCTTTATTGAATGATTATTCATAAACTTAGCATCAACTTATTTTAGAACCAAATGATGCCAAATGTGCAGTATTCCCCATTTTTTATAGGCCTATTATTTATAAGAATTGTCACTTACGGTTTGCTGGCCTTTTGTCTATTCTACACAACTTTCTAATATAAAAAACAAACAATGGAAAATTATATATATATATATATATATATATATATATATATATATATATATATATATATATATAATATAGGCTTATTTAATTTGTCGGTGGAAAAGGACAAATAAATAATATGATATATCAGTGTAATTGAATTAAAGCGATTCGGCAAATTATTTTCTTAGATAAACTCAGAAAAAAAAAATTCATTCAATTTAGATTCAAATTGCGAGCTTGTGATATACTACCAAAATTTTATAATTATAATTCAAAGATATTAGCCATAAAGTTTTTAAAAAATAAAAATTAAAAAAAATAAAAAAAAAAGCTAAAACTAAAACTTTTGAAGAACAAAATTTTATTTTATAGTTATCTCTTTTCAATATAACTTTTAGGATAATTAAATTAATTTTAGGTGAATTTACATGCATTTCATCAAATTTTATATATTTATATATCTGATATTTAAATTTTAATATTTACATAAATAACACCTAAATTTTCAATACCACATAAAAATTAGCATTATCATCACTAACTTTTTAAAGTGAAATACACATTTATATGCATAAGAAAATATTGCATATATGTATATATCAAATTTTAATTGTTAGAAATATAAATTCATAAGAATTCTATGATATGTATGTAAAGCTTCCTTAATTTTAACTTATACATTTACTTATTCCTTCTAATTGTTAGTTTTACTTATGACAAAGGGAAGCAATTAAGCACAGTTAAACATAATTAAAAACCTGATTAAAAAAAAGAAAGAGAAGCGGCTGAAACTGAAAGCCTATCAGCTCCTCTCCACTTTCTTCTGCTTAATTAAGAGACAAAAGTACTGTTAATAACTAAACACAGAAGTCTGAACATCAGCAGATGTAATTAGAAAGGTAATTAGGAGAAGATAATCCTGATTTTCTTAACTAAACACTGTTTTAAATAAGCTTTTTTTTAAAATTATTTTGGACTGGGAATCAGTAGGCTCTCTGCTTGATGACATCAAATCCCATCTCAGTAGGATCAGTCGCCTGAAGCTCATAGTGGACTCCATCAAGCAGTCTCCTTAATCCTTGCTTTGATGTTGCATAGAGAATCTTAGCTCTAATTCTTGAAGCAGCTGGAGACCTAACAGGGAAAAAATTTGATGAAAAAAAAAATTTTTAATGGAAAAAGTTCAATTGATTAGTATTTATTTTCAGCATTTATTCATCATTTTTGTTCTTATTTGTCATTATTATCATTAATTTTATCCTAATTATTTACAATTTGCTATATAAATGAATTATTTCATTTTGGAAATTTACATACATAGCACATAATTATTATGTATTTACACACCTAACATTTTAAGGTTAAATATAACAATTTTTGTATCTTTGAAAATTTACATTTCACTTTAGAAATTAATGATTATGATATTTTTAGTATAATTTAAAGATTTGAATGCTATTTATATAAATATTAAAAATTAGGTGTTGTATATATAAATCTATAATAATTGTGTGATATGTATGTAAATGCTCCTTTCATTTTATATATATTTATATTAAATTTTTATTTAAAATCTTCAATGATATTATCTTTAGTCAGTCATATTTGAGTTTAAGATTATGCATAAAATTATATTTCACTTTAAGTTTTGATGTAATACTAAAAATTTTAATGTTATATATGTAATTACTAAAATTTAGATTTCAGATATGTAAACATATAAGAATTGTAAGGCATTTATGTAAATCTTTCAATATGTGGGGTCTGATGCGACAAAACATAGCTGGCTATAATTGAATTAAGAACTTGTTCCAAATAGTTTAATAGTATATATAAGTGATTGCCTCTTAATACTTTTATTTATTTTATTTTATTTATTTATTTATTTTTATTATTGCTTCTTCATACTTATCCTTATAGAAACTAGTCTTTGTTAGATTCCAAGTCTTTGCCTATGTAACAAAAGGAATAAATTCCATTAGAATTTCTTGTAAAGGATATTATTTTAATTAAAGAAAATTTACAAATCAATCCTCTAATATATGTGTATTTATAATTAAACCACCCTATCTATTTTTTTTGAACTATTAGACTCATGCATTTGCATGTGTCACGATCAAATCTTTGAGAATTTAATATATATATATATATATATATAGTTTGAGTTTTTGTAATGAATTTTAATATTTTAAAGTCAATTTGAAAAATTAAGATTGAATGTGCTTAATTTATAAATATAGAAGAATAGGGTGACTGTGTATGTAAAAGCTTTAATTAAATATTAATATGCAGTGTCAAAATTGAGTCATTTTTTATTTAATTTTTAATGTTATCTTTTAAAGGCAAAGAGTAAAGTATATTATTTGTAAATGCTCATCATGATTGTAGGAATTAGTGATTAAATATTATATCACACAATTTTTATGTATTTACATATTTTATTATATCACCCTATCTATTTACATATCTAACTCCTAGAATTTTATATTTACATATATAATACTTTTTATATGCATTAAAAGTTGTAATTTGTCATAACAAAAAATTAGTTGTAATGATATTTTTTATATAATATTGAAGATTTTTATAAGTGCTATGTATGTAATATTAAAGTTTAAGGATTAGATATATATCAATATCTTTAATATCATATCAACAACACTCAAATATGTAAATATCATATCAAAGAATCACTATTACTATTTTAAAAAATAAAAATAAACACAATTTCTCATGCATTAGTATTAAAAATATAAATATATATATAAATTGTGATATGTATATAAATCTTTCTAAATATAAAGTGTAAATAATTATTTTTTAAATTTATTACCACATAAACATGAATGATTAAACTATATTTTTCACTCCTAATCTCCCCCCACAATCTATTACCGGTATTTTGAGGTTATTTTTTTATTTTTATTATTAGCCCTATTCTTACAAATAATATATATATATATATATATATTTTTTTTATTTTTTTATTTATTTATTATTTTAAGTAGGAAACGTGCACGTGGCTTCTGTAAAATAGAAAAGGATTGAATTGAAGGATTTTGGAAGCTTATGGTCAGCATTTAGTTTGATTTATCAGAAGATAAATTCACATTAAATTACAATTAGACAAATGGAAAGCAAATTTGTTGTTCACAAGAAAAAAAAAAAAAATCACCCAAATATATTTATTTTCTTCATAAATTGATTTAAGCACATACTGTTAAATGCATAAATTTAATTTCAATTTTGTTTGTTTATCTTAAATTTAATAACAATGCAGGAAATTAATTAAAAAAAAAACTTTTGTGATCTACATTCTAGCAATTAATTGATGCAAGAACAAATTGAACTGTATAAGCATACAGTAATTATGAAAAAGAGGGCAAATTGAACTGTTTAAGCAATATTATTTTTTTTTTCCATTTTTTTTTTCTTATATATTGTCTCTTCAATCTAATAAGAGGGCTAAATAGTTAGATTAATCATTCAAAAAATTATATAAAAATACATAATATTTCTCTAAGTTTTCTGTATAGATGCTTAGATTTGGGGAAAGATAGCAGCTTTTAAAAAAAAAATTAAGCAAACGATGACTAAATTTCAATAGCATGAAGGAAGAAGAGAGTACCAACTGATGAAGAACATTCTGCTCTTCTGACAATTGTCGACGGTGATGAAGTCGAAGTCGAAGACGGCGTAGCGACAATCGTCGGCGGGGAGAGAGGCGGCGAGATCGTCGTAGCACTCGGCGGCTCCGCCGAGTTTGTCGACCATGATGGCCTTAGTGCTCTCGTCGATCTTGAAGACAATGTAACGGTGGACCCTCTTCCTCTTCATCTCCATGAAGGATTTGCGGCATTCCTCCCTCACACTCATCCCCTCCGTTGCCTGTACGAAATTTATAGAATTTTTGTATGTGAGATTGAGAACAAATTAAGAAGATCATGTTGTATGTTGAATGTATGGAAGCTTACCATCTTGAAAGCCATAGCCATGGTTTCTCTCTCTCTCTCTCTCTCTCTCTCTCGCTTCTTTTTTCTCTTGGAAGGTGGATTGGAAAGGGAAGGATATAAGAAGATGGGGTTCCGATTATGCCCTTGATCATCGGCCAAATTACATAGATTGTACGGAGTGGGAATAATTACTGATAGTAGTAGTTTTTCAATGGTAACAAAATTCTAGGCGGAGGTGAGGAGTTTATTGTAATATTTTACATTTTTAAGTGATTATTGTAAAAAAAAAGTTATAGGCTAGGGTGGAAGGGGAATTTCCTTTTTATTTAATTTGATTTCAAAAATGTTTTATTTATGTTTTCTAAGTGAAGAATTTAATAGATTCATAATTTATTTAAATTTATATGGAAATCAATGTTTCTTTTTAATCTCTAGAAACTTCTAAATCTCTTTCATCTAATAATTTTAATTTTATATATCTAGTAAGTTATAATAAAATATTAATTTTAGAATGACAGCTTATTTATTTGTTGAAAATTATACTCAATATTTCAGATTTAACTCCTGATAACATCAAGAAATCCCTATCCCTGTGGATGAGGGAAAAAAATATCAAATGAATATATATGTATTTATATGTGTGTGCGCGCACGCATCTGCATACTTTTATCAAAATTTAGGTTGTTTCTATTCAAACTGAATATTTATTTTTCAAATAAGAAGGTTGCATGACAAAATAACTTTTTCGATAACGAGATCATAAGCTGTATTTGAGAAATCAAGTCGATGGGAGTTCCAGAATCAAAAGCGGTCGGCGGCAACAATTGGCGATGATCGGAGACGTTTGTGATGACAGACTTCAAACTTCTGGGTTCTCCTTTAACTCCCTCTCAATTTTTTCCTAAGTTATTTTCAAGTTTTCTCTCTCTTTCATGGTAATAAGAATGGAGTCCTATTTATAATATTTTGAGAGATATTTTAGTAATTATAATCAAAATTTTAAAATACATGAGCGAACATATTGATTCATTTTGATAGTAACTTTTTTTGATGATTTGATCATCATTTAGTGGCGAGATTAGATCTTTGTCGTTTATTTATGCAGCGTCAAATTTGTAAGTCGTTTATAATTTATGTCTCAAAATTTTCATATATTTTCTTTGAGCTTGCCTAATTGAGTCGTTCAATTTGATTGCTGATATGTACTGCTTTAAGATTTGATTTGATAAATTTAAGCATGATATATCAAAGAAAATTCTAAGCATATGGACAAGCACCTGGTAAGTTGCCAGGAACAACTATGAGCTGCTGGATCGCTTCAAGATAAGCTTTAATATTAAGGATAATTTTTATTTGTTGATATCTTAAGTCATAAATTTTAAATTTAAATTCAAAATTAAAGATTTTAATTTTGATTTCAAGTCGGCAAAATTTATAATAGTAAAATGTATTAATTATATAAATTATTTTTGCAATTATTAATCAAGATTATCATTATATCTTTTTCTAAAAAAAATTATTTACAAAAATATATTATCAAATATATCACTATGTATATTATTTATGTTTTATATAAGGGGCATTTATATATATAATGCACAATTCTTATATATTTATATGTCTAACACCCAAACATAAATATTTACATACATAACACCTAAATCTTTATTATTACAACAAAAATAATATTTTTTTTAAAAAAATTTTTGAAATAAAATTCACCTTTTGAAGTATAGAAAAGATGTTATATTTGTAAATATCAAACTTTAAATATTAGATATGTAAATACATAAAAATTATGTTTATATAATTATGAAAAAATGACTATATGCATGTTAAATCATGTAAAGAAATAGATGTGCAATAATTTTAATAAGAGGCATTTACATACATACCACATAATTCTTATATATTTACATATTTATCATCTAAACTTTAATATTTATACTTTTAATACTAAAATTTTTAATGACAACAAAAATATTGCTATTATTATCTTTTTTTTAATTGAAAACATATGTTTATGCATAAGTTATTAGATATATAAATATCAAATTTTAAGTGTTAAATATATAAATATATAAATATATAAAAAAAAACTATGTACAGTGTAAATAAATCTTCCTTTTAATAAATGTGCGTATATTTATAAAGAGAGACAAATGATCTTCAACTTGGGCTTTAGATAAACCTCCACCTCTAAAGCAAAGGAAGCTGTCCCTACGCTGTCTCCATTCTCCTCACAAGGACGAATAAAAAAGCCAAAAACAATGCATTATGGCCATCAAAATCATAGCATAGTATGTCCTCTCAATATATATATATATATATAGAGAGAGAGAGAGAGAGAGAGAGAGAGAGAGAAGAAATAATCTTTAATGCAAAAGATAACATAATTTAGCCTACGACCCAACAAGAACAGGCCGGTCAAGCTGAGTCACGAAACCCATTTAAGGCCCGACCCAATATATTTTCAAATATATATTCTCATTTGTTTGCTTATAGTTAATTGGGGATAAATTAGCTAATTCCAATGCCTCATCGACTTTCTTATACATCTTAAGTATGGGCCAGTTATTATAAACTTTTTTTTAATTTTTCCCTTAATCTTATACTCTTAAAAGTTAACATTTAAGTAGAGTTCGTTTTACCCATGTCTATGAATCTTTCTGCTGTACCATTTTTGTTTGAAAAAGCGTATAAGGAGCTGCTCTCTGCACATTAAGACTATATTGCATCAATCAGATGCATTACATTCAATTAAATCATTACTTATTGATTACATTAATTGAGAGATAATCTCTTTACTACTTTTCTTTTTCTTCGGAAAATGATTTACATTATAAAATATTACAATAATTTTGAACTTGCGTATAGATAAACCTCCGATCGTTGGACCTATTACAGTTATAAATATTGATTTTTATTTAAAGCTTGAGCTTAATCTTATTTATCTTGTATGTAAATAATAATTATGTTAAATTAATCTCAGAAAAATCATCACCAAGAATAATACGAACTCAATATATATATATATATATATATATATATATACAAATTTTATATGAAAGTAAAAAAAGAAAAGTATCAAATATCCATTTTATCAGTATTCCCTTACAAATTAATAAACACAAATAAAAGGGTATTATCTAACGCACAAAACCTCCAACCATGTAGTTGGAAAAAGAAAATAAATATACCCAAAAAAAAATCATTTTTTTATAAAGGCATCTCAATCGATGTTTCATAATGACATGAACCAAATAAGATCAATTATTAAAATAAGTGAACTGTTGGATCTGGGAAAGAATCAGCCAAAATTTTAAGTTGCAGAATCTATCATCTCAATCAGCAAATCAAAGCATCTTTACTAGGAAAAATTATTACTCTAGAGTTAGGGGCATCCCAATTATTGTGTAATTAATTGTCTACTTGCTCTTATATATATATACACAACGTACACACAATTAATGTGTACCAATATGTTATCGACATGCACACAACTAATATATAATAATCCAGATCCATCCAAACTCTGCACATTAAAAAAAAACACAATTTTTATGCATTTACATATCTAACACCTAAAATTAAATATTTATCTATATAACACTTTCTTATGTTTTAAAATATACATTTCACTTAAAAAAATGAGTGATGATAATATTTTTGATGTGATATTAAAGATTAGAGTGTTATAAATATAAAAATTGATGTTTAAATATTAGATATGTAAATATATAAGAATTGTGTGGTATGTATGTAAATTTTTCTTAAAAAAAGATAAATAAATGTGATAATACTAATTCATCCTCACAGAAGAAAATTAATCAAAATTACATTTTACAAATTCTCTACTTAATACGAGAAGAAGGAACAAACAAACAAACATATGATACAATGGCTGGGTACAGGTCAGGTTAAAAGACTTAATTTATGGTTACATTAGCCTTATTAAACCTCAAGAAATAAACATAATAAAATCACACTAAGAATGGAGTTCTGGTGTCTACAGCTGACCTGTGGTTCCTGGAGAGAGGAAGCAGAACAAAGACCTCGTGAATGTCCTGCTTAGAAACTTCAGCTTTGTCCCTATCAATGGCGTAACAAATGTAGATGGTGTCGATGACATTTTCCAGCACGTGGACGAAGTAACTGAGCGCGAACATGAGGAGAAGCCATGCGAGCACGGCGATGTAGTACGTCTCCGTGCCGAGATCGTCGACGGCCTTCAGGATTGCGCAAGCCTGCGACAAGAACACAGCAGAAAGTGTTAGAATCAGCTGCAGATATGGTCAGGAAGGTTTGCTGGAAATGGAGAGGTTTATGTATTAGAGCAGCTTGCATTGAAATTTTGATGCAGACTTCGTTACTATGTAATTTGTTTATAGACATAGGACTGAAAAATAAGAAAAAAAAATTTTAAATCAAACTTACATTTATTTTAAATTAAATCTAATCATATTGAAACATGATATTATTTAAAAGAAGATAATTCAACCAAATATAAAAAAAAAAATGAAATTTAGAAGAAATACAGCTAAAATGTATCTTGGTCTAAAAAGCATAGAACATTAGTCCAATTTAGCTCCTTCTCATCCTAATTTGACTACTTTGATTATGAATTTAGCTTAAATTAGATGAATTTGCTTTAGTTATGGATGTTCTTACGAGGCATTTACAGGAAGATGTACCTTGATGTATGTTTTTGCTAATGACATTCTTCTTGTTGATAAAACTAGAGGGAGTCCAAGAGAAACTTGAATTATGGAGGTCAACCTTAGAGTCTAAAGGATTTCGTTTAAGTAGATCTAAAATTGAATATATAGAGTGTAATTTTAGTTGTATAAGTTCTAGTGATAGTGTTGTGACATTGGGTGAACAAGTCATTAAAAAGAGTGAGCGATACAAATATCTAGGCTATCTAGGCTCTATTGCTCAAAATGATAATGAAATAGATGGAGATGTTATTAGAATTCAAGTTGGATGGTTGAAGTGGAGGAATGCATCTGGCCTGTTGTGTTATAGAAAATACCGCTTAAACTTAAGGGAAAATTTTATAAGATGGTGGTAAGACCTACAATGATTTATGGTGCAGAATGCTAGCCAATAAAAGAGAAGCATAAGACTAAGTTAAGTGTTGCAGAGATGAGGATGCTCAAGTGGATGAGTGACTTTACTCTTAGAGATAAAATGCAAAATAAGTATGTTCAGGAAAAAGTTGGAGTAGCTCCACTGGCAGACAAGATTAGAGAGAGTCGTCTTAGATGGTTTAGCCACATAAAGCGTCGGTCGTCCGATGACCCGGTTAGGAAAGTAGATGTATTAGATTTGCCTTATGTTCATAAAGGTAGAGGTAGGCCTAAAAAGACTTGGTTAAGATGTATAAAAAATGACCATAGTATAATTAAATTAAATGAGAATTTGACACATAATATGACATAATAGAGACGAAAGATTCATGTAGCCGACCCCACTTAGTAGAATTAAGGCTTGTTGTTATTGTTGTTGTTGAACTGCATTGTTGAAATTGTCAATTATTCTACAATCTAATAATAACCATTCTTCTTCCAATGTTATACTCTTTTTTTTTTCATTTTGATATTTTCTTTGATCAATAATACATGCTTGGGTTAGTGATAACAATGCATTTTAACTTCGCCATTAAATTTCCTAGATTATTTCAACAAAAATAATAAATAAATAAATAAAAGATAAGTTTATCAAACATGCATTCCATAAGTAAAATAGCAAAAATGAAAGTGATTGAATTACAAAACAATCAAAGACAAATAAGAGGCTTTTGATTTTGAAATAGACAACTAATATGTGCATTAATAACTAATTTGTTCATGTTAACCCTTTGTTATGATGTTTATTTTTTGTTTCATTAGCAAAAGAACAAACTTTTTCATCATATGAATTTCATTCAATGCAATTCATCCTTACTATATATTATAATAATGATAAAAGCGCTTTATTCAATACATTTATGTGTCATATATTTTTAACAATAGATATGTTCTATGTCCATATTGTATCGTGTTTGTGTTTGTATCATGTGTCCATTCCATACCAATGTATCATATCTCATCTCCCTCCCTCATCCTTACTTGATACTAACAACTCCTCACATCAATCATTGAAAATCATTATCCAATCATCATATCTAACATGTCACTAATCTTGTCATAAAAAATTAATATTTAAAACACATTCAACTCTTGTCCTTCTAAGGTGTGAGTACAACGCACACTGCACAAGGATTCATGCTTTCACCACTAAAAATTTTCCTCACTAATTTATACACTAGCCTTGTAGTTCAACATGTTTAATGGGATTCAACCAAAAATGATAAATTTGATAACAATGATCTAAGGATCAAATCAATAATATATTGAATATCTCTAAGTGGTAATAACTCGTCAAGTAGTTCATTAGGACATAATTCTTAAATTTAATAATAACTAAAATTCTCAAACATTAATATGCTCCCAATCACATCTGCATACTCAATTTTCTTTTACAAAAGCATGTCACCTTAAAATATGTAGAGGTTTCTTTAATTCATTCGGTACACTAGATTTGATTGACCATAAAGGAATTTAGGCATGGTAAGTCTCAAAATGATCCCCATAATACTAAAGGCATTAATATTGGACCTCCAAAAATGAGTCACATTTAAACACTATAACCAAGATAAACTAAGAATGACATATGCACCATAACATATCATTGATAGATGTGACAAGTTGAATGGGGAACAAGCATTGTTATAATACAAAATTTATAGTTTTACTTACCGAATGCACTTTTTGTGGTTGTGGGTTCGATTAAGCTTTTAAATGCACACGTTCAAGAGCAAACGTGGCAACAACATTCATGTAACTCCCACTTGATATTTAGCTTAAAGTATTTTTCGTCATATTTAAAGTACACTTAAAGATTGACATCCTTGCCTACTTGGCACGATTTTAGGTGTAGCAATAATGCATTGCATGACATTCAAAGGGTTCTCAATCAAAGCATTATTTTTGCTTTGAATTCATGTGCACCTTCTTCCTCTTCAACATTAATATGCAAATTTCTATCATGACACTTACTCCCGAAGTGACCCATTTGATGACATCTAAAACAAGCCTTTGTAAAAATTTTGAATCTTAATATAGTAGCTATCAATTTTCCTTTTAACACTATCGACGCCACTATTATTACCATTACACATGGCATCTTGGGTTTGATTATAAGTGGCAAAAGGAATTCCTCGCCTACGAAGAAATTCTTTTAGGTAAAATTTTTTTTGCAATTGATTGGAATCTAAAGCTAATTAAGAAGCCACCTCAATCAACTTAATATTATGGTATCATTATTCTTTCAAGTCTTAAACCAATCCTAAACCAAGAAAGGGTTATTTTTGAATCCTCCCAAATTTCAGAACACAATGACAATTCTTCAAACTTATTCATGTACTCGATTATCACCTAGGTTATTTTAGCAAGTTATGCTCATTGAGCTATCAATCTCAATAACTGATTTGTTTATTAACATGCTTGGAAAATAAGTTTTGAAGTTAAAGGTTGGAGGAATTTCTGATAATTCCATAAAAGTCAAAAATATATACAAACTAGAATCATTGTCGATCCTCAATCATCTCCTAGAAACTAGGAACAAGCTTTATATATCTAACTAAATCAAATCAGAGAAAAAAATAAAAGAATAAATACATAAGATACAAGTCAATAATGGCCTAGCCAATTAATTTGTTATTTCCACACTCCCTCTCAAACTAGGTGATAAATGTTCACCAAGTCAAGTTTATTACTTAGTTTTGTAAAGTTGGGACAAAATAGGGCTTTCGTGACTGACGAAATAGGGCTTTCGTGACTATGTCAGCTGCTTGTAGATGTGATGGCAAATGGTCGAGGACAATCTCTTTTTGTTTTTATCATTTCACAAATGAAGTGACGATCAACTCTACATGTTTATCCCTATCATGGTGTATCAAGTTTCTTGCAATTGCAATAGCTAATTGGTTGTCACACATCATTTTTATCAAACCGATAACACCACATTTTAGCTCATCGAGTAATCATTGCAACCAAATTCCTTCACAAATCCCTTGTGCTAATTTTCGAAACTCAACTTATGCATTGCTCCTTGTGATTACTTGTTGTTCCTTGCTTCTTTATATTTACTAGGTTCACATAAACAAAGAAGTAACATCTATAAGTGAAACTTCTATCAACAAGACAGTCGACCCAAGTTACCGTGAATTCTTCTTCAAGTGCCTAAATATCCAATTGCAACCTTGTGTTTTATAGAAGGATTGCTTAGGAATTAACTTACATTGTTAGTGCACAGCTGATGTCTGAACATATGTGGGTGAGATAAATGAGCTTTCCTAGTAAACGTTGGAATCTGCCTCTAATCATTTCTTCTTCAGTCCGGGGAACCAACTTTGTGTTTGAATCGACGGGAATCTCAACTAGCCCACACTCGCTCATACAAGCCTCTTGTAACAATTCTAAAATGTACTTGTGACATTCAAATTCCTCTTTGGATCTGCCACTTCCAATCTTAGAGAGTATCTTAGGTGTCAAAAATCTTTGATTTCAAACTCTACGGTCAATAAACCTTTAAAGCGCCTTATCTTTTTTTCAATATTTTCGATGAGAACAATATCAACAACACACTATCAAAACTATAATTTTCCCATCAACAAAATGCTTGAAAAATAGTGTGTGATTAGCTAGAGATTGTGAATATCCATTTTGCTTAAGAACCATCATGAATCGCTCAAACCATGCCCCAAGTGATTGTTTAAATCTGGACAATGATTTTCTAAGTTTGTGCATATTCTCTTTTTTCCTCCTTGGTTTCAAAACCCTCTGGCATGTCCATGTAGACCTCTTCTACAAGATCTCCACTTAGAAAGGCATTTTACAAATCGTGTTGAAATAAGGACAACCAATCTTGATTCACTACAAGAGAAAGTAATACATATATTGTGTTTAATTGGCTACCGGGGCATATGTCTCCTAGTAGTCAACGTCATAGGATTGGGTGAATCCTCGAGCCATTCACACTCCCGGAGATGCATTTTTCTTGTTTACAACTTGTAGTCTTCTTACATAGTGGCAATGATGTTGACCCATGTGTCATTATTTTCAAGTGCCTAGTACTCTTCAAAAGTTGATGCCTGCTAGTTAAGAATTTCTAGTGTCTCATGGGCCGATTTTGGAATGACAATTTGGCAAATGACCAAAGTTTTGATGACAAATTTGCATAAAATATATGCTTATGCAATGAGTGCTAAGTGCAAGAATGGATCCCCATCCTTGTAGCAATCGATAGGTCTAGGTCCTACTCATTTCCTGTCAAAGATTCAACAGCTAAATGGAGAGACTTATCAACTTCATGTTGCGTGTCTCTAAGAACAATTGAACCCGAGGTCGACTCTGGAAATTGCTATCTAGATACAAGTCTCAAAATTTTCCTCCTTGAGTAAACTTTGATTTCCTCATCTAGGAGACAAATGTTTAGGATAAATTAGAGGTGCTAAGCTAGGCTGGAATAAGATTTATGGGGAATAAGATGAGCTAGAAGACTCGAACATAGGACTCAACGCAAGGTCAAATTGGACAGGTTGGTTCGGATCATATGTGATGTTGAGGATGATTTTGTACTGAACTGAACAAAGAAGTAGAATTAGATTAAAAAAACTATTGAGCAGTCCCAATTTTGCAATTCTTTGTGACTCTCATGACTCTCATTGTCCCCTTGAAGTGCAATAGTGGGAAAGAAAGGCCTGTTTTCAAAGAATATAACATCCAGGATATGATAGATCTTGTGACTATAAGAGACATTTGTACCCTTTTTGTGTAGTTGAGTACTCAAGAAAAACACATTTGAGTGCAAGAGCATCAAGTTTTCCCCGATAATAAGAGTGAACATGAATGAATGTCGTGCACCTGAATATCTTTGGAGAAATATGATTGAGAAGTCGTGTAGGGCAAAGCTTTTCAAAAAATTTAATGGGAGATTTGAACTTCAGGATTTTAGACAGCATACTGTTGATTAGATAAGTTGTAGCAAGAATCACTTCATCGCAAAATCATTTAGGAACATTGGTTTGAAAAAGTAATGAACAGGCAACTTCAAGAATATGTCAATTCTTGTGTTCCACCATGTTTTGTTGGGGTGTGTTGACACAAGAACTTTGATGGATAGTTCCTAAAGATTAAAAATAGGAGCTAAGTATTAAAGAAATCTCTTGAATTGTTAATTTCAAGAATTTGAATGGTTATCTTGAATTGGTTCTAAATCATACTCTGAAAGGATTGTAAAATTTTGGTGGTTTCAAAATTTTCTTTCATGATAACTGCCCAAGATAAATGGGTGTGATCATCCACTAAGAGTAGAAGCCAATGTGCACCTAACATACTAGGTATGCAAGTGGTCCTCAAATGTCATCATGAACAAGATGTAACGCATGATTAGGAGAGTATTGTCGAGGAATATGTGTTGTGAGTTTGATTTGCAAATTAGCAAACAAACAACAACAACAAGCTTTTATCCCACTACATTGAATTTCATGAATCGTCTCCATTGTGTCATATTATGTGTCAAATTCACATTTAATTCCGATACTTAAGTCATTTTTTATACATCTTATCCAAGTCTATTTGGTCTACCTTTTCTTAACTAAAAATCAAATGCATCTACTCTCGACGGGATCATCGATGGTAGGCGTTATGTGGCCAAAAAGCGATTCTCTCTAATCTTATCTATTGAGCTACTCAACTTTTTCCCGAACATACTCATTTAGCATTTTATCTCTAAGAGTAAAGCCACTCATCCACCATCATCTCATAACTTAACTTAGTCTTATGCTTCTCTTTTATTGGCCAACATTACGCACCATAAGTCATTCTGATCTTACCACCATCTTATAAAATTTTCCTTTTAAGTAGAACTTTTCTATCACACAATGGGATGCATTCCTCCACTTCACCATCCAACTTAAATTCTACTAATAACATCTCCATCTATTTCACCATCATTTTGAACAATAGAACCTAAATATCACAGATAAACTCTTATTAATGACTTGTTCCTTTCAAAATGTACCACTAGAACTTCTACAACTAAAATTACACTCCATATATTAGGTTTAGATCTACTTAAGCGAAAACCTTTAGACTCTAATGTTGACCTCCATAATTCAAGTTTCTCTTGGACTCCCTCTAGTCTTATCAACAAGAAGAATGCATGCCAAAAAAGCACCAAGGTACATCTTCCTGTAAATGCCTAAGAACATCCATAACTAAAGCAAAAAAGATAAGGGCTTAAAGTTGATCCTTGATGTAATCCAAGAAATAGGAAAATATTTTGTCAATCCTCCTTGTATTTGGACACAAGTAATAGCTCTCCTTATTCTTATAATATAACCAATATTAACTATTCTAGAACTCTAAGAACATCTCTTGAAACTTTATCATAAGCTTTCTCTAAATCAATAAATATCATATGTAGATCCTCCTTACTTTTCTATACTTCTCCATCAAACCTCTTAAGAAATGTATAGCATCCAGTAGATCTAAGCGGCATGAAACCAAAGCGATTGTGAGAAACTTTTGTATCACATCGTCTGCTCACATTACTCTCTCATAATTTTAATGTATGACACATTAACTTAATTCCTTTATAGTTTGCACACTCTTGTGCATATTCTTAAATATAGAACCAACAAACTCATCTAGCATCTTTTCGTCTTTAAAATAACATTAAAAGATTTGTAAGCCAAAATTCCTAGATCTCTCTAAACATTTTCACTTCTATTGGAATATCATCGTCCTCTTCTTTTTATTTTATTTTCTTTAAAGTTCTCTAACTGACTTACTAATCACGATAAAAATAAAATTCTCTATTTTTGTTTTGGGTATTAAAGTTCTTAAAATCAATTATCTTTCGGATCCTTCATTGAAAAGTTTATCAAAATACCTCATCCACCTATTTTCAATATCTTTTTTTTAAAAAAAGCACTTTATTATTATACACCTCACTACCCAGGTCTTTCTCTTATCTATCTTTTCTGTTGGTAACTCTCATCTTTTCTTGGTATCTGTCTATATATCATCATAAAAATTAAATTTTTTTGTCGTATATTGATTTCTTAGAATCTCTAGCACTTTATATCTTTCTTCTCAAAATTTTTTTTACAGTTTTAAACCAATCTTATTTATTTCTCTTTTTTTATTTTTCTCATTTCACTATGATTATTTTATTAAAGAAGCTTTTCCTTTTAATTCTTGAAGATTTTTATTTTCTTTAATCTCACATAACTTTCATGCGTTAATAACACAGACATCCAAATATTAATCTTGCTCTTAAAATATTTTATTTGTGTTTTAATCAATAATAATTTGATTTATTTCTTTCTGATCTTTCTTAAAATCTAAAACTATAGATCAGGATCTTAAACTTTCACGAAATACAATCTTTTCTGATCTAAGCGATCTATTTTTCTTATCGGAAAATAATCGATCTGTTTCTTAAATCCATTTTATAAGTAATATGTTTCATCTCTTCTTAAATAAAGTATTAAATTCTGAAAATCGTAATAAAGGAAATAAAATCTAATATAGTCTACATTCTTCATTAATCCATAAACCATGCGTGAATCTTTTAAAATCTTACCACTCGTATTTAAATCTCCTCCGATAAATACTTTTTTATTCAGAGGTATCTTTTGTATTAATCAATTCATTTCAAAATTTTCTTTTGAGCTACATCCAAACTACTTGAGGAGCGTAAACACTTATAACATTGATAATCTTGGTATCGATAAAATATAATTCTATCTCATATCATTAATATTTATAACATTATCTTTCAAACTTTTTATCTATCATTTCTGGCTTTCTACCTACGAAAGTTTAAAACCTAAACTAAGAATCCTGGCCTTCTCCCCAACCCATTTAATTCTTGAACACATAAAATATTTATCTTTATATGAACCATAATATCTATTAATTCCATTAATTTACCGTAAGTACCTATTCCAAGATCTAACCTAATTTTAGTTTCATGGACTAACGATCCGCATAATGTGGGAACCCTTGCTTATTTAATCGTGACGCGGCACTCTGTATTCACCAAGCCATCTGTTGCCTTCAGGGGCGCTTCCATTAAAGATTTATTCATTATGACTATTTCGACAAATTTTCGTTGGTACCTACCATCCTCCACTTTTCACATCCGGACTTGGGACCGGCAAATTAGCAAACATCACAATAAAATAACTTGGGATCTTTATTAGTATATTATGATGTATACAATCGTTTCATGTACAAAAAATTCGAATGATCAAGAAGGAAGTGCCATAACATAACTGCACTTTAATTATTTGAATGACAAACATAACTAAGACAAATAGAGTAACACAAGAACTAACATGACTTTTATTGGATGAAAATCAAACTGAGGGCTTGTTCACATCGAGGAGATAAAGACCCGCACATAGTCTAGCACTATCAATCGTCTTCCTTGAGCTCAAGTCCCGGGAAAAACAATAATTAGTAAAGAATTTAGTCTCACAATTCACATTGTTCTTCAGCTTACTAATTGAAATCAAATTGCAATCTAGGTCCGATACAAACAAAATAGATGACAAAGTGAGATGATTTGAAAGGCAAATGTGTCCAACCCCAGCCACTTTAGTATGGGTTCCATTGGCTATCTGTATCATCTGACAAGTGGTAGAAGAGAAATAACTACAGAGAAAAAGAGCGATCACCTGTCATGTCGTTTAAAGCACAAAAATCAATCATTCACAATGAGGAGTCAGTTACATGAAAAGAATGAGTAGTGGAGGAAAACTAGTCAAAGGCATTTAGAGAGAATGTAGCATTACAAATTAGCTATTGAAGAATATCGAGTTGATTCTTAGTGAATAGTGCGACAATGTGATTACAGGGCTGCTCATATTTGACGGCATTAGCATGATAATCATGCTCACAATGAGGTTTCCAATCTATTGGTTTGCCATGTAATGTCCAACAAGATTCTTTAACATGACCAAATTTTTGCAACTTTCACACCAAAGACAGCCTTTATGGGATAAAGCATCGTTTGAAGAAGGTTGTTCGCAAGAGGCAATAGCAATCGGGTCCATGAAAGAAGAGAGATCCCTTGCCACGGCTAGGGTTGGACCATTTGGTGCATTGGCATTTTTAGAGATACATAACATAAGACGATGGTAACTCACTTTTGAAAGCTTCATGCAATCCTGGCAGCAATTTGGTGCCGAGTATTCAACCCATACTTCATCTAATGATTTGTTCATCCCCATCAAAAACTTAAAGACACATTTAGTTTCCACCATGCGTTCAAAAGAAGTTTGATCCTCAGCGCACTTCCAACTGTAGGACTTGAAGAAATCGAGTTGCTGCCAACAAGTCAGAGTGGTGGAATACAAGGTGACAATTCTCAACTTACACAAATCATGAATCAAGCTTTCAACAAGGAAAAGCATGGCTGTGTTATCACTGCTAGAAAAGGCGTCACGAGCTGCATCCCATGTCTTTCGTGGAAATGTAGAGCAAGCAATTTTCGTCAACTTCAATCGTCGTTGAATTGATCAGCCTGGACATGACCAAACCATTTTATGTGCGCTAGGAACAAAATTAAGGCTGGACGGATCAGCTTGAGGTGCAGCACCTCTGAAGTATTAGTCATGACTTAGGCCGCTGATGAACATCTACATGGACTTAACCGTTGAAGGTATTTGTGACAGTTAACTTGTCACACATGACGGAGGCGATAGAGGCAACCAGCCAGGATCTGGGAGGCAGGGGACTGGATGGGACTCAACAATTAAGAATTATGTGCATATGAATTAGAGGATGTTAGCTCTGAATCAGCCATAAAGGTTGCTCAAGAAGTGGTCCAAGAAGGGTAAGGGACGGGCTAAGAAAGTGCCAAACGAGGGTGGCAGCAACTAGGGTTTTAGGTGACAACCTAAATTCTCTAATACTATGAAGCTAAAGGTCCAAGGAATTTTCTAATAATTCGTTATTCTAGAAAAGTCAAAAACATATATAAACCAAAATCATTGTCAATTCTTAATCATCTCCTACAAATTAGGAACAAACTTTTTATATCTAACTAAATCAAAAGACATAAAATACACATCAATAAAGGCCTAGCCAACTAGTTTGCTATTTCCACAAATTTAAATTTTCCAAGCCTTGTCATTTGTCAAGCAGAAAAAATTATTCGATTGGAAAAGGCTTTAGGATCTATTCGCCTCACAAAAACAGACACATCAACTTTAACGTTCATATTTATTTTCTCATCAATAACATCATAAGGTTATCACATATTCATTGATGTATTCACTATGACATATATCTTAATTATTTTTTCATGGTGACCCTCTCATATATAGTGTTATGAAGATTTCACCATTAAAGCTAAACCGTAATTTAATCCTTGTGGCCATAAATAGTGTCCAATGTATCAAAGAACTCGTTAATTTGATTTATTGATATGTTTAGTTTGTCATGTTTTGCTAGTAACTATCTTAGTATGTTTGCAAGATAATTAAAATATCTTTTATGGCAGTTCATTTAACTGACCATAATAATTCGTCTCACTTTTCAGTGACAATAACACCAAACCTAGCACTAATACTATTTTTTTAAAAGATAGAAATGTTTCTCATATTATTCACTAGGTGGGCCCAAGGCCAAAACAAATATAAATTGGGGACAAAATCAGTTATAGATACAATATGGGCACAAATTATATATATAAGCTGAGCACAATAGCTATGGCAGATATCAAATCTACGTGGTTCTGATGAAATTTATTATAGTTACATCCCTTAATGCATGAGAAATTCGTTAATGCATGAGACCTTTAAATTATAAACTGAAGACTAAGACACTTGAGCAAATGCTCTTTGGTAGGCAATAATACCAACTTTATGTAGGATAATGAAGGATATAAGACTACTCACTGCAACCTAAAACAAAATGCCCAAAAAAAAACATAAAAATAGAATATGTGGATTACCAACTCTTAACTTCGATAAACAATTTAAACCAGTTTACTCAGAAAATAGCACATATCTGTTTCATTCAACATACCAACTTAAAAATTGCCAAATTTTGTATTTTCATAAGAAAACAGTCAATGAATAAAAAATTTCAACAAAGACCAAGCTCACATTATGAAAAGGAAATGTAGTACATATCACATTTAACAAAATACCATTAGTGCACACAAGCCAATGACTAAACAAATTAAAGTATGAACAAGAGTAGAAAGCAACCAAAGTCTCACACATGCTCAAAGATGCCCTCTAGCTATACAGAAGCAATCAATTCAATTGATTCAAGTGGATGATTGCTATGCAGAGAAAATGAAATCTCTATATAAAAATAACACTTAGAATTTAGAGAATTTGCACTTGGGATTTAGTGAAGTTACCTCAAAGGAAAAAAACTATTCGTTGCAAATGGATATTTAAAAAAGGAATGCACTCCTAAAGTTAAAGACGTCAAATACAAGACTAAATTAATTGCAAAGAGATTCCAAGAGTAGACTTTACAGATGTGTCCTCTCAAATAATTAAGCATAGGTTAATCCAATCTTTATTTGGTGTTGTAGCTAAACATGATCTCGTGCTTGAGCAGTTAGAAAAAAGGACTTCATTTTTTTCATGGAGAGCATGAAGAGAAAAATTCTATGTAGCACCTGACGGCTTTGCGATTACAAGTAAAGATGATTATGTGTATTTGTTGGACAAAGTAAGTCTCTTTATGGTTTAAAACAGTCTCCCAAACATTGGTATAAGAAATTGAACTTATCAAAAAGTTGAAGTCTCAACTCAATAGTGCATTTGAAATAAAAAAATTGAGAGCTGCAAAAAATTCATGGCATGGAAATTTAGAGAGATAGAAAGATAGGTAGATTATTTAGGAACCAAAAAGAGTGCATTGAAAAAGTCTATAGGTTCAATATGTAGAATGTTAAACCCTTTAGTACTCTATTAGCTGCACATTTCAAACTCTCACCAACTTTATGACCACAATTAGATGATGAGATTGAGATTATGTCTTGAGATTCATATGCTAATGTAGTGGGATCACTATGTATTCTATTATAAGCTCATGACCACACTTATCATATGCAGTCAATGCAATTAGTAGGTACATAAATAATCCTAAAAAAGAGCATTGAAAAGAGTTCAATAGATTCTCAAGTATTTGCATGAAACTAAATGTGCTCGTTTGGAGTCAAGACAACAAATGTACATCAGTTACATTGATTAAAATTTTACTGAAGACCTTGACAAGAAATCTCTTATAGGTTATGTGTTTACTCTTGATGGTTGTGCTATTATTTGAAAACTATTAGAGGTGTAAACAAGCTGAACCTTTATTCATATTCAGCACATTCAAAAATTACTCTATTCGTGTTAGGCTCGTGTTCAAAATGGCTCAAAATTTCAGTATTGATGTTTGGCTCAAATTGTTCGAAATGGCTCGAAAAAGCAATAATCCGAAAATATGAAAAAATGAGGATTTGAACCTAGGCCAATTTTTTGCATGACAAGAACTCCAACCACTAAACCATGCTTACAACTATGAAATTATTTTGTGCGTGCCCATATATTTATATATTTATTTATTTTGAACTAAAACAAGTCAAACCGAGCGAATTTATGTTCATTCGTCATTTATAAATCGAGCTTAAAATAGGCTTTACTTAATGAACCGCTAAATACAACCTGTTCACGAACAATGAGCTTTGTTGATAGCCCTGAAGATTACCTTCTAGACGACAGTTGCATTATCTATAATTGAAGTTGAATACATGGTAATTACTAAAGCTTGTAAAGAAGCTATTTGATTGAAAGGTTTATTTGGCAAGCTTAGTGATGACTTAAAGATTATCACAGTAATGTGTAATTGTCAAAATACTATATTTAACACTAAAGGCATTAATTAATATTTATAACTTCATGAAATTATTGCTCATGGTAATATTATTATTATCAAGATAAATACTCATGATAATCATGTCAATATAATGACTAAAGCACTCATAATTACAAAATTTGATAATTGCTTAGACTTGGTAAGTATTTATTGCTAATCCTTGAAATTTTTTGGAAGAGGTGGAGAATGTTTTATCGAAGATTAAAGATTTATTCTACATTTTGAGAATTCTTGTCAATGTGGAGATTGTTAAATTGACTCAAAATTTCTATGGATCTCACTCATCTTAATAGGCAATTAGGAGCACATGAATTGAAAGCCCATACTATTGGATTGCTTATATTATAGACTCTACATTGCAAGCTATATGCTCTTGCTTTATTGGCTCTTTTTTAGTATTTTTTTTAGAAAATGTCTAACATAAATCTATAAATACCTCCTCTCTTTGTACAAAAAATAAAATCCCTTCTTTAATGAGTTCTTACAGGATTTGATATTTTCAACTTGTAACTCCTCTCTTCTTTTGATATAGTGAATTCTCCTTCTCTACTAATGGTTTTTCCCTTTTTAAGTTTTTCACGTAAACTCAATAGCCATTCTTTTTATTTCTTTTGTTATTCATCGCTCTTATTTTATAACAATATTGATCGTGTTGATCAAGTTCATTTACACTTCACATTCACAGAAAAGCACAATTGCTAGCAAAGACCACCATATCATCACATCACTGTAAACTTAGAGCTTGCAAATTCATATAGCACTATTCTTAGAAAAGAACAAATACATGTAAGGTTATAATTAAGCTTAGAAAAAAATATTACTGTAAAAATAACTATTTTATAAAAAAGTGATACTTGATATTGTAGGTGAACTTAAATGAATGCTTTGTAGTCAACATGCATCCATCTTAGCATTGTTATTTCCTCTAGATCTAACCTACTCTAATGTGAAGCACCTATACGAGTTAGAAGATCAGACATGGTAACAAACTAGCAAAGCCCGCTATGCCAAGATTTTGCACACATATCAATCCAGTCTTGTTACACATAACAACATAACATTAATGAATGCCATAACTGAAGCACTGCATGCAAAATAAAAAAAAAAAATCATAAAAAAAACCCTCTAAATATAACAATGATGATAAACATCTAGCCAGAGTAAATATCATGCTATTTACTTTTTTCTACAGTCTTTGATTTCTACTCATTTGGAGTCTTTATCTTTAGCCAAGTAACATAGAAAAATGTTTTCCATTTTATAATGATGCAAGAGATGATGCATTTAACTAAATCTAGATATCTCAATGTGCTTTATTTGTGTGTTAAAGATCTGACTATATTTCCACATTGAATTATTCGTCTCACACACTGCATTAGAATATGCTAAAAAGTTGAGTACAAAATAGATGCATCAAAGCGCACTATTATAGAATTATACTCAAAAATTTTGAGGCATATCTAACCAAAATATAACTATCATAAACTTATTGACCGGATCACTTAAGTACAGGTTCATAGGATGCGACTTACTGCAATTGCATATAGTGTAGATATGACAAAGATTAATCCAATAAGAGTTCGAGTTGAAACGGTCTCGACAAAGGCAGCAGAGAGAAGATTTCTTCTCAGAAGCTCATATGTCATCTTTGCAGCAGAACAGTAGCTTTCACCCGTTATTGCAGCAAAATTTATGGTGAATTTATTGACAAAGTCAAATGCAGCGAGCAAAACATTGGCACAACACTGGAGCAGGGGTTTTACAAAACCTGCAGAAATATCTTCCATTCTTGCACCATCTACAATGGCCCGTACAAATCGAACCGCACCTAGCACAACTCCTGAAAAACAGACTGTGCCGAAGGAGGGGCCAAAAGCATTTCTGCAATAGTCAGAAGTGATCATGAAGAGAGCAGAAAAATGATGTGTGCATTAAATAATAACAACCAGAAATTATTCGCTAATACCGAAATTGATAAATTGAAAATGGGCAAATATTGACTGAATAATAAGGCAACAAGGAAAATATTAACTTAAGAAGATAATGAACAAAAGCTAAAGATGCTAAAGTTCCAATGAGCTTATAGCATATGATATTAATCAAAAATATAACAAACTAGATAGAGATACGTTCCAAAACACCATAACACCTATTTACCTAGTTTAGACTCATGACGATGGTCAAAATTCATGATATTTACTTAGTTGTCTGTAAGAAAATTTTTGGTATATTTTTTTATACACAAATGCAATCTAATGACTATGTTTACTACCTGGTAATAAAAAAAAATTACATATATAACACTTTCTTCTTCTCTGTTTACATATTTAGTACTCAAAACTTCCCATTCACCTATCCACCACTCTAATCTTTAAGAGATCAAAATTACCACATTATTTATCTATTGTTTACTCAGACAATAACCTAACAAACGTAAGTCTCACAACATCTGGTTTTCCAAGTCTTGCAGCATCTTATTTCACAAGTTTCACAACAACATTTGTTTCACTGTTGCATGAGAGTACAAATCATCTAAGACAAGGAAAAATCAATAAAACCAGAAATGCACAAAACTATGAAGCCATAAATTTCATTTTTCTTCCTGCAGAGAGGTGAATGTCATTTGGCCTTACTGGCAAAAAAGAGGTGACAGTGAAATTATTTAAGGTGAGAGGAGGTGGCTGCGATCTGAATCGAGGTCAAAACAGTTAAGTTTGTTGTCAACGAGAGTTTGACTTGTCTTCTCTTCTCCACCAAACTATTGACTCCATAACTCAAGTGATTTCATTATTTGATTTTGATGATAATAAATATATACAACAACAACAACAGCAAGCCTTTATCCCACTAAGTGGGGTCGACTACATGAATCCTTCGTCTCTATTGTGTCCTATTATGTGTCAAATTCTCATTTAATTCAAGTATACTTAGGTCATTTTTTATACATCTTAACCAAGTCTTTTTAGATGATATTGATGATATTAATGTTAATTTCAAGCATTTTTAGAAAAAATTGCTGGATTCATTTTGATCAGTTCGAGAAGGTCAAATTAACTTGGATTTAAATTCACTAGGTTTTTGTCTTAGGAATTGCAAAAAATAATAAAAATTGATGTCATTTCATTTATTTTGATTTTTGAAATATTTTTTATCAAATTTATTATGCATTATTTTTCAAAATTCATGGCATTGTCCTTTTTGGATAATTTGAACATTTACATTGATTTAAGCCCAATTCGTTGCATATAAAATTTAGTTTAGTTCATTTAATATTACATTAATTTATTCACATGCTATATTTAATATTTTATCCATTTATTTAAACATGTGACATGATATATTCTCTTAATTATTCAAATTATCAATTTCTCTCGCCTAATTATTCTTTCTCTATCTCAAATCAAAATTTTTATTTAATCCTCATGTCATATCATGTCTTGACTGAATTTTTCATTATTTTATGTCATGATTAATTTAATTTAATACAATAATAATTTCCTTCTGTTTGAGAATTCTCAAATACAAATTACTTTGAATTTTGAAATAAGCTTTAATTATTTTCAAATTTGTTTAATTCATTTATGGATTGTTTTGGCCTGCCCATTATTTTAACTGATTTAATTAGATTTTATTTGAATTTATTTGAATTTATTCAAAATCAAAATTAAATTAGCTTGAATTAATATATTTTCTCTTTTATAAATCTATTTTTGAAAACATCTTATGGCTAGCACCGATTAATTTTAATTTAAATTTTAATTGTAATTGTAATTGTAATGTAAATTCAAATCCTTTCTTAAATTAATTTCTTGAGCATTGATTTGCATTAAATGGAGTTTGATTTGGAAAGCCTTGGCCGTCTTATAATATATTGGATATTAAACTTATCTTATTTTGAAATTAATTCAAAATTCTTCATTAATTACTCACTTGATTAATCATTGTTTATTCAATTAAATTAATTGCATTTAATCCTTCTTCCCTCCAAATATTTTGGCCGGCCACCTTGAAATTGAATTTGATTTGATTCAAAACTAAATTAATTATTTGAATTTTGAATTTGGATTTAATTCTTTCAATATTATTTTCCTCTTCTTTTCTCTTGCTTTGGCCAACCTATACACATGCCTATTCTCTATTTAATTCCTTGCATTTGCACCTTGCTTATCTTCTTGATGAAACTCTTAGTTGGATGAACCCCTCATGCAAAATTAATTCAGGAGTTTCTTCATGCAAGTAATCAAGGCTTTCTCTCCTCTCTTCCTCTCACCACAAACATTCATTTGATAAGATTTTCACATCTTCTTAAAGCACTCTCTTTAGTTTTGAAGAGAACTTTTCAAGGCTAATATTACATCTTCACACTTCCTTCAAAAGGCTAGAATAAGGTCATTTCAATTTCATTTAAACTGTGTTTAATGGTATAGATTTTTCAAGTTGAATATTAAGACTTTAATTTGATTTCATTTTGATAAGTATCTTTTAATCCTTATTCATTCTTCTTCCAAGTGTTTTTAATCTTACATCTTATCATTGCTCTTCTTTGATCTTAATTCCTTTGGAATCCAAAGGTTACATTTTATGAGTTTTGTCACTTTGATTTTTCAAATATTTCATTTCAAGACTTTTGTGTTTTACATTTTTGCAAGTGCTTTCCAAGTTTGAATTTTACTTAAGTTCATTATATCAATTTTTTTTAAGTTCAAATCATTTCATTTAAAATTTCAAAAAGAACAAGAATAACTTGTGAGCATTATTTTATTTGTCATATTGTTGCATACTTGAGATCGAAAATAATAATATTTTAAATTTTGAGTTAAATTTATTATCTTGTATTTTTTTCTCTTTCTCTTATGCTTTTGAAGTGATTTGGGATTGTACTTGTCTGATATAGGAGAGTATGTGATTTGAGATTGTACTTAGTCTAAAAGAATGTGTGATTTGGGGTTATATTTACTCAATATAGGAGAGTATGTGATTTTGGGTTGCGCTTAACTGGGGTAAAAAAGTATGAGAGATTCTTTATATTCTTAAGATTTTAGTGAATTCCTAGAGTGGGTCGGTCACTAAGCATGGATATAGGTCAATTTTTGTGTGCGGCCGAATCACGTAAAAATTTGTGTGTTCTTATATCCTTATTTTTCTGCATTTACTTTTCTGCATTGTGATCTAGTTTAATATTTAAGTTATGTTTTTACTATCTTTTCTATAAAGATTAAAATTAAATTTTAACTTCAAAATTTTTAAAATACCCGATTCACCCCACCCCCTCTTGGGTACCATAACCTATTAGCACAAACCAGCTCAAGAATGCATGCAGAGAGAGGAGGAAAATGGGATACAGCAAAGAAAGCATAAAGGCTGTGAGCTAGAGGTGTCTACCCAGCTACCACCCTTTTTTGGTTGGGATTGGCGACAATGTTAAATAATCTTATATGCAGATAAAAAGGGCGACAGATTAAAACAGAGTGGTATTTTTTGACACATAAAGAATATATTGGTGGAAGAGTAAATAAAAGATGTTAGGTGTTAAATATGTACATATAGAAGAATTAAGCACTATTTATATAAATACCCCAAATAAAAAATTATATAAAAATAAAATGGTGAATCTAGATCATCTGAATGCGCTCATGAATTATATTGAATTTCCCTTGGTGTATCCACAGGCTATGCACCTAAATTCTAAAGTACTTGACTTCAAAGAAAGCTCTAAAGAATAAATATGTTCTACAAGTTGTTTGCCATGCAACCAAACCAAAAGCAGTAAAAAAAAAATTTGAGTAATAACCTGCACTCAGCTGCTAACAGTGACTACAACATATCAAATGCTATACACAAGAAAAATCATCCTAAAAGTAACTTAAGTAATGATCAATTTTAAAATCATAAACATATTATTATAATATACTTAATTAAGGAAATGGTTGATGACATGAATAAGGCACAGCCCTATATTTGAATAATTCAGAATCAAGATCAAGCAATATTCTTCCTGACAAATTCACTTCCTATGTTCAGATGCTAGGATTGCCATTGAAGAAAATGCAAATGAGACGACAGTCACAATAATGGATGCAAATTCATAGCCAAGCCAAGGAACTGTCTGATACTAATTCTTTCAATTGTGCTGCCGTCCATCCACAAGTAACCAAAATGCTTTGCTAAGTAGTTGGTGAAACTTATGCTAGAAAAACACAGGCAAGTCATTCATGGGTCAATAATGATGTTCTTCACATATATATAGCACTTGCATGCTTCAACCCATAATTATTATCATCATAATATGCAGCCAAAGCAAGCTACACATGAATAGTAAAAGAAGCGCTTCATGAAGGTCAGACTTTTCCTACTCTTTCATTAGCCAATTCAACTTTAGACTTCAACTAACTCTACCCCAATTCGACAACCAAAAAAGGCTCCATCACCTACGCATTGCAAGAGTCACTTAAAAACAAAGTATTGTTGAATTCAAATCTGTCTATAGTGATGTTGAAACCCTACTGACAAGACTTATAAGATCACACAAAATCATGAACAGAGAGAATATTGAAGAAAGAAAAGAAGAAGAATAAGAACATAAAGAAAGAAAACGAAACTCTAAGAATTTTTTATGCAACACCTGATTGAAACGGCGAAGGAGAAGAGGCGGAGACAAAGAACATACAAAAATCAATTTCACTATTTAGAAAGTATCAGAAAGCTTCTTGTTTTCCTATTTGGTCAGGAATATATTCCCACTAACAATATCTAAAAAATAATAAGAAAAATTAATTAAGATAATTAAGTATTGGTTAAGCATACAAGTATCATACGGAGAATTCACAGAACTATGAAAATGCACTGCATCAGATCCCTTCCGCTTCAAAAGAACTCAAACTTAAGTTCTAAAATCATCTCGTGCCCATGCTTGCCTATTTCGAAATAAGTGCCGGCACCACATATGTATTGAAACCATGACAGATCAACTATTTCCAAAAAAGACCATTCACAATTCTGTAGCATACTCTTCCAATGGTGCCAACAACATCCACATCCACCACAATAGCATCTATTCGCTCATCTCCAGTCTTTCTATCTGGACTCTCATACATTGTTTCTGTGAGAATATACTCCAGGAAACTTCTTAGACCTATTGCACCAGCATTCTTCGCCACTACCCTTTTTGCAATGAACCTAAGTGTAGTTTCAACAAAATGCAATTTAACATGGTTCATGCCAAACAGTACTTTATATTGTTTATCAAGGGCATTTTTGGGTTCTGTCAAGACCTGACAAGGTGGTCCTTACTTGGGGCTGACAAGCTAACAAATGTTGGAAACTTTCCAACAATTTCTGGACTAAGACCATATGCAATAAGATCGATGTTTCTAACA
Source organism: Cymbidium sinense (assembly GCA_021442155.1). NCBI lineage: Eukaryota > Viridiplantae > Streptophyta > Magnoliopsida > Asparagales > Orchidaceae > Cymbidium > Cymbidium sinense. Next base: position 137,710,098 of record CM038215.1, on the reverse strand, counting down.
AGGCTGATGTCAAATAGCATTAGATATCTGATTAGTTCTCATATTTGCACGAATTGGTGCCCCAAAACCTGTATAAGAACCTTGTCATCTCTCTGAAATGAACTTTTCTAAATCAATATAAACTCCGCAGCATATAAAAAGAATATATTTTATGTCAATCTGTACATTGTCACCACGAAGATGTTTGCATGCACCATTTCCCAAAATATTTACTATAGATCCTTCAAGTTTTTGTAGCAAACCTTGCTGCACGTCTTCATCAGATACATCTATACTAATATTTTGACTCTCAAACTTCTTAGTAATTTAATCAACTTCATTTATGTAGACAATACTCGCTTTGCAGCTTGTCCTTGAAGTCAACAATCGTAAGCAACCTAAACAACATTGACTCAACATCTTCCACAACATAGCTTGCCTTCAAAGTTGTTGCATTTGCAATGACAAAATTCACAAACATTGCCAAGGTTTTTGCAAATAATGTCTTCCCTAAGCCAGTAGGATCCATCAAAAGCACTTTGCTCTTCCAAACTCCCCATTATCATTATCATTGTCATCCGCTTCTCTATCACAACATCCAGAATTGGCTCCAGACCATTTTGGCAATCCATCAAAGTGTATTCTTTTACAGTGATTGTAAACAGCAACTAATATTACAATTCTATCTCCTTGAATACATCTTTTCCTTGTAATAGCATTTTGTTTTAGATGTCTTTCTTCTAACAAACTCTTTCTCTTTAGAAGTTTTCTCCACACAACCACACTATTAACACGTCTCTTCTTTCATTTTAACATCTGTCTTAACCTCTCTAGATAAAAAGTATGAACATTGGCAAATTCATCATCCTTGACGTACTCTTCAAATTGATTCATCATTTCAAAATTAGGAAATTAGGAAAGTAACTGAGAGTTTTCATCACTAACTCTTTCTTTATTCTTCACACAAGAAGTCTCATTAGTAGACTCTGACTTCTTCATACTCAGATGCACAACTTCGATCTCTGAACTAGCTTCAGACACATTTTTAATCACATCCTCTTTACCATTAAAATTTTGGAAATCCCTCTAGGCATGTACTCTAGTGTCAATAGAAGAAGGTTCAGGTATTGAGTAGGGTTCACACTCCCCTTCTTCCATCTCACTTACTAAACTTAAAGAATTTTTTAACCTTGTGAACATCTTTGGCGTCGATTGTCCAATAGCCCATCGTAGTCCGATAACAAATATTATTCTTGCAGTAATTGCTTCATTTTTGACCAATTCTTAACATCACTCCACCCTCGTAACGACGGGCCTGGGTAAGATGATTCTACCAAGTAGCTACACACCCTTTTAACTTAAGAACAACAAATTTAACTTGTTTTTCTTGTGGAATACCCATGTAATCAAAGAGATCTTCTGATGCTTGTTTCTAAATAATCATCCATAAGAAAATCACCATCAAAATAGCAACAATCAAAACAAGCCTCAATGTGAAGATTACCTTGGTTGCAGCTATGGTTGGCCAAAATGTGAGTGGTGTAAATGAGCAAAGCAGTCCAATGATGAGGGTAAAGCTCATCGACGGATTCAAGAAACTAGGAGTGTAAACAAGCCAAGCTTAAGCGAGCTAGTTGTCTATTCATGTTTTTGCTCGTTTGAAAATTTATCTATTTGAATTCGACTCATGTTCAAAATTGTTCAAAAATCTATTGTTCGTGTTCAGCTCGTATAGTTCATAATGAGCTCGTTCGGCTCGTTCGACTCATTTAGCTCGAATTGCCTCGAATTTCATATAACCAAGACTTGAAGCCACACATTCAAGTGAGGCGAGGTGAGGTGATATTTAACTATGTTAAATATTTTCCACTTACTTCCCATTGTGTGTGGGACTAAAACATGATATTAATGAAAATAATAAATAATAAATTTATTTAAAAAAATATATGTAGGATATTGGATTCAAACTTGTGCCCCTATATAGTAAAGGACACTACCACTCCACCAAAAGAGTTGTGGTGATTTTACCTCATATAAAAATATATATAATATATTATTATATAAATAATATATATAATTTCTTTATTTCAAACTAAAATGAGCCGAACACGATCGAACAAATAGTTGTTTGTGTTCCGCTCATTTATAATTCGATTTTTAAAGGAAATTTTTTTAAACTAAGTATCATTATTATATTAATTAGGTAATTAAGTATTGTTAAAAAAAATTAAGAATAGGTACGCCGATTCTGATTTACATCGAAATACCTGGCCCTAATTTCAAATTCGATCGCCCACTATGGCGATTAAGATTCTATTAGGTCGATCGACCGATCGGTCCTAATATTTCTGGTTTCTTCGCCAGTTGATTTCGCCGAGTCTAATCGCCTGATTTCTCCATCCGTGGTTCTCTCCATCTCGAAACTTCCGGCGTCGGTAGCAACCGCTTACACATTGTCTCATGTGAAATAAACTCCTTTCGCGTTCACACCGCCTAACGACTTCCTTCTCCCATCTAGCGTAGGAAGCCAACATTAGCTTCCGTGACGATTTGGCTCCCATTTTGTTGGGAAGTTTCGGGATTCTACCTTTTTTGCACATCCCGCCATTCAGAAGATACGGTAAATCCCTATTTCTATCAATTTATAAATTAATTGAGTATGTGTGCTGTGATGAGAGTTGTATGATTAGACTTTGTTTGGGATTTGATTTATATGTTGGCTTTCGTGTGTTAAGTACAAGAGTAGTATTATGGTGTTGATTGATATGAATTTCTATGATTATTCATATTTGTTTTGCAAGAATGAATAGAGAATTAGTTTACTGATCCTTTCTACGGCGAATCCAAGATCGATGAAGCAATTCAATCCAAGTTATGTGAGGTCGAAATCATCCACTAAGGTCAAGGCCAAAGCACCTTACCGGAATTGAAGCAAGATTATGAGAACCTGCATTATCGATCCGTGAAAGGCCACACAATCACTCTTGTCGCTATCCCATGGGTGGCGATTTATAGGCTGTAATATCCGACGACGACGCTGGTTACACTAAAAGCCCGCCGACGCGGGCCAGATGTCGTCGGGAGGATGTTAATCGCAGATCCACATCACCGATCCGGCATTACGCCAAGAGATATGTCACGACGATACATGCGATTCCATCGCGACATGCACCTCGGGACACAACGCATTTGATGAGTTGATTCCCGTAATATATGGTCAACATTTATCCGTTTCTTTGCTTTAATATGATGTTGTCATCCAACTTATGAGTTTTGCATGCATGATTGCCATTTCGCTCGTAAGAACCGTATGCCGTGAGCGCCGCAGTAAAGATGAGTATCAAACCATGAAAGCGCTCAGTGAAAGCGGATATTAGTGATGATGATTGTTCACTGGTAAAGCACCGTACTGGGAATCTGACGCATAATCTTCTAAAACCACTCACTCAAATAAAGGAGTCATTTGTTGTCCACAAACGAGTATGTCCTGTCAAACTACGAGAGTGACAACGACAAGCTTGACGCCCATCTGACGAAACTATCCTAACAATATTAAATCCCGTGATAACCTTGTCAAGGTATGTATGCAAGAAGGAGTTCTAATTTGCTATTTGCTGCAAGAAACAATGCTCAATTCCAAACAAGCTACTCAAACCAAAAGAACTACACTAAGCATAAAGGCATAACACGAAATAGTCTACAAGACCATGTAAATCTGATTTCCAAAGAAGAATAGAGTTTTGAGAATATCAAGAGGTAAAAAATCATAGATGCAATGTAGACAATCACAGCTGTAGCTCAAAATTCATACTACTTCATTATACATGATCAAGCACCGAGATAGATCCAAACCTGTAGAGATTATAGGTAGAATAAATTTCAATGTTAAAGCTGCATATGAAGAGGATGCGCGCGTAGCAATAAAAAAAGCTATATTTGAGTTGGAAGAGTCTGCGACTCTAAGTCTTTATATAATCAATCAGATTTTACCCTTACATAAGATGTAATTCGCCCAAGAAGACACGCTTCCAGACTTTTGGGCATGTCCTTCAATCATGGAAGTAGGGCCACCAAGACAGAGCATGATTTAATAAAGATTACAACCACCAAATTTTCAGAATATCAAAGCACTGACGAAAGCGATTCGAAACACAATGGATGAAAATATCGATAACAAGTAGAATATACATGCTAGACAACCGACTACTATAGTCATCGCGTTCTCACAATATTAACAAATGACAAGACGCTCTCCCTTTAGTTATAGGATGTTAGATTTTACCCATAAGATATTAAAACTATCTGATACTGATATTTGCGCTTATTTTTTCAACCCGTTATTGATTTTTACGCTTGTTTTTGACAAGTACGATGACAGAGGAGCACCGCCCGCCAGCTAGACGACGGCGACGTAGCCATGCTAGGGAGGTCACCCCACCGTTGAGCGTATAACCTGCCGAGGTTCATCCCAAGATTGCTCCACGCAAGGCAGATCGAGCCGCCGCCACCCCGACATCGTAAGTAATATTTAATTTATGTTTTTACGTTATATCTGCTTACCTTTTATGTTGGTTATTGACAATTTTTTTTGTGGCAGAGAATCAGACTGCGCCGTCACACTTGCTTATGCCGGCGAGTGGCTATCACTACGACGATTCATCCGCTAAAGAGCGCCTACACCGGCAACTTAACTTCGCTTCATACGATCATCATCCGCCGACCGCTCTGAGAGCCTGCATCAACACCTCCACGCCGGATGATTGAGGACACTCCGTGACGACGACATCCCGATTACGTCACGCCAACTATCATGGTCCAATTGCGGATCGGAAGAGGATGACACTCTACCGACACGAATGATCCGGGATGACACCCACGCCGACGCGATGATATCATGACAGTCCACACATCATTCGTGATGGGGGCACACGCTGCATACGCATGCCGGGTGGTCGGGTGTTTATGCGAGTACACTGGCCTGAAAGTACCGAGAGTTTTTCGCACTGCGGCTTACATTCTATTTCTTATCGGTTTCTTTACTACCGACATATCAGTTCGTGAGGCCCCACCTACAAGATCTACCACTACAGACCCTGGATACATTAAGTACGGCTATGGGTGTAGAATTCTAAATTTCACCAGATATGAGTCAGAGTACCGGCAACAACAACATGGTCGTCAGATTCACCTTCTTCGATATAGTCTTGGGAGCATATTCACGCTGTGAGACCATGTGCATATATATCCCACTGAGCTGACGATCTGTTGAGATATATTTTGTTAAATGTGCTTTCCAAATTTTAGATATACACGTGTTTAAAGCGGTTGTGTACAGATATTAAGAAGTATGTTCGCCGACCAATGCTTAACGCCGCAAAGATACAAAACGAATGGCCATGGCTTACTCGTTGCAGATAACACTTCGCCAGATTCAATGCATTCTAATTTAACATAATTTTAATATGTGATCGGGAGCCATAAGCGAAGATCACCACACGCCTATCGATATACGCTCATCGTGCTCGAGATATGGTTATCACGAAGCCCTCCGATCACCGGAAGAGGGTTGAGTTATATTTACCAGATGGGCCGCCTCGCCTCATTCCTGAGATGTACTCGCTTGTTCCTAGTTCAAAAGGGTCGATAGTAAAATGGATGTCGACGGTTGATTACCACCCCACAAATCGGCAGAGGAGGATTGCCTCGTCGAGGCTTGAGAGAAAGTGATGAATATCGACAAGATATGTTCGTGATCGTGGGTTTCTTCAGATTTATCCGCCTGACAGATCCTCCCACCACTTACTACGCCGAGCAAATGGAGCGTATTTATGTAAGTAATATATAAGTATTCATTCAATTCAATATTTATGTAATTAATTTTCATATTATTTTTCAGATAGGAGACATCTCGGCGACGACATCTTCCACCATACTTCTGGTGATGACCACGAGCTACAAGGCTGATAGCAAGCTAGCAGAAAGACTGGATCGAGTGTATATCGGAACACATATTACGGATCGCTGAGGTGTCGCACATCACGACAGAAAGACCGCTACTTACTTACGCCTTCAGTCCATCTACGTATGTCGATCCGCGCCCTACATATCGCCTACGATGAGTCACCCACCTATCTTCTAATACGTGACGATCCCACCCGTATTGTCGAAGATCTTGATTGAGGGTCACCATCACCGCGTGATCGCCCATCCCGCATGACCAAGACACACCGAGTGGCGATTCCACACACGGAGTAGGAGCGTTATTTTATTTCAGGCGTCTATTTCACGCTTTTTTATCTATTTCATTCATTGATCTTTTATCTATTTCTACTCAACTCTTTCACTGCTTTGTGTTGTATTCAAACATTTTAGCTTACAATTTGTAATAAAATAAATTTATTTTAAAGTTCATTCACTATACAAATAAATTAAGGTGTAAATTAAGTAAGAAAGGTAATAAGTGAATCTATTATAAAACACAATATTAAATATTAACTCAACTTCACAAGCTAAATCAATCAATACTAAACTCAAGTCACTAAAACATAAATCTAAATATAAGATAGTGTTACTAACATTTATGTTTAAATCATAAAATAATTATTAAAGGAATGCAAATCAAAATTGTCAAGATACTTTGCACAATAAGAATTATTTTGACTTAATACCATACTTATATCCCAAGCTTTGTAAATCAAAGATACTTTGCAAATAAAAAAAAGTATTCAGACGCCACGCCGAATCGAGCATATCGTACCGCCCAATTAATCAAATAACTATCTATTCTTAAATTTTTTTTAACAATACTTAATTACCTAATTAATATTTTAATAATACTTAGTTTAAAAAAACTATCACTTTTAAATATTTATTTGTGTTTGGCTCGCTTAACTAACATTCAAACACAACCTACTACGCTTGACAACGAAGCCAGCCACAATGCAGCTGACAAGATCGATGCCCCCCCTTTTGGTATGAATGTCGATTTGGTGGGATGGGATACGCCGTCATCAGGTGTCGGATCTCCCTTCGCAACTTTTGAATAGAAAATCGAGTCCCCAACTCTAGGGTATCTAGCATATGTGCGAGAGTTACATTGGATTTCTGAGGGTAAAGCCAGCTTTGAATGTCGTTTCAAAGTAAGACATCATTACCTTCCATCTTCAACGCTGATGGCTCTGATACCAATTGATGTAGCACCCGACCTAGACGGTGAAGGAGAAGAGGAGGAGATGAAGAATACGGGAAATTCAATTTCACTCTTCGGAAAATATCGAAAACAGCTTGTTGTCCTATTCGGTGGGGAATATATTCCCACTAACAACATCTAAACAAAAATAAGTAATTAATTAAGATAACTAAGTACTGCTTAATGTAATTAAGCAACTAAATAAGCATAAAAGTTGTATTATATAACCACTACAGACAATATAATGAGATGATCAAAAATTCATATTATATGTGGACTTCTCCATAAGCAAGAAACTGGGAAGAGCTATCAACTGGGTAGATGAGATCTCGAGCCTTCAAAAGGGAATGTTTGAAGTCACTGATTTGGGATAGGGACAGGCATTGGTGAGTATCTCCTGTTGACTAGGTGAGTAGCCCCTTAAGTTAAGATGAGGTTCTCTTGGCTAAGGCAAATGGTCGCTTGAGTAGAGGCCAATGACCCTCAAGAATCCATCGCAGTTCCTACACAATCACCTATGCTTTTGACAATCCATAGGCTCGGATGAGTGGTCCCTAGGCTTTGGCGAGTGCTCTCTAGGCTTAGGCAAGTGGTCCTTTGGTCAAGGGCAAGTGCTCCCTAGGGTTAGGGTAGTTGCCTACAAACCCAGAGCGAGTGCTCTGTGCTGGTCCTTATTTCCTAGTAAGCGCATCTTTGTCTTTTAACTCTTTAAAACAACAATGATGGTAAAAATAAGAAAACCGCACATCTACTTCAGTAGTCCCCAGTTAACCCAGTAAAAACTTCAGCATGACTTGTAAAGCAAGAGTAAACAAGAATTACAGTGTCATAATTCGGTCATACCTCAAAGAATTCCTTATGCTGTAACGCGGCTTACTCCCCTCTATGGAGAAGTACCACTGAGCAATTGTTCCACTTGTCACATAAACCTTCGCCTCTACAATAGTCGCAAAGCTCCACAACATTGTAATTATCGCCAGAGCAAAGTAAGCAGGAACCCAACTATCCTGCTTCCACTTGCAGGAATACAAACCATTATCCCCCTCCCTTGGTACAATCCTCCCATTAAAAGTCACAAGCACCAAGAACACAACAATCGGCACAAAGTACACTAGCAAACCCAACATCAGACACGGAAGCACCCCGAGAAGCAGAATGTTGCTGACAAGCGCCGCTGAAGCGATCCGGAGAATATGGACCGTAAGTTTAATGCGGTGCCAGTTGGAAACGATGATCCAAACAACGGTCGCGATGAGGAAGAAGACGAAGACGAGGACTAGGATGCGGTAGGCGAGGGGGAAGGATTCTCGACAAGTGACGCCCAATTGGCAGGCGACGAACCAGTACACATTGAGGTATATCGGGATGAGGATGAAAAAGGGAATGGAGAAATACACAACCTGTTTGGCGAAATGCCGGAGGAGGGATAGAAGAGCAAGGGCGATAGGCAAGGCGAGCAGGAGAGTGATAACGAGAGTCCAAATGAGATCTCGGAGGAAAGGGGAGGAAGATAAGGAGCGGAGTAAGACGGGATGGAAGGACGAGAAAGAAGTAGGAGACGGAGGGATACATGAAGATGAGGTGGGATCGTAGATGAAAGAAGACGCATGGGATCGGTTAGGGTTTCGGCGGACGGATGCGACGATGCCGAATGCGAAGGTGGAGAGAATGAGGACGAGGAACAGGATGAGGAAGGGAAGGTCGCGAAGAGGACGGTGACCGTGGTTGTAGACAATCGGTGGGTACTGCTCGTCTTCTGCAGCAGCGATGGCGACGGCGGAGGATGTGGCGGAGGGTAGAAGGGGGTCGGAGAGGATGAACGGCTTTGTTTCGTCGGCGCTTCCCATCTGATGGGGGGCAATAGGGTGCGAGATCTACAGAGAAGGTGATTGCATGCTGCGCACTTCAGCTAGTATTGCTGCTGCTGCTCATGGAAGCGAGAGCAGCAAGGCGACAAGCAACTGGGTGGGTAGAGAAGCACAGAGCCGCTCGCTGGAGAAATTACTGAGTCCGGAGGAGGAGATGAGGACGGCAAGCCAGATATTAATGGCAGGAATATCAATAATTTTTTAGTCGGATTATCAACGTCGCGTATTACAACGGGTTAACTCCGGATCCGTTATGTGGCTCATGTTGGATAAGATTTTTTATTTCAGTGCTAGCTAATTCTTATAATTATTATTTAAGATATTTATAAATCAATTATCTAAAATATATATATTTACAATTTGACCATTTTCATCATTTTTTTTTTTTGAAGTATGAGATCGATATATTTGCGCATGCCAAGATGAAATCATTATGAATTTTATGAAAATGAAAAATATGAGTTGAACTTTTGTTATGAATTTCAATATTTGAATATCAATTTAAAATTTTGATGTTAAAAGATGATTAATTTGTAAATATGTAATAATAGAGTGATAATTTATGTAAAAGCTCTTATTATTTTTAGCTTCAATCATTTAGAATTATTTTATTTTATAAATTAATAATTATAAAACTTGAGAGCTACATCCTAGTTTATACAAGGAAATGAGATTTCATAATTATCATAATAAAGAGAGAGAGAGTAGAAAGCATGGGATGTATTACTTAGAAAATTTTTAAAAGTGAAAATTCAAAATTCATTCTGTAAAATAAATTCACAAATTTAATTTTTAGTTAATAAAAATATACTCTTACATAATTGGGTAATGCATGAATATAATATAAAATTCAATATTTTAATATAGAAAAACCCCATAATCTTTCTCATAGCTGCCTACCAAATGATGTTACACTATTACCTTATGAGATTAATATATCTAATTTGATCTTATATCTTCAGTCTATCTTATGAGATAGATCATTTAATAATATCATTAATAAATATTTATTCTTGTATAATTTTTAGTATGACTCTTATAATAGCTCAAACTCTTACTCATCAAGATGTTATTTGTTTTAGCCTAATAATCTCATGATTTTGACTCATCCCAAGAATGCTCTCATATGAGCATGCTTAAGTTTGATGTTTCTAATAAAAATTTCAACCATCAAATCAAAATGTGCCATGATGTTTTAGCTGTATTATTCCCAAGGAGTTTCACAATTTCTCTCACTTAAAGCAACTGCCATTTCCTCCATGTCCTTAACTCAAAAGCTCCTACATGTTCAAGAGGTGTTTTCATTATGTAGCATTTTATTCTATCTGGGGTTCAAAATGTGTCTCCCATAAGAATATGGTACTTAGTTTTGATCCTTAAGCTGGTGTAATTCTCTAATATAATTTGTAATAACTCAAACTCTAACCCATTGAGATATTATCTACTTTAATGCAATGGCCTCACAATTTTTGTCTTGTTAGTGTAACTTTCCAACAGATCATTCATACCAAATACTACCCCATATGAGCATACTTGACTTTAGAGTTTCTAATAAAAATTCAACTGTTAAACTAAAGTGCAATGAATATTTAAGAGTTTTAGCTTCATTATACTTAAGGGGTTTCACAGCCCTAACCTTGGCCAGTCAACCAAATGCACCCTAACTTAGATGGTTACATTAATGTGTTTTATTTAAAGCCTCCTAATCCAACAAACATTATTCATCATTTTTATATGCCACTATGTTATTAGAACAATATGCATATAATCTTCAAACATAAAAGCTACAACTAATTAACATGGCTAAATTTATTTATTGACAATACTAATATTAGAAATATGATGATAATAACTTCATTTTATCTTGCATTCAATCTCCTTCTCTAAAATTATTAAATATTAGATAAATAAGAATGTTTAAGTGATAGTTTCTTTTTTAGTCTTACCACCACTATAAAATTTTCTTGGCATTCCTTTAGCCAAATCAGATTTTCACCAAAACATTTATAGATGGTGGGGAAAGAAGTTGTCAAACTATATTCATGCTTGAAATGATGCCATGAATATTCTTTCAACTCTACAAAACATAGATGAGCCTATTTTAAATGCAACACCTCAATTTTCACAACTCATGTACCTAAAGAATTTAATGTTAGTTCAATTGGTTTGTAAATGTCCATCCATCAAATTCAAAATATTACCTAGAAGAGGCTAATCTAGAAATATATAAATCAACCATGTCTCACAAAATGCTATAATATTAGAGTTTTCTTATTGGTTGAATCACCCATGAGTTTCTAAGAGTATCAACCCCAACTAGATTCAATCAAATTCTTCGCTCAAACTCCATGAGATTATACATTTTTATCATGGTGCATCTGCAATCATTGTTATTTAATCCACTGCACCGTTTTAGTGATGAAAGTGTTAATTTGGTATAACTTTGGTATAACATTTATTATAAAATATTTATTGACAAAAGTTTTGCCTATGATTAGCAGGATTGAGGGGTGGAAGCCTTGGGATGATGAGAGGTTTAAGTTGATAGGATATGAAGAGGGGGGATTGGGAAATCAATATATATACGGAGGCTTATTAAATGGTGGGATCATGTTGGCATTAACATGACTAAGAATGGAGGTCTTATGATAGATCGAGAGCATGAAGGTGGTTGGGGCTCTTGATAGTTCAAAGATAGGGTAGCTTAGTCTTTGGCTCATGACACCGACTAAGGACTCATCAATTGTTAAAATTCATCATTATTGATCTAATTAAATGTGATCTTCTTATAAGAAAGCACTTTATGCTTTAATTTTCTCTCGTATAGTTTCTAAAATTTAGCTACTCTTTCCACAACTATATCCTCATTCAAAAGCGAAGCTAACAAGAATTTATTTTCTCTCGTATAGTTTCTAGAATTTAGCTACTCTTATAAGGAAGCACTTGCGCCCATTATTATAGTTTTTTTTTCAAATTTATATCTTCATGGCCTCTCTTCTCTTTTTTAATATATATATATATATTAGACTAATAATATTAATGAGTAATTTCTTGAGTAGCAGTTAAAACTCAGCGATTTATAAAATTAATATTCATCATCTCTGATATGACACTAAAAATACTACTAGTCGAAGCACGAATCTTGATGTCAAAAGTAAGCTGATCATAAGCTAAAACTAGTCGAGATCAAGCAATTAAAATATCATTGAAAACTTTGGGATATCAGTTAAATTCCTATATAGTTCTTAAATATGGAGTGTTTATGATCAAATCGAGCGTCTTGACGAGTCGGTTTAACAAGCCCAAGATCTCTTGATTCTAACTTCATTTGAGCATTCAAATACACAAAATACATTAGATGATCAAGGGAATCATCTTGAGTCATCCGATGGAGTGGTTTAGTTTTTGTATGTATTTACGGAAATGTCTTCTCTGTAATCTATAAATAGCCCATCATTCTTCATCGGAAAGCAAAGAAAAGAGAGCTCTAAAGCGAAAATCCTCCAAGATAATCGTGTCACCACTGACGCCGCCACCACCCCCCAACCCTCCACTGATCCTCATCGCCAATCTCGACCGGTCGCCACCGCCACCATCGCCACCGGCCACCGCCATCGATTGCGTTAACTACTATCATTCACTACCGCGGCTCCGTTTATCATCGTCTTTATCTCATCATTCGACGCCGGGCCGCTATCATCGACCATCGTTTGCTATCGCGCATTCTGACTGACCATCATCACTCCATCCAATCTTCGCCGTTATCAACCGTGCTGCCGTCATCATTGCTGACCATCGCTTATCGCCACTATACCATCTTCGCTGATCACCACGACCATCATTAATCGGGCCACACCCCGCTGCTTTACATCATCTATATTACTACGAATCGTTACACCTAATCACGACTATAGCTATTATTGTCGATTGGGATTCACATTGTCGCCTTCTTCATATAATTCGTAATATCGCTATCGGGAAAATTTTGTATTCAAATATATAGGAAAGATTTTCTTGGGCTAGCTCGTGATTTTCCTCTTTTCGAGATTTTACACATAAAATTCTGAGTTTTCTTATTAATTCTTCAAACATCATGTGTGTGCACTATAACAAGTAAGGTTAAACTTTACTCTACCTGATTTTCTAGCATGCAACAATCTCAAATTGTGATATTATCATCCCAATTTTGAAAAATATAACAAAATCTTAATTGCTTTTTACTTTTAATTGAATTATAAACGAATTGATCATGATACATGTAAATATATGAATTTAGGGACAAATAGTTAATTCCAATGCCTCATCGACTTTCTTCTTATACATCTGAAGTATGGGCCAGTTATTATAACCTTTTTTTTATTTTTTCTCTTAATCTTATATTCTTAAAAGTTGACATTTAATAGAGCTCATTTTACCATGTCTATGAATCTTTCTGTTGTACCATTTTATTTGAAAAAGCGTACAAGCTATCAAATTTTGATTTTTGTTTAAAGCTTTAGTTTAATCTTATTTATCTTGTATGTGAATAATAATTATGTGAAACTTATTTACATTTTTATTTATTCAAGTAAGTTATCATTATTTTCCATTTTTTTAGCTGACTTATTCATATATATATATATATATACATATATATATATATATATATATATATATATATATATATATATATAAATTATGGAAATTAACAATAATACAGATATTTAAAGAGTAACAAGAAAACTCTAGAATTTTACATGAAAACCTCAAAAAGGAAAACCATGGGGCCTACCGAAAAACTTCCACTATATATTTGTTTTGGAGTATAAAGATCTTCCGATAACGATTACGACATATACGAGAAGAGAACAATAACATGTAGTCGGTGATAACGCCGCTTGAAAGTAGATGATGGTGAATGAGGACATCGATGACGACAAATGATGAAAGACCACGAGATTGGCGAGAGATCTGGCGGCCAGCGGTGGTTGACGACCGCCGAGTGGTGGGATTGTGCTTGAGAATCTTGCAGAGCTCTCCTCTCTTGCTCCCCTCATAGAGGAATGAGTTATTTATGGAGGAGTGGCCTCTCAAAAATACATGCAAAATCAACCACTCTCCATCTGGACGCTATGATGATTCCTTGATCATATGATGTATTTTATGTATTTGAATGCTCAAATGAAGTCGAATTATGAGATCTTGGGCTCGTTAGATCCGCTCGTCGAGACGCATTTGACTATAAACACTCAATGTTTGAGAGTTATTTAGAGATTTAACTGACATCCCAGAATATCCGAGGATATTTTAAGTGCTTAATCTCGACCAAATTCAACTTCGATCACTGTTTTAGATCAAGATTCGTGCTTCGATTAGTATCATATCAAGCTATTTTTGGACATTATTATCTCAAAAAATATGTATAAATATTTGAAAATAGCAAATTCTTCAATAAAATTTGATGGTCCATCAACCATATATTTTGAGAGAACGATCTTCAGAAGATTATGATCACGGTCGCGAGGCCGCGGATGTGTATGCATGCGTGGCAAAGATTTTGGGGTTATGAACCTGGGCACTTCTAATGCTCATGGAGGCAGGCGCCAGGGCGCCATAGATAATACGGCCCACGCCAGCGGTCAGCGGAAGGCCGGGCAGCGGCACCATCGACGGCCGACGCGCTGCGGCTTGGTCGGTCGCAGGCGCGTGGTCACGGCACGCGAAGATCGGTACGGTCTGCGGCATGAGAAGCCACGCTTCGGGCGATGTTAGCGGGGACGCCCAGGTTAGTGCCGGGCCCCATTCGACGGCGGTTGGCGGACACGCCGCGGCGCGGCGTCTACGCCTAAACGGTTTGACGGTTTGGACTGATTTGAATGATACCCTTTTGTCCCTATAAGGGGTCTATAAAAACTCCCCTAGGGTCAAGGGAGAAGGCACACTTCTTCAAAGCTCTAGCATTTCTCTTTTTCTTGAGTGAAGGTCATGAGGCGATCCCCAGTAGTTCATACTGGCTCCGCTTTTCCCTTGAAAGAGGTGTCAACCGACCTCGGACCGACCGCGATCCAAAGACTTAGTTCATAAGTCAATTTTCTCTTGAAAGATGTGTCAATTCACCTCGTCGGACCGACCAGATTTGGAGGCGATCAAGACGTAGTCATACGCGGCTCCGCCCTCGAAAGAGGTGCAAACTGAACTCATCGGATCGACCGAGTTTGGAGGCGATCAAGACCCGTAGTTCATACGGCAAGGCTCTAGTTTTCCCTCGAAATAGGTGTCAACTGACCTCGTCGACCGGCTTGAGGCGATACAAGTGAGAAATTGGATTTCTTCAAACTTCATGGATGGTACAATGATGATAATTGCAAGATGGCGGGAAGATAGAGTCCATCATTTGAACAACTCAGAAAGTTTGGCGGTAATTTCAAAGCATTATTGGGGAGGAATAGTTTCTCTGTCTTTCTCCCCCTTTTCTTTTTGATCTCACATGTATGCATGTCCTTTTCATCAGATCATGAGAAAAATTCTAGCACAAGCTGTTCATAAGCGGCAGAGTCAAAAAAGGGTATGCCCAAGTATTAGGGTGAGTGAGTAGCTTCACAAAATTTTTAGATTTTTGTCATTTCTCCCCTCTTTACTTATTCATTATGTATTTTCATGGGTGATGGCGGAGAATATTTGAGATGATTCTTACGTCTTTGATTTCGATTCCCTTTGGCTCAGTTGATTGAGATCTTCAAAATATGTGGTGTAGCTTTGTCAATTTTCATTTTAGCTTTAGTGGTCATCGTCGGTTTTTTTCTTCTTGAGGCGTGGTGTTACTTTGAACATCAAATACTTGTTGAATGTGTAGATTCACATGTGATGCTCGATCGTTTCTTATCGGTATAAAGAATTGGATAGAATTTTTATACGAGATCTCTAAAATTGGTCAATGGATTCTTTTTGTGAAAAATGAGTGGGGCCTTCCACGAGATGGGGAAGATTGAATGACCTTCCGGATCCATTCTTGATGTGGTGGAGAATGACATCTTAGCAACTCTTAATATATTCTTGATGTAGGAAGCTTGCAAGAGTTACGTCACATTGGCAATATATAGTTGAAGATAGAATGTTCAAGGTTGGCCTTTCCATCGGAAGGAATATCTCATGCTCTTCCAGAAGAGGTCAAGTAAAGGTGATGAAAGGTCCTCATACTCATAGGGTTCTCTCAAGCGATTCTGAAATCACGGTGGTAGCAATGTTCATCTTCTAAAGAAAAAGAAGACATGTCTTTGGGTGACTATGTCGGATATATGAAGAAGATGTTTGCCCCAGTTGACCTCTGAGAGTTTAGTTGTTTCAACTCATGATGGGGGAGTTCATTTCTCGAAGCCACACATTCCTGAAGAGGTGTTAAATCACATATATATTGGACGTCAACGAGCAGATGAATTGGTACGTTGTCTTCTCCTCCTTCTTCTTTTCTTCTTTTCCTTTGTGTAATATTTATGATGGTTTTTATTATTTTTTTATTTTTATAGGTAACTCAAACATTATGACTGATGGCTCATTTGGGTGTCACTTTAGATGAGTGGAATACTAAATTTGTGAAGGTAAAATATCTACAAAGCGAGTATGAGCGAAAGATGAGTATTAAGGCCAAAGAAGTGGCGACTTTGGAGGATCAGTGACGGGTGCAGGCGAGCTGAATATGTCGACTTCTCTTTCTCTCCGGTCGGAGGTGGAGGCGCACTTGTGATGAGGTGATTGAGGTGAGGATAGAGACTGTCGAAGAAAAGACTCAAGGCACTTTGGAGAAGAGAGCTCTCATTGGAGAAGAAAGCATTACAGGATCGTCTTTAAGAAGGAGCATATAATGTGAAGCGGAAGCAAATGAAATCTCTTTGAAGGATGGAAGACTTTAAGAGCTCGACTTATCGTATAATTGAAGACCATGTTGAAGCTTCGTAATCATATTCTTGATGTTGAAGTGAAGGACTTGGAGCACCAATGTTTAGAGGAGGGCTTCATCAGGGTTCTTAAAAGGAATCCGCTTAGTATCACAAGGCGGAGCTAGTGTTGAGGATCTATCTCCAATGAGTCAGACTCTTCGTCCTTGAGGAGATGAAGGAGTTGAGAGTGAGTCAAAGAGAGCATCTCCTAGTGGTGAGGAGGACGTTGATATCACCAACTAATATAATGTAGCATCACTTGAGGATGCATTTTTTTTATATATTGTTATTAGTGTGTATCTTGATTCTTTCTTATATCATCTATTAATCTGTCATATATATATATATATATATTTTTTATATATGCTCTTGTTTTTTTTTTTTACATATCCGGGGGTAATTGGTGAATATTGACCGATCTAACTGCGGATGAGGTTGAATTGAATCCAGAGGATTTTTTATCTAGGTTGTTTGTCAAAGCGTTACTTAATGGCGTTAACTATATATGGAAGAGGTCGGGATGTCCACCAAGGACCTTTTGACTATCTTAGGTATCAAGTGTTAGATGGCGTTAACGTATGAAATAGGTTGGGATATCCACCAAGGACCTTTTGACTATCTGTATCGAAAAGTATTGATGGCGTTAGTATGGAAGAGAGAGATCCGTGACCTTTTGACTATCACAGTATTGAAAGTGTTATGACTTCGATGGAAGTGTCTATCAAGTCCCCTTGGGATTGATTATGGATTGAGAATGTGAGTATTTCTCAAGTGGGAGGATTAAATGAAGAAGAAACAAGCTTGTAAGAAAAAGCTATAAATTCATTACTCGATAAGTTGGTGATACAATCATAAGCGATTTTAACAGATATGAGTTTTAAGAGGAAATGGCGACAACAATAACAAGTCTTTATCCCACTAAGTGGGGTTGCTACATGAGGAAATGACAAGCGACAATAAAAATTACAATATATGTAGTAGGAATTGCGATAATATTTTGGAGATTCTCGGTGTTCAGTTTGAGGTAAAGTTTTTTCTTCTGGATCCTTGAGCTTGAATGTTCCTGGCTTTACCATAGCTATAACCACATATGGACCATCCCAAAGAGGTGAGAGTTTATTGCGTTGAGGGCCTTTGCCTGCAGCTTCGAGACATCGCAGGACCAAGTCACCGACAGATATGGGATGAGGTTTTACTCTTCTGTTGAAGTGACGAGCTACCCTTTGGTGATAAGTAGTAGTCCAAAGTAGGGCCATGTCATGGGTTTCGGGGAGCAAGTCCAGGTGCTGTCAGAGTTTTTCTTCATTACCATCATGATCGAATAATTGAACTCTTAGACTTGGAACTCGATCTCTTGGTATAATAATGTCTTTGAAACACAAGTTATATGGTGTCTCATCGGTGCGATGTAGTCGGTAAGCCCAAAGAACATTAGAGCTCATCAACCCATTGTCCCTTCTCAATGTGTTTTAGTCCTTTGAGTATAGTCACATTGGTAAGGTCTGTCCATTTGTTTGAGGATGTGCTACATCCATATGTAGCAGCTGAATGTGAAGATCTTTGTAAAAGAACGTAAAGACTTTTCTAATAAATTGAGTTCCATTGTTAGTGATGATCTTTGCAGGAAGATCGAATCGACATACTATATTTTTTTCAAATAAATTATTTAGCATTTGCCTCTGTGATTTTAGCAAGTGGTTCAGCTTCCACCCATTTAGTGAAGTAGTTTGGCTAAAATGATAAACTTTCATTATCGATCTTGCTAAAAGGTCTCATGATCTCAGCAAAGGCCGGGCTTTGAATGGATGAGAGCTCTATTGGCATGTGAGGGAGGTTAGAGTGCAACTAACTTTTTTTTGAACTCAAGGCATCTTGTTTCATCGTAGGCCAATAGAACCCTTGCCTTATAATTTTGTGGCTAGCCCTTCCTCTAGGTGTTCTCCACATATCCCAGTGAACCTCTCTTGCGTAATCAACCTCGAAGGTGAGAGACATTTGAGATGCGGTCAGAAAGCTTCGTTTGTATAGTTCACCTCCAATAATAGTAAAGTTTGAAGCTTGTCTTCGGAGATGAGTTGCAGAAGTTGGGTCTTCATGAAGGTTTCTTCTTGTAGAAAAGATAGGATGGGGTCCATCCACGAATGTTCTTTTATCTCATTAATTGCTTGAATTACCCATGACCCTTGGATACTAGAAAAATATATTTCTTCAACATGTCTTCTCTTAAATAGATCCGTAGTAGCAGATTTAGCAAGCTTGGCGAGAGCGTCGGCTCGAGTATTCTTCTCTCGCAGTATGTGAATGATTTGATGTGTCTTGAAATGGGCAAGAAGAGACTTCACCAAATGGAGGTATTGTGCAGTGAGAATTATGTGTAAAGTTTCCCTCAACTTGGAGGCGATAAGTTGAGAGTCAGTGTGGATCACTAAGTCTTGAGCTTCGCAGTCAATGACCAGTCTCAACCCTACTATGAGAGCCTCATATTCAACCATATTATTAGTTGCAGGAACTTTTAGGCGAAGTCCATACTCTAAGTATTCTGCTGGGGGGAAATAAGTAAGTTCTGCGCACCCGGTCTGAAGCTCCATCAACAGATGGTCCATTGAGGAGACAAAGGCATGTAGCAGATAGCTCTCCAGTTGGGCGTGCATTCCACTATAAAGTCTGCAGTACTTGAGACTTTATAGCGTGAGTAGAAAATTTATATCAACTCTCCCAATTCTGAGACCACTTGATTAACCTCAGATGCTTGGTTTCTATGGGATGATTAATGGTAAATGAGTGTAAGCGTCGATGGTGTGAGCTTGGAAGTATGGGCGTAATTTTTGCGAGAAAACTAAAGCGAGCCACCTATGCAAGTGGATAGACTTTTATGTCGGAGAATTTTGCGATATAATAAATTGTGGTTGTATCACATTTTCTTTTCGCTGAACTTATCACGTGGGAAGAGACTGCGAGATATAAGTATAACATCTCTCCTTGAATAGGCTTGGATAGTAGGGGTGGAGATGCTAAATACTCCATTAGTTGCTCAAAGCATAACATTCATCGGTCATTGAAATTATTATTTTTAGCTCCTTTAATATTTTAAAGAATGTTATTTATCCCAGAGCAGGAAGCGGGATAAGCGACAATTAGTCCATTCAAACATTGAACTTTTAATACTCTTCGGAGGAGTCATATCTTTGAGAGCTTTGATTTTCTCAGGGTTGGCCTTTATCCCACGGTGGGTTACCATGAATTCAAGAAATTTTTCTGACGTAACCCCAAAAGTACACTTGGTTGGGTTAAGTCGCATGTTGTAACGTCGAAGAAGATTAAAGCATATTTCTAAGGCAGAAATATGTTGTGATTCTTCCAAGCTTTTCACTAACATGTCATCCATATATAACTCTATTGTGCGGCCTAATAGATCTTTAAAAATCTTATTCATAAGACGTTGATAGGTAGCACACATTTTTAATCAAATGACATAACTTGGTAAGTATAAACCTTTATATGTTTGAAATATTTTAGCTTCTTCATCCATTGGGTTCATTTTTATTTGGTTGTAACCAGAGTAAGCATCCAAAAAACTGAGCATTTGATGTCCAGACGTAGCATCAACCAATTGATCAATTCGAGAAAGAGGAAAACTTTTTTTCGGGCAAGCCTTGTTAAGGTCAGTGTAATCAATACACATTCTCCATGTTTCATTTGTTTTCTTAACCATGATAACATTTGCTAGCCATGTAGGGTAATGTACCTCGTGAATGAATCGAGCTTGTTAACTTCTTTGTTCAATAGCACGAGCGATCGGTGCAAAACTCTTTCTTTTGGATGATTGGTTTGAATGTTGGATCAATCTTGAGGGAGTGCATGATTACATTGGGGTCGACCCCGGCATATATGTCGGACTCCAAGCAAAGATGTCTTGATTTTTGCGCAAAAAGTTTGTGTATTTTTTCCTTTGTTCGTCTGAGAGAAAAAATCTCACTTGCACTGTTCGTAGTGGTTGGTGATCTGATAATGTAACATGGAGCAAGTCTTCTACAGGAGAAGCTTTCTGGGGTACTTCTTCATCTCGAAAATTAAAATCTTGATCTTTGAAGGTCACGAAGAGCGTGGTTGAGCTTTCGAGATAACATGATTGTGTTATCATTGATTTCCAGACCACTCCAACTCCAGCGGTTGAAAATTTCATTTTAAGATGAGATCAAGTGACAGAAAATTGATTGAGGGTCTTCCGATAGCGTTATATGTTGAGTCGACTTGACCATGAATTGGATTAAATGAACCACTTGTCGAGAAATTCACCAAGGACAAGAAGAGTGATTGTCCCTCTACTCGCAGGCGATTATTAAACTTACTGATGGTCCTGCGAGTTGGAGATTTTTCTACACCCATGTTAAGAAATGTAGAGTAAAATAAGGCATCAACAGAACTCACATTGTCAATCAAAATTCTCTTAACATTATAGCATGGGTCACCGATCCCTGCGCTGATGACAAGTGGATCTTGATGAGGAACATGTACTCCTTCTAAGTCCGAGTCATTAAAAGTGATGGAATGATCAGTACGAGACTTCTTTAACTCCAGCTCTTCAAAAATGGTAATGAGAACTTGATTAGATAGTATTGGTCCTCCTGTGATTGTTTCAATTTCTCCAACTGTTTGATTATTGTTTTGTTATTTCTGTGATAATTGTCCTGGTTGCCCCCCGGTTGAAGGTATGTTTGTTTGAGTCGATTGATTCTTCATAAATCGACGTAGATATCATTGCTGAATGAGCCTCTCAATTTCTTCTTTGAGTTGTTTGCATGCACCGATGAGTTGTATGTCACGACTTGATGGAAGTAACAATATTACTCTAATTTCTTGAATTTGGTTTGATGGATCACGACCACTTGATATTTTTCTTCATCACCAGCCATTAGAAGGTTAACACGAGATGTGTTGTATTCCTTTTGGTGCGTGGTTCCGTCGTTGATATGGAGCGTGGAGGAGATCCGATCTGTCTTGTTGCTTGATAGATAGTTGATTGGTCGTTCCACAGGGTGCTCTTGCATTTTCCATAGATTGCTCAAATTATTTGCGATGGCGGTAGCCTCATCGGTAGAGATTGTGCTTCCAGATGAACCAAGTCATATGGCGGGCCAGTATCTAGCATTAATGATGAGTAAAAGGACGGGCAGACCTCAAGGAAAACTCCTCTTAATAGTTGAGGATTCACTCGGGTATTTGAGCTTTAAGGAGAACCTCTAGAAGTATTATTGGCGATTCACCATCATTTTGGCGAATCTTAGGAGAGGTGGGAGGAATCTTTAATGATCATCATCGGTTTGCGATGAAGCCATTACTGAAAATCTTGGCGAATTCGTCAAAAGTATGGATGGATCCCCTTGGAAGGAAGTAGAACCAAGTGAGCTTGCCTTAAGTAACGAAGACTTGACAAAGCGGTGTGTTAGGGCTCGTTGGATATAGATGATGGTCCTGTAATGGTCGATGTGTTTATTTGGGTCAGTTGCCCCATCATAGGAATCAATGCTCAGAAGCTTGAAATCTACCGGAATAGGATGTTGAAGAATAGCTTCAGCTAAAGGTGATGACTCCTCATAGTCGCGATGAGGGGGAAGATGATTTATGTCTTGAAGGTGAAATTCATCTTGCATTAAGCGTCGTAATTTTGCACGTATAACATGACGAGTAAGATCGACAGGACAATAATGTGTCAAGCTACCCGCAATAATTGGTGGATTAGCGATTGTGGTACACGTGATGGATGAGTAGAACTAGCGTCGAAGATCAGCATCACGGTCAGGAAGCGGAGGAACTTCATTGTTAAGGAGATTGACATTTTAACCTCCCGCAGCTAACGATCGATCTTGGGGGAGGTGTGTTTGCCATGGTAATGGCCGTTGTGTTCCTCTTAAAAGTCGGATCATTTCATTTTGAGACTCTTCCATTCGGCAGACACGATCTTCTAAAGAGATCCCTATCTCGTGGTCATGTTTAGGAGTGAGGGAGGAAGCTTAGTTGGTTCAAATTGATTTTGAGTGTGAGTTGGAGTTGGAGGCTCTGTGATGGGTATTATT
The DNA here is from genome assembly GCA_021442155.1 of Cymbidium sinense. Classification (NCBI taxonomy): domain Eukaryota; kingdom Viridiplantae; phylum Streptophyta; class Magnoliopsida; order Asparagales; family Orchidaceae; genus Cymbidium; species Cymbidium sinense. The sequence goes on along the minus strand of CM038215.1, from coordinate 137,687,075 downwards.
GGCCATAATGTAGGTGTTCACAGGAATTTTGATTGATGGGTAGTGTTCCAGAAGCACCAGCATTGCGTCTTAAAAAAAATCGATTAGGTGAAAGTTCTTTCTTTGTTGTGAAATCCAGCACACACACATGTATTTAAAGAGTGAATAAGAAAACTCCAGAATTTTTATATGGAAAACCTCGAAAAGAGGGAAAAAAATCACGGGGTCTAGCCTAGTAAAAAACTTCCACTATATATTTATTTTGGAGTACAAGATCTTCCCGATAACGAGATTACAGGATTTCATATGAGAAGAGAACAGCAACTATGTAGTCACGTTCAAGTGGTAACAGTTGTTAGTGGTAGCAGATGATGGTGAACAGCGAGAGACATCAAGACAATGAATCGTCATGATGGAGGCAAAGAGATTACGGCGAGGATCGGCGGTGTGGCGATAGCGGTGGTTGGCAACGTCAGTGGTGGCGGGATTGTCTTGGAGAATCTTGCTTTAGAGCTCTCTCCTCTCTCTTGCTCCCCCTCATATGAGGAGAGAGTGGCGTCTCATACATGCAAAATCAGAACCACTCATCTCCATCCGGACGGCCGTATTCTCTTGATCCTATGATGTATTTTGTGTATTTGAATGCTCAAATGAAGTCAGAACTATGAGATCTTGGGCTCGTTAGATCTGGCTCGTCGAGACGCTCGGTTTGACTATAAACACCCCATGTTTAAGAGTTATTTAGAGATTTAAGCGGCGTCCGAGTTTTAGAGGATATTTTAAGTCTTGTCTACCAGTTTCAACTTTATCGACTTGATTTTAGCATCAAGATTCGTGCTTCGATTAGTAGTATTTTAAATGTCATATCAATATATATATATATATATTTGTGTGTAAATTTTTATATGAAAGTAAAAAAAAAATATCAAATATCCATTTTTTCAGTATTCCCTTATAAATTAATAAACACAAATAAAATGGTAGATCTAACGCACAAAACCTCCAATCATGTAGTTGAAAAAAAAAAGAAAATAAATATACGCAAAAAAAAAATCATTTTTTTTATAAAGGCATCTCAATCGATGCTTCATAATGACATAAACCAAATAAGATCAATTATTAAAATAAGTGAACTGTTGGAGCTGGGAAAGAATCAGTCAAAATTTTAAGTTGCAGAATCTATCATCTCAATCAGCAAATCAAAGCATATTTACTAGGAAAAATAATTACTCATAGAGTTAGGGCCATCCGAATTATTGTGTATTAATTGTCTACTCGCTCTTATACATATACACAACTTGCATTCAATTAATGTGTACCGCTCTGTAATTGATACATAGTATGCACACAACAAATATATAATAATCCCGCACTCCGCACATTAAAAAAAAAGATTTATATACATACCACACAATTCTTATGCATTTGTATATCTAATACCTAAAATTAGATATTTATTTATAAAATATTTTTCTATGCTTAAAAAGATGCATTTCACTTTTAAAAATGAGTGATGATGATATTTTTGATGTGATATTAAAAATAGAGTGTTATAAATGTAAAAAATTGAAGTTTAGGTATTATATATGTAAATATATAAGAATTGTGTGGTATGTATGTAAATCCCCCTTTAAAAAAAGTAAATAAATGTGATAATACTAATTCATCCTCACACAATTACATTTTACAAATTCTCTACTTAATACGAGAAGAAAGAACAAACAAACAAATATATGATACAATGGCTGGGTACAGGTCAGGTTAAAAGATTTAAAGCAAAATTTTTAAAATAAACACTCTTAAAATCTTAATTAGCAGATTAGGCTTAAAAAAAAAATTTAAAATAGCGTTGCTTAGCGTACTTTTTTTTTATTTAAAAAATTTTGACCATGCGGTATTTTGATTGTACGAGTCGTCGTTGTCGAATTCGAACTTGGTATCGTTGGAATCGACTAAATTCCCTTGTTGAAAAATGCGATGTGTCTTATTGCATAGATTCGTGTTTTCTATTGAAAAGTTGGGGCACAATTTTGAATATTGCGACCAGCCGCGGTATTATGGACGTATCAGAGTCGTCTGTTGTTAGAATTTAGTGAGCTTGGTATCGTTGGAATCGGCGCAAAATTATCCACGACTTTTATGTTGGCCAAAAAATGCGATTGTAGCTCCTTGCATAGCAGATTTTGCCAAAGTTTGAAAAATCTTAGATGCAGTTTTGAATAGTGCCACCACCGGCATTTTATTATTCGGTATCTTTATTAATTTAGCGAGCTTGGTATTAGTGGAATCAACACGAAATTCTACACGAATTTTCCATAAAAACTGCTACGTAACGGTCCAAAATCACATCTCTATGTCAACATAAAAGTCGTGTAGAATTTTGTCGATTCCAACGACGATATCAATTGCTAAATTCAACAGATGGTAACAAAAAATACCGTTGGTGACTATTCAAAAGCACCTAAGATTTTTCAAACTTTGGTGAAATCGCTATGCAATCGCATTTTGGGCCAACATAAAGTCATGGAGAATTTGCGTCGATTCCAACGATACCAAACAAAATTCTAACAACCGACTCCGTCGTCCATATCTGCGGTCGCGGATTCAAAATTGCTGACTTTTCAATAGAAAGCACAAATCATTATGAGACACAATCACATTTTTTGGTCAACATGAAAGTTGTGGGGAATTTTGTGCCTATTCCAACGATACCAAGCTCGCTGAATTCCGACAAAGGACGGCTCTGGTATGATCAAAATATCGCAGCTGGTCAAATTTTTTTATTTTTTTTAAAAAAATCGGTGTCGTCATAAGCGAGCATTGGCATGATGGGCATTGTTATTTAAATTTTTTTTTAAAGCCTAATCCATTAATTAAGGTTTTAAAGGTGCTTATTTTAAAATTTTAGCCAAGACTTAACTTATGGTTACATTAGCTTTATTAAACCTCAAGAAATAAACATAATAAAATCACACTAAGAATGGAGTTCGTGTTTAGTATGTGGTTCTGGAGAGAGCGAGAACAAAGACTTTGTGAATGTCCCGCTTGGAAACTTCGACTTTGTCCCTATCAATGGCGTAACAAATGTAGATGGTGTCGATGACATTTTCCAGACGTGGGCGGCTTGGCCGAACATGAGGAGAAGCCATGTGTCACGACCCGGCCCGGGAGCTTGGAATACCAAGGCGGGAACAGACGATCGGACGGATAAAATAAAATATTTCTTAATATTTCCAATCATAAATAAAATATTCAATCTTCAATCATAAAAGAGCCACTACAAACCACAAATAATTATACAATTTGTCAATACTTAAATATTCTAACAAAGTTCGGGAGAAAACACATTTTAAACATAACTCACGACATAATTACCTATCTCCCAAGTTCTCTCGGTAAACATGACTTTCCTTATCGAGATATTTAATTAGTAAGATTACACGAAAAGATTAAGCAACAACAAATGAATAGAATTGAATTATTATCTTGTTATATAGTAAACAAGAAGAAAGAAGCCCAAGTATCGGTTTTATGCACGTCAAAAAAGAAATATGTTCAAACAATCAAACCTATGAGAGGTAGGTATACATAAACATTTATCAGTAGCATATGGGGGTCGGTATACATAAACATTTATCAGTAGTATATGGGGGTCGGCATACATAAACATTTATCATATAGACTTTTACTTTTTTACTTTTATCATCTTTCCAAGAGTCACCGTCGAAATACTCATTCAAAGAACAAGTATCTATTACCATTGCCATTGTCATTTCTTCGTGGCCTTTGAATTATTTGCCAATTTTATTGTCCTTTTGAATCATTTGTGCAGTACATTCGTCCCCGACTTATAAGGGTGAACTCCAGGTTTACACATTCATAGCATCTGATTATACCACTATGCATTAATTCATGATTAATAATAAATCGTGAACTTTATAAAATGATAACGTGATAATATGATTTAGCATTCGTTATTATCCAATATGAAAAGTAAGCTACGCGGTTTAAGAAAGAAAGCGAAAAAAATCATGGCAGTATGAAAAAAGTCATAATCATATGAACGTCGTTTCATCAAGATATTTTATAATAAATGTAAGAACGTAATTACCCACTTTAACTTGCGGTTCTCAATCTCTCTTTTTAATCTTTTATTCCTTAATCAAATTCCATAGAATGAAATATTAATTTAATCAATACTCTTGAACCTCCTTACATATAACTTTTATAATTTAATACTCACATCGGTCCATATTCATTACCTATTTTCTAGGTTAAAATTAAATATTCAATTAATAGTTATTATTATTATCATATTTCATAATTTAATTATTAAATTATGTACATACACAATATATTCTATTCTTCTCTTTTCAAGAATTTATTTTCCTAATTTAACCTATTTATTAAAATTAATAAATCTTAAGCTAAAAATTATAAACTTTAAATCAAAGTTTAAGATCATATTATTAACATAAAAATTTCAATTAAACATCATTTTATAAATTATATACTTAGACGATTTTGCCCTAACACACGCACGGCTCAGCTTCTTCACTCACGCACGCACGCGGGAGGCTCGACTCTCCTTTACCGCTTCTTCCTCGATCGTCGGCGCACACGCCGGCGGCAAAGGCCTTCTCTTCTACTTCCTTGGTCGACGGCGCACGTTGACGCACGGCTAGGGCACGGACGTAACTAGGGTCGGCCGCCGCTTCTCCTTCTTCTCCCTTGATCGTCGACGTACGTTGCACGGTCTCACTCGGCTAGGGCACGCACAGGTAGAGTCTCCCCTTTCTCCTTCTCTCGCGTGTTTTGGGAAAACTGACTCCCCCTCGTATTCTTTTCTTTCCTTCCGCGGCTAACCGCCGCGGCGGTTGCATTTTGCTTTTTTTTTTTTTTTTTTTTCCGGTTATTACACCATGCATGCACGGTGATGTAGTACGTCTCCGTGCCGAGATCGTCGACGGCCTTCAGGATTGCACAAGCCTGCGACAAGAACACAGCAGAAAGTGTTAGAATCAGCTGCAGATATGGTCAGGAAGGTTTGCTGGAAATGGAGAGGTTTATGTATTAGAGCAGCTTGCATTGAAATTTCGATGCAGAATTCGTTACTATGTAATTTGTTTATAGACATAGGACTGAAAAATAAGGAAAAAAAAATTAAAATCAAACTTAATTTTATTTTAAATTAAATCTAATCATATTGAAACATGATATTATTTAAAAGAAGACAATTCAACCAAATATAAAAAAAATGAAGTAAATTTTAGAAAAAATACAGCTAAAATGTATCTTGGTCTAAAAAGCATAGAACATTAGTCCAATTTAGCTCCTTCTCATCCTAATTTGACTACTTTGATTACGAATTTAGATTAAATTAGATGAATTTGCTTTAGTTATGGATGTTCTTACTAGGCATTTACAGGAAGATGTACCTTGGTGTATGCTTTTTGCGGATGACATTCTTCTTGTTGATAAAACTAGAGAGAGAGTCTAAGAGAAACTTGAATTATGGAGGTCAACCTTAGAGTCTAAAGGATTTCGTTTAAGTAGATCTAAAAATGAATATATAAGTGTAATTTTAGTTATATAAGTTCTAGTGGTAGTGTTGTGACATTGGGTGAACAAGTCATTAAAAAGAGCGTCTGAGATAAACTCTATTGTTCAAAATGATAGTAAAATAGATGGAGATGTTATTAGTAGAATTCAAGTTGGATGGTTGAAGTGGAGAAATGCATCGGCTGTGTGATAGAAAAAATGCGCTTAAACTTAAGGAAAATTTTATAAGATGGTGGTAAGACTTACAATTATTTATGTGCGAGAATGTTGGAATAAAGAAAGCAAGACTAAATTAAGTGTTGCAAAGATGAGGATGCTCAAGTGGATGAGTGGCTTTACTCTTAGAGATAAAATGCGAAATGAGTATGTTAGAGGAAAAGTTGGAGTAGCTCGATGAGATAAGATTAGAGAATCGCCTTAGATGGGTTGGCCCATAAAGCGTCGGTCGTCGGACTTAGGACGATGTATTAGATTTTCCTTATGTTAATAAAGGTGAGGTAGACCTAAAAAGGCTTGGTTAAAATGTATGAAAAATGACCTTAGTATACTTGAATTAAATGAGAATTTGACACATAATATGACACAATAGAGACGAAAGATTCATGTAGCTGACCCCACTTAGTAGGATTAAGGCTTATTGCTATTATTGTTGTTGTTGTTGAACTGCATTGTTGAAATTGTCAATTATTCTACAATCTAATAATAATCATTCTTCCAATGTTATACTCTTTTTTTTTCATTTTGATCTTTTTCTTTGATCAATAATACATGCTTGGGTTAGTGATAACAATGCATTTTAACTTCGCCATTAAATTTCCTATATTATTTCAACAAAAATAATAAATAAATAAATAAAAGATAAGTTTATCAAACATGCATTCCATAAGTAAAATAGCAAAAATGAAAGTGATTGAATTACAAAACAATCAAAGACAAATAAGAGGCTTTTGATTTTGAAATAGACAACTAATATGTGCATTAATAACTAATTTGTTCATGTTAACCCTTTGTTATGATGTTTATTTTTTGTTTCATTAGCAAAAGAACAAACTTTGTCATCATATGATAAAATTTATTCAATACATTTGTATAATAATGTCATATATTACATTTGTATGTCATATATGTTCTATGTCCATATTGTATCATGTTTGTGTTTGTATCATGTGTCTATTCCATACCAATGTATCATAGCTCATCTCCCTCCCTCATCCTTACTTGATACTAACAAGTCCTCACATCAATCATTGAGAAAATCATTATCCAATCATCATATCTAATATGTCACTAATCTTGTCATAAAAAATTAATATTTAAAACACACATTCAACTCTTGTGAGTATAACGCATACTGCACAAGGATTCATGCTTTCACCAATAAATTTTCCTCACTAATTTATACACTAGCCTTGTAGTTCAACATGTTTAATGGGATTCAACCAAAAATGATAAATTTGATAACAATGATCTAAGATCAAATCAATAATATATTGAATATCCCTAAGTGGTAATAACTCGTCAAGTAGTTCATTAGGACATAATTCTTAAATTTTATAATAACTAAAATTCTCAAACATTAATATGCTCCCAAGCACATCTGCATACTCAATTTTATTTTACAAAAGCATGTCAGCTTAAAATATGTAGAGGTTTCATTTATTCATTCGATACACTAGATTTGATTGACCATAAAGGAATTTAGGCATGACAATTCTCAAAATGATCCCCATGATACTAAAGGCATTAATATTGGACCTCCAAAAATGAGTCACATTTAAACACTATAACCGAGATAAACTAAGAATGACAGGCACCATAACATATCATTGATAGATGTGACAAGTTGAATGGGCAACAAGCATTATTAGAATACAAAATTTATAGTTTTACTTACCAAATGCACTTTTTGTGGTTGTGGGTTTGATTAAGCTTTTAAATGCACAAGAGCTAGCACAAAGTAACTCATGTAACTATTTAAAGTAAACTTAAAGATTGACATGATACTTAGGTGTAGCAATAATGCATTGCATGACATTCAAAGTGTTCTCAATCGAAGCATTATTTTTGCTTTGAATTCATGTGCATCTTCTTCCTCTTCATCATTCTCATAATCCACTTCAACATTAATATGCAAATTTCTATCATGACACATACTCCCGAAGTGACCCATTTGGTGACATCTAAAACAAGCCTTTGTAAATTTTTTAAATCTTAATATAGTAGCTATCAATTTTCCTTTTAATGCTATCGACGCCACTAGTATTACCATCACACATGGCATCTTGGGTTTGATTATAAGTGGCAAAAGGAATTCCTCGCCTATGAAGAAATTCTTTTAGGCAAAAATTTGTTTTGCAATTGTTCGAAATCTAAAGCTAATTAAGAAGCCACCTCAATCAACTTAATATTATGGTATCATTATTCATTCAAGTCTTAAGCCAATCCTAAACCAAGAAAGGGTTGTTTTTTAATCCTCCCAAATTTCAGAACACAATGACAATTCTTCATACTCATTCATGTACTCGATTATCACCTAGGTTATTTTAGCAAGTTATGCTCATTGAGCTATCAATCTCAATAACTGATTTGTTTATTAACATGCTTGGAAAATAAGTTTTGAAGTTAAAGGCTGGAGGAATTTCTGATAATACCATAAAATTCAAAAATATATACAAACTAGAATCATTGTCGATCCTCAATCATCTCCTATAAACTAGGAACAAGCTTTCTATATCTAACTAAATCAAATCAGAGAAAAAAATAAAAGAATAAATACATAAGATACAAGTCAATAATGGCTTGGCCAATTAATTTGTTATTTCCACACTCCCTCTCAAACTAGGTGATAAATGTTCACCAAGTCAAGTTTATTACTTAGTTTTGTAAAGTTGGGACGAAATAGGGCTTTCGTGACTATGTCCGCCGCTTGTAGATGTGATGGCAAATGGTCGGGGACAATCTCTTTTTGTTTTTATCTTTTCACAAATGAAGTGGCGATCAACTCTACATGTTTACCCTATCATGGTGTATCGAGTTTCTTACAATTGCAATAGCTAATTGGTTGTCACACATCATTTTTATCAAACCAATAACACCACATTTTAGCTCATCAAGTAATCATTGCAACCAAATTCCTTCACAAATCCCTTATGCTAATGCTTGAAACTCAACTTATGCACTGCTCTGTGTGATTACTTGTTGTTCCTTGCTTCTTTATATTTACTAGGTTCATATAAACAAAGAAGCAACATCTATAAGTGAAACTTCTATCAACAAGACAGTCGACCCAATTTACTGTGAATTCTTCTTCAAGTGCCTAGATATCCAATTGCAACCTTGTGTTTTATAAAAGGAATGCTTAGGAATTAACTTACATTGCTAAGTGCACAACTGATGTCTGAACATATGTGAGTGAGATAAATGAGCTTTCCTAGCAGACATTGGAATCTGCCTAAAAAAAAATAGCAAAAAACTTCAACATTCACATACAAATACCTAAAATATCTAAAATACCTAAAATCCACATTACATTTGCCTAATAACAACATAAAATACAACAAATACAAATCACATTCACATATTATTCACAAATTAAAAAAATAGCAAAAAAACCTTACTTTTCCGTGGCGGTCGGATCGTCGTGAGCGAAGCGGATGAGCGTCGGGAGGCTAGAGGCGGTTTGAGAAGGCTGCCTAACACAGTAAAATGAATGAGATCGGGTTGTGTCTCGATCTCGGTTTGCAGTTTTTTTTTTAAAATTTAGGGTCAGTCGCTCGTTAAACGGGCGACTGTGCCTAGTTTAAATATATTTTTTTTAAAGCCTAATTCGCTAATTAAGGTTTTAAATGTGCTTATTTTAAAAATTTAGCCTGATTGAAATGGCGCAGGAGAAGAGGCGGAGACAAAGAATATACGAAAATCAATTTCACCATTTAGAAAGTATTAGAAAGCTTCTTGTTTTCCTATTCGGTCGGGAATATATTTCCACTAACAATATCTAAAAAATAATAAGAAAAATTAATTAAGATAACTAAGTATTGGTTTGTTGACCATTACATATGGTTCACAAGTCAAATGAATCACGAAAATTAAAATAAATATTAACAAAAAGTACATCACATGAATCGGGTTTAAAACCCCCCTAATCGCGATCAGGATCGATCAAATTCTCTTCGATTTGAAAATTCGGCTTCGTAATGCGCCTTAAATATTAAATTTAATTAAATGAAAATTATCAAATCAATTATCGATCAAATAATTAAAATAAATTTTTAATGAAATTACACGCATATCGAAGTCGAGAAGCCCCGGCGATGTCCGAACGACCTCCGTTCGCGAAATTGATTGCGTCATCGTCGTCGAAACGTCGAAACCTATCAAACAACGCCTTCCGCGATCGATTCCACAAAGTGTGCGCGAACGTCGCATAATTTAAACCTAATTTCACTTCAACCGTCGTCGATTATACGACGTCCGATCGAAACGTTCGTTCGACGTGAACACCTAAAATCAACACCCATTCTTGAGTTTATTAAAATAATTTTCATGGATCACGAAATGACATTAATTTACAATTAGACTAATTAATAGCAGCTTAATTACTTAAACCCCTCTTATCTTTATTCTAAATCAGCCGCCCATCGACCCAATTAAAGTAGCCGGCCGCTAATCGTTATTGGATGGTGCGGTTTAACCTAAAGGCCGAAATGAGGGCTTTTGATTCCTCACTTGCGCAGACGACTCCCTCACGAAAACTCCTCTCTCGTTTTTCTCTACTGCTCTCGGTTTTCTTCCTCGGTCGCTCCTTAGCTCTCTCGCGATCCCCCTTCCTCCCTCCCTCACGGTTTGAAGCCCTCAGCCTCCCTTCCTCGTTTCTGTTCTGGGCTCTTCCAGCGGTTCTTCCTTTCTTAGTGACCCATTACTCTTCTAAGCAACCGAATCCTCTACTCCTTTCCTCTTAGCATTCGACACTTCCAGGTCGTCTCTTTCTAACCCTAAATTTATTTTCACACATTGAAGTGCTTTTGGAAATTAGGGTTTTGTTATAATATGTTATATCTTATGTTTGAGATTATGCTAAGAGTTTCATTTGAAGATTTGGGATGATGTATGTAAATCTCATTTTACTTTCATATCTATGGATTTTATGGTTGTTATCTTGCTGAAAATGCTTTGGGATGATGTATGACCCAAATCTCATTTTACTTTCTGTTATCTATGGATTTTATAGTTGTTATCTTGCTGAAAATGCTTTGGGATAATGTATGGCCCAATTTCATTTTGTTTTTTTTTTATTCTCTATGGATATTTATGCTTCTAGTATGCTGAAAATAATTTCTGCATAAGTTAAAAAATGCCTCCCATAGTTTCTTGTATGATAAAGTGGAATTCCTAAGCTAGATGCAAGTGTTCCTTATCCTTAGGTGTTGTGATTCTAATCTTAATCTATTAGCAAGTTCCTCTCTATCTTGTATACTTCAGTTTTGTTATTTTGGGAGGGGAAAATGTTTGTGTAATCTTTCCTACATGCTTCAATAAAAATCTGAAATAAAAAAAGGGAAGAGGACCTTGGGTGTTGTGATTCAATGCTTGTGCTATCTAGCGGAAGTAGAATTTTCAGATTTCTTTTTTTTTAACCCAACATGGTTACCTACTCTCTCTCTTGCACCCTTACTCATATTTGTTCATACTAGACTTAGATTTCATTTAGGTCTTGATTAATATGCAAGCTTCTCTTTAAATCTGAAAGCTTAGACATGTGCTTTATAAAAAAAAAGAGAAGGGAATGCAAACTCTTCTTCCTCTTATATATGTTGAAGGTGGATGTCTTTGAAAGAAATTTGTTCTTGTTGCTTATAACTCAAACTTGTATTGAAAGACAACATGTAAATAGTTATTTGGCTAAAGTTAAAAGTTTCAAATGTGAGATGAGAAGTTTAATGCAATTGTTTGCCTTGTCTTTTCATTATCTTTTGTTTACCATTTGGACATCTATGATTATACCAATAAGTATTTAACCAAGTTTCATAGCATGCTCTTAGTATATTTGTTTGAATTACTAAACAAATGAGAAGGAAATTATGATCTTTCATGGGAACTATCTTGATCTTGCTTCATTTATTTTCTTTCTTTTTATTCTCTGCAAAGAAGCTTAAGTAGCCTTTAATTCCATACATATGCGAATGCAAATTTGTTAAATTGCTTTGTGCTATAAGTACTCGTTCACTTTGTTTCAATGCGGCGGAGAAACTTGTGATAGACTGTTCACGCGTTGTTAGATGTGACAGAAATATGTTGTAAGTAGTTCATTGTTCCAACGGAGGAAACTTGTGATAAGTACACGCGTTATTCCAACGTGGCGAAAATATCGCTATAAGTACTGCTCACGTTATTCCGGCGTGGCAGAAATCTATTATAAGTGCCGTTAACGTTGTTGATGTGGGAAAACTTTTGATAAGTTTACGTTGCGTTGTTCAACGCGGCGAAAATCAGCATAAGTGCACTGTTCACGTTGTTAGCGTGTAAAAATCTGTTATAAGTATCCGCTCATATTGTTTCGCGGTGGGAAACTTGTGATAAGTCTTGTTGCGTTGTTACGTGGCGAGAAACCTTATGATAAATAGTTTCTGTTCCGTGAGGAAATGTTATGTTATGTTGTCTAATGCGTTTTTTCTGGCGTGGCGCAAATAAATTTTCGAGGTGTCTCCACTTACACATGCACGCCTTTCTTGGCGTGGTGGGAAGAGACATATCGGGTCGGAGGTTCAAATTTTGATAAAAAAAGTGGTGATGCTTAAGTTATTATCTGATTTGCCATGTCATGCATATGTGTATTTATGTTTTAATTTCATCATTATTTATCATCATGTGACAATTATGACATATTTATTAATGCTTAGCTCAATCTCTATTTGAATTGATATGTTATGAGACAAATCTTGTTGAAAATTCAAATTTACTTTTGTTAAAATAATGATTATGCCCCACGAGTCATTTAAAAATAAAACACCTCATGCTTATGTTTATGAGCTTTATTAGTTGTGGTATGACATGTGATATGACATTGAAAGGACAATGACAGAAAGAAAGTTAAGCTTTTCTTAAACTCATATTTTTGTCATATAACTTTCAAGGGAAAATGATAAAAGCATAGGTGCCAAGTGAGTCAAATAAAGTTAACCTCATTTATATGCAAACTCATGACAAAGACATAAGTACACATCAAATGTTATTAAGGGAACATGACAAAAAGAAAATTAATTTTTTCTTAAATTCATATTTTTGTCATATGACATCAAAAGGAAATAACCAAGATACAAGTGGCAACATTTGTCATTAGAGATATATGGTGAAATTAGAAATGCATGTCATGTGCCGTTAGGGACAAGTGGCAAGCTAAGTTAACCTCTTTACATGTAAACTTATGACCAAAAAATTAATGGGTTCCCTTAAACTCGCCATTTTCTCACGAGACAAATTGCAAGTCTAAATCCTTCAAGGGAATTTACTCGACTTGTAAAGGAAAAGCCAATTTGTATTATCTTAACTTGCCTTTACCAAAAGATGGCTATCGATTGATCTAGAATTATACACATTCTTTTATATTTAATGACACACCTTCTCTTTATATTCAATGACCTTTTACTTGGTCAAACGAACTCTAGAATCTATATTTCACTTTTGTTTTGATTAGTTACTTAAAAGAGGGTATTATTCTTGTTGGTTACCAAAGGAAGGGTATTTGGCCTAAATAGTATTCATACCATACCCTTAAATAATTATCAATCTCTATCTTATATCAATGACTTTTTATTTGACCAAATGGGCTCCTAAAATGTTAAATTTCAGCCCATTTATTTGCTGATTAGTTACCTAAAAGAGGGTATTATTTGTTGATTGGTTATAAAGGAAAGAAAATTTGGCCTAAATAGTGTTCATACTATACTCCTAAATAAATATCAATCTCTATCTAGCATCAATTACATTATACTTGATCAAATGAGCTCTTAAAATATTACATTTCAGCCCATTTGTTTGCTGATTAGTTAGCTAAAAGAGTGTATTATTTGCTGATTGGTTATAAAGGAAAGGAAATTTGACCTAAATAGTGTTCATACAATATTCTTAAATAAATGTCAATCTCTATCTTGCATCAATTACATTATACTTGATCAAATTGGCTCCTAAAATGTTAAATTTCTGCCCATTTGTTTGCTGATTAGTTACCTAAAATAGGGTATTATTTGCTGATTAGTTAGAAAGGAGAGGGTATTTGGCCTAAATAGTGTTCATACCATACCCCTAAATAAATGTCAATCTCTATCTTGCATTAATGATATTATACTTGATCAAATAGGCTCCTAAAATGCTCAATTTCTGCCCTTATTGCTTGCTGATTAGTTACCTAAAAGAGGATATTATTTGCTGATTGATTACAAAGGAAAGAAAATTTGGTCTAAATAGTGTTCATATCATACCCTTAAATAAATACCAATCTCTATCTTACATCAATGACTTTTTACTTGGTCAAACGAACCCCTAGAATGCTAAACTTCAACCCTTTTGTTTTAATTACACAAAAAGAGGTGTTTGTTGATTGTGATAAGAGAAGGAAATTTGGCTAAATAGTGTTCATATCATACCTTAAATTCGGTTTGGTGCTTCGAGATTAACAAAACTTAAAAATTCCATATCAAAACTTCATTTTGCATTACATGTCAAATTACTTCAACTTAGACATTCATATGTATAATATTTTACAAAAACAAAATCGTATGTATGTTGAAGTATTGATAGATCAAATATCTGAAAGATATGTCCAAATCAAGATAAATATAAAAAGCAATCTTTGCGGTTTGGTTCTGAGACTAGTTAATAAAATTCAAAAATTCAAAATTTGACATATAAACTTAAACTCAGACATTTTAATTTTCACGTAATTTTCAAAGAACAGATATTCGTATGCATGTTGAAGTGATTACTAAGTCAAATATAAAGGAACAGATATTATGCTTTCCGGTTTGGTTTGGAGTAATAACCTAAAATGTCATATCGAACTAAACTCAGTGACATATACATTTTAACTTGACATTCACGTATACAAATTTTAAAGAAACAGATACTAGATGTGTGTTGAAATGTTCAAACATTTAGAAATATATGCAAGTTAGATACAAAGCAAAAGAACAGACGCTATACATCCTGGTTTGGTCTTGGATGTCCGATTAAAATCTAAAAATTGATATTATAAAATTTCAAATTAATATCGAGTTTACGTAATTATGATATAGGATATGAATCAACCCGAGCAAGTTCTCAAGAAGAAATGTCCCAAACCCGATCCCTCATATTTTAGAGTGACAATGTTTGAAAGATTATACTTCTTGAGATAATGAATCCACGTCTTCGTAAAATCGTGAGTAGAGCCATTAATCGATATCAGTCATATGATCGAGAAAAGTAATTGTTATTAAAATTATAATGATAAATGATCGGATATTCAAATCTAAATCAATCATAAAATGATAAAAAAATCAAATAAAAATAAAATAAATATAAATAAAATGAAATTAATCATTTAAATTAAAATTTAAAAAAATCAATCCACCCTCCATTGTTTGTCGACAATTAAGAAAATTTTTCTTTAAAATCAATCGATAATCATGCTTAACTTTACACTCAAAATTCTAAGTCCATGGGGCGTGGCCATCCTCATCTGCGTGTTTTTGAAATGACACCACATAAATGGCGGTTCGACCCTGTGGTTGTGCGATATGACACCTAAATTACGGTCCGCAAGATGTTCCCAACGGTTTCTTCTTTGAGTTGTGAAATGTAGAATATATTTGGTTGGACAAAAATCCTATTTTAGTTGGGTTCTTATATTTGTTCCTTGACAAATTCCACCTAGGCAGACACCTTGACGGCGTAACTTGTGTTCGACAAGGATCCGGTCGGTTGGTTCTTTCTACATTCGGTCCAGGATCACGACTGGGATGACAAACATGGGATCTAAAATCGTTCTCCCACAAAAAAATTTAAATAAATAAAATAATAAATTTCATAAATTCTAAACCCACTCAATTATATATCTTTCGTTATTTAACGATTCGTTACCTTAATCAAAGTGCTCTCTCGATTTGGAGGTAATTAACTTATAGGGGCTTGTGCCTCAATCGAGATATAAAAGTTCTCACCAAATGAGGACGAAATCTACAGGTAGTGTCTTTATCTACTATTCATCAAATGTTGTCCGACACTAAAACAACTCTTTTCTTTCCAAAAAAGTCGGTGATGAATTTTCGATCCCACATTTCTGGCACTGGTTGGGGATATGTTTCTTCTATCTTTGGCTAGTCAAATCTAAATTATAATTGCAGTAGAGTATCAAAATAAAAAATGAATGAAACAAAAAAAAGAGAAAATTGGAACGATAAGATAGAAGCGAAAACTTCCCAGTTTTCTAAATAAAGTCTTAAATCATTTGAGAGTTTATTTAAGGCATGTGTTTAGTATGTTTTGTCTTGTATTTTTTTTGGAAGTAAGGTGATAGTGTAGTTATTTTTAATTCTGTCTTTACCTTTAAAATGGCACTTATCTGGTAATGCATTTTCCTGGTGCCAACATTCATTTGACAAACACCATCATCAATCGAAACACGCTACCATCCGGGTTTGATAAGTTGATTTCCACCATCTTGAATGAGCAAGTTCTTGCTGATTCGGAAGTCCAAACTTCGCATGTAATGCGATAATCTCTAAAAGGCTGCTGAAGTCGTGACCCTCTTCATTGGGGCACTTCAAAAAAACCATCGATTTTGAGACTTCGATTCGGAGACACCTTATGAAGAGGGTTGTTCTTAGGCTATCTCCTCCCGAGAATATTGCAATCCGCCGGTTGAACCCCAGGGAGATGATCTTCTTCTTCATTTGGAAGCAAGCTTATCCGAACAACGAAGAAAAGAAGTCTTGCGTGCTCACACTATCGCTGCGGTAACCAACAATCAGGTAGTGAGTGTTCCACTCCGATTGATAACTAAGTGGGTTAACGAAAACACTCTGTTGGGCCTTTCAAGCGGTCCCACGCCAACAACGTCAGTTCTCCTCTCTGAAACCCAAACTATCTCTGCCTGGTACATGGGTTCTCCAAGTTTCCAGGAGGGGATGAAAAGAAGATCTGGTCTGCTCAAGGATCTGGGGCCCCTAGGAGACCTCATCCCACAACTCCAATGGTAGAACGCCAACTGATCCATGTTCCACGCGGTGAACATCGGGGTGTGACACTTGGACCACGTGTCCAAGTATCCACCGTCGAAAGGTCCCGGTGTAAAAGCAGCGATATGGAGGCGCCTCAAAAAAAACTTTAGAAGCGAAACGTGGCGTGACATTCCGGTGTGAATTCAGAATCGCACTTTATTGCTCGGTATGAGCTAAAGAGGCCCAGATGATAAAATATATGATGGTAGACACCTTGGAGAATCCTCCGGGGATCCTTGTCAATCAACTCGTCTTCAAGAGGAGTCAACTTCGATCGAAGCCTCTAATTGAAGAAGTTTCGATTCCACACTGAATCAAGTCGGGACGTCGATCGAGAAATTCGTCCATGGGGACGAAGAAGAAGAGGAAGAAACGGCTGAAATAGTATATATACAACAAGTTGGTGAGCCATCGGTGTCATGATATCAATATAAAGCCATATATCCTCAACTTGAAGAACAACAAATGTTTAAATAGAGAAGCATCCTCGATTCGTGAGGAATAAGAAGAAGAAGAAGGAGAAAGGGAAGAAAATCTCACCTTCGCCGATACAACCACTTTGGCAAAGGCGCAAAGACAAATTCAGCGTCAGATGAAAGCCAAAGATAAATAAATTGCTCAGTTGAATACGAAAATGAGCGAAATGATGATCTGATGCGATGACGATTGATGTAAAGAAATATCGCAGGTCAACACTGTCCCTCCAAATAATCATCGCCTCCATGCGACAATCTTCCAATAAATCGATCTCACATGCTTCAAGAGTCCATGAGCGAGCGATTGAAATAAACGAATCGACCCAACTTCTCAAAATATACAAAGTATATCTGAAGCCGTGACAGCTTCTCAACTTGATATTATCTTGAATGAGAAGATCAAAGTTGTCATAATTGCGGAGCAGACAGAAAAATTGGTGAGTAAGGGTCGCTCATTTCCTGCGGAGTATGATCAAATTCCATACTCAAAGGGATATTGAATGCCGAAATTTAATCTATTCGACGAAAATAGTAATCCCAAACAGCATCTAGCCCAGTTCAAAATATCTTGTGGTAACACAGGGGGTAATGATGCATTATTATTCCACCAGTTTGTCAGCAGTTTAACTTCGACTGCTTTCAAATGGTATGCTGCAAATGACTCGGTCGAACTTTACCCGGAAAACATGTTCGTTAAAGGTTAATTCGTAGCGGTCAAGAAGACAAAACTCGATCTCGCGAGAAGAGGAAGAAAGACGAGTCAGTAACCAGATATATCACGCGTTGGCGAAATATGAGTATGAAATGTGAGCAACAATTAGAAGAAGTGCATGCAATCTAACTGTTGATGGGCAATATTGATGATAAGATGACGCCTTATCTTTGCATGACTTCAATTACCACATTTCAAGAGCTGCTTGATAGAGTGACCAAATTTGAAATATTAAATTTATCACGCTCGGATAGCCACCAAGATAAATCTAAAAGAGCAAAAGCTCCAGATCCGAATAAAGGTGAAACACATTTTACCTCGTTCAAAAAAGATCTGAGTAAGCGGTTAGTATAATGTAAAGAAAATTTATCTTTCAAGAAAGAAGCGTCATTCAATTCTGCTCCACAACCCAAGCTCATACTTGGAGGTAATGATATGCCTCGAGGTCGCTTTAGTGAAGGTGAGCGCCAAAACAAACAAAATGAGCGAATGACTCAATGACCCCAACCCTAAAAGAAAAGCTGAACAAAGAATATTTTTTTAAGAGGGAAAGTGTGGTGAATTTAAGCGTCACTCAAAGTCTCCATACCGAGTGTAAAAGACCAAGAGGTGGACAAGAGATAATCCTAATTATACGTATCAGTGGTGCTCCATATTGAAGATTGCTACATATTCAAAGATTGACAAGAGCGAAAAAATAGAAATGAAGAATTCACATTATCGGATAGTGTATTGGTGCGTCCGAAGATGGAATCCACAAAGGTAATCACCTCATCTCCAGTACTATCAAGCGAAAATAAAGGTAAATAGAAACTGGTCGATGATGAAGGATGGCATGTCGCACTCTCTAAAAATATTGAAACGATTGAAAGGAGTTTCAGGTGTTCAGTGAAAATCACCACTTGAGCGTGCATTGAGACAAAACCTGGTTATGGAAAGGCTAGTTCATCTCACGAAAACACCAAATACCTGAGGAAGGCCAAGAAGCCTGCCAAACGAATGAATAAATTAAAGAAAAAGAAAAAGGCGATAGCGCAAAATGTTACTACTACCATGGATGGTCGCAACGTAACACAAAGGATCATCAATAATATGGATGATTATATACAACCAGCAAGACGACCCATCACACTTGCTGAATTCATTACTAATTTTCAGATAAATGAAGAAGCAGAGGAAGAAGCTGAAGAACTTCCTCGAAGTGCTTGATGGTACATGAAGGCGATGGCACAGAAGAACTCTGTTTCCCAAATGAAGATGAATCGAGCTCACCATGGTAGACATGAAAAATGTAAAGTTAGGCGGTGTTTACGAATCTTCTTATAAGATGGGCGAGCGGATCTTTGAAGCAATTGAGTCGAGATTCAAATGCAAAAAGTCTTCAATGCAGTTGAGAAGTGGTGAGGCTACCATATCAATAGAGGAAAGAGCCAATAAATAGGGATAAAAGAAAAGAAATTGAAATCAATGAAAAAGTTATCCATAAGGATTCAAATAAGAAGCCTTCACCAAATAAAAGGATCGATTACAACATTCTATCTCACTTAAGGAAAATTAGCAACTTCGGTGTATCTGGCACGATGTTGGAAGATCTAATCTTAATTGAAGCTCAAAATGGAGAAATTCAAAGCATATTTTTGACGCTTGCCTTGTATGTTCAAGAGCCTCCAACCATCACATATTCAAAAGATCTTATGCTTGGAACTGCAGAGCATAATTGCCCTCTGTATGTTACAGCTGAAAGTGATGAAATTATAATACCACGGATCTTAATTGATCCCGGTTTCTCATGAATCTTATAAACTTGAGAACTCTTAGATGGCTATCTCTAGATGTACAACATCTGGGATGAGATAAAGTCCTGGTTCAAGGTTTCAATGACAAGGGATAGAAAACTATTGGGTCATTCGTTTGCTGATTAGTTACCTAAAAGAGGGTATTATTTGCTGATTGGTTACCAAAGGAAGGGTATTTGGCCTAAATAGTGTTCATATCATACCCTTAAATAAATATCAATCTCTATCTTACATCAATGACATTATACTTGATCAAATGGGCTCTTAAAATATTAAATTTCAGCTCATTTGTTTGCTGATTAGTTACCTAAAAGAGGGTATTATTTACTGATTGGTTCAAAGGAAGGATATTTGGCCTAAATAGTGTTCATATCATACCCTTAGATAAATACCAATCTCTATCTTACATCAATGACCTTTTCCTTGGTCAAACGGACTCCTAGAATACTAAACTTCAACCCTTTTGTTTGCTGATTAGTTACCTAAAAGAGGGTATTGTTTGGTGATTGGTTACAAAGGAAAGGAAATTTGGCCTAAATAGTGTTCATATCATACTCTTAAATTCCCGGTTTGGTCTTCGGACCGGGTCCGGGTTTAGGGTTTTAGGGTTTAGGGTTTAGGGTTTAGGGTTTTATGATTTATGGTTTTAAGGTTTAGGGTTTAGAGTTTAGAGTTTAAGGTTTATTTATATATATATGTATAATATTTTTAATTAACACTAATTAATAAAGCATTCGTTGCCCAGTCGTCGTCTACCCGAAACCCTCGAAGATAGAAAGCTCGGCGACGGGAGCTCTCGCTAGCAACGATGTCGACGTGATTTCGGTGTTCGACCTCCTGCCTGAAACCACAGGAGAAGAGAAGCAAGACGATGCGATGGTAACACCGTCTTCTTCCTCCAACCCCTTTTGTGCGCTTCAGTCTGTGTAAATCCCGTAAATCCGCCTGCCAACAGGATTTACTAAATCCGGGATTTAAGGCACAATGGAGGAGAAACGGGATTTAAAATTCTGTGGGATTTAAAGTTGTCATATTTGCTGTTGACAGGATTTAAGTTAAATCCTGCTACCAAACACCCCTGAGAAGAATCGAAAGGAGATCGGTCACCTGGAATAAAAAAACTGAGGGTAAGAGGTTGTGAGCTTGAGCGGCTGGAAGTTTGGTCGGTAACTTCTTCCTTTCTTCTCCGACCAAGTTACAAACCGTAACACTAGAATCGCATCCTTATCTATTTATGCATATTTCCTTGCATATGAAACTTTTCCTATATGTGTAAGCAACTGACGAGGGATAAACATTTGGTCTAAACCCTCTATCTTAATGATCCATGAAAATTCATGTAAAGTGGAGGTGATTAATTAGTAATATATACATCTACCACTAATTAACCACCTCCACTTTACATGAATTTCACATCTTATGATCTTGCGGTAATTAATGCATGCATATGCGACATACCCTTAGCAAATTATCACTAATTGAATTTGGAAATATAATATATATACATTCATTTTTGTATAGGCAACTGTGTGCTGAGCTAAGAGGGTTTATGCAACTCAAATGATTGCTTAAATTACTAATTTAGATGAAGGGTTATCAAGTTGTGTATTGCTAATATGATGTGAATTTTCATCATTGTCATTTTAAACGCATAGTTTATGGATTCTACAACGTGTTGTCACTATTTGCTAGTTTTTGTTTCTCGTTGCTCTTGCTATATAAAATTGTTATATTCAATATGATTTTGATATAGTATCCTTGTTCATTGTGGTATGTTATTGATCATACTATAGGCTATGTTCCTTGTTGTTTATGCCTCACCGAATTAGTTTCATCTGCCGAAGTTTTTACTTACAAACTCATGCTTGTTGATTTTGTATGGTTTTGTAGGTTACTATTGAGCAACCTTATGCAATGAGTTAGTAGATTCATACTTGTTGCATGTGGGAAGGTAAATAATGCTGTGAAGTTAGTTATTTGATTTAATAGTGGTTTATCTCTTTTTTAGATGAAAAGTTGTTATTTCTGGATAAATTATTTTTTTCACAGATAGTTTGCATATATGTCACTATGTTTTAGATGTTTCAATCATATTTTAATGACTATTTGTCATTTTGGCCATATAATATTTATGGAATTAAATTTAAACTTTTCAGCTCATCCCATTCTGATGGATTATTGTTATGATCCTCCATTCTTAGTGGGCAGGATGTCACAATGTCAACACTTTCATGAAATACTTTTTGTTTGTAGTGCACATATTATATTCAATATGGATGTGTAATAAATGTGTACTTAAATACAGGCTAATAGGAGACTACATGATCTATAAACTATAATGTTTTTTGAGAATGTATCCTATTTTGTTGGTTATTGTTAAGGGCTTTTCTTCTCAGTAGGCAGGATGTTACAATGTCAACACTTCCATGAAGTACTTCGTGTTTGTACTGCACATATTATAATTCAGTAAGGATGTGTAATAAGTGTGTATTTAAATTCAAGCTTTTAAGAGACTACATAGTCCATGAAATATAATGCTTATGAGTATGTAAAGGAGATGACTTTATCTTAATAATTAGTCATGGATTACAGAAAAAACAATCACCGATAATATTTCCTTTTTATCTGAGAAATCATGAATGAAGAAATAACGGTTGCCTATTGGCTCATTTGGTCGCTAGCATTTAGAAACTATGTTTTAGAAAAGGTTGATTTTGTTTCTACTTATTTTGAGTGTGAAATTGAAACCATGACTTTTTGAGGGAATTTAAAGAAGATTTATGGGGTTTGAAATTAGCCTTAGTCCCTAACTTCAACATATTTTATAGGAAGATTTTGAACTTAATGCGGAAAATGCACCTTTCTAGTATTTACTTCAATCTCAATATGTAGTTTGGACTTTCTATAAGAAATGGGAATGCTTTATCCATGAAAATGATTTGTTTACTTGGGAGTCATAAGTTGCTATGTAGCTGTATTTCTTAAGGTTTTGATTGAAACATTAAGTTTGTTCTTTTGAAGTTTTAGTTTCTTTTCAAAGTTGCAATTTGATTACAATGTTTCTGGTTTTTTTTACCCTTTCGGCATTAACTATCTTAATGTCAATATGTATCAATGGAAGTTCTTCCACTCAATTCATTGTATCCTTGTCTTTATTTTTTAGGACATTTACATACATGCCACACAATTCTTATATATTTACATATCTAACACCTAAATCCTTAATATTACATCAAAATATCACCATCATTAATTGTTTAAAGTGAAATGCATCTTTTCATGTACAAGAACAATACTATATTTATAAATATCAAACATTAGGTAATAGATATGTAAATATACAAAAATTGTCTGTTATGTTTATAAATCTTTTTTTTTTTTTTTTTTTACAGAGGGTATTTAAAGGCATAATCTTTTTTTTTTTTTAGATTGTTCCAAGGGATAGGGGAAGGACTATAAATAGGGGACTTCACCCCTCATTTGGAACCAAGCCAAGCAAAGCAATAACCAAGAGATCCAAGGTTCCCAAGCAATCTTGTATTGTAAAACTCTCTTGCATGTGAAGTGCTTTCTTCCAACCTCTCTTGTCAAAAGAGTTTTGAGCATTCTAGTCCTTGTGAGGGTTAGGTACTTAGCATTAAGGAAGAGTCTTAAGGCGGGGGAACCAGAGAAAAGTTTCTCCGTGACATGGCCTGAAATCTAAACAACATCCTTCAACTCAACCTTTTGCCCATAGTACATCCAAAAACATCGATTCAAATACTCACCACTACAATGGCAAGAAGAGACAACGCCAAGATGCATTAAATCGGTGGCACAAAAAAAAGAATCATTCCCACTCAGTTGATCTCATCATGTCGTTAAAGGAGGCATGGTGTGTCAACAAGGGACAATTTCCTTGATTTAAACGTGGATCCTTGCTGAAGGAAGACGAACCGATCTCGCGACAACGATCAGTTTCGTGATGGACGATTTTGCGGTGGTTCCTACCGATAAGGTCAACTTGTCGGTGACTCATCAAAGAAGGCATCTTCTTCCCTGTAATCCCATGATGCGCTTTGAATTCTCAAGCATTTGGTGGAAGCGATTCAAAGAATTCGCCGTGATATGTCGAGTCTCGTAGCCATTTTGGAGAATGCGGATGCTGTCGACATGGATGTGATTGATAGGAACTGCGGATCCGTTTGACATTGGACCGGTTGAGCTTTCTGTCACAACATGGTGGCTGGATTGTTTTTCGTATGCGGTAAGTGAGGAATGAGACATTCACTTTCTAAAAAAATTCTATGTCGATAAACACTTGCAATTTTAGCGGACAATTCACTTCGCCACTGGTGGAAGGCATGGCGGAGAACAAGCGGCTCACGCGGCGTGTGTTGCAATCTGACGGGTTCAGGACAAGCTTAAAGCTTCTTGTCGTCGGTAAGTACTCTAATCTCCTATTTTAAAAATGTAAAGGCGGCTTTGGATGCGAAACAAGCCGTGGATGGCGCATATCATCTTCGCAGTGGCTCAAATGGTTTGATGCACGAATGGCGAGGCGTCCGCGTACTTTTGATCATGGATAATTGCAGTGCGCACATCCACAATGCAACTTCCTGTTGTTACACTCATAACGGTTTTTTACCTTAGCCAAACACCCGTCAAGATCGGTAGTGCGATCTTTGGAATTATCAGGAACTTCAGACTCTGCTGTAGCCGGGTTAGCGGCTTGATTGCGCCGAGGACGGGTTGTAGACGCGAAAAAGATGTTACTGCAAGCATTCGCCATATTCTTTGCTGGACCACCGATGTCAAGCGAGAACAATCGAGGCTGCTTTTCGCCATTGCCGGTTCGCGGATCACGTTACTCGTAGAGGATGCACTTGTTGATCTTGGCGTCATCGGTGATACGAGCCGAGGTTCATGAGCTTCACAGGGAAATGGACATCCAACCTCGTGGTATCCGATTAGGTTGGAGATGGCATTCAAGCGGCGAGATCGTCAGGGATCTCGAGAATCAGTGCCGAAGGCAAGCAGTTGGCGATAGTCGAGAACCTGATTGTGAAGGCTTAGAGGCTTTGCGGTGTCTGGCCTGTAATAGTTACGGATCGCGGGATGTCGCTGACATGGAGACACTTACACATTCGGCGATCAAGGACAAGATCAACATGATCGTAACTGCCAGTCTGCGAAGCCAATTTTCCAAGATTTAAAGTTTAAATAGGCCGATGTCAAATTTTGTAATAAATATATAAATGCTTTTTAAGTAGCTTATCAATATAAAAAATTTTCGATCGGCAGAGATTAATTATTGACTTGGGAGGTTATATTAATAAATGTATGAGCTCGAAATGGACCGAGCCATTAAGTATTAACTATTATGCTTATTGACTTAAAGATCAACTTAGACAGTTCTCAGATAATATTTTTGAGTATGTATCCTATTTTGTTGGTTATTGTTAAGGGCTTTTCTTTCTCAGTAGGCAGGATGTTACAATGTCAACACTTCCATGAAGTACTTCGTGTTTGTACTGCACATATTATAATTCAGTAAGGATTACAGTGTGTATTTAAATTCAAGCTTTTAAGAGACTACATAGTCCATGAAATATAATGCTTATGAGTATGTAAAGGAGATGACTTTATGGTAATAATAATAGCATGAGAACTATATTGATCTTGTATATCATTAGTCATGGATTACAGAAAAAACAATCACGAATAATATTTCCTTTTACTGAGAAATCATGAATGAAGAAATAACGGTTGCCTATTGGCTCATTTGGTCGCTAGCATTTAGAAACTATGTTTTAGAAAAGGTTGATTTTGTTTTTACTTATTTGAGTTTGAAATTGAAACCATGACTTTTTGAGGGAATTTAAAGAAGATTTATGGGGTTTGAAATTAGCCTTAGTCCCTAACATCCAACCAAACAATAAATAAATTTAACAAACTTCATCATATTTTATAGGAAGATTGTGAACTTAATGCGGAAAAATGCACCTTTCTAGTATTCGCTACTTCCAATCTCAATATGTAGTTTGGACTTTCTATAAGAAATGGGAATGCTTTATCCATGAAAATGATTTGTTTACTTGGGAGTCATAAGTTGCTATGTAGCTGTATTTTCTTAAGGTTTTGATTGAAACATCAACTTTGTTCTTCTGAAGTTTTAGTTGCTTTTCAAAGTTGCAATTTGATTACAATGTTTCTGGTTTTTTTTTTACCCTTTCGGCATTAACTATCTTAATGTCAATATGTATCAATGGAAGTTCTTCCACTCAATTCATTGTATCCTTGTCTTATTTTTTTTTAGGACATTTACATACATGCCACACAATTCTTATATATTTACATATCTAACACCTAAATCCTTAATATTACATCAAAAATATCACCATCATTAATTGTTTAAAGTGAAATGTATCTTTTCATGTACAAGAACAATACTATATTTATAAATATCAAACATTAGGTAATAGATATGTAAATATACAAAAATTGTGTGTTATGTTTATAAATCTTCATTTTTTTTTTTTACAGAGGGTATTTAAAGGCATAATCTACCACAAAATGAAGCACATCTTAAAGATCTTGGGATTACTTGCTGCTATATCTGCAGTTTGATTGGCCTATTAGCATCCATTGTTCCAAGCAGCTATGCTTGGCTGGTCAGTTTCAGTTCCATGTTGGTTCAATAACTTGATTGAATATTCAAACTTTTTAAATTCTAGAATACTCTTTATATTTCCTAATTTGTCTTTCAGCTTCCAATATACTTGATTGTTTCGTTGGGGTGCTATGGCCTTCTAATGGTGGGAGTTGGCTTGATGTTCTTCCCAACTTGCCCTCAAGAAGCTCACCTGTTACATAAGGTTTATTCAGATTGGCTTATGTAAATAAAAAAAATAACTGCTTATTATTGTGCTTAAAGTAAATAAATCCAAAAAAGGCTTAGTACTAGCCTAATTTATATATATATACAAGCTTGGGATTGTATTTTAGCTAATCTCTATTTCTAATGGTGGGAGTTGGCTTGATGTTCTTCCCAACTTGCCCTCAAGAAGCTCACTTGTTGCATAAGGTTTATTCAGATAATAGTTTACTTAAAAGTTTAATGAATAAAAAAATTTCAACATATTCTGATCAAAATTAAATTAAAATATAGTTAAAATTATTTTATTTATTTCGATATGAATAATCAAATAATTTTTATATTTCAGGCATATCAAAATAAATTTAAGAATTCAATATTGTTATTATTTGAGCTGCATCAGTGTTATACAGTCTTATGTAATTTATGATTATTGTGCATTTTGGGTGCAGGATATTGCAGAAGGAATTTCTGAAGAATAAAGGTCTTGATGCGGGCGTTTGATTAATTTAAAACAGCTTTCTGGTTTTGTTTTTTTGTTTTTGTTTTTTTTTCATATTTTCTTTTGATATGCATAATATGAGTTTTCTCATTCATTGTTGTGGGATTAACAAATTTTGTGTTGATAGATTCAATCTTTGGAGCTAATCAGGTATTTTTAAATATATTCAATCTTTGTAAGTAAGTATTTTTAATGGATACAATTTTTCAACAACTTTTATATATATATATATATATATATATATATATATATATATATATATATATATATATATTTAAAATTTATCAGAGCATTCTAATATGATTTATATGAAAATAATTATACAAATTATTTGAAATTATATTATAAATGTTTAGAATTGAAAGATATTTAATTTTTTTGTGAAGATAATTAATTTATTGTTATAATTTTGATAATTACTTTAATGATATCCTTAATGATTTGTATGTGTTCTAATGAGATGAGAGATTTGCCCATTATAAGCTGACTAATGACTTATAAACAGAAAATAATTGAATTTTTACTGTTCTCTCACTATTTATTAGAAAAACTAACAGATGCATTCATGGTTTGCAATAGAATTGTTAAAAAAGTTTGTTGTTTGCGAATAACATTCATGATCACAATTTAAGATGATTTAGTGGTGAGTTATATAGATTGTCTCATATTTGAATCCTTCCTCTTATAGATATTTCAGATTAATACATTTCGAGCTATTTTGAGCTGATACGAAGCCGAAAACGAACAAAATAATTTTTAAATGAGCCAAATATGAATAAGGATTTAGCTCGGCTCATTTACACCCTTACTCGCCTACTAGAAATGAGTTAATAAATATTGTGTAAATTTGTGTAATATTAAGAATATATAAAGAGAAACCTAATGGAAAATAAAAAATATAAAATATAAAAAAGCGATAGAGATTTAAAGGCCTAGACATGAATAATGCAGAAAGACATTAATCAATACCCCTATATCATACAGGACGATAAAATTAATAAAAATTGAATTAAAACTATTATATGTAATATTTAAAATTAAAAATAATAATATCAGTTTTACTATAATTGACTTTCAAACGCTCTTAAAGTAAAATTCGAATTAAATATAGAAAACATAAAGTATATTAAATACTATTTTAATTAAACTCCAAAAACAAAATATTTATGACATGTCTCCCATATAATTCAGCAATCTGAAAAGTAAAATTTGGTGAATTATATGTGTGACATGTAACTAAACTACTACTTTATTATCATTTCATTTTTGCTACTTTTTTTAATTAGAATTTTTATTGTAAATGTATTTGAAAGCTAATTATAAATAATAAAATATAAGAGAAATCATTTCCAAATATGCAGAAACTCTTAGGCTTATATAGATCTTATATCATTCATCACATATTTGAATGATTGAGATTTAAAATAAATTTAATATTTTTTAATAATTTAAATATGGCATTCATATTTTTTTTTTAAAAAGGGAATGGTGGCATACTTCAATTTTTTTTGCAATTAACACATAAGATTGATATAAGAATTATGTGCAATGTAAATAAATTTTTTATATATGAGACATTTTCATGCATAGCAGCCAATTCTGACATATTAACATCTTTAATATCTAAAATTTAATATTTAATATTTCATTAAAAAATAACACTATCATTAACTTTTTTTAAAATAAATATATCTTCTTATACATAAAAAAAATATTATTTTTATAAATATCAAATTTTAGATGTTAAACATACAAAAGATTTTTACAAATCAAATCATCAAATACATATATATTTATAATTTAACTACCATTCTTATTTCTTTAAACTATCAAATTCATGTATTTACATATGCTATGATTAAATGATTGAGAATTTTATAAAAATAAAAAATATGAGTTAATTTTTATTATATATATATAATAATAATAATAATAATAATAATAATAATAATAATAATAATAATAATAATAATAATCAGAAGTTTTACATTTTACTAAAAATATAATTCAAAAACAGAAAAGTATCAATCGAAGACAGAAATATCACCATTCCAACTACAAGCTGCAAGCAAATGAGGAACCCAAGGATGGAACACAGCATCGACGCAGGGTTCCTCAAAAGCTTCTATTTTTCTAACAAGCTCTGCAGAACTATAATCATAACAATAAACAGATCCATCGGAGGAACCTGTGACCACTTCTCTTCCATCGAGGCTGAAACTGCACTTGATGGGAAAGCCCCAGACTCCATGAGCCTCGTATCGCCTGTGCCTGTCTAATCTGAAGGGAGGCCTCGCTGAGAAGATGGCTATGTAGTTCCCGTTCGACTGAGCCACGAAGATAGGATCTGTGGGGTGGTACCTGACGCATGGGCATGTGAAGGCTTCTGCATACACCTGAGAAGAAGAAAATGTACATTTCATTTTTCTTTAGGATGTGTTTGGATTCATATTTTCATAATTTTATAGAATAATTCATTATCATGTTTCCATTTGATTATATATATATATATATACAGTAAAACTTATCTAAAGTGATACTGTCTAAAGTGATATTATGTCTAAAATGATAAGACAATCGATCCCAACCGTATTTATTGTAACATGCGCCTAAAGTGATAACTGTTAAAGTAATATCCTCCTCCCAGCAATATTTTAGATAAGTTTTACTGTATATAGTACTTTTACAATTAATTTGATAGATAAGGTGTCATTAAGTTTGGTTGAATATGGCGCCTGAATTGGAGCTTGATAGATTTGTTTAGTGCAGCTACAGTGGTGGAGTACTGTTGCTCAGTAAGTCAGTTCTTATGTTTTAGAAGAAATTTATAAAACAAAATATGTACATAACTGCGACAGAAGTCTTTTATATTATTAACATGTCTGACGCTGGTTAAGGTGTATTTGCATTTTCAAAAAAAAGTTAAGGGATGGTGATATTTTTGAAGTGATATTAACAGTTGTGTATATAAATATTAAAATTTAGCTGTTGAATATGTAAATATGTAAGAATTATATGAAAAGTATGTAAATCAACTCACCACACCCCACACCTTTACATGCAGAGTGAAAATTTTCTGAGCATTTTTTATATATAAATAAAATTGCTATCCAAAAAGTGTAGCAGGACCGAATCAAAATATGATCTTAACAACAAAAGAACAAAACTCAAGCAGAAGTATTAATATAATTTAAAAAGTCTCACAAAACGCAAGTGGCGATGTATCATAAGGACTTTGAAGACAATCATGTACTGGTGATTCGCTTGCGTTCAGGAAGAAGAAGAAGAAGAAGAAGAAGCTGCAAAATAATGATTTGCAGGGATCAGACATGAGTATGAGATACCAAGCAGGGGTCTTGCCAACTTATAGATTAGAGTTTGCACAGAGAGGTAAAGAAATCAGCTTTGACTCTAAAAGAAATATGGGAAGACACATTGATAACCAGCGGTGAAGCTCAAAATATTTCACATAAATTAATTTTATTATTTGAAGGAGGATCAATTGATTTTTTACTATTGGAAATATCAAATAGTCATGGTTTATAAATATGTCTAATATACACCACAAAACATTAAATCCGCCCTTGCTGTCACGGCTTAGCCATTTTCACACAGATAAAACTATTTTACAGAGGATTAGAGTGGCTAACCTAGTGTATGAAAGTGGAATATGAAAATTTGAACAAATGAAGCAACCAAAGGTGAAAATAAAACAGAGATACAGTAGATTGCTAAACGAATAGAATGCTAGCAAACGATGACCTGAAGATGTGAAAGTTTAAGAGGGTAGAAAGAGTTTAAAGCTGCAAAGTCACGAGGATTCTACTGGCTAACATTAATCTGATGCTCCCCACCGCTGCTGATGGCCATATTTTGCACTTTGTCTACAGCTGAACCTATTGACCTGATGCTCACTCAGAGTAGACAAGCTCAAAAATGTCGGAAATTATGAGAGACGTTTCAAGGAAAAAACAGCATTGGAGTGAAATCTGCAACAAGAAGGTCGGGAGGCGACCTGCTGCAAGCTATGCAAAGTCAAATAAAAAATGGCTTTCCAAACTACAGGCAACTCACCACACAGAACTGCAATGCATGGTGCAGGAAGTGAAATAAAAATTGAATTTCTAATATACAATTAGTGGTCTTCACTCATAAACATAAAATTGTAGGTTTATGACTATCCATTGCTAGTATTTGGCACTCAGCTCAGGCCCTCCATTTATTTGTATTGGACTTAATGTAAGCCCCAGATTTTCAGCCTTAAACAAGTGGTATCAAAGCTGATGGTTCAGATAGATCGAGTGGTTTTGTGGGGATTCCACCAAGTCTAATTTTAAGAACATTGATAAATAAAACTAGCATATGGCAGTAAAAAAAGCTTCCTAACGAGGGAGAGAGATGGCAGAAGCGGTTTTCATGCTAGGGAAAATATTGCTAAGATCCATATAAAAGCGAAAAACAAGTGCGCATCAAAAGTGAGACGATAATTGAATTTCTAAAAGCTATTTGTGGCCCTAAACTATTAACTTAGGGGCTATTTGGGATCTATTTTATTTTGTGTATTTATTTTTGTTTTTATGTTATTTTTTAAAATATGTTTGTTTAGTACATTTTTATTTTTTATTTTAAAAAATAAATCATATTGTTTTTAAAATCACTCAATAAATTTTAAATGCATTGAGTGTTTTTAAAACAACAATTGCCACCAAATATATTTTATTTTGAAACAAAATAAAAATAAAACAAAAATATAAATATAAAATAAAAATAAAAAAGTAAAAGTGATCCCAAATGGCTCCTTCAACTTTTATATTGATGAAAGTCCATTTACTAGTATACTGGGCTCAACTTAGGCCCCAACGTCTCACCTACTAACAACTCTCTCCTCCAAAATCCCAAATCACCAACCTTAGTTTTTTGGAAGAGGCTGACACTTGGGCTCGCTAAAATAAAATTTTGATAGGGCAGAGCAAATGAGGATAGAATATGGGCAGTAAGAGGGTTCTGTGATCCTTTCCATAAGAGGAGATCTGTGTGCCCGCAGCTAAAATTAAAGGACCATGGGAAGAACTTTGGCAGGTCATGGAAAGGTAAACCTCCTTGCCTTTGTGGATTGAAGGAGAATCTACATTGGCAATCAAACAAGTCTAGTTAGTTTTGAGAAATTCTACTTAAATGTTGAAATAGATTTAGGATATCTGGCGTAGCACAAGATGTAGCAAAATGAAATATGGTCTCCTAACCAGGGCAAACAAAGAGGTCTACAATTAATATAAAAGATATAATTAGGAGTAAATCAAAGAGAAGCGAATGAAGGCATTGGACAAAGTTACATAAGTGTTTTGATTTTCTTATGTTATGTGATTATGGTTTCAATCTTAAGTTGTGTCATGTATGATCATTTATTTAATAGTTTTCATCTTTTGTAATTACTTGTATAAATTGGGAGAAGTTGGAGGCCTATGGAACAAAAGCATCTAATTAATTAATTAATTTGAAATATAGGAGGGATGGCCAAAAAGAGAGAGAAGTTGGGTAGTTATTGTCGCACCCACCATCCCTCCAACCTCTCCCTCCATTTGAGAATTTGAATTATCCTTGTGTAAAACTGATATAAAGACCCTCTTCTCTGG
Source organism: Cymbidium sinense (assembly GCA_021442155.1). NCBI lineage: Eukaryota > Viridiplantae > Streptophyta > Magnoliopsida > Asparagales > Orchidaceae > Cymbidium > Cymbidium sinense. The sequence goes on along the minus strand of CM038215.1, from coordinate 137,654,304 downwards.
AATGAAGACTTTTATGCTCGTTTTAGACAATTTGGAGTATATTCCAAAGAATTTTGCAGCTTGGTGGCCAGCAATTAAAGAAAAGAGAGTTTAGTGATCTCCTTGCAGGAATCAATTGGGTGGGTGATCCTACCTTTACATGCTATTTTAATTTAAAATTCTTGTTATGATTTTGTACTATTACCTTCTACCAATCTTAGAAAATTGTTCCACAAAATAAAACCCATATAATCCCTTGCAAAAGCCTATTTTGAAGAAGTCGGCCACACCTTGCTAAAACCTAATTTAGTTTCATTCCAATGGGTGTTTGGTGACCTCAAATTTCTTCAAATCACTTGTTACTCTTCAATTGAGTTCTTGAGACATTCCTCCATCCACAACAAGTGATCCCTAGAGGTTTCATGATTTCATCCACAAAAATCCACTCCACTAAAGCCAAAGTTTCACTTGAATCATATCAGCCACAAGGGTTCTTATATGACCAATCTTAGGAGAAATTCCAAGAAATTTGCTTAAACTTCTTAAAAATTTGTGAAACTTTTCAGAATAAAACTAGACACCATCCCCTACAGTTTACACTTTATTTCAAGTCATTTGGAGTCTTGTAATGGGAGTACTAAATCCTAAAAGTTTGTGCATCAGATTCTGAAATGAAATCTGTCTCTAATTGGCCCACCATCTTGAAGTTCATATCTTACATAAACATTTCCACTTTCATAAGCATTTAAGGAAAGCTCCTGACTAATTGGATCACCCTAAGTAATATAACCACAAGCCATATCAATATCAAGCTATAGACATAAACCGTTTCTCAGTACACCCTCATAACTTGGGAGAGAAATGTGGCAAGTACTTGGCTCATAAATGCCACATCACCTACTTGGCCTAATCAGGTTCAACAAACAAGTCGTTTTAACTTGGCCAAAATTATATCTACATAGAAACAATAAAGCCTACAATAAAGACTAAGGGTTTCTTGGGTAACTTTATTGCTGCTTTACCTTTTAGATAGTTATTACACATTTATTTGGTTACTACTGTCATGTTACTTTTCAAAAATTCATATGACAGGAAACTGCTTTTCAGAACCAGATCTGCTGAAGTTTGATATTTATAAAAAAGCTGTTATCTGACTTTTTTTAAAAAAAAAATTATAATACTCATAATAGCTTTCAAAATAAAATCATTTTTCCTATAATAACTTTACAATCACCTTTATAAAAAACTGCAAACGCCCCAAATGGATACTAAGATGATTGCTCTTCCCAACAAAAGCAAAATAACAAAATCCAATCCTCAACATCGTATGTTCACTTTTCCTTGGATCCTACTCCCTTGGATTACAATTAAGAAAATAAAGCTCATAGAATATACTTGTAAGGTGTAGAGCAAGTCATCAATGATAATTAGATGGAAATCTTTATATTTATTCTTGTCTAAAGTATCACAACAAGCATTAATTTTGTGCAATATTTATTCTAGTTTTTATTAGTTGATTTGCTTTATTTATTATTTATGCTTTAGGACGTATAATGGCTAGGGTCATACTAGTCAACCTTTAAATTAGTTTATTTGGTTGACATTATTTCATTCTTGATTTGATATAGATTAATTCCTATTAAAAATTTTTAGAAGATTATCGTAGATTGCATTATATTTTGGTCATTTGGAGTATTTAGAGATCGATGGTTTGTTATTTTAAATTATAGTGCTGCTATTTTGCTAATAAAGCTACTTGGTGGAACTATTTCATGTACTTCAGATGCACAATATTTGAGTTGATCGCAAGGATGTAGGATTGGGGATAAAATAGAAATGATATGTAACTTGCAGTTGGAGTTCAATTAATGTGAAATTGGGCAAAAGTAGAGATGGCATGTAACGTGGAGATGGAGTTTGATCGATACAAAAATTTCATTTAAGTGTTTTGAGAATTTAAAATTTAATTAGAACTAATATAAATAATTTAAATTAAGAATAATCATGTTCCAACCTTATTTGGTAGCCTAAGTTTTGAGGAGTTAATTAATAGTAATCACAAGCATGAAATTCCCAACTTTTGACTCAAATAAAATTCTTTTTCCAGTTCTAATATTACAATACAAGTTATATAATGGATTCCTTCGAGTGTAGCATAAGTCATACTACCTAATTCCAGAAGACAACTCCCTAAATTGATGTAAGGCTTGATTTTCTTCTTTTGTAGTTTTAGTCCTCGACTACTTCACCTATATACATTGACATTGGCTTGTCAATGTTTCAAACTTTTGCTTAGAAGAGGTAAACTGAAAATCTAATTTATGGAATTGATTCCATCTGCTCATAGATTTTATTTTCTTTCTTTTATATTATTGATCATTTCATTATTAGTTAGTATAAAACTCTCATATTTTGTTGTTTTCAGTTAAAGGTGGCCTATAGAATTAATTAGTTATTTGTAATATGTGAAGCAGCATATTTTTCTTAGCATGAAAACATATTAACCATCATATTAACTGCATAAGAAAACTCAATCCTAAATAGCTATGCATTATCATGAAATAAATTGAAATTATTTTAAGTAACAAAGCCAAAAAGTTCACCTACGAAAGCAAAAGCTTAGAAATTAAGTTGAAACTTGCCAAAAAAGAAAGTCCCCAAAACTTTAACTCAGAAAAAAAAAAACTGTTGCAATTGTAGAAAAAAATCCTGATGGTTCAATCTTCATAAGGATGAGATGCATATGAATGTTAACCTAAGAAGTGAGCATTGATAAATGATGGAAATGCTTTGAAAAATATAGTAATATTTGGACATAATAAATATTGATATCTTAATATCCAAAAATATAACTTAATTTTAAAATTGTTTCTATAGAGAATCACAAACCTGGTTTGACAATGGAATTTGTCGATGACACATCCCAGATAATAATGGTGCTCTCACTAATGTTGCTTCTTGAAGTGTCAGTCGAAGAAATGAAATGCTTCCCATCAACACTAAATTCAACATCAAGAATTGCATCCAAATGTTTGAGATATTCATGTACGACCTTCTTAACCCGTGTGTCCCATAGACAAAGATAGCCTCTCGAACCTCCTGAAAGGAAAAGATTTGAGTTTGCTGGGTGGAACTTTATTGATTGAATAACTTGATCTTCCTTGAATTGTTGTGTTTCGACCCCTTTCTCGACATCTATTAGCCTTGATGAACAATCATAACCACAAGAAAGTAAACATGGCCCTTGTGGACACCACCTCACATCTGTTACTGCTGCTTTGTGATGACTAAAAGTGCATACTTTCTTTGGAGCCTTGCTCCATACATTCCATACAAGAACAGACTGATCCATTCCAGCAGAAGCAAGAAGATGTCCTGCACATGGTTTTCATTTGGTAAACAAAAGGCTAAACTCTATTCCAGAATATAACCTCTAGAAATATTCTAAAATGCTCAATTCATACAATGCATGCAGCACAAAACGAATTAAGTCAACTCATGCGTTAAACAACCAGCTATAAAATTCTATGTCAAAAGATTTATACTGGAAGAACAATGTTTATAGCATCCAAAGGGTCAATATATTTACTCTTGTGTCATGTTCTATATAAAAGGACTGCAATGTATCTAAAGCTGAAAATGTATCTAATGTTGAATATGAGTTGACTTGAATAAGTGCAAAGAAAGTTCCATATCAGAATTCATTGATCCGTTAAGATGCTGCTCCAAGTGTAGTAGCTGCAGCAGTAACTTATGTAATTATATGCTAGGTCAATGTATTTTTGTTGTCAATACTTTGACAGGAGTAATTTTCTGATTAATAAGTGAAAAAAATATTAAAGAAAGTTCATGCAAACCATGATGCATCATCTAAGGTGAGATTAACAACCACAAAAACATGAAATACAAGGGAAAAAAAAAAGATTTTCATTGAGGGAACCTTGTACTCAACAATGTAGTTATTTTGGCAATAAAGTGGTAACTTAAAAATAAGTTAGAAAGTAATACCTTCCTTAGGTTAGAAAATTTACGTCTGCATGAAAAGATCATGCTAATAAATTATTTTTTATTAGCTTTCAAAACCCTTTGTAGAGTAAAAGAAGCACCTTTGGATCAAATCTATTAGTGGCAGTAATATACAATAAATGTGCTCTCAAACTAAAATGAATAAAGCTGTCAAATCATGTCGTCAACAGTCATGAAAATAACTTCAAAAGGAATAACTAACCGTGATTGTGTGACCATTGGATTGAATTGATGGCTTTACTATGGCCCTTCAAAGTACGAGACAAATTTTTAGATATCTTGTTTTCATGTGCAAGAGTTTTACCATGACTCTTTAACAGTGCCTTAACATTAGCAGGAAGATCTGCATCAGAAAGAGTTCCTGCATCTGAAATGAGCCACAACAGAGCAAGTAATCAGCCAACTATTCAAAATATATTTTACAAGATAACTTCACTTTCTAGGATAATCATTTAGTTGATGTAAAACAAATGCTTTGATGATATTTGAATGTTTATCAAATTTGCAGACATCTAGATAATATTTGCATCCCACATAGTGCGATAAAGGCTTGTTGTTGTTGTTGTTAGATAAGATTTGCAGCTAAATTAGATGAAAACACAAAGAGAAATCGTAATCACTATTAATATTTCTAGATAACATTAAATTGCTTGAAATAATATTGAAACAAAAACACTACATTTGATAAATAACATTGTCATCAGCATGAATATAAGGTTATCTAACTAATAATTCTAAGCTACATAACATTGGCCCATAAAACTTAAATGACATAAAAAATAAGGATCATAACCATTGTCGACCATCCTAGATAGCATGTAGATTTTTTTAAGAGAGGTGAAATTGAAACAAACAGGCTGTATTTGCAGGTAATATTGTTCTCTAAACAATATTAATTGACGGATAAAATGCAATCTAAATAATACGAAACTAAACAGAACATAAACCTATTCAATTAAAAAAAAAACTTCATTATTTCCGCTTTGAGTCAAAATCATTAATCAATAAATCAATGGAATTTAATAGAAACCCTATGTATAATAAAGAGAAAAGATGAGAATAACCAGGAGGCGTGATGACCGGAGGAAGAGAATCTGTGGACATTGAAGAAGCCGAAAGAATCGCCCTCTCCCTCTTCGAGACGTATCTTCCTGCGACCGCCGGAGCTTGTCCAGGCTCGCCAGAAGACAGGCGACCATAATTCTTAGCTGGAGATAAGGGAATAGAGTAAAAGGAATGCTCGTCCAATCGCCTTTTCTTCGCAGGGAGGATGGAACGCGAGCCGTTTTCTTCTTCATCATCATCGGAAGCATTTGCATAAGCTCTGCAGAGAAGATCCATGGCCCTCGTCTCACTCTCTGCAATCTTGGCGCTGCTGCTTGCTTGGCATTTTAGGGAAGCGAACGAATTCTGGTTGTCGGGTCATGTTGGGTCTAAATCGAAAATCATCCGAATTTATAGAAGATCTGAATCGCATTAGTAACTCAAGGCGTGTATCGTTGAGAAAAAGATGCAATAGAAAAGAAGTATAATATAAAAAAAATATATATATAATATATTTGAATTATTATAAATTATTTAATAAATTTGACAAATATATAAATTTATTATTATTATTATTTTTAATAGAGTGAATATAACATAAATTATTTATTGTGATGACGAGAATAATGAGCGGTAATGATAGTCAGCAAGTGGCGTTAGCAGGCCAGTGGGTTCTCGTAGATGAGCAATATCGTCGATCTTCACTTTACACATATTAGTGCATTAAATGAATTTTAAATACTTCATAAATCATAATTTCAAATTATTTCAATTACATCATAATTTAACAACACTACTATTGCCGATCCTAAGTCCGGATGTGAAAAGTCAAGAGTTGTGATAGGTAGTCGACAACCAACGTAAAATTTGTCGAAATAATCATGACATGAATCCTTTAAATCATTGTGTTAATCTTGGCGTCCTTGAAACGTCGGCATGACAGAATGATGAAAAAATGTGCAAAGCCATTGCATCTAGCCCGTCGGTTAAATAAGCAAGGGTTCCATTATTGATCACGGGGAAAGAAGTTAGTCCATGAAACTAGAATTAGGTTAGGATCTTAGAATATAGGTACTCTTACAGGTAAATTAATGGAATTAATAGATATTTATTTTTTTTTCTTCATAGAAAAATAAATAGTTTATGTGTTCAAGAAACCAAATGGGTTGGGGAGAAGGACAAGGAGATTGATAGTTTAGGTTTTAAACTTTGATATTAATAGAAGTCGAAAGAAATGGTGTAAGTGTGATTATAGATAAAGTTTGAAGGATAATGTCATAAATATTAATAGATGTGGAGATAGAATTATAGTTTTAAAGATTATCTTAAGATTATCAATGTTATAAGTGTCATGCTCCTTAAGTAGGTTTCAATGTAAGCTCAAAGAAAATTTTGGAATGAATTAGAGGATTAATACAAAAGATACCTCTTGAAGAAAAAATATTTATTGGAGGAGATTTAAATGGACATGTTGGTAGAGTGGTAGAAGATTTTGAAAGTGTTAAGTGGTGATTATGGATTTAGAGTGTAATGAAGAAGGTATATATATTAGATTTTTTAGCTTATGATTTTGCGATTCTTTACTTTATTTAAGAAAAGAGCTAAACATATTATTACTTATAAAAATGGATCTAGTAAAACAGATTGATTATTTCTAATGAGAAAAATAGATCATTTAGATTGTAAAGAGGTCATTCAGTGAAAGTTTAAGTCACATCGATTGTTAGTTTTAGATTTTAAGATGAAAGATTGTAAGAGGAAAAATAAATCAAATTATTATCCTAGGATTAGATGGAGATACTTAAAGAACACAAATAAAAATATTTTAAGAATAAGCGACAAGAGCTTAGAATTTGGGATGTTCATAAAGAAGTTAATATTATGTGAGAAAAAATAGCAAGTGAAATTAAGCAAGTTGCTAAAAATGTGCTTGGAGAATCATAAGAAAAGTATTCTTTTAATAAAAATAGTTGGTGGTGGAGTCAGAGTGTGCAAGAAAAGATAAGAAATAAGAAGCATTGTTATAAAATTTAGTTTAGATATAAAAACTTGAAGAATTGGGAAATATATAAAGTGTCCTCTAGAGATTCTAAGAAAGCAATATATGATGCAAAAAATTTAGCTTTTAGTGATTTATACAATAGATTAGATATCAAAGAAGGTGAAAGATGTATGTATAAGTTACCAAAAGACATGAGAAGTAAACCTAGTTCAAGTGAGGTGTATTAAGGATGAAGATAATAAAGTGCTTTTCTTAGAAAAGGATATTGAAAATGAGCTTTCCTAGTAGACGTTGGAATCTGCCTCTAATCATTTCTTCTTCAGTCCAGAGAACCAACTTTGTGTTTGTATCGTGAGAATCTCTAGCCCACACCCATACAAGCCTCTTGTAACAATTCTAAAATGTACTTGTGACATTGAAATTCGCTTTGGATCGCCACTTCCAATCTTACGAATATCTTAGTGTCAAAATCTTTGATTTCAAACTCTACGGTCAATAAACCTTTAAAGCGCCTTATCTTTTCTTCAATATTTTCGGTGAGAATAATATCAACAACACACTATCAAAACTATAATTTTCCCATCAACAAAATGCTTGAAAAATAGTGTGTGATTAGCTACAGATTGTCAGTATCCATTTTGCTTAAGAACCATCATGGATCACTCAAACCATGCCCCAAGTGATTGTTTAAGTCTGAACAATGATTTTCTAAGTTTGTGCATATTCTCTTTTTTCCTCATTGGTTTCAAAACCCTTTGGCATGTCCATGTAGACCTCTTCTACAAGATCTCCACTTAGAAAGGCATTTTACAAATCGTGTTGAAATAAGGACAACCAATCTTGATTCGCTACAAGAGAAAGTAATACATATATTGTGTTTAATTGGCTACCGGGGTATATGTCTCCTATTAGTCAACGTCATAGGATTGGGTGAATCCTCGAGCCAACAATCTATCCTCGTATCTATTCACACTCCCGGAGATGCATTTTGCTTGTTTACAACTTGCAGTCTTCTTACATAGTGGTAATGATGTTGACCCATGTGTCATTATTTTCAAGTGCCTAGTACTCTTCAAAAGTTGATGCTTGCTAGTTAAGAATTTCTAGTGTCTCATGGACCGATTTTGGAATGACAATTTGGCAAATGACCAAAGTTTTGATGACAAATTTGCATAAAATATATGCTTATGCAATGAGTGCTAAGTGCAAGAACAGATTCCCATCCTTTTAGCAATCGATAGGTTTAGGTCCTACTCATTTACTGTCAAAGATTCAACAGCTAAATGGAGAGACTTATCAACTTCATGTTGCGTGTCTCTAAGAACAATTGAACTCGAGGTCGACTTTGGACCTTGCTATCTAGATACAAGTCTCAAAATTTTTCCTCCTCGAGTAAACTTTGATTTCCTCATCTAGGAGACAAATGTTTAGGATAGATAAGAGGTGCTAAGCTAGGCTGGAATAAGATTTATGGGGAATAAGATGAGCTAGAAGACTCGAACATAGGACTCAATGCAAGGTCAAATTGGACAGGTTGGTTCGGATCATATGTGATGTTGAGGATGATTTTGTACTAAACTGAACAAAGAAGTAAAATTAGATTCAAAAAAACTAATGACCAGTCCCAATTTTGCAATTCTTTGACTCTCATGACTCTCATTGTCCCCTTGAAGTGCAATGGTGAGAAAGAAAGGCATGTTTTCAAAGAATATAACATCAATGATATGATAGATCTTGTGACTATAAGAGACACTTGTCCCCTTTTTGTGTAGTTGAGTACTCAAGAAAAACCCATTTGAGTCCACGAGCATCAAGTTTTCCCGGTAATATGAGTGAACATGAATGAATGTCGTGCACTCGAATATCTTTGGAGAAATATGATTGAGAAGTCATGAGGTAGGGTAAAGCTTTTCGAAAAATTTAATGGGAGATTTGAACTTCAGGATTTTAGACAGCATACGGTTAATTAGATAAGTTGTAGTAAGAATTACTTCACCGCAAAATCATTTAGGAACATTGGTTTGAAAAAGTAATGAACAGGCAACTTCAAGAATATGTTAATTCTTGCATTCCACCATGTTTTGTTGGGGTGTGTTGGCACAAGAACTTTGATGGATAGTTCCTAAAGATTAAAAATAGGAGATAAGTATTAAAGAAATCTCTTGAATTGTCAGTTTCAAGAATTTGAATGGTTATTTTGACTTGGTTCTGAATCATACTCTGAAAGGATTGTAAAATTTTGGTGGTTTCAAAATTTTCTTTCATGATAACTACCCGAGATAAATGGGTGTGATCATCCACTAAGAGTAGGAGACAATGAGCACCTAAAATAATAGGTATGCAAGCTGGTCCTCAAATGTCATCATGAACAAGATGAAACAGATGATTAGGAGAGTATTGTGGAGGAATATGTGTTGTGAGTTTGATTTGCAAATTAGCAAACATCACAATAAAATAACTTGGGATCTTTATTAGCCAATTATGATGTATACAATCATTTCATGTACAAAAAATTCGAATGACCAAGATGGAAGTGCCATAACATAACTGCACTTTAATTATTTGAATGACAAACATAACTAAGACAAATAGAGTAACACAAAGAACTAACATGACTTTTATTGGATGAAAACCGAATTGAGGACTTGTTCACATCAAGGAGATAAAGACCCACACATAGTCTAGCACTATCAATCGTCTTCCTTGAGCTCAAGTCCCAAAAAAAACAATAATTAGCAAAGAATTTAGTCTCACAATTCACATTGTTGTTCAACTTACTAATTGAAATCAAATTGCAATCTAGGTCCGATACAAACAAAATAGATGACAAAGTGAGATGATTTGAAAGACAAATGTGTCCAACCCCAGCCACTTTAGTATGGGTTCCATTGGCTATCTGCATCATCTGATAAGTGGTGGAAGAGAAATAACTATAGAAAAAAAGAGCGATCACCTGTCATGTCGTTAAAAGCACAAAAATCAATCATTCACAATGAGGAGTCAGTTACATGAAAAGAATGAGTAGTGGAGGAAGACTAATCAAAAGCATTTAGAAAGAATGTAACATTACAAAGTAGCTTTTGAAGAATATCGAGTTGATTCTTAGTGAATAGTGCGACAATGTCATTACGGGGCTGCTTATATTAGCACGATAATCATGCTCACAATGAGGTTTCCAATCTATCGGATTGCCATGCAATGTCCAACAAGATTCTTTGAGATGACCAAATTTTTGCAACTTTCACACCAAAGACAGCCTTTATGGGATAAAGTATCGTTTGAAGAAGGTTGTTCGCAAGAGGCAATAGCAACCGGGTCCATGGAAGAAGAGAGATCCCTTGTCACGGCTAGGGTTGGACCATTTGGTGCATTGGCATTTTTAGAGATACATAACATAAGTCGATGGTAACTCACTTTGCGGCGGAAAGCTTCATGCAATCCTGGCAGCAATTTGGTGCCGAGTATTCAACCCATACTTCATCTAATGATTTGTTCATCCCCATCAAAAACTTAAAGACACATTTAGTTTCCACCATGCGTTCAAAAGAAGTTTGATCCTCAGCGCACTTCCAACTGTAGGACTTGAAGAAATCGAGTTGCTGCCAACGAGTCAGAGTGGTGGAATACAAGGTGACAATTCTCAACTTGCACAAATCATGAATCAAGCTTTCAACAAGGAAAAGCATGGCTGTGTTATCACTACTAGAAAAGGCGTCACGAGCTGCATCCCATGTCTTTCGTGGAAATGTAGAGCAAGCAATTTTCGTCAACTTCAATCGTCGTTGAATTGATCAGCCTGGACATGACCAAACCATTTTATGTGCGCTAGGAACAAAATTAAGGCTGGACGGATCAGCTTGAGGTGCAGCACCTATGAAGTATTAGTCATGAGGGGGTGTTTGGCAACCGATTGGATTTATTTCAAGTAGAATTTAGTAAATTCGGATATCTGAATTTAGTAAATCACAATTAAATCACGAAAAGTGTTTGTGCATTATTAAATCTAAAATCGAGAAAGATGTTTGGTAAGTTATCTGAAGATTTAAATCTATTATAATTAAATAATAATATTTAAAAATATATGAAAATAAATAAACAAATTCAAATATAGCTACTAATTAAAGATAAGTTATATCTAGAGATGTTTTGAAATGTCACAAATAAACGCTTTCAAACACGATCTAAGATAATTTTACAAAAGTTAATTTAATACGTGAATCTAGCTAAACATTGATGAAAAGACAATTGAATCCTCATTGATTCTCAAATAGTGCTCCTAAGAAATCCATTAATTATATATTATTATCATATACAATAATTATTTTTATTTTATTTTTAATATATGTATATATATATATATATATATAATTTATAGTAATAGTGCTCCTAAGAAATCCATTTTCTTTTTACTCCTCTCTTCTTCTTCTTCCGCGAGCGATCGCGAGTAGAAGCGGCAGTTTGGTCTGTGTTTGGGAATTTCTTCAGTTTTTTTGCAAGGTCAGTTTGAACCTTCCTCTGACTTATCCGTGTTTGAAACTCTAGATAAGGAACGCTCTACGTCTGTAACCTTCCATTGTTCCTTGTTTCTATTTAATGAGTGTTTGATTTCTGTTATCGCTCAGATTGCCCTCTTTATCAAGCCGGAGTTTATTTATTTATTTTTTCAGTTTTTGTGTTTTGTCCCTAGGGTTGAGATGGAGAGCGGAGTTGGAAATTGTTGGTGATAGAGTGAATGCGGGAGAGGGGATGTGCAGATGGAGACGACGGCTGAAGGTTTTACTGATTTTACAATAGCTTTGTCAAAGAACGAACTTACCTGTAGCAATCCACGCGCGATGCACAGCTGCGGCTAGGGCGAAGCTTGGGAAGGGAAGAGCGAACGGAAACGCCTGTTGCGAGCAAAGAAATAGGAGTTCAAAGGAGTTGCACAAGGAGTACAATTCCTGCCATACCGCCAGCTCCGCTCGATCTGTAAATCCTGTTAAATCCGCCGAATCGGCGGATTTAACAAATCCGGATTTATCCCGATTTCCGGATTTACCGGATTTACGGCACCAAGGGATTTACTAAATCCTCCGATGGTGTTTGAAAGGATTTACGGGATTTAAGCGCTTAAATCCGGAATAAATCCGTTGCCAAACATTAGGCCGCTGATGAACATCTACATGGACTTAAAACCGTTGAAGGTATTTGTGTCAGTTTAACTTGTGACACATGACGGAGGCGATAGAGGCAACCAGCCAGGATCTGGGAGGCAGGGGACTGGATGGGACTCAACAATGAAGAATTATGTGCATATGAATTAGAGGATGTTTGCTCTGAATCAGCCATAAAGGTTGCTCAAGAAGTGGTCCAAGAAGGGTAAGGGATGGGCTAAGAAAGTGCCAAACGAGGGTGGCGGCAACTAGGGTTTTAGGTGACAACCTAAATTCTCTGATACTATAAAGCTAAACCTCAACTCAATAGTGCATTTGAGATAAAAAAATTGAGAGCTGCAAAAAATTCATGGAATGGAAGGTAAGTTATTTAGGAACCAAAAAGAGTGCATTGAAAAAGTCTATAGGTTCAATATGTAGAATGTTTAACCCTTTAGTACTCTATTAGCTGCACATTTCAAACTCTCACCAACTTTATGACCACAATTAGATGATGAGATTGATATTATGTCTTGAGATTCATGTGCTAATGTAGTGGGATCACTATGTATTCTATTATACGCTCATGACCAGACTTATCATATGCAGTCAATGCAATCAGTAGGTACATAAATAATCTTAATAAAGAACATTGAAAAGGAGTTCAATAGATTCTCAAGTATTTGCATGAACTAAATGTGCTCGTTTGGAGTCAAGACAACAAATGTACATCAGTTACATTGATTAAAATTTTACCGAACACCTTGACAAGAAATCTCTTATAGGTTATGTGTTTACTCTTGATGGTTGTGCTATTATTTGAAAGACTACTAGAGGTGTAAACAAGCTAAACCTTTGATCATGTTTAGCACATTTGAAAATTACTCTGTTCGTGTTTTGCTCGTGTTCAAAATAGCTCAAAATTTCAGTATTCATGTTTGGCTCAAATTGTTCGAAATGGCTCGAAAAAGCAATATTCCGAAAATATGAAAAAATGAGGATTTGAACCTAGGCTAATTTTTTGCATGACAAGAACTTCAACCACTAAACCATGCTTACAACTATGAAATTATTTTGTGCGTGCCCATATATATATATATATCATTTTTTTTATTTTGAGCTAAAACAAGTTAAACATGATCGAACAATGATTGTTCATATTCGACTCGTTTATAAATCGAGCTTAAAATATTTGTTCACATTCGGCTGACTTACTTAATGAACGCGCTAAATACAACCTGTTCGCAAACAATGAGCTTTTTTGATAGCCCTGAATATTACCTTCTAGACGACAGTTGCATTATCTATAATTGAAGTTGAATACATGGTAATTACTAAAGCTTGTAAAGAAGCTATTTGATTGAAAGGTTTATTTGGCAAGCTTAGTGATGACTTAAAGATTACCACAGTAATGTGTAATTGTCAAAATACTATATTTAACACTAAAGGCGCATTAATATTCGTTATCACTTCATGAAATTATTGCTCATGGTAATATTATTATTATCAAGATAAATACTCATGATAATCATGTCAATATAATGACTAAAGCACTCCTAATTACAAAATTTGATAATTGCTTAGACTTGGTAAGTATTTATTGCTAATCCTTGAAATTTTTTGGAAGAGGTGGAGAATGTTTTATCGAAGATTAAAGATTTATTCTACATTTTGAGAATTTTTGTCAATGTGGAGATTGTTAAATTGACTCAAAATTTCTATGGATCTCACTCATCTTAATCGGCAATTAGGAGCACACGAATTGAAAGCCTATACTATTGGATTGCTTATATTATAGACTCTACATTGCAAGCTATATGCTCTTGCTTTATTGGTTCTTTTTTAGTATTTTTTTTAGAAAATGTCTAACATAAACCTATAAATACCTCCTCTCTTTGTACAAAAAATTAAATCCCTTCTTTAATGAGTTCTTACAGGATTTGATATTTTCCACTTGTAACTCCTCTCTTCTTTTGATATAGTGAATTCTCCTTCTTTACTAATGGTTTTTCCCTTTTAAGTTTTTCACGTAAACTCAATAGCCATTCTTTTTATTTCTTTTGTTATTCATCGCTTTATTTTATAATAATATCAATCGTGTTGATCAAGTTCATTTACACTTCACATTCACAGAAAAGCACAATTGCTAGCACAGACCACCATATCATCACATATCACTGTAAACTTAGAGCTTGCAAATTTATATAGCACTATTCTTAGAAAAGAACAAATACATTTAAGGTTATAATTAAGCTTAGAAAAAAATATTACTGCAAAAATAACTATTTTATAAAAAAGTGATACTTGATATTGTAGGTGAACTTAAATGAATGCTTTGTAGTCAACATGCATCCATCTAGGATGCGACTTACTGCAATTGCATATAGCGTAGATATGACAAAGATTAATCCAATAAGAGTTCGAGTTGAAACGGTCTCGACAAAGGCAGCAGAGAGAAGATTTCTTCTCAGAAGCTCATATGTCATCTTTGCAGCAGAACAGTAACTTTCACCCGTTATTGCAGCAAAATTTATGGTGAATTTATTGACAAACTCAAATGCAGCAAGCAAAACATTGGCACAACACTGGAGCAGGGGTTTTACAAAGCCTGCAGAAATATCTTCCCTTCTTGCACCATCTACAATGGCCCGTACAAATCGAACTGCACCTAGCGCAACTCCTGAAAAACAGACTGTGCCGAAGGAGGGGCCAAAAGCATTTCTGCAATAGTCAGAAGTGATCATGAAGAGAGCAGAAAAATGATGTGTGCATTAAATAATAACAAACTAGACAGAGATACGTTCCAAAACACCATAACACCTCTTTACCTAGTTTAGACTCAAGAAGTGATGATATTAATGTTAATTTCAAGTTTTTTTAGAAAAAATTGCTGGATTCATTTTGATCAGTCAGCTCGAGAAGGTCAAATTAACTTGGATTTAGATTCACTAGATTTTGTCTTAGGAATTGCATAAAATAATAAAAATTGATGTCTTTTCATTTATTTTGATTTTTGAAATTATTTTTATCAAATTTATTATGCATTATTTTTCAAAATTCATGACATTGTCCTTTTTGGATAATTTGAACATTTACATTGATTTAAGCCCAATTCGTTGCATATAAAATTTAGTTTAGTTCATTTAATATTACATTAATGCTATATTTATATTTTATTCATTTATTTAAGCATGATATATTCTCTTAATTATTCAAATTATCAATTTCTCTCTCCTAATTATTCTTTCTCTATCTCAAATCAAAATTTTTATTTAATCCTCATGTCTTGACTGAATTTTTCATTATTTTATATCATGATTAATTTAATTTAATACAATAATAATTTCCTTGTGTGAGAATTTTCAAATACAAATTACTTTGAATTTTGAAATAAGCTTTAATTATTTTCAAATTTGTTTAATTCATTTATGGATTGTTTTGGCCGGCCCATTATTTTAACTGATTTAATTAGATTTTATTTGAATTTATTCAAAATCAAAATTAAATTAGCTTGAATTAATATATTTTCTCCTTTATAAATCTATTTTTGAAAACATCTTATGGCTAGCACCGATTAATTTTAATTTTAATTTTAATTGTAATTGTAATGTAAATTCAAATCCTTTCTTAAATTAATTTCTTGAGCATTGATTTGCATTAAATGGAGTTTGATTTGGAAAACCTTGGCCGTCTTATAATATATTGGATATTAAGCTTATCTTATTTTGAAATTAATTCAAAATTCTTCCTTAATTACTCACTTGATTAATCATTGTTTATTCAATTAGGTTAATTGCATTTAATCCTTCTTCCCTCCAAATATTTTGGCTGGCCACCTTGAAATTGAATTTGATTTGATTTAAAACTAAATTAATTATTTGAATTTTGAATTTGGATTTAATTCTTTCAATATTATTTTCCTCTTCTTTTCTCTTGCTTTAGCCAACCTATACACAGGCCTATTCTCTCTTTAATTCCTTGCGTTTGCACCTTGCTTATCTTCTTGATGAAACTCTTAGTTGGATGAACCCCTCATGCAAAATTAATTCAAGTGTTTCTTCATGCAAGTAATCAAGGCTTTCTCTCCTCTCTTCCTCTCACCACAAACATTCATTTGAGAATATTTTCACATCTTCTTAAAGCACTCTCTTTAGTTTTGAAGAGAACTTTTCAAGGCTAATATTACATCTTCACACTTCCTTCAAGAGGCTAGAATAAGGTCATTTCAATTTCATTTAAAGTGTGTTTAATGGTATAGATTTTTCATGTTGAATATTAAGACTTTAATTTGATTTCATTTTGATAAGTATCTTTTAATCCTTATTCATTCTTCTTCCAAGTGTTTTTAATCTTACATATTATCATTGCTCTTCTTTGATCTTAATTCCTTTGGAATCCAAAGGTTACATTTTATGAGTTTTGTCACTTTGATTTTTCAAATATTTCATTTCAAGACTTCTATGTTTTACATTTTTGCAAGTGCTTTCCAAGTTTGAATTTTACTTAAGTTCATTATATCAATTTTTTAAAGTTCAAATCATTTCTTTTAAAATTTCAAAAAGAACAAGAATAACTTGTGAGCTTTATTTTATTTGTCATACTGTTGCATAGTTGAGATCGAAAACAAAAATATTTGAAATTTTGAGTTAAATTTATTATCTTGTATTTTTTCTCTTTCTCTTATACTTTTGAAGTGATTTGAGATTGTACTTGTCTGATATAGGAGAGTATGTAATTTGAGATTGTACTTAGTCTAAAATAATGCGTGATTTGGGATTATATTTACTCAATATAGGAGAGTATGTGATTTTGGGTTGCACTTAACTGGGGTAAGAAAGTATGAGAGATTCTTTATATTCTTAAGATTTTAGTAATTCCTAGAGTGGGTTGGTCACTAAGCGTGGACATAGGTCAATTTTTTGTGTCGAATCCGTAAAATTTTGTGATCTTATCTCCTTATTTTTTGCATTTACTTTTTTACATTGTGATCTAGTTTAATATTTAAGTTATGTTTCTACTATCTTTTCTATAAAGATTAAAATTAAATTTTAACTTCAAAATTTTTAAAATACCTGATTCACCCCACCCCCTCTTGGGTACCATAACCTATTAGCACAAACCAGCTCAAGAATGCATGCAGAGAGGAGGAAAATGGGATACAACAAAGAAAGCATAAAGTGCTAGAGGTGTCTACCCGCCTACCACCCTTTTTTGGTTGGGATTGGCGACAATGTTAAATAATCTTATATGCGAGATAGAAGGGCGTGATTAAAAGCAGGTATTTTTTGACACATAAAGAATATATTGGTGGAAGAGTAAATAAAAGATGTTAGGTGTTAAATATGTACAAATAGAATAATTAAGCACTATTTATATAAATACCTGTTGACCTACAACTATGTGTCATTGGAAATTAAATAAATGACGTAGAGGATAAACCTTTTAAATGCGATCGGATTCGATCAAACTCGCATTGATGTGAAAATACGACTTCATAACGCGCCTCAAATATTAAAATTAATTAATTGTAAAATATCGAATCAATTAAGAACCAATCAAATAATTAAAAGCAACTTTTAATGAAATTCATGCGCATATCGAAGTTGAGAAGCCTCGGCGATGTCTAAGCGACCAGTTTAAAATTGATTGCAGATCATCGCCGGCGTCAAACCTATCAAATGACGCCTTGCGGTCGATTCGCAAAGTATGCGCGAACATCGATCAATTTGGCGTGGCGTCGCTGATTTGAATCTTCACTGATCGATGTTGTCAGAACAACCTCCGTCACAAAATTGATGTAGCGTTGCATTCACCAAAAATCTAAGATTGACACCCATATTGTTAGGGTTTATTATTGAGAGGATTCATGAAAATTTATATGATTAAGAGCTAATTATCTTAATTACTAAGCTAATTAACCTAAATAAACCCTTTAATCTTTACCTAACCCCTGCCGCCCGCTCGACCAATGAAAAATAACCCGCCGATCGTTTGGCCAATGGAATTAAGCGGTCTAACCTAAAGGCCGAAAGGAACACGCTATCCCTAATCTCGGACGGCTCCCTCACGTTGACCTCATTCACGCTCCCTGCTCTCGGCTCTTCTCCCTCAGGCGATTCTCCCCTCTCTCTCGTTCCTGTGGCTCTCTCGCTGAAGCTCACACGATTCCCTCGCACGGCGCTACTCCTTCGTTCTCCTGTTACTCTCTCGGCTGAAACACTCCTCCTCACAACTCTCTCAAGGGAACTCTCGTTCTGGCTGCTCTCGGCTCTCTTCTCCCTCTCACGATTCTTCCTTCCTTTCTTCCGTCCAGTCGCATACGGTGAAGAACGACGGAGTGAACCTAGCCCCGGTCCCTTTAACCACCCTTTTCCTCCCTTTTCTTAGCGTTCGATACCTCCGTCGTTTCTCTAACCTAAGCTTATTCTTATGCATTTGAGTTTCTTTGGAGGATAGGGTTTTGTTAAACATGCTATATCTTATGCTTGGAATTATGCTAAAAGTTTCCTTTAGGGATTTGGGATGATGTATGACCCAAATCTCATTTTTATTGCTATTATTCACGGATTTTGTGATACTTAGCTTGCTAAAAATAATTTGGGATGATGTATGGCCCAAATATTGTGTTGTTTGCTATTTTTCATGAACCCCTATGTGTTTCCTTTTGCTGAAAAATTTCTGGATATGGTAAAAAATAAAATTTAAGCAAATATTTCTTATCCCTAAAGGCATAAAGCTTGCTGAAATTTCTTTTATCTAGAAGAAATTGCATTGTTTTACTAGTTAGTGAGTGTGGTGTTTGCTGAAAATTATCATTATCAAAGGGAGTGCTTGCTGAAATTTATTTTATCTAAGAAGAAATCAATTAATTTGCTATCTAAAGATGTGATGCTTGCTGAAAATTTCTTTTATTTGAGCCGGAAGTTTGAAAATCTGATAAGGAAGGATGTATGGCTTAAATATCATACTACTTGTTGTTCTTCTATGAGTTCCATGTTTTTATCCTGCTTCAATGAATTTCCTATGGGAGAAATTATATATATCATGTCTCTTTCATATGCAAGTTGAAATATGAAATTGAAAGGAAGGTTTCCAAGTATTGTATGGTTATATATGGTATGCTTCTTTCCATTTATGCTGAAATTTGAAAGGAGAAAAGGTATTTAAAGTGTCATATGACATGAATCATAGATTACATGAAAATTCTATGCTTCTTTTACTTATATGTTGCAATCCAAGATTGAAATGAAGAGGCTATCCCACCTTTATAAGTTGTTACAATGAGACTCCAAATGTGAAAAAAGGATTCATTTTCAAAAGCAAATATATTCATGCAAATGAGCTTAAATTTGTCTTATAAGTCACCGTTCTCCGATGTGGTAGGAAACCTGATAAGTATCGCACGTTTCTCCAACATGGTGAAACTTGTGATAAGTCACGTACATGTTTCTCCTCAAGCTACGGCGATGGCAGTAGAGCGGTTTGCGGCTAACTTTATACAACAAATAAGATGAGATGACTCGTCATGTCTCAGGTCATGATTTTTTTAAAAAAAAATTTAGAGTGTCGCTGTTAAGCGAGCGTACTAGTTAAATTTTTTTTTAAAGCCTAATCCGCTAATTAAAGTTTTAAAGGTGCTTATTTTAAAAATTTAGCTTGATTGAAATGGCGTAGGAGAAGAGGCGGAGACAAAGAATATACGAAAATCAATTTCACTATTTAGAAAGTATCAGAAAGCTTTTTCGTTTTCCTATTCGGTCGGGAATATATTCCCACTAACAATATCTAAAAAATAATAAGAAAAATTAATTAAGATAACTAAGTATTGGTTTGTTGACCACTACATATGATTCACAAGTCAAATGAATCACGAAAGTTAAAATAAATATTAACAAAAGGTACATCACATGAATTGGGTTTAAAACCCTAATGAGGATCGATCAAATTCTTTGATTTGAAAATTGAATGCGCCTTAAATATTAAAATTAATTAAATGAAAAATATCAAATCAATTAACAATCAATCAAATAATTAAAATCAATTTTTAATGAAATTACACGCATATCGAAGTCGGGAAGCCTCGAAGACGTCCGAACGACCTTCGTTCGCGAAATTGATTGCATCATCGTCGTCGAAACGTCGAAACCTATCAAACTACGCATTCCGCGATCGATTCGACAAAGTGTGCACGAACGTCGATCAATTCGAGCGCGACGTCGCATAATTTAAACCTAATTTCCGTCGTACGTAGCGAACGACTTCGATCGGCGTCGGCGTTCGACCTGCGAAAACACCTAAAATCAACACCCATATTGCTAGGGTTTATTGCATAAAATAATTTTCTCATAACCGATGTGAAATGACATTAATTTACAATTAGACTAATTAATAGCAGCTTAATTACTTAAACCCCTCTAATCCTTATTCTAAATCAGCCGCCCATCTACCTAATTAAAGTAGCCGACCGCTTATCCTTACTAGATGCCGTTTCGGCAACCAATCAAACGGTGCGGTTTAACCTAAAGGCCGAAATGAGGGCTTTCGATTCCTCACTTGCGCAGACGACTCCCTCACGAAAACTCCTCTATCGTTTTTCTCGTTTTTCTCTGCTGCTCTCGATTTTCTTCCTCGGTCGCTCCTTAGCTCTCTCGCGATTCCCCGTTCTTCCTCCCTCACGGTTTGAAGCCCTCACGCGAGCCTCCCTTCCTCGTTTCCTGTTCTCGGCCGAAGCTCTTCCACACGCGGTTCTTCCTTTCTTCCATCCGTTCGACCCGGTTACACTTCCTAAGCAAACCGAAATCCCTCTCCTCCTTTTCTCTTGGCATTCGACACTTCCAGGTCGTCTCTTTCTAACCCTAAATTTATTTTCACACATTGAAGTGCTTTTGGAAATTAGTGTTTTGTTATAATATGTTATATCTTATGTTTGAGATTATGGTAAGAGTTTCATTTGAAGATTTGGGATGATGTATGGCCCAAATCTCATTTTACTTTCTGTTATCTATGGATTTTATGGTTGTTATCTTGCTGAAAATGCTTTGGGATGATGTATGGCCCAAATCTTATTTTACTTTCTGTTATCTATGGATTTTATAGTTGTTATCTTCTTGAAAATGCTTTGGGATAATGTATGGCCCAATTTCATTTTTTTTTTTTTTCTATGGATATATGCTTACAGTATCTGAAAATGATTTCGCATAAGTTAAAAAATGCCTCCCATAGTTTCTTGTATGATAGTGGAATTCTAGCTAGATGCAAGTGTTCCTTATGTCGTGATAAGTACTTGTTCGTTGTTCCGATGTGGTAGAAATATCGTTGTAAGTACGCGTTCATTGTTCTATCTTTGAGGAAAATTTGTGATAATGCACGTTGTTCCGGCGTGGCGGAAATATCTTTGCATAAGTACGCTTGCGTTATTAACGTGGCGAAATCTGTTATAAGTGCCGTTCGCGTTGTTCCAACGCGGTGGAAACTTGTGATAAGATCTTTGTTCGCGTTGTTCCGGCGTGGAATCGTGATAAATCACGCATTCCGTTGTTCCGGCGTGGCGGGGAAAATCTGCTGCTTATAAATACGCGTTCACAGCGTTGTTCCACGTCTGGAAAACTGTGATAAGATGCGCGTTGCGTTGTTCCAGTGGCGAGGCGTTATGATAAGTAGTTGCTTTATGTTCCGAGGAAATGCATGTTATCTTTGTGTTAACATGCGCACTTTGGCGTGATGGCAAATAAATTTCGGCGAGGTGTCTCACGACACCCTACCGCCGCCTTTCTTGGTGTGGTGGGAAGACTCGTCTCCCGGCGCCTCTATGCGGGGTGATCTTGGAGGTTTAAATTTTGATAAAAAAAAGTGGTGAAATGCTTAAGTTATTATCTGATTTGTCATGTCATGCATATGTGTATTTATGCTTTAATTTCATCATGCAAGCTATCCTATCATGTGACAATTATGACATGTTTATTAATGCTTAGCTCAATCTCTATTTGAATTGGTATGTTATGAGGCAAATCTTGTTGAAAATTCAAATTTACTTTGGTTAAAATAATGATTATGCTCTATGAGTCATTTAAAAATAAAACATCTCATGCTTATGTTTATGAGCTTTATTAGTTGTGGTATGACATGTGATATGACATTGAAAGGGCAATGACAGAAAGAAAGTTAAGCTTCCCTTAAACTCATATTTTTGTCATATAACATTCAAGGGAAAATGATAAAAGCATAGGTGCCAAGTGAGTCAAATAAAGTTAACTTCCTTTATATGCAAACTCTTGACAAAGTCACAAGTACACATCAAATGTCATTAAGGGAACATGATAAAAAGAAAATTAATTTCCCCTTAAATCCATATTTTTGTCATATGACATCAAAAGGAAATAACCAAGATACAAGTGGCAACATGTGTCATTAGAGATAGATGGTGAAATTAGAAAGGCATGTCATGTGCCGTTAGGGACAAGTGGCAAGCTAAGGTAACCTCTTTACATGTAAACTTATGACCAAAAAATTAATGGGTTCCCTTAAACTCACCATTTTCTCACGAGATAAATTGCAAGTTTAAATCCTCCAAGGGAGTTTACCCGACTTGTAAAGGAAAAGCCAATTTGTATTATCTTAACTTGCCTTTACCAAAAGATGGCCTATCAGAATTAATACACTCTAGAATTATACACCTTCTCTTTATATTCAATGACACACCTTCTCTTTATATTCAATGACCTTTTACTTGGTCAAACGAACTCCTAGAATGCTAAACTTCAGCCCTTTTGTTTGCTGATTAGTTACCTAAAAGAGGGTATTATTTACTGATTGGTTACCAAAGGAAGGGTATTTGGCCTAAATAGTGTTCATATCATACCCTTAAATAAATATCAATCTCTATCTTTCATCAATGACATTATACTTGATCAAATGAACTCCTAAAATGTTAAATTTCAGCCCATTTGTTTGCTGATTAGTTACCTAAAAGAGGGTATTATTTGCTGATTGGTTACCAAAGGAAGGGTATTTGGCCTAAATAGTGTTCATATCATACCCTTAAATAAATAGCAATCTCTATCTTACATTAATGACCTTTCCCTTGGTCAAACGGACTCCTAGAATGCTAAACTTCAATACTTTTGTTTGCTGATTAGTTACCTAAAAGAGGGTATTGTTTGCTGATTTGTTACAAAGGAAAGGAAATTTGGCCTAAATAGTGTTCATATCATATCCTTAAATTCCCGGTTTGGTCTTCAAATCGGGTCCAGGTTTCAGGTTTAGGGTTTAGGGTTTAGGGTTTTAGGATTTTAGGGTTTAGGATTTAGGGTTTATGGTTTTAGGGTTTAGGGTTTAGGATTTAGGGTTTAGGGTTTATTTATATATATATGCATAATATTTTTAATTAACACTAATTAATAAAGCATTCGATCGTCGTCTACACGAAACCTTGAAGAAAAGCTTCGGCGGGAGCTCTACTATACGGTGTCGATGTGATTTCGGCGTTCGACCTCCTGCCCGAAACCACAGGAGAAGAGAAGCGAGACGACGCGATGGTAATCCTCTTCTTCCTCCAACCCCTTTTGTGCGCTTCAGTTTGTGTAAATCCCGTAAATCCGCCTGCCAACAGGATTTACTAAATACGGGATTTAAGGCACAATGGAGGAGAAACGGGATTTAAAGTTGTCATATTTGCTATTGACAGGATTTAAGTTAAATCCTACTACCAAACACCCCTAAGAAGAATCGAAAAGGAGATCTGTCACCTGGAATAAAAAAACTGAGGGTAAGAGGTTGTGAGCTTGAGCGGCTGGAAGTTTGGTCGGTAACTTCTTCCTTCCTTCTCCGACCAAGCTACAAACCGTAACACTAGAATCGCCATCCTCATCTATTTATGCATATTTCCTTGCATATAAAACTTTTCCTATATGTGTAAGCAACTGACGAGGGATAAACATTTGGTCTAAACCCTCTATCTTAATGATCCATGAAAATTAATGTAAAGTGGAGGTGATTAATTAGTAATACATATACCACTAATTAACCACCTCCACTTTACATGAATTTTCATATCTTATGATCTTGCAGTAATTAATGCATGCATATGCGACATACCCTTAGCAGAATTATCACTAATTGAATTTGGAAATATAATATATATACATTCATTTTTGTATAGGCAATTGTGTGCTGAGCTAAGAGGGCTTATGCAACTCAAAAGATAGCTTAAATTACTAATTTAGATGAATGGTTATCAAGTTGTGTATTGCTAATATGATGTGAATTTTCATCATTGTCATTTTAAACGCATAGTTTATGGATTCTACAACGTGTTGTCACTATTTGCTAGTTTTTGTTTCTCGTTGCTCTTGCTATATAAAATTGTTATATTCAATATGATTTTGATATAGTATCCTTGTTCATTGTGGTATGTTATTGATCATACTATAGGCTATGTTCCTTGTTGTTTATGCCTCACCGAATTAGTTTCATCTGCCAAGTTTTTACTTACAAACTCATGCTTGTTGATTTTGTATGGTTTTGTAGGTTACTATTGAGCAACCTTATGCAATGAGTTAGTAGATTCATACTTGTTGCATGTGGGAAGGTAAATAATGCTGTGAAGTTAGTTATTTGATTTAATAGTGGTTTATCCCTTTTTTAGATGAAAAGTTGTTATTTCTGGATAAATTATTTTTTTCACAGATAATTTGCATATATGTCACTATGTTTTAGATGTTTCAATCATATTTTAATGACTATTTGTCATTTTGGCCATATAATATTTATGGAATTAAATTTAAACTTTTCAGCTCATCCCATTCTGATGGATTATTGTTATGATCCTCCATTCTTAGTGGGCATATGCTATATTCAATGTCAACACTTTCATGAAATACTTTTTGTTTGTAGTGCACATATTATATTCAATATGGATGTGTAATAAATGTGTATTTAAATACAGGCTAATAGGAGACTACATGATCTATAAAGTATAATGTTTTTTGAGTATGTATCCTATTTTGTTGGTTATTGTTAAGGGCTTTTCTTCTCAGTAGGCAGGATGTTACAATGTCAACACTTCCATGAAGTACTTAGTGTTGTACGCACATATTATAATTCAGTTTGGTTAATAAGTGAGTGTATTTAAATTCACTTTACGTCGTCTATAAATACGTTTGGTTCAAAGTAAAGTAATCTGTATTTATTTGAGGTATTTGAAATACATCATAAAATTTATTCGTGACTTTGAAATCATTTGAAAAATAACGTGTTGGATTCTGAAGCGAGCGATGTGAAAATAAATTTTTTTTTTCTTTTGGCCATTGAATGTGGGAAAAAACCGTGGGGAAAAAAAATTTTTTTTTCTTTTAACTAGAAAAAAACATGGGAAAAATGGGAAAAAATTTTTTTTCTTTTTCAAGACTTCGGACTATATTATTTTTCTTGGAAAAAAATTTTTTTTTAGATTTCAATTTTTTTTTTAGCAATTATAATTTAATAAATATAATTATATTTATTCAAATTGATGATAAATAATTTCACGATAAATAAAAAAATTAAAATAATTATTAAATTTTAATTTATTTAGCAAAAAAATAATTAATGAGTAAACTATTTATTAAAGAAAATTATTTAATAAATAAATATTAAATCATAACTTGATGATTAATTTATTTAATAAAAATTCTTATTAATTAATTAATGTTTAATATAGTAATAAAATTATATATATATATATATATATATATATATATATATATATATATATATTAAATTTGGGTCATTATGTTAATATAAAATGATAATATTCAAATTTTATTTATTTATAATAATAATTAATATCTTAGAAAATTTGTAAATTAATTACTAATAATTAAATATTGAAATACATTATATTTGTATTTGATTTTATTTATTTTTAGTCAAGAAAAAAATTTTATTTATAATTTATTTGTATTTTAATATATATTTATTTTTTATTTGAATACATTAATTAGTGAATAAATTAATTTATATATAATAAAGTATTCGAAATACAAAGATTTACTTTACATTTATCCAAAACGAGAAAAATAGTTTATGTATTTCTTTACACACAATCAAACAATGATAAAGTATTCAGAATTCATTGTATTATTTCTTTCTGTATTTAACGCTGCATTCTAAATGCAAACTCTAATTCAGTGGGATATGTAATAAGTGTGTATTTAAATTCAAGCTTTTAAGAGACTACATAGTCCATGAAATATAATGCTTATGAGTATGTAAAGGAGATGACTTTATGTTAATAATAATAGCATGAGAACTATATTGATCTTGTATATCATTAATCATGGATTACAGAAAAAAAAATCAGCAATAATATTTCCTTTTTACTGAGAAATCATGAATGAAGAAATAACGGTTGCCTATTGGCTCATTTGGTCGCTAGCATTTAGAAACTATGTTTTAGAAAAGGTTGATTTTGTTTTTACTTATTTTGAGTGTGAAATTGAAACCATGACTTTTTGAGGGAATTTAAAGAAGATTTATGGGGTTTGAAATTAGCCTTAGTCCCTAACTTCAACATATTTTATAGGAAGATTTTGAACTTAATGCGGAAAAATGCACCTTTCTAGTATTTGCTACTTTCAATCTCAATATGTAGTTTGGACTTTCTATAAGAAATGGGAATGCTTTATCCATGAAAATGATTTGTTTACTTGGGAGTCATAAGTTGCTATGTAGCTGTATTTTCTTAAGATTTTGATTGAAACATTAAGTTTGTTCTTCTGAAGTTTTAGTTTCTTTTCAAAGTTGCAATTTGATTACAATGTTTCTGGTTTTTTTTTAGCCCTTTCGGCATTAACTATCTTAATGTCAATATGTATCAATGGAAGTTCTACCACTCAATTCATTGTATCCTTGTCTTTATTTTTTAGGACATTTACATACATGCCACACAATTCTTATATATTTACATATCTAACACCTAAATCCTTAATATTACATCAAAAATATCACCATCATTAATTGTTTAAAGTGAAATGCATCTTTTCATGTACAAGAACAATACTATATTTATAAATATCAAACATTAGGTAATAGATATGTAAATATACAAAAATTGTGTGTTATGTTTATAAATCTTCATTTTTTTTTTTTACAGAGGGTATTTAAAGGCATAATCTACCACAAAATGAAGCACATCTTAAAGATCTTGGGATTACTTGCTGCTATATCTGCAGTTTGGATTGGCCTATTGGAAGCATCCATTGTTCCAAGCAGCTATGCTTGGCTGGTCAGTTTCAGTTCCATGTTGGTTCAATAACTTGATTGAATATTCAAACTTTTTAAATTCTAGAATACTGTTTATATTTCCTAATTTGTCTTTCAGCTTCCAATATACTTGATTGTTTCGTTGGGGTGCTATGGCCTTCTAATGGTGGGAGTTGGCTTGATGTTCTTCCCAACTTGCCCTCAAGAAGCTCACCTGTTACATAAGGTTTATTCAGATTGTGCTTATGGGGCGCTGTAATAAAAAAAATAACTGCTTTTGCTGTGCATGTGCTTATTCGCCTAAGTATAATCCAAAATAGGCCAGGTGGGCTTGGTTACCCATGTGTAGGGTGCTAAGTCTAATTTATATATATATATACAAGTTTGGGATTGTATTTTAGCTAATCTCTATTTCTAATGGTGGGAGTTGGCTTGATGTTCTTCCCAACTTGCCCTCAAGAAGCTCACCTGTTACATAAGGTTTATTCAGATAATAGTTTACTTAAAAAGTTTAATGAATAAAAAATTTCAACATATTCTGATCAAAATTAAATTAAAATATAGTTAAAAATTATTTTATTTATTTCGATATGAATAATCAAATAATTTTTATATTTCAGGCATATCAAAATAAATTTAAGAATTCAATATTGTTATTATTTGAGCTGCATCAGTGTTATACAGTCTTATGTAATTTATGATTATTGTGCATTTTGGGTGCAGGATATTGCAGAAGCGAAGGAATTTCTGAAGAATAAAGGTCTTGATGCGGGCGTTTGATTAATTTAAAGCAGCTTTCTGTTTTGTTTTGTTTTTTTTTTTTTTCATATTTTCTTTTGATATGCATAATATGAGTTTTCTCATTCATTGTTGTGGGATTAACAAATTTTGTGTTGATAGATTCAATCTTTGGAGCTAATCAGGTATTTTTAAATATATTCAATCTTTGTAAGTATTTTTAATGGATGCAATTTTTTCAACAACTTATATATATATATTTATATATATATATATATATATATATATATATATATATATATATATATATATATATATATATTTATATATATATTTGGGGTGTAAATAAGTCTAGTTGAGTTTGAGCATAATTAATTTATCAAGTTAGCTGAGTTTTATTTTATGAGTTTGAGTTTTCTTATGAGCTGGCTCATTTAGTATGGAAGAAAAAATATTTTTAATTTAAATAATTATTATGATAAAAATAATAAAAAAATTAAGAAATTAGAATAAAAATATCAAGAAATAATTTGATATAAAAGAATTAGATGTATTTTTTAATATTTTATATTTATATTAATATTTATTAATTGAGTTAGTTTGTGTGTTAATAAGTAAAGTTAGCTTGACTTGTTAGTTTTATAGAGCATAGTTTAAGAATTTGAGAGAGCTTATAAGTTATTTATAGCATATATATATATATATATATATATATATATATATATATATATATATATATATATATATTATATATATATATATATATATAATATTTTAATGCATAATTACATATAAAAAAATAAAAAGTTGCACTTCACATTATAAAGGTTAATATTTATCATATGTTGAATATGATATTAAATGAGTCTTATACCTATACGTATTAAAATTTAAGTTTTTAGATATATAAATATATAATAATTATATGATATGTTTGTAAATCCACCGTTCTAAAATTTGTCCAATTATTCTACATATACTGCGTGATATGTATGTAATATATTATCAATTATTCAAGCGTATTTAAAGTTGCACACAGTATGTAAAATTTATCAGAGCATTCTAATATGATTTATTTGAAACTAATTATACAAATTATTTGAAATTATATTATAAATGTTTAGAATTGAAAGATATTTAATTTTCGTGTTAAGATAATTAATTTATTGTTATAATTTTGATAATTACTTTAATGATATCCTTAATGATTTGTATGTGTTCCAATGATGAGAGATTTGTCCCATTATAAGCCGACTAATGACTTATAAACAGAAAATAATTGAATTTTTACTCTTTCTCTCACTATTTATTAGAAAAACTAACAGAAGCATTCATGGTTTGTTATAGAATTGTTAAAAAAGTTCATTGTTTGTGAATAACATTCATGATCATAATTTCAGATGATTTAATGGTAAAATGTTATATAAAGATTAAATATTAATCATATATAACATATATAATTTTTTAATTTATAATATATTTTAAATAATTTACATAAAATAAATGAGAAATTTATATCATAAATAATTTTAATATAACATAATAATTCAATTTCTATTTACATATATAATAGAAATGAGATAAAATAATAAAATAAATATTGTTAAATTTATTGTAATATTAAAATATATAAAATTAATAAAAAAATATAAAATATTAAATAGCGATAATTTAAATAGACATGAATAATGCAGAAAGACATTAATTAATATATATCATACAACGATAAAATTAATAAAATTGAATTAAAACTATTTTATGTAATATTTAAAATTAAAAATAATAATATCAGTTTTACTATAATTGACTTTCAAACGCTCTTAAAGTAAAATTCAAATTAAATATAGAAAACATAAGTATATTAAATACTATTTTAATTAAACTCCAAAAACAAAATATTTATATGAATTGTCTCCCATATAATTCAGCAATCTGAAAAGTAAAATTT
The DNA here is from genome assembly GCA_021442155.1 of Cymbidium sinense. Classification (NCBI taxonomy): domain Eukaryota; kingdom Viridiplantae; phylum Streptophyta; class Magnoliopsida; order Asparagales; family Orchidaceae; genus Cymbidium; species Cymbidium sinense. Next base: position 137,624,192 of record CM038215.1, on the reverse strand, counting down.
GGTGAATTATGTGTGACATGTAACTAAACTACTACTTTATTAGCATTTCATTTTTGCTATTTTTTTAATTAGAATTTTATTGTAAATGTATTTGAAAGCTAATTATAAATAATAAAATATAAGAGAAAACATTTCCAAATATGCAGAAACTCTTAAGCTTATATAGATCTTATATCATTCATCACATATTTGAATGATTGAGATTTAAAATAAATTTAATATTTTTTAATAATTTAAATATGGCATTCATATTTTTTTTTAAAAAAGGAATGATGGCATACTTCAATTCTTTGCAATTCAACACATAAGATTGATATACGAATTCTGTGCAATGTAAATAAATTTTTTATATATGAGACATTTTCATGCATAGCAGCCAACTCTGATATATTAACATCTTTAATATCTAAAATTTAATATTTAATATTTCATAAAAAAATAACACTATCATTAATTTTTTTAAAATAAAATATATCTTCTTATACATAAAAAAATATTATTTTTATAAATATCAAATTTTAAATGTTAAATATATAAAAGATTTTTACAAATTAACCATCAAATACATATATATTTATAATTTACCTACCATTCTTATTTTTTTAAACTATTAAATTCATATATTTACGTATGCTATGATTAAATGATTGAAAATTTTATAAAAATGAAAAATAAGTTAATTTTTATTATAAATTTATATTTGACTATCAATTTGAAAAATAAAAATTACAGATGATTAATTTATAAATATAAAAAATAAGAAGAAAATGCAAAAGATTTATATACTATATATGTAAATTTTTCATATATATATATAATAATAATAAACAGAAGTTTTACATTTTACTAAAAATATATTTCAAAAACAGAAAAGTATCAATCGAAGACAGAAATATCACCATTCCAACTACAAGCTGCAACAAATGAGGAACAAGGATGGAACACAGCATCGACGCAGGGTTCCTCAAAAGCTTCTATTTTTCTAACAAGCTCTGCAGAACTATAATCATAACAATAAACAGATCCATCGGAGGAACCTGTGACCAATTCTCTTCCATCGAGGCTGAAACTGCACTTGATGGGAAAGCCCCAGACTCCATGAGCCTCGTATCGCCTGTGCCTGTCTAATCTGAAGGGAGGCCTCGCTGAGAAGATGGCTATGTAGTTCCCGTTCGACTGAGCCACGAAGATAGGATCTGTGGGGTGGTACCTGACGCATGGGCATGTGAAGGCTTCTGCATACACCTGAGAAGAAGAAAATGTACATTTCATTTTCTTTAGGATGTGTTTGGATTCATATTTTCATAATTTTATAGAATAATTCATTATGTTTCCATTTGATTATATATATATATACTATATATACATCTAAAAATCTGTAAAGTGATGTAATGCAAAGTGATAAATCAACTGGTCGATGATTTTGTATGTATTATTTTTAAAGTGATATGCACAGTGATATCTTTATCATATCACTTTAGATAATTTTACAATATAGTACTTTACAATTAATTTTACAGATAATGTCATTAAGTTTGGTTGAATATGGCGCCTGAATTGGGCTTGATAGATTTGTTTAGTGCAGCTACAGTGGTGGAGTACTGTTGCTCAGTAAGTCAGTTCTTATGTTTTAGAAGAAATTTATAAAACAAAATATGTACATACCTGCGACAGAAGTCTTTTATATTATTAACATGTCTAACGCTGGTTAAGGTGTATTTGCATTTTTAAAAAAAGTTTAAGTGATGGTGATATTTTTGAAGTGATATTAAGTGTTGTGTATGTAAATATTAAAATTTAGCTGTTGAATATGTAAATATGTAAGAATTGTATGAAAAGTATGTAAATCAACTCACCACACCCCACCTTTACATGCAGAGTGAAAATTTTCTGAGCATTTTTTATATATAAATAAAATTGCTATCCAAAAAGTGTAGCAGGACCGAATCAAAATATGATCTTAACAACAAAAGAACAAAACTCAAGCAGAAGTATTAATATAATTTAAAAAGTCTCACAAAACGCAAATGGCGATGTATCATAAGGACTTTGAAGACAATCATGTACTGGTGATTCGCTTGCGTTCAGGAAGAAGAAGAAGAAGAAGAAGCTGCAAAATAATGATTTGCAGCGACCAGACATGAGTATGAGATACCAAGCAGGGGTCTTGCCAACTTATAGATTAGAGTTTGCAAAGAGAGGTAAAGAAATCAGCTTTGACTCTAAAAGAAATATGGGAAGACACATTGATAACCAGTGGTGAAGCTCAAAATATTTCACATAAATTAATTTTATTATTTGAAGGAGGATCAATTGATTTTTTACTACTGGAAATATCAAATAGTCATGGTTTATAAATATGTCTAATATACACCACAAACATTAAATCCGACCTTGCTGTCACGGCTTAGCCATTTTCACACGGATAAAACTATTTTACAGAGGATTAGAGTGGCTAACCTAGTGTATGAAAGTGGAATATGAAAATTTGAACAAATGAAGCACCACTCTAGATTAACTAAGTAACAAGAGGTTGTGGACAGAGCAGTATAGCATTGCCTCAAAGGTGAAAATAAACAGATATACAGTAGATTGCTAAACGAATAGGATGCTAGCAAACGATGACCTGAAGATGTGAAAGTTTAAGAGGGTAGAAAGAGTTTAAAGCTGCAAAGTCACGAGGATTCTACTGGTTAACATTAATCTGATGCTCCCCACCGCTGATGGCCATATTTTGCACTTTGTCTACAGCTGAACCTATTGACCTGATGCTCACTCAGAGTAGACAAGCTCAAAAATGTTGGAAATTATGAGAGACGTTTCAAGGAAAAAACAGCATTGGAGTGAAATCTGCACCAAGAATGTCGGGAGGCGACCTGCTGCAAGCTATGCAAAGTCAAATAAAAAATGTCTTTCCAAACTACAGGCAACTCACCACACAGAACTGCAATGCATGGTGCAGGAAGTGAAATAAAATTGAATTTCTAATATACAATTAGTGGTCTTCACTCATAAACATAAAATTGTAGGTTTATGACTATCCATTGCTAGTATTTGGCACTCAGCTCAGGCCCTCCATTTATTTGTATTGGACTTAATGTAAGCCCCAGATTTTCAGCCTTAACAAGTGGTATCAAAGCTGATGGTTCAGATGGATCGAGTGGTTTTGTGGGGATTCCACCAAGTCTAATTTTAAGAACATTGATAAATAAAACTAGCATATGGCAGTTGATTATGTAAAAAAGCTTCCTAACGAGGGAGAGAGATGGCAGAAGCGGTTTTCATGCTGGGAAAATATTGCTAAGATCCATATAAAAGCGAAAAACAAGTGTGCATCAAAAGTGAGACGATAATTGAATTTCTAAAAGCTATTTGTGGCCCTAAACTATTAACTTAGGGGCTATTTGGGATCTATTTTATTTTTGTGTATTTATTTTTGTTTTATGTTATTTTTAAAATATGTTTGTTTAGTACATTTTTTTATTTTTATTTTAAAATAAATCATATTGTTTTAAAATCACTCAATAAATTTTAAATGCATTGAGTGTTTTAAAACAACAATTATACCAAATATATTTTATTTTGAAACAAAATAAAAATAAAACAAAAATATAAATATAAAATAAAAATAAAAGTAAAGTGATCCCAAATGGCTCCTTCAACTTCTATATTGATGAAAGTCCATTTACTAGTATACTGGGCTCAACTTAGGCCCCAACGTCTCACCTACTAACAACTCTCTCTCCTCCAATCCCAAATCACCAACCTTAGTTTTTTGGAAGAGGCTGACACTTGGAGCTCGCTAAAATAAAATTTTAATAGGGCAGAGCCAAATGAGGATAGAATATGGGTAGTAAGAGGGTTCTGTGATCTTAGCCAGAAGCATCCTTCCATAAGAGGAGATCTGTGTGCCCGCAGCTAAAATTAAAGGACCATGGGAAGAACTTTGGCAGGTCATGGAAAGGTAAACCTCCTTGCCTTTGTAGATTGAAGGAGAATCTACATTGACAATCAAACAAGTCCAGTTAGTTTTGAGAAGTTCTACTTAAATGTTGAAATAGATTTAGGATATCTGGCGTAGCACAAGATGTAGCAAAATGAAATATGGTCTCCTAACCAGGGCAAACAAAGAGGTCTACAATTAATATAAAAGATATAATTAGGAGTAAATCAAAGAGAAGCGAATGAAGGCATTGGACAAAGTTACATAAGTGTTTTGATTTTCTTATGTTATGTGATTATGTATGGTTTCAATCTTAAGTTGTGTCATGTATGATCATTTATTTAATAGTTTTCATCTTTTGTAATTACTTGTATAAATTGGAGAAGTTGGAGGCCTATGGAACAAAAGCATCTAATTAATTAATTAATTTGAAATATAGGAGGGATGGCCAAAACGAGAGAGAAGTTGGGTAGTTATTGTCGCACCCATCCCTCCAACCTCTCCCTCCATTTGAGAATTTGAATTATCCTTGTGTAAACTGATATAAAGACCCTCTCTGGAATGAAGACTTTTATGCTCGTTTTAGACAATTTGGAGTATATTCCAAAGAATTTTTGCAGCTTGGTAGCAATTAAAGAAAAGAGAGTTTAGTGATCTCCTTGCAGGAATCAATTGGGTGGGTGATCCTACCTTTACATGCTATTTTAATTTAAAATTCTTGTTATGATTTTGTACTATTACCTTCTACCAATCTTAGAAAATTGTTCCACAAAATAAAACCCATATAATCCCTTGCAAAAGCCTATTTTGAAGAAGTCGGCCACACCTTGCTAAAACCTAATTTAGTTTCATTCCAATGCGTGTTTGGTGACCTCAAATTTCTTCAAATCACTTGTAACTCTTCAATTGAGTTCTTGAGACATTCCTCCATCCACAACAAGTGATCCCTAGAGGTTTCATGATTTCATCCACAAAAATCCACTCCACTAAAGCCAAAGTTTCACTTGAATCATATCAGCCACAAGGGTTCTTATATGACCAATCTTAGGAGAAATTCCAAGAAATTTGCTTAAACTTTTCAGAATAAAACTAGACAGCATCCCCTACAGTTTACACTTCATTTCAAGTCATTTGGAGTCTTGTAATGGGAGTACTAAATCTTAAAAGTTTGTGCATCAGATTCTGAAATGAAATCTGTCTCTAATTGGCCCACCATCTTGAAGTTCATATCTTACATAAACATTTCCACTTTCATAAGCATTTAAGGAAAGCTCCTGACTACTAATTGGATCACCCTAAGTAATATAACCACAAGCCATATCAATATCAAGCTATAGACATAAACCGTTTCTCAGTACACCCTCATAACTTGGGAGAGAAATGTGGCAAGTACTTGGCTCATAAATGCCACATCACCTACTTGGCCTAATCAGGTTCAACAAACAAGTCGTTTTAACTAGGCCAAAATTATATCTACATAGAAACAATAAAGCCTACAATAAAGACTAAGGGTTTCTTTATTGTTGCTTTACCTTTTAGATAGTTATTACACATTTATTTGGCTACTGCTGTCATGTTACTTTTCAAAAATTCATATGACAGGAAACTGCTTTTCAGAACCAGATCTGCTGAAGTTTGATATTTATAAGAAAGCTGTTATCTGACTTTTAAAAAAAAAAAAATTATAATACTCATAATAGCTTTCAAAATAAAATCATTTTTCCTATAATAACTTTACAATCACCTTTATAAAAAACTGCAAATGCCCCAAATGGATACTAAGATGATTGCTCTTCCCAACAAAAGCAAAATAACAAAATCCAATCCTCAACATTGTATGTTCACTTTTCCTTGGATCCTACTCCCTTGGATTACAATTAAGAAAATAAAGCTCATAGAATATACTTGTAAGGTGTAGAGCAAGTCATCAATGATCATTAGATGGAAATCTTTATATTTATTCTTGTCTAAAGTATCACAACAAGCATTAATTTTTGTGCAATATTTATTCTAGTTTTTATTAGTTGATTTACTTTATTTATTATTTATGCTTTAGGGACGTATAATGGCTAACAAGGGTCATACTAGTCAACCTTTAAATTAGTTTATTTGGTTGACATTATTTCATTCTTGATTTGATATAGATTAATTCCTATTAAAAATTTTAGAAGATTATCGTAGATTGCATTATATTTTGGCCATTTGGAGTATTTAAAGATCGATGGCTTGTTATTTTAAATTATAGTGCTGCTATTTTGCTAATAAAGCTACTTGGTGGAGCTATTTCATGTACTTCAAATGCACAATATTTGAGTGGATCGCAAGGATGTAGGATTGAGGATAAAATAGAAATGACATGTAACTTGCAGTTGGAGTTCAATTAATGTGAAATTGGGGCAAAAGTAGAGATGGCATGTAACATGGAGATGGAGTTTGACCGATACAAAAATTTCATTTAAGTGTTTTGAGAATTTAAAATTTAATTAGAACTAATATAAATAATTTAAATTAAGAATAATCATGTTCCAGCCTTATTTGGTAGCCTAAGTTTTGAGGAGTTAATTAATAGTAATCACAAGCATGAAATTCCCAACTTTTGACTCAAATAAAATTCTTTTTCCAGTTCTAATATTATAATACAAGTTATATAATGGATTCCTTCGAGTGTAGCATAAGTCATACTACCTAATTCCAGAAGACAACTCCCTAATCGATGTAAGGCTTGATTTTCTTCTTTTGTAGTTTTAGTCCTCGGCTACTTCACCTATATACATTGACATTGGCTTGTCAATGTTCCAAACTTTTGCTTGGAAGAGGTAAACTGAAAATCTAATTTATGGAATTGATTCGATCTGCTCATAGATTTTATTTTCTTTCCTTTATATTATTGATCATTTCATTATTAGTTAGTATAAAACTCTCATATTTTGTTGTTTTCAGTTAAAGGTGGCCTATAGAATTAATTAGTTATTTGTAATATGTGAAGCAGCATATTTTTCTTAGCATGAAAACATATTAACCATCATATTAACTGCATAAGAAAACTCAATCCTAAATAGCTATGCATTATCATGAAATACATTGAAATTATTTTAAGTAACAAAGCCAAAAGTTCACCTACAGCAAAAGCTTAGAAATTAAGTTGAAACTTGCCAAAAAAGAAAGTCCTCAAAACTTTAACTCAGAAAAAAAAACTGTTGCAATTGTAGAAAAAAATCCTGATGGTTCAATCTTCATAAGGATGAGATGCATATGAATGTTTACCTAAGAAGTGAGCATTGATAAATGATGGAAATGCTTTGAAAAATATAGCAATATTTGGACATAATAAATATTGATATCTTAATATCCAAAAATATAACTTAATTTTAAAATTGTTTCTATAGAGAATCACAAACCTGGTTTGACAATGGAATTTGTCGTGATACATCCCAGATAATAATGGTGCTCTCACTAATGTTGCTTCTTGAAGTGTCAGTCGAAGAAATGAAATGCTTCCCATCAACACTAAATTCAACATCAAGAATTGCATCCAAATGTTTGAGATATTCATGTACGACCTTCTTAGCCCGTGTGTCCCATAGACGAAGATAGCCTCTAGAACCTCCTGAAAGGAAAAGATTTGAGTTTGCTGGGTGGAACTTTATTGATTGAATAACTTGATCTTCCTTGAATTGTTGTGTTTCGACCCCTTTCTCAACATCTATTAGCCTTGATGAACAATCATAACCACAAGAAAGTAAACATGGCCCTTGTGGACACCACCTCACATCTGTTACTGCTGCTTTGTGATGACTAAAAGTGCATACTTTCTTTGGAGCCTTGCTCCATACATTCCATAAAAGAACAGACTGATCCATTCCAGCAGAAGCAAGAAGATGTCCTGCACATGGTTTTCATTTGGTAAACAAAAGGCTAAACTCTATTCCAGAATATAACCTCTAGAAATATTCTAAAATGCTCAATTCATACAATGCATGCAGCACAAATTAAGTCAACTCATGCGTTAAACAACCAGCTATAAAATTCTATGTCAAAAGATTTATACTGGAAGAACAATGTTTATAGCATCCAAAGGGTCAATATATTTACTCGTGTCATGTTCTATATAAAAGGACTGCAATGTATCTAAAGCTGAAAATGTATCTAATGTTGAAAATGAGTTGACTTGAATAAGTGCAAAGAAAGTTCCATATCAGAATTCATTGATCCGTTAAGATGCTGCTCCAAGTGTAGTAGCCGCAGCAGCAACTTATGTAATTATATGCTAGGTCAATGTATTTTTGTTGTCAATACTTTGACAGGAGTAATTTTCTGATTAATAAGTGAAAAAAATATTAAAGAAAGTTCATGCAAACCATGATGCATCATCTAAGGTGAGATTAACAACCACAAAAACATGAAATACAAGGGAAAAAAAAAGATTTTCATTGAGGGAACCTTGTACTCAACAATGTAGTTATTTTGGCAATAAAGTGGTAACTTAAAAATAAGTTAGAAAGTAATACCTTCCTTAGGTTAGAAAATTTACGTCTGCATGAAAAGATCATGCTAATAAATTATTTTTTATCAGTGAATTTCAAAACCCTTTGTAGAGTAAAAGAAGCACCTTTGGATCAAATCTATTAGTGGCAGTAATATACAATAAATGTGCTCTCAAACTAAAATGAATAAAGCTGTCAAATCATGTCAACAGTCATGAAAATAACTTCAAAAGGAATAACTAACCGTGATTGTGTGACCATTGGATTGAATTGATGGCTTTACTATGGCCCCTTCAAAGTACGAGACAAATTTTTAGATATCTTGTTTTCATGTGCAAGAGTTTTACCATGACTCTTTAACAGTGCCTTAACATTAGCAGGAAGATCTGCATCAGAAAGAGTTCCTGCATCTGAAATGAGCCACAACAGAACAAGAAATCAGCCAACTATTCAAAATATATTTTACAAGATAACTTCACTTTCTAGGATAATCATTTAGTTGATGTAAAACAAATGCTTTGATGATATTTGAATGTTTATCAAATTTGCAGACATCTAGATAATATTTGCATCCCACATAGTGCGATAAAGGCTTGTTGTTGTTGTTGTTAGATAAGATTTGCAGCTAAATTAGATGAAAACACAAAGAGAAATCGTAATCACTATTAATATTTCTAGATAACATTAAATTGCTTGAAATAATATTGAAACAAAAACACTACATTTGATAAATAACATTGTCATCAGCATGAATATAAGGTTATCTAACTAATAATTCTAGCTACATAACATTGGCCCATAAAACTTAAATCACATAAAAAATAAGGATCATAACCATTGTCGACCATCCTAGATAGCATGTAGATTTTTTAAGAGAGGTGAAATTGAAACAAACAGGCTGTATTTGCAGGTAATATTGTTCTCTAAACAATATTAATTGACGGATAAAATGCAATCTAAATAATACGAAACTAAACAGAACATAAACCTATTCAATTAAAAAAAAAACTTCATTATTTCCGCTTTGAGTCAAAATCATTAATCAATAAATCAATGGAATTTAATAGAAACCCTATGTATAATAAAAGAGAAAAGATGAGAATAACCAGGAGGCGTGATGACCGGAGGAAGAGAATCTGTGGACATTGAAGAAGCCGAAAGAATCGCCCTCTCCCTCTTCGAGACGTATCTTCCTGCGACCGCCGGAGCTTGTCCAGGCTCGCCAGAAGACAGGCGGCCATAATTCTTAGCTGGAGATAAGGGAATAGAGTAAAAGGAATGCTCGTCCAATCGCCTTTTCTTCGCAGGGAGGATGGAACGCGAGCCGTTTTCTTCTTCATCATCATCGGAAGCATTTGCATAAGCTCTGCAGAGAAGATCCATGGCCCTCGTCTCACTCTCTGCAATCTTGGCGCTGCTGCTTGCTTGGCATTTTAGGGGAAGCGAACGAATTCTGGTTGTCGGGTCATGTTGGGTCTAAATCGAAAATCATCCGAATTTGTAGAAGATCTGAATCGCATTAGTTTATTAAACAACTCAAGGCGTGTATCGTTGAGTGAAAAAAAGATGCAATAGAAAAGAAGTATAATATAAAAAATATATATAATATATTTGAATTATTATAAATTATTTAATAAATTTTATAAATATATGAATTTATTATTATTATTATTATTAATAGAATGAATATAACATAAACTATTTATTGTGATGATGAGGATAATGAGCGGCAATGGTAGTTAGCAAGTGGCGTTAGTAGGCCAGTGAGTTTTCCTAGATGAGCAATATCATCGGTCTTCACTTTACACATATTAGTGTAATTAAATGAATTTTAAATACTTCATAAATCATAATTTCAAATTATTTCAAATACATCATAATTTAACAACACTATCATTGCCGGTCTCAAGTCCGGATGTGAACAGTGGAGGGTTGCGATAGGTAGTCAGCTAGCGTAAAATTTGTCAAAATAATCATGATATAAATTCTTTAAATCATCAGGTTAATGCCAGTGTCCCAAGGCGTTGTATGGTTTGAAACAATGAAAATGTGAAGCCGTCAGATCGCAAATAAGCAAGTTCCCATTATGGACGGATGCAAAAGAAGTTAGTTCATGAAACTAGAATTAGGTTAGGATCTTGGAATATAGGTACTCTTACATGTAAATTAATGGAATTAATAGATATTATGGTTCATAGAAAAATAAATATTTTATGTGTTCAAGAAACTAAATGGGTTGGGGAGAAGGCCAAGGAGATTGATAGTTTAAGTTTTAAACTTTGGTATTCAGATAGAAGTCGAACTAGAAATGATGTAGGTGTGATTATAAATAAAAGTTTGAAGAATAATATCATAAATATTAATAGATGTGGAGATAGAATTATAGCTTTAAAGATTATTGTTGATACTAAGATTATCAATGTTATAAGTGTTTATGCTTCTCAAGTAGATTTGGATGTAAGCTCAAAAGAAAAATTTTGGAATGAATTAGAGGGATTAATACAAAAGATACCTCTTGAAGAAAAAATATTTATTGGAGGAGATTTAAATGAACATGTTGGTAGAGTGGTAGAAGATTTTAAAAGTGTTCATGATGATTATGAATTTGGAGTGACTAATGAAGAATGTATGACTATATTAGATTTTGCCTTAGCTTATGATTTTGTAGTTACTAATACTTTATTTAAGAAAAGATATAAACATATTATTACTTATAAAAATGGATCTAGTAAAACACATACTGATTATTTTCTAATGAGAAAAATAGATCGTTTAGATTGTAAAGATTGTAAGGTCATTCCAAGTGAAAGTTTAAGTACCCAACATCGATTGTTAGTTTTAGATTTTAAGATGAAAGATTGTAAGTGAAAAAATAAATCAAATTATTATCCTAGGATTAGATGTGGATACTTAAAAAATATAAATAAAAATATTTTTAAGAGTAAGCTACAAGAGCTTAGAATTTGGGATGTTCATAAAGAAGCTAATATTATATGGGAAAAAGTAACAAGTGAAATTAAGCAAATTTCTAAAAATGTGCTTGGAGAATCATAAGGAAAATATTTTTTTAATAAAAATAGTTGGTGGTGGAGTCAGAGTGTGCAAGAAAAGATAAGAAATAAGAAGCATTGTTATAAAATTTAGTTTAGATGTAAAAACTTAGAGAATTGGGAAAGATATAAAGTGGCCTCTAGAGATTCTAAGAAAGCAATATATGATGCAAAAAATTTAGCTTTTAGTGAGTTATACAATAGATTAGATACCAAAGAAGCTTGTATAAGTTAGCTAACCAAAGAGACAGGAGAAGTAAAGACCTAGTTCAAGTGAGGTGTATTAAGAATGAAGATAATAAAGTGCTTTTCTTAGAAAAGGATATTGAAAATAAGTGGATGAGATATTTTGATAAACTTTTCAATGAAGGATCTGAATGTATGATTGATTTTAGCAATTTTAATACCCTAAACAAAAATAGAGAATTTTATTTTTATCATCATATTAGTAAATCTGAAGTTAGAGAAGCTTTAAAGAAAATGAAATATGGAAAAGTAGTAGGACCTGATGATATTCCAATAGAAGTGTGGAAATGTTTAGGAGATCAAGGAATTTCTTGACTTACAAATCTTTTTAATGTTATTTTAAAGACTAAAAAGATGCCAGATGAGTGGAGAAAGCATTTGTTAGTTCCTATATTTAACAATAAAGGTGATGCACAAGAGTGTGCAAATTATAGAGGAATTAAGTTAATGTGTCATACATTAAAATTATGGGAGAGAGTAATTGAGCATAGGTACGATGTGATGCAAAAGTTTCTCACAATCAGTTTGGTTTCATGCCAGGTAGATCTACTATGGATGCTATACATTTGTTAAGAGGTTTGATGGAGAAGTATAGAGAAAATAAGGAGGATTTGCATATGATATTTATTGATTTAGAGAAAGCTTATGATAAAGGTTCAAGAGATACTCTTTGGAGAGTTCTAGAACAGAAATGAGTTAATATTGGTTATATTCAAGTCATTAAGGATATGTATACTATAGCTGTTACTTGTGTTTAAACACAAGGAGGATTGATAAAATATTTTCCCATTTCAATTGGATTACATCAAGGATCAGCTTTAAGCCCTTATCTTTTTTGCTTTAGTTATGGATGTTCTTACTAGACATTTATAGGAAGATGTACCTTAGTGTATGCTTTTTGTTGATGACATTCTTCTTGTTGATAAAACTAGAGAGGAGTCCAAGAGAAACTTGAATTATGGAGGTCAACATTAGAGTCTAAAGGTTTTCCTTTAAGTAGAACTAAAACTGAATATATGGAGTGTAATTTTAGTTGTAGAAGTTCTAGTGGAAGTGTTGTGATATTAGGTGAACAAGTCATTCATAAGAGTGAGCGATTCAGATATTTAGGCTCTATTGTTCAAAATGATGGTGAAATAGTTGGAGATGTTATTAGTAGAATTCAAGTTGGATGGTTGAAGTGGAGGAATGCATCTAGCTTGTTGTGTGATAGAAAAGTTCCACTTAAACTTAAGGAAAAAAATTATAAGATGGTGGTAAGACAGAATGACTTATGAATGTTGGCCAAAAAGAGAAGCATAAGACTAAGTTAAGTGTTATAGAGATGAGGATGCTCAGTGGATGAGTGGCTTTACTCTTAGAGATAAAATGCAAAATGAGTATGTTCGGGAAAAAGTTGGAGTAGCTCAGGTGATAAGATTAGAGAGAGTCTAGATGGTTTGGCCACATCCATCCAATGACTAGAGAGTAGATGCATTAGATTTGCCTTATGTTAAGAAAGGTAGAGGTAGACCTAAAAAGACTTGGTTAAGATGTATAAAAAATGACCTTAGTATACTTGAATTAAATGAGAATTTGACACATAATAGGACACAATGGAGACGAATGATTCATATAGCCGACCCCACTTAGTGGGATAAAGGCTTCTTCTTGTTGTTGTTGTTGTACATCATAATTTAACAAAAAAAAATGGAATGTGAATATTCGATTATAGCATAAAATTATACATAATTTAACAAAAAGAATTTTTTTTTATAAATTAAAAATAATCGATTGAGAAATCTAACTATACACTATTTAGGATGCCAAATTCCAGACCAAATCTCATTATAGATCCCATGCACGTATATATAAATATATATTATAAAAAAATTCTTAACTTTATATGCTATATAATTTATGATAATTAAAATTTAAAATATATATTCATTATTTATTTTTAAATATATATATAGTTTTATTTTGAATCAAATTAGCCTTATTTTTGAATGATGGAGTACTTATTTACAATCTCTCACAATTAATATTAGTTCAAATAAACTTAAAATGAGATTCAAATAAGGTTTGGAGTAGGATTCATGCATGGACATAAATTTTATTATTTAAAATGTATTTTAATCTTATTCAAAACTTATTCAAAACATATATTCGTTTTCTATTCTTGTTCCAGTGAGATTTGAATAAGATTCAAATAAATTTCAAATATTGTTCAAGCATGATTTGAACATAATTTGAATAATATTTGAATATAATTCAATATAAATAGCATTGATTAGATCATAGTTCAAATATGATTTAAATATGAATAAAACAAGGCATGAATATAATTTGAACAAGGTTTGAATATAGATTGTATACAACATATTATAAGAAAGCACAATAACTATAACACAATGACTACACCACAATAATTTAGGATCTGCAACATAATAGAATATAATTTAAGGGATACAACTATTTAAAACCTATAATATAAAATTTCTTAATAGAAATGATGAATCAAATAATCAAATTTTACTACTAAGATAAATAATGTGTATTAGATAAATGAAATAATACATAAACAATCAATTTTGAATGAAACAATTGACATATATTATTATAAAATAAACATGCATAAATGATTCTCATAAAGTTGTAAGCAATCATATGTGACAAAAAATTTTCTTTGAAATAAATTAAATGATGTATTATATTGTATACACTCCATAGTTGCTACTATAAATAAGATGAAAATGACCATTAGGCTACATATACAAAAATTATTTAATTTTTTATCAAATTTCAAATGACTTAATAATCTTGGAAACTTCGTGTATGATGGTTCTTCTTTATGTTCAAGTAGATTTTAAGGAGAAAAACTATTGTCTATTGTCAAATAACCTAGACAACTTAAGAAATGTTAAGAACTGCTCGTAGAATGGAGTCATCGTGCTTGAAGGTCGATGTCAAGATGCAAAAGATGCCACGATCATACAATGCCACATCCTTTACTGGCAATGAGGTGTCACATATTATGTTAAAAATTGTATTCTAGTTTATTGAAAAATATAGCCCATGACTTGAATAGTCCTCTATTCCTTCTACTCATACTTCATCTTTATATAAGACTTTAGACAAGAGGATATCTTATTGTCCTTGTTATTTCTCTTCAATTTGTTATACATAGATACTACTATTTTATGTCTCAGATTAAATAGTTCATCCAACACAATAATATTTGACCATAAGCTTTTGATATCACAATATCCTCTCCCTTATTATAAAATATAAATAATCAACATGTTTCAAAATAGAAAAATTGAATTTATCCTATCTATACCACATAAAGTTCTATCTCACAGACTTGAGTGGGCAACAAAAAGTTATTATGAAGAAAATTCAATCTATTATAATTTTAATAAAGTAAACTTTTTTTCACCTAACCACCTAACCATTCTGTTAGAGTACTTGGCTATAAGAACTATGTTGTGCTTCTAATGTCTACTCCTGACGTATTTTTATTTGAGTTGTCAACTAATCTTAACATCTAAAACTTAAAGGAATATATCTACTTCTCATCGACGAGGCTAAGGGTATTAATAATGCATTGGTCTGTGGGCCTATGTCTCTTTTCTAATGTATTTATAAAATCTCCATTCAACTATTCCTTGCTCTTATGGAGACTAATTTGTAATCATATTAATTGTACATCATTCTTATGTATAATAACAAAGGATTGGTTGATGTCCCTGCCTATTAACATCCTTATCTATAAGCACAATGGTTAATTATTGGTCTCTAATCTTTTACCTTGCTCCCCCTCCATCTCATGCTCTATGTTGTTCTTTCTTTGCATATCATTCTTGACATCAACTAAGTCTAAGGTTGGTCAACAACAGTCACCTCTTTGCTCTCTTTCTTCTATGACTGCTCCATCTTTATACAAGACTTTAGAGAAGAGGAGTCAAATCATCTAATCACTCCAATCTTGTTTAGTTATTCTGTGGTATAAGCCAGTCTCTCGTTTACTTCTAAACAATGATATAAAGCTACTTCAAATATTTAAATAATAGAGTGAACTGACATATATCTCATTATGCTTCCATTGCCTACCTTACCTTTTCTTCTAAAAAATGAGAGTGATTGCTCTCTTTTTTTGTGGAACTAACTAAGATAGATTGAGCACTCTCTACACACAAGTGTAGAATGGACAATCTTCTATACAAAAAATAAATTAGTAAAACTTGTGAGAAAAATTATCATAATCATCTAGCAATATTGAATAAAAAATACACACTTATCTCTTTATTCACAAGCAATAACAAAATTTAATTTTATAAAACACTTATTATTCATCAAGGTCATCATTTTTAGTGCTCTCTCCCTAAGAAACTCAACACATCTCCTCTCCAATTTTCAAACTTCATAATAATCTTGATATTATAATGACATGACATATTCAATTATAGTATACTAGGTTTGAGCATTATTGTTCAAGGTTAGTGGCCATATAATATACCACATTCCTCTTCAGCCTTTTCTAAGTATTCTCATATATACCTCATATATATATATATATATATATATATATATATATATATATATATATATATATATATATATATATATATATATATATATATATATATATATATATAACTTTAATAATGTAAAGCGTGTATGTGAAAATGATACTATATTTATCGTGGTTGTGGAGAATACTATCAACAAAAAATATAACTCAAGCTTTCACACATTATCTCTCTGAGTGCACTCTAATAAAATTGTATCAAGTCTATAATTTTAAAATTTTGTCTTTATTGTTTTTGAGCATCTTGTTGATTATGCTCATCTTATTAACTCCTCGACATATGAGAATTCCTCAAAATATAGTCCACTAACCAAAGCAAATTTACTAATTCTAAATGTTTTGTTCTTCTCTTCAATATTGAATATAGTTGAGTACCCCTTATTCATAACACCACCAACCATTCTCAATAATTGTTAGTGAATTAGGGCACTAAAAACTTGCATTTTCAGAAGCACTAAAGAACTAACTCAATGGGATTCTTTGAGAACTAAAAATGATGACATTTACCTTAAATTGTCCAATCATTTTCTCTATCACACCACCAACCCTGATTTATGTTTGATCATTATTTAAAGATGGTTTAAAATATTTTGATTATTGTTTGAAGATTGTTCAAATAATGATCAAACCATCTTTGATTCATCTTTAATCATGATCGATCTATATTTGATGATATTTCTATCATTTTTGAATGTGATTTAAATATGTTTTGATTATTATTTGACCAAATTTCTAGTAGGTAATTTGATATAAACCATCACTTTTTGTTTATGGTATATCAATTAATATTTTGAAATCAGAATTTAGAATGCAAACATTGTATTCAAGTTTAAATATTTTAAACAAATAATACTATTGACCATCACTAATGATGAACGAAAAAAGGTTGTTGTTGTGAAATATCATTGTAGCTCGAACACACGTCTTAAAAAGAGAAGGTATTGGGAAGATGAAGGGTCGATGTGCTCTTATGATTAAAAAATTGCATAACTATTCAATAATTGAAAATTGCCTAGGATCATTAATAGAAATATTATGGTTCAAAACATAATATTGTTGAATTTATATTATTGAAGGTAAGACCACTAAAAGATACATCTAGATTTCATCAATGATAAAAGATGAATCATATATATATATATATATATATATATATATATATATATATATATATATATATATTAGCATTACAATCACTTATATCTTATTTATATACTATTTTTCATGCGTCGGTACTAAAAAAATAAATTACTAATGAAAATCAAATAATTATTTCAACATGAAATCAATGTGCAGAGTAACTTAACTTATATCAAAGAACAAAAAATACTATACTATGTTAAAGAATTTTAATTTTCAAAAAAAAAGAAGTGAGGATGCAAACAAAAAAAGAGGCAACTGAATAAAATAAGAGATATGAGTGTGGTGCTTATTTTAAGATGTATATGGGGGACACCACGTAGATCTGAGGGGGTACTCATTGAAGTGATCAGGTACGATATTGAAGAATGATTCACTATCTTGAAAGACAGAAATCACCACCCTACAATGGACCTAATCACCTAATGAGGACTCCTAAGGCATGATGGGTCTTCGAATATACCAGAGATTTTTTTCCTACTTTATATGGATGAATAAAGTAGGGTTTATTTAAATCGGGTTCTAAAGTTCCTTATGGGGGCAAGCCCTCATAGTTAATTACATCCTAAGGAATGTGAGTTCTTCAAGAATGCTCTTGATTAAAGTAGAAAATTATTATCTCCAAAGATTTCAGGGGTAAGGCTATCAATGAATTGGTTATATTTGGAAAATCAATTGGAAAATATAAAAAAGGAGAGACTTATTATCGAAGCCAAAGAAAATGAGTAGAGCATGCTTATGATACCAAGAAACCCAATGATCATTCCAATCTATCCTATGGTTAGGCTTTATATATTTGAAATTGAAGAGAGTTATTTATTTGAGTTGAATTTTATTAGATTGCTAGGGCTTATAATCTAACAATATAAATTATGAAAATACATAAGAGGTGAGGATTTATGCTTGTAGCCCAAAGGAAACAACTCTCTGATCCTAAATCTAAGGAGCTTTGGCATAGGCCAAAGCACGACCTAAATCTAAGCAAAAATAGGTATATGGTTTATCTCCACAAGAGAGAATAAATCACCTGACTACTAAACTTATAACCACCTCGAGTGACATCTAGATAACTCCTCATATACTTTAAAATCATGCGGTTAAGTCATATAATTTTGTGAGATAGTTATGTTATTATTATTTAGAAAGAAACTAAAGTCCTTAAACCCACTCCCTAAGAGATTAGAGCATGAGTGGTATGAGCAATGACTTAGTATAATGCAATTTTTTTCAATTTTTATTTGATTTTGACTTTTCATTTTGGCAAAGGCTATATGATTTTTATATGCCTAAATGCATGTTGAAATGAGTTATGGGCTAAATCTGAGAGAAAGAGATATTTTTCACCACAGAGGAGATCCTCAAAGGTCAAGTCTTCTCCTATCGTGCAAGGATGGAGGCCCTCTCTTAACAAGAGTGAAATAATATGGATGCATGATATTAAATATACAACATTCAACTAAAGGGTTGCTAAATCTTTTAATCATCTTGATTTAATGCTTAAGCTTTATGTGAGGTTAGGAGTTATTTAAAACTTTAATTATGAGTTGTAGTTGGGTAAAAGATTTATTTTTCACTAAGAGCCTAATTAAATCTGGGACACACATTAAATCATCATTCATTTAAAAAACTATGAAGAGGCATGCCATTTCTTTTGTGCAATGTTAAACAAAACATCAATCAACTTTATAAGTCTAACATAAAAGAATAAAAGGCTGGCGTAGTTGGGTACTGTCGTACAACCTAAAAAGAGAAATGGGTTGTCGAGCTCTACCCTTATACAACCCGGACCACCCGGTATATGAAATAATAATTATAAATAATAAATGATAAGTTCTATCGGGGTATTCAAATCTTCATGTCTTCATGTCTCCTTCATTTCTTAATTTGATTTGCTTCTTTTGATTTGGTAGGCTTCACGGTATCACATAGCACCCCAGGACTAAACCTTATAGCCAATGTTCATCTTTAACCCCCATAGCACTAATCCTAATTCTAATATAAAATTATATTAAAAATAGGAAAAGTAAATCTAACTACACCTGCAAAATAAGTATTAGTTAAACACACCATATAACCCAAGAAATTATATGGATAATTTGGAGTTAGCACCCTGCATATGGGTAACCAAGTCCACCTGTCTTAATTTGGATTATGCTCAGGGGTTAAACAACCTGTTAAAGAGAGCATTTATATTTATTTTAAGCATCCCTTAAGCATAATCCCCCATAGAAAATATTATTAGGCTAATCATGAACTAACATCCAGTCTATGAAGCATACACCCTGACATCCAGTCTAAAATAATACATCATAAATCCAAATATACATCACTTCATACACCGCCCTAACATAACGCTAGAAGTGGTGACTTAATTCTAAATTGTGTTTATTAAGGCTTGTGTGGTATGCCCTAACTAGGCTTTGTTATAATTTTCTAAGTAATGCAAGGGTGTTTAATCATAAGAAGTTGATTTCACTTAAGTGTTATAAAGAGAAGAAAAGAGATGATTAGTCTCTTTCATCCCTACCTTAAGTCTTCTCTAAAGCATATTAATTAACTTAATTCTCTTTAGTGAATGACTTATTATATATTTTAATTAATCCTATGTTTAGGTTCACTTTAAATAATCTCATTCAATAAGAAATGCATCTTAAGATTAATTAACATTAATTACTATCACATGACACATATTCATTTATTTCTTTCCATCATATGTAACATGCACATGATTAAGTCTTAAGTATACCTACATATGCAATATGTTTTAGCATACTTAAATGATGGATATGGATATGTATATTTAGAGTTTATATTTTTTCTTTTGATTGAATTATTTTATCATATTAATTTAAAGCTCTATCTAGATTCTTATACAAAAATACATAGGGATGAAATTAAACAGATATGTGTCATTGTTAACTAGAAAAGTGAGGTAATCAAATGACCTCCTTGGGGCTAGCTAAAGCTTCGTATTCCCGGGATGTCCAGACTAAATACCATTTGCATTCATGAACATAAGAAAGAGAGCTCCAAGTCATATAATTAATTAATTAATTCTATCACTTGAATAATCACAAATACATGTATTTTGATAAAAGAAAGAGGGGTTCTAATTTCATAATTAAATACACACACACACATGTATAAGAGACATAAGCTAGTACATGCCATTATTAACCAGGGAAGTGCGGTAATCAAATGACCTCCTTGGGGCTACTTAAAGCCTCATATTCCCAAGATGTCCAGACTAAATATTTGCTTTTCTCAAATATACATATGGATGTATACACAACTAAAGGAAGGAAAACCATGCAAAGGTTAGATTTTTATTTGATTGCCACATTTATGCATATGGGGTAAAGTCTTTATCCAAATTCTAATATTGAAATACATAAGAATGAAATCAAATGGAGTATGTGCCGTTGTTTAATCAGGAAAGTGAGGTAATCAAATGACCTCCTTGGGGATAACTAAAGGCTCATATTTTCTAGATGTTCAGGCTATATGCCCATTAACATTCTTACTTACATAAATTAATACATGAATGAAAGAAAAGAAATTTTACTTCAAACACTTAAGCTATAATCACATACATCTCATATATATTTATATTAAAATTCATAGCATATGTAATCATTCATTTATAAGTTTTGGAAAATAGATTTGGATTTAATAATGATAATAGCCATACATATATTAATTTAAATCAACACATGCAAGCTTGACATAAAGGAAATCATTTGATTTAATTAATTTTTGGAAAAGATGAATGCATAATCACAAGTGACATACAAAATTTAATGTGATTGGAAAGAAATAAAGAGGCATAAGCATATGATTTCATTCAATCCAACTAATTTTTAAGGACAATCATATTAAATAAGCTAATTTAAAATATGCAAAAAAGTCTTAATGTCACTTTCAATCTTATGTTTAATTTGATTTAGGAGATGTGAGAAGCGGGTTTGCTAATCCTAATCTCATTCCCATATGTGTGAGTTAATTTGATTTAATAAGAGGTAATTAAGTTGATTTTATGGATTGATTAAGTTTAGCCATGAATTTAATCAATTAATTAAACCCTTACCTATGTTGCCTTAAGGTAATTAATCAAATGATTATGAGCTAATATAATATGCAAATAAATTTAAAAGTAAATGACAATGATCCTATGAAATGAAAGGGGTCTAATATAATTAGCTTACAATCATTGATTAATTAAGCTTAAGGAATTCACTTAATTACTTTCATAATTTTCACTAATCTTTAAAGGTTATTGAACACCTAAAGCTCTACCCATGAATCAATTAAGAGAAATAAAATTTAATTGGAATTTTATTTTAATTAATCAAGTTATTAACTCATTAATTCATTTCTCTTTAATTAATTACCAAATTCAATTGATTATCTTTTGAAATGAAATGAGTTTAAGGGAAAAAAGTTAAGAAAGAGGTCCCAACCTAATTCCATAAGCCTCTTACTTAATCAAACATGATTTGGTATGATTTGAGTTTCAATTTAATTAATTAAGCCATTAATTAGTTAATTAATCTTTAATTAGCAATTTTGTTTAAAAAGAGAAGGAAACTTTGGGGAAAGATTAGGTGGGAGGCTCCAATCCAATTTCCTAAGTCTCCCCACTGTTAAATAATGATTAAGGGATCCAAATTATTGATTAATTACTGTTCACATACTTAATTATTACTTAATCAAGTTAATAAGATAATTAAGGCTTAAATAATTAATTTTTCTAATTAATCAACTAAAAAATTTGAAGAAAAATAGGGGAGGCAAAGGTCATCCCCCTAATCATCCTCAGAAAATTTAAAATTGATTGGTTAATTAATTAGAAAATAAATAGACTAATTATATTTTTAATTAAACCCTAATTATGCTAAAATTACTATTCCAAATTAATTAAGGATAAATTTAATAGATTCACCTCTGAAATACCTTTAAAATGAGCCATTATTTATTTATTTTAGATGTTTCTATAATTAGTTATAAATTATTGAAATTTCAACATTAAAATCCAATTAATTAGCCTTAATTAAGCCCAATCCTGTCAGTGCCACATGACGCCACATAATTGGCTATTTAAGTTGTCACATCCATGTGCTGAGTCAACTAGTGGCAGACACGCTTTCCTGTGGGCCGTCCAATCTAAGATCAGATGGCCACAATCAAACCCGTAGATCTAATAGTGTTATTTGATCATAGCCATCTATTCCAATCGCACGAAATGGATGGCTCATGATCTCTCTTCCTACGAGCAAAGTATGACGGAGCCCGTCCGCCATGGATTACTTGATCCAACCTCACCCGAGCTTGAATTCACTCCAAAATCAACCCACACTTTCACGTGAGGGATCCACAAGGATCCAACGGCTAGGATGGGATCACATGCAAATTTTTTACATAAAGGACCAAGGAAAATTTCTTATTTCTATGATTTTGAGGAATTACCTCACTGGAGCTCAAGACCGGTAGTGAGATCGATGGAGTTAGCTTCGTTTAGTAGAGACGAGGCCTTGTTAAGAACTAATCAAGCCAATTCCCCTTGGTTCACTCGATAGATCAACTTTTGTCAATTTGGAGCTTGGTGGTGATCAAACTCCTAGCTCCAATGGCCTTGAATCTTGGGAAATGATTTGGGTAACTTTGACGAGGTGCGTTGAAGGTGTGTGTAAGAGGAATTAAAATTTGGTTGAGAAATGAGCAAGCTTGAATCAAAGATGAGCTCCCTGTGGGATCCAAAAATTCGCCACCGACATCTTTCGGAAAAGAGGAAAGAGTTGTTTAAGTGTCGGTGGTAATTTCAGAAGGCAGATGAATAGTAGATAAGACACTACCTAGAGATTTCATTCTCATTTGGTGAGAACTTTTTATATCGGTTTCGGGTTTCCTATAGTAAGCCCCTATAGTTAATTACCCTCCCACAGAGAGCACTTTCGATTAAGGCTCAATGAATCATTAAAGAACGAGTATATAATTGCAGTGAGTGGAGTTTAGAACTTATGAAATTTATTATTTTAACTTAAAACTTTTGTGGGGGAGCGACGCCCAATCAAGATCCCATGGTTCATCATCTCGTCGATCCGGTCGGCTTAGTCGAGGAGGTATACCCAACGACCAAGGATCCTTGTCGAACACATGGGTTACGTCCCAAGGTGTCCTTGTAGACTGGATGGAGTTTGTCTGGGGACAAATATAAGTCAACCTTAGCTAACATAGGTTTTTTGCAACCAAATACATTCTACATTTCAGACAAAGAGCAAAGCCGTTGGGGAACATAGCCAGGACCGTAATTTAGTGGTGCCATATCACGAACCACCCAGACTCAGTCGAACCGCCATTTATGTGGTGCCATATCAGGCAAAACCACACGGACAGGACAGCCACGCCCCACGCTTTAGGAATATTTGAGTGTGAAGGTATGTATTTAATTTGACATTGGCTCTTTGTGAGCAAAAGGTTTCTTAATTTGTCACCCGAAGACAAACAGTTGCAGAGGGGGGATTTATTTTATTTATTTTTTTAGTTTTTATTTGAATAATTCATTTCGTTTTTTTATTTATATTTTATTATTTTCTTTGAATTTTGATCATTTTATGATTGATTTTAGATTTGAATATATGATCATTTATCATTGAAATTTTAATTATAATTACCCTTCGATCCTGGGGTTAATATCAATTGATAGACCTTGTCTACTCATTTTCTATAGAGGATGGTCTAAATTCATTATCTCAAGAAGTATAATCCTTCAAAACCTTGTCCACTCTAGTTTGAACATAGAGGATCGGGTTTGGGACTTTTCTTCGAATTTGAATTTTAGAAGCTATGTTATTGGTTCATATCTTGTATATATGAGTAATTAGCTTCTCGAGATATTATTAATTTGAAATTCTTATAATATCAAATTTTTAGGTTTTGTTAACCGGACGGTCCAGACTTATTTACTCCCAACATATGATATACATTCTTTGGGAATTGTATGGACATTAGAATGTCTAAGTTTGATGTCAAATTTTGATTTTTTGAGTTTTGTTAACGGACGTCAAGACCAAACCGGAAGTATCATTCTTTTGTTTACCTAACTTGCACATGTCTATTGTTTGAACATTTCAATATACATAGTATCTGTTCTTTAGAATGTTGTATGGACATTGAATATTGAAATGTAGGTTCAATTTGCAAGTTTAATTTCAATATAGCATTTTGGGTTTTGTTAACGGACATCGAAATACCGGGAAGTATAACATCTATTCTTTTTATTTGGCTTGATTGTAATGCAAGAATGAATTTTAATCTGATTTTTTAGATTTTGTTAACCGTCAAGAAACCGGGATAGATAGACCACATACTCGATATTTTTTTCTTGGAGGATCGATCTAGATTAATTATTTCAAGATCAATCATTCTCCAAATTGTCAACTCTAGATTGTACATAGAGGATCGGGTTTGAGATTTTCTTCTTGAGATCTTGAACTTGCAAAGAATACATTAACAGTGATGTCGATAGAATTAACTTCTAAGATTTACAATAGCATCATTAGATTTTTAGGTTTTGTTAACCCGGACCCGGTCCTAAGACCAAACCGGGATGTGTAACATTTGTTTTGTCGAATGTGAATTTGACCATTTCAAGTGTTTGTCATAGATCAAGTAAATGTCTGTTCTATAAGACTATAAGACACGAGTTGACTCTCTCGACTATTTGTCATGAGTCAGTATAGATTTATCTATAAGATATGCATTGACTCTTTCATGTACTTGCATGTATCAAGTGAGTATCATAAAATATGAATGCACATTGCTAAGTGATTATGCATATAGACTTGGTTCTTTCAATCACTTATCTAGATCAACATGTATCTTCTTTAACAAATCAAGCATGCATTTTGTAGGGTTGAATTTGATTCTTTGATGGCATAATCAAATGGTTAAGAAAAAGAACATTGCTTCATAAAGTCATAGATTTCATTTATCTTGCATATTAAAGGCATTCAAACATAAAATGAGATAACACTTTGAATATGCACATAAATCATTTCACTTAAGCATTTTAGGAGCCCTTCATTTATTTTCTAAATGATATGACATGCACTTGTATCTTTCATGCATTGAGTGTCACATTTTCATTTCTCACCCATTCATATGGCATAATCACACTTAGGCAAATGAATTTGAACTTTAAGTAAAGTTGTCATATCTATGAAGAGATTGTAAATTAAATAAGCATGGTAAGCATCTTTGTAATTGTCATATAGTATGATGAATGAGCTAGCATGAATAATCATGCATGTACCTTCTTTTTTTTTTTAAATACTTGATTTCACATTTATTTATCAAATTTTTTGATTTTCGATTTCATAGAGTAGACTAGGCCTTCCACCACACCAAGAAGCGTGCATGGTGGTGAGACACCTCGGAAATTATTTGCCCATAATAAGAAAGGCATGGGTTGCATCCGACATGCATTCTGCCGCGTTACAAGAGCAAACTTATCATAGCTTCCGCCACGTTGGAATACATGAGCATTTTCTTTCCCGCGCATTGGAACAATGTGAGCGGTTACTTATAACATAGAGTAATAAATTTCATTGTATATGATTAAAGTATAAGCATATATGACACATTTCCCTTTTTTTATTGATGACCTCGTCATCCCGCAGAGGCTTTGAGACTAGGCCTTTAAGAAGCGTGCATGGTAGGTGTCGTGAGACCTCGAATATTTGCCCACCATGCCAAGAAAGGCGTGCATGGGTTCATAACATTGCATTCCTTGGTTGGGCCGCGTGAGCAAGTATATCATAACATTTATGCAATGAGCAATTACTTATCAGTTTCCGTAGCATTCAATGTGAGCAACTATATAAGCATATTTTCGCCCATTACAACGTGAGCAATTACTTATCCAAGTTTTCAGCATTTATGTAATATAACATATTTACGCATCATTATCTCGTTATCAGTTTACAAGCCTCGCTCTCAATGAGTTAGAGGCACACGCAGAAAGGCGTGCATGGGTGTCTGAGACCGCTGCTGATTTAACATTTCCACATAGAATATACATGCAAGTATCATTTCATATATGTTTCTTTGCCACACTTTGATCACATGTTGAATATAAAAGGAATTTCTCAATCTTAATCAAGAAATTAAAGCATAAGAAAGAAAAGATTTTGAATATTGCATGATTGATTATATAGAAAGATTCAAATTTAGAAAACTAAGCATGAATAATCATATGCATATATCTTCCTTTTCAAACAAGAATTTTCACATTTTGTTTACCAAAATTTTTTCTGCGTCATCCCACATGGGCGCGGAGAAGCCTTCCCACCGCCAATAAAGGCGTGCATGGTAGGTGTCGTAAGACACCTCGCAAAAATTTTGCACCACGCCAAGAAAGGCGTGCATGGGTTCACATAACATGCATTTCCTTGCGTTGGAACAACGTGAGTATCATCATATTTTCCACGCGTTGGAACAACGTGAGCAGTGCTATCACCTGTTTCCGTACATTGGAACAATGTGAGCGGTACTTATAAGCATATTTCCTGTTAATATTGTGAGTATAAAGATGAATTTTACGAATCCTTATCTGTGCTTATCAAAGTTTACGACCTCGGCTCTCCCATGAGGGTTGCCATGAGTGACGCCCCGCCAAGAAAGTGCATGGGTGTGTTGTGAGAAACCGCTGAAACTTTGATAGCATAGCATTTCCAGTTGGAACAACATGAAATACTTATAGCATTTTCCCCACGTTGGAACGCGTGAAAGTAATCACAGTTTTGAACAATGTGAATGGGTACTTATAAAAGCATATTTCCACGTTAATATTGCAGAGTATGGCGATGAATCATGATCTTGCTTATCAAAGTTTCCACCTCCGCTCTCATTGCCATGAAGCACGCCCCAGCAAAAAATGCGTATTGTCGTGAGACCATGAAAACAGATGGCATAGCATTTTTAATAAGATATCACTATGCAGTATAAAGATGAATTTTGAATCTTGCTTATCAAAGTTTATGACCTCATCTATAGGGTTGCCATGAAGCATCAAGAATGCATGTATGTCAGAATACCATGAAAAACTTTGATAGCTATTCCTGTTAATATGATATCACATATGCAAGTATGCAAGAATGAAACTCATAGATAATAGCAAGTGGTATAACCAAATCCCTTTCTGTTTAATTTCAGATTTCAACTTGCATATGAAAGAGGCATGATATATATATAATTCACTTCATAGAAACCAATTGAGGCAAAGTAGAAGCATGAAATTCATGGGAGAAAGATCATATCTCATCAACAACAAGCTAATTGATTTTTCCCTTAGATAAGAAAGTTTAGCAACCTTATACTCATCAAATAACATATTAGTGATTTCCCCTTAGATGAAAATATTTTCAGCAAGTATCTTGGCCATTAAATAACAAAATGCTTGATTCCCCCTTAGAGAAAAAATATTTTTAGCAAACATTCCCTTTGATAAAGATAATTTCCAGCAAGCACCACACTCACCTACTAATAAAACAATGCAATTTCTCCTAGATAAAAGAAATTTCAGCAAGCTTTATGCCTTTAGGGATAAGAAATATTTGCATAAAGTTCGTTTCTACCATATCCAGAAATTTTTTCAGCAAAGGAAACACATAGGGGTCCATGAAAAATAGCAAACAACATGAGATTTGGGCCATACATCATCCCAAATCCCTAAAGGAAACTCTTAGCATAATCCCAAGCATAAGATATAGCATATTTAGCAAAAACCCTAACTTCCAAAGAAACTCAAATGCATAAGAACAAACTTAGGGTTAGAGAGAAACAACACAGGTTTCAATGCTAAGAGGAAAGGAGGAAAAGGGGTTTTAAGGCTAGGGTTGGCTAAGGCTCGATTCAGTCGGGTTCTCGGATGGGAGCAAGAAACGGAAGGAGAAATCAAGGAAACAGAAGTCGCGACAAGAGGAAGGAAGTCTGCCGTGAGGAAAGCAGAAAGAAGAGAGGAAATGTTGTGAGAGGAAGAGGCGTCGTGTCGGTGCCCTAGAGCTCGTCAGAAGCGAGAAAAGAGCGACTGAGAATGGAGAATCGTGGAGCTTTTCAGAGAGGAGAGTCGAGGAAGGAAAAAGAGAGGGAGATCTGAGCCGAGAGAGGAGAAAGACGAGATGAGGATCGAAAATGAGAAGCGATAACCCTCATTTGCCTTTAGAGCCTCTTGGCTCATTTGGTAGCGTTTATTAAGGGATTTAAGAGGGATTAAGAGATTAGGCTAATATTAATTCAATTGCAAATTAATATCATTTCACATTAAATTTTATGGATTTACTTTATGCAATAAACCCCAACAATATGGGTGTCAATTTTAGTTGTTTTGTTGTGCGAATAGCTGATCAATTTCTGATCGAGGTCTTGGGACAACATCGGCGGTGGTCGAGAAAAGGTTTTTAATTTATGCGCATCACATTATTGATCGACATTTGCACACTTCACCGAATGGGTCTCGAAGGCGTCGTTTGATAGGTCTCATGTTTGGTGAAACGACTGATCAATTTCATGCGAGGTCGTTTAGACATCGTCGAGGCTTCTCGACTTTGATATGCGCATAATTTCATTAAAATTAATTTTAATTTTTGGATCGATCATTAATTGATTTGATATTTTTATTTAATTATTTTTGATGCTTTGGCATTATGAAGTCGAATTTTCAAATTGAATTGAATTAGATAATCTCGCGATTAGGCATTTAACCTCTATGTCATTTAATTTTAAATGACACATAGTTGTAGGTCAACAAATGCCCCAACAAACATGGTGCGCGCATGGAGGACCGTGTTTGTATGCGTAAATTGACTTGCGGATCTCCAAGAGATTTGCTTGGATGTCACGCTGAAGTTGTAATTTCTATAACTTTTGATAATACCTGATCGTTGCCCTCTGATAGAAGTGAGTATAACTCTCAGGTTGGACAAGCATTTGCATTTCATCAGTTCTACTGCAATAGCTCGTTGAACCGGTATTTGTTGTCATTAGTCCAATGTTTTGTGCTTGAAGGACTAGATGAAGGAGATGATTTGACTTGTCATCATCAACTTGTCAAGAGAATTTGATGCATATTCAACCCTAAGTTTTCTGCTTTGGCGGGCTTGTTGAAGACTTCCTCCTGAGAGCTTGAAATTTATATTTTCTCCTCCTGTCCCGGCTTTGTGCCTTAGATGGAGTTGATGAGTTGTTCGAGATGAGAACATCTTAGGTCCTGCTTTTATGGACTTGTTGAAGACTTCATCTGAATTTTGAATTTGTATTTTCCTCGTCGGCTTTGTGCCTTGGTGGACTTGATGGAGTCGGTGAGATGAGAACATCTTGGTCACGTGCTTTGTGCTTTGTGGACTTGTTGAAGATTTCCTCGAGAATTTGAAATTTATATTTTCTCTTGTCACGGCTTTTGTGCCTTGGTGGACTTGATGTCGATGATTTATGAGATGAGAAATCTTGATCACTGCTTTGTGCTTTGCGGACTTGTTGAAGATTTCCTCGAGAATTTGAAATTTATATTTTCCTCTGGCTTTGTGCCTTGGTGGACTTGATGGAGTCGATGAGATGAAAACGTCTGGTCAATGCTTTCTTTTTGAGACTTGTTGAAGACTTCACCTTGAACTTTGGGATTTGCATTTCCTCCACGGCTTTATGCCTGACTTGATGGAGTTGATGAGATGAAATGTCTTGGTCTGCGCTTGTGCTTTGTGACTTGTTGAAGATTTCATCTGAAATTTGGATTTATTTTCTCTGCTTTGTGCCTTGACATTGATGGAGTTGATGAGATAGAAATATCGGTCGCTTTATGCTTTGTGGACTTGTTGAAGATTTGAGATTAGATCTTGTGCCTCCTTTTATGCTTCATTGATCGATGGGAGAGAATCATCTATCAGCGTCTGAAATTACCTTCTTTTGCTTTTGTGGGCTTGTAGAAGTATAAATACAGCTCTCGAGCTTGTGTTGGATCAATGGCAAAGTCATCACCTGCTTTGATGTAATGGATATCTTGATGACAAAACTCCCTTAGTTGATTTAGTTTATATGAACATTGGGATGCTTCGGTCCTCGCTTGCTTTATTGGACTTTGAGAAGAATTTCACTTTGCTTTCTGCTTTGATAGACTTACTGAAGGAGTTGAGATTTTACATTTGTATTTGATTCCAAACTCGGCTTAGTGCCTTCTCGAGTAAGGATATATTTGTTTGTTGTAGAATTTTGAAAGATGACCTTACGACCAATAGGGATAATTTCCCGTCATGAACTCACCAAGTTGGAGAGATTTGGGGATTTGGATGCTCTTGTCTTTGAGCTAACGAAGTAGGAGGATCCACTACGGCCTTTGTGGGCGTGTTGAGTGCAGTCACTCGACTTCGGCTATTTTGGCGTGTTGAGTCCCGACCTTATACACTGAGTCATGGACTTGAGCAATTGATGAAGGGTTTTATCCTGGGCTACGAGATGGGGATCTCTTACTCGCCTTTGTGGCGTGTTGAGTAAGTGACTGTCGGCGACGTGTTGAGTCGATATACACCTCGAGCCTTTAGATTTGATGTGGGATGGAAAATGTCTTCCAACTTGGTTTGTTGAAGTTTGAGACTTGAAAGTTTTCTTCTTTGGTTGAAAACTTTTAAATTTGAGCATTTGAACACATAATTTTGAGTATGCATTGGGGATCTCGACACTAGCGATGTCAACCCAAAGAGAAAGAAAGGCCACTTGTCTTACCAGAAGCGCGATACTTTACTATAAAACTTTAAAAAATGCCTCTGGATTTTTTATTTTATTTTGAAATGCATTCTTGTGTTACAAGAGAATTTCCAATGAAAATTTTCATAAGTGTTTTACAATAAAGATTTTCAAATCGATTTGTCCAATCACACTTTCATGTGTAATATTTCTTTAAATGCCGGTTGATTGGCGGCATTGGTCTTTCACCTTTGAAGTCAACGGCGATAGGCTCCCCGATATACCTTTTCAATAACAAAGGTCCTTCCCAATTAGGTTCAAATTTAATATTGCGATGAGGGATGATTGGTCTTCTGACCGAGGGACCATTCTCCTTCGAAAAGCTTCGAGGGCATCTTGTATGATCGAATGCTGACATTCTGCGAGACTTCTAGATTTTCGAGCTTGGAGCTAACCTCAAAGCTCTTCCATCCAGATGAGCATTCTCATCTTGGGTAAGATTTTGTTGAATGGCTACCTGGGCGAAGGTAGTTCAACGAGTGGCAAACGCTTGACCCAAACACTAGTGCATAGAGTAGACTTTGTAGGAGTTTTGTAAGTGGTAGCAGTAAGCCCATAGCTTCCACAAGTTTGGTATGCCACTCCCTTTTATTTCTTGTGAGAATTTTTCTAAGCAATTTGACTAGTGTTTTATTAAATGCCTCAGCCAAGCCATTTGCTCTCGGATTATAAATTGATGAATATCGCCAATCAATCTTATGTCGATCAACAAATTTATAAACTTTAGTACTTTTGAAGGCTGACCCATTATCTGAAATGATTCGACGTGGTACACCAAATCTATAAACAATATTATGGGTAAAGAAGTTAGTCACTTGTTCAGCTGTAACTTCTTTAAATGGTGCAGCTTCAGCCCACTTGGAGAAGTAATCGTTGGCTGCTAAAATGAAGCGGTGACCACGATGATGATGGGATCAATTGGTCCAATTACATCGTCCCCAACATTCAAAAGCCAAGATGCTACGTTGGGAGCAACTTGGAGGCTGATGAATTATGTTACCATGGACCTGGCATTCATGGCATCTCTTGGCATGATTGATACAATCTTTTACCATAGACGGCCAATAATATCCAATTCTTTTAATTTTGAAAGCCATTTTAGGACCTGATTGGTGTGCACCACAAAGTCCTTGATGGATTTCAACAATTACTTTGTTGGCTTCTTCTATTCCTAAACATCGCAGCCACATCTGTTTGAAGGATCTACGATACAGAGTATTGCCAACATAAGCATATAATCGAAGCCTTTTCTCAAGTTGTAGCTATTACTTAGCAATTTGCCTTCCTTGAAGTAGTCGACGGTGTCTCAGTCTTCCTTCTCTTCTATAAGGATTTCATTGTGTGGTTTTAGCACTTCCTCGGGTTGAGTCTTTCATGGAATGGTTTGAAGCTTGTCTTGTTGACTTTGAGAATAATTTGTAAGGGAGTGTAAGGAGCAACATGAGCTGCACCCTGCTGATTGTGTTTGATGACCCCTCTTCCGCTGGGATCTTAAACTTATTGGCTCTAGGACTCGATGAGTGCACACACTAATTAGTATGTAAGTCGTCGTCATCCATACTCTCCATTTCTTTAGCTAATTTAGCTAAGCAATCTGCTTTGCTATTCCTAGCTCTGACTCAGTCATAATGACATTTGGAATTTGTTTCATAAGCTCGAGAACTCGTTTGTGATAGTAGGCCAATTCAAGCTTGTTGATTTTGTAAAGGCCCAACACTTGATTAATGATGAGTTGAGAATCGCCATAAATTTGCAGATTCTGGACTCCCATGGAAATGGCTTCCTCTAAACGCCACCACGCTTCATATTAACGGTTGTTGGTTGGGGTTGAGTTAATTTATAAGAATGTCTCGGTATGCCACCGTGTGATCAAGATGAGATACCGAGCCTTTGGAAGATTTGAGGGTTGAGTGTATCTAATGGATGAAGCTCCATCAAAATATAATTCCACATTTGTTGCTTTTTTTTCATATATGTGCATGATTTGCTCATCGGGAAGATCATCGTTAAGCAATGAGTCGGTATGGGATGAGCAAGAAAATCTGCGAGAATTTGCCCTTCAGCTTTACGGGTACATATGTAATATCAAATTGTAATAAAGGACCCATCATGCCAAGCGACGTCAGCGTTGGTCTTGTCATCAAGAACTTCAACGGATCGATCCTTGAGATAAGGTAATTTTATGAGATAGCATGTAATGGCGTAGCTTTTGGGCAAAATTAACGTCAAACAATGCTTCTCAATTGGAGAATGCAGCTTCGCTCTATTAGCCTTCTAATGTAGTATAGAGCATTCTCCTTTCCTTCCTCATTATCTTTGTGCAAGCACCTAGAGATTCTTAGTGCCGTACAAGATGAGAGGCTTTCCACGGGATTGGGCTGCAATAATAGGTGGATTCAACGATATCTTTTGATACTGTCGAAGGCCTCTTGGCATTCTTCATCCCACTTGAAAGGAGTATCTTTCTTCATTAATTTTGCAAAGTCGACATCACGGATTTGATATAAATCTTCTAATGAATGGAGATGTCCACGTATGGGCGAAGTTGACGAAGACTCCTTGGAGGAGGCATTTCAACAATCGCTTTGATTTTGTTGGGATCGATTTCAATCCCTCCACGGTGCACAACATATCAAGAAACTTTCCGAAGAGACTCAAAAGCGCGGATTCATCTTGAGATCATATTTTCGATTCTTTCAAGACAATCCTTAAATCATCGAGATGATCTTTGCGATCTATACTCTTGACAACGAGGTCATCAACATAGCACTCTACTTTTGATGAATCAACTTCAAAGATTCGTCATAGCTCTTTGGTATGTAGCTCCGGCATTCTTCAAGCGGCATGGCGTATAACAATATATGCCAATTGGCGTCCTGAATGAGGTATGTTTCTCATCTTGAGCCATCTTGATTTGATTGTAACGGCGATCCGTCCATAAATGAGAACATGTCGTGGTTTGAAGTGTTATCCTAGATTCGTCTGAAGCGAAAGTCATCCTTTGGACATGCTTTGTTTAAATCCACGAAGTTCTGAATACAATGACCATTCTTCTTTTCACGGGACAATATTAGCTATCCCGGTCGGTATTTTTCTTCTCGAATAAAACCGCTTCAATGAGCTTCTTGGTTTCCGCAATTACTGTTCTTCAACCTCCAATCTCATTCCTGATTGCTTGTTTGTGAACCTATATCGGATAAGCGGCATTTCAGCATATGTCAAAGCAAGCGATCCACAATTCCACGAGCAAGATTTTAATTCTTCCACTTTATCTTCAGGAAGTAGAGCACTGATGAACGTTGGGCGAGGATCCTCCTCAGTTCCCAAATTAACTTCTTTAAGTTCATCCATAGTAGCTGCCTCCCCACCATCTTCAAGCTCTTCAGGTGCCGGTCTGGCTTCTACTTCTTCATTATTCGTGAGACTAACGTTAAAAATGACATTCTCATCTTCGCCATCACTCTCTACTTCTATTCCTGTTACAGCATAACAGGTATATCCTTGTGGACCGCTGTCTTGGATAAAACCAAGGCCTTTAGTAGTGTGTTTATTTCTCTTACCAATGGTTTGAGAACCTTTTGGGTACCACATCATTTCAAAGAGCTTAGTCCTTTTTTACCTCACTGGACCCCATGTTTGCATTAGGCATCTTTGGAGTAATATTTTTTGTGGGCATAGCTTCTTCTTCTTGAATCACGACACCCCTGGATTTATAAAGCGGGCTTCGGCCCTGTTTTCCAGGGAGGGAGGTACATAGAAGGTCACCGTTCCTCGACTTTGTGAGTTTCTCAAGGGTGATTTCTTTAAAATGTTGAGGAGGAATAGTGACTCTACTGTAGTCTCTGGCGATGTATCTATGATTGTTTTAAAGTAAGGTGCATTGCACCTTCAAAAGCGATTCAAACTCATAATCGAGTCAACGATTTTCCTCAATCGGTGTTTCTTGGAAGATTCATGGACCTTTGGATTTAGAAGGGACACATTCATCTTCTTCTTGATATCGCCTAGATGAGGGATGTTATTGATTTTGGACTTGTTCTTTATATCCCTAGAGATATTTGGAACAATCTCCTTTCCTTTATTCATTTTATCTCCTCCCTTCTTCTTAACTTGTTCTTTTATGGGTTTTGAAGTAGATGCAATATTTGCTAGTTGTTTTGTTAGCTTTGATTCCCTCGGAAGGAAATAACTGGCATCTTGATAAATCTTCATTTCATGCACCACAAAAGGTTGCATGTCACCCACAATTTGGCATTCTTCTCCATCCTTTTCATACATTGATGCAATGTAGATGGGACAATGTGCCATACTTATGAAGCCATAAGAGAGGGCTCACGAATGAAGTATCTGCATCGATCACATGAAATTTAGCTTCTGTGTAAAGGTCTCCAAATTTAAGAGGAAGGACGAATGACCCGATAGTTTTTGTCCTTCTCATTGAATCCACGAACCATGACTTTATCGTCCCGGATGTTGTACATCTAGAGATAGCCATCTAAGAGTTCTCAAATTCATAAGATTCACGGAGGAAGGGATCAATTAAGATTCGGTATTATAATTTCATCAAGTAACATCTGAGAGGATTGTGCTCTGCGGTCTCGAGCATTAGATCATCTTAAAAATGTGACTGGAGGCTCTTGAACATGCAAGGTCTCGTTAGGCGTTCAAAATATGCTTGAACTTTCCGGCTCTTTGAGAGCTTCAATTAAGGTGTTACGAGATCTTCGACATTAGAAGTGCTTATACACTTCTTGTGGAATTTTCCTTAGATGGGATAGAATATTGTAGTCGATCCCTTTTGATGAAGGCTTCTTATTTGAATCCTTAGGGATAACTCTTTCATTGATTTCAATTTCTTTTCCTTTATCTCTATTCATTGGCTCTTTCCTCTGTTGGGATGGTGGCACTCGACCACTTCTCAACTGTACTTGAACTACTTCATTTGCATCTGAATCTTGGATGACTTCGGTTCCGACATCACCTTACGCATCCCATGATAGACTAGAAGATTGAATCCTTTGCCCAGTTTTATATTTTTTATGTTTGTTGATATGGTGAGCTCGGTTCATCTTCATCAGGGATAGTTCTCTGTTATCAACTTCATGCATCATCAAGCAAGACTCAGTAGGAAGTTCTTCAGCATCTTCCCCTTCTTCATTGATCTGAAGATTTGTAATGAATTCTGCAAGCGTGATAGGTCGCCTTGCTGATTGTACATAATCTTCCATATTATTGATGATCTTTTGTGTTACGTTGCGACCATCAATAGTAGTAGTAACATTTTGTGCTACTATCTTCTTCTTTTTATTTAATTTATTTTTTTGTTTGGCAGGTTTCTTAGCCTTCCATTGCGGTATTTGGCTAGGCTGTCTTTCGTGAGATGAACTAGCCTTCCCATAGCTTAGGTTTCGTCTCAACTCAAGTACGGGCTCAAGTGGTGATTTCCACTGAATACCTGGAACGCCTTCCAATTGCTTCAACATTTTTTTTAGAGATCGGGCCCCGCCATCCTTCATCATCGACCAGCTTTTCTTTGCCTTTATCATTGCTTGATAGTACTGGAGATGAGGTGATTACTTTGGTGGATTCTTTCTTCGGACGCACCAATACACTGTCCGACAATGTGAATTCTCCATTTCTATATTTTCGCTCTAGCCAATCTTTGAAAATGTAACAATCTTCAACAGGATGGCCGAGCACCCGATGATATGGACAGTAGTTAGGATTATCTGCTTGTCCAGCCTCTTCAGGTCTTTTACACTCTGGTAGTTGGAGACCTACTTTGAGTGCATGTTTAAACAATTTGGACACACTTTCCCTCTTAAAAGAATACTCTTTGTTCAGCTTTTCTTTTATTCGGGGCCATTGAGTCATTCGCCTCCTTTTATTTGGTCGCCTTCACGACCCTCGAGGTACATCATTACCTCCAAGTATGAGCTTGGGGAGCGTGATTGAATGACTGTCTTGGTTTTTCTTGATAGACGTAGCTTTCTTGTCACGTTATAGATTAACCGCTTACCTATATCCTTCTTGTGTGAAATGCTTTCACCTTTCTTTGGTCTAGAGCTTTTGCTCTTTTGAATTTATCTTGCCATCTAATGGATAAATTTAATTTCTCAAATTTAGCCACCCTATCAAGTAGCTCTTGAAATGTGGTAATTGAAGCCATGCAAAGATAAGGCGCCATCTTATCATCGATGTTGCCCATCAGCAGTTGGATTGCATGCTCTTCCTCTAATTGTTGTTCACATTTCATACTCATATTTCGCCAACGCGTAATATATCGGGTAACTGACTCGTCTTTCTTCCTCTTCTCAAGGGCGAGATCAGCAATTGTTGTCTTTTGACTGCGCTAGCGAACCTTTTAACGAACATATTTTCAAGTTCGGCAAAAGTCTTAACCGAGTCATTTGACAACTCAAAGATACCATTCAAAGCTTGAAGTTAGACTCGAATAATTGACGAATAATAATGCATCATTGCCCTGTGTTACCACAGGACACTTTGAATTGGGCTAGATGCTGCTTGGGATTACCATTTCCGTCGAATAGATTGAACTTTGGCATTGAATATCCCTTTGGATATGAAATTTGATCATACTCCACAGGATATGGGTGACCTTTGCTCACCAATTTTTCTGCCTGCCCTGCAGCTATAACAGCTTTAATCTTCTCATTCAAGATAATATCAAGTTGAGAGGCTACCGCCGTGATATAGTTGTATATTCGAGAAGCGTTGTCGAAGCCGACTCATTTATTTCAATCCTCGCCGTGCTCAATTTACCCTTGAAGCATGTGAGATCAAATTTATTGGAGGATTGTCATGGAGGCTTGATTATTATTTGAGGGGATAGGTGTTGGACCTGTCGCAATATTTCTTTGCATTAACTGCATCATTGCAATCATCATCATTTCGCTCATTTTCATATTCAACTGAGCGATTTCTTTATCTTTGGCTTTCATCTGACGCTGAATTTGTCTCTGCGCCTCTGCCAAAGTGATAGTATCGGCGAAGGTGGGATTTTCTTCCCTTTCTTCTTCCTCTTCTTGTTGTTCCTCTCCTGAAGACTCATAGGATGCTTCCTCTATTTCAACATTTTGTTGTTCTTCAGGTTGAGGGGGTGGTACTGTTGTACGATGCCTAGGTTGATATTGGCGCACGCCAGATGGCTCACCGACTTGTTGCACCATGTACACTACTTCAACAGTCGTTGCCTCCTCCTCTTCTTCTTCATCCTCTTGGACACTAATTTGACGGCCTCAATGAACTTGATTCCAAGTGTGGAATCAAAATTTCTTCAGTTAGAGGGCTTCGATCGAAGTTAACCTCCTCTTGATGGGATGGAGTTAATTGATGACGGGATCCCCTGGAGGATTCTCCAAGGTGTCTACCGTCATATTCTTTATCATTGGGGTCCTCTTTTTAGGCTCCCATCGCTGGTAGATTTGAGTTTGGGCGATCTGGGAATTCACACTAGATGTCACGCCATGCCTTTGCTCTGAGGAATTTCTTTTAAGGCTAGCCATTCGCTACCTTTCCACCGACCTGGATTCTGACGCACGGCCAAGTGTCACCCCGATGCTCACCGTGTGGGACATAGATTGGTCATCGTCCTGGCATTGGAGTTGCAGGATGAGGTCTCCTTGGAGGAGCAGTCCTAACATCCTTAATAACATGACCTTGGTATTTTCTTTTCATCAGTCCTCTCTCCTTGACCACTTGGAGAACCCGATGCACTCGCAAGATATAGTTTCAGAGGAGTCGGAACCGAGGGGTCCGTATGACCGCAGTGACCAAGAGTGCTCGCTTAACCCACTTAAGGTTATCAAACCGATTATGGGAACACTCACCGCCGGGTTCCACAATTGGTTGCAGGTACCGTGAAGTGTTGAGCACGCAGCTCAAGATTTCTTTTCTTCGTTGCCTCCCGCAGCTTGTATGAAGAAGCTTCAAAGATCTTGCCTCCCGGTGAATGGTTCAATGCCGGATTGCATTACTCGAGGGACAAAAGAGACCGCCCCCAAGAATAACCCTCTTCATGATTGGTGTCTCCAAGGGGCGAGCCTCTCAAAGATGATTTCTTTTGAAGTGACCTACAGTAGGGTCATGACTTTAGCTGCCTTTTCAGATTGTCGCACATGCGTGCGGACGAAGTTTGCACTCGAAGTCGAGGCTAAAGCCTTGCTCATTCAAGATGGTTTGAAATCCACGCTACCAAACGGATAGCTTGCTTCCAAAGATTGACAACTACGTGGCCAAATGGATGTTGGCGCCACTGCCGAGAGTAACAGTGACAGCTGTGTTCTGTAGTGCCATTTAAACACATGCACTAAATAAAATCTCAAATGACTTAAGACTTTGGGTAGCAAGCTTTTAAGTTGTCGCTTTTAACTTATGACTTCCCATTTCATTTTCATTTCATTTTTTTTATACTCCACTGCAATTATAACTTAGATTTGACTAGCCAAAGATGGAAAGAGAAACCTCTCCCCAGGAATGCCAGAATTGTGGGATCCAAAAATTCACCGAATTTCTTTAAAAAAGAGGAAAGAGTTGTTTAAGTGTCTGATAATTTGTAGATGAATAGTAAATAAGACACTACCTGTGAGATTTTGTTCATTTGGTGAGAACTTTTATATTTTCGTTTCCTATGTGCAAGCATAGTTAATTACCCCTCCCACACTGAGAGAGCACTTTCATTGCTACCAATGAATCGTTAAAGAACCAGTATATAATTGTAGTGAGTGGAGTTTAGAACTTATGAAATTTATTATCTTAACTTAAAACTTTTGTGGGGAGCGACGCGATCAAGATCCCATGGTTCATCCCGTCGTCACGATCCTGCTTAGAGGAGGTAACAACCCAACAAGGATCCTTGTCGAACACATGGGTTACATCCCAAGGTGTCCTTGTAGACTGGAGTTTGTCTAAGGGGACAAATATAAGTCAACCTTAGCTAACATAGTTTTTTG
The DNA here is from genome assembly GCA_021442155.1 of Cymbidium sinense. Taxonomy (NCBI): domain Eukaryota; kingdom Viridiplantae; phylum Streptophyta; class Magnoliopsida; order Asparagales; family Orchidaceae; genus Cymbidium; species Cymbidium sinense. The sequence continues at coordinate 137,583,993 of CM038215.1, read as the reverse complement.
CCCAACCAAATACATTCTACATTTCACACCAAAGAGCGTTTGGGGAACATAGGGCGTCTGACCGTAATTTAGTGGTGCCATATCGCGAACCACATCGAGGGCTCGTGTCGTAACCACCATTTATGTGGTGCCATATCAGTAAAAAAACCACGGACAAAGGACCCGCCCCACGCTTTAGAATATTTGAGTGTGAAGGTAGCATGATTTGATTGTGAAAAGTTTTCTTAATTTGTCACCAAGACAAACAATTGCGGAGGGGTGGATTTATTTTATTTTAGTTTTAATTTAAATAATTCATTTCATTTTTTATTTTTTTTATTTTTATTATTTTCTTTGAATTTTGATCATTTTATGATTGATTTTAGATTTGAATATATGATCATTTATTATTGAAATCTTAATTATAATTACCCTTGATCCTGTTAATATCAATTGATAGACCTTGTACTTGATGAGGATCTTCAATTATCTCAAGAAGTATAATCCTTCAAAACCTTGTCCACTCTAAATAAACATGAGGATCGTGACTTTTCTTGAGAATTTGAATTTGCTATGTTAGTTGGTTCATATCTTATATCATATGACGTAATTAGCTGATATTATTAATTTGAAATTTTATAATATCAAATTTTTAGGTTTTGTTAATTAGTCCAAGACCAAACCAAGATAAGATCTGTATATTTGACTTAGTATTTACCCAACATGCATAATATTCTGTTAATAATAGACATTAGAATGTCTAAGTTGTTTCATGTTAAATTTTGATTTTGGGTTTTAATAGAATCCAAGACCAAACCGGAAGTATAGTCTGCTCTTTTATTTAACCTAACTGCTTAATGTATTGTTTGAACATTTCAATATATACATATCTCTTTTTGAATTGTATGGACATTGAATGCCTAGTTGAAATGTAGGTGTAATTTGCAAGTTTAGATTTCAATATGGCATTTTTTTGTTAATCTCCAAGACAACCGAAGTATGCATCATTCTTTGTATTTGATGTGATCAAATGATGAGTTTTAATATTTTGATTTTAGGTTTTGTTAATGATCAAGACCAAACCAGATAGATAGTCAATGACTATTTTTGTAGGATTTCTAGATTAATTATTTCAAGATCAATCATTCTCCAAACCTTGTATGACAACATAGGATCTGAGATTTTCTAGATCTTGAACTTGCAAAGAATACATTAACATGATAGATTTATCTTGGTCATTGAAGTAGAATTAATCAAGATTTCAATATATCATTAGATTTTAGGTTTTGTTAACCCTAACTCCCAAGACCAAACCGGATGTGTAACATTTATTTTGTGATAATTTGACCATTTCAAGTGTTTGTCATAGATTAAAATGTCATTTCATAAGACTATAAGACAATAGTTGACTCTCAACTATTTATCATGAGTCAAGTAATTTACATAAGATATGCTTTGATTTTCATGTACTGCATGTATCTTGAGTCTTTCTATAAAATATGCATTGCAAACCAAGTGATGCGATATAGAATTCTTTCAATCACTTATCAGATCAAGCATGTATCGTTTTAACAAATCAAGCATGCATTTTGTAGAGTTTGAATTTGATTCTTTCCAAAGATTTGAACTCAAATGGTTAAGCAAAAAAGAACATTGCTTCATAAAGTCATGATTTCATTTATCTTGCATATTAAAGGCATTCAAAATGAATAAATGAGATAACATTTGAATGCACATAAATCATTTCACTACATTTTAGCATGAAGCTCCATTTATTTTCTAAATGATATATGACATGCTCTTGTATCTTTCCATGCATGAGGTCACATTTTCATTTCTCACTATTCATATGGCATAATCAACACTATAAAATGAATTGAACTTTCAAATGTCATATCATGAAGATCGTAAGAATTAAGCTAATATGCATACTGTAATTGTCATATAGTATCATGAATGAGCTAAGCATGAATAATCATATGCATGTACCTTCTTTTTTTTTAATACTTAGACATTTCACATTTTTATTTATCAAAATTTGACCTCGGCGTCATCCCCAGATATCTTCAGTTACGTATTGCTCATATGAGTAGCATATAAATTTCAATAAATGAGTTATTCATTCCATTGTTCCACCAGAGAAGGCGTGCATGGGTTGCATAAGCGACATTATTTTCTTGCCACGTTGGGTTGAAGCAAAGTACTTATATGAGTTTCCGCGCATGGTGGAACAAGCGTGAGCAATTATCCTAAGTTTCCAGCGCGTGGAACAATGAGCAGATTATAACATAAATTAATAAATTTGCATTCACATGTATATGAAATTAAAGTATAAGCATTTATATATGACACATTTCACTTCTTTTTTTTTATTGAAAATTTCGGCAGCCTCCCGGCGTCATCCAGCGGGGGCAGCCGGGAGCCTTCCCACCACGCCAAGAAAAGCATGGTAGGTGTCGTGAGACACCCTAAAAATTTACCCACCAGAAAGGCGTGCATGGGGTTACCCGCATTTCCTTGCCATGTTGGAACAAGCGTGAGTAGTATCATAATAGTTTCCCCGTTGGAACAAGCGTGAGCAGTACTATCCTGGTTTCCCGCATTGGAACAATGTGAATGGGTACTAAACATATTTCCACATTGGAACAAAACGTGAGCGGTACTTATCACAAGTTTCCCCGCCGCATTGAAACAATGTGAACGGGTACTTATAGCAAGCATATTTCCCTGCATCATTATCTCCGTGCTTATCAAAGTTTACAACCTCCCTCCCGTAGATTACCATGAAGGCGAGCACGCCCACCATGCCGGCGTGCATGGGTGGTGTCGTTGAGTGAAACGAAACTTTTAGCATAGCATTTCTGTTAGCAAGATATCACATGCAGTATCATTTCATATATGTTTTCTTTGCCACACTTTGATCACATGTTAGACATATAAAAGGGGAATTTGCAAGCATCAATCTTCCCAATCAGCAAGAAATTAAAGCATAAGAAAGAAAGGATTTTGAATATTGCATGATTGATTGCCACATACTAGAAAGATTCAAGCATTTAGAAAACTAAGCATGAATAATCATATGCATATATCTTCCTTTTCAAACACTTAGGGAATTTTTACACATTTTTGTTTACCAAAATTTTTGACCTCCGGCATCATCCCCACATACTGAGACTAGGCCTTCCCCAACCAAGGCGTGCATGGTAGGTGTCGTAAGACACCTCGACAAAATTTTGTTACGCCCGAAAGGCGTGCATGGGTTACATAACCGACATTGCATTTCCTTGCCACGTTGGAACAACATGAGCAAGTACTTATCATAACAGTTTCCCTGCCATGTTAGAACAACATGAACAGGTACTTATCACAAGTTTCCCCGCCGCATTGGAATAATGTGAATGGGTACTTATAGCATATTTCCACTTAATATTGCAAGAGTATAAAGATGAATTTTACGAATCCTTATCTCGTGCTTATCAAAGTTTACAACATCTCGGCTCTGGGGTTGCCATGAGACGATCCCCCGAAAGTGCATGGATGGTGTCGTGAGACACTTTGAAACTTTGATAGCATCTTCGCGTTGGAACAACGTGAGCAAATCTTATAGCAGATTTCCCACGCGTTGGAACGTGAGCAATTACACTTGCATTGGAACAATGTGAATGGGTACTATAGCAAGCATATTTCCTGTTAATATTGCAGAGTATAGCGATGAATTTTACCTTATCTCGTGCTTATCAAAGTTTACAACGACCTCCCGACTCTCGCAGAGTTGCCATGAGGCCCACCACGCCAAGAAAGAGGTGTGCATGGATGGTGGTGTGAGACATCGTGAAACTTTGATAGCATAGCATTTCCACAAGATATCACATATGCAGAGTATAAAGATGAATTTTACGAATCCTTATCTCGTGCTTATCAAAGTTTACAACCTCGGCTCTAGGGGTTGCCATGAGATGAGCACCCACCACACACCAAGAAGGCGTGCATTGGTGGTGGATTGAACATTTGACTTTGATGCTAGCATTTCCTGTTAATATGATATCACATATGCAAGTATGCAAGAATGAAACTCATAGATAATAGCAAGTGGTATAAATCCCTTTATTTAATTTGATTTCAACTTGCATATGAAAGAGGCATGATATATATATAATTCACTTCATAGGAAACCAATTGAGGCAAAGTAGAAGCATGAAATTCATAGGAGAACAGCATCATATCTCATCAAACAACAAGCTAATTGATTTTTTCCCTTAGATAAGAAAGTTTAGCAAGCCTTATACTCATCAAATAACATATTAGCTGATTTCCCCCTTAGATGAAAATTTTTCAGCAAGTATCTTGGCCATTAAATAACAAAATGCTTGATTCCCCCTTAGAGAAAAATATTTTTAGCAAACATTCCCTTTGATAAAGATAATTTCCAGCAAGCACCACACTCACCTACTAATAAAACAATGCAATTTCTCCTAGATAAAAGAAATTTCAGCAAGCTTTATGCCTTTAGGGATAAGAAATATTTGCATAAATTTCATTTCTACCATATCCAAAAAATTTTTCAGCAAAGGAAACACATAGGGGTCCATGAAAAACAGCAAACAACATGAGATTTGGGCCATACATCATCCCAAATCCCTAAAGGAAACTCTTAGCATAATCCCAAGCATAAGATATAGCATATTTAGCAAAACCCTAACTTAAAGAAACTCAAATGCATAAGAACAAGCTTAGGGTTAGAGAGAAACAACTAGAGGTTTCAATGCTAAGAGGAAAGGAGGAAAGGGGTTTCTGGCTAGGGTTTAAGGTTCATGATTCAGCTCGGGTTCTCTGGAGCAGAAACAAAGGGAGAAATCAGAAAACATGAAGCCGTCTTGTGCAAGGGAAAACCGAGGAAGCCGACAAAGAGGAAAGCAGACAAAAGAGAACCAGAGGAAATGTCATGAGAGGAAGGAGCGTCATGTGTGCCCTGAAACTCCGTCAGAGAGCGAGGAAACGAGCTTAGAGAAGGAGAATACCGAGCTTTGAGAGAGGGGAGTCGAGCGGGGAAAAACCGAGAGGAATCTCCGTGAGCTCGTCGAGCGGGAGGAGCTGAGACAGATGGGGATCGTGAAAATGGAGTCAACCGGCAGATAAACCCTCGTTTACCTTTAGAGCCGATCGACGATTGAACTGGTTAGGTAAGGGATTTAAGATTAAGATATTAGGCTAATGTTAATCCAATTGCAAATTAATATCATTTCACATTAAATTTTATGGATTTACTTTATGCAATAAACCCTAACAATATGGGTGTCAATTTTAGTTGTTCAGTTGTGCCGAACGCAACGGCGCGATCAATTTCGTGATCGGAGGCTGTTCGGACAACGTCGACGGCGGTCGGAATGAAATTAGGTTTACAATTTGTGCGGCATCACATTCGAATTGATCGACATTCGTGCACGCTTCACCGAATGGGTCTCGGAAGGCTGAGTCTCGGCTTTCGACGGCGGCTCGATCAATTTAATAGCGTCGTTTAGACATCGTCGAGGCTCGACTTTGATATGCGATAATTTCATTAAAAATTAATTTTAATTTTTGGATCGATCATTAATTGATTCAATATTTTCTATTTAATTATTTTTGATGCTTTCGACGCATTATGAAGTCAAATTTTCAAATTAAATTGAATTAGATCGATCTCGATCGCGATTAAGGCATTTAACCTCTATGTCATTTACTTAATTTTAAATGACACATAGTTGTAGGTCAACACTCCCATATTTTGGGTGCGCATGGGAGAGAAAAATCTAAAGTGGGGAAGGCTTTGAAATGCTTTGGGAGATGCTAGGGTGTTTTATTTCACTCTTGGGAGCTTAGACATATTAAATGGATCTAAAAATTGGTTTGAATTGAGGGGGTTTATCCCTCATTTGGTTGAGGTGGATGGATGAGATTATCTCCCATTTTTTGGTCTGCCAACCACCCGCTAGAGGGGTCTCAATTGAGTCCACGTGGCTCGGTTTGGTTGGAGGAACACATGAGAGGTGGCTTAAGGCTTGATCTTGGCTGATCTCTTTGCTTGGATCCTTTGGTTTCTCGATTTGCATGGGAGGTGAGTTAACTCATCTTCTTTTTGTCCATGGCAAATCCTAGCCCATTTAGGGTGGGCTAGTGATGTAGAACATCAAGATGATCCAAAAAATAGAGCTCAAGGTCCATTTATAAGATCTCAAACTAAAGCCCAAGAAAATTCAAGAAAGAAGAAGGCTGAGCCCATTAGACTATTAAGGCCCATTTTATGATTTCATCTTTTTTTATTTATGCAATTTTTTTTCTTCTAGAAACTCCATGTCAAAATTTTACATTTAAAAATTCAAAGCATGACATGCGAGGTGATTGAATCCACATAAAAAATAGCATGTGAAATGGGTGGATGGCATAAAATAATGAGACAATTTAATGCTTCACATTAATGTGACCACCCACCTTTCCCTCCATATTTTGAATTCTTTTCTTTTGAAAGATGCTTGTAATGGCTATAAGTAGTCCCTCTTACTAGAATGAAGGAGATCTTTTGGCAATTACAAATTTTTGAGTTATTCTTGTGGTTTGAGAGCTTGGTGGACAAACCTTGACAATCCTTGGTGGGAGCGTTAGTTATCCAATATATCTTCTTCCTTCACCTCCAATACCCACGTTCTCTCAATCTCATCAAAAGAAAGAACACTCACATCCATCAAATTTGGTATCGTGAAACTGGAAGGCAAATTTGGTCAAAAGCTTCAACAAAGGGAGCATCTCAAGTCGAACTTGTCTTCAAACTTGTGAGTTTTTCTTGGACTTGTGAGGTTAATTAATGTTCTTTTATATGATAGTTTAAATACATATTAGTAGCTTGGAAAGATATATATTGATTAAAAGTTTATGGAGATAGCATAAAATTTTAATTAGTAAGCTCCATTATATATTTTAGCCATTTTCCAATTGTTTAAGCTTGCGCACCATCTCCCCCTTCCAAAAAAAAAAAAAAAAAAAAAAATTAAGAGAGCACCTTAATGAGGTAGTTTTTCACCTAAAACAACCTAGCCATTAGTGTAAATCAAAATCTAATTACTTGCTTTATTATCTTTGTTATTGTTTATGGTTAATTTTAGAAGTTTCTTTGATTAACTTATGATAACTTGCTTTCTTAAGAAAAAAAAAAGAGGCTTGATAAATTTGAGTATTTTTTTTCATTGCATTAAAAAAAATAAAAAAAAAATGCATGCATAATAATATAAGTGTGTTAAACTTGGTGATTTTGGAAGCTAAATAGAACTTTATCAAAAAAGCCTAAATTGTCTAAGGAGAGCTTAGGATTTAAGTGATCTTGTACCCCCCTCCTTACTTGGAAGTTCTCTTAGCCTAAATTTTTTACTTTGATTGCACAATTATATTATACTTGTTTTTTTTTTCATTTTTTTCATTGATCCCTTTCATATATCTTTTTTTTTCTTTAAAAAAAAATTCATGGCACCAAAATCTATCTCTCAAGATCAAGTTGAAAATTTGACTAGATTAGTTGATGCCTTAGATCTTAGGATCCAAGATAATGAATTAAAAGCTCAACAAATATTAGAAGAAAGTAAGAATCAAATGCAAGAACTTAAACAACAAATGCAAACTCTTATAGTGCATCTATAAAATAGTACCAACTCCTCTCTCCAATACACCTGCGAATAGGTATAGATGAAGAAGATTCATATCCAAACCATAGAGAAAATTAACCACTCAGAAGACCATCAATTGCTAGAAATGCTGGAAGGGGAGAAAATTATTTTAAGACTATATAAGACTCTAATGATCCATCTCGAAGAGTTAAAGTAGAAGCCACAACTTATGATGGTATACATGACCCAAATAAATTTCTCGATTGGTTAGTTCAAATAGATGACTTCTTTGATTGATATAAAATTGATGATTACCAAAGGATTACTTTTACTAAAATGAAATTGATAGGGTAAGCTAAAAATTATTGGATAAATACTTTAGCTAAAGAATAAAGATTAGGAAGGACAAATCTCACTTGGATAGAAATAAAAGAAATGTTAAGAGCAAAGTACTGTCCTAGGCATTATGATAAAAAGCTACATAGTCAATTATTAACTTTGAGACAAGGTAATTATTTTATAACTGAATACTTGAATACTTTTGAAGATCTAGTTTATAGAACTAATTGTGCTGATAATGATTGAAAATTAGCTAATAATTTTGTTATTGGACTTAGGACTGACATTAGAAATGAAGTTGAATGATTTGACCCATAATCTTTAGAGGAAGCATTTCATTATGCATTATTGGTTGAACAACAAAAGAAATCTGCCTCCCTCTCTAAAACTAAAAGTCAAGTACCTTCCATTTCATCCCATAGATCTATTGTTAGACCCGCCCATCCAAATGGCTCGACCTCTTTGCCTAAAACTTCAATTGAAGGGAGCTCTAAGAATACTACAGAAGTAATATGTTTTAAATGTCATAAAAAAGGTCATATGCAAAATCAATGTAAAGCTCAAATCTTATTTTTAGAAGAAGTTGAAAATCCAATAGATTATAATCTAGAAGAAGTTTATGATGACACCCCATTATTTGATTAAGAATTGAAATTAATTGATGACCCTCATGTTAATGTGATGAGATGTCTTACTGTAATTAAAAAAATGAGAAGATTGGAGGAGAAAGAACATTTTAGCATGTATTTTTTTGTAATGAAAAGAGATGTAGGTTAGTTATAGATGGAGGGAGTGCTATGAATGTCATTTCAACACACAACTTAACTCGAGCCAACCTAAAATCTAACCTCACCTGAACCATTTCATGTTAGTGGGTAAATCATACATCTCTTCCCATCACCAATCGTGTTTAGTTCTATTAAAATAGGAAGCTATGAGGATCAAATTTGGTGTGATGTTCTCCTATGGATATTGCTCATATTCTCTTAGGATGACCTTGGCTATATGATATGAATGTTATTCACTATGGTAGGGAAAATACTTATATTTTTAAACATAATAATAAGATTATTAAACTCCTACCAATAAAGTCAGTAGAAAAAATGCCCTCCATAACACCACACAAAACTTGACTTACAACCTAAGCCTCTATTGAAGAGAAATGCTAAACTTCAATTAATTATCATAGAAAATCCTACTATTAGGCCTAATACTATCATTTCTGATTCTTACTTTAAAACACCTACTCTTCCTCCTTTGACCCCAAAGATAGAAATAATAGGTTTTGGAGCTTTACGAAAAGAATTTTTTGGATCTATTTCTTCTTCACATATTACATATAAAAGAAGTCATACCAGACTCTAATGAGATTCACATACCTGCTGTGATCTCTTCTCTTCTTTCTAATTTTAAAGATATTGCACTCGATGAGCTACCTCCTCTAAGAGACATTCAACATGCTATTGAGTTCTTACTTGGTTCTCATCTTCTTAATCTTCCACATTATATGATGAACCCTACCAAGCATGTTGAGATTAAAAGATAAGTTGCAAAATTATTAAAAAAGGGTTTTATTCAAGAGAGTCTTAGCTCTTGTGCAGTCAGCATTATTAACTCTAAAGAAAGATGGAACATGGTGAATGTGTGTTGATAGTCGAGTAATAAATAAAATTACTATCAAATATAGGTTTCTTATTCTTCGATTACATGATATGTTAGATTTAATCTCAGGAGCAATTTTTTTTTTCAAAGATTGATCTAAAAAGTGGATATCATCAAATTTAGATTAGATCAGGTGATGAGTGGAAGACAGCTTTTAAGACCCCTGATGGACTTTATGAATGGCTTGTCATGCCCTTTAGACTTTCAAATGCTCCTAACACATTTATGAGATTAATGAATACTATTCTTAAATCATATATAGGTAAATTTTTGGTGGTGTATTTTGATGATATTCTGATTTTTAGTCCCAGTGAAAATGAACATCTACAACACCTACAAAAAGTATTTGAACTACTTTAATAAGAGAAATTATACATTAATTTAAAAAAGTGTTTCCTTTTACAAGCTGAGGTAATCTTTTTAGGCTTTATTATATCCACTACTGGACTTAAACCTGATCCTTCTAAAGTGAAAGCAATCTTAGATTGGCCATCACCTACAAGTTTTACTGAAGTTAGAAGCTTCCATGGTTTAGCCACTTTTTATCAAAGATTTATCAAGAATTTTAGTACCATTGTTGCTCTGATAACTGATATACTAAACTTAGATAAATTTTGTTGGACTTCTAATGCATAAAAGGCTTTAGAGCAAATTAAAGTTCTTATCACTTATGCACCAATCCTTAGGCTTCCTGATTTTTCTAAAGCCTTTGAAGTAACATGTGATGCTTCAGGAATTGGGATAGGTTGAATTTTAAGTCAAGAGAATCATCCTATAATATTCTTTAGTGAAAAGTTAAATGAAGCCAAATAATGGTATTCCACTTATGATATAGTATTTTATGCTGTAATTCTATCCTTAAGGCATTGGTGGCACTATCTCTTACATAGAGAATTTATACTTAATTTTGATTATGATGCCTTAAAAATTCATTAATACTCAATAAAATCTAAGTCATAGGCATGCAAAATGGGTTGAATTTTTACAAGACTACTCTTTTGTTCTAAAGCATAAGCCTGAAATTGAGAATAAACCTGTTGATGCTCTATCTAGGATAAACCTAATGATTTCCTCTTTAGAATTGAGAATCCCAAGATTTGATAGAATTAAAGATGATTATATTGTGTGCCCTGACTTTCACCAAATTTATCTTGAACACCTAGATAAACCAATAACTTTACAAGGGACATTCTTGATAATAAATGGATATTTATATAAAGGAAAATAATTATGCATTCCTCGATCTTCTCTTAGAGAATTCCTTATCACTCTACATCTTTGGGGTGTAAAGTCATTTTGGAAAGGATAAGACCATTTGTTTATTAGAAAATAGATTTTATTAGCCTTCATTAAAAAGAGATGTTCAAAAATTAGTGGCTCAATGTTTAACTTGTAAACAGGCTAATAGTATCAAATAAAGGTGTGGACAATACACTGTCTTATCTATTCCTTATAGGCCTTGGGAAGACTTATCAATGGATTTTATTATAGAATTACCTAAGACAGCTCGAGGACATGATAATATTTTTGTTGTAGTGGATATCTTCTCAAAAATGACTCATTTCTTACCTTGTTCAAAAACAAATGATGCTTCTTATATAGCCAAATTATTTTTTAAGAAAATAGTGTGACTCCATGGTCTCCCTTTAACCATTATTTCTGATAGAGATATTAAGTTTGTCTCGTATTTTGAAAAATATTATGAAAATTATTAGGTACCAAATTGAAATTTTCTTCAGCCTTTCATCCACAAATTGATGGACAAACTGAAGTAATTAATCATACCTTAGGAAATTTTCTTAGATGCTTAGCAGGTAAAAGTTTAGGAAATTTGAATTTATATTTACCAACCTCAAAATTTTCTTATAATAGTACTATATCTAGAACTACAAAAAAATCACCATTTGAGATAGTCTATGGTCAAAACCCATGACGACCAATAGATGTAGCAAACCTACCATCTCATGTATTTTCTGATGCAACATTCTCATTTGCTAAAGATTTTCAAAGCCTCCATGAAGATATAAGAAAGAAAATTACTATAAGTAATGAAAACTATGCTTTTAAGGCAAATCATAATCGTTCAACGAAAGAATATAAAGAAGGTGATTATGTATTGATTCGCATTCGGCCTGAGCGTTGTCAAACCACTAGATATAAGAAATTACATGCACGAGCTTGTGGTTCGTTTAAAATTCTTAAGAAAATTGGAACTAATGCTTATCACCTTGATTTGCCTGCTGATATGCTCATTCATCCAGTTATTAATATTGAAGATATTCTATCATATGAAGGAATTAGCAAACCTCCTTGTTTGATAACTCTTTAGTAGGAGATATAACATCGCACTTGCAGAAGCCCTCTTCCTTTGAAGTTGACTATATTATCACCGAGGATGCACCCATTAATCCAGCTTCTGAACATCATTTTCTAGTTCATTGGAAGAATAAGCCACCAGCTGAAGACACATGATTGACCCGTACTGATTTGGAGACTTTAGGCCCACAATTAGTAGAAGACTTCTTAGATTTCAACTCTATAGAGCAGAGTTCAACTGAGCCTAGGGGAGTTGATGTAGAACATCAAGAGGATCCAAAAATTAGAGCTCAAGGTCCATTTATAAGATCTCAAGCTAAAGCCCAAGAAAATTCAAGAAAGAAGAAGGCTGAGCCCATTAGCCTGTTAAGGCCCATTTTATGATTTCATCTTTTTTTATTTATGTAATTTTTTTTCTTTTAGAAATCCCATGTTAAAATTTTGCATTTAAAAATTCAAAGCATGACATGTGAGGTGGTTGAATCCACATAAAAAAATAGCATGTGAAATGGGTGGATGCCATAAAATAATGAGGCAATTTAATACTTCACATTAATGTGGCCACCCACCTTTCCCTCAATGTTTTGAATTCTTTTTTTTTTAAAGATACTTGTAGTAGCTATAAATAGCCCCTCTTACTAGAATGAAGGAGATCTTTTGGCAATTACAAATTTTTGAGTTATTCTTGTGGTTTGAGAGCTTGGTGGCCAAACCTTGACAATCCTTGGTGGGAGCGCTAATTATCCAACATATCTTCTTCCTTCACCTACAATACCCACATTCTCTCAATCTCATCAAAAGAAAGAACACCCACCGCCATTAGCTAGGAGGTTAGGTCAGACCTCAAATGGGGTGAGTGAGGGCTGTCATGTGATGGGAGAGTGGACTTTGCCATTTATGGGTGGGATCTTATGTAAAGAGAGCTTGACCAATGGACAATGGCTTAGATTGGACCCACTTGGCTTTTGGGCTGACCTAGGATGAGTTTGGGTCTGGTTTGGTCAGCCACCAAAGTCCTATGGGTTGGTTTTATAGGTTTTAGCTTCATTTAGTCAAATGGGTTCAATTTGGGTCATGTTGGGTTGGATCAATTGGTCTAATTGGGTCAAACCAAAGCTTGAGTTAGATTCAAATGATGATTTAAAGAGTTTTGGTTCATGTGGTTTCAATTAATTTGGCTTAGGTTTGATTTTGGCTCATTTGAAATCAAATGGGTTAAATGGGTCAAGTTGATCAATTTGATTGATTTGACCAATTGGGTTGGGCTAGGTGTTGGTTTTTTGGTTGATTAATTGAAAATGATTGTAGACTTTGGTTTGAATCAATTTATATTTAATTTGGATTTTGGCCAATTTAGCATTTTAGGTCAATTTGGGCTAAGTTGGGTTAAGTTGACCAATTGGTCAACTTAGGCTCAATTATGGCCTTGGTCAAGTTCAATAATCAATTTAGAATAAACTTGATCCATTGGTTGCAATCAATTTAGGTTAGATCATGATTTGACCCATTTTGGCATTTTATAATTTGGGTCAACTTGGGCCAAATGGTCAATTGGACATGGTTTGGCTCAATTGAGGGTTTAGTCATGTTCAATCATTGATTATGAGTTGGTGTGAATTAATGGTTTCAATTGATTTAGTGTATGTTGAGTTTTGGCTAGTTTAGGTTTTATTTGGGCTAAAGGTTGACTTGGTCAATGGATCAAGTTGACTTGGTTTGACCTAATTCAAGGCAATTGATCATCCTAGGGTGATCAATGATCATGGCATGAGGCTTGGATGGCTTTGGTTCAATCCAATTTGGGTTAGATTGGAACTTAGTTCAAATGAGTTCTTTAGGCAACTTTGGGTCAAGTGGACTTAAAGGGGTTAATTGACTTGGTTTTGGCTTGATTATGGTTTAGTTGGATTAATATACGAGCTTAGGATTGAAATATAAATCCAATTGCAATCAATTTGGGCTATGATAGCATTTGGTTTATTTGAAATTTTCAAGTCAAAAGTGCTAACTTGGGCTTGACTTGGGTTGATTTCAATTTTGCTAGATAATTATAGGTTTCATTTATATTTGGTTAGGTGATTAAATGAATAATTGATTCAAGAAAAAATTCATTGATTTTGGCTTGGTTTAGGTGGATTTTGATTAAGTCCAAGAAATTGGCTTTGGTTTGATTTTGGACTTGGTTTTTGATATTTGGATTTATATTTCACTTATATTTATGAAAAAAAAAAGATATGAATGATTCATGAGAAAATCACTTGAGTTTGGAGTGATTTGGAAGCAGATTTGACCAAACTCATGGATGTAAGTCAAAGGGGCTAAGAAGAAAATCAATTTAGCTTGATTTATTTTTTGGTCATTGGAAGGTGAGTTTCATTTATATTTGTGAATATAAATGAAGGAATAATTTATTTATAAAGAAACCAATTGATTTCGGATTGATCTGGGTTAGGATTTAGTTAAATTGATGGAGGTAGGTCCATATGGCTTAAGAAGGATTTTGGTTTGGTTTGATTTAGGTAGATTTGATTTTGATCATTTGAGTATGGATTTCATTTATATTTGTAAATATAAATAAAGAAATAATTGATTTATAAAAAAATCAATTGATTTTGGGATAACTTAGGTGGAGATTTGGCTAAACATATGAGAATGAGTCATATGGCTTAGGAAGGAATTTTAGAACTTGGATTTGATTTTGGGTTTCAATCATTTGGAATTGAGTTTGGATTTAGATTTGATAAATGATTAAGAGATTGAATTGATCTTTGAAAAAAATAATTGAATTGGAATTGAATTGGATTTGGCTAAGGTTAAGGCCATGGAATTTAATCATAAAGTTCATGGAGAAATTTGAGCTTGGATTAATTATGAACTTGGAAATTTGGTTTGGATTTGGCATGAATTTGGGGTTTGGTTTAAGAAGGTGAATATTGGTTAAGTTTAGGCTATAATGTAGGCAAATCTCCCAAAACTCCTAAAGCATGATCTATCCCTATGGCTACCCCTTCTAATTCTCTGAGCTTAGGTTAAGTGTTCACCTAATTACTAGAAGTGTCTTAAGACTAAGGAGCTCTTAGTGTCTATAAGAGTCCTATATCTATGGCGAGAAAGTTGAGAAATCACTCCGAAAGTGAGATCAATAAAAGGACCCCCAATAGGTGTTGTGTAACTGATAAGGCACACCGTGCGTAATGGCGTTGACCGAGATGATCAATAACGTCCAAAAGATCATAAGCGCTAATGAAATTATCTATCCCTAAACTTGAGATGTAGATAGAATCATGATCTTAGTGCAATGCAACTCAACTTATGCCTAGGTCATAATGGAGGGAGGAGGAATCTGCTAAGGGATTGAGTATATGAACCTTCCACTAGGGAAGTAGGTTTGGATTATCCACATAGGATAAGGGTTTGATTTTGATTATATATATGATTTGGGGAAAAGAAGATCGCTAGGGATTAGGATTTATAATCCATTGGGGATGGGTGCATGAACCTTCTTCCACTAGGGAAGCAGGTTTAGACTTGTTTAGGGAGGTATCCTCTAGGGATAACAGTTTGATTTAGTTTGCTTGATTGTTATGATTTAGGGCTTCACTAGGAATGATAGTTTTGGATTGAGGGTATATATGCTGGGGATATGAACTCAAGTTCGCAAAGGATTGGGAGTACAAACCTTCCACTAGGGAAGCAAGTTTGGGCTATCGGCTAGGGATAAGAGTATGGTTTGATTTCAAAAATTCATTTGGGGAAGTATCCGCTGGGGATAACAACCTGGTTTAATTTATGGACCCTGTCGGTGTGATGTATCCACTAAGAAGGTGCTATGTCAGGCTTGGCCTATCTCAAATTTGCAAATCTAAAGGGACAGTCTACCAGCCATAAGGTAGGACTATCCAACCTAAGGGTGACTACTGAGAGGGTGCCACTAAGGCTTATCCTAACTCAGAAGTAGCCAAGGTTAAACTCTTCTCTTTATTTACATTTGGTTTGATTTACTTGAATTGCTTGGATCTGTTTATGTTTGATTCGAATTGAGGACATATCCACTCGAGATATGAATTCAGCCAAATTAGGTAAGGTTTAAATTATGGACCCTGTCGGTGTGCGATGGGTCCACTGATAAGGGGCTATATCAGCCTTAGCCTATCTCAGATTTACAAATCCAAAGGGATAGTCTATCGGCTGCGGGGTAGAGCTAACCAACCTAAGTGGTGCCTTTCATTGTGCAACGACTGTGCTAGAAAGAAAGTGTGTAGACTTACATCTTTCAAAATGGGGAGCAACCCTTGGGGTGATCAGTTGGTAGCACAATAAATCGAACCCGACCTAAGGCTGCCTATTGGTGTGCAACGGTCATCCTGGAAAGAATGCGTAATAGACTAACATCTTCCAAAATAAGGATGACCATCGGGTGACCTGTTAGTGGAACAACAAGTGGAACCTGACCTAAGGGCGACTACTGAGAGAGTGTCGCTTAGGACTTATCTCAACTCAAAAGTAGTCAGACAATTTCTACAGGGAGTTTTGCTGACATTACCCTAAAGATAGGATGACTGCTTGGAAAAATGTACCGCTCGGGTGTCCTCCTAATTCACAGGCAAATATATATATTTTGTTTGTTTATATGTTTGTGTGAACCCTATTGGTGTGCGAGGGACCACACTGAGAAGGAGCTTATATCAGCCTAGTCCAATATCAGACTTACTGGACTAAGGGAGATTCTGCATATCCATAAGACAAATTCTCCAATCACAGGGATGGCTACTAGGAAAGGGGGACTGTCCAATCCAAGATTAACTTGGGTAGTGTCTAAATGGGGTCGCTAAGGATGTGATCTAAATAGAGTGCCCACATGGTAGGTGCCACTAGGGGCATTATCCTGGACCATATAAAAGAAAGCCTATAGGTGTACGGTGGCCGACTCAAGGAGAAAGCTTGAAGACTTACATCTGCCATGAGTGGTGTGTCCACCATATGGGTCATTGTTAGTATAGTGAGGACCAACCAACCTAAGGTGCCTGTCGGTGTGTGATGACCTATCTAAGAAGAAGGCTTGTAGACTTACATCTTCTCAGACAAAAATGATCACCGGGATAGTCTATCATCAGCAGGATATATGCTATCCGATCTAGAGACTACTGCGTGGAGTCTGTAAGGAGACCTAGACTTGAAGTAGGGAGGAGCAGGGGACTTATCCTAAATCTCAAATATACCGACCCGCAGATGATGGCTAGTTCAAGAATAAAGCATATAGACTTATATATTCTTGAACAAGGTCAACATGAGGTAGCTTACCGACCACATAGTAAGGCCTACCAAACTAACAAGGCGCTCATCGATTTGTAATGGTCAAGTTAAGAAGTAAGCTTGTAGACTTACATCTTCTAAATAAGAAACCACTTGGGTGACACACTGGCAGGGTAGCATGTCAGCCCAACCTAGAGCAGCTAATGAGTGAGTGCCATAAATGGCTTTATCCAACATCAAAGTAGCGTGAGATAAAAGATATGTGTTTGTTTTATATGTGCTTGAGTGTAGTTGGTGTTGGTGTTGTGTTGATAAAGGATAAGATGCCGCTCGGATCCCTTACACTTACCTTAAACACATCATGGTGGATTCGCAAGCAAAGATGTTTTCAAACATGAAGAGATGTGATTTGAGATAAATTTTTTTTATAAATAACTATTTTTAAAAAAGATTTATGGATAATATTTCTTTAGGTAGAGCCCATTGATTGGGAGCATCAGACGCTCTCTCTTATGAATTATGAGCTGATACGATCCTCCTTGGTAGGCCTTCTCTATGGTAAAAGGGCCATCCCAAGTGGTTTCAAACTTCCCTCCCATATTTCAATAGGAAATAATTGGTCTCCTTAGAACTAAAATAAGCACTCCTACTTGAAAAACTCTAGGATGGATCAATTTGTTATGAGCTTGAACCATTTTGGCTTTGTACAACTCAAGATTCTGGCATGTCATGAAGTGTCTCTCCTCCAAACCTTTGAGCTCTTTTAACCGCAACTTGGCATTTTGCTATGTTGTGATCTTGCTACCCACTACTATCCTTAGTGATGGGAGTTAGACTTCTAATGGTAGAATAACTTTGGACCCATACACTAAAGAGAAATGGGTAGACTGAGATAGAGTTCTGTATGTGGTGCGGTAAGCCCATAAGGATTCAACTAACTGCTCATGCCACTGTCCCTTGTTGTCGTGAGTATCTTCTTTAATATCCAGATGAGAGTTTTGTTGAAGGCTTCTGCTAAGCCATTTTTCCTCGGGTAGTAGATAGTAGAATATCTCCAATTTATGTGTGGTGTTTATTTTCAGTGTGTATATGGGGGACACCACGCAGATCTGAGGGTGTACTTATTAAGGTGATCGGGTACGACATCAAGGAATGGTGCATTATCTTGAAAAATAGAAATCACCACTCTATAATGGACATAATCACCTAATAAAGACTCATAAGGCATGATGGGTCTTCGAATATATTAGAGATTTTTTTGCTACTTTACATGGATGAAGAAAGTAGTGTTTATATTAAACTAGGTTCTAAAGTTCCCTATGGGGGAAAACCCCCAAGTTAATTACATCCTAAGAAAGATGAATTCCTTAGGAATACTCTCGATTAAAGTAAATAATTATTATCTCCAAAGATTTCAAAGATATGACTATCAATAAATTGGTTATACTTACAAAATTAATCAGGGTAGATCAAAAAGGAGAGACTTACTATCGAAGCCAAAGGAGATGAGTAAAGAATGCTCATGATACTAGAAAATCTAGTGAGCATTCCAACCTATCTTATGGTTAGGCTTTATATGTTTGAAATTGAGGAGAATTATGTATTTGAGTTAAAATTTTATTAGAAGGCTATGGCTTATAATCCCATAATACAAGGTTATAGAAATGCCTAAGAGGTGAGGATTTATGCTTATAGCTTGAAGAAAACAACAACCTCATATCCTAAATCTAGGGAGCTTTAGCGAGGGCCAAAGCATGTCCTAAATCTAAGCAAAAATGGACATATAGTTTACCTCCACAAGAGAGGGTAAACCACCCTACTACTTGACTTATAACTAGCTGGAGTGGAAGCCAACGAACTCATCTTATGCTTTAAAACCATATAAGCAAGTCATATAATTTTGCAAGATGGTTGTGTTGTTATTATTTAGAAAGAGATTAAAGTCCTTAAACCCACTCTCTAAAAGACTAGAGCATGAGTCATATGAACAATGACTTAGTCTAATGCAAATCTTTTCAATTTTTATTTAATTTTTGACTCTTCATTTTGACAAAGGAATAAAATTTTTATATGTATAAATGCATGTTAAAATGAGGTTATTAGCTAAATCAGAGAGAAAGAGGTATTTTCCACCACAGAGGAGACCCTCAAAAGTCAAATCTTCCCCTATCATGCAAGGATGGAAACCCTCTCTTAGCAAAAGTGAAATAATATAGATGCATGATATTAAGCATACAACATTCAGCTAAGGGGTTTCTAAATCTTTTAATTATCTTGATTTAATGCCTAGGCTTTATGCGGGGTTATGAGTTATTTATAAAGTTTAGTTATGAGTTGTAGTTAGGATAGAAAGTTTATTTTTCCCTAAGAGCCTAATCGGATTTGAGCCATACATTAAATCACCATATATGAAGAAACTAGAAAAAGGCATGTAATTTCTATTGCATAATTATAACCAAAATATCAAATTATTTATAAATCCAATGTAAAAGAATAAAAGGTCGGTGCAGTCGGGTACTGTCGTACAACTTAAAAATAGAAAATGGGTAGCTGAGCTCTACCCTATACAACCCGATATATGAAAGAATAATTATAAATTATACAAATGAATAAATGCTATGGGGGGTCTTCTTATCTTCATTCTTCATGCCTCCTTCATTTCTTTATTTGGATTTGCTTATTTCAAAGGCATCATAGGGCCTCCCAGGATAAAGCCTTCTAGCCACTGCTCATCATAATCCCCCATAACACTATTCTTAATTTTTAACATTAAAAATAGGAAAAGTAAATCCAACTACACCTACAAAACAAGTGTTAGCTAAACACAACATACAACCCAAGCAATTCTATGAATAATTTGGACTTAGCACCTTCCACATGGGTAATCAAGTCCACCTGTCTTAATTTGGATTATGCTTAGGGGTTAAGCAATCTATAAAATAGAGCATTTATATTTATTTTAAGCTAACAATTTTCTTAGGTTCACTAATGTGTATTAGGATGTTTTACATTGATTCCTTGATTTTCATTAATTTTATTAATTTGATATTAATTTATTTCATTAAATGAAGGGTTGGAGGTTGAAAATATTGTACATTATAATTTAATAACTAATAATTCCCCAAATTGTTACCTAAGGAGTGTTTCAAGGTTAATTTCAATCTCTTAAAGTTTCAAATTAATCATATTTATATTTTTAGCTTAATTAGAGTTTAATTGATTTTAATTAAACTTAAATTAACTTAAAATTATCCAATAAAAATTAAGAATTTTAGATTTAACCCCTTAAACACAATCTCCTACAAAAAACATGATTAGGCTAATCAGGGTATAACATTCAATCTACAAAGCATACACCCTAACATCTAGTCAAAAATAAATACATCATAAAACCAAACATACATCACTCCATACACCGCCCTAGTATAAAGCTGAAAGTGGTGACTTAATTCTAAGGTGCGTGTATTAAGGCTTGTGTGGTATACCTTAACTAGGCTTTGTTATAATTTTCTAAGTAAGAAAGGATTTAATTATAAGGCATGGTTTCACTTTAAGTGACTTAATTGATTTGTAAGTTTTACTTAATATTTTATTTTGTTCCATTTAGTTTACATTAGCAACTAAGTGTTATAATGAGAAGGAAAGAGAGGATCACTCTCTTTTATCCCTACCTTAAGCCACATCTAAAGCATATTAATTAATTAATTATATTTAATAAATAACTTATTATATATTTTAATTAATCCTAGATTTAGGTTCACTTTAAATAATCTCATTCAATAAGAAATGCATCTTAAGATTAATTAGAATTAATTGCTATCACATAACACATATTTATTCATTTCTTTCCATCATATGTAGCATGCATATGACTAAGTCCTAAATATATTTATACATGCAATATCTGTTGGCACACTTAAATGATGAATATGAACATGTACATTTAAAGTTTATATTTTCTTTTTGATTAAATTATTTTTATCATATTGATTTAAAGCTCTATCTAAATTCTTATAGAAAAATACACAAGGATGAAGTTAAATAGGTACGTGTCATTATTAACTGGAAGTGAGGTAATCAAATAATCTCCTTGGGGCTAACTAAAGCCTCGTATTCCCGGGATGACCAGACTAAATACCATTTGCATTCAAACACATGTAACTTTGCATACATGAATGTAAGAAAGAGAGCTTTTGATCACATGATTAATTAATTCTATAACTTAAACAATTGTAAATGCATGTGTTTTGTAAAAGAGAGAGGTATTTTGACTCCATAATTAAGTACACACACACATGTATGAGAGACATGAGCTAGTATATGCCCTTGTTAACTAGGGAAGTGAGATAATATAATGACCTCCTTGGGGCTACTTAAAGCCTCATATTCCCGGGGTGTCCAGACCAACTATTTGCTTTTCTCAAATACATATGAATGTATACACAAATAAAGGAGAGAAAATCACACAAAAGTTGTATTTAATTTAATTGAAAAGATTTATGTACATGTTGTAAAGTCTTATTTAAGTTCTAATATTGAAATCTGTAAGAATGAAATCAAATGGAGTACATGCCGTTGTTAAACCAGGGAAGTGATGTAATCAAATGACCTCTTTGGGGCTAGCTAAAGCCTCGTATTCTCGGGATGTCCAGCCTAAATACCCATTAACATTCTTACTTACACAAATCAATATATGTGAATGAAAGAAAAGAACTTTACTTCATACACTTAAGCTATAATCATTTGCATTTCTCATGTATTTATAACTATCATTTATAGTATATGTAATCACTTATTTATAAGATTTGAAAAATAGATTTAGATTTAATAGTGATAATAGCCACACATATATTAATTTAAATCAACACATGCAAGCTTGACATAAAGAAAATCATTTATGTTTAATTAATTTTTGAAGAAATGAATGCATGATTCAAGTGGCGTTGACCTTATTTTTAGAATGAGTTCTCAACCTCTCCATCTCGACAAAGGATTCCTCTTAGACTTTAAGAGTTCCTTAGTCTTAAGATATATATATAGTGATTTGGTGGACACTCAAACCTAGCCCTAGAGACTTAGAAGAGTTAGCCAAAGGAATAGGTCATGCCTTAGGGGTGTTAGGAAATTTGCCTACCCTTAACTTGAACCATTCCTCACTTTCCTTCTTTCAAGTCAAACTCCAAATCAATCTTAATTGATTTTCTCCAAATTCAAATCAACTCCATATGATTGAAATCCATGATTGAAACCTATGATCAAAATTCATCAAAAATCCCTAAGTTCAAAATTTTCCCAAGTCCTTAATCTTGCCTTTAAGGACTTAACCAAAATCATGATAAAAAACTATTCAAATCTTTGAGATTTTCTCATAATCCATTTATATTCTCATTTATATTCACATATATAAATAAAATATAAATGCAAATTAATCCAATCAAGTTCTCAAATTAAATTTCCAATTTAAAAATTTCCTAAGTCATTAATTCTCCATTAATGAACTTAGCCCAAAATCTTGATCAAACCATTTCAAACTCATGAGATTTTCTCAAAACTCATTTATATTCTCATTTATATTCACACATATAAATGAAATATAAATATAAATCAATTCAATCAAATGCAAAAATTAAATTCCCAATTTAAAATCTTCTTATGTGATTAATTCTCCATTAATGGACTTAGCCTAAGACTTAATCAAACCATTTCAAACTCATGAGATTTTCTCAAAACTCTTTTATATACTCATTTATATTCTCATATATAAATCCAAACTTCAATCACTCAATCAAAACCCAAGTCAAAAATCAAACCCAAAACCCTTTCATATTCTTCCTTTGAATATGAAATTATCAAATGGATCTAAACCCATTTTACTTCAAACCACTTGTAAATAAATTTATATTTCAATCATAAGTCCATATACAATATCAACCAAGCTCAAATCAAGCTTTGACCAAGCCATTTGACCCACTTAGGTTCACTTGACCCAAAGTGACCTAAAGTACCCTTATGAGCCAAATTTTGATCCTAACCAAATGGGATTGAACCAAACTCATTCCCTCTCATCATGATCAACAATCATCATGGGATGATCAATCAATCAAATTGGGTCAAATCAAGTCAAACCTAAGGGTTGACTAAGTCAACACTTAACCCAAAATGAAATCTAACATAGCCAAATTCCACCATAGGCCAAATTGATTGAAACCATTGATCTAAGTTCAATTATGACCTATGTTTGAACTTGATCAAGCCAACATTTGAGCCTAACCTAGCCCAATTGGCCACTTGACCCAAGTTGACCCATTTTGACCTAAATGGCCAAAATGTGTCAAAACTTGATCTAAGCCAAATTGATTGAAACCAATGGGTCAAGTCCATTCCAAATCACTTATGGAACTTGACCAAATCCTCAATTGGCCAACTAGACCTAACTTAGCCCAATTGACCTTAGACCCAACATGACCTAAAGGGGTCATGTTAAGCCAAAATTGAACTTAACCCAATTTGATTGGAAACAAAGATATCGATCCACTCCATATGACTAACCTAACCTAAACCTACCCTTGACCTACCTCAAATAGGTCAAATGGGTCAAATAGGTCAACTTGACCCATTTGACCTAATTGAAGTCATATGAGCCATATTCAAAATTATATTAAATTGAACTAAACTAAAGCCACCAAAATATTTCAAATGGTCATATGAACTTGACCCAACCCTTGGTTTGACCCAATTTGACCAATTGGTCAACTTGACCCAAGTTGACCCATTTTGACCTAAATGGGTCAACATGAACCAAACCCTATCGAATGAATTTCAAATCTCATGAAACTTGGCCAAACCTAGTTTCTTCACATACCCAACATATCCAATGTGGAAAATAGCAAAATGACCATCCTACCCCTAGGCCATAAAATAAAGTTAGGCTTAACCCATGGGTAATTTGGTCATACCCTCTTCACATTCACTTGAGGCTTTCTTAAAAGCTCAAGGGGACCTAGGGGAGAGTGGTGCACCCAACCCAATGGGTTTGGGTCAGCCCATTTGGTCCCTAGAATAAACCCGACCCTATGGGTCAAAATTGAAAATCCAAACTCCTTCTCAAGCTCAAATTCAAGCACATGGGAGGTTGCCAATCCACTCCTTGGCTCAAACTCAAACTCCCTCCCAATATGATCAATTGGATCAAAATGGTACACAAGCTTGCGGGCATTCGATCCTTCAAGGGGGAGATATACTCCCCCTAAACAAACTCAAATGCATCATTCCTGAATTCGATTGAGTGCTAATGAGACTTGGGAGCCATCAGAGAGTGATAGCAAGAATCCTAAAGCTCTTGTCAATTCCCCATTTCTTGATTTTCAAATAGTGAAAATAGAGAAGCTCAATCCATTAACCAACTTCTTTCACACTACAATCCATTGCAATTCCTTTTGCAAGCACACGTGTGACTAAGCTCACCCAAGTTCTTTCCCAAGTTCTAAAGGCAAGGGGGGGGGGGACCTAATTGGATCAAAGCTGAGCTCAAGCATGGGAGGAGGTGACCTAGGAGGACCCACTCAACCTCAAGTGCTCAAAACTTCATCAAGGCTCCGTCTCAACCAGATAAAGCTTCTCCAAGGAAATTGAGCGCCGGTGATCACCTCTCAAAATGCATGGGATTTTCTGACCATTAAACTCAATGTGGTGTGGAGCTTTGTGAAAGAAATTTTCACCCCATCAATTTTTGACCGTTGGATTTTCCATTCTTTATCTTTAGATGGTGTGGGTTGAGTTTGATTTGATTCCATGCTAGATCGAGCTTGGATCTTCCCCTTGATCATGGATGATCTCTGTTGATCAATGGGAAGAACTTAGTAGATCTCAGTCATCCATCCACCCATTTTAGATAGAAGGTTTAGATAATCTCGCACATTTAGAAATTCCTTTACCCATTTTAAAATGTGGGGAAATCCCTGGCCGTTTGATCTTTGATCGGATGGCAGAGGATTAAACCACATGCACCGCCAGCCACCATTTGGGATGTGACATTTAAGTAATCCCTCATGGCACAATGCATGTAAAGCGCGCTGATCGCCACCACCACATGTCGCACCGTGATCCAGGGATTAGTTAGGGTTATTTAAAATGCTTAATTAATTTTTAATTAACCTAGAGATCTTCTAAAATTTATAACTCCCTCTAAAAAATTTAGAAAAATATGAAATAAAATCATATGTAAAGATAATTAAACCTAAAACTTTTTAAAATTAATTTTGATGAGTTTTGAATTATGATTTTCTCTGAATTTAGGTTTTATTAAAAAGTTTATTTTGCTAATTACATTTTAATTAAGCCTCTGATTAATCCCAAACTTCTTGGGTAAGTTTTAGGAAATAACTTCTGCCTCCCCTAATTTTATTGAGATTTATTGATGGCTTGATTAGAAGAATTATATATAGTTTCCTTAATTACCCTATATATGTAATTAAGCATATAGGATATAATTAGTGATTTTAACCTATGATGAAGGTTGATTAGATAGATTCAGTAAGTAGGAAGTTTATGGAATATTTTTAGGGCATTTCCTCTAAGATATTTCCTAAACCCCCTCTTCTCTCCTTAATCTCCTCTTAATTAAAGGTTAATTCATAAATTATCCCCTTTATCAATTTCTAAAAATTCTAAAAAGTTTCAAAACTTAATTAATCTACTTTAAGTAGATGCTTAGGTGTTTAATAGTCTAAGTTAAATTAAGGAAATCAAAACCAATTCACATGTGTGAAAGGGTGTTTTGAAATTACTTATGTTAAATCTCTTAGCTTAATTAACTTTTAACTGTGAGCCAAATTGCATTAGGCCTTTTACTTATTAGGTGCATTATAAATTTAAATTCTTTGTAGGTTTTATGTCATCTCATTGGCTCATAATTATCTAGTTAATTCTTCTAAGGTGGTGTAGGTAAGGGTTAATTAAGCTACTTAATTCATACCTTAACCTAATTAATGCATAAAAATGGATCTAATTATCTAAAAATTAAACAAAAATATCAAACACATGTGGGAATGGGTTAGAAACAGTAAGCTCATCTCACATTTTCAAAATTAAATCAAACTTCAAACTAAACAAAATTCACTTTGAATTCACTTTGATTTATTTTAAACTTTCTTATTCTATAAGAATGTCTTTAAGATTTAAGTGAAGTGAGTTTGTTTACATATTTTCATTACTTTGGATCTTTTCCCAACATGCTAAGTTGTATGCCATGTGATTTCATGCACTCATAATTTTAAAAAAAATTAAATTTTAAAATGAAATTATTTACTTTATGTGAAATTTGCATGTGTTGGCTAAAGTAGAAATATGAGTGGCTATTATAACTACTAAATCCAAATTATTTTTAAAATTTCTAAATCAAATACCAAATCTGAAAGTAAGCTAATTATATTCTAATTATGAGTTTGCATGTGATAGATTATAAAGGTATGCTTAGCATATGTTTCCTTTCTTTCTTATGTTGATATAGTTTTGAATAGGAGTTGGTAAGATGTAAGGTTCACTTGAAAAGGACCCAACACTTACTTAATTACATGCCCTATTCATCTCTATTCTATCACCTAAGAAGAGTTACCTATATTTGCATACCTAAAAATGCATAAAATAAAATGAATCCATTAAACAACTTTTGCTTTCTCCTTTTCCATTTCATTTCTTTTATACATATGTTTGTATTTAAGAAAAGTGATATATTAGTCTGGACAACCCTGAGGTTGTGAGGCTTTAAGTAGCACTAAGTAGGTCTTATACCTTACACCTCTGGTTAATAATGACACTGTACTTACTTATTCCTTTCTTACTTTCATGTGTGTATGTGAAAATTAGGATAAGGAAAACCCTTTCTACTTAAGAAAAATCAAGCATATTCAACTTCTAAATTTTCTTAAATGGATTACTTAGCATGCATCATAAAGTGTGTTAAATACTCTCATTTGTATGTATAGATATGCTTAGGGTCCATCCATATGCATGTTATATATGTTGGGAAAGAAATGAGGTAATGCGTGTTATGTGAAATTTGGTTTATTTTATTTAATCTTAAAATACATTTCTTTTTGAATAGGTTGTTTAGAGTTTATCTAAACATAAGATTAATTAAAAGATTAAATCAAAACATTTACCTAAATAAAACTAAAATGTGAACCTACTTTAAAAAGAACTTAGGTTAGGGAAGGAAAGAGAAGTTCTCTTCTCTTTTCCTCTCTTTATAACTTAGTAATTAATTATAGGATCCACTTAAAGCAAATTAAAATATGAAATAAAATCAAACCAAAACAACTAAACAACTTAAATGAAACCCTCCCCTAAGTTGAACATATTTTTCACGCTTAAAAAATTTGAACCTAAAGTCATAGCTAAGCATATCACACAAGCCTTCAAAGCACACACATTAGCCTAAGTCACCACTTCAAGCCTTAGATTAGGTCATTGCATGGTTTGATGTTTATTTTGTTTTATGATCTATATTTTAGACTAGATGTTAAGGTGTATGCTCATAGAATGAATAATAGGATGCTCTTTGTCTAACTATTCATTTCTGCAGGGGATTGTGCTTAAGGTGTGCTATCATAAATAAAAATATAAATGCCTTTTCTTACAGGTGATTTATACCCCTAAGCATAATCCATAGGCTAGGTGGACTTAGTCACCCATGTGTGGGGTGATAAGTCCAATATACATGCTTGGGATTTGTGTGGTGTGCTTTTACTAACCTTTGTTTTGCAGGTGTTAGTTAGATTTTCATTCCTTTTCCTTTTCATGTAAATTTGTGCAATTAGAATTTTGGAATGATAGTTATGGGGATTAGGATGAGCATTGGACATAAGATCCTATCTTATGCACCATGTGAAGTCTTAGAGCATCCACCTTCTAACCATTCAAAAGAAGGAACCAAAGAAGAAAGAAAAAAAGAAGAAGAAGAAAAGAAGAAGAAAGAGGAGAAGAAGAAAGAAAAATAAAGCTTGAAGACCCCCATAATAATGAATTCCTTAATTAATTGTAATTTAATTCATTTGTAATCCGGGTTGTATAAGGGTAGAGCTCGACTACTCACAACGGCCTTTTATTCCTTTTATGATTAGCTTTATAAATTGGTTGATCATTTATTTAGCTTTTGCATTAAGTGGCATGATTTTTCTAATTTCTTCCTTGCTTTATGTATGGCCTGGATGTGGATTAGGCTCTTTAGGAAAAAATAATTATTTTACCTAACTTAACAACTCAAATTAAAATTAAACAACTCATAACCTCACCTAAAGCTTAGGTTTAAAATCAAGATAAAAGAATTAGCAACCTCTTAGCTCGATGAGCATTTCTTTTGTAATATCATGCACAACAGCATCTTATTTCACTCTTGATCGGAGGGCTTTCACCTTTTCTAGAGAAACTTGGCTTGACCTTTGAGAGTCATGGTGGAAACTCACCTCCTCCCTTCTCGCTAATTTTGGCCAATAATCTTCTTTCTCATGCATTAGTCATATGAATCCTATTATCCCAAGTCAAAATAATTGTCCAAAATAAAAATAAAATAAAATTTGAATTGCATTAGATTTAGGTCATTTGAAGCATGCCCTTTACATAATCTAGTCTCTTTAGGGAGTGAGTTTAAGGGCTTAGTCTCTTTCTAATAAATAATAGCCTACCTATCTTGCATAAGTATAAATACTTACCTACATATATTTAAAATCATAGGAGGAGTTAGTTGGCGGCCACTCCCAGACGGCTGTAAGTCCAAGCTATCGGGTGGTTTGTCCTCGCTTATGGAGGTAAACTAGTTACCCATTTTTGCCTTAGATTTAGGTTGTGCTTCTGGCCCTCGCCGAAGCTTCATAGATTTAGGTTTTGAGATTGCTTCTCCCCTTTGCGGGCCATAAGCAAAATTCCTCACATCTTAGGTATTTTCTTAATCTTGTGTTAAGGAATCTTAAGTCCTAAATTTCTAATGAAAGATACAACTTAAATAAACTAAATTAATTTCAAAAATGTAAAGCCAACTATAAGATAGTTTGAGATGCTCGCTAGGTTTCATAGCATCGTTGGCATCTCCTGCTTATCTTCTATTTTGACTTCAGTAATAACTCCCTCTTTTGATAAATCCCATTTGATTTTTAAACATAAACCAATCGATTGATAGTCCTTTTCTATTAAAATTTTTAGAGACAATGATCATTTACCTTAATCAAGAGTTTTCCTAAGGAATCCTCATTCCTTATGATATAATTAACTATGGGGGCTTGCCCCTGTAGGGAACTTAACAAACCCAATTTAAAATAAACTCCACTTTACTTTTCCATGTAAAGTAGGGAAAGAATCTCTCGTACATATGCAGACCCATTGTCCTTAGAAGTCCTTATTGAGGTTATTAGGTCCATTAAAGGGTAGTGACTTTTGTCTTTCGAGATAGTACACTATTCCTTGATAACGTACTCGATCACCTGAATAAGTACATCTGCGGATCTAAGTGACATCTTAACAAGATGAATTTCTATAAGGGTATTGTCCTCTTTCATTTCTCACCAATAGATTTGAAAGGCGACTCTCACCCCTCATAGTAATTTTTCTCCACAAGTGGCATCCAACATTTTTATATGATTGGAATGAAATAAAGAGACGCAAGCATGTAATTTTATTCAATCCAAGTAATTCCTAAGGTCAATCATATAAAATAAGCTTATTTAAAATAAACCAAAGTTTCTTAATGTCACTTTTGATTTTATGTTTAACTTGATTTAAGAGATGTGAGAAAGATTTGCTAATCTTAATCCCATTTCCCATATGTGTGAGTTAATTTAATTTAAGGGAAGCAATTAGATTGATTTTATGGATTGATTAAGTAAAGCATGGATTAAATCAATTAATTAAACCCTTACCTATATTACCTTAAGGTAATTGATTAAATTATTATGAGCTAGTGTAATATACAAATAAATTGAAATGTAAATATCAATGCTCCTATGGAATGAAAGGGGCCTAATTCAATTAACTCTTAATCATTTATTAATTAATCTTAATGAACTATTTTAATTACTTTCATGATTTTCTCACACATATGAGTTAATCATAATTTCA
Source organism: Cymbidium sinense (assembly GCA_021442155.1). NCBI lineage: Eukaryota > Viridiplantae > Streptophyta > Magnoliopsida > Asparagales > Orchidaceae > Cymbidium > Cymbidium sinense. The sequence goes on along the minus strand of CM038215.1, from coordinate 137,553,706 downwards.
CTAAACCTCTTTAAGTTCTTGAACACATAAAGCTCTTCCCAAGATGAATTAAGGGAAATCATATTTAATTAGATTTTTTAGTTCAATCATTAAATCATTAATCCATCAATTCATCTCTCCTTAATTAGTTATCAAAGTTAATAATAATCTTTTAAAATGAGATGGGCTTAAGGGAAAAGGTAAGGAAAGAAGTCACAACCGAATTCCATAAGCCATCCAATTGATCAAGCATGATTTATGTGATTTGAATTTTAACTTAGCTAATTAATTATTAATTATCACTTTGGTTGAAAAGAGAGGGAAAATTAGGGAGAAGGATTAGGAGGGAGGCTCCAATCCACTTCCCTAAGTCTCCTTACTGTTCAATAGTGATTAGAGAGTACAAATAATTAATTAATTATTACTAATATGCTTAATCACACCTTAATGAAGTTAAGATGGTAATTAGGGCTTAATTAATCAATCCTCCTAATTTAACATGTAATAAATCCCCAAAAAATTAGATGACGCAGATGTCATCCTCTCAAATATTCTAAAAATTTTTAGGATCAATCACTTGAGAGATTAGAGAGTAATTAAGCTAATTAAGTTTTTAAGTAAATTCTAATTAAGCTCTATTTATTATTCAAAACTAATTAAAAATATTTTTATTAAATTTTCCTCTAATATACCTTTAAATAAGAAATTATTTATATTTTTTGTATTTTTCTATAATTAGTTATGAATTATGAAAGTTTCAGCCTTAAATCACATTATTTAACCTTAATTAAACCTAATCCTGTCGGTGCCTCGTGGTGAAATTATTTATGTCTTAATCTATCTTTGAAATAAATGAAAACAAAAATATTTTAACACATAGGTTGGACACCACATAGATCTGCAGATGTTCTTATTAAGGTAATCAGGTACGACATTGAGGAATGATGTACTATCTTGAGAGATAGAAGTTACCATTCTATAATAGACCTAATCACTTAAAAAGGACTCCTAAGGATAATGGGTCTTCGAATGCACCAAAAATTCTTCCCTTACTTTATATAAAAAGGTATAGTAGGGTTTATGTTAAACTAGGTTCGTTAAGTTTCTTATGGAGGCAAACCCCATAGTTAATTACATCTTAAGGAATGAGATTTCTTAAGAATACTCTTCATTAAGGTAAATGATCATTGTCTCTAAAGATTATAAAGATAGAACTATCAAGCAATTGGTTATTTTTAAAAGATCAAATGAGATTGATCAAAAGGAGGGAGTTATTATTAAAACCAAGGAGAGATAAGTAGGGGATGCTCATGATGCTAGGAAACTTAGTCAGCACCATAAACTATCTTATTGTTTGGCTTTATATTTTTTGAATTTGAGAGAAATTATATGTTTGAGTTAAATTTTTATTAGAATCTAGGACTTACAAATCCATGATATAAGATTATAGAAATGCCTAGAAGGTGAGGATTTATGCTTGTAGCCCGCAAAGGGAAACAACAATCTCGGATCCTGAATCTGGGGAGCTTTGGCGAGTGCCAAAGTACGACCTAAATCTAAGGCGAGAATGGGCATATGATTTGCCTCCATAAGAGAGGATAAACCACTCGATTGTTGGACTTACAACTACCTGTGGATGGCAGCCAACTAACTCCTCCTATGATTTTAAATACATGTAGGCAAGTCACATGCTTTCGCAAAATGGCTAAGATGTTGTTTATTTAGAAAGGAGATTAAGTCCTTAAACACACTCCCTAAGAAACTAGATCATGTAGGGCATGAATAATGATTTAAATCTAATGTAAATTTTGTTATGTCTTTTATTTTGATTTTTGGATAATTTATTTGACACAGGCTATGGGATTCATATGCCTAATGCATGAGAAATTGGTTATGAGCTAAAATCAACAAGAAGGAGGTGTGTTTTTACCATGACTCTCAAATGTCAAGTCATATTCTCTGACAAATGTGGAAGCCCTCCATAAATAAGAGTGAAGCAAGATGATTTTATGCATGATGTGAAACATACAACATCCAGCTAAGAGGTTGCTAAATTTTTTATTATCTTGATTTATGTTCTAGACTTTAGGTGAGATTATGAGTTGGTTATTAGATAGAAAATTTATTTTTCCCTAAGAGCCTAATCGCATATAGGCCATTCATCAATCAATGAAGAAACTAAGAAATCATGCCATCTTAATACACAAGCTAAACAAACTATAAACAATTTATAAATCTAATGTAAAAGAATAAAAGGCTGATGTGGTTAGGCTCCACCGCATAAACCCAAAAAAGAATAGGTAGCCAAGCTCTACCCTCATACAACTCGGATTACAGATGAATAATTACAATTAAAATGAATTCATGTTATGGGTGTCTTCATTCTTCATTTCTTCATTTCTTTTTTTTTTTCTTTTCTTTTTCTTCAGCTTGGTTGGAATGTGATCGCTCCAAAGGCTTCTCATGGTTCATAAGACTCCATCTTATGACCAATGCTCATCCTAATCCCCTATAACATTCATTTCAAATCCTAATTGAAAAAATTACATGAAAATGAGAAAAGTAAATCTAACTAAAACTTGGAAAATAGAGATCAACTAAACACATCACACATCCCAAGCAGTTATATGAATAAATTGGACTACAACGCCCCTTAAGCAACCTGCATGAAAAAAGTATCTATATTTTAACTACAATGCCCCTTAAGTATAATCCCCTGCATAAGACATGATTAGACTAAGATCACTTACCATCCAGTCTACGCACATACACCCTAACATCTAGTCTACAAAAAACGTTACATCATAAAACAAAATCAGGCATCAAACCATGCACCGCCCTAACATAGAGCTAAAAATGGTGACTTAGCGTAATCTGTGTGCCATTTAAGGCTTGTGTGGCATGTCTGACCTAGGCTTTAAGGTTTGAATTTTCTAAGTGTGAAAGGGTTCAACTTAGTGGGTGGTTTCATTTTAAGTGATTTAGTTGATTTATCAATTTTTTATTTGATGATTTGATTTGGTTTGAATGAACCTACATTTTATTAGTAAGTGTTGTAAATAGAAGAAAAGGGAAGAAAAATTTCTCTTTCATCCTTACCTTAAGAAATTTCTAAGATAGATTCATTAATGATTTCCCTTTAGTAAATATTTTATTATAAGTTTTGATTAACCCTAAGTTTATAGTTGCTCTAAATAAACCTAGTCAATAAGAAAGGCATCTTAGGAATAATTAAGGTTAATTACTATCACATAACACAATCATTTATTTCTTTCCAACATGTATACCATATATATATGAATGATCCTAAGCATATCTATACATGTAATGCAAAATCTTAGCACACCTTAATGATGAATGCAAAAAAATGTTATTTAAAAAAAATTGGATGTTTCATGAATGCATGATTTTATTAAGTAGAAAAGATGGATTCTTTTAACCATTGATCAAATGCATATTTACATGCATGAAAGACATAAGTGAGTATGACACCATTATTTTCTACACCAAGGGTGTAAGGTACAAGACCTACTTGGGGCTACTTAAAGCCTCGCAACCCTAGGATGTCCAGACTAATATACCACTTTTCTTAAATACAATTGGATGTATAAAAAGAAAATGAATGGATGAAGAATCATGCAAAAAAATTTTGTTTGATTTGGTTATGCAATTTACATGTGTAAATGTGAAGATCCCTCTTAAGTCATAACATGAAAATGCATAAGAATAGGTTTAAGCAAGTGTTATGTCCTTTTCAAATGAACTATATACTTTGCAAATCCTATACAAGTCCATGTTAAGAGAAGAGAGGGAAAACAACACCAAATACACATCTTGTACTTATAATCACATGCAAGCTTATAAGTATTTATAAGCAACATCACCTCATTTATAATCTTTTATTTATGAGTTTTAAAAATATTTTTTTATTTAATAATGATAATAGCCATTCATATTCTTACTTTAGCCAAAATATGCAATTTGACATAAAGGAAACATTTCATTTAATTTGATTTTTCAAAAGACATGAATGCATGATTTCTTGTGGCATACAACATTTAGCATGCTTGGAAAGAAATAAAGTGATGTAAGCATGTAACTTCATTTACACTAATTAATTTCTAAGGACAATCCTATAAGATAAGATTATTCAAAATGAATCAAAATTGCTTAAAGAGACTTTTATTTTTATTTTGAATTTGATTTGAAAAAAAGGTTTATGAGAAAGGGTTTGCTAGTCTTAACCCATTTTCCTCATGTGTGAATTAGTTTATTTTAATTTTAGAATAATTAGATTGATTTTATATTTTATTTAGGTTAAGGTGTGAATTAAATCCATTAATTACCCCTTACGTACACCACTTTAACATAATTAACCTAACAATTATGAGCCAACATATGATATGCAACCACATGGAATTTAAATCAGTAATGCTCCTAAGAGAGAAAGGGTCCTAATGCAATTGGCTCACAATCATTGATTAATTAAGCTAAAGGGTTTAATTAAGTACTTTCATAACCATTCTACACATGTGAGATGGATTATAATTTTCTTAAACTTACCTTAGGCTTTTGAACACCTAAGGATCTACCTAGAAAGAGATTGATTAATTTCAGATTGGTTTTGAAAATTTGATTGGATTAATTAAGTGGCTCATTAGTGGATTAATCCTTAATTAGGTTTGGATTAAGGAACAATGGGGGTTTAGAGAATAACTTAGGAAAAATATCCTAAACCCATTCCATAAACCTCCTTTTCACGTAAACAATATTTAATAATCTCAATTAAGGAATTAAATTACTATTCACATGCTTAATTACTCTTAATTACATTAAGAGGGTGATTAAAGGTTCATTAATTAACTTCCCTAACTAACTCATTAATAAATCTCAAGAAAATTAAGGGAGATAGAAGTCATCCCACTAAACATACCCAAGAAATTTGGAATTAATTAATGAAGTCATTAGGGAATAACTAAGGTTATTATATTTTCAATTAAATCCTAATTAAGGAAAATCTACTATTCAAATCAATTGGAAACAATTTTATTGGATTTCCCTCTAAATTATTTTTAAAATGAACTTGAGTTTGCATTTTTTGGATTTTTCTATATTTAGTTATGAATTTATGAAGTTTCTATAATTAATAGGTAATTAAATAAGCTAATTATATAACTAATTTTGTCAGCATCACGTGGACCACTGACGCGGCATGTGCTTTCCACATGGCATGATGGGATTAGTTATTTAAGTTGTCACATCATGCACCACGTCAACTGGCGACGCAATGCGCTTTCTCTTGGGCCGTCTAATCGATCGGATGACCATGACCAAAGCTGTGATTATAAAGGATTAAATTAGAGATCTAGCATGTTAATCAGGATATGATTCATCAAAAATGGATGATGGATGAGTTTGATATGAGGAGATATTGATATTTCAATGATCTAAGAATATCCAGTTGAATTTATGATAACATCCAATGAATTTAAAATTAAGCTTGAGTCATTTTTCATTCATAGGTGATCAATGGAGGGCTTTCGGGAGTAGCAAATCGCTGAAAGTTTCAAGGTTCAATTTGAATTGGATCTCCCAATTGGCCAAGGCTCCCTTCAATGGTTTACACTTTGGTCTAGGTCTCCCTTCTCGTGGCTTGGATGCTTGGGAAATGCTTTGGGTGAGCTCGACTTGCCTCTTTGATGGTGCTTGTAAAAGCAATTGAGGTTTAGTTAAAAATTGAGTGAAGTGAAAATTCCTTAGGCCTCCCCTATTTTGACTATGAAGGAAACCAAGAAGGTGAAGTTCAAATGAGCTTATGAATCCTTGGGAAACTTGGTGAAGTTTGCCTTTGATCCTCTGAACTTAATCGAATGCAAGGAGAATGGTTTGAGTTGAAATGAGGGGGAGCATATGTCCCTCTACTTAGATTGGATGGCTGAAGCTTGCTCTTCCATTTTTGATCAATTGCTCTAATTGAATGGGTTGTTTAAGTTGCTAGGGATCCCATGTGCTTCTATTGGTAGCGGAGTGGAATGGAGGAGGTGCACATGTGTTAAATGAGTGTGGGAGGTGATCCAAGTGGAGAATTTTGATTAGAGGGGTTGGTTTAGCCTTGGGTTGGGCCATGGCTGACCCAAACCCATTGGGTCATGTGCACCACCCTCCTAGGTGTCCAAATGGTCCACCAGGAGGATGCCAAGTGGCCATGAAATGGAATTGGCCAAATTCCAAGTGAATTTGGTCATAGATTACCCTTTGATCTAGGGGTAAAATGGTCATTTGGCCTTGATTTTGATTTTGGGCATATTTGGAATAATTGAAAATTGGGTTGTGCTAATTTTCAATGAATTTGAAGTTTATTTGATATGATTTTTCTTGAGTTGACCCATTTCAATCAAAATGGGTCAACTTGGGTCAAGTAGATTAATTGGTCAAATTGGGTCAAACCATGAGTTAGGTCAAGTTCAAATGATCATTTGTAGCCTATGGGTATCATTAGTTTTGTTCAGTTTGATTTATATTTAATTTTGGTTCATTGAGTTCACTTATGTCAAATGTGTCAAGTTGACCAATTTGACCCATTTGACCCAATTGACCCAATTGTGTTAGGTCATGGGTTAGTTTAGGATTGGTTGATCATTTAAAATGTATTACAATCTTTGGTCTCAATCAATTTTGGTTTGGTTTGATTTCCAGTTGATTTGACCTTTTAGGACAAGTTGGGTTCATGGTCAATTGGGCTAGGTTGGGTCTAGTTGGCCAATTGAGACTTTAGCCAAGTTCAACATGTGATTTAGAATGAATTTTACCCATTGGTTGCAATCAAATTAGCTTAGATCAAGATATGACCTATTTTGACTTTAACTTGGGTCAACTTGGGTCAAGTGGCGAATTTGGCTAGGTTTGACTTAATTGATGGCTTGATCATGTTCAATAATTGATTTTGGATTGGTCTAGATCAATGGTTTCAATCAATTTGGCGTATGATGGATTTTGGATAGTTTGAGTTTCATTTGGGCTAAGTGTTGGCTTGGTCAAAGGCTAGGTTTGACTTTGTTTGACCCAATTTGAGTGATTAATCATCCTAAGATGATTGTTGCTCATAACATGAGGTTTAGATGGGCTTAGTTCAATCCAATTTGGGTTGGATTAGAATTTGGCTCAAAAAGGTGTTTTAGGTCACTTTGGGTCAAGTGAGCCTAAGTGAGTCAATTGGCTTGATCAAGGCTTGATTCAAGTTTGGTTGAACTCACATATGAACTTATGATTGAAATATAAAATCCATTTGCAAGTGATTTGGAGTCAAATGGGTTTTGATTCATTTGACAATTTCAAGTTCAAAGGATGAACATGGTTTAATTTAGGTTAGTTTGATTTTGATTTGATGATTTGAATATTATGTTTATAATTGGGTTGCGATTGAAGGATTGATTATTTGGAGAGAAAATCCAAAAGTTTGAATTGATTTGAGAATGATTTGGTTAAGTTCAAGAATTTGACTTGAAAGGGTATAAGTTGGATTTAGATTAGATTTGGGCTTGAGTTTTGAATTTAGTTTTGGTCATTTGAATTTATGTTTCATTTATATTTGTGAATATAAATGAGCTATGAGAAAATCTTTTGAATTTGGAGTGATTTAGTTTGGGTTTGATTGAGTTTTAAGGATTTATCTTGAAAGAGTTTAAGGTTGGATTTGGATTTGAGTTTTGGATTTAGTTTTGGTTATTTGAATTTATATTCCATTTATATATGTGAATATAAATGAAGATATAAATGTGTTGTGAGAAAATCTTTTGAGTTTGAATTGATTTGGATTTGAGGTTGATTTGAATTTGAAGTTTGACTTGAAAGAAGGAAGTAAGGATTTGGTTCAAACTAAAGGGTAGACAAGTTTTCCTAATAGCCCTAAGGCATAACTCATTCCTATGGATAATTCTTCTAAGTCTTTAAGGTTAGGTTAGGTGTTCACCTAATCACTAGAAGTGTCTTAGGACTAAGGAACTCTTAATGTCTAGAGGAGTCCTTATGCCTATGATGGAGAAGTTGAAAGCTCACTCCAAAAGTGAGGTCAATAACGCTGATGCGGCACTCTTTCCATGTAGAGCCCCAGGATTGGTTATTTAAATTATCACGTCCATGCGTTGAGTCAGCTGGTGTTGGATGCGGCATTGATCTCCATCGTCCGATCTCAGATCGGATGGTGTGGATCAAACCTGTGTCATAAAAGGGAAAAATGAGGGAGGTCTAACGCGATATAATCAGAGCCATCCATTCCAATCACGCGAAATAGACGGCTCATGATTCTTCTTTTTATGATCCATGAATAATAGAGCCCGTCCACCATGGATCGTTCAATCCAAGCTCACTCGAGCTCGGATCCACTCCAAACTCAACCCACACCTTCACGTGAAGGATCCAACGGCTAGGATGCACTCAAATGCAAATTTCCTTCATAAAGGACCAACTAAATTTTTCTATATCAGCAGTTTTGAGGAATTACCTCACTGGAGCCCCAGACCAGTGGTAGGATCAACGGAGGTTGCTTCTTCTAGTAGAGATGAGGCCTTATTGAGAAGTATTAAATCAATTCCTCTTAGTTCGCTCAGTTGGCCAAGAATATAGGTTTGGAGCTTCAGTCTTGATTGAACTCCTTGCTCCGGTGGGTTGGAAGCTTGGAAACTGAGTTGGGTAGCCTAGATAAGGTACGGAGATGGTGTGGGAATGAGCAATTGAATTTTGGTGGCGAATTGAGAGAGTTTGGATTGAAGATAGCCTCCCTTATTTCAGTTCCACACAGGAAGAGGGAATGTCGAATGTGGGAAGCTTGAAAACTCGAGAACTCACAAGGAAGCTCAGCTTGGTGTTAGGAAGCTTGCATGAAGTGAATTCATTTCATTTCCATTCAATTTGGGGGAGTATACCCACTGATGTGCTGAGTTGGATGAATGGGATGACTTCCCATTTTTTGGCTAGCCAGCCGTAATTAGAACGTCAGAGGTGTCTCAATTGAGTCCACGTGGCTTGATTGGGTTGGAGGGAGTTATGGGAGGTGGCTCAAGGCTTGATCTTGGCTGATTTGGTTTCTTTGATCCCTTGGGTGTTCAGGTTGCATGGGCCAACTCACCTCCCTTTGGTCCATGGCTAACCTAGTATGGGTTAGGTGGTCAAGGAGAGTTAGGTGCACCCTCATTTGGAAGCTTGATGGTTGCCAAGGTGATAGGAGAGTGGAATTTACTATTTATGGGTGGAATCTTATATGAAGAGGGCTTAACCAATGTATTATGGCTTGGATGGGGCCCACATGGCTTTTGGGCTGACTTTGGCCTGACCTAGGGTAAGTTTGGGTCTCATTTGGTGAACCATCAAAGTCCCATGGGTTGGTTTTATGGATTTTGGCTTCATTTGGTCAAATGGGTTCATATGGGTTCATATGGGTTCATGTTGGGTTTGGTTGACCAATTGGTCAAATTGGGTCAAACCAAGGCTTGGGATTTGAAGAGTCTTGGTTCAAGTGGTTTCATTTAATTTGACTTAGGTTTGATTTTGGCTCACTTGGATTCAAATAGGTAAAATGGGCTAAGCTGACCAATTTGACCAATTTGACCAAATTAGGTTGGGTTAGGTGTTGGTTCATATTCAATTAGTCAGTTAAAAATGATTGTAGGCTTTCATTTGAATCAATTTAGATTTTGGCCAATTTAACCCTTTAGGTCAATTTGGGCTAGGTTGGGTCAAGTTGACCAATCAGTCAAATTGAGCTCAAGTATGGCTTTGGTCAAGTTCAATAGTCATGAACTTGATCCATTTGAACCATTTTTACCTTTTAGGCCCATTTGGGTTAACTTGGGTCAAATGGCCAATTAGACTTGGTTTGGCTCAATTGAGGGTTTAGTTATGTTCAATCATTGATCATGAGTTGGTTTGAATCAATGGCTTCAATCAATTTGGTGTGTAGTGGGTTTTTGGCTAGTTTAAGTTTCATTTGGGCTAAAGGTTGACTTGGTCGAAGGACCAAGTTGACTTGGTTTGACCCAATTCAAGGTGGTTGATCATCCTAGGGCGATTGTTGATCATGATATGAGGCTTGGATGGGCTTGGTCTAATCCAATTTGGGTTGAATTAGAACTTGGCTCAAAAATGTCCTTCAGGATACTTTGGGTTAAGTGAACCTAAATGGGTTAATTAGTTTGGTTTTGGCATGATTCAAGTTTAGTTGAACTTATATGTATGCCTAGGATTGAAATATGAGTCCAGCTGCAATCACTTTGGAATCCAATGGATTTTGGCTCATTTGAAGTTTTCAAACTAAAAGGGCTAACTTGGGCTTGACTTGGGTTGACTTGAGTTTGGTTTGATAATTGTAGGTTTTATTTATATTTTGCTAGTTGATTGAAGGAATGATTGATTCAAGAGAAAATTCATTAATTTTTGCTTGATTTGGATAGGATTTGACCAAGTCAAAGGAGATGGCTTAAAAGGCTTGAATTGAGTTTTGGTTTGATTTTGGACTTGGTTTTGCTCATGTGAATTTGTATTTCATTTATATTTGAGAATGTAAATGATTCATGAGAAAATCACTAGAGTTTAGAGTGATTTGGAAGAAAATTAGACCAAACTTAAGGATGTAGGTCAAAAGGGCTAAAGAGGAAACCAATTTAGTTTGATTTATTTTTAGTCATTCGAGGGTGGGTTTTATTTATATTTATAAATATAAATGAAAGAGTAATTGGTTTATAAAGAAACCAATCAATTTTTAGTTGATTTGTATGAGATTTGGCTAAGTCCATGGAGGTAGGTCCATATGGCTTAAGAAGGATTTTGATTGGATTTGTATTTAATTTGATTTAGTTTTGGCTATTTGAGTTTATATCACATTTACATTTGTGAATATAAATGAAGATATAAATGATTCATGAAGAGATCAATCAAATTTGGATTGAATTTGGTGGAGATTTGGCTAGGTTTATGGAATTCAATCATAAGGCTTTAAGGGGGATTTTGATTTTTGGATTTGATTATGGGTTCTAATCATTTGGTTTAGAATTTGGATTTGGATTTGGTAAATGATTACGGGATTGAATTGATCTTGGAGAAAGTTAATTGAATTTGGATTGGTTTGAATTTGGTTAAGGCTAAGTCTATAAGATAAAATCAAAGGGCTTAGGAAGGATTTTCATTTTGGATTTGATTTTGAGTTTCAATCATTTGATTTGGAATTTGGATTTGGATTTGGTAAATGATTAAGGGATTAAATTGATTTTAGAGAAATTTAATTGAATTTGGATTGATTTAAATTTTGTTAAGGCTAAGTCGATAAGAAGAAATCAAAGGGCTTAGGAAGAATTTTGATTTTGGATTTGATTATGGGTTTCAATTATTTGGTTTATAATTTGGATTTAGATTTAGTATTTGAGTTGAATTTAAGGTTTTATTTGAGAAGGTAAACATAGGTTGGGTTAGGCCATAGGATGGACAAGTCTCCCTAAATCCTTAAGGCATAACCTAACCCATATAGTTAACCCTTCTAAGTTTCTAGGCTTAGGTTAAGTGGTCACCTAATCCTTAGAAGTGTCTTAGGACTAAGGAGCTCTTAGTGTCTATAAGAGTCCTAGATCTATGATGAGAAAGTTGAGAACTCACTCCAAAAGTGAGGTTAACAAAAGGACCCCCAATAGGTGTGGTGTAACTGAGAAGGCACACCATACGTATTGGTGTTGACCGAAATGATAACAACATCCAAAGGATCGCAAATGCTAACAAAAATGATCTACCCCTAAACCTAAGAAGTAGACAGAATCACGATCTTAGTGTAATGCAGCTCAACTTTTTCCAAGGGCATAAGAGAGAGAGGAAGAATCTGCTAAGGGATTAAGTATGTGAACCTTTCAGTAGGAAAACAAGTTTAGATTATTCATAGAGGGGATAAAGGCTTGAGTTTGATCATATGATTCGGGGAGAAAAAGATCCATTAGAGATTAGGATTTATAACTCACCGGGGATGGATGCATGAACCTTCCACTAGGTAAGCAAGTTCAGAGTATATAGGCTTGATTTGTGATTATGTTTTAGGCTCCACTAGGGGGGCTAAATCAATTTGCTCCTCGCTAGGGAGAAATTTGATTTGATTTGATTAGTGGGCATCTACTAGGGATGAGAATTTGATTTGATTTGCTTGCTTATGGTTTGGGGATCCACTGGGGAGAGGATATGATTTGGTTTGGATGGTATATTTGCTGGAGATATGAGCTTGAATCTACTGTGGATAAGGTGGATTTAATTTATGGCTTTCTTTAGTTTATTTGGCAAAGTATCCACTAGGGATAAGAATGGATGGATTTAATTTTAACTCCACTAGGGAAGGATGGTGGATTTAATAAAATGGACCCTATTAGTGTGCGATGGATCCACTAAGAAGGGGCTATATCAACCTTCTCCTATCTCAGATTTAAAAATTTAAAGGGAAAGTCTACCAGTCATAAAGTAGGACTAACCAACCTGAGGGTTGTCTTTCGGCGTGCAATGGTCAAGCCAGGAAGAAAGCTTGTAGGCTTACATTCTCCAAAATAAGAAACCATTAGGGTGATCTACTGGTAGCATAACAAATCAAACCCAACCTAGGGTGACTATTAGGCAAATGCCACTGTGGACTCATATCGACCCAAAAATAGTCAAAATTAATTTTATTTTAGATGGACCCTATCGGTCTGTGATGGATCCACTAAGAAGGGCTAATATCAGCCTAGTCCTATCTTAGATTTATAAATCCAAAGGGATAGTCTATCGACTGTGGGGTAGAGCTAACCAACCTAAGGGGTGTCTTTCGGTGTGTAATTGTTAAGTCAGGAAGAAAGCTTGTAGACTTACATCTTTCTAAATAAGGAATCGCTGGGGTGATTGGTTGATAGCACAATAAATTGAGCCTGACCTAAGGCTGCCCGTCGGTGTACAATGGTCATGCTGGAAAGAACACGTAATAAACTTACATCTTGCAAGGACCACGGGTGACGTGGAAAAATAAGAACGACTGGGGGTGACTATTAAGAGAGTGCCACTTGAGGACTTATCTCAACTCAAAAGTAGTCAGGTGATTTCTATAGGGAGTTTTACTGACACTGCCCTAAAGATAGAAAAGGTACCGCTGGGGGTGTCCTCCTAATCCATAAGCAAAAATATATGTTTTGTTTATATGTTTGTGTGGACCCTATCAATGTGCAAGGGACCACACTGAGAAGGGGCTTATATCAGCTTAGTCCTATCTCAGACTTACTGCACCAAGGGAGGATCTGCATATCACAAGATGGATTCTCCAACCACAGTGGTGGCTACTAGGAAATGGGGGCTTTTCAATCCAAAAGTAACCTAGGTAGTGTCTAAATGGGGTTGCTAAGGATGTGATCCAAATTGAGTGCCCACATGGGAGGTGTCGATAGGAGCTTTATCCAGGGCCCTATAAAAGATAGCTTGTAGGTATACGGTGGCCAACTTCAAGAGAAAGCTTGTAAACTTATATCTGCCATGAGTGGTGTATCCATCGGGTGGTTGCTACCAAGATAGCGATAACCAACTATCGATAATGAATATAAGAAGAAGGCTTGTAGACTTACATCTTCACAGGCATAAATGATCATCGGGATAGTCTGTCGTCGGCGAGATAGATGATATCTAACCTAGGGCGACTATTAAGTGGGGTGTCATGTCTAAGGACTAGACCCAGACTTGAAGTAGTCAAGAAGAAAGGATCTACTAGGGGGCTTATCCTAAGCCTCAAATATACTCGACTCAGTTAGTGCATGATGGCTAGTTTAAGAAGAAAGAGTGTAGGCATACATCCTCTTAAATAAAGTCAACATAAGGTAACTTACCGGCTGCACAGTAAGGCCTACCAAACTAACAAGGCACTCACCGATTTGTAATGGTCAAGTTAGGAAGAAATCTTGTAGACTTACATCCTCTAGACAACGAATCACTGGGGTGACACACTAGTAGGGTAGCTTGTCAGCCTGACCTAGTGTAGCTAATGAGTGAGTGATACAGGGGGATTTATCCCACATCAAAATAGCTCAAGATAAAATATATGTGCTTGTTTTATATGTGGTGGTGTGTAGTTTGTGTTGTTGTCGTGATGACATAGGATAGGATGCCACTTGGGTTCCTTACACCTACCATAAACATATCATGGTGGATTCACAAACAAAGATGTTTCTCAACACATGAATAGATGGAATTTGAGATGAAAAGAAGTTTTATTGATAATTATTTTGAAACAAGATTTATGGATAATATTTCTTTAGGTAGAGCTTGTTGATTGGAAGCACGAACGCTCTACCTTATAAATTATAAGCTGATAAGATCCTCCTTGGTAGGCCTTTTCTATGGAAAAATGGCCTTCCCAAGTGGGTTCAAACTTGCCTCCCATCTTTTGATGGGTAACAATCGGTCTCCTTAGAACTAAAATAAGCTCTCATACTTGAAAAGCTCTAGGACAGACCAACTTGTTATGAGCTCGAATCATTTTGGATTTATACAACTCAAGATTCTGGAATGCATGAAGGCATCTCTCCTCCAAACCTTCGAGCTCTTCTAACCGCAACCTAGCATTCTGCTTCATTGTGATCCTACTACATGATGTTCAAAGTCTAATCGCATGCACCTAGGAGCTTGCTTGATAAGGTTATCACTAGGCTCTATTGCTAGTTTATGGACTACTGCATTAAAAGATAAATTGGGCATCTATTCATAACTTCATGTGAAGTATTCCTTAAACTCAGTCAATAGCCTAACTAAGTCATCAGTTTCAATATCATTCAATAAACTAATGTATGTCAAATGTGGATTGTCTTTAATTCCTAAGTTGATTTCTTTGAGCTCGTTGATGGTTGACTTGATCTCCTCCTCAAACTCTGATGGTGCATCCTTGACTTCAAAGTCATTTGGATCATCTGAAATTTCTATACACACATCCTCGTATGAGTTACCATGATTTAAAAAAAATCTATCAGATTCCAAATGATTGGTGATGACTAGGCAATGATTATCATCATCGACTAGACCCACTATACCGAATCCTAGTCCTAGTCTTGATTGAGGATGTCTGCTTTGGTTGTCCCATTGTATTCGAGAGTAGTCCGGCCTGTGTTTAGACCAAGTATGTCGGATTAATCCTTTCATTGCTAGATTAAGAACATAAGGTAAATACCAATCAAAAGGTAATTGTATTAAATCCTTATATGAATCATCCTCAAGTTTTATATCAGCTTCTTGACTTAAGGATGATCCTCCCAAAAAGAACCTCTGAGTTTTTCCATCTGTGGATGACTTAGGGGCTTTCTTAATAACCAAACCCTCAACTTTTTGTGAGGAAAGTGGGGTTAGAGCTAAGGTTCCCAACTAATGCCTGATTGTCTTATATATAGACTTGGATACATTTATGCTTTACTTTGGAGCCCTGTCTTCATCACTATCATGCTCAAACATCACTTCGAAAGGGATCTATTGCTAAAAAGAGTTGGCTGGTGTGCTAACCACATAAGACTTATCCTTTGAACTAGATTCTAAGTCTATGTGGATATCATGCGTACTTCTAGTGGCTGGGACATACCTCTATTGGGTGGCCAATAAAGAGGCTTTCCACCTCGGGGGTTGCCTCTAAACTGTCCTTTGTCTCTGCCTAGTGGAGGTTGGGTCATCCTACCCATATCTTAGAATGGAGTAACAAACAGTGGGTGGGATCTAATGTCAGGCTCTATATCTTTCCCTGAGTCCATGTCTCTCTCTCTTTTATTTTTTTTTCTATCTCTTTTTATTTTCTTTTTATAATTCTTTTTCTTTTTCTTTTCTTTCTTGTTGTCCCTTATGGGATCTTGACTAGATTTGCGAGAATGGACTTATTAGTTTTGGGGAAGAAAATAGGTTGCATCCTCATATATCACGACCTCATGAATTGTGAAGGGTTTGAGATCTCCTTTGACATACTCAATTCCACCTCTCATGAACTTAATGCACTGATGTAGAGAGGATGGAACTATATTGTTCTCATGTATCCATGTTCTCCCAAGCAAAGCATTGAAAGATGTATCCAAGTCAATGATATGAAACTTGGCTTCAGTCTTCTAATCATCTATCTCTAATGGTAACACTATGGAGACTAAGGCCCTCTCACCTTGTTCATTGAATCCTCTTAGCATCATCCTCCTATTTTGGAGTTTGGAGATGTCAATTCTTAAGTAGGCAAGGGTTCTTAAACTCATAATGTTGATTGATGCACCTTGGTCAACCTAAACTCTTGATAACCTATATTTGCAATGTCCACTGTAATGTAAAGAGGGCAGTTGTGCTTGGTCATTCCTAGAAGCAAGTCTTAATCACTAAATGTAACTCCTAAGATGTCCTTCGAGCTATGTGCCTTCTCTTCAGTAGCAGTTAGCTGAGCTAAGCATATCTCTGGATCAAGGAGAGTCTTGACTAGAGATTCCTTCATCTCTTTGGATAAGACATGGGCATCATATATGCTTAACTTAGCTAACAACTTCTTAAGATGAGCTAGGATGCTGTAATCAACTTTGACTTGGTCCTCCATAAGCATATATATGGGTGGAGCATCCTGTGGAGGGGCTACGTGCTCACTAGAACTAATGACTTGTTTACCCTTATCCTGAAGTTCTACCCTAAGAGGTAGAACTTTGCCACTACGCAGGTTGAGTTTTGAAATGATGAACTTGTGGAAAATTCTACCTTCTCATTAGGTATACCTATAGCTTCTCTTATGGGATCCTCGAAGTCAGTTAACACCAAGTCAATCTCAAGAGGTGAACCTGATTAATTCAAAAAAGAAAAGTCTAATTCTGAATCAGAAGAGAGTGGATCAGAATGATTAAAGCTACCATTATTATTATCTTGACTTGGAGAGTTTTCAGGATGAATAAAATCTAGAGTATCAGAAGTGGACAAGATGTTATTGAAAGCATCTTTATTGATTTCTTTTTAGGTGGAGGTACATGATAGAAATATAACAAAGTAAGCAAATTAAGGGATTTAATGCCCTTGTTCACTAATACAGTGTTCCTGCTAGTAGAAGAGGAGTTAGTGGAGAAAGAAATAGTAGTTGTAATTGTGGATGGAATACTGGACTCAGACGGTGGTTGCACTACTAAATTATCCTGGGCAAATAAGGCAAGTTGCTACTACCACTGTTGTTGGACTGCCACCTTCTTTAAGTTGTCTTTAGAAATTTGCAAACCTTCCCTGATGTTGGAGGTTTGAACTGGCTCAGGCACCTATAGAGAGAGTTTCTTAATTTTAGAAACTACTTTTTTATATGTTCGAGATAAAGCAATGTCCCAACCTTCTTTTATCTTGAGAGGATTGCAAGTTTCCCCAAGAATTACCCTAATAGAACTGTAAGGTTGTTCTAATAAGTATTCCTTGGGGATAACTATGGAACCTGACTTGTAGCTACACTCAAGCCACTCCTTAAAAGTAATACAATCCTCTAAGACATGACTAATCATGCGGTGGTAGGAGCAATAGTTAGAATTATTACTCTTGCCCACTTCCTCCGATCCCTTGGGCTTTGGTAACTGAAAGTCAAGTTTCTTTAAGAGATTTTTGAAGATTTTGCTAACTACCTCCCTCTTGAATGAATATGGCTTATCAATTTATCAATAGGAGTAGATAAGTAATAGCTACCTAGCAAGGGATAGGAATACATCTACTGGGTATGCTGCTAAGATGGTGGGAATGACCATTATGGTGGCTGATATGAAGGTCGAGATGGTGACAAAGAAGATTGCTGAGCTCAGGGTCTCTCATGTTGGACTCTAACTAGCTGCTTCCCTCTATCCACTAACATAACTGCCCTTAGCTTCTTCTCAAACACCCTCTATGGCTTGGACCGAGATGATTGGTCGGGAAAGGGAAACTATTTGGCTTCTTTTGAAGGCTAGCCACCTTGTTGATTAGTTTATCAAATGTTTGGATAGTAAAGTCCTTAAGCATGAAGGTGACCGTGCCATGAATATTCTTGAGAAGAATCTCAATGGCATATTGTTCAGACAGTTGCAGCTCGTATTTCATGCTCAGGTTGCACCACTTGAGAATATAATCAATAATGGACTCGTTGGGAACTTGCTTCACTACAATGAGGTTACCTACAATCGCTCTTTGATGAGCTCCAACAAACCTCTTGATAAAGAGGTGCTCCAACTCAGCAAAAGTCTCTACTAAATCATTAGCAGTTCATCATACTAATCAAATGCAACCCCTAGCGCTAAAAGAGTCGAACAAGAATGCATCACTTTTTTTTTTTTATGGGATCTTTGAATGTGGAATCTTGCAAAACCCTTGGGGGAACTACATTGGGTATGGTCTACCCTTTAGAATGGATAAGCTCCCCTTGGCTTGCATCATTGCTTCTTTCACCTGCTACTCTACCATATGCTTGATATCCTTTTTATGCATAGAGGTGCCATCTATAACCTTCTTATGCAAGCTATCAGCATCATCCTCTATGGAATGCTCCTAGGATGATCTAAAGTATGCACCAACTCTGGTCTGTCGGCTACCATGGGAGAAGGCTGTGAAACTGGGGCTAAGGTCTGCAATGCTAAAACCACTGCCATCAACTCCTCTACTTTCTTCTCCATCTTATCAATGTGATCATCCCTCTGCCTGAGCTGGTGGAGGAGGTGTTGAGTTGAGTGAGAAGAGTCACCTTCCTCGAGCACACCTTCCCGCTACGATGATCCCATGTGGATCGGTGTCATCCCATGTCATATGTCATATGTCTCAATCTCTTTTCCGACAAAGTAGTCACTAATATGTCATTTATTGGCGATCTACTATGTCATTTGGTGGTATGAATACCTTGTTGCTGGTCATACTGCTCTCTCCTCACATGCGATGGACACTTTCTATGAAGACTTTCTCACTGGGAGGATCAACTATCATAGATATTATGTTTATGTCCACTCTCCTCTCTCCCTCTGTCTGCGGTGGTGGTGATTTGACAAAGACACTCTTAGGTTGCCACTCCTTCCTGACCACAGCTATGATAGAGGGTCAAGTAAGGGAGCTCGATCTCACTTCAATAGGTGGAGTGGATGGAGTGGAATCCTTGGGTCATAGCTAGATCACTAGTGGGGATGGTCTATCTTCGAATAGGGACTTCTAAAGATGTAAGCTGAATGGGTGATGGTGGATGACAAGGGGAGCGGTGTGATGGATACACCGACTGCCTCTCAACTGGAGATCTCCTCTGTGATGGATACACCGACTGCCTCTCAACTGGAGATCTCCTCCTACATCAGACTGCGCCAGTAAGAACAATACTATCTAAATGATCAGCCTTGACAGGGCGATGATCAGGGAAATCCATCAAGGCAGAGGCTACTGACTACCTGGAATACCTCTGTCACTCTCTCTTTCCCACTTGGGTAGATACTCGAGCCTCCACAGCTCTCTATCTCTGTGGATCTGACCCCTAATACTTCTAGGGATCATGGATCTCAAGTCAAACAAGGTACCAGACTCTGACCCCTAATACTTCTAGTTATAAGTCCTGCGTAGGGCCTCCTATGCTCCCTAGCTGGTGTCTTGTAATATATTGGTGGTGGCGGCGATGCAGCGATCCTCCGGTAGTATTCCGCTCCATCTATGGTCGAAAAGGGGTGGAACCTACTACCACTCAAAAGTGGAGAGGTCTCATGGGGAGAACCCTCCTTAGTTATATGGGAAGCAATGTCGAGCTCCCTGGCTACTCTTGCTTGACCTTTCTATTTTTATTATGGAGTTAGGTACGGGTGAGCAGAGTAGATCGAGAACTAAAACCTACCTCGAAGGTAGGAGAGACTATCTCAGAGGCTAATATAACCTTCCACTTTGGGGTGACCAAAGAGGAAGTAGCATCTCTGGAGCTATGGGGGAAATGAATGGCGCGCGGTGATCTTGACATTGACAATGGGGCATGAGAACCACTATGGCCTTCCTCTTTAATGAGGGGAACTCAGAATCAGGAATATCTAAGCGGATGAGTGGCGTATGTCCTGCCACCTCCTCCCTACTAATAGTTGTGAGGGCTACCCCTCACAAGTAATTCAGGTCCCCTCAAAGCCACAACCAAAGTAAATCGGCGTGTGACATTAGTCGTGGTAAGATTGGTCTGATCCAAGGTCTAATCTACACCCGAGGGGAAAGAGAAAATAAACTTGCTAGGAGCCATGATCATTGTACTAACTGAAGGTTGAAAGACTGATTGTGCTGAAATCACTACTTTTATTTAAAATATAAAGTCAGACCCTTGCCTTGATATTTTATCTTCAATCATTGACTTTTAAACATGATTTGAAATTTCAACCCATAATTAACAAATTTAGGTATGCTAAGTGGGGTTCATTGAATTTTTGGAGAGATTTTTGACAATTGGAGGAGAGACTTTGTCATATGATTTTGATTTAGAACCCATACTCAACCAATTTAAGTAGGTTGAGCGGGGTTCAAAT
The DNA here is from genome assembly GCA_021442155.1 of Cymbidium sinense. Lineage (NCBI taxonomy): Eukaryota > Viridiplantae > Streptophyta > Magnoliopsida > Asparagales > Orchidaceae > Cymbidium > Cymbidium sinense. The sequence continues at coordinate 137,533,232 of CM038215.1, read as the reverse complement.
TTTTGGAAAAATTTTGGAGATATATATGTTGTATGTCTTGTTTTGAAAATTTGATTTGGAAAACCTTTACTTAACAAATTTAGATATGCTAAAAAGGCTTTCAAATATGTGTTTAAAAATTTTGTAAAAACATCTTTGCTTGTGATGATTGTTTATGTGTGTGATATATATATTAATTTGATTTGAAAGTGGGGCTTCTTACTTAACAAATTTGGTATGTTAAGTAGAGGCCAAATGTGTTTGATGTATGTGTTGATTTGAAAATGAGGCTATTAATTAACAAATTTGGTATGTTAAGTAAGAGTCAAGTGCATTTAAGATTTTGTTGAAAGTGAGGCTCTTTACTTAACAAATTTGGTATGTTAAGTAAGAGTCAAGTGTATTGTGATTTGAAAATGAGACTCTCACTTAACAAATTTGACATGTTAAGTAGGAGTCAAGTATATTTATGATTTTTGAAAATGAGACTCTTACTTAACAAATTTGGTATGTTAAGTAGGAGTCAAGTGTATTGTGATTTGTGAAAATGAGACTCTTCCTTTTATAATTTGGTATGTTAAGTAGGAGTCAAGTGTATTTCGATTTAAAAATGAGGCTCTTACTTAACAAATGTTGTATGTTATGTAGGAGACAAGTGTATTGTGATTTGAAAATAAGGCTCTTACTTAACAAATTTGGTATGTTAAGTAGGAGTCAAGTGTATTTATGATTTATGAAAATGAGACTCTTACAAAATTTAGTATGTTAAGTAGGAGTCAAGTGTATTTATGATTTTTAAAAATGAGACACTTACTTAATAAATTTGGCATGTTAAGAAGGAGTCAAGTGTATTTTTGATTTTTGAAAGAGGGAAATCAATTTAACAAATTTGGATATGTTAAATAGAGCTCAATTTATTTTTGAGATTTTTGAAAATGGGACTCTCTTTTGACAAATTTGGAAATGTCAAATGGAGTCCAAATGTGTTTTGATGTTCAAGATTTTGGAAAAGAAAACTTCTTTTTGATAAATGTAAGTGTGTTAAATAGAATTCAATTTGTTTTTATTTTCCAAAAGAAAAGGGAGCTCCTATTTCAAAATTTTAAGTATGTCTAATAGAAGTTCAACTATGTCTTGATTTGTTATGTGATTTCTTGCTTTTGAAAAGAGGAAAACTCCAATTCTAGCATATATGGAATATGCTAAGTGGAGTTTCAATTTTATGTTATGATCTTATTTAAAAATAGAATCTTTATTCAACAAATTTGGATATGTTGAATGAAGATGGCCATTTTCAAAAGTGGGCTTTTGAAAAAGGGATTTTAAAAGTTTTTTATTTTGATTTTGAAAAGAACCTCAATGTATCAATTTATAGGAATTATCAAATGAGGTTTGGTTATATGAGTTTTGTGCTTTTGAAAATTTTGAAATTTTTTTATTTTGAAAATTTCTTGTGAGTTTTGTGCAAAATCTTTTGTTATGTAAATTTTGAAAAAGTGATATTTTGCAAAAGTGTTTATTTTCTTAAATATAAGATGAACCTTGCCTCACCAAGCTAGTGGTAAAGAGGTTCTAAATTTTTATCATCTCCTTTTTATTAGTTCATTCACATCTTTCACTTATCACGGGACCCAATAGGGGTTCCAAGACTTACAATGTTGGCTAGCTTTGCTTAAGAATGAAATAAGCTAAGTGCTAATAGAAAGAAAGATAGTCTTTGACTCATATGAAATATAAGTCCACTATCGATGCTTGGAGACAACAATTGTCTACTAGAGATGGAGAGAGGAACCTTCCCTAGCGGAGTTTCCAGAAAAATTTGGGGTGTTTATTTTCACCATGCAGATCTGAGGGTATACTTATTGAGGTGATCGGGTATGACATCAAGGAATGGTGCACTATTTTGAAAGATAGAAATCACCACCCTGTAATGGACCTAATCACATAATAAGAACCTAAGGCATGATGGGTCTTTAAATATACCAAAAAAATTTCTCCTACTTTACATGAATGAAGGAAGTAAGATTTATATTAAATCGAGTTCTAAAGTTCCCTTTGGGGGGCAAGCCCCCATAGTTAATTACATCCTAAGGAAGATGAATTCTTTAAAATACTCTGATTAAAGTAGACAATTATTGTCTCCAAAGATTTCAAAGATAAGACTATCAATAAATTGGTTATACTTGAAAAATCAATCAGGGTAGATCAGAAAGGAGAGACTTACTATCAAAGCCAAAGAAATGAGTAGAGAATGCTCATGATACTAGAAAATCTAGTGAGCATTCCAACCAATCCTATGGTTGGGCTTTATAAGTTTGAAATTGAGGAGAATTATGTATTTGAGTTGAAAATTTATTAGAAGGCTAAGGCTTATAATCCCATAATACAAGGTAATAGAAATGCCTAAGAGTGAGGATTTCTACTTGTAGCTTGAAGGAAACAATAACCTTGGATCCTAAATTTAGAGAGCTTTAGCAAGGGCCAAAGCATGTCTTAAATCTAAGAGAAGATGGGTATGTGGTTTACCTCCACAAGAGAGGGTAAATCACCCGATTGTTGGACTTATAATTGTTTGGAGTGGCAGCAAACTAACTCCTCCTACACTTTAAAATAACATAACAAGTCATATGATTTTGCAAGATGGTTGGGTTGTTACTATTTAGAAAGAGACTAAAGTCATGAGTGGTATGAACAATGACTTAGTCTAATGCAAATCTTTTCAATTTTTATTTGATTTTTGATTCTTCATTTTGACAAAGGCCAAATGATTTTTAAATGTCTAAATGCATGTTGAAATGAGGTTATTGGCTAAATCAAAGAAAAAGAAGTGTTTTCCACCACAGAGGAGACCATCAAAGATCAAGTATTCCCCTATTGGCTAAATCAGAGATAAACAAGTATTTTCCACATAGAGGAGACCCTCAAAGGTCAAGTCTTCCCTTATCGTGCAAGGATATATACTCTCTCTTAGCAAAAGTGAAATAATATGCATGCATGATATTAAACATATAACATTCAGCTAAAGGGTTGCTAAATCTTTTAATTAACTTGATTTAATGCCTAGGCTTTATATATGGTTATGAGTTATTTAGAAAGTTTAGTTATGAGTTGTCGTTGGGGTAGAAAGTTTATTTTTGCCTAAGAGCCTAATTACATCCAGGCCATAGATTAAATCACCATATATGAAGAAACTAGAAAAAGACATGTCATTTTTATTGCGTAATTATAAACAAAACATTAAGCAATTTATAAATCTAACGTAAAAGAATAAAAGGCCAATGCGGTTGAGTACAACTGTACAACCCGAAAAGAAAAATTGGGTAGCCAAGCTCTACCCTTATACAACCTGGTATATGAAAGAATAATTATAAATTATATAAATGAATAAATGCTATGGGGGTCTTCTTATCTTTATTCTTCATGCCTCCTTCATTTCTTTATTTGGATTTACTTGTTTCAAAGGCATCATAGGGCCTCCCAGGCAAAGCCTTCTAGCCACTGCTCATCTTAATCCCCCATAACACTAGTCCTAATTCCTAACACAAAATTACATTAAAAAAATAGGAAAAGTAAATCTAACTACACCTGTTAAATAAGTGTTACCTAAACACACCATACAACTCAAACAGTTATATGAATAATTTAAACTTAGCACCCTGCATATGGGTAACCAAGTCCACCTATCCTATTTTGGATTATACTTAGGGGTTAAGAAACTTACAAAAGAGAGCATTTATATTTATTTTAAGCACCCCTTAAACACAATCTATTATAGAAAATATGATTAGGCTAATCACGGTCTAACATCCAGTCTACGAAGTATACACCCTAACATCCAGTCTAAAATAATACATCATAAAATCAAACATATATCACTCCATACACCGACTTAACATAAAGATAAAAGTGGTGACTTAATTATAAGGTGCGTGTATTAAGGCTTGTGTGGTATACCTTAACTAGGCTTTGTTATAATTTTCTAAAGAAGAAAAGATTTAATTATAAGGGATGCTTTCACTTTAAGTGACTTAATTGATTTGCAAGTTTTATATAATATTTTCTTTTGTTCCATTTAATTTACACTTAACAACTAAGTGTTAAAGAGAAGGAAAGAGAGGATCACTTTCTTTTATCCCTACCTTAAGCCACATCTAAAGCATATGAATTAATTCATTCTCTTTAATGAATGGTTTATTACATATTTTAATTAATCCTAAGTTTAGGTTCACTTTAAATAATCTCATTCAATAAGAAAGGCATCTTAAGATTGATTGGATTTGGATTTAGTTTGATTTTAGTTTTGGCTATTTGAGTTTATATCTCATTTATATTTGTGAATATAAATGAAGATAAATGATTCATGAAGAGATCAATCAAATTTGGATTGAATTTGGTGGAGATTTAGCTAGGTTTATGGAATTCAACCATAAGGCTTTAAGGGGGATTTTGATTTTGGATTTGATTATGGGTTATAATCATTTGGTTTGGAATTTGGAATTGGATTTGGTAAATGATTGAGAGATTGAGTTGATCTTGGAGAATGTCAATTGAATTTGGATTGATTTGAATTTGGTTAAGGCTAAGTCCATAAGATGAAATATAGGAAGGATTTTGATTTTGGATTTGATTATGGGTTTCAATCATTTAGTTTGGAATTTGAATTTGGATTTGGTAAATGATTGAGAGATTAAATTTATCTTAGAGAAAATAATTTGAATTTGAATTTATTTGAATTTGGTTAAGGCTAGGTCCATAAGATGAAATTAAAGGGCTTAGGAAGAATTTTTATTTTAGATTTGATTATGGGATTCAATCATTTAGTTTGGAATTTTAATTTAGATTTCGTACTTGAGTTGAATTTGAGGTTTGGTTTGAGAAGGTAAACATAGGTTGGGTTTAGGCCATAGGATGGGCAAGTCTCTCGGTTACGTATTGCTCTCAACAGTCTTGATAGTACTTCTAAGTCTCTGGAGCAGGTTAAGTGTTCACCTAATCCTTAGAAGTGTCTTAGGACTAAGGAGCTCTTAGTGTCTATAAGAGTCCCAGATCTATGATGAGTAAGTTGAGAACTCACTCCAAAAGTGAGGTCAACATTATGCTGTGTCTCTGGGCAAAGCTATTGATTTTGATGCTCTTGAATGCATAACCATTATTAGATATAATTCATAGAGGCACCCTGAACATATATACGATATGATTTTTGAAAAACTGGGGCACATGCTAAGCTATGACCTCTCTGAGTGGGATAGCCTCCACCCACTTGAAAAAGTAGTCGGTGGCTGCTAGAATGAACCGATGACCCTTGGAAGAAGAAGGATCGATCGAACCCACCATGTAGGTACCCCAACACTCAAATGTCCATGAGGCCAAGGTAGGGTGTAGAATGTTGGGTGGTTCATGCAGAACCACACCGTGCACCTGACATTGGTGGCATGGCCTAGCTACATCCATGGAGTCTGTAACCATCAACGGCCAATTGTGTCCTAATCTTTTGATCTTGGCTTTCATCTTCGGACCGGATTGGTGTGCTCTGCATAAACTTGAGTGTACCTCGATTACGATCTTACAGGCTTCATGTTTGTCCAAATAGCATAACCACATATGATCGAAGGATCGCCGGTATGAAGTGTCATCTACGAGCATAGGAAAGTGCTCTCGGCTTCACCTAATGTGATAATGACTTCTCTTGAGGTAGTTTGCCTTTATTTAGATAATACATGAATGATTGCCTCCAATCTGACTCGTCATCTTTTTTGGCAATGGCAACCTCCCCTTCAAGAGAGAGAGTCTCTCGATGAGTTCAGCATTAATAAAGGATACAACTTGTCTATTTTGGACTCTTATTGGTATGGACTCATCTCTCAGACATGCCAACTCCTTGGTGAGCTTGGCTAAGGCATTTGTTACTGTATTTTCTACTTGAAGAATCTTATAAATGGTAACCTCTAGGATTTGGGCCAATAATTTCATGTTGTACTTGTGATAGTGATGGAGCTTAGGCTTTAGAACCTTGTAGGACCCAACAATTTGGTTGATAACTAACTGAGAATCCCCGAAAATATTGATATTCTAAATGCATAGTTTAACGACTAACTCTAGACAGGCAATCAGTGCCTCATATTCATCTTCATTGTTGGTGCATGGATTGGACAGATGATATGAGAATCTCATCACATCGCGGTCCAGAGTTAGGAACTACTCCTACCCCTGCCTTTCCTGGGATAGTAAATTATGGTTCTTCTCCCCTTTGAGAGGAAGCTGCACCATCAAAATATATCTCCCAATGGTGAATACTAGTGTCCCATAAGTTCATGATTTATTCATTGGGGAGGTCTGTTGTGTTTATTTCTAGATGTTGTATGAGGGACACCATGTAGATTTGAGGGGGGGTACTCATTAAAGTTATCGAGTACAACATTGAGGTATGACAAACTATCTCGAAAGATAGGGACATCACCCTTCAATGGACCTAATCACTTAATGAGAACTCCTAAGACATGATGGGTCTTCGAATACACCAGAGATTTTTCTCCTACTTTACATGGATGAATAAAGTAGGGTTTATATTAAACCGGGTTATAAAGTTCCCTATCGGGGCAAGCCCCTATAGTTAATTATAAAATAAAGAAGGTGAATTCTTTAAGAATACTCTTGATTAAAGTAAGCAATTATTGTATCCAAAGGTTTCAAGGGTAAGACTATCAATAAATTAGTTATATTTAGAAAATCAATTGGGAAAGATCAAAATAAGAGACTTATTATCGAAGCCAAAGGGGATGAGTAGGGAATGCTCATGATACTAGGAAATCTAGTGAGCATTCCAATCTATCCTATGGTTGGGCTTTATATGTTTGAAATTAAAGAGAGTTATTTTTTTATTTGAATTTTTATTAGATTGCTAGGGCTTTGTTGACCTCATTTTTAGGATGAGCTCTCAACCCCTCCATCTTAGGCATATGACTTCTATTAGACACTAAGAATTTCCTTAGTCTTAAGACACTTCTAGTGATTAGGTGAACACTCAACCTAGCCTTAGAGACTTAGAAGAGTTAGCCATAGGAATATGTCATGCCTTAGGAGTGTTAGGAAAATTTTGCCTACCCTATAGCTTGAACCAACTCCTCACTTCCTTCCTTCGAGTTAAATTCAAAATCAAGTCTAAACCAACTCCAAACTCCAAATCAAATCAACATCAAAACTTAAATTAATCCCAACTTAACTGATTTTCTCAAACTCAAATCAATTTCAAATGATTGAAGCTTATGACTGAAATTCCAAAATCCAAAATCCAAAATTTTGTTCCTAAGTCACTTTGATTCTATCTTATGGAGTTAGCCTAAATCAAATCCAAATCAATTCAAACTTAAGAAATTTTCTCATAACCCATTTACATTCTCATTTATATTCACAATTATAAGTGAAATAAAAAATTCAAATATCCAAAAATCAATTCAAAAATCAAATCCAAATTCAACTAAAATTCAGCCTAAGCCTTTCAAGTCAAATTCTTGAACTTAGCCAAATCAAATTCAAATCAAGCCAAACTCTTGATTTTTTTCATGATTCAATCAATCCTTCAATCATGAATGTAAATATAAAATAAACTTTGATCATCAAACTAAAACTAAATTCAAAAATCAAATTCAAATTCAACCAAAATTCAACCTAAGCCTTTCAAGTCAAATTCTTGAACTTAGCCAAATCAAATTAAAATCAAGCCAAACCCTTGATTTTTCTTCATGATTCAATCAATCCTTCAATCATGAATCCAAATATAAACATAAACTTCAATCATCAAACCCAAAACTAAATTCAAAAATTAAACCCAAGTCAAACTCATGTTCACCCCTTTGAACTTGAAATTATCAAATGAATCAAAACCCATCTAACTCCAAATCACTTGCAAATGGATTTATATTTCAATCATAAGTCCATATGTGAGTTTAACCAAACTTGATTCAAGCCTTGAGCAAGTCAATTGACCCACTTAAGCTCACTTGACCCAAATTGACCTAAAGTATCTCTTTTGAGCCAAATTCTAATCCTACCCAAATTGGATTGAACTAAGCCCACCTAAGCCTCACATTGTGAGCAACAATCATCATGAGATGATCAATTACTCAAATTGGGTCAAACCAATTCAAAGCTAAGGGTTGACTAAGTCAACACTTAGCCAAAATGAAATTTAAACTAGCTAAAATCCACCATAGGTCAAATTGATTGAAACCATTGATCAAAACTCATTCATGACCAATGTTTGAACTTGACCAAGTCATCATTTGAGCCTAACCTAGCCCAATTGGCCACTTGACCCAAGATGACCCAACTTGACCCAAAAAGTTAAAATGGGTCAAAACTTGATCTAAGCCAAATTAATTGAATCCAATGGGCCAAGTTCATTCCAAATCACTTGTTGAACTTGACCAAAGCCTCAATTGGCTAACTAGACCCAACCTAGCTCAATTGACCATGAACCCAACTTGACCTAAAATGTCAAATTGAGCCAAAATCAAATTAAACCAAAATTGGTTGGAAAAAAAAGACACCAATACATTTCATATGACCATTGAAACCGAAACCAACTCATGACCTAACCCAAATAGGTCAAATGGATCAAATTGGTCAACTTAACCCATTCGACCTAAATGAAATCAAATAAACCAAATCCAAATATAAATCAACTTTAACCCAAAATATTTCAAAATGGTCAAATGGAACTTGAACTTGACCCAATTTGACCAATTGGTCAACTTGACCCAAGTTGACCCATTTTGACCTAAATGGGTCAACATGAGCCAAATCATATCAAATCAATTCTAAATTCATTGAAACTTGGCCCAGCCCATTTTTCAATCATACCAAACATATTCAAACTAAAATCGAAGCCAAATGACCATTTATCCCTAGGTCAAAGGGTAATTCTTGGCCAAATTCATTTGGAATTTGGTCAAATCCTCTTCATAGCCATTTGGCACTATCTTAGTGGACCAAGTGGACACTAGTGAGCATGGTGCACATGACCCAATGGGTTTGGTTTAGCCAAACCCAACTCAATGGCCAAACTAACCACTCACTTGAAAATAAGCACATGAGAATCCCTCCTCCACTCAATTAAGCACATGGAAACTATTCCACTACCTCCCTCTGGCCAAACCAAATCGCATGCCACCCTAAACAGCCTAACAAAGCCATTGCATAGGATGAATTTGATCAAAATGGCAAAGGGAAGCTCGGTCATCCAATCCACCTAGTGGGAGATATACTCCCCCTAATTTCACTTGAATTTAATATTATTCCAGTCGATTGACTGAGAGAGGCCTAAGGCAAGCTCCTCAAGCTCCCTCAATAAATCCCCAAGCCATTTGAATTCTCCTCTTCTCAGTTTTTTTAAGCTGAAAATAGGGGAGCTCAAGCATTTTTCTATCTCACTCAATACCCAATATCTAGCTAATTTCTCTTGCAAGCACCCTCAGGGGACTCAATCGAGTTGATCCAAAGCTTCACCCAAGTTTCAAGGCATAGGAGAGGGGACTTTAATCAAAGTTGCAAGCCTAGCAAGAGCACTTTGGTCTATAGGGAGATCCACTCAACCTCAACGTCTCAAAACTTCAACATGGCTTCGTCTCTACTAGACGAAGCTACCTCGATGGTTGGGAGCGTCGATGATAGGCTCTGATGAGGTATGCCTTCAAATCGAGCTTATAATAGGAAGTGGTTGGTCCTTTATGAAGAGAATTTTCACCTCATGCAAAATTGATCGTTAGATCTACTTGTGCTTACTCCTAGATGGTGTGGGTAAAGTTTGAGCTCAATCTGAGTTCAGATCTTGCCCTAAAGACTGGACATATGTCCTCTCCCATAGGCAAACTCAATGACGGATCATGGACCATCCATCTGTGCATTTTGGATGGATGGTCCTGATCAAGCCGCATAGAATCTCTGATTTATCTTTTAAGAATCATGGGCTTAATCCTAACTATCTGATCTTTGATCAGACGGTCGAAGAGAAAGCACGTAGCATCATCGTTCATGCAGCATTGGGATATGACAACTTAAGTGATGAATCCCGATATGCCACGTGGAAAGCGCACGCCGCGTCAATGGTCCACATGATGCCGATGGGATAAGTCATATAATTAGGGATTTAATTACCTAATAAACATGGAAACTTCAAAATAACATAACTAAATGTAGAAAAAATAAGAAAAATACAAAATAAAATTTATTGTGAAGCTAATTCAGTAAGGAATTCACTAAAATTATTTCTAATGGATTTTAATAGTGCATTTTTCTTAATTAAGGATTTAGTGAAAACTTAATAATCTTAATTACTCCTTTACTTCATTAATTTATTTCAAATTTCTCATATGCATTTAGTGGGATGACCTCTGCCTCCACTAATTTTCTTGGGATTTATTGATGAGTTAATTAGGGAAATCATTTAATGAATCCTTAATCAGTCTCTTTATGTAATTAAGGGTAATTAAGCATGTGAATAGTATTTTAGTCCCTTTATTAAGTTAATTAAGCCTTGCTTAAGTTAAGAATAGGTTTATGAAATGGGATTGGGGAATTTTCCCTAAGCCATTCCTTAAACCCCTTTCCTTCCTTAATCCAAACTTAATTAAGGGCTAATCCACTAATAACCTACTTAATTAACTTGACAAAATTTTCAAAACATTCCAAAACTTAACCTTAGGTGTTCAATAACCTAAGTAGCTTATGGAAATCAAAATCCAACCCACATGTGTGGGAAGGGTTATGAAAGTACTTAAATTAAACTTTTTAGCTTAATTAATCATTAATTGTGAGCTAATTACATTAGGCCCTTTCTTTCCTAGGTGCATTACTGATTTAAATTTCTTGTGTGATTTTATGTCATACATTGCCTTATAATTATTTGATTAAATATGTTAAAGTGGTATAAGTAAGGGGTAAATAATGAAATTAATATACACCTTCACCTAAATAAAATATAAAATCAATCTAATGATTCTAAAATTAAACTAAAACAACATACACATGTGGGAAATGGGTTAGGACTAGCAAAACTCTTCATATTTCTTAAATTTAAATCAAAATAAAAACAAAACAAAAATTTCTTTAAAATAAATTTGATTTACTTTAAATAATTCTATTTCATGAGATTGTCTATAGGAATTAATTTGGGTGAATGAATTTACATGCTTTCATCACATTATTTCTTTCCTAACGTGCAAAATGTGCGTGTCATTTGAAAATCATGCATTCATGCCTTCTAAAAATCAAATTAAAAAAAATGAAATATTTCCTTTATGTCAACTTGCATGTTTTGGCTAAAGTAAGAATATGAATGTCTATTATGACTATTAAATCCAAAATTATTTTCAAAACTTATAAATCAAATATTATAACTACAAGGTATGATACTTATAATTATTTATAAGCTTGCATGTGAGTATAAATATAAAAATATGTTATGTGATTCTCCCTCTCTTTCTTAACATAGAATTGTATATGATTTGTCAAGTGTATAGTCCATTTGAAAAGGACATTTATGTCATGACTTAAGAATACATTCCACATCAAACATATAAACTAAAAAATCAAACCAAAAATCAAACAAACATAAATTTTTTGCATGATTCTCTTTCCATGCATTTCTTTTTATGCATGTACATGTATTTAAGAAAAGTAGTATATTAGTCTGGACAACCTCAAGATTGCGAGGCTTTAAGTATTCCTAAGTAGGTCTTGTACCTTACACCCCTGGTACTAACAATGATGTCGTACTCACTTATGTCTTTTATACTTATAAATGCGCATATGAAAAATGGATAAAAGAATCACTCTTTTTCTACTTTACAAAATCATGCATCATGAAGCATCCAAATTTTCTTAAGTAACTCTCTTAGCATTCATCATTAAGGTGTGCTAAACACTTCCATTTGCATGTATAGATATGCTTAGGATTCATCCATATGCGTGTTACACATGTTGGGAAAGAAATGAAGTGTTGTGTGTTTTGTCATAGTATTTCACTTTACTTAATCTTAAAATATTTTTTTTCTTGAATGTGTTTGTTTAGGAAAAATATAAACTTAGTATTAATTAAAACACATGATAAAGCATTCACTAAACAACAATCAAATATGAATCTACCTTAGAAATTACTTAAGGTGTGGAGGAAAGAGAAGTTCTATTCTCTTTTCCTCTCCTTACAATATTTAATAATTAATTGTGGAATTCATTCAAACCAAATAAAAATACAAAATAAAATCAACCAAAATAACTAAATCACTTACATGAAACAACCCCTCTAAGTTTTTCATTCTCATACTTAGAAAACTTTAACCTTAAAGCATAGCTAAGCATACCACACAAACCTTAAATAGTCACCACTTCTAGCTTTAGGTTAGGGTGGTGCATAGTTTGATGTTTATTTTTTTATTTTGTGATGTATTTTTTTAGTCTGGATGTTGGGGTGTATGTGCGTAGACTGAATGGTAAGGCGATCTTAGTCTACCATTATCTTCTATAGGGGATTGTGCTTAAGGGGCACTGTAATAAAAATATAACTACTTTTGTTCTGCATGTGCTTATACCCTTAAGCATAATCCAAAATAGGCCAGGTGGACTTGGTTACCCATGTGTGGGGTGCTAAGTACGATTTATATATATACATGCTTGGGATTGTGTGTTTGTTTGGCTAATCTATATTTTACAGGATTTAGTTAGATTTCCTTTTTTTTTCTCATTTTCATGTAATATTACAATTAGGATTTTGGAATGATTATTATGGGGTATTATGATGAACATTGGTCATAAGACTATGTCTTATGTACCATGTGAAGCCTTTGGAGCAACCACATTCAAATCAACCAAAATGAGAAAGAAGAAAGAAGAAAGAAGAAATGAAGAATGAAGACCACAATAATAATGAATTCCTTATGGATTGTAATTTATTCATTTGTAATCCGATTTGTATAAGGGTAGAGCTCAGCTACCCAATTAGTTTTTGGGTTTGTGTGGTGGAGCCTGACCATAAATGGCCTCTTATTCTTTTGCACTAGCTTTATAAATTGATTGATGTTTGTTTAGCTTGTGCATTAAGATGACATCTTTTTCTAGTTTCTTCCTTGCTTTGATGGATGGCCTGAATGATGATTAGGCTCTTATAAAAATAAATTCTATATCCAATTAATCAATTCAAACTAAAAATTAAATAACTCATAATCTCATCTAAAGTCTAGGTTATAAATCAAGATAAAAGAATTAGCAACCCCTTTGCTGGAAGCTGTATTACTTTTCTCCCATCATGCATAAAAAGCATATTATTTCACTCTTGATTAGAGAGCTTTCACCTTTGCCAGAGAACTTGGCTTGACCTTTGAGAGCCATAGTGGAAACACACCTCCTTATCTTGCCAATTTTGGCCCATAATCTAATTTCTCATGCATTAGGCATATGAATCCTAAAGCCTGTGTCAAATTGATTATCCAAAAAAAAATAAAATATAATAAAATTTATATTAAATTTAAGTCATTAAATCATGCTCAACATGATCTAGTCTCTTAGGGAGTGTGTTTAAAGACTTAGTCTCTTTCTAAATAAATAACAACTAGCTATCTTGGAAAAGGATATGACTTGCCTACATGTATTTAAAATAGTAGGAAGAGTTAGTTGGTGGCCACCCCCAGGCAGTTATAAGTCTGATAGTCGTGTGTTTTATCTTCTCTTATGGAGGTAAACCAAATACCCATTTTTGCCTTAGATTTAGGTCATGTTTTGGCCCTCTCCAAAGCTCCATAGATTTAGGTTTAGAGGTTGCTACTTCTCTTTGCGGGCTACAAGCATAAATCTTCACCTCTTAGGTATTTCTATGGCCTTGTATCATAGAATTGTAAGCCATAGATTTCTAATAAAAATTCAACTCAAATAAATCAATTCAATTTCAAAAATATAAAACCCAACCATATGATAGTTTGGGATGCTTACTAGGCTTCCTAGTATTCTAAGCATCCCTACTCATCTTCATTTGGCTTCGATAAGAACTCCCTCCTCTTGATCGATCCCACTTAATTTTTTAAAAATAAACTAATTAATTGATAGTCCTACCTTTCAAAATCTTTGGAGACACTGATCATTTACCTTTGTAGCCCGAAAGAAACAATAATCTCAGATCTTAAATCTAGGGAGCTTTAGCAAGGGCCAAAGCATGACCTAAATCTAAGCAAAGATGGGTATATTATTTACCTCCACAAGAGAGAGTAAACCACCCGACTGCTGGACTTATAACTGCCTCAAGTGATAGCCAACTAACTCCTCTTACATTTTAAAATCATGTGGTCAAGTCATATGATTTTACAAGATGGTTAGGTTATTATTATTTAGAAAGAAACTAAAGTCCTTAAACCCACTCCCTAAGAGACTACAACATGAGTGGTATGAGCAATGACTTAGTATAATGCAAATCTTTTCAAATTTTATTTTATTTTGGACTCTTCATTTTGATAAAGGCCATAAGATTTTTACATGTCTAAATGCATGGTGAAATGAGTTATGGGCTAAATCAGAGAGAAAGAGGTGTTTTCCACCACAGAGAAGACCCTTAAAGGTCAAGTATTCCCCTATAATGCAAGGATGGAAACCTTCTTTTTGCAAGAGTGAAGCAACATGAATGCATGTATTAAGTATATGACATTCAACTAAGGGGTTACTAAATATTTTAATTATCTTAATTTAATTCCTAAGCTTTATATGTGGTTATGATTTATTTAGAAAATTTAGTTATGAGTTAAAGTTGGGGTAGAAAATTTAATTTTTCCCTAAGAGCCTAATCGGATCCAGGCCACAGATTAAATCACCATTCATAAAGAAACTAGAAAAAGGCATACTATTTCAATTGCACAATTTAAACATAACATCAATCTTTTTATAAATCCAATACAAATGAATAACAAGCCAGTGCAATCGGGTGCCGGTGTACAACCCAAAAAAGAGAAATGGGTAGCTGAGCTCTACCCTTATACAACCTAGTATATAAAAGAATAACTATAATTTATAAATGAATAAATGCTATAGGGGTTTTCTTATCTTCATTCTCCATATCTCCTTCATTTCTTCATTTGGACGTGCTTGCTTCAAAGGCATCACAGGGCCTCCCAAGACAAAGCCTTCTAGCCACTGCTCATCCTAATCCCCCATAACACTAATCCTACTTCTTAATGCAAATTTACATTAAAAATAGGAAAAGTAAATCTAACTACACCTGCAAAACAAGTGTTAGCTAAACACACCATACAACCCAAGCAGTTATATGAATAATTTGGACTTAGCACCCCGCACATGGGTAACCAAGCCCACATATCCTAATTTAAATTATGCTTAGTGGTTAAGCAACCTGCACAAGAGAGCGTTTATATTTATTTGCAGCACCTCTTAAGCATAATTCCCTGCATATGATTAGGCTAATCATGGCCTAACATCCAATCTATGAAGCATACACCCTAACATCAAGTCTAAAATAATGCATCATAAAATTAAACATGCATCACTCTATACACCGCCTTAATATAAAGCTAGAAGTGGTGACTTAATTCTAAAGTATGTGTATTAAAGTTTGTGTGGTATGCCTTGACTAGGCTTTGTTATAATTTTCTAAGTAATGCAAGGGTGTTTAATCATAAGAAGTTGATTTCACTTTAGGTGATTTATTTGATTTGAGAATTTTACTTTACATTTTCTTTTATTTCATTTGACTTACACTTAATAACTAAATATTATAAAGAGAAGAAAAGAGAGGATTAGTCTCTTTCATCCCTACCTTAAGTCATCTATAAAGCATATTAATTAACTTAATTCTCTTTAGTAAATGATTTATTATATATTTTAATTAATCCTAGGTTTAGATTCACTTTAAATAATCTCATTAAATAAGAAATGCATCATAAGATTAATTGAAATTAATTACTATCACATGACACATGTTCATTCATTTCTTTCCATTATATGCAACATGCACATGATTAAGTCCTAAGTATACCTACATATGCAATGTGTTTAGCACACTTAAATGATGGATTTGGATATGTATATTTAGAGTTTATATTTTCCTTTTGATTGAATTATTTTATCATATTAATTTAAAGATCTATCTAGATTCTTATACAAAAATACATAAGGATGAAATTAAACTGATATGTTTCATTGTTAACCAGGGAAGTGAGGTAATCAAATGACCTCCTTAGGGCTAGCTAAAGCTTCATATTCCTAGGATGTCTAAACTATACACCCACTTGCATTCATATATATGTAAATTTGCATACATTATCATAAGAAAGAGAGCTCCCAATCATATGATTGATTAATTCTATCACTTAATCATTCATGAATGCATGTATTTTGATAAAAGAAATAGGAGTTCTAATTCCCTAATAAAGCACACATGCACATGTATAAGAGACATAAGCTAGTACATGTCATTGTTAACCATGGAAGTGAGGTAATCAAATGACCTCCTTGGGGCTACTTAAAGCCTCATATTCCCAGAATGTCTAGACTAAATATTTTCTTTTCTCAAATACATGTGGATGTATACATAAAGAAAGGAAAGAAAATCATGCAAAAGTTATATTTTTATTTGATTGAAACATTTATGCATATGGAGTAAAGTCTTATTTAAATTCCAATATTGAAATATGTAAGAATAAAATCATACGGAGTACATGCCATTGTTAAGCCAGGAAAGTGAGGTAATCAAATGACCTCCTTGGGACTAGCTAAAGCCTCGTATTCCTGGGATGTCCAAGCTATATACCCATTAACATTCTTACTTACACCAATCAATATATGAATGAAAGAAAAGAGACTTTACTTCATACACTTAAGCTATAATCATATGCATTTCCAAGGTATTTATGACTAGCATTCATAGCACATATGATCATTTATTTATAAGTTTTTAAAAATATATTTGGATTTAATAATGATAATAGCCACACATATATTAATTTAAATCAACACATGCAAGCTTAACATAAAGGAAATCATTTGATTTAATTAATTTTGGAAGAAATGAATGCATGAATCAAGTGACATACAACATTTAATATGATTGGAAGAAATAAAAAAACATAAACACATAGTTTCATTCAATCCAACTAATTCCTAAGGACAATCATACTAAATAAACTTATTTAAAATAAACCAAAGTTTCTTAATGTCACTTTTAATCTTATGTTTAATTTGATTTAAGATATGTGGGAAAGGTTAGCTAATCCTAATCCCATTCCCATATATGTGAGTTAACTTGATTTAATAAAATATAATTAAGTTAATTTTATGGATTGATTAGGTTAAGGTGTGAATTAAATCAATTAATTAAATCTTTACCTATATTGCCTTAAGATAATTAATTAAATAATTATGAGCTAATGTAATATGAAAATGAATTGAAAAGTAAATAGCAATGATCCTATAAAATGAAAGGGGTCTAATATAATTAGCTCACAATCATTAATTAATTAGGCTTAAAGAACTCACTTAATTACTTTTATGGTTTTCCCACACATATGGGAAAATCATAATTTCATTAAACCTCTTTAGGTTATTGAACACCTAAAGCTCTACCCTTGGATCAATTAAGGGAAATCAGATTTAATTTGATTTTATATTTAATTAATCAAACTATTAATCCATTAATTCTTTTTTCTTTTCTTTAATTAAGTAAATTTAATTGATTATCTTTTGAAATGAAATGGGCTGAAGGGGAAAAGGTTAGAAAAGAGGTCCCAACCCGATTCCCTAAGCCCCTCACTTAATCAAACATGATTTCATATGATTTGACTTTTTTTAATTTAATTAATTAAGCCATTAATTAGTTAATTATTCATTAATTAATATTTTGGTTGAAAAGAGAAGGAAACTTAGAGAAAATATTAGGAGGGAGGCCCCAATCCAATTCCCTAAGTCTTCCTACTATCCAACAGTGATTAAGGGGTCCAATTTATTGATTAATTACTATTCACATATTTAATTATCCCTTAATTAAGTTAAGAAGGTAATTGGGGCTTAAACAATCAATTTCCCCAATTAATCAACCTATAAATTCTAAGAAAAATAGGGGAGGCAGAGGTCATCCCCCTAAACATTCTCAAAAAGTTTGAAATTAATTGATTTATTAATTATGGAGTAATTAGGCTAACTATATTTTCAATAAACCCTAATTAAGCTAAAATTACTGTTCAAAATTAATTAAGAATAATTTTACTAGATTTCTCTCTAAAATACCTTTAAAATGAGCCATTATTTATATTTTTAGATTTTTTTACAACTAGTTATAAATTATAGAAGTTTTACCCTTAAAAACACATTAATTAGCCTTAATTAAGTCAAATCCCGTTGGTGCCATGTGGCACACTTTCCATGTGGCTCGGGATTGGCTATTTAAGTTGTCACATTCGCATATGAGTCGATGAGTGATGCGTGATTGATCTGCCATCTCTTGGATCTGACATATGATCAATCCTCCGAGTAAAGGGAGAAAATAAGGGAGATCTAATGTGATCTAATCAGGTCCATCCATTCCAATCATGCAAAGTAGTCAGCCCGTGATCCTCCTTCCCGCTAGCAACGAACGACGTAAGCCGTCCGCCATGGATCATTCGATCTGAGTTCACCCGAGCTCAAATTCACTCCAAAATTAATTTACACCTTTGCACAAGGGATCCATAAGAATCCAAGGGTTAGGATGAGCTCACATATGAATTTCCTTCACAAAGGATCAACCAAATTTTCCTATTTCTATGATTTTGAGAAATTATCGCACTGGAGCTCAAGACTAGCGGTGGGATTGATGGAGGTAGCTTTGTCTAGTAAAGATGAGACCCTGTTGAGTATTACACAAGCCAATTCCCCTTGGTTTGCTCGATGGATCAACCTCTATTACTTTGGACCTCGGTGGTGATCGAAGTCCTTCCTTTGGTGGCTTGGGAGCTTGGGAAACAACTTGGGTGGCTTCGATGACGTCCGTGGAAGGTGTGTGTAAGAGTAATTTAGTTTTGGTTGAGAAATGAGGGAGTTAGAATCAAGATTGGAGTGCCCTATTTTGGTTTAGCACATAGAGGAGAAATACTGAAAGAGGGGGGCTCGGGATGGTTCTAGGTATTGCAAGGGGGTTCAAAAATGTGTTTGGAAGCTCTCACGAATTGAATTGAATCATTTCCCATTCAAATTGAGGGGGTATACCCCTTAGTTTGCTAAGGCAGATGGATAGGATGGCTTCCCATTTTTTGGCTAGCCAGCCATCGCCAGAGCACCAGAGGTGTCTCAATTGAGTGTACGTGGCTCGTATGGATTGAGAGAAGCCATGGAAAGAGGCTCTGAGGTATATTTGGGCAGATTATCTTGGCTTGATCCTTTGGGTGTTCAGTTTGTAATGGAGGTGAGTTGGCTCACCTCCCTTTGGTCCATGGCAAGTCCTTATAGTGGGCTAGGAGGTTTAGGGATCCCTCATTTGGAAGTTGGATGGCTTCCAAGGTGAAATGAGGAGTGGACTTTACCATATTTGGCATAATCCCACATGGGGGAGAGGATCCATGGAATATTTGCATTGTACTTGGTCCAAATGGGTTTGGGTTGATTATGGGCTGACCTAGGTTGAGTTTGGGTTGAGTTTGGTCAGCCACCAAAGTCCCATGGGTTGGTTTTATGGGTTTTGGATTTATTTGGTCAAATAGGTTCAATTTGGGTCATGTTGAGTTGGGTTAACTAATTGGTCAAATTGGGTCAAATGAATGCTTGGGTTAGGCTCAAATGATGATTTGAAGAGTTTTAGTTCAAGTGGTTTCAATCAATTTGGCATAGGTTTATTTCTGGCTCATTTGGATTCAAATGGGTCAAGTTGACCAAATTGATCAAATTAGGTTGGGTTAGATGTTGGTTCATGTTCAATTGGTCAATTAAAAATGATTGTAGGCTTTAGCTTGAATCAATTTAGATTTAATTTGGATTTTGTCCATTTAACCCTTTTGGTCAATTTGGGCTAGGTTAAGTCAGGTTGATCAATTGGTCAAACTGTGCTCAATTATGGCTTTGGTCAAGTTCAATAATCAATTTGGAATGAACTTGAGTCATTGGTTGCAATCAATTTGGGTTAGATTATGATTTGACCCATTTTGGCCTTTTAGGCCAATTTGGGTCAACATGGGTCAAACGGCCAATTGGACTTGGTTTGGCTCAATTGAGAGTTTAAGCATGTTCAATCATTGATTATGGGTTAGTTTGAATCAATGGTTTCAATCAATTTGGGGTATGGTGGGTTTTGGCTATTTTAGGTTTCATTTGGGCTAAAAGTTGACTTAGTTTGACCCAATTCAAGGTGATTGATCATCCTAGGGTGATTGGTGATCATGGTATGAGGCTTGGATGTGCTTGGTTAAATCCAATTTAGGTTGGATTAGAACTTGGCTCAAAAGGGTCATTTAGGCCACTTTGGGTCTAGTGGACCTAAATGGGTCAATTGGTTTGGTTTTAGCTTGATTCAAGTTTAGTTGAACTTATATATGAGCCTAGAATTGAAATATAAATCCAACTGCAATCAATTTGGAGTCCAATGGATTTTTGCTCATTTGAAGTTTTTAAGCTAAAAGAGCTAACTTGGGTTGACTTGAGTTTGGTTTGATAATTATAGGTTTCATTTATATTTGGCTAGATGATTGAAGGAATGATTGATTCAAGAGAGAATCCATTGATTTTAACTTGGTTTAGGTGGATTTTGGTTAAGTCCATGAAATTAGCTTAAAGCGTATAAATTAGATTTTAGTTTGATTTTGGATTTATTTTTGGCTATTTGGATTTATATTTCATTTATATTTATGAATATAAACGAAGTTATAAATGATTCTTAAGAAAATCACTTGAGTTTGGAGTGATTTGGAAGTAAATTTGACCAAGTTCATGGATGTAGGTCAAAAGGGCTAAGAAGGAAATCAATTTAGTTTAATTTATTTTTGGTCATTGGAGGGTGGGTTTCATTTATATTTATGAATATAAATAAAGGAATAATTTATTTATAAAGAAATCAATTGATTTTGAGTTGATTTGGGTTAAGATTTGATTAATTTTATGAAGGTAAGTCCATATGGCTTAGGAAGGGTCTTGGCTTGGTTTGATTTAGTTTGATTTAGTTTTTATCATTTGAGTATGGATTTTATTTATATTTATGAATATAAATGAAGGAATAATTGATTTATAAGGAAATCAACTTATTTTGTTTTGGTTTACATGGGGTTTTGGCTAAGCTTATTAGGGTGAGTCGTGTGGCTTAGGAAGGAATTTTGGAACTTAGATTTGATTTTGGGTTTCAATAATTTGGAATTGAGTTTGGACTTGAATTTGATAAATAATTGAGGGATTGAATTGATCTTTGAGAAAATCAATAGAACTGGAATTGAATTGGATTTGTCTAAGGTTAAGGCTATAGAACTCAATCATAAGGTTTATGGAGAATTCTGAGCTTGGACTTGATTATGGGATTGATTATGAACTTGGAAATTTGGTTTGGATTTGGCATGAATTTGAGGTTTGGTTTGAGAATGAAAGCATAGGTTGGGTTTATGTTAGAGGGTAGGCAAGTCTCTGTAAGTCCTTAAGGTATGACCTATCCCTATGACTAACCCTTCTAAGTCTCTAGGCTTAGGTTAGGTGTTCTCCTAATCACTAGAAGTGTCTTAGGACTAAGGAGCTCTTAGTGTCTATAAGAGTCCTAGGTCTATGATGAGGAAGTTGAGAACTCACTCCAAAAGTGAGGTCAACAAGGTCATCACTAAGTGGAGAATCAATAGGAAGTGGGTGTGCTGCAAAGAAATTCACTAGTGGTTGCCCTTTTACCGCATGAAGGGATATAAAAGTAATATCAAAGTGCGATGAGATCATGGACCAATGCGCCAACCGTCTAGATAGCATCGGCCGTGTCATGAGATATTACAGTGGATTGATCCTAGAGATTAAGTTCACTTTATGAGAGAGCATATAATGCCATAACATTAGGGATGCAAAGATTAAAGCTAGGAAGTGCTTTTCAATAGGTGGGTAGTTTGCCTCAGTAAAGATTAGACAATGGCTGAGGTAATAGAGTGTGTTCTCTTTTCCTTCGTTGTTGGCTTGGGCCAACAAAGCGCTAAGGGAGTCGTCTAATGTAACAATATATAGTATCAATGGCTTGCCCGAGATAAGGGATACTAGAACTGGCGGTGTCATCAGGTTATCTTGATGTCTTCGAAAGCATGCTGACACTTGTCATCCCACTTGAACTTAGCATCCTTTTTGACAAGTGCTAAGAAATGAAGCATCTTAGATACGTTAACTACCCTTGGAATGATCTGAGTTGAGTTACACTTTTCAGGGGTGGAATTTCTAATATCGACTTGATCTTCTCTAAATCGATTTCAATTCCCAAGTGTCAGACAACAAACCCAAGGAATTTCCCTGAAGTTACTCCAAATGCACACTTTAGGGGATTCATTTTAAGGTTAAATAATCTCAACTGTTTGAAAACTACTCTCAAGTCAAAGAGGTCATCTTCCTTTTCTTTACTTTTGACTATGAGATCATCAATATAACATTTGACTTGATGATGAATAAGTTCATCGAAGATCCGAGTCATAGCCCACTGGTATGTAGCACCGGCATTTTTAAGGCCGAAAGGCATGACCTTATAGCAAAAAATTCTTATTGGGGTTCAAAATGAAATGTTTCTTTTATCATCAGGGGCCATCTTTATTTAGTTATATCCAGATGAACCATCTGTGAAAGAGGAGACTACGTGAGATGAGACAATATCCACCATCAGCTCTGGTATTGGTAGTGAAAATTCATCTTTTGAATATGCCTTATTTTGATCCCTAAAATTAACAAAAAAAATGTGAATTTGGCCATTCTTTTCCCTAAATAGAATGACACTGGCCAACTAGGTATGTTATTTTTCTTCCCTGATAAAGCTGACAATGATCAATTTCTTGACTTCAAAATGGCCTACTGTTCAAAGTCACATACGTCTAGGAGCTTACTTGATAGGGTTGGCACTATGCTCTATTGCTAATTTGTGGATGGCTACATCAAGAGATAAATCGGGCATATCTTCATAACTCCATGTGAAGTAGACCTTAAACTTAGTCAATATCCTAACTAAGTCATTAGTTTCAGTATCATTCAACAAAAAGCTGATATATGTCGGACGTAGATTGTCTCTAGTTTTTAAGTTGATTTCCTTAATCTCGTTGATGGTTGATCTGATCTCCTCTTCAAACTCTGGTGGTGCATCTCTAACTTCAAGATCATCTGAAGTATCTGAAGTTTCTAAACACACCTCCTCATATGAGTTAGCATGATTTGAAAAGAACCTATTAGATTACAAATGATTGGTGATGACTAAACAGTAATCGTCATCATCGACTAGACCTACTGTATCGAATCCTAGTCTTGGTCTTGATTGAAAGCTTTTACATTCATTCTTCCACATTCTTTTGAAATAGTCTTATGCTTTGACCAAGTATGTGGGATTAATCTCTTCTTTGCTAAATTTAGAACACATGTCGAGTACCAATTAAAAGGTAATTTTATTAAATCTTTATATGAATCATCCTCAAATTCTACATCAACTTCTTGACTTGAGGATGATGCTCCTAAAAAGAACGTCTGAGTTTTCACATTTGTAGATGACTTAGGGGCTTCCTTAACTACCAAACCCTCAACTTTTTGAGAGGATATTGAGGTTAGAGATAAGGTCCCAATTGACTCCTAACTATTTCACATGCAGACTTGGATACATTTATGCTTTCCTTGGAGCCCGGTCTTCATTGTTGTCCTACTCGAGTGTCACCTCTAAATGGATTTACTACTGAGAAGAGCTGGATGGTGTGCTAACCGCATAGGACTCATCCTCTAAACTAGACTCTAAGTCTGTGTGGATAGCAGGTGTACTCCTGGTAGCTAGGACATACCTTTTATTGGGTGGCCAATATGGAGGATTTCCACCTCAGGGGCTGCCTATAAATTGTCCTATGCCTCTATCTGGTGGAGGTTGGGTCATCCTACCCATATGTTCGAATGGAGTAATGAACTGTGAGTAGAATCTAATGTCAGGCTCTATGTCTTCCTCTAAGGCCATTTCTCGCTTCCTTTTATTTTCTTTTTATGTTTCTTTTTTTTTCTTTTATTTTTCTATTTCTTTTTTTCTTTTCTTTTTTTGTCCCTCATGGAGATCTTGAATTGGTTCACAAGAATGGACTTACTGATTTTGGGAGAGGAAATAGGATGCATCCTCATATATTCTGACCTCACGAACTATGAATGGTTAAAGATACCCTTTGACACAATACTCAATCCCATCTCTCATGCACTGATATAGAGATGATGGAACTATGCTATTTTCATGTATCCACGATCTCTCAAGCAAAGTGTTGAAAGATGTATCTGAGTCAATGATGAAACTTGGCTTCAATCTTTCAGTCATCTATCTCTAATGGCAACACTATAGAGCATAAGGCCCTCTCACCTTATTCATTGAATTCTCTCAACATCATCCTCTCTTTTTGGAGTTTGGAGATATCAATCCTCAAGTAGGCAAGGGTTCTTAGACTCATAATATTGACTGATGCACCCTGATCAACCAGAACTCTTGATAACCTATATCTGCCAACATCCACTGTAATGTAAAGAGAGCAGTTGTGCTAGTCATCCATAGAAGTAGGTCTTCATCATTGAATGTAACTCCTAGAATGTCCTTCGGGTGTTGTGCCTCTTCTTCAGTAGCAGTCAGCTGAGCTAAGCATATCTCTGGATTAAGTAAAGCCTTGATTATAGATTCCCTCATATCTTTGGATAAGACAAGGGTGTCATATATGCTTAACTTAGGTGACAACTATCTAAGATGCACTAGGACATTGTAATAAACTCAGACTTGATCCTCCACAAGTATATCCATAGGTGGAGCATCCTATGGAGGTGCTCACTAGAACTAATGACTTGTTTACCCTTATCCTGAGGTGCTACCCTAGGAGGTAAAATGTTGCTAGTGCGCAGGTTGACTTCAGTGACTTCATGAAATGATGAACTTGTGAAAAGTTTTACCTTTTCATCAAGAAAACCTACAGCTTCTCCTATAGGATCCTCAGAGTCCATTGACTCCAAGTCAATCTCAAGAGATGAACCCGATTGATTCTGAAAAAGAAAGTCTGATTTAGAATCAGAAGAAAGGGGATCGGAATTACTAGAGCTAATTCCTAGACTTGGAGAGTTTTCAGTAGGAATAAAATCAATAGTGTCAGAAGTGGACAAGATGTAAGTAAACTCTACTTTCTTCATTAATTTCTTTTTGGGTGGAGGTACATGATGAAAATCCAACAAAGTAAGTGAATTAAGAGATTTAATGCCTTGTCCGCTGATACAATGCTTCTGCCGGTAGAAGAGGAGCTAACAGAGGAAGAAGTAGATGCAACGATGGATGAAGTGTTGGACTCAGATGGTGGTTGGGCTACTGGACTATCCCAGGAAAGTATGGTGAGCTGCTGCTGGGCTGTCACCTTCTTCAAGTTATCTTTGGTAAGTTGCAAATCTATCTTGATGTTGAAGGTTTAAGCTATCTTAGGCACCTGTAAAGTGCATTTCTTAATTTTAGAAACTACTTTTTTAGAGGTTCGAGATAAGACAATATTCCAACCCTCTTTTGTCTTAAGAGGATCTTAAGTATCCCCAAGAATTATCCTAATAGAACGGGATGGTTATTTTAGTAAGTATTCGTTGGGGATAACTACAGTGCCTGACTTGTAGTTACGCTCAAGCCATTCCTTAAAAGTAATACAATATTCTAAGACATGACTAATCATGCGGTGTTAGAGGTAATAGTTAGGATCATCACTCTTGCCACTTCCTCTGGCCTCTTGGGCTCTCGTAACTGAAAGTCAGGTTTCTTTAAGGGATTCTTAATGATTTTCCTAACTACCTCCCTCTTGAAAGAATATGGCTTATTCAATCTATTAGCAAGAGTATGTGGGTATTAGCTACATAGTGGGGGATAGGAGTATCACTGCTAAGTAAGCTGTTGAGGTGGCATGTATGACAGCCTAGGTGGTGGCAGAGGAGGCGACAAAAGAGGCTGTTGAGCTTGAGATCTCCCATATTGTAGTATGGTTAGCTGCTTCTCTTTATCCACTAACACAACTGTCACTGGCTTCTTCTCAAACACCTTCTGCGACTTGGGTCAAGATGATTGGTCGAGAAAGAGAAACTATTTGGCTTCCTATTGTAGGCTAGCCACCTTGTTGATTAGTTTCTAAAATATCCTGATGGCAAAGCCCTTAAGCATGAAGGCGACCGGGCCATGAATGTTCATAAGAAGAATTTTAATGTCATGCTATTTGGACAGTTGCGGCTCACATTTCATGCTCAGGTTGCACCGCCTGAGAATATAATCAACAAAGGACTCATTGAGAATTTGCTTCGCTATAACAAGGTCTCTACAATCACTCTTTGTTGAGCTCCAATAAACCTCTTGACGAAGAGGTGCTCCAACTGAGCAAAAATCTTCACTGAACTGTTGGGCAGTTTGGCATACCAATCAATGCTAGGCTACTGTTAAAAAGTCTGAACATGAGTGCATTGATGCCACTAACATTACAACAACTGGCTCTGAAATATGCAATATGCTGACATGGATTCCCACTTCCATCAAAGATCTTAAAGGAAGGTGGCACAAAACCTTGGGGTATTGAACTACATTGAATTTCTTCGGGTATTGTCTACCCTTTGGAATGGATGAGCTCCCCCTGGCTTGCGTCATTGCTTTCCTCACGTACTGCTCTACCACGTTATTTATATCCTTCTCATGCATGGAGGTGCCACCTGTGACCTTCCTAAGTAAACTACCAGTGTCATCCTCTGTGGGAGTGCACTTAGGACTCTCTAAAGTATGTACCAACTATGGACGGTCAGCTATCATAGAAGAAGGATGTGAAACTAGGGCTGAGTTCTGCAATGCTGAGATCACTACCATCAACTCCTCAATTTTTTCCTCCATCCTGTCAATGTGATCATCCTTCTATCTGAGCTGGTGAAGGAAGTGCTAAGCCGAGTGAGAAGTATCACCTTCCTCGAGCACGACACCTTCCTAACTAAGTTGATCCCGCTGTAAGGATCCCCATGTGTCAACCATGCGGACTCCGGCTGTATCATCCAACATGTCATCCTCATCAAGATCGAAGCAGACTCTATCATCTTCCTGATCTGAATGATCACTGCAAAAAATATGCTTAACTCCAGCATGATAGTACTCTATGATGTCATCTAGAGAGTGGTCATCTATCGCTGCTCTGAATGGATTTGCTGACCCTAGGGCTGTCTTTGATTGAACAAACTCATGCTCTATGTGGCGAGGTGCACTCCTACTAGGGGCCATGGGGACTATATATGTGTCCCCTCCCCTCTCTACTTCTATCTTCTATGGAGGTGGTGCGACCACGATGCTCTTATATCACCACTCCTTCCTGACCATAACTAAGGTAGGGGATCGAACAGGGGAGCTCAATCTCACCTTAATAGGTGGAACGGATGGAGCAGGATCCTTAGGCCGTAGCCAGATCACCAGTGGGAATGGTCTCTATCTGGATGGGGGCTTCTGAATCTTGGCGGGAGTAGTAGATGATGCGAGTTGAACAGGTGATGGTAGACGGTGAGGGGAGCGGTGTGATGGCAACTACCTCTCGATCTCCTCCCCATCGGCGTGTCATAAGAATAGTATTGTTAAATGATCACGATAGAGGCGAATAGGGAAATCCATCAGGGCGGAGGTTGTCGACTACCTGGCGTACCTCCATTGCTCTCTCGTGCTTTCCTGGGCTGATACTCGAGCCTCTGTAGCTCTCTTCCTGTGGATGTGACCCCTAATGCTCCTAGGGATCATGGACCTAAAATCAAATAATGTACCAGACTTCGAGCGCCCGTAAACTCTACCTACTTAGTATAGATCAATCCTAAGATCGAAATAGGGCCTCCTATGTTATCTAGCCGGTGTATCATAGTGTGCTGCTGGTGGAGGCGATGCAGTGATCCTCTTGTAGTTCTCCTCTCCACTGAGAGGGGTGAAACCTTGTCTCAAAGTGAGAGGTCTCACGAGAACCCTCCCATGACATGGGAAGTAGCATCAAGCTCCAGCTTGCTCATGATCACTTAACCTTCCTTTTTTTTTGGCAGTGCGGTGAGCAGAGCAGAACTACCTCAAGGTAGGGGAGACTATCTTAGAGGCCAAGATAGCATTCCTCTTTGGGATGATCGAAGAGGAGGTAGTAGCTCTCACCGGAGCTATGGCAAGGGTAATTAAATGGGCATGTACTGAAGAAGATGGTACTTACAGTGACACTGATCGAGGTGTGGGAACCACGACAACCTTCCTCTTCAATGAGGGGAACTTAGTATCAGATGAAATATCAAAGCGAATGAGTGGCATCTGTCCCGCCACCTCCTCCCTGCTAATAGTCATGAGGGTTGGCCCCTCACAAGTAACTCGTACGTCCTCAAAGCCATGGTCAAACTAAATCAAATGGGTGGTGGTCGAGGTGTGTATGGCGTAATCCAAGGCCAAATCCACACCCATCAGGAAGGAGAAAATGAGTATGTCGGAAGACATCTTAAGTGTATCGATTGAAATCTGAAGGACTGACTGTGTTGAAATCACTGTATTTGTTGAAATATAATGGAGTCAGACCCCTTGCTTTGATATTTATCTTCAATCATTGACTCCTAGATTAGATTTAAAATTTGAACTCACACTTAACAAATTTAGGTATGCTAAGTGGGGTTCATTGAATTTTTGGAGAGATTTTTGGATGTTTAAGGAGAGACTTTGCCATATGATTTTGATTTAGAACCCATATTCAACCAATTTAAGTAGGTTGGGCGGGGTTCAAATATTTGGAGAGACTTTAAAGATATATATGTGTTGTATGTCTTGTTTGAAAATTTGATTTGAATATATGTTGTTTGTTTTGATTGAAATTTTGATTTGGAAAAACTTTATTTAACAAATTTGGTATGCTAGAAGGGTTTTCAATTATATGTTTGAAAATTTTTGTGAAAACATCTTTGCTTGTGATGATTGTTTGTTATGTGTGTGATATATGTTTGATTCAATTTAAAATGAAGCTCTTACTTAACAAATTTGGTATGTTAAGTGGAGGCCAAGTGTGATTGATATATGTTTGTTGTTTTGATTTGAAAATGAGACTCTTACTTAGCAAATTTGGTATGCTAAATAGGAGCTAAGTGTGTTTGATATGTGTGTTTATTTGATAATGAGGCTCTTACTTAACAAATTTGGTAAGTTAAGTAGGAGCCAAATGTATTTAATTTGTGTTGATTTGATTCCTCTTTTAGAAAAGAGGGGGAACCCTTATTTGACAAATATGGTATGTTAAATAGAGTTCAAATATATGTGTTTTTATTTTGATATTTGGAAGTGAGTTCCATGCTAAACAAATTTGGATATGTTAGGATGAAACTTACTTATGTGTTTGTTGATTTGTTTTGGTTTTGGGGATTAAACTTCCATTTAACAAATATGGGTATGTTAAATGGAATTCAATTGTGCTTGCTTGTCTTGATTTTTTTTTAAAAAAAGAATCTTCAATTAATGAATTTGAGTACATTAAGTGAAGTTCATGTTTTGATTTTAATTTAAAAAAGGGAACTCCTCTTTAACAACATATGAATGTGTTAAATGGAGTTCAAACATGTCTTGATTTTAGTTTTGAAAAAGAGAATCTTCACTTAATAAATTTGTGTAAGTTAAGTGAAGTTCACATTTTGATTTTAATTTGAAAAAGGGAACTCCTATTTAATAACATATAAATGTGTTAAATGGTGTTCAATTATATCTTGATTTTAGTTTTGAAAAAGAGAACCTTCACTTAATAAATTTGGGTATGTTAAGTGAGGTTCATATTTTGATTTTAATTTTAAAAAAGGGAACTCCTACTTAACAACATATGAATGTGTTAAATGGCGTTCAAACATGTCATGATTTTATTTTTGAAACTCTCATTTAAAAAGTAGGATCATGTTAAATGGAGTTTATTGTTTGATTTCATTTTGAAGATGTCCTTTAGAAAATTTTATAATTTTGTAAAAAAAAAACATCATTTATTTAGTTTAAATTTTTATTGAAATTTTCTAAAGTATGGGATGAACCTTATCTCACCAAGCTAGTGGTAAAGAGGTTCTAATTTTAGTCATCTCCTTTTATTGATTAATTTATTCATAACCTATTGGGGAACCCAATAGGGGTTTCAAGATAAACATGGAGTGAGGTCCTAAAACCTAAAGGATGTTAGCTAGCTTTGCTTATGAATGAAATGAGTTATGTGCCAATGGAAAGAAAGATAGTCTTGGGCTTGTATAAAATATAAGTCCACTATCGATGCTTAGAGATAATAATTGTCTACAAGAGCTGGAGGGATGAACCATCCCCAGCGAAGTCACCAGAAAAATCTATAGTGTTTATTTTTAGATGTATATGAGGGACACCACGCAGATCTGAGGGATACTCATTGAATGATCAGGCACAACATTGAGGAATGATGCACTATCTCGAAAGATAGACATCATTACCCTGTAATGGTCCTAATCACTTAATGAAGACTCTTAAAGCATGATGGATCTTCGAATATACCAGAGTTTTTTCCCCTACTTTACATGGATGAATAAAGTAAGGTTTATTTAAATCAGGTTATAAAGTTCCCTATTAGGGCAAGCTCCCATAGTTAATTACATCCTAAGGAAGGTGAGTTTCTTTGGAATACTCTTGATTAAAGTAGACAATTATTGTCTCCAAAGATTTTAAGGGTAAGACTATCAATGAATTGGTTATATTTGGAAAATCAATTATAAAATATCGAAAAGGAGAGACTTGTTATCAAAGCCAAAGGAAATGAGTAAGGAATGCTTATGATACTAGGAAATCTAGCGAGCATTCCAATATATCCTATGATTGGGATTTATATATTTGATATTGAAGAGAGTTATTTGTTTGAGTTGAATTTTATTAGATTGCTATGATTTATAATCTAATAATACAAGATTATGGAAATACCTAAGATGTGAACATTTAAGCTTGTAGCCCAAAGGAAACAGCCAGCTTGGATCCTAAATCTAAGGAGCTTTGGCATAGGCCAAAGCATAACCTAAATCTAAGTGAAAATTAGTATATGATTTATCTCCACAAGAGAGAATAAACCACCCGACTGTTGGACTTATAATCACTTGGAGTGGAAGCCAGCTAACTCCTTCTACGCTTTAAAATCATGTGGTCAAGTCATATGATTTTACAAGATAGTTAGATTATTATTATTTAGAAGGAAACTAAAGTCCTTAAACCCACTCCCTAAGAGAGTAGATCATGAGTAGTATGAGCAATGACATAGTCTAATACAAATCTTTTCAATTTTTATTTGATTTTTACTCTTCATTTTGACAAACGCCATAGGATTTTTATATGCCTAAATGCATGTTGAAATGAGTTATGGGTTAGCCATAGAGAAAGATTTATTTTCCATCACAGAGGAGACCCCTAAAGGTCAAGTCTTCCCCTATCATGCAAGGATGAAAACCCTCTCTTAACAAGAGTGAAATAATATGGATGCATGATATTAAGCATACAACATTCAAATAAGGGGTTGCTAAATTTTTTAGTTATCTTGATTTAATTCCTAAGCTTTATGTGAGGTTAGGAGTTGTTTAAAACTTTCATTATAGGTTGTATTTGGGTAATATATTTATTTTTACCTAAGAGCCTAATTGAATCTCCACACATTAAATCATTATTCATTTAAGAAACTATGAAGAGGCATGTCATTTCTATTGTGCAATGTTAAAAAAAATATCAATCAACTTTATAAGTCTAACGCAAAAGAATAAAAGGCCGGCGCAGTCGGGTATCTCTGTACAACACGGAAAGAGAAATGGGTAGTCGAGCTCTACCCTTATACAACCTGATATATTAAATAATAATTACAAATCATAAATGGTAAGCACTATGGGGTCTTCAAATCTTCATATCTTAATGTCTCCTTCATTTCTTCATTTGATTTGCTTCTTTTGATTTGGTAGGCTTCAAGGCATCACATAGTACCCCGAGGACTAAACTTACTGGTCAATGTTCATCCTTAACTCCCATAGCGCTAATCCTAATTCTTAATATAAAATTATATTAAATATAGAAAAAGTAAATCTAACTACATCTATAAAATAAGTGTTAGCTAAACACATTATACAACCCAAGCAATTATATGGATAATTTAGACTTAGCACCCTGCACATGGGTAACTAAGTCAACCTATCTTAATTTGGATTATTCTTAGGGGTTAAGTAACCGGTAAAAGAGAGCATTTATATTTATTTTAAGCACCCCTTAAGCACAATCCCCTGCAGAAAATATGATTAGGCTAATCCGCATCTAGTCTGAAACATAATAAACCCCATCATAAAATAATATATCATAAAACTAAACATACATCACTCCATTCACCACCCTAACATAAAGCTAGAAGTGGTGACTTAATTCTAAAGTGTGTTTTTTAAGGCTTTTGTGGTATGCCCTAACTAGGCTTTATTATAATTTTCTAAGTAATGCAAGGGTGTTTAATCATAAGAAGTTGATTTCACTTTAAGTGATTTAATTGATTGAGAAATTTACTTTGTGTTTTCTTTTGTTTCATTTGACTTACACTTAACAACTAAGTGTTATAAATAGAAGAAAAGAGAGGATTTGTCTCTTTCATCCCTACCTTAAGTCATCTCTAAAGCATATTAATTAACTTAATTCTCTTTAGTTATATGTTTTAATTAATCCTAAGTTTATGTTCACTTTAAATAAAATCTTTCAATAAGAAAGGCAACTTAAGATTAATTAGAATTAATTACTATCACATGACACATGTTCATTCATTTATTTCCATCATATGTAATATGCACATGATTAAGTCATAAGTATACCTACACATGCAATATATTTTAGCACACTTAAATGACGGATATAGATATGTATATTTAGAGTTTATATTTTCCTTTTGATTGAATTATTTTATTATATTAATTTAAAGCTCTATCAGAATTCTTATACAAAAATAAATAATGATGAAATTAAATATGTATGTGTCATTGTTAATTAGGGAAGTGAGGTAATCAAATGACCTCATGTGGCTAGCTAAAGCCTCGTATTTTCAGGATGCCTAGACTAAATGCCATTTGCATTCAAACATATGTAAATTTGCATTCAATAACATAAGAAAGAGAGCTCCAAGTCATATGACTAATTAATTCTATCACTTGAGCGATCATAAATGCATGTATTTTGATAAAAGAAAGAGGGGTTCTAATTCCATAATTAAATACACACACATATGTATAAGAGATTTAAGCTAGTACATATCATTGTTAATTAAGAAAGTGAGGTAATAAAATGACCTCCTTGGGGCTACTTAAAGCCTCATATTCCCGGGATGTCCAGACTAAATATTTGCTTTTCTCAAATACATATGGATGTATACACAACTAAAGGAAGGAAAACCCTGCAAAGATTATATTTTTATTTGATTGAAACATTTATGCATATGAGATACAATCTTATCCAAATTTTAATATTGAAATACATAAGAATGAAATCAAATGGAGTACATGTCATTGTTAAACCAGGGAAGTAAGGTAATCAAATGACCTCATTGGGGCTAACTAAAGTCTCGTATTCCCGGGATGTCCAGGCTATTTACCCATTAACATTATGACTTACATAAATCAATACATGAATGAAAGAAAATAAATTTAACTTCATACACTTAAGCTATAATCACATATATCTCCTATATATTTATAACTAACATTCATAGCATATGTAATCATTCATTTCTAAGTTTTGGAAAATAGATTTGGATTTAATAATGATAATAACCACACATATATTAATTTAAATTAAGCTTGACATAAAGGAAATCATTTGATTTAATTAATTTTTGGAAAAGATGAATGTATGATCACAAGTGGCATACAACATTTAATTTGATTAGAAAGAAATAAAGAGACATAAGCATATGATTTCATTCAATCCAATTAATTTGTAAGGACAATCGTATTAAATAAGCTCATTTAAAATAAGCCAAAATTTCTTAATGCCACTTTCAATCTTATGTCTAATTTTATTTAGGAGATGTAAGAATAGGGTTTACTAATCCTAATCTCATTCCCATATGTGTGAGTTAATTTGATTTAATAAGAGATAATTAAGTTTATTTTATGGATTGATTAAGTTAAGCCATGAATTAAATCAATTAATTAAACCCTTACCTATGTTGCTTTAAGGTAATTAATCAAATGATTATGTGCTAATATAATATGCAAATGAATTGAAAAGTAAATAGCAATGATCCTATAAAATGAAATGGGCCTAATACAATTAGCTCACAATCATTGATTAATTAAGCTTAAGGAACTCACTTAATTACTTTCATAATTTTCTCACACATGTGAGCTAATCATGATTTCACTAAACCTCTTTAAGTTATTGAACACTAAATCTCTACCCATGAATCAATTAATAGAAATCAGATTTAATTAAAATTTTAATTTAATTAATCAAGTTATTATCTCATTAATCCTTTTCTCTTTAATTAATTACCAAATTTAATTAATCATCTTTTAAAATGAAATGGGCTTAAGGGGAAAAAGGTTGGGAAAGAGGTCCCAACCTAATTCCATAAGCCTCTTACTTAATCAAACATGATTTGGTATGATTTGAGTTTCAATTTAACTAATTAATCCATTAATTAGTTAATTAATCTTTAATTAGTATTTTTGTTGAATAAGAGAAGGAAACTCAAGGGAAAGATTAAGAGGGAGGCTTTAATCCAATTCCCTAAGTCTTCTAATAGTTAAATAGTGATTAAGGGGTCCAAATTATTGATTAATTATTGTTCACATGCTTAATTATTACTTAATTAAGTTAAGAAGGTAATTAAGGCTTAAATAATTTTTTTCAATTAATCAATCAATAAATTCCAAGAAAAATAGGAGAGACACAGGTCATCCCCCTAATCGTCCACAAAAGTTTGAAATTGATTAGTTAATTAATTAGAGAGTAATTAATCTAATTATATTTTTAATTAAATTGTAATTATGCTAAAATTACTATTGTAAATTTATTAAGGTTACTTTTAATGGATTCCCCTCTGAAATACTTTTAAAACGAGCCATTATTTATATTTTTTTTGAATTTTTGTATAATTAGTTATGAATTATTTAAGTTTCACCCTTAAAATTTAATAATTAGCCTTAATTAAGCCTAATCCCATTAGCGCCATATGGTGCGCTGATGTGGAAACTTTCCACATGGCATCATAGGATTGGCTATTTAAGTTATCACATGTCTTTGAGATAGCGGACGTCTTTCGTGATCGATCTAAAGATCGGATGACCACAATCAAACCTGTGGCTAAGAGAGGATCAAACAGCAAATCTGACATGATTTGATCACGGTCATCTGTTTCAATCATGCGGAATGGATGCCTCATGATCTCTCTTCTTACGAGCGACGAACGATGGAGGCCATCCGCTATGGATCGCTCGATCCGAGTTCACTCGAGATTCACTCTAAAATCAACTCACACCTTCGTGTGAGCGATCCACAAGGATCCAATGGCTAAGATGGGCTCACATGCAAATTTTCTTAACAAAGGGCCAAGAAAAAGTTCCTATTTCTATGATTTTGAGGAATTACCTCACCATAGCTCAAGACCTGCGGTGGGATCGACAGAGGTAACTCTGTTAGTAGAGATGATGCCCTATTGAGCAGCAATCAAGCCAATTCCCCTTGGTTTGCTCGATGGATCAACTTCCATCAATTTGGAGCTCGGTGGTGATTGAACTCCTAGCTCCAATGGCTTTGAAGCTTGGAAAATGACTTGGGTAGATTTGACGAGGTGTGTGGAAGGTTTGTGTAAGAGGAATTGAAGATTGGTTGAGAAATGAGCAAGCTTGAATCAAGGATGAGCTCCCCTATTTCGGTTGTGCATGGGAGAGAAAAATTCGAAGTGGGGAAGGCTTGGAAATGCTCTAGGAGATGCTAGGGAATTTTGTTTCACTCTTGGGAGCTCAGACGAATCTAATGGATCTAAAAATTGGTTTGAATTGAGGGGGTATATCTCTTATTTAGCTGAGACGGATGGATGGGATTATCTCCCATTTTTCAGCTGGTCAACCGCCGTCAGAGCACCAGAGGGGTCTCAATCTAGTCCACGTGGCTCGGATTAGTTGGAGGAACACATGAGAGGTGACTCAAGGCTTGATCTTGGCTGATCTCTTTGCTTGGATCCCTTGGTTTCTCAATTTGCATGGGAGGTGAGTTAACTCACCTCCCTTTGGTCCATGGGAAGTCCTAACCCATTTAGGGTGGACTAGAAGGTTAGGTCAGACCCCAAATGGGGTGAGTGAGGCTGCCATGTGATGGGAGAGTGGACTTTGCCATTTATGGATGGAATCCTATGTAAAGAGGGCTTGACCAATGGACATTGGCTTGGATTGGACCCACTTGGCTTTCGGACTGACTTTGGGCTAACCAAGGATGAGTTTGGGTCGAGTTTGGTCAGCCCCATGGGATGATTTTATGGATTTTAGCTTCATTTGGTCAAATGGGTTCAATTTGAGTCATGTTGGGTTGGGTTGACCAATTGGTCAAATTGGGTCAAACCAAGGCTTGGGTTAGGTTCAAATGATCATTTAAAGAGTTTTGGTTCAAGCAGTTTCAATTAAATTGGCCTAAGTTTGATTTTGGCTCATTTAGAATCAAATGGGTTAAATGGGTCAAGTTGACCAATTTGATCGATTTGACCAATTGGTTTGGGTTAGGAGTTGGTTCATGTTCAATTAGTTAATTAAAAATGATTATAGGCTTTAGTTTGAGTCAATTTAGATTTAATTTAGATTTTAGATAATTTAACTCTTTAGGGCAATTTGGGCTATATTGGGTTAAGTTGACCAATTGGTCAACTTGGGCTCAATTATGACTTTGGTCAAGTTCAATAATCAATTTGGAATAACCTTGAGCCTTTGGTTGTAATCAATTTGGGTTAGATCAGGATTTGACCCTTTTTGGCCTTTTAGGCCAATTTGGATCAACTTGGATCAAATGGTCAATTGAACTTGATTTGGCTCAATTGAAGGTTTAGTCATGTTCACTCATTGATTATGAGTTGGTGTGAATCAATGGTTTCAATTGATTTGGTGTATGGTGAGTTTTGGCTAGTTTATGTTTCATTTGGGCTAAAGGTCGACTTGGTCAAAGGACCAAATTGACTTGGTTTGACCCAATTCAAAGCAATTGATCATCCTAGGGTGATCAATGATCATGGCATGAGGCTTGGATGACCTCGGTTCAATCCAATTTGGGTTGGATTGGAACTTGGTTCAAATGAGTTCTTTAGGCCACTTTGGGTCAACTGGACCTAAAGGGGTTAATTGACTTGATTTTGGCTTGATTATGGTTTAGTTGGATTTATATATGAGCTTAGGATTGAAATATAAATCCAACTATAATTAATTTGGGCTATGATAGGTTTTGATTCATTTGAAATTTTCAAGTCAAAAGGGCTAACTTGGGCTTGACTTGGGTTGATTTTAATTTGGCTAGATAATTGTAGGTTTCATTTATATTAGGCTAGATGATTGAAGGAATGATTGATTCAACAGAAAATTCATTGATTTTGGCTTAGTTTATGTTGATTTTGGTGAAGTCCAAGAAATTAGCTTAAAGGGTATAAATTAGGTTTAGTTTGATTTTGGATTTACTTTTGGCCATTTAGATTTATATTTTATTTATATTTATGAATATAAATGAAGATATGAATGATTCATGAGAAAATCACTTAAGTTTGGAATGATTTGGAAGCAGGTTTGACCAAGCTCATGGATGTAAGTCAAAGGGGCTAAGAAGAAAATCAATTTAATTTGATTTATTTTTTGGTCATTAGAAGGAGAGTTTCATTTATATTTATGAATATAAATGAAGGAATAATTGATTTATAAAGAAACCAATTGATTTCGGTTGATTTGGGTTAGGATTTGGTTAAATTCATGGAGGCAGGTCCATATGACTTAAGAAGGGTCTTGGTTTGATTTGATTTAGTTCGATTTGATTTTGATCACTTTAGTATGGATTTCATTTATATTTATAAATATAAATGAAGGAATAATTAATTTATAAAAAAAATCAATTGAGTTTGGGATAACTTAGGTGGAGATGAAAATGAAATAAAGTCAATATTTGGAATTTGGATTTGGATTTGATAAGGTTGATGAATTGAATTCAAATTTGGCAAAGCTTGTGGAGAAATTTGAGCTTAGATTGATTATGAATTTGAAAATTTGGTTTGGATTTGGCATGAATTTGGGGTTTGGTTTGAGAAGGTGAACATAGGTTAGGTTTAGGCTATAGAGTAGGCAAATCTCCTTAAACCCCTAAGGCATAACTTATCCCTATGACTAACCCTTCTAAATCTATAGGCTTAGGTTAAGTGTTCACCCAATTATTAGAAGTGTTTTAAGACTAAGGAGCTATTAGTCTCTATAAGAGTCCTAGATCTATGATGAGGAAGTTGAGAACTCACTCCAAAAGTGAGGTCAACAATGACACATAAATTTTTTCATTTATTTGAGAAATTATGAAGAAAATGTACATATCAAAAATAAAATTTAAGCAAGGAAGGAAGAGTTATAATACTAAAAAAATACTATTGCATATTCCAAAATTATTTCAATAATTTATACTCTTTTTTTTGTCTCCCATGAAAATGATTAAAACTATTTTTATAA
The DNA here is from genome assembly GCA_021442155.1 of Cymbidium sinense. Lineage (NCBI taxonomy): Eukaryota > Viridiplantae > Streptophyta > Magnoliopsida > Asparagales > Orchidaceae > Cymbidium > Cymbidium sinense. The sequence goes on along the minus strand of CM038215.1, from coordinate 137,494,370 downwards.
AATGATCAATTTGATATAAATAAGCAATATATAAATGATTAGGATTAGAAAGTGAGAGTTGTAGCTTAGTACTCCACATAAGAAGAAGAGAAAATTAGGAGAAGAAGGGAGAAAATGAAGAAGATGAGGAAAGGAAGAAGAGAAAAAAAGGAAGAATGGAGGAAGAGGGAGAAGGAAGTTAGGTAAGTGAGATAAAAGTCTAATTTTTCATGTTGTCCTCCAACAAAACGATTTCAATATGAGGTAGTTATGTGTTGAGCCTTGTAAGAGGACAAATACATTATAGATAAAAATGTATTTCCAAGTTAAATTGATTTAGAATTAGGTTATAAGCTCCAAAAATCATAAATCAATAATATTTTATTCTATGCCTGAGGATTGAGTAGATCAAAATGAGAAAGTATATTATGTGTTAAATCATCAATTAGGTAAGATACTCAAAATTTAAATCAAAAGTGAATTTGATTTATGTGTAATTTAATGAGTGTGCACACAAGATTTGAGAGATTCTTTATATGATGGTGCCATAATTATATGATTGCGTATCATGCTAGATTATGAAAAACATAGTTTAGAGTATATTAGCTCTTTAATTAATTGTTGTATTTAAAAGGTTGAACAACAATCACTAGTTAATTACATATTGATATATAAAGATGATTATCTTTGCATTTAAATGTTCATCAATAAGAATGAATGAGCTTTGAGAAAGATTATGTATGTAGATAGTTGTAAATGATTTTTTTATAATATATGTACAAATATGAGAACAAAGATGAGCCCATATAGAAGCATAAGGGTCATTGAATTGAAATATTTATGATTACCTTTATAGGTAGGGTGGCAAATGTGAGCTCAAACTTATATAGGTAGTGTGATAAATATGAGCTAATATTGCGGTGAAAGGGTTCTTAAACTTATATACTTATGATAACTTGTTAAGGTGGGGCAATAAAAGTGAGCTCCTATATGATGGCTAATGAACCTGGCATCAAATACCTAATAAATTCGAATGCCGAAAGTAAGTATTAGTTTCCATGTTAAGTAATGATAAAATTGAAAAAAATAGGTTTATGAGAAGATTAAAGTAGCATGATATAACTCGCATCAATGACAATAATAGTGTTTATAATGTTGCAATCTTTAACATTTAATTAAATATTTCAATCACCGTTAGACTAGTTGCTATTTAAGTAATTTAATTTTGCAATGATTATAAAATATTGGACTAATCTATGATAATTAATTTTTTAATTCTTAGAATATTTGAATTCTTTATTAGAATAATTTATCTCCACAAGCTTTGAAGCTCCAATACATTATGTTAAATGCTATTTGTATTAAAGGAAAAAAATAATAATATTGATCTTAAGTGAGTATTATGTTTTGATCATTTACTCTTTATTTTTATGTTTATAATCGATGTAAGGTAAATCATGAATTATGTATGCCTATGATGAAATTGTTTTGATATTATATAAATAAACTTTTATTATTACGAGCTCCGTTGCTGAATGAATGAAAATTTTAGAATGTTTTAGCATGATTTGTTTGTGTTAATAATTAGATTTAAGTGAGTTAGAAGATTATGTTGCATAGATTGTCTGAGTAGCTTAATTAATAGTATTTCTTGGTACATTTGAGTGAATTTAATCATAAACTCACACACACGATACATGTGCAAGGGCTTGAACCCAAGACCTCTTGGTTTAAAGCCAAAGCTCTCAACCACTAGGCTAAGGTGCCATGCAAGCAATTAATAGTATTTACTACTCAATTCTAAGATGTATAATCCAAAATTAGTGTTGATGATAAGTTTAGCTTAACTGACTTGTACCAACCTCTATTATGTTTTTTTTTATCACAAGAAAAGTCTGTCAAGGATTTGATATACATTTTGCATTTAAGCGACTAAGCATACCTAACTACTATTAACATTTATGATTTTTGCTCTTTAGCCCAAAAAATAATATGACATAGAATAAAAACTTATAAATATATTATCAAAATCTTTTTTTATAGCATTAACACTCAAACATTTAAAGAATAAATAAATCTAAAGTATTTTAACGTTAAATCATTGTATTTAAAAATCATTAAAAGATAAAATTGATAATTTTCTTGTACTCTTAAATACTTGGGTATTATTATTACACATAGAAACATTTTGATATTTTGTTAAATATATAAACTTTGAATGTCATATATGAATAATCATCTAAAGATGATAGAAGTGACTTTGTCATGATAATTTATTTATTAGAAATAATATGGCCGATTCTTTTATGCATAAGAATATATAATAAAATAATTCTAATATTAAAATTTATTTGACTAAAAGTTTAAAATTAAAATGAATTAACTCATATATAATTAAAATTCAACATAAATGAGACACTAATAAAATTTAAAATATTATGATAATATATAAATGATTTAAAAAAGTTGATAGCATTGCTATCAAATTTTTTTTTTAATGATAAATCAAGCTAAATCTTACCACTTATGTTTAGAGGTTTTAAATCTATTGAATAATTTTTTAGAAGATTTACATACATATCATATAATTTTTATACATTTATATATCTAACACTTAAAATTAGATATTTACTTATCAAATATTTTACTATGCTTAAAAATATACATTGCACTTTTAAAAATTGAGTGATGATGATATTTTTGATGTGATATTGAAGATATATATATATATATATATATATATATATATATATATATATATATATATATATATATATATATATATATATATATATTAAAGTTTAGATATTATATATGCAAATACATAAGAATTGTGTGGTATGTATGTAAATTATTCAAATTTTTCTTATATTTTAGGAGTTTTTACATACAAGTCTATTCTTCTATATTTACAAATTAGCCACCTTTAATCTCTATTTTTTATATTGACAATCAAATATAGAAATTCATAACAAAAATTTAATTATATATTTTTTTTAGTAAAATTTTTAACAATTTCATTGACACAATCCGATAATTAAAAAAAATGAATAAATTGTAAATACATATTTTTCATATAGATGATTTGTTAAAGATAAAATTTTTAAATTAAGTATTAAATAATAAATAATTATTACATTAAGTATATATAAAAAAATTTAATTTTAGATATAGTAATGCCAACCACATCACCGAGGTTAGATTACCACTTATGGGCCATTGCTTTTTAAAGCCCACCCAAATAATCGGGCCAACATTTCGCGATTCGGGCGACTACAATAAATTAACTGTGCGCTGTAGACTCCTGGCATTCCTTTCGACATCCACCAAGAAGATCCCGATCTCGCATCCATGCCTAGCACACACACACACACACACACACACACACACTCTCACTCTCGGCTCCACACACACTCGCACTCTCAGCTTCACCGCAAGTTCGAAGGTATACATAAGGTATTTTTTGGGGGAAAGTAAAAGAGAGGCATATGACATAGTATTTGTTTGTTTGCATTAGAGTTTCATAATTGCTATCTTTTTCTTTCTGGTTTATGTTGATTACAGTCTTTTCTTACAGATATATTTGTTTTCATAGGTTCTTTGTTGCTTTCGTTTTACTATTTTGTGGAATTTCTATACCTTTTACATGTGAATTATTATTATTAGCATATTTTCATTCATATAAGAAGAATAGAGTGAAGATTGAGTGCCCTGTTGTGATGAATTATTATTATCAGCATTTTTTAGGTTGCGTTAGATTTAGATCCATTTCTAGATATATTTTTTTTTATTTTGGCTCTCCTGTATTAATGCTACTTACAAGGCTTCATCATCATATTTATCTTACATCATAACCACTACTTATTTTGATGAGTGATAAGTTAATTTTTATGTTGCATTAAAAATTTGGTTGCTTAGCATATACTAGGATGAGTCAGGAGCTCATTTCCTTAATTCTCTTCTATGAAGGTCAATTGATTGTTGTTGATTAGTTCATTCCAAGTTACGTCGGTGGCAAAAATCATCTAATGCGAGTTTCGCATAATGCAAGCTTAGAAGATTTAAAATAGCAAGTGCTTAGATCTCTTCGTTATGACGTTGATAACTTCAAAGTAGAGATTACGTGTCTTTTTCCTATCAACGTGGGATACATAGCTTCTACTGTTTCTGATGATGAAGTCTGCAGTACTGTACTGGATGAAGCTTCCCATCAGATATTAGTTCTTTATGTGAAAGTAAAGCCACAATGTACTGCTATAGCTGAAATTGATACCGATCTCATGCAAAGATAATGTTCCGACATCATGAGTTCACTGGCCAACAACCGCCGCATACAAAGCATTGGCGACGCACCCAAAAATAAGGTAAGCATTTATCTCAATAGCAGTGTTAGTGTCTTCATTTTTTGGTTTATACTATCTTCTATTTTTTAAAAGATTATGACTTTTTTAACACAGAATTGAGATGTCTGTTAAAGCACAACTGCATTAGCAACCTAATTCATCTAGAGTATTATCGGATGACGAGTACGAAATGATGAATAGCGAATCAAGTAATGTATCTGATGATAGCGATGCTGAGGAGGATTCTTTACTGGGTAATGCCAATTTATGTGACACCAATGTTGGTCACGAGCTTATTCGGAGTCATTCAATCCGGAATTCTTCAAATGACGATGCCATGATTTGCAATAACGACTATGTCCGCATATGCCAAACTATAAAAGATTGGGATGCATATATTGTGTTTGATGGACCATCTGATAGTTCAAGTTTTTCAGATGACATCGAAGTTCCAATTGAGCTATATGAAGGTATGTGTTTCTCAAATAAGAAGAAGCTTCAGTTTGTAGTAACTGGTTGGTCAATTCTTAATAATATTCAGTTCCTTACCGTCACTTCGAATCAGAAGAATTTTATTGTTATATGTGCACAACACAATAATCCTAGCAGATCTTGTCAATGACACATGCACAGCAGAAGAAGCAAGAGATTGGGAGGTGCTTGGAGAATATCAACTTCAGGTACACCGCACACATGCGTTAGTACTATCAATGGTTCTGGACATCGTCAGTGCACTTCTAAGTTCATTAGTTATTTCATAATGTCAGTTATGCGATTTCAAGTAGACTTGAAACCAAGAGAGATCATAGGAATGATGGAATCAAAATTTAATATTAAAATGTCTTACATGAAGGCTTGGGATGCGAGTCATAAGAGTATCAGAGTAATATTTGATAGTTGGGAGGAGTCGTATCACTCTCTTAGCCTATTTATGGATTCATTATGCTCTATGCTGTCAGGAACTGTTTACAGAATTTTATCATCAAATGCATGCAAGTTTCAGAGATTGTTCTGGGCTTTTGGACCATCAGTTTCAGGTTGGAGTTTATGTCGTCCTGCTCTCAGTATGGACGGGACATTCCTACTAGGAAAGTATCGATGTACGTTACTCACAGCTATTGGTATTGATGCCAACAGTGTTATTTCTGCTTGCTTTTGCTGTGGTTGAATCTGAGAACAATGAGTCCTAGATCTGGTTCATTATGTGCATACAACAGCTGTTGCCTATTATTTCAGTAATGAGCAATTTATGTATTATCTCAAATAAGCATTCGGGGTTGGTACGTGGATGTCGTGATATTTTTCCATGGGCCGCACATCGTCATTGCTTAAGGCATCTGCGGGAAAACTTCAAAAAAATAGTGAGAAAAATGAGTATTGCGGATGTCGAGTTTATGTGTAAGAAAATGTACACTTCTGGCAGCACAGATGACATCAACATATTCAACCGTCATATGGCAGACATAAAGAAAATTAAACCTGAAGCATACCAGTGGTTAGTAGACCGTGATGTATGCAAGTGGTCATTGGTTCACAATGGCGGCAAGCATTACGGTACTATGACGATAAATGCATCAGAATGTTTTAATGGGGTACTCAAACGGGCACGGAGACTACCAATTCAAACACTGATCACTGCTATTTACTATAACATTGTGGGTTTATTTTATAAGAGGGCAAATATTATTGATTCGGGAGAACCGCTTGATGAATTTATATTTTCTCCTAGAACACAGACAATACTCAGCAGATTCGAGCATGAGCCTAGGCACTATCCACAACTAGTCGATATTAATGCCAATAAAGTGCAAGTGTTCGACAGGAGTTATCGATCCTACAGGGTTGACTTCACATCGGATCAGTGCAGCTCTTGTAGCTGCAGCCGAACATTGATTTATCATATTCATGTAGTCATTCTACAACAGCTTTAGTCCATCGGAGATTGAATCATTTGACTTATGTGTCGAAGTACTACACAGTGGCAATGTATGGGCGTACATACTCTTAGAGCTTTCACGTTATGCATGATCGAAATACCTGGTCAGACTTTAATGCTGAGCGGGGTCTTTATCAGAATTTGCATATGAAAATTGGTTTACTTAGGTGGAATGAGAGGTATGTGCGGCAGATGCCATTTGGGAATATCAAAATTTTTCGGGATGAGCTAGATGGACTGCTACTGAGCCAAGTACAACTCTTAAATGTTAAAACATATTTTAACTTAATTTTATCCTACTATTATCTAACAACCACTAACAAATGCAGGTGACTTGGGAGCCATATGACATTCTGATTAGAGCTCGCCTCTTTGATATTTGCCTTGCTGGCGAGGCTGTCTGGCTAGCATGAGTTCCATTGATCAGCTGGAAGAGGGTAGAGTGACACCTTCATGACAGAGTTCTTCATCAGTTTGGTCACTTACCCCACATTGATGTCGCTCCGATGGATCCCAGTTTCAAGAGAGTTGATGACAGAGGGAAAGCTGATACCGATTGGGTTTAGTACCATCAACAATACATCGCTATCTGGGAGGCACGCAGAGATCACATTGCTGTGATAGATGACACTTACACTAACATACAACAATCCCTGCAGCAGTACATGTCATGGTTTAGGTTGTGGGCATCTTTATACTTGTTTAAGACGCCTATTGATCCACCGACGACTTACTACCCCAGAGCATCTGCCGAGCATATCTTAGCGACAAAGGACCTCTTTCAGCCTTTCTTTGGATGTCTATTTCGGACTTGTTAAATAAATAAGTAAGCAGATGTGCCCGCGATATGAGATCGAACCCACATCGTGATTAGCTTCAACACATCTTAGTAGAGCATGTGTCACATGGCTTTAGACTTTACTTCAGACTGGCGCAGACATGCGCGGGCCCATCCACTTATCTTGATCTAGGCCATCTACTTTCCAGAGCTCTCGGTCACCATATGAACATTCTATCACAGATTGGATATCTTTAGGAGACTTGATATGGAGAAGTTGCGTGATCGAATCACATGATGTCTCACATACGCGATCGTCCATTGCGACCACTACGCCTACATGTAGTGTTCATGCATATACGTCGTCGACGATGTGTATAGAGATGTATTTGTTTTGTTTTTGTTGGCTATATATTTCTATAATTTTCTATTATTTGCATTTGTAACTGAGTTTACTTAACATATGAATGAAATTTTTTTGGTATAATTTGATTAGTAGTATATCTGTTTGATACTAGCAGTTTAAATTTATGACTTGTTTTTATCTTTACATTTTTTTGTGTAGTAAAGACATCTCTTGTTTAAAAAAATCATTGCGAAAAGTTATTCTTACGGCGGACTTCTTCGGTGAAGCCCGTCGATAATCGATCGACTCGCTTCACTTAAAGCCAACTTTAAAATGACTGATTCATGCCTACTGAAATATTTGATACAGAAAAACCTCCGTTTTCCTTCTTGTGAGACTGTGCTCCGCTCGAAACACTTCACAGGTGTTATTGACCGACGAGGATGGAGAGGTCTCAAGCCGGTACTCCTCCATCTCGAAGTTCGCTGCGGTGGGCGATTCTTCGCCAGGCAATCAAAGTCCCATCTCCACCTTCCGTCGATGGTACTCCTCCCATGTTTTCTTACCTTTCTTTTCGCTTATAATTTGATTAATTTCTCCTCGCTTGATGTTACCTTGTCATTCGAATACTGTGATTCTTGTGTTGGGTTTTACATGATGGATATCTTGGGTGATGGCGGTTATGCATCGCAAGAGGTTGATTGGAAATTGAAAATTGGAATTCACATGGCATCTTTTGAATTTCAATTCATTCAAGAGCACTCAACAAAGTTCATGCACATTCTTGGACTTTCTGGAAAGATTTTGATTGAGGAAATTAAAAGGGGATATGTTTGATTGTTGAGTATGCTTAACTAGAGTTCGTTACATGCTAGAAAATTTGTGGCGATAAAGATTGAGAATTAGTTTTTAGCTTGTTTGAAGATCTCCTATGCACACAAATAAAAAGATGTAAAGTTGTACGTATCTGGAGAACATATAGATTTTAACATGGAAAGCTAGAATTTGGAAAACCTATGTGGCTTTGCTTAGAATAGATCCAGTGACAAAGGTTCACCCTTCATTGCAATTGGAAAAGGTCAGAACACAATGTGAAAATTTAGTTGCATGCTATCTCTTGATTTTGTAGGAGGTAACGATGTTGACAAAAATGGTTGATGTTGATCCATGAATATTGAATATCATTTGTCATTGGATGTTGGACATTTGTTGTTAGCAAATATTGAATGTTGGCAAATTTGGATATTCGTAAGTGGTTGGGTCAGTCATCTTCTTACAGGAGGGGTGACCAGTGGACCTAGCAAGCAAAAATCAAAGGTAGGCGGCTCGTGGACATTAGACGTTTATTGGTGGCGGATGTTGAACACTACTGTTGGTAGGCATTAAGTATTAGAGAACACTGAGCGCTGGAATATGAGCATCGACAAATTAGGAGCTAGAAGTTGGCAAATGTTGGTTCTTGACAAAGTCAACTGATATTGCATAGTATAATTAGTTCAAGTAGTTTAATTTATTTAAGGAAATTGATCATACAATATGATTAATTCAAATTTTGAATTATTGTGGTTAAGGTAACTTGATTTTGGCAATTTGATTGAGATAATTATACTAATCAAATAGTACAATCTGCACTGTATGATATTATTAGCTCAAAATTTAAATTTATCTTGATTAATACAAATTGATTTTGATATAATTATACTAAACTAAGATAAATCATACAATGCATTTCACATTCTACAATTTGATTTTGAGATCAATTTTTATTAATTAATAGATCTCCTTTTGCTAATAAAATTATCTAGATTTAAATTTCAAACTGAAATTGATCTTATAGTATGATCCTACATCGTATAATTTGTTCAGAACTATAATAATTTTGAGTTTTAGGCGATATTATAATCTGAGCTGTGCTCGTATAGATCAATTGTGATCAATTTAATTATTATTTTTTACTTGATGTAATTTCCACCCAATTTACTTGTGTGCGTATTGGTTATCTTAGCACCATTAACATATGAAAAATAACAAAAGACTCAAGAAAAATAAAAATGGCAATCTTAGAACCTTAAAACATCAATCTTGAAATCTCCACGAGCTAACTTGAATTGTTTGAATTGCTAGTTAGCTGGAATTGCTTGAATGACAAGCCTCCTTTGAGCTGTGTATCTGTTCCTGAGTAGCTCTAGCATATTAGTTGATCTTACACCTTGTACCTAAAATGTTAATACTCAGGCCTTCACAAAATTTATTTAAACATTGTAGCTTATATCATGTTATATTTATGATTATCCAAATATTTTAATACAAATTAAAGCTAATGGGTTAACACCAATCAAAGGGTCGTAGTGGTGCATGTTGGAGATTTGGCATGACTAACTAAAAGAAGAAGGGATTGTCCACTTGGCAATAGTGGACAATGTTAAAAAGGAGGACATTGCCATTGTTGCATTAGAAGGGTTTTATAAGTACAAATAATTTGAAGGAGTCTTGTATCTTGAACTTAGGTTATTTAGTTCACTCAACTCTATATAACAATTTTATGGCTATATTCTGTAGGGGATTGCAAGTATGTTCATCCCACTAATGATGAACTATTTGATGTTGTACAAGACAAGTAATGTGGCTATATGAAAATTTAAAATATAAGGCATGTTCATGGCTTGAAGAATAATTTGATCTATACTAGGCAACTAACTGAAGAAGGTTATGTTTCAACTTTCTATAGTAATTCTTTGAAGGTGATCAAGTTGCTATGATAATAGCATTGGTAATAAAAAATGTCACTTTGTATATGACATGAAACGTTGTAGGAGTAGGAGCCACTAGGAAACCAAGTGTTACAAATTTTGAAGATTGTACCATAAAATTTTTTCTAAAGTGGGGGTTTTCAAGTGAGAAGTGTGTGTTTTAAGGCAAGCATCATTCTAGGATCATTGAATAGGATGGGAATAAGACAAATTTGATGTTAAAACAATTAAAGATTTATTATCAATGGATTGAGGCATTTTAAAGCCTCAATAAACTGCCAAGGATGATTATTAATAGGAGGTACTGCATAGAGTTGATTCTCTTTCTCAAGTTTGTACATCAAAAAAAATCTCCAATTGACATTATTAAGGTGATTTGGGATTTATTTCCTCAAATCATGACCTTTGTAAATCCTTAAAAGTCTATAAAAGCAAATTTGTGTTGCTTTGATTTCAGACTAAATTTACTATAGGTTTATTTATTTGCTTTTTGAAATCTTTGAATTAATCCTTAAATATTCTCTATATACAATTATTTAGTTTTACGGTAAAATTGATTTCCAAGTCCTTCGTCTATGCCACCTTTGTTAGCTTTAAAATGATGGTGTCTTACCCTTAAACGATGAGTAATAGATGTCTTGGTGAAGAAAAAATTGCATTTCTTGGAAGCTCTCACTTAGGTGATGCTCATAGCATGCAAACAAGGGTTGTGATGCTGAGGCAAGTACTGAGGTTATAATTGTTTGCTAACTATGGGCCTAGATGGTTTGAGGACAGTTTGAGGTCAAGGCGGTTCTTTATGGAAATGCCTTTTTCATATTTTTTCTATAAGTGACCAGTGATGAGGTTTTACCAAATTAATTAATAACAATGGAGGTGGCAAGAGATAGTCATTCGAGTAGAGGTTAGCTACAATTATTATAAGTGGTTAGTGAAACTGATAGATAGCCATGATATCATTGAGTTCTCTATAGCGGTTGGTGGATTGACAATATTTGTTAGTCATTGTTAATGAGATGATTGAGCATGCTAGTCGGTGGTAAGGAGGCTGTAGTTTTTGGAGTTCTTGACAGCTTTGGTTGAGAATGTGGTGGCAGTTAGGATAACTGGTATTGAGGTTGTTTAACAAGGAGATTGTGATTGCTCAAACTAGACAAGTCTTAGTTAACTATAATAAATAGTAAATGAAGAAGGCGAAGGTTTAAAACTTTATTATATATAACATTGCATTTTAAAATTAATGTAATAGTATTATTCTTGGGATATTTTACCGTGTTGGAGTTCTATTGGAAGTTAAGGAAGAGAAGAAGGATTAAATAAGAGTGTAAATTGGAGAAGGAGAAAATGTAAAAGGAAAGAGAAAAATCTAGAGAGATTAGAATATTTGAGTGTTTAAATATTGTATTCATGTGACATATTTCTAATACTAGTGAAATATTTCTACATGCGGTTGTGAATGATGGTGGATTTCATGAATCACACAATTTTTTTTGCCTTTTTTCTAGTGTGTTTTTTTGGTAGACATTATTATTTTGTTCAATTCATACATGGTTATTTTTATTGACTAGATGTGAATTATTTTTTTATAGTATTGAATTTGATCATTCAAAGAAAATATTTGACAACAAAGAGGTGAATTCTGGAGAGAATGGAAGTAGCACAAAGAACATGAAGAGTTAAATATTTTACCCATTATTATTAATCTAATACTCTCAAGACATGGCCTTCTCTTTCCATGCAGCCACTTATCCTACTTACAGGAGTATTAAGTTTATCTTTTTTATGGTGTCTGTTGCAGGGATGTGGTTAACTTTGGCTACAAGGTGTGGCAATATCCTGTTCTCTCCATCTTACTTTTTAAGTATACGCTGCTTCTATTCTGCCATATGTTATGTAGCCCTAGCACTCAAGTTATGCCCTTACCGTGGCTTTCTTCTCTCTTAAATTCCGAGTAATACTACTCAGCAAAGTAGACAGTTAGACCTTTAATGTATAATTTGTCAAGACCTTTTAGCTTCAGTTGGTAGTTGCATCAAAACTTAAGAACTTTGTTTACTACATGCTTATTTTTGGATTATTCAGTCCAGATGACAACTTGTGGTATCCCAATTGTTCTGGGAATATCAAATTCTTAGCCCATCTATTATATATTTTTATTGTCACTTACTTCTAGGCTATGAAAATTATGCTTAAAAGATATATGGACACATAAGCATATATCAGCTTATGCATTTCAACTCAGCTTCTTTCATCTACTTTCATCATTTCCTTGTCCGTGCTGAGATGTAATATATTGGGCTTGGCTTTAGAAGTAACACGTATTTGTTAAAAAATAGTACAGCTTCTAAATTTGGGTTTTGTCCTTTTTAGTAGAGTGGTTGAATAACAACAACAACAAGCCTTTATCCCACTAAGTGGGGTCGGCTACATGAATCCTTCGTCTCTATTGTGTCCTATTATGTGTCAAATTCTCATTTAATTCAAGTATATTAAGATCATTTTTTTATACATCTTAACCAAGTCTTTTTAGGTCTACCTCTACTTTTCTTAACATAAGGCAAATCTAATGCGTTTACTCTCCTAATTGGGTTATCGGGCTGATGCTTTATGTGGCCATCTAAGGCGATTCTCTAATCAGACTGTCACGGAGCTACTCCAAGTTTTTTTGAACATACTCATTTCACATTTTATCTCTAAGAGTAAAGCCACTCATCCACCGCATCCTCATCTCGCAACACTTAACTTAGTCTTATGCTTCTCTTGGCCAACATTTTGCACCATAAATCATTGCAGGTCTTACCACCATTTTATAAAATTTTTCCTTAAGTTTGAGTACTTTTCTATCACACAATAGGATGGATGCATTATCAATCATCCAACTTGAATTCTACTAATAACATCTCCATCTATTTCATTATCATTTTGAACAATAGAGCCTAAATATCTGAATCGCTCACTCTTTTCAATGACTTGTTCACCAAATGTCACAACACTACCACTAGAACTTCTATAACTAAAATTACACTCCATATATTCAGTTTTAGATCTACTTAAATGAGATTCAACCACTCAGTCGAGTCTACCACTTGAATCCATCTTGTCATGTCAAGCTGTTTTAGAAGCACGCCTAACGTCTTCAGAATAATAGCCATTATTGCAATCACAGATATGGGCTAGGGATTACATATAACACCTGTTTTTCTGTTTTTTATTCTCAATTTAGAATATATTATGCTAAGAATCTGAGCTGATTTGGCCGGTATTCTCCTTTGTATCTCTGGTTGCTGCATATTTTTCCTTTGATCATGACATGTGATGCTTATGTTAAATTTCCATTTGCTCCACTTAAAGCTTATATGATGTTTTCACAGAGCATTCAATTCAAAAAAGGACCAAAGACATATCTAGGAAGACTCATGGTGGCTTTAAACTGATTTCATGCTGTCCTTTAAATGGTCGTATGGTGGGAGAACTTCACTCAGTGCAGAAGACATGCCAATGTGGTCCAAATGAACTATTCGTCTGCTATACATTGCCTGTGCACGGAGATACAGAACTTATAATGGTGTAAGAGCTTACAATTTCAGTTAATTTTTTGCTTTCAAGTTGTCTTCATGTAAAATGGAAACGCTGACTGGGGAAGTGAAAAAAAATGTATTGGGGTAAATCTGATTCCGTATAAGCAAGAGGTGGTGGTTACAAGAAGGGATAGTTTAGAAGAAATGTTTGAAGTTTTGCTGTAGACGATTGAAAGCAAGTACTTCTGATTTTTTAATTTATTTTATTTTTTTGTTAAGTCCAACGGGAGGGAGGAAAGGGGAGCATAGGCATTTTGAAATAGTGAATATTCCCAAATAATACTTTCCCCTGAACCGTTGTAAACAAAACTATGAAAGTTGTGCTGTCCTTGATCTCCAATATTTTGTTCGGTCTTTTGGATGCTTTCACCAGTGTGATATACTTTCCAGAAACTCTTAATGTAGTATAATATCAAAAATTACAAATTTTTAGTTGCATTAAAACTAATCATGCTTGTAATTATTTTAATTAAACTAAAATTCAAAGCATGAAACTCTCATCGGTGCAGGGCTTGGCAGGATTAGTGCTTGTAATATAAATAAGTGGTTTTAGTGATCAGAATCAATGGACTTTAGGTCACAATCCTCTTAACTTAACCATTGCCCCAGGTTTGCCCCCTACTAGTTATTGTTGTAAATCACAACGGAGTTTATTTTTTTTTCAGAGCGGGAGTGACACAAGATCACCATAGCCGAATGAATCTTGATCGTTAGTTTTTAGTTACATATTCATTTAGTTTTTATGCATGTTTAAAATATATTTCTTGTGTTAAATGTGTAATAAGAACACATTATATTTTGTCATATTAGTTCAACTTATTTTAATTATTTATTATGATCGTATATAAAAGGTGCTGAAGGATCTTAAGAAATAATTATGATTGGATGTTGAATCTTAAAGCTAGCTGTCGGCTCCTCTTTTCTCATCTTCTTCCCCTCCTCAATCTCCTCTCTCTATCCCTCTCTCCCTCAAGTCCCTTTTATCAATACCTTTTCCTCTCTTTCCTTCTATTTATACTTAGTGTTGTTATTTTAATTTGGAATCAGAGTGAAATCATTTTATTTTTACTTGTCTTCATTGTGATACCCTTGACTTCATTGTGAAAGAAGCCTTGCTTGAAACCACACCACTTCTTCAAAGTGTGAACCTTGTCCCACTTACTATGTTTTTTTATCCTTTGTTGACCCCAATTCCTTGTCTACATATCTATATCGACTCGACAAAACTTCATAAAGATAACAAATAGTAAACATATTGTAATATCCCATTTAATTATTTAATTAAACCGTTATCTTGTACTTCAGAATCCACTTTAGCATGCAATTAAAGCCTTCGACGGCGTATGGTCGGATCGATCGGTCATTTCCTTTCTCCGCACCCTGGCTCCGAGGCGCTCCCCATTCCCCGGCTGCCTCTCCTGGCCGCAAGAACCTCCGTGACCCGAGCGCCGAACGCGATCCGTTCGGCTTCACCAGAACCGCCGCTCTCTTCATCGCCAACCGTCGTCGCCTCGCGGACCGTCGATCACGACTGTCGGTGAGCGCCGCGACCGGCTGTCGGCGTCGGAAGCGCCGCACCTGCCCGATTTGGGAAATCCGTGAACCGCCGGGTTGGAAAGTCCAGAACCGCCGGTTTTGGAAATTCGACCGTCGGCTCGTTCGAACCGTCGGCTCGGGGATTTCTATTCTGCCGATGGAAACTTAGAATTTTGTAAGTTCTTAATTTCTTTCTATCCTTTTCTTTCGGTACCTTCCTTGGCGTTGAAATGCGTGATTGAGGAGTTCAACCGCTTGGCAGGTGAGTGGTAGAATTATTGAGGATTTGGATTGGTGTTTGTTAATTTTAGTTTTGTTGATTGAAGCGGTAATTAATAGTGGCGTTAGGAGATTTCTTTGGAGATTACTTTGAGTACTCAGTGTTCAAACTTTGAGGAGATCTATTTCGGTAAGATTAGTGTTAATTATGTTTCATTTATGAGTTGTATGTTATAGAAGTCTTAGAAGAGTTATTTTTTATGGTTGTGTCTTCGAGGAGGAATCGAGGTGCACATCGACATTGTGCTTGAGGTGAGACATAATTCTTAAAGTAAATTGATTTATTCACATGTATCATTGTTTCTACCACTTTTATTGTATGAATGACATATCTCTGTCGTATGTACTAATCTTTAATCGAAGATAGATCGATTTATCTTGATTTATAATGATTTTAGGCATTAGTTTCATGATATGATTTCATTGAGCGTATAGAAATGTTTTACACATGTTAAATGCGTGTAATGTGATAAGCGAAATGTCGAGAAAATTGTGATAGGAAGAGTATCGAGAATCTGCGCAGATAAGTTCACGAGATGCGTGATTAGGGATCTTAGTATCCCTACAGCATTTTGAGGTTGGGTCGTTAGTTTTGTCGGTGTGTTAGGTATGTAGAGTATGGTTTTCTACCTTTACCTTGCTTTAGTAGGGTGGCAACACTTATGAATGAAAGTCCATGATTATAAATCATTTTAGAAAATGAAAATGATTTGATATAGGCGGCGAAATGATTTAATGAAAATTCTGACATTGATCTGATATATACAAAGATAGTATTGTTCGGTATATTTCATTTAGACCTACGTATTGTTCGATTCTGATATTACATTCTTGATGCAGTTCTACGTTCTGCTTTACAAATTTACATATACATGCGTTTTTCTTTTTGTCTTGAGCTTGTTTTAGCATTCTTTTACTAGCTACATGATTGAAAATTTGGAAAGACGAGTTGGGTAGAAATTTAGTCGTTTGTTGAATTGTATAGTTTTGGGAAAATTAAAGGCTTTTAGTGCGTACAAATTAAATGTCTTTAATCTGTATTTATTTAAAGATTTAAATGCTTGGATTTTGTGATATGAATTAAGTTAAGTAGTATATGAATTGATAGTTTAGTGATGATTTGATTAGATCTGGCACTTGCTGGTTGTCGGTTGGAGCATTAATGGGTGGAATCACATTCTCATCATTGATACAAGATAGCGTAAGGGGTTATGTGTGACACTATCGTGAATGTGGGCTACATCGATAAGCTTGCAATAAAAAGATGGTTGAAAAGAGTTCTAATGTCAACAAATCTAGCACCTAAAGAAATATACAAACTTCCCATGAATTCGCGATAGAAATAAACCAATGAGCGCAAGTAATAAAATTTAAAAGTGAAAAAAAGAGAGAAATTGTTATCTTGCACATAAGATACATAAATAATATCGATTATCATTAATGACAAAACCTAGAAGATAAGGACTAATGGTAATAAAAATTTTCAAATTAAAATTAAGTGAGAATTATAATTTTGATTAATTAAATAGTAAATAAATTAGTTCTATATATTTGACTAAGTCTAAAATATTGTTAGTTTAAATTATATATATATCAATTAATTATAATTAACTTGAGAAATTAAAATTTAGATAAGATTGCCATTCTTTTAATGATAATCATTATATAAATATATAACAATTTTATCAAGATTACTAACAAAAGTGGAAGAATTTTATTTAGATTAATTATTTAATTATCCTATTAGATCAAATAATATAAATTAATTAATTTTAATTACTTAAGTAAGTTAAGCTGCGCTCACTACGTTTAGGAAAAGGAGGAAAGTATACAAAAAAAAAATCAAAATCAAAATCAATTCATATGTACATAAACAGTTAATTTCGATATAAAAATTTATACTAATTTCGTTATTATGACTAGCATTATTAATATGTTTATGTGTGTGTATGTATAATACAAACTTATTCATATGATAACTTATAAAATATTATTGCTATTAAATTAAAAAAAAGAGTGATAGAGATGATAGTTGATTATTTAAATTAGATTTGGATTGTGATAGTTAAAATGAATATTAGCTTTGTCTAAGTTAATGTTAAAGCGTGCACTATGTATATACTAAATATATATATCTTATACATTATAATAATAAATGCCTTATCTCATTTCTCCACTCAACTTTTATAAATGGAATTTTAGGCAAATGAAAATTTCCATCTCAACTGTCTTTTAGGGGGAACAATGGGTAGGATGATACGCTGACGTCGATTGTAGAAGCGAGTACCAAGTTGATCATCACATTGACCTATCATATATACCACTTATATTCCCATGGTCTCATCATCATCATCATCTTCACCTTGTTCTTGTAGCCTCACTTCTGAGCGTCGTCTCCATCGGATCCTAGGTTCAGGCCATGGCATGAACATTTCTTCTATTGGAGGGCTACGATCGAAGTCGACTTCTTTGTGAGGGAAAAGGGCTGATTGGCGACAGGATTTCCTGGAGGACTTTCTAAGGTCATCATACTTTTTATTATTAGGAACCCTTTTCTTGGGCACCCATTCTTGACTAGTTTTGTTTATGGCAGATTTCTTGGAGTGTACACTAGATGTCTCACCTTTATTTTTCTTCAGAATAATTTCTTTTTGATGCTTAGGCCTCTATATTTGTTTGCCTTTTTGCTAGGACTTTTCAGCAACGGATTCCCGGACATGCAGTCCAGGTGTTATGTCCCGATACTCACAGTGTAGAACTTGTTTAGAATGATCTTGAGTTCGACCCAATGACCTTTTCTTTGGTGAAGCCTTCTCTGATAATTGCCCTTTGATACTTCTTCTTCATAAGAAGATTGCTTAACATCATCAGTAGAGCTATTCATTTTCACTTATTTCATATTTTTAAATTTATTACGGGTAGGAATACTCGCTTTTGGCTATAAGGCTAGTTGCGTAACAAACGACTCAGGTGAAGTTGATGAGCTTGCAGCTCACGTTCCTTTTTTTTCTCAACTTTTTTGTTAATTTTCCTCTAGATGAGGAAATTTCAGCATCATGGTGGCCTGGTACAAAAGACTCTATCGGTAAAGAGATAGCATTCACATGCACTACTGAAATTGCTTGCTAGTAATAGTTCTTTTTTTGGTTGGAGTTTTTGGATGTCCCAACCTTTCAAATATAGAGACCCTTTTTAGAGGAGCCTCAACAACAATAGACTCTTTAGTAGGCTTAGCTTATCGATGGGCTGAGGTGTAAGTCTTGCATGATTGTCTCGAGCGGGTATGACAATAGCCCTAACAACAATCACTTTGAACTCTACACTACCAAATTAGATGATAGCTCTAATGTGTCAATATTAATAATAGCGTTGGCCAGATGGATGTTAGCTTCACAACTTAGCTGCACAGTGAATAGGGTGTTCTGGAGATTCACTTTCTACAAATGAAAGTTGGAGATTAGTAATCAACAATTAATATATTACCCCACTTTCAAAATGCAGAGATCAACAAAATAAACATAATAAAATAGAAATACAGGTTATATATAAAGAAGATTTTGAAATTCTATAATTGTGTTCATTATAAAAATAATTTTAAGTTTAATTGATTTTATTTTATATTTAACTTTAAATTTTAATTTTATTATACTCTGCTGTTACTATATCTTAAATTTGACTAGCTAAAAATGGAAACAGAGCATAAATCTGTTGAAAATTTGGTGCACTTTTGATGACGAGTATAAAGTTTTTTGTAAACAACAACAACAACAACAATACAAGCCTTTATTTCACTTGGGGTCTATATGAATCCTTCATCAGGTGTATTATGTGTCAAATTCTCATTTAATTCAAGTATACTGGTCATTTTTTATACATCTTAATCAAGTCTTTTAGGTCTCTACCTTTCTTAACATAAAGCAAATCTAATATCTACTCTCCTAGGTCATGGACATACGCTTTATGTGGCCAAACCATCTAAGGTGACTCTCTAATCTTATCTTGAGAACTCCAATTTTTCCCAACATACTCATTTCAGATTTTATCTCTAAGAGTAAAGCCACTCATCCACTGAGCATCCTCATAAGTATCTTAACTTAACTTATCTTCTTTATTGGCCAACATTCACCATAAGTCATTGGTCTTACCACCATCTTATAAAATTTTCCCCGGTTTAAGTGGAACTTTTCTATCACACTGTGCCGGATATTCCTCCACTTGACCATCCAACTTGAATTCTACTAATAACATCTCCATCTATTTCACCATCATTTTGAACAATAGAGCCTAAATTCAATCGCTTCACTCTTATTAATGACTTGTTCTGTCACAACATTACCACTAACTTACAACTAAAATTACACTCCATATATTCGCTTAGATCTACTTAAACGAAAACCTTTTGATGAACGAGAGTATAAAGTTTTTTGTGAATGAAATTTTTAGAAGACAGATAATTGTTTGTAGTAGATAAATAAAGCATTACCCAGAGATTTTACCTTCATTTGGTGAGGACTTTAGGTATGAATTCAAGTTTTCTATAGGTGCAATCACTTATAGTTAATTACCTCTTCCCACAATGGTAAGAAAGAACTTTCGATTAAGGCTAGTCATTAGATCGCTAATTGTTTAACATATAGTAGCAACAAGTTTGATTTAAAATTTAATAAAATTCATCATTTTATTTTATTTTATGCTTGAAGTATATGGTTGGGGGAATGATGAGGCACTCGATTAAGATCCCATGTTTATGTCATCCTAGGTTGTGTGGTGGTACTTAATCGGAGGAATGTCGGCCAACCTCGAAGGATCTTTGTCAACAAATATGGGTTGCGTCGTCTAAGGAGAACTTCTGATGGAAGCCGTCGAGGAAAGATGATTTTACCATCAATTTATCCTAAGCTCTTGAGTCACTATCATCGAACGTAATCTAATCGGAGGGGGTTATTATTATCTAAATTTTCAAAGTATTTATGTTAAATCACCTCAAATCCAAATTTATAAATACAAGTCATAGACCCAATCTTTTGCTAGCAAATGGACATAGTTGGGTCTACCCTAATGATAGCTGTGTTAATCAAGAATATTAACCGGAGGGGTTAATCTAAAAATAAAATCCTCAAATTTAAGTATGAACGATAAAACAGTTCATACCTCGAAAATGGCTATATTGAATGAAAATTTCAACCGGAGGGTTTATTGTTATTCAAATCTCCTAAAATTCTAATGCTAAATTATTTCAAGTTCAAATCTTAATCAATTATCAAATGACTAAAGATATGCAATTCAATGATATTCATCAAAGAAATTTAACATTAAATAACTTGAAGCAAAATCCACTCAATCCTCCTTCTACAATGTTTGTCAGAGGTGACAAATTAAAGAAAATTTTTGCTCACAAAGGAGTTAATGTCAAGTCAATGATTATGTTCTCAAACAATCTCACGCCAGGAAAGATGTCATGCTGTCCTCTGCTATGGTTTTGCATAGACTCCATATAATATATGATCAAAGTCCTCGACTTTTTTTGGTTTGATAAATGACATCATTATATTACGGTCGCGGCCTTATATATTCTTCAATGATTACCTTGAGAGATGTGATAGCTAGGTAGATTTAAAGATCCTTGGTCGGGTTAGATTACCTCTTAACTAAGTAGGCAGGAATACGATAGCGGGATGATGGAACCATGTGATCTTGATTGGGTGCGTCATCATTCCCCAATATTTTAAGCATAAAAAAAATAAAATGATAAATTTCAATAAATTTCAAATCCAATTTGTTGCTACTATATGTAAAACAATTAGCAATCTAATGATTAGCCATAATCGAAAGTTCTCTCTTATCATTATGGAGGGGTAATTAACTATTGGTGCTTGTGTCTTATTTATATATTACAAACAATCATCTGTTTTCTGAAAATTTCATTTGGCATAAAATTTATACTCTCGTTCAACGAGAGGCCGGGTGTAAATTTTCGAAGCTCACACCTCACAGCTGCTCGCCCTTCCCCAAAATTATGCTTTTAATGCTCTTTCTTGTGACGAACACTAATTTGTCATTAATGTGCTCATTATATACACACACTATATTCTACTCTAGCTTATTTCATGCCTTTGTTTTTTGATTGCAAAGGACATCATTTTAACCTGCATTCTCTAGCCCCTTGGTCACACTCATACTTAAACACATCTTTTTTGACCCCGACCAACCTCCTCCTCATGTTACCTCTATCATGATCAACCTTGTTGTAAACCACTACATTGAGATGTCTTCAGCTAAACACACGTCGACTTCTTTGTATCATTTTATTTGATTTTCTTTCTCATGGATTCATATTATCATAATTCTAAAATTTGATTACCATAATGATTTTGTTGAATATGCCTATAATAACAATCAACTTTATTTATAAGTATTTTTATTCCTATCATGATCCTTATGTTGATCATTGTTATGATAAGACAAAAAATTATGTTCTTCTTATTCCATAACAATACCTATGATCGCACTCATCCTTCATATTCTTATTTTGAACATCATATTTATGACAAGAGTTATATTGATACTAATAAAATTACCTAACTTGAAAAATTGGACTTTATTTATGAACTATCTTCATTGATACAAATTATACCACAATTATCTAAAAGATAATGTGTTTCCTCTTCATTCATACATCCATCATGTTGAACTTTCTCAATCTTCTTATGCATTTCGTTCATGATGCATGCATAATTATTACACTAAAAAGTTGAGACACTTATCCCCTATTCTTTTCTTATGTAGTTCTATAACCTCTACTTATTCAATGGTCTTGCTTTGTTTTGCAAATTCCACATATTTCATTAGTCCTAATAGCTCCACTAAACCCATTCACTCCACTATCCCACGACCTCCATCTACTTTATTGAGAAGGATAATAATCAATCACCCATGCCTGAACTTGCACTTGAGCCAGATAGTGACACTAGCACTTGGCGCCAGGGTCGTGGCACTACGAGTCGAGAGACTCTGTATTTAGACAATTTTTTCTGCAATTTTGAGAATAATGTCATTTTTCTTTTCTTGTGTGAGAGTGAAGTGCATTCTCTAGAGTGACTGAAGTGTGAAGAGGCTTAAGATAAGTGTAATCTGTACTATTCTCCTGACTTTTTCTTTCATAGTGGATTTCTTGTTGGTGTGGCTCCGTGATTTTTTTCCTATTCTTGGGTTTTTACATGTTAAATCTGGTGTCTTC
This sequence comes from Cymbidium sinense, assembly GCA_021442155.1. NCBI lineage: Eukaryota > Viridiplantae > Streptophyta > Magnoliopsida > Asparagales > Orchidaceae > Cymbidium > Cymbidium sinense. Next base: position 137,471,608 of record CM038215.1, on the reverse strand, counting down.
TGCGTGAATCTTTTACTTTGGCTTTTCAATTATTCGTGTTTGTTCTATAACACTCGAACTGATTTTTTGCGCTTGCTTTGTGATCTATTCTCTTCCCCAACAACTGGTATCAGAGTTGAGGTTTTGAAATTCTAGTTTGAGTGGGAGTAATGACCGATGATTTAAAGTTTAAGATTGAGAAATTTAATAAGACAAACTTTATTTTTTGGAAGATGTAAGTGAAGGATTTATTGTACCAAAAGAAATTATATGTCATGACCCGGCCCGTGAGCTTGGAATACCAAGGCGGGAACAGACGGTCGGACGGATAAAAAAAAATTACCTAACATTTTCAATCTTAAATAAAATCTTCAATCATATAAGAGTCACTACAATCCACAATTTATTTAACAATTTGTCCACACATATATATATATACTAATAAAGTTCATATGAAATACAATTTAAACATAAATCAACATAATTACCTATTCTCTGAAGTCTCTCTACGATGATAAATATAACCCTCCCTTCTATCAACCATTTAGTTAGGATGGTTACCTAAAAAAAAATAAACAACTAACAATTGAATAAAATTCGATTGGATCTTATGTTATTATCTTATAGTAACAAGATGTATGAATGTGGTTTTTGTTATAACGTGCATAAAGAAATTAAACAATCAAACATCTGAGGTATGTAATAAATAAATTGTTGTGAACTTTATTTTTATTTTCTTACATTTTATCCATTTTAGAGTCACCGTCTAAACTTTTAAAATAAAACCTTTATCAATACTCATCTCAAGGACAAGTATTATTTTTTCATTGGCCCTTTTTCAGATTACATTCGCTCAACCAATCAAGGGGTGAAAACTTTCATCTATTATAGCATCTGATTATACAAATTTATCGTATTAATTCATAATTAACAAAATCGCTTAATTTTATAAAATGAAGTAAGATATGATTTAGATTCGCGTTATTATCCAACACGTGAAGATATAGAAACTATATTACAATTTATGAAGAAATAGGAAAATAAATCACAATTTGCGATCGAAAATCATAATCATATAAACACGTTCATAAAGAAATTAAATATATTTTTCATAAATATAAGAACGTAATTAAAACTTTAATTTTTTCTCTTCTTCTTATTTTTCTTCTTTTTGAAATTTATAATAAAATATTGATTGGATCGATAAGAAAGCGATATTTTATTTTATTCATTTGTCATGATCTTACATATAGTTTTTATTAATTGATGTTACATTAAATTGATATTATTTTCATTTTTAAATCAAGTTAAGTTCCTTAATAATATTGTTTATAATTATCAATTTCACTTTATTCATTACTACCTTTAGATTATGATTCTATTAATATGTATGTAACATAATCATTTTTTTACACTATAAATATGTTTAAATAATTAAGTTTGATTTGTATAAAGAAAGATAGGATTATCTTCTATCCCATTAATTAATCATATTTTAGTACATTCATCTAAATCATCATTTCATTTTAGGTTTTAATTTAATAATTTAATTATTCTCATAAATCTTTCAATATTTATCACATATTTATGATTTACATACATAACCTTTAATATCATTAAAATATATATGTATATTGAAATACTTATGTAGACATTTGTATAGTAAAATGAATATTTGGATTTTTACTTCTTTTTTAAATTGAAACCTATATAATACAAATTCATTTCCCTTTTATAATATAAAAATGCATTTCCTTTATTATAAAAAACCAAAATAACTTAACTCTCGGCTTTATCTATCCTCTACGATGTCACGCGACGCGCGCCTCTCTCTCTCGATTGACGAGCGAGCCCCGATGACAGATGGCGGCGATGGAGACGCCTCACTAGGAACGCAGGGCCTTGCAGCTTCTCCCTCTCACCGACGACACAAAATCTTTTCTTCTCCTCGGTCGTCGGCCGCAGGTTCATGCGAAATTTCCTTCTTCTCCTTCTCTCTTGTTTTCATTCGTTTTTTCAAAATCGAAGCTTTCACTTTTGACTTTTCCAATTGTCAATCGTTTTTGATTTTCATTTATTATTTTTTTTTCTATTTTTTTGGTATTACAATCTCTCCCTCTTAAAAAAATTTTGTCCTCAAAATTAAATGACAATAATAGAAAATAAATATACATTTAATTAAACAATTGAGGATAAAGTTTTCGATTTTCCCTTCTCCCAGCTTCCGATCTAATTTCCTTTAAGATCTTACATCATCATAATTAACTCTTTTCCGCCACAAATGAGATCGGTTGAATATCGATAGGATCCACAATAATTTTGTTGATTTAAATATATCTTTCGTAGAGAATATAAACACATTGCATCTGCGTGTGAAGGTAAAGCCGTATAAACAATTTTCAATTCTTTCCAAGATTTTATATTGACCAATATAGCGTGGGCTCAACTTTTCAATTTTACCAAATCATTTTATACCTTTCATGAGGTTGACTTTAAGAAATACAAATTCTCCCATTTCAAACAATACTGGCCGATGTTTAGCATCATAAGTATTTTCTCTATCTTGAGACTTTTAATATCACGAATCGATTTTTCGGTGCTTCATCTACTACATTCTGCAATGATTCTTCTTTCACCCAGCGATAAGCGTTTCTTTCTCTGATCTTCATAGAGTCATACCAATACTTTTTATTAAAATTTTAAAAACTCAATCAAAAGAATAAATTTCTCAATTTCTCCCAAAATTAAGTCTAAATCTAATCTTCAAGTGTTTTGAATTATTCTTTCGGCCGTCGGTTTGAGGATGGATTCGTCTTGAAAGTAAAAGTCTAAAGATTCTTGAATTTTTCATATCTAAAGTAAACTTCTTTTACTTTAGTTATGGATGTTCTTCTGAGGCATTACAAGAAGATGTACCTTTGTATGCTTTCTTGATGACATTCTTCTTGTTGATAAGACTGAGAAGTCCATAACTTGAATTATGGAGGTCAACTTTAGAGTCAGGTTTTGTTTAGCATCTAAACCAATATATGGAGTGTAATTTTAGTTGTAGAAGTTTTAGTGATAGTGTTGTGACTTTAGGTGATCAAGTCATTAATAAGAGTGGCGATTGAGATATTTGCTCATTGTTCAAAATGATGGTGAAATAGATGGAATATTATTAGTATTCAAGTTGGATGGTTGAAGTGGTGGAATGCAACGTATTATAGAAAGTTCCATAAACTTAAGGAAAATTTTATAAGATGGTGGTAAGACTTCATGACTTTATTGAATGTTGGCCAATAAAGAAACATAAGGCCATTAAGTGTTACAGATGAGGATGCTCGTGGATGAGTGGCTTTACCCTTAGAGATAGAATGCAAAATGAGTATGTTAAAAAGTTGGGTAAATCATGGTAGATAAGATTAGGGAGAATCTTGATGGTTTGGCCATATAAAGCGTCTTCGTCCGATGAATCGAGAGTAGATGCATTAGATTTCTTTATGTTAAGAAAGGTAGAGTAACTAAAACTTGGTTAAGATGTATAAAAAATCTTAGTATCTTGAATTAAATGAGAATTTGACACATAATAGGATCTGATGACGAATGATTCATGTAGCAAATTTAGTGGGATTAAGCTGTTGTTGTTGTTGTTGTTGTTGTTGTTGTAGTCAGATGTAATCACCATCATCAAATCTTATAGATTTTGGTCATATAACTTCAATTTCATATACTCTTCAAGCTTTTGATATGATCAGATTATTTAACAGTATAAAATTATTAGATTCGTCAACCCCATAATCAAATCTTCTTCTGATCAGATCAACCTCAAAATCCATGCATATCATCCCATTTTACCTTGTGAGGTTGTAAAGTCACGGCTTCGATGTTCCTAATCATATGATTGACACTTTGTAGACAAATTCTACACTTTTCATTCATTATCAAATATTTTCTTTGATTTGATACATTTCTTTTCGGATGGTGTATAATTAGAATGATGTCTTAATCTGTCTTTCAAATTCTACTCTGATTCTTATAATCTTGATAATTCTCTCTTTGTACTACTTTATCAAATTTAAAATTTTCAAAGTCACCATCTTAAAATTAAAGCATATAATTGTCTTTTCAAATTTGATTGTATAATATTTGATTTAATAATAAAGAATCTGATTTAATAAAAATTCTCAATTTTCTAAATCTTTAATCAACTCCTATGAGATCAACATAAACATCTAGGATATTTTTTTTACTTAAATCATCGTGATTATATTTGACTTCCTGATGATATTGAATATCCAAATTATAATCTTTAATGAGTTCCAAATAATCTCCTTCTTAAATTTAATTTCATTCGGTAAAGATGTATTTTAAAACTTTGATGATGGTCTTCCTTGTTATATAAATAATCTCCAAATTTTGATCAAATCTTCTTGCTTCTGATAATGGGTTGGATAATTCTTTTTTTGATTTCGATTCAAAATGATCATTTCTTAATTCTGGCAAATCATCCGGCTTTTAATGATTCCTTATAAATTTGAAATTCTTTGTCTCGATGGAATAGTTATTCTGCGTCGTTAAGTAATTCTTGATTTTGAAAAAACCTTCTGATATTTTCAACTTCTTTTCATTAGTCAGATAATGACAACAATCTTGAAAATCCTTCAATCTCTATAATATCACCCTCTTTGACTTCTGATAGTGGTTGGTCGGCATTGTTATTCTTTCGACTTTTCGATCCTGAAACCCTTTCTACTAATCGCCAAGAATATGATGTTATTTAACCAAAATTCATCTTTTGAAAATTTTGCATACAATTCATTTCCTTTCGGCTGCGAAATAATGTGAAGGTGATTTTTTTCTATTCACGGATTAAATTAGAATATCTATCATGAATAAATCTAAAAAGGGTTTAAGATTCTATTCATGAGATTAAATACGCGTTGTTATAAAATGCATCTATTCATAATGCATATCTTAATGCTGTATATCTTCTTAACTACATGATAACGATCTTAAATCAATCTTTGAAAATATTAAAACTTTTGATTAAAAGATAATAAATTCAGATATTTATTCTTCAATGAGGTTGTTAAAATCTTTATAATCGATATAATTTAAGCTCCCATTTTTTTCATAAATAATAAGCTCCGAGATGTGTTAGCCGATAAATTCACTCTTCTCAACAATTAACTCTATTCTCGATTCGATCTTACATGTATGCTTTTCTACGGGTTTTTTACATTGAATTAAATCAATAGAAATCTCTCTCGACGAGGTAAACCGGTAAATCGTGAAAAATTTGATATTCCTTTACTCTGATATCTTAACTTTTTTCTCTTTAGTACATCGTGCTTGTAAAATCCCCTACTTTCTTGCTTTCTTTTAAACAAGCAGACTCATGTTTTATTCCTTTGATTTTCTTCCAAGAATATTGAATTTGGTATGTTTTACAACATATATAGTAACATAATGTTTAGATAACCAATTCATTCTAAAATCATCAAATTCATATATTGGCGGTGTTATTAAATCGTCCCTTAACTTCAGATATTAGTTCACTTGCATTTGGTATCAATTGAGGTGTACCTTGCGTGTGCTTAAACTACTTGCATGATGAGCGATCTCCTGTATATCGATGAAGTTGTCTGCATTTATCTGGAGAAAGGTACAAACCAATCTCTAAAGGTCTTCACAAAGTCCTCCCATGAAACAAGATTGCAAGCCTCCAAACTTCTCTTGCAATTATCCTCGCCACCATCTGTTAGCTTCGCCCTCAAAAGCAAAAGAAGCCAAAGAAACTCTTCTTTTTGGAGGACATGATATACTTTCTAAAATTTTCTATCGATCAAGCTTTCGATTATATGTTCTCTATCCGAGAAAAGAGGTGGTCTCATATCCCGAAATAATTTCAAGTATTTATCGATAAGAACTTCCACTTCTTGTGTATCTTTGATTTTATCATCATTTAGTCATTCATCATTTGTAAATGCATATATCATTAGTGAAGGTTGCCTAAATTCGATCACTTTTGTCTCTATTTTGAATCTTTTCAAATTGATTAGTGCACAAAATTACTTATATTCATCAATATAATCATATGCAAATTTTTTAAAATTTATCATCTTCTAATTCTTCTTTAATTATGATCATACTTATATTCTAAATATAAAATCCTCACCTCTTATCATGACCCGGAGCTTGGAATCTAAAGCGAAATGACGGTGACGGATAAAAGAAAAATTTACATTTTAATCTTAAACAAAATCTCCAATCATATAAAAGCATCCTGATTAATTTATTTAATAATTTGTCCACACATATATATATCTTAACAAAGTTCATATGAAATATAATTTAAACATAAATCAACATAATTATTATCCTCAAGTCTACATGACGATAAACATATCTTTTTTATCGGTCATTTAATTGGGATATTCTTGAAAAAATAAATAACTAACAATTGAGAAAATTTAGATTGATTATCTTTGTTATCTATAGTAAAACAGAAGGTAGAAGCCCAGTATGCATTTTTTTATTATAACGTATACACGAAATTGTTTAAACAATCAAACATATAGAGGTATGTCTGAATAAATAGTTAGGTATGAACTTTTTTATTTTACTTTTACATTTATCATCCATTTTAGGAGTTCATTTAAACCTTTACCAAAAGAACTTTAAAATCATCCAAGGACAGTAAAATGAATTTATTTAATTTAGCTCTTTTTTTTTTTTTTAGATGCGTACATTCGTCACAAACTATAAGGTGAACTTCAACATACACGTATTCATAATACTGATTATCTTATCGTATTAATTCATAAAATAATTAAATCGAGTTAACTTTATAAAATGACGAAGATAATATGATTTAACGTTATTATTATTATATGAAGACATGAAGCTACATTACAATTTATTAAAAAAGGAAAATAAATCACAACTGCGGTCTGAGGAAAAGTTATAATATATAAACATGTATTTCATCACAAAATTAAATATATTTTTATCATAAATATAAAACGTAATTATCCACTTTAATTTATTTTCTTTTGAATCTCTTTTCCTTTTCTTTCTTTAAATTATAAAATAAAATATTCTGGATCGATATTAGAAAATAATGTATTTTATTTTTTTCATTTCTTATTTATAATACTTACATATGACTTTTATTAATTAATGCTCGCATTCATTAATATTCATTGTCTATTTTCTAAATTAAGTTAAATTCTTTAATAATATTGTTTATAATTATCAATTTCACTTTATTCATTACTACCTTTAGATTATGATCCTCTAATATGTATAACATAATTATTTTCTCTATAAATATGTTTAAATAATTAATTTGATTTGTATAAGCGATGTAGATTATGCCATCTATTTATACCATTATAATTTTTTTTTATCGTTATAAATTATAAGCATTTTTTACATTTCATTTATTTTTTTAATAATTTAATTTTCAAAAATATATATTTATGTTATATGATTTACATACATAACCTTTAATATCATTAAAATATATATATTGTATATTGAAATATTTATATAGACATTTGTATAGTAAAATAAACATTTGGATTTTTACTTCCTTTTTAAATTTAAACAAATACATACTTTTATAATATAAAAATGCATTTCCTTTATTATAAAAAACCAAGAAAATAACTTACCTCTCGCTTGCCTCACTCGTCGACGCGCGCGCAGGCCCCTCCTCTCTCGGTTGTCAGCGAGCCCCAGTGACCCGATGTCGAGTGGAGATGTTACTCGGTAGAGCACGGACGCGACGAGGCCGCCTTCTTCTCTTCTCGCCTAATTGTCGCACATGCGCGCGAACGAATCTTCTTCTTCTCCGGTCGTCGACACATCGAAGGTTCCGCCAATTCCTTCTTCTCCCTTTCTCTTGTTTGCTTGCGTTTGGTTTTGTTTTTAAACCGAAATCGAAGCTTTCCCGACTTTTCCAATCTGCGGTCAACCATCGCGCGGTTGGATTTTTCATTTTATTTATTTATTTTTTTTTTTGTTTTCCGGGTATTACACTATATTTGTCATTGGATGAGATTGCAAGAAGAGTCAATGTCTATGAAAGAATGGGAAGTCCTCGATCGAACGACACTAGGTTTGATTTGACTCTCACTATTCAGGTTTGATTTGACTCTCACTATGCTCATATATTATTTTTAATATTGTGAATAAAAAGACCACTGTGGATTTTATGGCGACACTAACAAGGATATATGAGAAGTCATCCACTTCTAACAAAGTATTCTTGATGAAGAGGCTATTAAATATGAAAATGTTTAATAGAAGTCTAGTAGTAGAGCATTTGAACAATTTCAATACTGTGGTAAATCAATTGTGTTCGGTTGGCATCAGATTTGATGATGAGGTATGGCATTGCCTGATAGTTGAGATTGACTAATCAAGGTAGCGAGCAACTCTTTGGTCAACATGAAGTTGAATTTTTATGATGTTGTTGAATTTGTGCAAAATGAGGAGGTTTGGAAGAAGTCAAGCGGGGAGATTTCTAATGGCACATTGAATGTTGAAGGTAAAGAAAGGAGTTCAGACATGAACTCAAGCAGGTGCCAATCCAAATCAAGGAGGAAAAATCCAAGACTAGAAGAGAAAAGGGCAAGGTGGAGTGCTAGAACTACGGGAAGAAAGCACATTTCAAAAATGACTGCAAGGCTCTAAGAAGTCAAGTAGTGGAGGACAAGACAGGGATTAGTCTGCAAATGTCTCTATAGAAGAAGCTCAATGTGACTCTCTAATCTTATCCTTGGATCGTACTGAGTCATGGATAGTCGATTCATGTGCTTCTTTTCATGCAAATCCAAACAAAGATGTATTCAAAAATTACATCGAAGGAGATCTAAGGAAAGTGTACCTGGGGGACAACAAGACCTGCAACATTATATGTAAAGGTGATGTGGACATCAGGTTACCAAATATGACAGTTTGAAAGTTGAAGGATGACATATATGTTCCTTGTTTGAAGAGAATATTATTTCAGTGAGCCAGTTAGCACACTCAGGATATTTGACTATTTTCATAGGGAATTCGTGGAAGGTGATTAATGAAGCTTTGGTGATGGCTTGAGGCAATATTGAAGGGATGCTTTATCTGATCAATCAAGCATTAGAGTTCAAAAGAGTTGGAAATGAATCAGATGCAGGCTTATGGCACAGAAGGCTCCATATTAGCAAGAAAGATATGAAGTCTTTACTTTCTCAAAATAAATTTCCTGATTTAAAGTCTATAGATTTAAATTTCTGTTAAGATTGTGTGTATGAAAAGAAAAAGAGAATGAGTTTTTCTAAAATAAGTGTAAGGATTAAGCCAAGAAAATTGGAGTTAGTACACATAGATGTATGAGGGCCCATTCCAGTTCAATCAATTGGCGGATCATTATATTTTGTTACTTTCATTGACAATCATACCAGGAAGGTTTGGGTTTACTTCTTAAAACACAAGTTGGATGTGTTTGATGTGTTCAAGAAGTGGAAAGTTTTGGTAGAGAATGAGAGGGCAGAAGGTGAAGTGTCTCAGATCAGATAATGACGGCGAGTATCGTGGTAGGAGGTTCGGGAATTATTGTGTGTCAAATGGTATCTGGTAATAGTTCATTGTACCTAAAACATTGTAGCAGAACGGTGTGATTGAACACATGAATATAACCATCATGGAGTGTACTAGGAGTATGAGGTTGTGGTTATGCAATTCTGGGTTGAAGCAATCAATACTGCTATCTATTTGATCAACACGAGCCCTTCAGTACCATTGAATAAAGGCTAACTAGAAGAAGTTTGAAGTAATAAAAAAGTATCACTATCTCACTTAAAAGTATTTGTTGTTCATCATATATTCATATCGATGCAAGATCAGAGAGCAAGTTAGATCCAAAGTCTTTGAAATGCACATTCTAGGATGTCATATTCAATGAGAGGGAGATATACAAGGATAAAAATAGGACTTAGGGTGATATTTCAGTCAACAATCATCCAAATATTTTGAGATAGAAGGTGAAGAAGTACAAGATGATAATTGGGGTCATGTTTAAGGTGAAGAAGTACATGATGTACCTCGAACACCTGCCATTGATGTCAGGAGATGTAGCAAAATCTCTTGACTGGCACAGAGGTACTCCCCTTCCTTGTATTATTATTAGGTGAACCAAAAAGGAAATAAAAGACTCAAAGGAGTGAGAGTGTGCCATGGATGACAAGATGGAGTCACTCATGTCAAATCAGACATGAGATTTAACAATGCTACCGATGACAAGAAAGCACTGCACAATAAGTGAGTTTACAAGATGAAGGAGGAACCCGATGGTAGCAAGTGCTACATGGCTAGATTTGTTGTGAAGGGGTTCCAACAGAAGGAAGGAATTGACTACACAGATCTTCTCTCATGTGGTTATGATGACGACCATCAGGGTAGTGTTGAGTCTAGTAGCAGTGGAGAATTTATACTTGGAGCAGATGGATGTGAAGATAGCTTTCTTACATGGGGACTTGAAAGAGGAGTTGTACATGAAGCAACCACAGGACTATGTGGTTACAAGAAATGAAGCTATGATATGTAGACTTAAGAAGAGTTTGTATGGCTTGAAGTACACCTAGATAATGGTACAACAGATTTGATAGGTTCGTGTCAGACAGTGGATACACAAGGTGTCAGGCCGATCACTGCTACTATGTTAAAATGTATGATGATTGCTATATTGATTGCAGGATTAGACATGGGGAAGATTAAGGGACTAAAGGAGCAGCTCTCAGAAGAGTTTGAGATGAAAGATTTGAATTCACTAAGATGATTTTAGGTATGAGAGGATAGGAGTGTAGACAGGCTAAAATTGTCTTAGGTAGAATATGTTGAGAAGGTTCTGCAAAGATTCAAAATGAATGAGACAAAGCCAGAAGCACTCCCTTGACTAATCATTTCAGACTATCTAATGAACAACAACCTAAGACTGAAGAGGAGCAAGAGCACATGAGGAGAACTCTATATACTTCTACAATTGGAATCTAATGTATGCCATGATATGTATAAGATCAGATATTGCACATGTAGTGGGAGCGTTCAGTAGGTATATGAGCAATCTTAGCAAGCATCATTGGGAGGTGACGAAGTGGATTCTCAGATACCTAAAGGGAACGACTATCAAGGCCTTATGTTTTGGAGGTGCAGAACTGAAGTACAAGGCTTTGTAGATTCGATTTAGCAGGAGATTTGGATGGGAGAAGGAATACAACAGGATATATCTTCACGTTGGAAAGCATAGCAGTGAGTTAGATTTTCAGGTTGCAGAAGATAGTTTCACTCAGTACCATGGAAGCTGAGTATGTTGCTATGACAGAGACAAGCAGGGAAATGATTTAGCTGCAAAGCTTTTTGGCAGAGTTGGGCAATGGGCAAGAAATTGACAAGTTACACAGTGATAGTTTGAGTGTCATTTTCTAGTCATGAATGCTGCATTTCAAGCTCGTACAAAACACATTCAACTAAGGTATCATTTCATTCACACACTTAGAAGGTGGGTAAATATCTTTGGAGAAGATACACATTGTTGAGAACTCTGCAGAGATGTTGAACAAAGTAGTAACTCAAGAGAAACTAAAGTTTTGCTTGACTTCAATTGGAATTCAGGAAGATTGAGGCAGGGGTGAGCCACATTACAACTTGAACTATGATGGTGATGTAGATATGGATGAACAAAAGTGATTGCAATCAGTCTTTAAGTGGGAGATTGTTATATGGTCGGGAGAATAATGTCATTTTTCTCTTCTTGTGTGAGAGTGAAGTGCGTGCCCTAGAATGACTGAAGTATGAAGAGGCTTCAGATAAGTGTAATATGCACTTTTCTCCGATTTTTCTTTTATAGTAGATTTCTTGGTGGTGCGGCTCCGCAATTTTTTCCCGTTCTCAGGTTTTTCCACATTAAACTTGGTGTTTTCAATGTGAATCATTTACTTTGGATTTTCATTTGTTCTGTGTATGCTCTAGTATGCTCGAACTAGTTTTTCGCGCGTGTTTTGTGATCTATTCTCTTTCCTAACATGTCCAAGCATTTTAATATTGTTAAGATGGTTACACATGACCCTCTTTAGTTTCCCATATCACTGTTCGTATATATTAACTTTGTATTGTCATCACTATCATAACCAAACTATAAGGGGATTCTTTCTTGTGTTGTTGATTTGATTTGAGGTATACATCAAGATCCAACTGTAAAGCCTTCTTATTCTTCATAGGTTGATCAATCATTGATAGCTTCACTTGTCTCTCATGGCTATCAACTGCCTCCTTGATCGCTTGACTACTATATCTATCTAGGAGTGATCTCAAGTGATGCACCATCTACTTTTGCCTCCTTCACCATCATGGTTGCTACCTTTAACTATTCGATGAAGAGTTTCTTTTGGCTCAAAAAATGATGCAGGATCATCACGGTCAAATGAGTCATTGATTGTTGGTTTTTATCCATGTGTCTATTTCATTTTATGCATGTTTTAAATGTGTTAAAAGTGTTCAATGTCTAATAAGATTATGCTAATTAGTTCAAGTTATTTTTAGTATGTTTTAAGGGCCAACTTCTTCTATTTAAAGTATATGCTCCAAAATTTCAAAACGATAAATCAAAGTGAATTAATATTTTATTTTAGTTTAATTAATCTATTAATTACCAATAAATTTATTGTGGCAAATGTCAAATTTCCAGCTTTCCACTTAAAGTACCATGCATTGGTTGATCCTAGTTAGCATTTAAGTATAAGGTTGAGATTAAAAAACTTAAATCAGTAATTAAAATAAGGGTTTAACTTTATATTAAAGAAAAAAAATCAATTTTCCCTTCCAATCATTTATTTGTTTTCCCCATCATTCCCGTTCTCCATTTCCCTTCTCAGTTGATCATCCAAGGGACTTGGAAACTAGATTTTTCTCGAGTGTTGGGAGGGCTGAAGGGAGCATAGTGGCTAGCTGTAGGAAATCCGGTGGCTAATTTAACTGAAGCTAGTGGAATTAAAGAGGGAAGAACAACAAGTTAAACAAACTAAATGCATATGATATAGATTTAGGTGATTATAGTACAATAGTTAATAGTTAAGATAGAAGATATATATATATATATATATATATATATATATATATATATATATATATATATATATATATATATATATATATATATATATATATATATATATATATATATATATATATATATATATATATATATATATATATATATATTAATTTAGTGCATCTATTTAATTAAACTAAACAAATTCTTTATTAAATTTTAAATTAGTTATAGGTTGTTGAGCAAGCTTAAGTTAATGAGTAAGATTGAGATTATAATAGAAGTGAATATGCCTCAATGAATGTAGTTTTGAGAAAGAAAAATAAGGTAAGCTTGGAGCTAGGCAAGCCAATATATATGTATATAGAATTTGATCTACTTAATAGCTATGTTAACTAAATAAATGACAACTAAGTGAAGGATTTGGAGGAAACTTTTTCAGTTGGAATCGTTATTTGATTATATGATTTTGATATTCAGAATGGTAATGTAGCAAACTAATAAATTTTTTTGAATATAAATAGGCATTATAATGAAATTAGAATGATTGCATGTGGAAGGAAATAATATTTTTTAAATACGATAGACTCTAATTAACCTTATATTGGTGTATCAAGGTAATTAGTGTTTAAATCTTAAATCAAGTCACTTGAAGTTGTGTGACTATCTAATTGTGGAGGATTAGATGTGGCGAAGTTGGATTCAGTTAAATTATCATTCAAGATTTCGAAGGTATTAAGTTAAATTAATTTATAAATTTTATGTATTAATAAAGAATATTCAAAATTAGGTTGTGTTCAAGGAAATGATAAGCATGTGACAATATTGACTAAAAAATTGGTGAGACTTAAAATTGTTAATTTAAATTTAGATTTCCTAATAAGATTTATGGTTACTACTATTTTTATTACTTTTTGTGAATGTTTTATATATTTATTTAAATATTTTTTTATATTTTATTCAAATTAGTTGATTATTTGCACAACCTAAAAATTATACATTATTGATTTACTATGATTATAATCAAGTCAGATTCCTATGTCATATTAAATTGCCATGCTTATTGATATAAGGGGTTGTTAGCATGAAGTGTGGATACATCCAACTTTATCAGCAGTTTTGTCTGACGGGTCATGTGATGACCCTCATGTTTTATAAGAGTCGGATTAATACAAATCAAAATGATATTTTTAACAAGACAATTTGATTTAGAATTGAACGAAATTTTATGAAATCAATTGCTTACATGTATAATTATCTCAACTATTTACTGTTTATATTTCACAGCCTTACGGACTACTTATCAGTTCCTGTACTTATTAGTATATTTTTACTATTGTTCAGTTCTTACACATACAAGCATGACTTTATAGATTGTTACATTCATGTAAGTTCAACTTTACATGCACGTTATTTCTTCTGTCGTGTATTAGATTTACTACTTATCTCATTAGCTATTAGTTTATTATATTACCCATTGACTTTAAAGCAAGAATAGTGGATAGACAAGATTGTTGACTTGTATAATTTTGGTGTAGTTTTGAGGGACTATAAAGATTTTTTGGGTACGTACAATTTAGGTCTTGATGTCTTTAGTTGTCTTATATTTATGTTGATATTTAATATTACATGCTTTTATATATATGATTTAAAAATGAAATGACTATTAGAAGAATTCAAAATATAAGAATTTGTTTGTGATGATTTGGTAAGATTCAGTTATCACCTACTTGCCCTTAATCCTTACATCTTGGGATGAGTTGGTGGAAGCTGCATCGATTGTGTCGTCTTATTTTGTTACACATTAGGCTATCTTGAAAAAAAAAGGGTCATTTGGGATGTTGTGACATAAAGAGAACTTTAGGACCGTAAGAAATAATTATGATGAATATTTTAATGAATCTAGTTACTCAAGTCTAGCTGCTGACACCTTTTGTCTCGTCTCTCTTCCTCACCTTCTCAATATTATTCTCTCTCAGCCCTAGGTCTTTCCTATCAGCACAAATTCATCTCTTTATTTCTATTTTCGCTTCTTGTATTTATGTTTTGGTGTGTGAGTGGGTAGGTGACTGAGGGTGAGGGTTGGGATCTACTTATTTAAGCATAATTGTTTTTTTTTTTTTGTTTTAGCACAATCTTGTAAAGGGATTGCAAGTTATAATGCATGATCATTTGTGGCCTGACTAGATAACATTGGTAATGTGCATCATCGAAGTTGCACTTTTGATCATTGCTCCCCTAACCTAAATCCTGGATTATGGAGAGTTGATCATGTTTCAGTTAGATTTGTAATCGAGATTTATTAAATATTTGTAAAAGCGGCAAGCTTTATATTATCTGATTGCAGTTTCATTTAATAATTGGGGAGATTCAAGGTGAATTGATGTATTGATGTGTGGAGAATAAAGGTATAATAGTGCTTGGACTTTAAAATCTCTATTAATTTTATACAGATGAAGAAACATTCTCTCTTTTATTTATCTACCTCTTAACTTCTGGTTCATTTAAGAATTACAATTTTAGTTGTTACGCATGGTTGAGGGTGCTCTGCTTAATGCTGATGGAGATTGATTAAACACCTCATACCTAGACAATTCTTGTTTCATTTTTCAATAAAAAGAAATGGGGACCATGATAATAGATATTCTTAGGAGGTGTAGAATCCTTCTATCCATTTTCCCACGTAAGTATGCTTTGAAACATGATGTTTCTAAAAAGAGTGTCATTTATATGCCTGATACTTTTTGAATGGGATACTCTTATCATAAGTCTTGGATGTACCAAAGGGGTTTTTTTTGGCAACAAAAAAAAATGTTGGAGATATCTTAAAGATGTTTAAAAGTTGCATAATTATTTATGAAATAAAGTAGTGATACTTTCATGTTTAGATAGAAATGGTGATATCTTACAGGATGATTATTAACTATAATTTCTATTTATGTGGGTGCTATTTAATAGTGCAGATTTTTATATATGAAGATTTTTTTTTTAATGTGTTTGCATGTGTGCCCAATTGTTATAAGTGCTTTCATGTGTGTATGAGCATGTAAGGAGCACCCACTGTATTTGGTCATCTAGTTCTTGTGAATGTGGGATCTTAGGAGGAAATGATGAATTTGTATTAACTATTAACCATTCATACATATGCATATCAATGTATGAGAATGAAATACATAGTTTATAGTGTTTATGCCATATTCTTTTTCCCTTCAATTTTATGTTGCAGGTGATATACTAGTAGTATCAATGAAATACACTGATTAAGGAAAAGAATAATACTCATTAATTGTCAGATCATTTATTTCTTATAATATATGGCTGGAAATTTGTATAATTAATTTATATAACTGTATATACTTAGTTACTTTCTATCAAGGACCAAATCAGATTAAACAATTTACTCAATCATTACCTTATATGATATTTGGTTCTTTTCTATATAATGAGTAGAACCTTCTAGAGGAGGGTAAGCAATTTGTGCATCAAGTTTGTGAAAAATTTGGCTATGCATTGGGTTCACTTGTACTTGCTCTCAGTTGATCATGCTCGTTGTCAACTCATCCACTCGCTTTATTTGCATTATTGGGTCCACAATGAATCTCTTTTTCCTCATTTACTGGTTTTGCTTGCACTATTATGTATATAGTAGATCTCTCAAAATTGCAATAATATCTACTCGCTTGTTGACTTTAAGGTACACGGTTGATCTCTTGGCTCATTGGGATCCAATATCTGATTATTGCTTCGTTGATATCTCATCACATCATGTTAAATATGTCAAACATATAAATAAGGCTTGCCACATGAGAATTTTAATTTTTGTTATTTGTTATGGGAAAAGAATTATAGGGACACATTGCACCATCTAAATAGAAAAATGGGCTGAACATAAAATAAAGATGTAAGAGTTATGAAGTGGACCTTTGGATCCATTGGTCAGGTGATTGTTTTCAAGTTAAGGAAATATAAGTTAGCCAAAGATATGTGAGAGTATTTACAAAAAGTTTATAATTAAGATAGTGTAGCCAGATGCTTTTAAGAATATGGGGTTGCTAGTTACATACAAGGGGACCTCTCAATTCTAGACAATTTTTGTGAATTTCAAAATTTGTGGACTAATTAATTGGAAGAATTTATGCATAAGTATTTTCTGAATTTCTTTTGAATGTCTAAGAGGCTCATGAACAAAATAAAAAATATCAGTTCTTGATAAAATCCTGTTTTAAATTTGAGTCTCTTTGTTTCAATTTGAGAAATCGTGATCATTTTTCTATTTTGGATGTGTGCTTTAGAGCACTTCGTTAGGAGTAATGACTTGACACAAATCATATTTCAACAACATTAAGTGAACTAGAATGCAGTTGCATGTGCAGATCATGGAAAGAATAAAAGAAATGATATGAAACATATACAATGCTTCACCTACAACAGTTTATAATCATGTTGCTCCCAATTGTGCGAAAAAAATTTTGTAATTGTTGTAAGAAAACCTGGGCACATGATTAAGAAATGTAGTAACCAACAGCCAAACTCTAAACAAGCAGCCATTGCTGATTAAGTTGTTGGTTTAGCAGGTATGGATAAATTAGACTTTTCTCTTGAGCTGGCTCAATAGATTGTAATTTAATCCCAATCAGGTTTAGGGCTTCAAAGTATGATTGTACTACCTCTTTCATCTTAGCTCATGGATTCTAGTGAATCCAATTATATGATTGATATCTCACATCTTCATCATATTGTATTGGATCTTGTATCATCATTTATTCAAATAGCTAATTGTAGTTAATTAACTATTAAAGCTATAGGAGATATTAATCCTTCCATGAAGATATCTTGTATCTCCTGAGTTTTCTACTAATCTCATGTTAGTAGGAAAATTGATTGATGATAATTATTACAATTGATTTTCTGGCGTTAGCTGCATTGTATAGTATTAGGTGGTGGGAAAAATACTCGTGAAGGTGCCTAAAGTTGGATGATATTTTCCATTGCATCTTTTTATTTTTTTAGTTTATTTTTTTGTCTTGTTGTACCGTGAATCAAAATAATGAACCATGGCACAAAGGATTGTCATCCAAATTCTACTGTATTATCTTATTTTATAAACTATAGTTTGTTGGGCAAAAGGATGATTGCTCCACATGTAAAATTGTGAAAAGCAAGAGCTTCCGTTTTCCATCTTTTGATAGTCATTGCTGAAAATTATTTTGACTTAATTCATAGTAATGTATGAGGTATCATTTTTATAATATTGCATGTGAACTATAAATACTTGTAACATTCATCAATGATTATGAAAAGTATGCTTTTCATCACTAGAAATCTAAAGTATTCCCAATCTTTCAAAAAATTATTATTTATATTCAAACTTAATTCTCGTCTCATATCAAAATACTTATATCTGATTCTTGAGATGAATATACATTACTTAAATTCCACAACTTCTTTAAAATGAATTAATTATTTCTCATAAACCTTGTCCTTATATACCTTACCTTAACAAAGTGGCATTATTGAGTGTAAAACTTTTTAGAGGTTCTTCGAATCTTATCAGTAGAAGCTTTAGTTCCACCTAAATTTTGGAATATAAGTACTCTTACAAGTAAATTAATGGAATTAATAGATATTATGATTCATAGGAAGATAAATATTTTATATATTCAAGAAACTAAAATGAGTTGGGGAGAAGGCTAATGAGATTGATAGTTTATGTTTTAAACTTTGATATTCAGGTAGAAGTCGAATTAGAAATGACGTATGTGTGATTATAGATAAAAATTTGAAGGATAATGTTATAAATATTAATATGATTGGAGATAGAATTATAGCTTTAAAGATTATTATTGATATTAAGATTGTCAATGTTATAAGTGTTTATGCTCCTCAAGTAGGTTTGGATGTAGGCTTAAAAGAAAATTTTTGGAATGAATTAGAGAGATTAATACAAAAGATACCTCTTGAAAAAATATTTATTGGAGGAGAGTGTTGGTAGAGTAGTAGAAGATTTTAAAATATTGGAGCTTTATGGATTTTGAGTAATAAAGAATGTAAGACTATAAACTTTTTTTTATGATTTTGAAGTTGTTAATACTTTATTTAAGAAAAGAGATGAGTATATTATTACTTATAAAATAGATCTAAAAACACAAATTGATTATTTTAAAAGAAAATAGATTGTTTAGATCAGAAAGATTATAAGATTATTCCAGTGAAAGTTTAAGACTCAACATTATTAGTTTTAGATTTTAAGATAAAAAATTGATGAAAAATAAATCAAATTATTGTCCTAGGATTAGATGGAGACACTTAAAGAATACTAATAAAAATATTTTTAAGAGCAAGCTACAAGAGCTTAGAATTTGGGATGTTCATAATGAAGCTAATGTTAAGAGCTTAGAATACTATGTACAAAAAAGAAACAAGTGAAATTAAGCAAGTTGTAAAAAATGTGCTTGGATAATCAAAAGAAAAAGCTTTTTTTAATAAAAATAGTTGGTGATAGAGTTAAAATGTGCAAGAAAAGATAAGAAATAAGAAGCATGTTATAAAACTTAGTTTAAATATAAAAACTCAAAGAATCGAAAAAAAATATAAAGTGATCCATAGAGATTCTAAGAAAGCAATATATGATGCAAAAAATTTAGCTTTTAGATTGAAAAGATGTATGTATAAGTTAGCCAACTAAAGAGATAGGAGAAGAAAAGATCTTGTTCAAGTGAGGTGTATTAAGGATGAAAATCATAAAATGCTTTTCTTAGAAAAGGATATTGAAAATAGTAGATGAGGTATTTTGGTAAACTTTTCAATGAAGGATCTGACAATACGATTGATTTTAGCAACCTTAATACCTTAAATAAAAATAAAGAATTTCATTTTTATCATCGTATTAGTAAATTTGAAGTTAGAGAAGCTTTGAAGAAAATGAAATGTGGAAAAATAGTACTCGATGATATTCCAATGTGGTGTGGAAATGTTAAGGTGATTAATGAATTTCTTGGCTTACAAATTTTTTTAATGTTAATTTAAAGACCAAAAGATGTCGGAGTGGAGAAAGAGTTTGTTGGTTCTATATTTAAGAATAAAAGTGATGCACAAGAGTGTGCAAATTATGAGGAATTAAGTTAATGTGTCATACATTAAAATTATGGGAGAGAGTAATTGAGCATAGATTACGATGTGATACAAAAGTTTCACAATCGTTTGGTTTCATACCGTGTAGATCTACTATGGATGTTATACATTTGTTAAGAGGTTTGATGGAGAAGTATAGAGAAAGTAAGGAGGATTTACATATGATATTTGTTGATTTAGAGAGCTTATGATAAAGTTTCGAGAGATGTTTTTTGGAAAGTTCTAGAAAAGAAAGGAGTTAATATTGGTTATATTCAAGTCATTAAGGATATGTAACTAGAGCTATTACTTGTGTCCAAACACAAGGAGGATTGACAAAATATTTTCCTATTTTAGTTGGATTACATCTAGGATTGGCTTTAAGCCCTTATCTTTTTGCTTTAGTTATGGATGTTCTTACAGCATTTACGGAAGATGTACTTTGGTGTATGTTTTTTGCTTATGACATTCTTCTTCGATAAGACAGAGAGAGAGTCCAAGAGAACTTGAATTATCGAGGTTAACCTTCAAAGGTTTTCGTTTAAGTAGATCTAAAACTGAATATATGGAGCGTAATTTTAGTTGTAGAAATTCTAGTGGTAGTGTTGTGACATTGGGTGAACAAGTCATTAAAAAGAGTGAGGGATTCAAATATCTAGGCTCTATTGTTCAAAATGATTGTGAAATAGATGGAGATGTTATTAGTAGAATTCAAGTTGGATGGTTGAAGTGGAGGAATGCATCTATCCTGTTGTGTGATAGGAAAGTACCGCTTAAACTTAAGGAAAAGTTTTATAAGATGGTGATAAGACAATGATTTATAAAAGAATGTTGGCCAATAAAGAGAATAAGACTAAGTTATGTGTAAGAGATGAGGATTCTGTGGATGAGTGGCTTTACCCTAGAGATAAAATGCGAAAATGAGTATGTTAAAAAAAAAGTTGGAGCTAAGTGGCGATAAAGATTTGAGTGAAATGCCTTAGATGGTTTTACCACATAAAGCATCAGTATGACTTAGGAGAGTAGATACAGATTTTCCTTATGTTAAGAAAGGTAGAGGTAGACATAAAAGATTTAGTTAAGATGTATAAAAAATGACCTTAGTATACTTGAATTAAATGGGAATTTGACACAAAATAGGACACAATGGAGAAGAAGGATTTATGTAGCCGACCCCACATGGTGGGATAAAAGCTTCTTGTTGTTGTTGTATTAAGCACAATATTCTATCCTATTACTAGGTTATGTTCTCATACTTTAAAATTTGACTCCCATTATTATCTTCTCTTTTAGAAACATCCCAACTACCATGATTTGCATATATTTGGTTGTGCTTGTTTTGTCCATCTACTAGCCCATGAACATCATAGGCTTCTCTCTTAATCTATTAAATGTGCATTTATGAGCTACAAAATTTCTACAAAAGCTAAATTTGTTATGATTCAGGCTTCAAAAGATTTCAAATCTCTTATCATGTTGTATTCATTGAACTTTAATGTTTCTTCTCTATTCATGTTTAACCTCTACTAGTAATTTATGTTCTTTCTAATTTTGATGAATTAAAATTAAGTTTTGAAAGATTTAAACTTGAATTTATGTTTGAAAGAAAACTTCTAAATTTACCACTTCTAGTTCCAAGCCTATCATTCGAGTATGCAAATTGATTCATCACTTAAGTCTGCTAATGAAAATTCAATTACTGATCCTAGATAACCTTCTAGAATTTCTTATCCTTCAAATGGTATGCCTTTCACACTACATTGGCCTTAGTCTCCATTCTTTCATGCTATTCATAGTCGGGTAAACATTATTGTTGGTATGAGTCTATGAGAACTTTGGGCTTTTGAGGGTAATCATACTTGGGAATTCATTCAGCATTCTTCAAATATTAAAGCCAAAGGATGCAACTGGATTTACTTTATTAAACTTTGCTCTAATGGTACCCTAGATCGCTATACAACATGTTTGGTTGTCTTTGGAAAAAAAAACAAAAAATTGGGATTAACTATGAAGAAACTTTTACTCTTGCAACAAAAATGACTATAAGAGGAATCCTATCTTGATTACTCTTTCACAATGATGGCCACTTTATCAACAAGGATATTAAAAATGCATTTCTTCATGATCTCAAGGAAGAAATTTATATGGCTCTTCCACCCATGTTTCCGCCTCCGCCTATGGAAGTGTGTAAACTCAACTGTTTGCTATATATACTGAAAAAAGTTCATCATGTATTGTTTGTTAAATTTTGATCAACACTACTCCTTTTCTCATATGATTTAGCCTTATTTCTCTATAAGGCATCTAGTGAGATAATTCTTGCAGTTTATGTTGATGGCATGGTCATCATTGGGATAGAATTGACTTGAATTAGCCTCCTATAACATCTTTATGTCATATTCTATTTGAAGAATCCGGGTGCCCTTACTTCTTGTGCTTGGAGGTTCACACTAATTCCTTTGAATTTTTTCTTAACTAACATTAGCATATGCAGGATTGGATTAATTTGGCTGGCCTTCTAAATACCACTCTTACAGATGCTCCGTTAGAAGTAAACATAAAGTATTGCAAAGATGAATGCAATCTTCAACCTGATCCCACTATATTTAAACAATTAATAAGCATCTAAAACTATTTGATAATTACTTGATCATATATTTTCTTTGCAGTTCAACATGTCAATTCATACAAAATCCTTATCACTTACATTTGGTTATCATTCGTTGAATCATTCGATGTCTTAAATGGAACACCAAGCCATGGTTTGTTCTATCCACTCGGCTCTTCTCTTCTTCTTGTAGGTTATAGTAATGTAGAATGTGCTGGGTGTCCTGTTACTCTTTGTTCAATCACAAGGTAATGTGTGTTCCTGGATGATTCTTGATCTCATAAAAGAGTAAAAGCTGCCTCTTGTGCCTAAATCGGAATACTGAGCAATAACAGAGCATGTTCAGAGATTATATTGGCTTCATAGGCTTTTGTTTGAATTTGGTTTGCCTAAAACAGCCCTACCCTACCACTGACATGTAATACAAATGCCATCTAATTTGCTACTAATTCAATTTATCATGAGCAGATAAAACATATTTGAATTGTTTTCCACTTCATTTGAGAAGCATTCAACACTTGTATCATTTTTCTTCTTCGCACTGTTGCAAACTTTCAGATTACCAGCAATTTACGAAGGTGAGAAAATTGATACTCCTTGACATAGCAACATCTGGGAGATATCAATGGAATACACAGAATAAGGAAATAATAATATGCTTTAATTAACAGATCATTTACTCTTATGAATTTGGCTAGAAATTTGTATAGTAACTTTATATGGCTGTGAGTATTTAATTGCTTCCTATTTAAGACAAAATTTGACTGAGCAATCTGCTCAATCATTATCTTGCATGTATCCATTCTTTTTTATATAATGATTAGAACCTTCTAGAGGATGACAAGCAATTTGTGTATGAAATCTTGTTTTCCTGAGTAAGACACTTTAATCTTTTGAATTACTTGTTTATGTCAATGGAAATGTTAATCAATGATTATATTATGATTTTATTTTAAATTACTTCATTGTTAGTGCTTTTATCAACTATCTGGTTTTATTTGAATTGTTTGCCACGCTGTACTTGAGGAGCATGTTTAAACAATGTAACTAGAGAACTTATAGTTTCTACTTACCAATCACGTTTTGCAAAAATATTGCAGCCAGAGGTTGGACGATTGTATCGATCTGGATGATTTCAAATTCTCCAACAAGCATGACATTGATACTACAGGTCTAGTATGTAAGTCATATCGATGCTTCACTAAAATTGCGTATTATTTGGATTTGAATAGCTTTGTGTTTAGCAGAAAATCATTTTTTATCTATGCGCATGCAGTATTCTACTTCCATTCTGCGTTTAGAAAAGCACATTCACTGCCGATATCGTTCAACTCTTCCTGGAGATATTATAGCCTGTTCCCAGCACAAATATGCTGATATGAATATTACTAATTGATCTACTTGTTGTACCTTTTCTGTCTTAAAAGAGATGCCTTTGTTATTTTTGTTTTACTGAACGTGGGTGATCGAATTTCAAACTACTATTTGTTATCAAGTAAGATTAACATTTGCGTCATTCATAGGAAGGGATGGATAGATATAATAACAATTCATATAGTGTGAAGTTACTCTGCTTCGTCCTATGGCTATGATCTTTTTTTTCATTTGAGTATTTCTGCTTCAACCTATTGCGTCAATCAGTTTGGTTTCATGCCAGGTAGATCTACTATGGATGCTATACATTTGTTAAGAGGGTTGATAGAAGCATAGAAAGTAAGAAGGATCTACATATGATATTTATTGATTTAGAGAAAGTTTATGATAAAGTCTCAAGAGATGTTCTTTGGAGAGTTCTAGAAGAAAAGAGTTAATATTGGTTATATTCAAGTTATTAAGGATATGTACTAGAAATGTATTGTGTCCAAACACAAGGAGGATTGACAAAATATTTTCCTATTTCATTGGATTACATCAAGGATCAACATTAAGCCCTTATCTTTTACTTTAGTTATGGATGTGCTTTGAGGCATTTACAAGAAGATGTACCTTGGTGTATGCTTTTGATGACATTCTTCTTGTTGATAAGACTAGAGAGGAGTCCTTAAACTTGATTTATGGAGGTCAACTTTAGAGTCTAAAGGTTTTCGTAAGTAGATCTAAAACTGAATATATGGAGTGTAATTTTAGTTGTAGAAGTTTTAGTGATAGTGTTGTGACTTTGTGATCAAGTCATTAATAAGAGGCGATTTAGATATTTAGGCTCATTGTCCAAAATGATGGTGAAATAGATGGAGATTATTATTAGAATTCAAATTTGGATTTGAAGTGGAGGAATACATCGGCCTATTATGTGATAGAAAAGTTCCACTAAACTTAAGGAAAATTTTATAAGATGGTGGTAAGACAAGAATGACATTTGATTGAATAAGAAAGACTAACTAGTTAAGTGTTACAAAGATGAGGATGCTTAGGTGGATGAGTGGCTTTACTCTTAGAGATAGAATGCAAAATGAGTATTGGAAAAAGTTGAGTAGCTGGTAGATAAGATTAGGGAGTCTAGATGGTTTGGCCACATAAAGCGTCTCCTCTGAATATTAGAGAGTAGATGCACAGATTTGCCTTATGTTAAGAAAAGGTAGACCCAAAAAAGACTTTGTTAAGATGTAAATGATCTAGTATACTTGAATTAGATGAGAATTTGACACAATAGGACACAATGGAGATAAGGATATACCCCACTAGTGGGATTGCTTGTTATTGTTGTTGTTGAGTATTTCTGCTTCAACACAACCACATCAGCATTAATATTACTTACGTGGTGCATGCACCCATGTATATGCATTTTCTGACAAGATGAGGACCTCAGCCTAGTTCATGAAACTCTTCCTATTATTTCTAAAACAAAAAATTTACTTACAGAAACCAAACCAGTAAGTTCTTTGGTCACGTGCTTAAAAAGTTTTTCCATCACGCATACCTCTAGCCTCACTTATCTATAGGTGAAGTACAATTGCATGACTTGTTACATTATTAGAGTAGTTTTTCTTTATGATTGTCTGTTTCTTCTTTAAGTTTCCATGTTTTAGCCAACCAGGAACTGCTATACAATTTTTTGAAGCATTTTGCTCTGGGCTTGCCTTTCGAATTTAATTCGCTTCTCTTGGGTTTTGCTTATATAACTAAATCATGTACAGTTAACAAATGATTCTTTATTTTTCATATAATGGAAATGTTTGAAAATTGATAGATTTTGTTTCTTGAGGGAGAAGATGTCTTGGTTCTAGGATTTTTGTTGCCAAGTAAAACCGTTTTATCTCTCTCTCTCTCTCTCTCTAGAACCTGCCAGTTAGATTTTGATATTACAACCTTCAAATGAAAGATCAATTCATTATCTTTAATATCATCGGGAGTAGTAGCATAAATAGTCTTTAAGAATTTTAATATTGTTTGATCATTAATCGGATGCATTAAAAATTTCAAATTGTATGGTTCTGCTTGTATGGGAAAATAATTGTGGTTTCAAAGTTGAATGCTTGAGAGTTTTTGATGATATTTAGAGTGTATTTGATGTTTTTAATTAGTGAAATTTAAGGGTCAAGCTACTTTTAAGATTCTATACATCATCCAATCATCAGATGTTTGATGAATGATCAAATTATTACAAAAATTGATGAACTTGATCCCTACTAAATTTATATTGTAGATCACAACCATTTCTGCAATCTTGAATTTGATGACTATGTAAAGAATTAGATGCAAAAAATAAAGGGAGCAATCGAACAAATGAGTTTGCCTGCTAACCTAGCTTATGTAACCTCTCATTTTCTCTGGTTGTGTTGTGCCTTCTCTTTACCATATGGACTTTTCTAGCAAGATTTCCTTTGTTTCTTTGTAGGTTGTTGGCCTTCGGAAGATGTGCTAGCTTATTATTGCATTAACAATTGTGAAAAGTTCAGGTCTGTAGAATTAATCTTTCTTTTTTTTAATATCTGAGTTTTGACTGTTGAATCTCTATAATTGTGCTAAAAAATTTCATCTTGCAGTATTTTTTTTCTTGTTATTGCTTCCAACCCTTACAATGACCTCTTCATGATCACCGAAGTTTAATAATGCGAACAACCCATTCAATATAGGATGATTTAGGGTTACAATTTCTTGATTGAACTAATATTATCTATAATATGAATGTGTCAAAGAAAATTGAGGATTCACAGGTCACAAGCTACCAAATAATTAAGCCACTCGTTTTTTTTAATAAAAAGATGCAATACTACACTTAAAAACCAAAGTGTTAAAGAAATAAGTGAATGATTTTAAAATTCTAATAAAGGAATGCAATTTTCACAAATTAGATTTTGATGTTCAATTTTTGATCAGCATTAAGAGTACTAAATATATTATTAAATTATGTAGATGTATTGGAATAAGGAACAAAAATAATAAAGAAGAATAAGGCTTCATATCAATATAAGGAGATGACTTATCCTAAAATTATGTAGTCACACGTATACTGCACTTGAAAAAAATCACAATCACATATGCAACTTGCATTCAGAAGATTGAAAGTGAAAAGAAAAAGTTATCCGAGCCAAAGTTTTGATTACATACATTAGAATAATTTTTATACACTCTTTATTCTTAAGCTAGTAGATAACTTTTGCAGAGGATCAACTTAATTTATTTTGGCTAGATAATAATCAATTCAACTTTTGATTCCTAACCAAAACTTCTTATCTCGTCGGCAACAAGCACCTCACCCAATAAAAGTTTTAAGTTTCATGTCAATACAAATAAGAACCATTAACTGAACTCGCAAGATATTTTCCCTAGGAGAAAATTATGCGGCTTCTGGCCATGAAATAACGAGATAAAGAAGGATGGAAATCTGTTTTTATATATTTGAAATAGATAAAGCCAAGACCTTTTTGGTAAAACCATCGTTTATTGCTCAAGTCCCATATTAATCTGTGTAGCCAAGAAAAATTGACTTCAATTGAGCTTTGACCTAAAGTGAATCAAAATTATAATTATGCCAAATCTTATGAAGTAACCTAACATTAAGACCATACCATAATTACTATCTAGTTCAAAATTATAGAAATAACAAAATAAACTAACTAATAAAAATATTAAACAAATTATAAGCTAATCATTACTTGACACGACACCTTCAATAAGGATAAAAATGAAAATTTTCATCAAATTTACTTTTCTTGGTCAAATTTAGCTCACAATTTAATTTTTGATACTTATCAAGTAAATTGGGAGATAAATTTTGTGCCTATGAATCATCACAAGCATGTTTATCTCTCTAATGAACAAAATATATATAGAATCTATCATCAACAGTAGATAAAATCTCATTATTTAGAATAGCTTTATGAATAAACTATATAGATCTATCTGGTTGGGGATTGATTATAGACTCACAAGAAAGGGCTGAAAAGAGAGAAGAATACATGGAGTTGACAATTGAAATAAGGTTAACTTTGACATATTGCAAATTAGATTCACATCAGAATATTTTAAAAGTTTTGATTTATAAGCATTAGTTCCAATGCATTGCAAAATTTTAAATGGTCATACTTTTCTTATTTTCCATTTCTTAAATGTTTTTTTTTTTGAAAGCCTTTTTGAAGTTAAAAACACAACATATTCATGTTAACCAAAATTTTAATTGTAATAGTTAGTAATTAATTCTGTAAGTGTATCCTCAAACAAATCATACATATGTTATTGGAATGATTGTGTAAATGCTTACGTAAGATCAATAAGATTCATAAGCTTTCTAATTTGATAGCATATGATAATCTCAAATGGACTCACATCAATAATCTTATTTTAAAATAAATTGAGTATTCACATTAACACAAGTTATTAAATAATTTGATTATTTTTTTTAATGTAAGCAACCAATACTAGAATTAAAACCAGAATAATAATGACATGATGGAAAAAATCTTAGAAATTCAGTGAGGAAATAAAAAATTTATTCAAAGACTAAAAATCAACGTTAGAACAAGGAATTACCTTCCCCTAGAATTATGTAGCTCTGTCTTTCTAACATACTTAAAGGTATCACAGATTTAATTTATGCTCATAAGATAGAAACTGAAAAGAAAAATTTTATGTAAGCTATAATTTTTAATTACATGTTGCATCCCCTTGCCAAAAAAAAAAAAAGTTACAACTTTTAAAGTGCATGTACATGTCGAGTCACACAAATAAGAACCATGAATAAAAAACCCCCAAGACATCGGCAACAACAACAACAAGTCTTTATCCCACAACATGGGGTTGGCTACATGAATCCTTCTTCTTCATTGTGTCCTATTAAGTGTCAAATTCTCATTTAATTTTAATAAACTAAGATCATTTTTTATACTACTTAACTAGGTCTTCTTAGGTCTATCTCTCTATCCTTCTTAATATACGTCAAATCTAATACATCTACTCTCCTAACTGGTTCATCGGACGGCCTATGTTTTATGCGACCAAACCATCTAAGGTGACTCTCCTCAAGATATTAAGAGAAAATATCGCAATTCCAAGCCATGAAACAACAAGAAAAAATACTGCCAATTTATCTTTATTTTTTAGGTATATTTTAATCGTGGAATAGATAATGCCATGACCCACAGTCCAAAGCTAATGCCCCAAAAGGAAAAAAAAATCCAATTGTCAATGCTCAATCCCCACGTCACTATCCCCCACACGCACTTCATTGTGTTCCTATTCTTGTGGTTTGGATTCTATAGTATTGTTGACTGATAAACAATGCTTTGTGAAAAGATCCAAG
The DNA here is from genome assembly GCA_021442155.1 of Cymbidium sinense. NCBI lineage: Eukaryota > Viridiplantae > Streptophyta > Magnoliopsida > Asparagales > Orchidaceae > Cymbidium > Cymbidium sinense. The sequence continues at coordinate 137,442,097 of CM038215.1, read as the reverse complement.
AGAGTGCTTGAACTTGGATCAGGGTATGGATTAGCGGGATTGGCAATTGCAGCAAGTACAGAGGCTTTTGAAGTTGTGATTTCTGATGGAAATCCACAAGTTATTGATTGTATCCTTTCTGCATAATATTCTGGTAATGTGATTAAACCATAAATCGTACCAGCATTTACAGTACCACCTTGCTTAATGTTGAAAATCTGCCATTAACATATAGCGTTTCATATATTTGCTCCTCAAATTCAAATTCGTTTGTATTTATGTTCTTTTCAAGAAATCTTGGGTGGTGGATGATTGCATTATAGATTGTATTGCTAGAGCATTAAATTTAGAAACCATACTGGAGCCCATATCTCTTTTTTCTCTTTTTCTGTCCTTCAATTAATCATTGTACATTTTCCTGTTCATTTGCACTTAAAATTTTCCATGTATTGGAAGTGATCAGCCCTCCAGGTTATATTTAAGTCATATTTACTACAATTCTTTTGTTTTGGTTTGTAAACCTATTGTCCCTTTTGTTTATCTTCTCCTTAACATTCAGATGTTACACACCCCATGACCCCTTATGCTTATCTGGGTCACAAGTGGAATATCAGACGACTGACGGACAGATTCCAATCGACACGCTACTGTACCGCGAACCAGCGTGAAAGGTGTATCTAATCAAATCATCACAAACTATTTTCAATTCATATACTACTTAATTCATATCACAAATACTAAGAAATCTTTAAATAAATACGAAAATAAAAGACATTTAATTTCAGACGCATCCAAAAAGCCTTTAAGCTTCCAAAACTATACACCAACAAAACAGACTACTTTCTACCCACTGCCTTTTCCTCAAATTTTAACAAGAATATCATAAGTTTAAAAGTTAGTGAGACAAGACGCTAAAACAAGCTCGATAAAGACAAGAGAAACAACGTAATGATATGTAAATTTGCAGCCGGTAAAACTAGGTAAACTATACTGAATGTACATCAGAATCAACAATACGCCGTAGTGCAGAAATGTAAATAAATAATAATAAAAGTAATCAGACATCAATGTCAAGGAACGATTTTCATTTCGCCAATTTATATCAAATCATTTTCATTTTCTAAATGTTTTATAATCGCAGTTTTGACTTTCATTCATAAGGTCGCCACCCGCCTAAAACAAGTCAGGCGTGGCTCGTAATACTTACATACCTAATGTCCTCGACACCGACAAATTTAACGACACCAACCTCAAAATGCGAGTGGGATACTAAGATCCCCTAATCACGCCATCTCCGAACTTTGCTATCTGGCATCGTCAGATAGCCTTCCTATCACAATTTTCCTGACATTTCCCTGTGTATCACATTACTGCATTTAACATGTGTAAAACATTTCTATACGCCAATGAAATCATACGCTACAAACTAACCGCTCAGAATCATTGTAATCAATCATGCAATGCGCCAAATACTAAACATTTGATTTACATTCAATGATAATACATTCATATACAAATCTATGTCATTCATACAATTTATAATGAAGCGAAGCGTAAAATCGGCATACATAGATAAACCAATTTACATTAAGAATAATGTCTCACCTCGGTCTAAGTTTGTCGTGATGCGCACTCGATCCTCCTCAGTACACAACCTATAATAAAATAACTCTTCTAAGACTTCTAATACGAAAACTCATAAGTAACTTAACCCAAATCTGCAATCTTACCAAAGATGTCTCCTCATAAGCTTTGGAAACACCGGAGTACGACTCCAAAGTAATCTCCAAAGAAATCTCCTAACGTCACTATTAATTATCTGCTAATCAATAAACTAAAATTAGCAAATACTGCCAATCTAAATCCCCCTCAATAATTACCACTCACCTACAGCAAAGCTAACTCCTCAATCACGATTTCAACGCCAGAAGGCTACTAGAAAGAAAAGGATAGGGAAAGAATTAAGAATCGACGATATTTCCTAAGTTTCCGACGGCCAGAATGAATTCCCAGCCGAGACGGTTCACGGAGCCAACCGACGGTTCACGGATTTCAAACCGAAGCGGACTTTCCAACCCGCGTTTACGGACAAACTGCGGCGGCGTCGACGGGAAATTCGGCTTCCACCGAGCGGAGGCAGGTTACGGCGAACGGCTCGAACTGCAGTCGACGCCAGAGGCGGCACTCGTCGGGCCGTTCTGATGCGCGCGGTTTCTAAATCGGTCACGGATCGGTCGTCGGCGAAGGGAAGGCGGCCGCCGTCGGAAGAGCCGGCCGACCGTCGGTGGAAGGAAAGGAATTCGCCGAGGAACGAGCTCTCGATCTCGCACGAAGGAAATGAAATCATGCAAGGAAGAATTACCTTCGATCGATCCCTACCAACACGCCACGAGGCTTAATCCCGCCGTTGCAAGGAAAGTGGATGCTACAAGAAATAATTAGCTTAAACAAAACTTAATTGGAATTAATTAAATGGGATATTACAATTTCCCTCTTAACAAAAAAAAATTTCGTCAAATTTCTTCAATCATTCAAACAGAAGGGAAATTCTCCTCATCTCTCAAACCTCCCAAGTAGCTTCTTTAATCGGTCTCGGCTTCCATTTAATTTTAACATAAGAAATTTGTCTATTTCGAATCTCGACATCAAATTCTAAAATCTTTTCCGTTCCAATACATAAGTCAAATCTCATTGTATTTCAAACTTGGTATATGGAATCTTCGCTCAGATCGTGATCCATTTTCTCAACATTGAAATGTGAAAGACATTGTGAATGTCCGCTTCAAAGTGCAAGTCAGAAGCATATCAATCCTTTCAATGATTTCAAAAGCCCATGTACAGGGCTCAATTTACCTCTACCAAATCTACTAATTCCTTTCATAGTTTGACTTTCAAAATACAAATTCTCCAACGAAATTCTACAAATTAAATCGTAATTTCTGTCTCGAAAATTTCAATCTATCTGACATCGATTTTCTCAGAATTGATCAACCAACTCGACCTAAAAATCGTTTTCTCCCACTTCACCCAACTTAATGGAGTTCTACACTTTCACCATATAATGCTTCATACGAGCTATCTCAATACTAGATTGGTAGTATTATCAGAAGAAACTCGATCATAGAATATGATCCCCCTACCTCCAAAATCTAAAACACATAACCTCAACAAATCTTCTGGACTTGAATTATTCTTTTTCATCGTCATCCTCAGGATGAAAAGGTACTTTAAGTGTAACTGTACCCAAGCCTCTCTCAATTCCTTTCCATAATCTAAGTAATCTACCATCTCTCGTAGACGATCACTTTGACACCATGAAGTTTACAATTTCTTAACATATAATGACAATTTATCAATCAATCACTGTTTCATGTAAGAAATGAAATGACTTGGTCAATCTATCCACAACAACCCGTACTATCACACTCGCTGAGATCTAGAAATCCCATAACAAAATCCATTGCAATTTCTTCCCATTTTCCACTCCAGGTAGGTCAGAATAATCCACCGGCTTTGATGCGCCTTTAACAATCATGTTGACATTTGAGACATATTCGTATGTCTTTTCATACCCACCACCAAAATATTGCTTTTAAATCTTTATACATTTTGAACTACCGATGAATAGATATCCCGCCTGATGAGCTCCCCGTAAAATTTCTTCGTCTCAACATCACATCACCGTGTACCCATAATTGTGGAATGCTTCCTAATAATCTACAAGAAAATTCTTCACCAATCTGATTTGTTCAAGAATTCGATATCCATAATCTAGCAGCTGATTCTTCAAATAAAGTCGACAGACATTAATCGAGATAAATGCCCAAGATCATCAATCTTCTAACTTCCAAATGTCTAAATTCTCTAATCAACTCGACTTTGAGTAATAATCCAACCTGGCATTTCCAACTGGACTTAATGCATCACTACCACATTACCTTTCAACAATCAATATCTAAATCATAATCTTTAATAAACTCAAGCCATCTTCTTGTCTTAGATTCGTTCTTTTGTGAAAGATATACTTTAAGACTATGATCGTAAAATTTCGCATTTCACCCATATAAGTAATGTCTCCAAATTTTAAGAGCAAAACCACACCGCTAACTCTAGATCATGACGGGTAATTTCTTTCGTGAGGCTTTAATTGTCTCAAGATGTAATTACTTTATTCTGCATTAAGACACACCCAAACCTTTTAAAGAGGCATCACTAAATATTTGGAATCCTCACCTGAAATAGCTAAAACAAGCTCAAATGTTTTTCAATTCTTGAAAACTCGCCACATTCACGCCCATTGAATTTGACATCCTTTCTCAATAAATTGGATGAGATGCAATATGAGAAAATCTCTTGACAAACTTCTGTAATAACCGCTAAGCCCGTAAAACTCGCGAACTTCAGAACATTCTTTGCGACCATTCTAAAATTGCTTTTACTTTTGAGGATCAATGAAACTCCTTCACCATAATGACTAAATGCGACGCTATGCATCCAAAATTCACATTTCAAATTTGGCATATAATTGATTTTGTCTTAACAATTCTAAAACAATCCTTAGATGATCAGACGCTTCATCGCTTTAGAATAAATCAATATCATCAATAAAGATGATAACAAACCGTCCACCGCGGCTTGAAAACACGATTCATTAAGTCCATAAAGATCGCAGAGCATTAGTTAAACCAAATGGCATAACAAGAAATTCATAATGTCCATACCTGCTCCAAAAGTCGTTTTAAAAATATCAAGATCTTTAACTCTAACTATGATATCCGATCTCAAATCAATCGAAAATACGCTTCCTCCAACGATCAAATAAATCATCAATCCTCTAGTGGATACTGTTTCGATTGTCACTTTATTTAACTCCCGTAATCAACACATAATCGATAACCATCCTTTTCTTAACAAATAATACCGCACTCCACTGAGTTGTCAATAAATCTCGTCAAATCTGAATTGACACTTCAATTCCTCGCAATTTTGAGAGCCATCCCGTAAGAGAGATGATAAGTTGTACTGTGTTGTCATCAATCCCAAACTCTACTTCTCGAGTGGCAACCTGGTAATTCCTCCTAAACACATCGAAAAAAATTCAAACAACGGAATGTTTTTTCGCTCAAACACCTCCTTATTTAACACATCTAATTTAAAATACGATTTCACCGCTTTAAATATTTACTCAACTTCACCGCACTAATCAAAGAAGAAAACGACATTCTTATCACAAGAAAAATAAAATGATTTTTCACCGTGTATGCAAAATTTCACTCTCCTCTTCCAAAGATTCAATTGTTGCAAAATATTTGATCAACCAATCCATACCTAAGATAACGCCAAAATGTCGACGGTAAGATAATTCTAGGAAAGTGTTTATCTTGAATGTTAATGTCAACAACACATTTCCTATTTCAGATTCAAACTATCACCGTAAGGCATACCACATTCAATACGAAATAAATAAGATCAACTGTAAACTAAAAAAAGGAATCGAAATGAACGAATGCTAAGCCGAATCAAACAATCAACCCAAATGATCAAATTTTAAGATACCGACACCACTTCATTTGATTCCTTGCTTTCATGGAGTGATAAGAAAACTCTTGCTTTTACTGGAGGGTTGATTTTCGCTCTGAAGTTTTTCCTTTTTTGAATTGAAGGTCTTCCCAAAATTGTTACCGCTTCCTGGCTTCCAAAATTTTCTTTGTTGACCCCTGCCCTCGATAATCAGAACATATCCTTCTTCTTCTCCAGGTAGTGCACGATGTCCAATCGACCACATCTCAAGATCTCCTGATCCACCATACATTGCCAAAATGTCTTTTCCCACACTTATCACAAATAGTTATCCAATGAATTTGTTTCCTCATCATCAAACTTAAGTTCTTGCTAGAGAAATCGCCTTCTTTCAAAGCTGGCTTGCTCACCGTGAATCCCACCGCTGCTGGAAAAATTCAACTCATTCTCAATTTCTACTTTTCAACGACAGAACTCATGATATCAAAGTGCTAAGGCCAATCTTAATTGATCTCGAGGCTCATAGAATCCATGACATTTCTCTTCCTGTACCGATATAATGTAGTATATCTGAGAAGTGAACTCGACTTCATATTGCATTATCGTTTTGAGCCTTGAGATTGAAAAATTTGTTCAGAAAAGCCGTCTATGGATGGAATAAACCAATCTTTGAATACTTTGACAAACTCATCCCATTTGATCTGAGTAATGTGTCATTTCAAATCTTTCCCTATCAGCTCCACCACCTTTCTCTCCCCTTCTAATACAAAAAAGAAATACTACTCTTCCGGGCAAATCATCCCATCCAAAATTTTTCCAATCTTAAGTACCAATCTTCCGCCACTATAGATCACCGCTCCTTGAATGCGTGGTTTGAACGTTTGAAATATCCTCAAATGTTGGTCCACTTCTGAACCATACTTAGATGCGTCGCCGCAGATTTTTCCATAGGCTACTTATCAACAACCTGAAATCAACCAACTACCCTCGCAATTCATCGATCTACCTTCACCACTGCTCAGTTGTATTTCCTGAATTATCAACGATTCCGATTTAGTCAGAATGAATTCTAACCTTTCTCTGCATTTCTTCGCAAATTAATTCAAATTAACAAAAAAAGTATTTATATGATACATTTATTCAATATCATGCATGAAATTAAATATCATACATGCATGAAATTAATAACATATGAATTCCTAACCCAACATTAATCGCCCTATACTCAGACATCAATTCAACACTTATCCCTAAATCCAAATCATGCTTCCATTACTATCAATTTTTTTGCTCTATTCTCAACCTTATTGCTCGACCACTTTCTCGTCACACCCCGATGACCCTATGCTATGCAGGTCACTGAATAGAATAGATGACTGACGATTACAGATTCCACCGAAACCACGTATACCGCTAACGCAGTGAAAAGGTGTCTAATCAAATCATCACAAACTATTTTCAATTCATATACTACTTAACTTAATTCATATCACAAATACTAAGCGTAAATCTTTAAATAAATACAGAAATAAAGACATTTAATTTGATACCCAAAAGCCTTTTTCCAAAACTATACAATAACAAAAAGACTTTTCTACCCAATTTTTTTCCTCAAATTTTAACAAGAAGATCATGTTTTAAAAGTTTAATGGTGACAAGAGCTAAAACAAGTCAAGAGACAAGAGAAACGCGCATGTATATGTAAATTTGTACGGTAAACTCAGGTAAACTATATCGCAAGAATGTATCAGAATCGAACAATACGCCGTAGCCGTAGAAATGTAAATAAATGAATCAATAATAATAGTTCATCTCATCAATCAACGAAAGTGATTTTCATTTCGCCAATTCTATATCAAATCATTTTCATTTTTCTAAATGCCATTTATAATCGCTGGTTTTGACTTTCATTCATAGTGCCACCTACTCGGCCTAAAACAAGTCAGGTAGGCGGTAACCATACTCACACCAATACTCGACACCCTGACAAATTTAACGACACCAACCTCAAAATGCTGAGTCGGATACTAAGATCCTAATCAAGGCCATCTCGCCGAACTTTTTATCTCAAGCAGCCCGTCAGACCTTCCTATCACAATTTTCCCGACATTTCCTGCTTATCACATCATTTAACATGTAAAACATTTCTATACGCTCAATGAAATCATATGCTACAAACTAATCGCTATAATCAGAATCATTAATCTATGCAATCTACAGCCAAATACTAAACATTTGTATTTACATTCAATATGATAATACATTCAATATATAAATCTATGTCATTCATACAATTTATACAAGTAGGGTAGAAACAGGGCATACATGTATAGAACTGAATTTACATTAAGAATAATGTCTCACCTCGTCTAAGTCGGTCGTGATGTGCACCTCGATCCTCCTCATACACAACCTATAATAAAATAACTCTTCAAAGACTTCTAATAATGTGAAAACTCATAAGTAACTTAACAAATCTCAATCTTACCTCAATCGATCTCCTCATAAGTTTTAAACACCGAGTACACTCCAAAGTAATCTCCAAAGAAATCTCCTAACGCCACTATTAATTATCTCGCTAATCAATAAACTAAAATTAGCAAATACGCCAATCTAAATCCCCTCAATAATTCTACCACTCACCCAGCGCTTTAAACTCCTCAATCACGATTTCAACGCCAAGGAATAGAAAGAAAAAAAGGATAGGAAAGAAATTAAGAATCAAAATTTTCCTAAGTTTCCGATCGGCCAGAACAGAATTCCGAGCATCGGTTCAGGAGCCAACCACGGTTCACGGATTTCCAAACCGAAGCTTACGGGACTTTCCAACCGGCGTTTACGGACAAACTTGGCGGCGCGAAGGAAATTGCTTCACCGAGTGCGGAGGTCGGCGAGGGTTACGCTCAACGCTCGAACTCGGCAATGACGCCACGAGGCGGCACTTCGTCAAGCCGACGGGATGCGGCGTTTCAAACTGTCACGGATCGGTCGTCAAGGGCGAAGGAAAGGAGCGCCGCCGCCCGGCCGGGGAAGAGCGGCCGTCGATTCGGCCGGTGGGAAGGAAAGGAATTCGCCGATGCCGCGAACGAGCGTCTCGACCGCGGTTGAAGGAAATGAAATAGGCCGCGCTTAAGGAAGGAAAAATTACCTTCGATCGATCCGCCAACACGCAGCCGAGGCTTAATCCCGCTGTATGCGAAAGTGGAATGCAAATAGTTAATTAGCTTAAACAAAACTTAATTAGGAATTAATTAAATGGGATATTACATGTTCAGCGTAACATAAATATTAATTCTAGTACTTTCGGAGATACGAAGGTCAAATCTATGATATTGCACTGGAATGAAGAGCTCAACTCAGAAATGCTGCACAACTTTGACATTATCATTGCAAGTGATTGGTACTTTTTCTATTACCTTTAAGTAACCGTGCTTTTATAGCTGTGCTTATTTCTTTTGTATGTTCATGAAATTAGTAAACATCAAATAGGATAATTTTGATTTCATATACTTCATAAATCTTATGTATGCAGTGTTAAGATGTGTGAAATTCAATTTTTATTTGTTTCTTTTGTTAGTTTGATTTTTTAAGTCACTTCAAATCCATGAAAAACTTAGAAAAAATCTTGATTTTTAAGTTTGGTGGTTGCCAAACTCAATATCAAATTCACATCTTATGTAGTTTCACACCTATCACATTATAATGCTCTCTGTAAAAGTAGACCAACTCAAATGGTAGGATCTAATTCTGAAATTCTTGTGGATGCCATCAAGAGCAGTTGAGACTTCTCTCGGTTCAAAAGAAAGAGGTTGGTGGTGAACCGGCGAGCTCATCGGTGGAGAGCCTAAGGTCAAACATTGATAAGACCTCTTAGTATAGGAGGAGGAGATCAACTAGAAGGGCTTTTACCTCTTGGTGGCCAATGATCTTTCCTTGACTAAGGAGGGTAATTGAAGGTGGAGTCCTAGTGGTTGATGGTGCAAGTTGGGAAGAAGGATAGTTGCTAGAGTTGAAGATGGTCAATGGCTTTTGGGGATGTGGTAACAGCCAGGTGCGAAGCCTGCAATTTAAACAATGAAAGAAAACAATGAAGTTTGAGTCCTTTGTAGCTACATTGAAGAGGAAGATGGTAATGTGTATCGAGTATTGCATATTATATAATGCCATAGTATTATATATATTGGTTGATATTATTAGTTCTTGAGCCATCGCTTTACTAATAAAGAAAGTGCTAAGCGAGATAAATGAGTGTGAGGAGGAGAAAAAAATCTAGTGAGACAAAAAAGGAAATATTTGGGTTGTGCAAATAGATTGTCTTACAATGACATTCAACAAGCATAGATTAAGGTCATGAAGATTCTGCAGCTGGTTTTTTTGTTTTAAAGATAAATAATTTTATTTAATTTTTTTGTTCCAATGTGTTAAAATTATTACATTATTTTTATTGAAATTTTTTTTGTTAGCAAAACAAAATATTATTTTCAAATATTTAATTGTTTTTGGAAATATATTAAATGAAGTCAAAGAATGAAGAAGAGATATCAATTTTCTTTTATTGAAACAATTCTTTTAAAAAAAAAAAGTATATGTTCCAAATGTTTTATTTTTTGCATTAATAATTTTTAGTCTAAAATATGAACATAATAAATCTCCTATTTTACAATTGTCATGATTAAAAATATACTTTTAACATAACAAAATAACATGAAATTGATGGCCTTTATTATCTATTTCAAGTAAATAATAAATTCTTAAACATATCTTTCAAGTTGATTGATATTAATTTAAGGGGTAGTTTGTTTTATCGCAAAATAAGTGTATTGTATTTGAAATGCAGAGGTTTTGAAAATTCTGGTGTTTGATTTGATGAATTTGGATTGCAAAGTAAAATTTTAGTGCATTTCAAAATCACCATTTAGTTAAAATTCAATGTATTTGTAACTCATCTAATTTGGACGAATTTTAAATACACTACTTAGTATGAAGTGAGGACCGCAACTGATTATCGCCATCGCCATCAACAGCTACTAGCCATTTTCATCGCCACCACGATTGTATACCACCTACCACCAAGGCCGACTACCAATAATGACCACTACACACCATTACCCAAGTCACCTCGAAGTAACACCACCTTAGTCACCGCACACAACCACCATCAGAGGGCCACCATCGCTTATCAATACCACCATATGGCTACCGCCATGCCGCTTAAATTTAGCTACCATTGTACCACTACTATCGTACTACCATCATCGCTTTCATCTATTGACCATCGACCGTAATAGCTGGACCAAACAAATCACTTTTACATGGATATAATCACTATGGTCACTAAGCTTCACTACCACCAATTTATTACTAATCGCTCATTGTATGCACATTGTCATTGATATTATATTAGATTCATTTTACAAAATAAGAAAAAACAAATATTTGAATTTATAGGATTCTCAATCAAACAACTGTAAAGTATTCATAATACACTGCATTTCTTTTCAGAAAATCAAACAACCTTTAAATAAAATCAGTTGACATAGATAAACTATATATGTGAACTAGTTGCATTAAAACTTTTGTCATTTTAAAAAAGTAAAGTTAAAGAAATGATCATCACATATTTTCCTTAAGCAGTTCATTTAATTTTTCTTTTTTTCTTTTAGAGTTGTATACTTGAAAAAATAAATGCACAAATGATTTCACATAGAAGCATATAATAAGTATTATATAAAATAATTTTTTGAACTCATTATTAGGATCTTATTTCTAGATCTTTGTATTCATAATTGCAACATCATTTCAGATTACAATTGACTCCTCGGAGGATTTATTAATGATTCAAAGAAAACCAATAAAAATAAATAAATATATGTGATAATATTAAATTAAATTATGGAGATTCCTATAATTTTAACACTTATCATTTCACCCATGAGAGTAACTGTTTGTCGCATTGGATGGCATTCAGCTTCTTGCCTACCTTCATGGGCCTCCTTACTACCAACTTCCATATATCCAGTCTGCTTGCTTATACTATAATGAAGTATGATTATAAGTTTACTCAATTTTTCATCAAGGAACTTTTTCTGCCTCTTTGTTGGCTTATCATATTTTAGTATTAATGGTGAAATCTTGTTGCTCCTATGCCATTCTTCAAAGCCATTTGTAAGCATGATATTGCACTCATAAATTTTCTTGTAGGCTTTCACAGAAATAACATTGATCGACATAATCCTCACAGTCACTCACGTTCATATGAATTGCAGCACAAACATGCATGCAAGACATTCTAGTTAACTTTATCTAGTCATGTCTGTTGATGTCTAAATAATTTTCACTCGTCTCTTCTTGGACATGCATTGTCCACGCCTTCGCATGTACTACTCGTGCTATTGGCTCGCGTGCATTTTTACTTGACTGCTTCTCGTGCTTTTTCCTTAGCTTGTCAGAGCAATTCACGTGCCTGGGGTCGTAGCTCGCTCCCCTCACGAATGCTCTTGCCTATATTGTTACTTGCATGCAGCTCATGGCTACTCCTGCGCTCGCAATTACTTGCGTGCGCCTTATGGTTGCTCGCACTCGCCTCACAGCTACTTGCTTACTTGCACTTCCTATGCCGCCATGCCATGCTTCGCTGAACACTTGCATGCACCTTGTGTTATAGTTGACGTCTTGCTTGCATGCTCACATCGTAGTTACTGTCTCGCTTGCTTGCTTGCATCTCACAGCTCAAGATGTGGACAAAATATAAATTTAAATTCCAAAATTACCCAATCTTCCCTTTAATTATTGCCAGTTGTTAATTTGGATGTCTAATTGGAGGGTGAGACTGACTTGATCCTTTTTTAATAGTAAGTGGACTAAACTAGTCCTTAATACATAGTTGGGGGACCATTTCAATTGTTTACTCTATATGATAAAACAAAGAACTTAAACTCTCTCTCTCTCTCTCTCTCTCTCTCTCTCTCGCTTGCTTCTATTTTTGGTGACCTTGATAGCTCTTGCTTGCGGTACATGCTGAAATTTCTTGTGTACAATCTTCTTGTTCTAGCATAAATATTGCTTCATTAATGAATGGGTCATTGATCTTCAACATGTTCTTCCAAAACGTGTCAAGGTATCATCACTTTTGATTCCGACCCATAACATGGAATTTACTGGAAATCCTAAAGTTTCTTAAGGATGTATGTTTTTATTTTGTTAATGTGGGGAGTGACCTTTTCTTATAATTTTCTGCTGTTTTCTCATCTAACTTATGCAGCAAAAGTTAATTTTTCAGCCATCTGTATGAATTTATATTGGTGCTTGTTCTTGGTAGAACTCAATGCTAGGACAGCTTTTTGTGAATGATTGCTTTATAATTGTTAATTAATGAATTTTTTGTGTAACCAAATATTTTGTTTTTGCGTTTAACTATTGGCATTTGATAGCCGCTAAACTAAGCCCCTAGAGGTTATATTTCTATTTACTAGAAGTGGTTTTTTTTTTTGCCGTCGCTACAAAGAAGTGTCTCCATGGACTAAATTATATATGTACAGCATGCTGTACATATATAATTTTCAACTTAATTAATATAGTATGTTCAGATTTTCTCTATTCCATAAAATTTAACTCAGAAATTGTACCTGAGAAATAAGATTATTAGAAAAGTCAAAAATGTTATTTAGCTAGCATGTAGCCTGACTGGAGTGAGTTCAAACACATTTCAAACAAGTTACAAAACTGATATATTTAGACCTGTTTGGGATCATTTTTGTTTTTGCTTTTATATCATTTTTAAAAATATATTTGTTTAGTGTGTTTTAAAGGGATCTGTTTGGGATCAATTTTATTGTGTTGTTTATTTCTGTTTTTATAATATTTTAAAATACATATTTATTTATTATATATTTTAAGTGTTTTATTTCTTTATATTTAAGAACAAATAACATTATTTTTAAAATATTTTAGGTGTTTTTAGTGTTTTTAAAAACAATATCATCACCAAACATAATTTATTTCGAATCAAAATATAAACAAAAAAAAAATGTAAAATAAAAAATTTAAAAAATAAAAGTGATTCCAAAGGGTCTCTTAACTTTTGAATGAAATTTACTTTCTATACTACTGGCTAATTTAATTTATTTTTCAGCACATTCTTCAAGGAATTCCATGAATGTCTTGCTAAAATGGTCAAATCATTGCTGAAAATTTCTGAGACATCTGAAGCCATCTTTCTCAGCCCAAAGAGGGGTGATTCCTTGGACAAGTTTCTGATTAAAATCAAAGATATGGGTCTTGATTATGATCTGGTTGAGAACTACGATAATATAGTCTGGAATCTTCATCAGAAATTTCGAAATGAAGATGATTCCTGTTGGCCCAACTATGATGAAGATCACTGTTATCCCTTCCTCCTGAAGATCTCCTTGCAAAAACAAAGTTCACTTCTACAACAAAGCCCTGAATTGGTAATGCCTTCTCTTAGTTTTTTTTAAATATGTTTCATTACATTTTTATCTTATTTTGAATCCAATCGAAATTATTTGTGAGCATGTGCTCAAGATAGGACTTGGTGTATTTAGGTGATCTTCTAGGTTTGTGCTTGAAAATGTTAGATATTTTTGTCGTTTTGGAGAAAATTTTGATGTTTATTAATTCGACTAAGTTATTACTTTATAAATTGGAATTTTGATTTGTATCTTGAGCAAGCGTTCAAGTATTTGTGCATACATACTCAATTTTCAATCTCTTCCCCTTTGATCTATAGAATGAATTATGTGATAATTGTTTGAGTCAGTGTTGATGGTGTGCATCTTCATTATTAGTGATGGTATGTACGGAGGTTAGTAGTGATGGAAGAAAATGAAGTCGGTGGGAGTTGGCGCTTATGTCAATGGTATACATCAACTTTATAGACAATGGCATGTGTTGATGTTGTTGGTAATAATGGGTGACATAGTTGGCAAGTATAAGCGTTTGTCAATGATGTGCACTAGACTTATAGGCAATGATATGCTTTGATGTTATTGGCAATGGTGGAAGACAAAATCAATAAGTGTTGGCGTTTGTGTCGATGACATGCAACAATCTCGTGTGATGGTGTTGAGGTTTTGGAGATGATGGGCGACAAAGTCAACGATGATTGTCGATGTTTATGTCGACGAAATGCATCCACCTTATAGGTGATGGCATTTGCCAATATTGTTGGTGAAGGAAGGCAATGAAGTTTACGAGCAACAGTGGTCGTGAAATTATGTCTGATAATAATGGCTAGGAGATTACAATCAGGTGAGGATAGTCGGTACCACACTTGTTACATTGATGAATGTTGTCGAGACAAACACAAAAGCCCGTCAACTTTGTCACTTGTCGTCGCCAATGTTAACGCTTGCTATTGTCTATAAACCTCAATGCTGCCGACTTTGCCACCCACCATTTCCTATAATGCCTACTCATGTCATGATTTATAAGGCCAATGTATATTGTCCACATAAACACCAACTTCCAATGGCTTTGCCATGAAGTTGAATATATTATTATAAGGCCGATGTATATTTCCACATAAACACCAACTTCCAATTGTCCACATAAACTCTCCGATGTATAATCAATTGTTTTGTTAAAAATTATAAATCATCCATCATTTTTCACATAAAGAGACCTTGAGTTGAATGCATATCATAGATTTAAAGAATCTAAAAAAACTCTATTGATGATTACTCTTTGCAATTGCCTTCACTCAATCATCAGTGCTTTATTAACATCTCCTAACTATCATCTTTTTATCACCTTCTACCAAACAATGTTTATGCTTCTAAGTGATCTCTAATTATCACCAATAATATCGTCACCCTCTATTACCACCATCATTACTAATAAGATTGAGGCATGTTTTCGACTCCAAATATCAATACAAGTTATCTCTAACAATATCTACCCTTTCTTGTAGCTAATAATTTCGATGGAGGCCGTTGATAATAAGATAATGCTTATTATTATAAATTAGGCCAATGTACATAGTCGATAATAACATGGATGCGCCGCACCCCATCTACAACATGGACGACATTGTTAACATCAACTTTGATGCTTGCTATCGCTAATTAGGTCATCAGCCATCATTAGCATTAATGCCAACATTTTACAATAACATCAACATTTTACAATAACATCAACATTGATGCTTACAATAACATCAACACTAATGGAATCATTTCAATTGTGCATAACTCTAAATGATTTTTCATGTAAAATATCTTGAGCATATTCTGAACTATTATTAATTTATCTTTATGTGTATGCTTGAGACCTACATATAGTGTTAAAGAATTTTTTTTTTTTTTTTTTATAGGTGCAGATGTTTAAGCACAATAAGTAATTATTATTTTTTAACTAATTAAATATTTTTGTTTAACTAAAATATTTTTTTTTAGTCAAAACTATACTGAGGCCTTAAATATGATTTGACTAGGATAACTTTTACTCATATATTTTAAAGTACATATTAAATATTTAATTATGTATAATAAATATAGAATGATTTTTCTTTCATCTTTTAATCACAAAATATTTAAATATAATTTCATTTTAGTTGGTATTTAAAAAAAAATTAACAGATATTTGGGATTATTTTTATTTTTAGTTTTTAGTTTGTTTTGTTGTATTTTTTATTCAAAATAATACATATTTGGTGAAGATTGTTGTTTATAAAAATACTTAAAATATGTTACAAATGGTTTAGATATTTTGAAAAATAATGTTATTTATTTTTAAAAAAAGTAAAATAATTTTTAAAACACATTAAATAAGTATATTTTAAAAAATAAGTTAAAAATATAAAATAAAACTAATCTCAAATAGACCCTTAGCAAATATAAGAAAAACAAATCTAATTTATTTTAATTTATTTTTAAAATATAAAATAAAAGTAGGGTTTTATTCTGTTTTTAAAAATAAAATTAAAATCACAATAAATTGATCCAATGAGGCCCTATACCTCAACCTAAGCTTGTAAATTTCATAGTAGAAATTTAATTAATTTTTCATTGCTCTCTTATTTTTCCCTATTGGTTTAATCAACATTTATTAATAATTTGCACCCACAAGCGATTATTCTTCAATGTGTGAATCTTTTAAAGGCTAAGGGCTTTAGAAGAGTAGAAGGTGCATTCTCAATATCATATATTTAATAAGTGATTTTTCTTTAATTATTATTGTAGAAAAAATTATTAATAAAATTTTCATGCAATATATGTATCTTTGATAGATGGCTTGTGATTTCAAATAATAGATGTGAAGGCACTTATTATTATTATTATTATCATTTTAAGGAATAGTAATATATTTCAATTATTATTTTTAATTAATAATGAAAGTGATATAAGCTTGTGATATTGGTATATCATTTTAAAATTTAATTAATTAGGCACAAATCTTATTATAATATATTTGTTAGAATGTTTAAGAATTAAATTCAAGATTATTTGAGTTTAGATTTTAATAAATTTATAGTTGAATTTAAATGATTTGATGAGACAAATTCATTGGTATCAAAAGTGATTTGATCTCGATCTAATTGAGCTCAAATGAAATAATTGAAATTTAATTGAAGAGTTAAAGATCTTTAAATTTGACATTTTTATGGTATGATTAAATAGCTAAACGAAAGAAATACAAAGAATATAAGATCATTCAAATCTGAGGTCATTAATATAACTAAATATTAAAAGAACGATCTATGATAAAAAAAATTAATACGGGCCATATGATAGAGTATTTTAAGATTTTGATTAAATTTATTAAAATGTCTCTCAAAATAATATAAATAAGATATTATTCTTAAAACAAAGAAAAAAGAAGTCATCTTTCTCAATAGTTGATATGAACTAAGTCTTACAAATACAGTATTTTTACTAGGCTTGAAAAGGTGCATTTTACTTTAAAATTTGATGATAGTGCCATTTTTTTATGTAATATTTAATATTTAATTGCAATTTATTTAAATATTTAAATTTTAAATTTTAAAAATGTAAATATATAAGAATTATGTGACTTTTTATATAAATCGAGGCAATTTAATGTAAAGATGAAAATAATATAATTTGTTATTAATAAATCATTTTAAGTTTAATGTGTGGGCTCAAAATCTGATTTCAATTTCAAATCACACCAATTAAGCCACTATCAATGTTATTTTTTTAATCCAAAACAATAATTAAATGACATTAATTATAATTTTTTATTCAATTTATGAAATATAACTTGATTGCTATTATCCAAGAAATATGAATTCTATTGCAATGCCTGTCTAACACTTATGACAAAATGTTTTATTTTAGGGAAATTTAGGTACATACAATTCTTATGCATTTACATATTTAACATCTAAAATTTGATATTTATAAATATAGCATTTTTCTTATGCTTCAAAAGGTAAATTTTATTTTAAAAAATTAAGAAAAGTGCTCCTTTTGTTATAATAATAAAAATTTAGGTATTATATATATAAATATTTATGTTTTGGTGTTTGATATGTAAATATATAAGAATTGTGTGCTATGTATTAATTGGGTTAAAATTAGGGTGTAGTTGGGTTCATTTTACTAGATGACTCATGAGTTAACATTAAGTTAAATTTAACTCTAGTCTTTTGTTTATGAGCTAATTCTTTAATAAAATAAAATCTTCTTAAAATATTGTAAAATTTCAAATAATATTGCTTATTACCAAGATTAATTACTTCTTTCTTATATATATATATATATATATATATATATATATATATATATACATTCAATTTTTATATTTATTTATTGTAATAATTACTTGAATTGAAACTATTTCATAAAGAGCGAACACAAAATTAATAGCTAACAAGTCAAGTTGGACTAAGCAAAAACTTGTCAACTTGTGATTTTATACATTTTAAAAAATGTTAATATGATCTTCATTTAAAATATATTGAATTTAAATAATTTAAGCATTGAATTGTTATAACTAAGTAAATGATTCAATTTATGAGTCCATTCAAAGCTCACGAAATTGAGCTCAAGTTCATAATTTGTAGGGAGATTTATCACACAATTCTTATGTATTTACATATCTAATACCTAAAGTTAGATATTTACTTATCTAATACTTTTCTATGCATTGCATTTCACTTTTAAAAGTGAAGAATGATGATATTTTTATAGAAAGAAGAATTATATACGTAAAATTTTAAGTGTTAGATATATAAATACATAAGAATTGTGGTATGTATGTAAATCCTCCTAATTAGTAATGCTCAAACCAAGTTTGAGCTCACTAATTTACTTGCTTTTGACTCTAAGCTTAATAATAAATTTGATGTATAATTTCAATATTATTTGATACAACTAATAGTGTAAACGAGTCAAGTCAAGCTCAACTCACAACTAGCTTGAACTTGGCTCGTTTGTATACTTTTCAAGCTAGTGGTGTAAGTGAATTGAGCAAACTCATGAGCTAACTCAAGTTCGTCTCAATAAATGGCTCTGAACCAAGCTCGCTAAGCTAAAACTAGTTGACAATTCATTAGCTTACGAGTTGTTTCATTCAATATATATTAATATAAAATATACTTAAAATTTATTAAAACTTAACAATATAAGTACAAAATTATTTTTAAAAATTTAACGTTATGTTCATTTTTATATCAAGTGATTTCTTATTATTTTTCTACTAATTTTTATTTTATTTTATTATAACAATTACTCAGATCGAAATTATTTTATCTTTTTCATACTAAATGAATCAACTCATGTGCTGACTCAAATTCATAAAATAAAACTCAAGCTCGAGCCCAAACTCGAACAATTAGGCAAGCTCATCAAGGATTGATAAGACTTATGACTAAGAAAAAGTGGAAGACGCGTCAAGAGCTCATAGGAGAAGGATTGTTGAGAATCATGAGATTAAGAGTCGGAGAAAAGAAGTGATAGATGCTTGTTGGAGAGTGAGGATGAGACTAGCATTTAGAGAAGAAAAAGGAGTCATGGCGAGAGCTTACTGGAGAAGGCATCAATATGATCAATGTCATTTGAAGAAAAAGAAGAGTTTATGAAAGTTGAGACAAGTTGTGATTTATCTAAAATGGCAAAAAAATGAGATTTATGCTTAAACTTAAACAATAGTTGGGTCATCTTGCGAGCCAATGGGCCAAGTCTCATCAAACTCAAATTTTATATTATTGACTCGATAAATGAGTTGAGTTTACTTTAACTTATGAATTGGCTTGGCTCACTTACGTCTCTCCTAGTCATATCCCAAATCTATAGATTCTACTCTCTCCATTCTAGTTCAAGAGAAACCTCGTTGTCTTCTCTTATGTTATAATCTCTAGTGTTGATTTGTGCTTCTCATTCCCAATTAATATGCCCAACTAATAATCATCTAAAGGGTGCCATTTTGAGGTGGTTCAAGTTCAAGTTTGACCCAAATTTGATCTTAACTCAAACCTGAACTCAACTAATTTATTAAATTGTTTGGAAAAATCTAGCCCAAACTAGTCCTGCCTTCAGCTCAACTCACTCAAACCTAACTTAAGTGACTCGTTTGAAATACCTATTTAAATTATGTGTAGAGAAAGCAACATGCTTGTCAAAATTTTAATTAAGATGAATAAGGCATGTTATTCATTCTTATAATATACTTTTTCTTAAATCTAAGGAATAGGAAATAAACACATGACAATTTAGATTAATGGGAATGGTTCAAATTGTTTTTTGTGGAAAGTTGTTGCTTTAGGCTTAACAAGTAAATTTTAGGTCAAAATTGGGTTTTTGGGCTAGCTTGAACCTGACTTGAAGTTGATTAGGTCAACTGAAATTGGGAACCTTTTTTTTTTTTGAGTTGGGTCTATGCCAGATCAATTATTGACACCTTTTGGATGCTTACTATTCTTTGTCTTGATGCTCATCGAAATTTATTGTTGCCAATGCACCACAAGTAGTATTTAACTAAGTAGTATTTAACTCAAATACGATATTATAAATCATATCAAGTTAGATTTAATAAACTCATATGGGCTAAATTCTAAAAAATTATTTGGTATAATGGGCGATAAATTTTGTTAAATTCAGGTAGACATTTGACTACTTATTTTGGGATTCAAGGATTTATTTGATTATATATTTTATTGTATATCAATCTTAATTATATTAATTACTCATAATTAGCATACAATAACATCTCAATTAATCACTAATTAGTAATATACTAAATTAACTAAATGATAAATTTATATAGTATAATTAAAATGATATTAATTTGCTTAAGTTCTTTAATGACCAAATTGAAATTTGTTTTGAACCTGTAGCAATTATTTTTTATATTTATAATTCACATTTGCATGTAAAAACATGTAAACATCAAATAATATAAAAATTTAGAGTTAACATCAAATAAAATTCAATTGTTCATGAGGGTTACATTCAAACTAAAAAAAAATTGCCTAGCAATTTAGATCATGCAACTAACATCTAATATAAAAAGAATGAGGTTGATTTGACAAAGTAGATGTCCCAATAGTGCAAAATTCCATCTCAAAATCATAAAGGAAGCTCAAAAAGGAAATTATCCATATTGCATCCATAAAGGAAAGCTTAAAGCAATCATATTAAATCGAACAAAGCGAACTCCAACTATTAGCAAGATTCAGTAGCCAGTAGTCATCCATGTGGCATCTTGAATGGAAATCATCATTGCTCAAAAACTATACTAAAATTCTCTTAAGCAACAAAAAGCAATCACCAAAGATTAAAAATAAGTTGGTTGTAGATTAATATTTTTCCTCCAATGCTAAAAAAAATAGGAACTATAAATTAAGCATCAATATGTAGAGAAATGTTTAAGAAAAAAAACCAATAGTAACCCTTCCCGTCTAAAAATAATGAAAATGGATTTTTTGAAAAATGGCAACATAATGTCCACAAATTTAAGAGAAACTTTAACTTAACATTGATTTTTGGTCTTTAACTTATGCACAATTATCTCCGGCATATATGCTAGAAACATCTAAATTTTTCTACAAAGAGGGAAGAAGAGGTGGCAATTGCATCTTTAGAAAGCATATGAAATGATGGCAATAACTTATTCTTGTGTTTATTTTCATATTGTATATGAGGACACCACACATATCTCAGAGTGTAATTATTGAAGTGATCGGGTATGATATTGAGGTATGATGTACTATCTCGAAAGATAGATACATCACCCTTCAATGGACCTAATCACCTAATAAGGACTCCTAAGGCATGATGAGTCTTCGAATATACTCGAGATTTTTTTCTCTAATTTACATGAATAAAGTAGGCTTATATTAAATGTTTTCTAAGTTCATAATACATCCTGAAGGTGAATTAAAGAATACTCTTAAAATAGAAATCTCTCCAAAGATTTCGAGACTATTAATAAATTGGTTATATTTGGAAAATCAAGTGGGAAAGATCAAGGAGAAGACTTATTATCGAAGCCGAAGGAACTAGGTAGGGAATGCTTATGATACTAGGATGCCTAGTGAGCATTTCAATCTCTCCTATAGTTGAGCTTTATAATTTTATATAAATATTTTATTATTTTGTCATTTTTCAAACATTTTATAATATTTTTTCATTATTTTTAAATTATCTTTAAATTTAAATCACATAAATTTTTATTATTTAAATGTAATAAAAATATCGCATGTTAATTTTAAAAATAAGAATTTCTTGCACAATAATTTTTTTCTTTCCATTTCACCTTCAGTTGCAGCTAGTTGTGCTGAAATCTTACTACTGTTACACTTGATCTCGTAGAGAATATGATAACTTTTGGAGGTGTTTCTCGCATTGCTGAGCTTCAAACAATTTTTTTCTCTTTCTTTGCTTCTAGAAATCTGAAATAATATAAGCCTATTTGAGATTAATTATATTTTGTCATTTATTTTTAGTTTTATGCTCATTAAGAAAAATATTTGTTTAAGCAAGATCATTTTTATTTTATGCTATTTTTAAAAATATATTTATTTAGTGTATTTTTAAATTTTTTTATTTTTTATTTTTCAAAACAAAAAAAATTTCTTTAAAGAACTTTCAAAACTTTTTCAAAAACATTAAAAACATTTTAAAGAAATTTTTAAGTATTTTTAAAATAACGGCTATCGTCCATCGATTGTCGCTCGATCTGAGCTCATCCGAGCTTGCATGGAGATGAAATTTATCCCACACCTTCGAGGAAGCATAACAAAAAAATCTAACGGTGAAAATCGCATGACATAGAACTTTCTTTCACGAAAGACCATCATATTTTCATTCAAGGATCGTTTTAATGGCATACCTCACCGGAGCTTATGACCAGCGTTTCCAACAATTGAGGAAGCTTCGTTTGGTAGAAACGAATCCCTGTTGAGCCGCACAAGCTTTGATTTGGTGTAGTTTGCTCAGAAGACCAATCCACAGCACAAAGGTGATCGGTCTTGGTCGAACTCCTACTTCTTGTGATCGGGAACAATGGGAAATGATTTGTTCTCGCTCATCTAGCTCCAAGGAAGGTGTGTGCAAAGTTAATTGAACTTTGGTGAAAATTTGAGCAAATGACGATCAGAGGTGACCTCTCCTATTTCGATTTCACGTAAAACCAGAGTGGGGATTTTGGGGAGCTCAAGAAGCTCTGAAAATTGCTCTAGGATCTCTTTCCTTGGCTACTAGGGTTGAATCAAGTGTGGCTCTATGGGTTTGAGTGAATTGATTTGGGCATTATTTAGCCAAGTTCAAGAATTTAGCTAAAAGGGTTAAAATCAGAAATTTGATTTAATTTGGATTTTGTTTTGGCCATTTGAATTTATATTTCATTTATATATGTGAATATAAATGAAGATATAAATGGGTTATGAGAAAATCACTTGAGTATGGAGTAATTTGGAAGCAAATTTGACCAAATCTAGTGATGCATGTCAAAAGGGCTTGACTTGGGAATTGATTTGATTTGGGTTTCAATCATTTAGATTTGATTTATGATTTGGAATTTGATTGGAGATTAAATTTGATAATTGAGAAAATCAATTGGATTGGGGTTGATTTAAATTTGGTTAAAGCTAAGTCCATAAGATAAAATCAAAGGGCTTAGGAAGGGATTTGGAGTTTGAATTTAATCATGAGTTTCAATCATTTAATAGTTGGGTTTGATTTTAGAATTTGGATTTAAATTTGAGATTTGATTTGGAAGAAGGAAGCAAGGATTTGGTTTGGGCTATAGGGTAGGCAAGTTCTCCTAAATCTCTAAGGCGCAACCTATCCCTATGATTAACTCTTCTAAGTCTCTAGGGTTAGGTTAAGTATTCACCTAAGTACTAGAAGTGTCTTAAGATTAAGGAACTCCTAGTGTCTATAAGAGTCCTAGATTTATGAAAAGGAAGTTGAGAGCTCACTCCAAAAGTGAGGTTAACACTCATGATTTATCACGACAAGATAACTCACATGAGTGAACTACAAGAAGTAAAAGCCTCTCTCTCTTGCTCATGGACTTTAAGTTAAATACAAGCATAAAAACATATGATACCACTTGGTTTTTTGGATTATAGAATCTAACAAACATAAAAGGCTACATAAAGAGCATATTGATTTATATCATTATTAGTCATATCTCAATTATAGAGGGTCATTTTTAGAAATCCTCATCCTCTATTCAATAAAAAGGTGAAAGGAAACATTAAAGGAAATAACCATCAATAGTAAAGAAGTGAACAAGGTTTAACCATGTCTTGTTATACTAATTATTTAGTAAAAAGCAAATAACTTCAGCAAAAAGAACTCCCATTCTCATAAGTGTTTATTTACCCAGGGACCCAATAGGATTCTTCAAGGAATAAAATATATTGAATTTAAATAATTTAAGTATAGAATTGTTACAACTAAGTAAATGATTCAATTTATGAGTCCATTCAAAGCTCACGAAATTGAGCTCAAGCTCATAATTTGTAGGGAGATTTATCACACAATTCTTATGTATTTATGTATCTAACACCTAAAGTTAGATATTTACTTATCTAATACTTTTCTATGCATAAAAAGGTGCATTTCACTTTTAAAAAGTGAAGAATTATGATATTTTTTATATGATATTGAAGATTAGGGCGTTATATATGTAAAAATTGAAGTTTAAGTGTTAGATATATAAATACATAAGAATTGTGTGGTATGTATGTAAATCCTCCTAATTAGTAATGCTCAAACCAAGTTTGAGCTCACTCAAATTCTACTTTACTTGCTTTTGACTCTAAGCTTAATAATAAATTTGATGTATAATTTCAATATTATTTGATACAACTAATAGTGTAAACAGTCAAGTCAAGCCAACTCACAACTAGCTTGAACTTGGCTCGTTTGTATACTTTTCTAGCTAGTGGTGTAAGTGAATTGAGCAAACTCATGAGCTAACTCAAGTTCGTCTCAATAAATGGCTCTGAACCAAGCTCGCTAAGCTAAAACTAGTCCTGACTTGACTCATTAGCTTACGAGTTGTTTCATTCAATATATATTAATATAAAATATACTTAAAATTTAACAATATAAGTAAAAATTATTTTTAAAAATTTAACATTATGTCTCATTTTATATCAAGTGATTTCTTATTATTTTTTCTACTAATTTTATTTTATTTTATTATAACAATTACTGAGATCGAAATTATTTTACCTTTTTCATACTAAATGAACCAACTCATGTGCCGACTCAAACTCATAAAATAAAACTCAAGCTCGAGCCCAAACTCGAATAATTAGGCAAGCTCATCAAGGATTGACAAGACTTATGACTAAGAAAAAGTGGAAGACGCATCAAGAGCTGAGGAGAAGGATCGGTGAGAATAATGAGAATTTAGTGTTTGCTCATTTATAAGAAAGAGACAGAGCTTACTGGAGAAGGCATCAATATGATCAATATCATTTGAAGAAAAAGAAGAGTTCATGAAAGTTGAGACAAGTTGTGATTTATCTAAAATGGATAAAAAAATGAGATTTATGCTTAAACTTAAACAATAGTTTCATCTTTAGCCAATGGAAGCCTCATCAAACTCAAATTTAATATTATTGAATCGATAAATGAGTTGAGTTTATTTTAACTTATGAATTGGCTTGGCTCAATTACGCCTCTCTAGTCATATCCCAAATCTATAAATTCTACTCTCCATTCTAGTTCAAGAGAAACCTCATTGTCTTCTCTTATGTTATAATCTCTAGTTGATTTGTGCTTCATTCTATTTTATTTTTGGTTCAGAAAATATGAATAATCCAAATACCAATTCTTCCTTTTCAAGTTTGGTTTCAGTAAATGTAATTACTAAAATTTTGATTCGCTCTAATTTAAATACGAAAAAATGCATTGCTTAATGAGCTGAATGGGAGCGGAAAAGATATTTTTTTCTTTTTTTGAGCGAGCCTGGGAAAACTTTTTTATTTATTTTTATTTTTTCTAATTCGCTGAATCATTAATATTAATTTTAACTTTAATTAAAATAATATTAGAAATAAATTTTATTTGTATTTTTTTTAATATCTTAAAAAATTTGTAAATTAATTACTAATAATTAAATATTAGAAATAAATTTTATTTGTATTTGATTTTATTTTAATATCTTAGAAAATTTATAAATTAATTACTAATAATTAAATATTCAAAATAAATTTTATTTGTATTTGATTTTATTTATTTTTTTAGTCAAGAAAAAAAATTTTATTTATAATTTATCTATATTTTATTTGATAATATTTATTTTTAATTGAATACTTTAATTAGTAGTAAATTCTATAATTAATTTACATATAATAAAAGTATTCGTAATACAAATATTTACTTTACATTCATCCAAAAATATTTACAATACAAAGAGATTTTTTACTTTTTACAGCCAACCAAAAGTAAAATATATTTGTATTTTTTTACATAAAATCAAACAACTGTAAAGTATTCGTAATTCATCAGATAATTTCAGATATATTTTTTTTTACACAGATTCTAAATACAATAGACAATCAAATAAAATTTATACAAAATAAAAAGATTCTATTCTTAAAGTGACTCGTCAGACAAATTGACTCACCTACACCCCTAGCATAGACTCGTCGTGTCCCTTGCACACAAACAAAATTTACGTAATAACCAAAACCCTCGTTGTTCGTCCTCCCAGACAAAAACCCCCACGAAAAAAAGCAAAGCGCTCTTTCTCTCTTCCGCTCCTACCCATAACCCTCGAGGAAACCGAAGTTAGGAAGTCTCGACGGGAGCTAGCTGGCTAAGGCATCGAAGGGATCACGTATGCTTTTTGTTCTAAATCCCTAAAGTTTTCCGAACAACGGTAAAACAAGATTCAAAAATTTAAAACATCAGATTTATTCTGACCATTCAAACCGTTTAGCAGGATTTACCGTAAATCCTGCTACCAGATAGCTCCCAGAGCTTCGGTGTTTCTTCTTCCTCTTCTTCCAAATATTCGATTATCTTTGCAGGATTTTTCCTTGCGATCTTTCCTACTGCTCGATAATTGCGATGTTGTATATCATTGGGCTGGGTCTTGGGGACGAAAGAGATATTACAATTAGAGGTCTCGAAGCTGTTAAAAGCTGCAAGAAAGTCTACATGGAGGCCTACACTTCTCTCCTCTCCTTTGGTCTCTCCTCTGATGGTCTCTTCAGAATGGTATGACTTCTTTCCGATTTCTATCAATGATTTATTGAAGATGAACCCTTCATGAATGTTTACAAATTTAATTATACGAGGTTGTGTTTTGGTGAAAATTTTCTTTTTCTGTTGTCTGTACTATATTTTACTACTCGAAGGTGACTTGAATTTCACTAAATTATTTTAATAATATTTGATAACTTTTTACATAGATCATACATGGATGTAATTTGAAGTTTAAAAATAGTCTTTGTTATAATGTAGTTTCTTTATCACGCAGGCAGTTTTTTGTATAATTCTATCTGAGAACGCAGTGGATGGGACTTTTTCCTGCTGCAAAGTAAAGGATAATTTAATTTTAAGGGAAAATAGTGTCAAAGATTGGGACTTAAGTTTCACTTTTGGTAAAGCATCTTCTGATAGAAAATAGAAGACATCTTATTGGCTTGGAAATGCTATGCAGAGTTTATTTCTTCTTGTTAGTTTGGTTGAACTCGGGAATTATAGAGTTGCAAAAAAAGTGCAACATTTGAACTTAATCTACAATGAATTTTGTATGCCATTATTAAGCAAAGAACATGGAAACATTCTATCTATACTTATTTTAAGCAAAGCAGTTAATGTAGAATTGAAATGATTTCTTATTTCACAATCATAAATTAAATACCTCATATGAATAAAAAAATAGAAGTGTCTAATATTTCTAAACTTTTGTGATTGCTATCACTGTAATTTGTATTTATATACAAATGAATTATTATACAAATTAATTATCTAAGCATGCCATTTTGAGGGCTAATTTTTCCCAAGTTGTTTTCAAAGGACTTAATCATGAATTTTTTTCTTACTTTTAAAGTACATAGAAGGTGTACATTGCAAGATTAGACCTAGTTTGAAATAATTAATATAGTATGATCTAGTTTATGACCAATTTGTTCTAAACTACCATTTCAAAACCACACACCTAATGAAGATGACCCAAAATGGAAAATGGCATTTTTGTATAATATAGTTAAAAAACCCTTCAAGCTTATACCTTTTCTTATTAACATTTATTCACTTTATCTACCATTAATACATAGGAATCACAAAGCCAATGTATCTTTGTAGTTCCTGTTGACCTACAACTATGTGCCACTTGAAATTAAATAAATGAGATGGAGGTTTAAAATCCCTTAATTGCGATCGAAATCGATTAAATCCGCTTCAATTTGAAAATCCGGCTTCGAATGCGCCTAAAATATAAAATTTAATTAAATAAAAAAATATTGAATCAATTAATGATCAACCAAACAATTAAAATTACTTTTTAATGAAATTACGGCACATCGAAGTCGGGAAGCCCCGACGACGTCCGAGTGACCTCCGTTCGCGAAATTGATCGCGCGTTGTCGCCGAAACGTCGAAACCTATCAAACGACGCCTTCCGCGATCGATTTGGCAAAGTATGTGCGAACGTCGATTAATTCGAATGCAACGTCACGTAATTTAAACCTAATTTCACTTCGACTGTCGCCGACGTTGTCCGAATAGCCTCCGATCACGAATCGATCGTCGTTCTGACAACTAAAATATTTTAAAATTGACACCCATATCTAGGGTTTATTATTAGGATGATTCGAAATTTACGTGGCTAATTATCTTAATTACTAAGATAATGTTCAATTAACCTAAGTAATTCTCCTAATCCCTAACCGCCATCGCCCATTAAAATAGCTCGCTTATCCCTATTTGACGCCGTTTAGAACCAATCAAGGTCGATAGCTTTAATACTGAATCGAAAGCGGTAGGCACGTTGACCTCATATTCACGCTCGCTCTCTCTTCTCCTCGGATTCTCCCTCTTCGTTCTGTTTCCGACGCTCTCGTGCGACTCTCGATTGGTTCTCTGTCTCGTTATTGACGCATTCCTCTCACGCAGAGCTCTCTTTGTTTCTCGGAAGTCTCCTCTCTTGCTCAAAATCGAGCCTCCTTCTCCCTCTGACTTGGCGAACTCTCCTGTGTAGCTCCTTCTCCTCTTGCAGACTTCGAACTCCTAGTAGCTTTCTTTCTCCTCTCTGCTCAAGCAGAACCCTACTGAGCAAAACAGAGGATACTTCCTAATCACCCTTCAAACCGAAACCCCTAGGTTGTTTTGCTTCAATCCTAAGTTATATTTTGTTATGTGGGTTTTTCTTGAAGGAATGCAGATTTCTGTTTCCCTCTTCTATTTGTATTTTATGGTTGGACTTATTTTCTGGGTTTACAATAGCATGAAATTAAGATGATTGGATTTATGCTACAAGCTTTTCTTGTTTTCTCCTTAAGGTTGAGCGAGGAGCTCATTCTCTTTGCTTGGTTCCTCCTTACCTTCGTCCGTCTGCTCCTCTCCTGGACCACGCAGGCTTTCTCCTCCCTCGTGTGATATGTTGGTTTATGCTTTTAGTATTTTCAGTATCAATTACTTATCTACCTCTGAGTTGCTCTATATATTCATTGCTTTGTTTCCTCTTGCAGATGGTTCATGATTCAATCTCTCTTGCAAGAATTCCAAACTCTTTAGGTTTCTCTAAACTTTCTATTCGCTCCTAATGGACAAGCTAAGTATTCTATTGCTCTTGTTCTCATAATATAGCTCCAAAAGGAAGAGTTCAGATTTCTTTGGACTTATTAAACATAGTGTGATTGTTTAATCTATGTGGAGTAAACTTCATATAATCATCATGTTAAAGGAAGAGGATGAGGGAAGGGTTGATTGACTTTGTGCTTGTTTTCTCTTCTTTTGTTATCACTAAGTTAATTAGCCTTTGATAACTGAAATGTGGTTTTGTGCAAGTTTAAAGTTTTCATTTTTATTCTTTCATTAAAGATACATCTTGCCTAGCTTGTTCATAATTTACTTACAAGCAATTGTCAAGTCTCAATCTTGCATTAAAAAATTGTATGTTTGTCGCCTATGAGTATTTGAGGTTGAAATCATGCAAGATATCTTTTTATGCTTTTTTCTTGCTCTTGAATTATGCATGTTGTGATAATGAAATCCTAATCTCATTAGCTTATATGATGTCATCTTTGAAAGCTTACTTTGGTCATATATGTAATGCTTGTTTCTTTCTCTTGATTTGGGAAGAAGGAAAAGAGAGCAAGGATATTTGTATTACTCATGGGTTTAATCCTATGTTGATGTTGGCTTGAAATGATAAAGTCCATGAGATTTTTCTCATTTCTATTTGGCTTTTCTCTACCATTTGACAATGTTTAGGGAATGTATTAGCTAAATCATGTTATTATGCAAGCAAATATCTTTGTTGGATTGAAAATTTAGATTTATATCTACTAAATGAAGTTAGTTGTTTCATTCTATGATTTGCAAATCAAACATTACTTTCAAACAACTATCAGGCAAAGCATGATTTATATTTGTCTCCTTTGAATTCAAACTTTTTTTTACCTAAAAACTTATTGATTTGCTTTTCTAAAGGCATGATATTTAATGAAAATATTTTTATCCAAGGAAAAATTGATTTGCTTTTGAGTACTTACACTTCTGACATAGTTTTACCTGGGGAAATCTATGAAATTGTTGTGAAATGTGATACATGAAATCATTTTAATCAAAGGGATTTTTGTCATACTACATACTATCTCTTATGATTTCATTTATTCCTCAGATACGATAATGAAATCTAAAAGTGAAATCAAATTAGAAAGAAAGGAATCGGCTATACTACTGCTATTCTCTATGGGTTTCATTTTGCATATTTGTTGTTTATCATTTTGATATCTTGTTAATAGGAAATCTTATCTTATCGTAGTGGTGTGTCACGACATCACATGCGCCTTTCTGGTGGCGACGCCTTCATAACCCCACATGTGAGGGGAGGCAGTTATAAATTTTGATTATTATGCTCTTAATTAAATATACATGCAAAGCAACTTTCTTTTTATTATGAACGCAGCTTTTAAATTTATTACTATAAGACATCTCATGTTTCTCCAACACTAGGAACTCATGTCATATTAACCATACCTTTCTTGGTGCAAAATAAATTTTCTAGATTCGACACCCACCATGCATGCCTTCTTCGGCGTGGAAGGCCTAATCTCTCAAGTTCATGCGGGGATGACGTTAGGAGGTTCAAAAATTTTGATATAATAAAAATGTGAAATGTCAAGTGTTTGAAGAAGGTACATGTATGATTATTCACGCTACCATTCATCATACTATATCAATTACAAGACGCTTACCCTAGCTTTTGTACCGAATCTTTATAAGATAATAATTACTTATTTAAAGTTCAAATTCATTTTGCCTAAATGGTGATTATGCCATATGAATGAGAGAAATGAAAATGACACTCAATGCTGGAAAGATACAAGATATCATATGTCATTTAGAAATAAATGGAGCTTTTACGCTAAAATGCTAAGTGAAATGATTCAAGATATTCAAAGTTATCTCATTCTATTCAATTTGAATATCTTTAATACGCAGTTAAATGAAATATATGACTTTATGAAGAATGTTTTTTTGAACCATTCGATTAAAATACGAATCAAATTCATACTCTATAAAATTCACGCTGATTTGTTAAAGAACGTACACACACGTTTGATCATGATAAGTGGTTGAAAGAAGAGCTATATCATCTGTAACGCAATACTTCGCGAATGCGATTCACATTTTATGTAACGACTCTCACATACACGTAGCATAAGAAAGATACAACGATATCTTATAGATAAATCTATACTGACTCATGACAAATAAAGAAGTCAACTCGTCTTATACCTTATGTAACGTACTTTACTGATCATGATAAACACTTAAAATGGTCAAATTCATATTTGATAACAAATCTATATCGATTTACAATGAGATCAAATTATGCTTATAATTCGACATCTATACCATGTCAAACATCAAAATTTAGATTCATATGTCCATACAAATTTTAAAAGAATAAATATTTGTATGTATGTTGAAGAATCATTATGTCAAATACAAAAGAAGACGCTATACTTCGTTTCTGACGGGTCGGATTAATAAAACCTAAAATGTCATATCATAACTAAACTCAGAATCGACACCTATTTCAACTCGACATTTACATGTACATATAAATTTTAAAAAACAGATATTTGTATGTATGTCAAGTAATCATCATGTCAAATACAAAAGAAAACGCTATACATCCCTTGCTTTTTCTTCTACCGTCCCAAGTTAACAAAACCTAAAAATTTGATATTATAAAATTTCAAATTAATAATATCCGGTAGTTTAATCATATAATACAAGATATTAATCAATCGACATAAAACACTCAAGAAGAAGTTTTAAACGATCTACGTTTGTGCTGGGAAATGACAAGATTTTGAAGGATTATACTTCGAGATGAATTAAGACCCATCCGTAGAAACTGCGTGAAGTAGCAGCGCCTATCAATCGATATTACCTACGATCGGTATTTATAATTAAAATTTCAATGATAAATGATCATTTATTCAAATCTAAATCAATCATAAATGATCAAAATTTAAAGAAAATAATAAAAATATAAATAAAAATAAAATTAATTATTTAAATTAAAATAAAAAAATCAATCCACCCTCCAATTGTTTTGGTGACAAATTAAAAAAACTTTGCTCATAAAGAAATATCGTCAAATCAAATACATAACTATCTTCACACTCAAATATTTTTAAAGTAGCGACGCGTGTCCTCTTCGTCTCTGCTGACATATGACATCACATAAATGGCTTATGACCGTGAGTCTCCCGGGTGGTTTGTCGCGATATAACACCACTAAATTACTTGCCACGCCGGCATCAGATGTCTCTACCTGCTTCTCTTTGTGAAATGTAGAATGATTTTGGCAAAGTTCTATGTTAAGCAAGGTTGACTTATATTTGTCCCCTTAAAACTCCACCCTGTTACAAGGACACCTGACCATAACTTATGTGTTGTGACAGATCCTTCTGGTTGGATCGACTACTCCTCCGACTCAGACTGTAGACCGTGATAACCCGGATGATGGAACCATGGATTTAGCGGCCATCGTTCCCCCACAAAAGTTTTAAATTAAAATAATAAATTTCATAAGTTCTAAACTCTACTCATGTAATTATATACTGCCCTTAATTCATCATTGTTAATCGAAAGCTTCTCAAGATTGGAGGTAATTAACTATGGGCTGCTATTAAAACCCGAACCGAGATATAAAAGTTCTCACCAAATGAGAACGAAATCTCTCGGTAGTGTCTTATCTACTATTCATCTGCCTCCTGAAATTATCACCGACACTTAAACAACTCTTTTGTTTTCCGAAAGAGGTCGGTGGCGAATTTTCGGATCCCACAGTTCCATATTGTAACACCAAACATAGATCAATCAAAGACTTAGATCCAAGTAAACACTTTAGTTGTTGCTACCTTAGCACTATGGGAAATATTGAGAGATGGAAATGATTGCAATAAAGTTTGGTTAAAAATAGTGATCAAGTGGAGTTTATCTTTCCAAAAAAAGTTTTAATAAAAATAATATGACCACAACGAACACATGATAAAGTATTTTAGTTTTGCAATGAAGAGTTTTTCACAATATGGCTAGAAAAGATATCAATTTTATTGCAATGCATGATGAGATACCTATTGAGATTTGGAGAGTTATGGGTGATATTTCAGTGATTTAGTTAACAAATCTTTTCAATAATGTTTTGAAGATTAATTGATTATTTTGATACCAATATTTAAGAGCAATAATAATGTTCAAGATTGTGCTAACTATAGAGGAATTCTAATTATGTGCCATACAATGAAGCTATGAAAGAGAGTAATGAAATGTAAGCTTAGAAAATTTAGATCAATTTATGAGAAGCTATTTAGTTTTGGGCTAGGAAAATTGACTAGTGAGTTTTGGAGACTTATGTGTGAATTTTTAGTGATTTAGTTAACGAATTTTTTCAATGAAGCATTGTAGACTAAATGGTTGGGGAATAAATTTTAATACAAATATTTGAGAACAAGGATGATGTTCAAGATTGTGTCAATGATAAAGGAATCACATTTATGCTTCATACCAAGAAGCTTTGAGAGAGAATAATGACCATAGGCTTAGAAAAATTGCATCATTTTTAGTGAATCAATTTAATTTTGTGCTAGAAATTTTGTCTATGAATTAGGATAATTAACAAAGAAATATAAGGAACAAAAAAAAATGATATTCATATGATATTTATTGAACTTATGTGGGGTGATCGAAAAGTTTGCTATTATTGTAGGTTCACATGAAAGATATATATTTTGTATATATATTTTTATGTTGGTTATAAAAAAATGCTTATGATGAATATTAAAAGCGAGTTGACTTGGGTGTATACTTTTTATAGATAATACTATTCCAATTGCTGAGACATCTAGTATAATAAGTGAAAAATTAGAACTGTGAAGGCAATTATAAGGTAGACGTCTTGGAATTAGTAGGAGATGGATTGCTTGTATGATATGTAATTTAATGGATATAATGTTAAGAGTTGTCATTCGATATTATTAGATGATAGAGATATGTGAATGTGATTTATTTAAATATATTGAATCAATTATATATTGAAGAATGAATATAGAACTTTTATAGTGATGGCTAGATTATTAAAATAAAGAAACACATCTAGAATTTCATGTCATGAGAGGATATCAAGGAAGGGTAAAGATAAATTTTACAAAGTTGCTATAAAATGATAATGTAGATGAGTTTGAATGTTGGCATGTAAGAAAGTTATTAATCTCTAAGTTGAGCGAGATAGATGATAATCCTATAATAGATGTGTAAAATTAGGAAGGATTAATTAAGAAATATTTATGTTAGAGGAGTGATTGGAGTAGATAAAGTGATTGAAAATAGTCTTTGATGCTTTTTGCATGCACAACAAAGGTTAGAAAATGCATGGCTTAGATAAAATTATTGCTAGAGGATTATAAAGTAAAAGGAGTAGATTGAAATTTACAAAATAGAAATGATTTAAAATGTTTTATGAATAATATGTTTGACATCTTTAACAACACTTAATAGGATCTAATGAAAAATGGGGATTTATAACGTTGGTCCTAAATAGTTGGTATAAAGCTAATAATGATGATGATGACCACAATACTAGTTCCACCTTGTGGACAGAAATATTTTAGCTATAATGTTTCAGACATGTAATGAAAGACAAGTAATTGGATTATCTAATGAAGTAATAGTGCATTCATTGGATGATAATTCTTCAATGTTGATGAAGACATTAATTACGATACTCTAAACCAAATTAAAAAAGCATTTCTTAAGATTTGATGATCTTGTGAGAGTACAAAGTGATTGGAAATAGCTGTAAAAGAGCATGGAAAAAGAACTGATTCAATAACCTTTTTACTGCTTAAAACCCATGGCAGAACCAAAGAGTGTTAGGGGCGGTCCTTTTCCTCATATGCGTGGGACAAATTCTCTTGGAACTGTCTATAGTTTGGAACTTCACCCCTAAAGTAACCGGTGAGAGAGGGTAGTATTGCAACATAGCTCATAAACTTTTAATTCCATTTTTGGGATTTTAGTACATTCCATATATGGGAATGAAATAAGAGAAAAGAAACAACACCAACGTAAGCAATGATATCATAAGATTTGAATAGCTACAACTATGCAAGATAAGTAAGCAAACAAATAATTTTCCAATATGTTCAAAAAGTAGATTAAGTATGTAATATCCATTAATTTAATTCCTAATTAATTTTGTTTAAGCTAATTAACCCGTCGTTATCGTAAAGATTAGACTAGCAAATCCACTTACAATTAAGTTAAGTAGTATATGAATTGCAAATATTTGTGATGATTGATTAAATTTCACTTGCTTCTCAGAAGCTAAACGCTGTCCAATCTGTCCAATCGAATATCCTATTCTCGACCGACCCCAAGCGTAAGTCATCCGGGTGTGACAAAGTATCAGAAGAATTGAATGTTATTTTGTACAAAAGGGGCTTTGGATGCCATAAAGCATGGTCATAATATGCAAAGTGGTAAATAATATATTTTAGGTTAGTTCAATCTATGATATCTGCAATGCGGAATCTAAATGATATGGAATTTTACACTTAAAGAAGGTTGCAGGCTAAGTAGTAGATGTATTTTGAATAGTCGAGGTTGGAACTAGAGAATATAGAAGCATATAGATTAAGCGTTTGAGTTGTAGTTTTGAAAACTGGTTGTAAAAGTTGTGGAGAAATCGCTTTTGAAAAAGTATGTGTGCGTTATAAATATTTCTTTTTTTGAAAAATTCAAACAATAGCTTTCTGACTGTCACTACATTCAAACAATTTTAGTTCTAAAAGCAACTTTTTACTATAAATTTTTCTAAAAAATTGGTTGTCAAACGTGATTGTTTCTCTCGTTATGCTCGT
Source organism: Cymbidium sinense (assembly GCA_021442155.1). Lineage (NCBI taxonomy): Eukaryota > Viridiplantae > Streptophyta > Magnoliopsida > Asparagales > Orchidaceae > Cymbidium > Cymbidium sinense. The sequence goes on along the minus strand of CM038215.1, from coordinate 137,405,535 downwards.
AAAGAAGTAAAAGTGTCCCAAATGCACCCTAAGAAACAACTCACCCCTTAGGCTTGGATTGAAAAAATTGCTAAAGTATATGTAAGAGACAAGCAGTGAGAAATAATTTATTGCATGAATGTATTATACAATCAAATTCAAAATAATGGGTTGGGATTTAACATTGTTGGAATGTGAAATATTTTGTTGTAGTACTAACATATATCAGGAGAATGAACTTATTTTTGTGTTACACACAAAAATGTTTACTTATTTTATAAGCTTTGCATCCTTAAGATTTATTATTTATAATTTTATGTCTATAGGCCCTTCTTTGTCAATTAAAAAAGTGACTTTAAACATTGTCATGTAAATATTTAGGCCATTCATTTTCTAAGATTTGTAGCTAAATGGTATATAATTTTTTAATAACTAATGAAAAATTCAAGCAAATAATTAATCTCAACATTGATTTCATTATTTTAGGCACTTTGTAAAAAGGAAACATTACAACAACAACAACAACAAGCCTTTATCCCATAAAGTATTTATATGAATCCTTCGCTCCATCACACATATTACAAATTCTCATTTAATTCAAGTATACTAAGGTCATTTTTTATACATCTTAACCAAGTCTTTTTAGGTGAAAAAAAATAAGAAGTATTGTTATAAAATTTGGTTTAGATGTAAAAACTTGAAGAATTGAGAAAGATATAAAGTGGCTTGTAGAGATTCTAAAAATACGAGAAAAAAAATTTTTTAGTGATTTATACAATAGATTAGATATCAAAGAAGGTGAAAGATGTATGTATAAGTTACCAACCAAAGAGATAAGAAGAGACATAGTTAAGAGGCACCATTAAAGATGAAAATAATAAATGCTTTTTTTAGAAAATGATATTGAAAATAAGTGGATGAGGTATTTTGATAAACTTTTCAATAAAGGATCTTAAAGTATGATTGATTTTAGCTTAATACCTAAACAAAAATAGAAATTTCATTTTATTATCGTATCTGAAGTTAGTGAAGCTTTAAAGAAAATGAAATGTGGAAAAGTAGCAGGACCGGATAATATTCTAATAGAAGTATGGAAATGTTTAGGAGATCAAGGAATTTCTTGGCTTACAAATCTTTTTAATGTCATTTTAAAGACTAAAAAGATGTCAGATGAGTGGAGAAAGAATTCGTTGGTTCCTATATTTAAGAATAAAGGTGATGCACAAGAGTGTGCAAATTATAGAGGAATTAAGTTAATGTGCATATATTAAAATTATGGGAGAGTAAGTGAGCATATTACGATGTGATGCGAAGTTTCTCAGTTTGGTTTCATGCGGTAGATCTACTATGGATGCTATACATTTGTTAAGGGGTTTGATGGAGAAGCATAGAGAAAGTAAGGAGGATCTACATATGATATTTATTGATTTAGAGAAAGCTTATGATAAAGTTTCAAGAGATGTTCTTTGGAGTTCTAGAAACGAGAAAGGAGTTAATATTGGCTATATATTGAGTCATTAAGGATATGTATACTAGAGCTATTATTTGTGTCCAAATACACGGAGGATTGCAAAATATTTTCCTATTTCAGTTGGATTACATCAAGGATCAGCTTTAAGCCCTTATCTTTTTACTTTAGTTATGGATGTTCTTATTAGGCATTTACAAGAAGATGTTCCTTGGTGTATGCTTTTCTTGATGACATTCTTTTGTTGATAAGACTAGAGAGGAGTCCAAGAAACTTGAATTATGGAGGTTAACGTAGAGTGTAAAGGTTTTCGCTTAAGTAGATCGAATATATGGAGTGTAATTTTAGTTGTAGAAGTTAGTGATAGTGTTGTGACATTAGGTGAACAAGTCATTAATAAGAATTTGAATATTTAGGCTCTATTGTTCAAAATGATGGTGAAATAGATGGAGATGTTATTAGTAGAATTCAAGTTGGATGGTTGAAGTGGAGGAATGCTTTATTATGTGATAGAAAAGTTTCTTAAACTTAAAGGAAAAATTTATAAGATGGTGGTAAGACAATGACTTGACATGGTGCAAAATGTTGGATAAAGAAGCATAAGATTAAGTTAAGTGTTACGAGATGAGGATGCTTAGGTGGATGAGTGGCTTTACTCTTAGAGATAGAATGCAAAATGAGTATATTAAAAAAGTTGGAGTAGCTCTGGTAGATAAGATTAGGGAGTCGCTTAGATGGTTTGGCCACATAAAGCGTCGTGTCCATGACGATTAGAGAGTAGATGCATTAGATTTGCATGTTAAGAAAGGTAGAGGTAGACCTAAAAGACTTGGTTAAGATTTATAAAAAATGATCTTAGTATACTTGATTTAAATGAGAATTTGACGATAATGGACATAAGACAAAGGATTCATGTGACCACCCTGGGATTAGAGGCTTGTTGTTGTTGTTGTTAACCAGTCTTTTAGTTCCTCTACCTTTCTTAACATAAAGGCAAATCTAATGCATCTACTCTCTCAAGTCATGACGTGACGCATGTGGCCAAACTATCTTATTCTAATCTTATCTCTACTCCAACTTTTCCCAACATACTCATTTCAGTATTTTATCTCTAAGAGTAAAGCCATCCACGAGCATCTCATATCTTTAACTTATCTTATGCTTTTATTGGCCAACATTCTTATCATAAGTCGGTCTACCACCATCTTATAAAATTTTTTAAGTTTGAGCTTTCTATCACAGCCGATGATTCTCACCATCCAATTTGAATTCTACTAATAATCTATCTATTTCACCATCATTTTGAACAATAGAGCTTAAATATCAATTCTCACTCTTATTATTAATGACTTGTTCACCGATATCACCACCACTAACTACAACTAAAATTACACTCCATATATTCAGTTTTAGATCTACTTAAACGAAAACCTTATTTTAAAACACAATATAATATTTAAAATAGAAATTTTAATATCATAAAAATTGTTTTAGTATTCCATTTATATTTGTTTGTAGTATAAACTTCTCTAATATTTTTTATTATAGTTATTGAGGGAGTTCAAGAAGAACTTTAATTATGGAGGTCAACCTTAGAGTCTAAATGCTTTCATTTGAGTAGATCTAAAATCGAATGCATGAAGTGTAATTTTAGTTGTAGAAAATCTAGTGGTGGGGTTGTAATAATAGGTTATCAAGTCATTAAAAAGAGTGAACGTTTTAGATATCTTGGATTTATTGTTCAAAGTGATAGTGAAATAGATGAGGTTGCTATTAATAGAATTCAAGTTAGATGGTTGAAGTGGAGGAATGCATCAGGGCTATTGTGTGATAAGAAAGTACTGTTTAGACTTGAGGGAAATTTTTATAAGATGGTGATGAGATCTACAATGCTTTATGGCGTAGAATGTTGGCCAGTAAAAGAAAAACATATAATTAAGTTAAGTGTTGCAGAAATGAGGATGCTTAGGTGGATGAGTGGTTTTATACTTTGAGACAAAATGGGAAATAAATATATACAAGAAAAGGTTGGAGTAGCTCCATTGGCAGGTAAGATTTAAAAGAATCACTTTAGATAATTTGGTCATATAAAATGTTGGTTGTTCGTGACCCAGTTAAAAGAGTAGATGTATTAGATTTGGCCTATGTTAAGAATGGTAGAGGTAGACCTAAAAAGACTTCGTTAGAAAGTTTGGAAAAAGACTTTATTTTATTAGAATTAAATGATAATTTGACATTTAATAAATATGACATAATGGAGAAGAAGGATTGTCTCAGCATACTTCAAACATATTTTGGATGCAAACAAATAGGACAATAAATTTTGATTATTTTATGCACATTTTTTAAATTTTTGTAAACTTTAAACTGCATGTTTTTATTATTATTAGAATCAGATAAGGATTGAGTTTGGGTGTAATGTTGTTGGGTTTTTCTAATTGAAAACATTTTAGAGCTGAGTGGTCTAAGTTTTATTTATTTAAATGTTTTGAGGGTAGGCAAAGTAAAAAATTGGAATATAATTCGAAGTTCTTGTAATTCAATTGGTCAGGGAAAAATTTTGAATTTCTTTATACATCATCACATCATTACTTTATCCCAATTATGTGATATCAACTTTGCAAGTAAGTCAATTTTTTTGAGAGCATCTAAGTATACTTAGAGTTTGGGCTAATTTATATTGTAACGTTTCCAGGCAAACTGTTGCATTTCCCTTTCTCTTCCATATTTTTATATAAGTACTTTATGACAGTATCTGTTGGATACAAGCGCTTAAATATATTCTGATGTATTTTTAATTTTATTTAGGAAAAGCTATATGGAAAAGCCATCACTGTTGCAGACAGAGAGATGGTAGAAGAAAAGGCTGATGAAATATTGACAGAAGCTTCTGAATCTGATGTTGCTTTCTTGGTTGTTGGGGATCCCTTCGGGTATTGTTTTTTCACTCTTTATTCACCCCACCTCACCCAAAAACAAGCGAACACAGTTTATTCCCCCTAGGAATATCACTAGTATTATGCTCAGTAAGTTTCTGTGCTTATATCATTAAGAAAGTCAATTATAGGGGCTAGGTATAACAACTTTACCATCCATTAAAACCAAAATAAATACTTGAATGTGGATGCCATGTGTTATTAGTTGTGTTCCATTTTCCTCATTTGAGATGGTTTACTTACAAGGTCTACTATTGATACTTAGAGCAACAACACATTCTGATTTGGTTGTTCGTGCAATGAGGTTGTCAGTGGAAGTCAAAGTGATTAACAATGCATCAGTAATGAATGCAGTCGGGGTTTGTGGTTTGCAACTGTATCGTTTTGGTGAAACTGTATCCATACCTTTCTTTACTGAGACATGGAGACCAAACAGCTTCTATGAAAAAATTCAGAGAAATAAGGAGCTTGGATTGCATACTCTTTGCTTATTAGGTATGTTGTACAAGTGTTTTCTCTAACATTCAGTCATGAAGTGAGAATTTTGTTCATTGCTCTTATTAGTTTGATGAAATTTTGAACTTGAAAGCATTGCACATATTTTTCATTTTTTTTTGGCATATAGCCTAATTGGATTTGCATGGTTTTTTATGAGTGTCTTATATATTTTTTGGGTTCGTATTTTCCTATCTCAATATGTAGGTTGTTGTTGAAATTGCTAAATTATGCCAATAAGATAAACTATATGAAATCATTACTCCTATCTGTATGTTTTATATATTTTTTTTTGAAGTGCAAGCACCCTTATAGATGGCCTAAACTGTGCTTATTTAAAAAAAATCTAATCTAAATATTTTATTAATTAATAGTAAGGCATAGGGTCAATTACAATTAAATAGTGACAAGGCTAGTTATAGAAGGATGTCATGATCCTAGAGTTGCAAATCAAACTGTTTGCTTTGAACTAGCCGATATTTAGTTTAAAGATCACAAGTCATACTTGAATTTTTGACCTCTACCTTGGGGAGCAGGATACCGCTTTAGTGGAACATTCCTTCTATCACATAAAGGCATTTTGGTGATTGTCAGGCTTTGCAACGTCAATTGTAGTTCATAATTTTCAAGCTTTGCAAATGAAATCACCACTGCAACCTTGTTTGATTTTGTCTAAACTACACACAGATAGCTCAATCAAGGAAGAAAACACGAACACTCAAGAAAGAGAATTGCACTAAGGGTACCGTTTAATTCATATTGGGGATAGTTGTATTTATGAGTTGCTTAATCTCTTTTCTAGCCGCAAGGTTGAATGGGGATGTACTAATGATTGGCTAAGGGGCCATTTGGGATCACTTTTATTTTATTTATGTTTTGCTTCAAATTAAAATATGTTTGATGGTAATTGTTATTTTTGAAAATATTCAAAACATCTAAAAGCTATTTTAGTGTTGTTAAAAAATAATATTATTTATTTTTGAAAAAAAAACAAAAATACTTAAACAACATGCTAAACAAATAGGTTTTTAAAAATAGTATAAAAACAAAAACAAAAAACACAAAATAAAATTGATATCAAACAACCCTTGATCAAATGGTGTGGCCATGAATTGATAGGCTTACATTGAGTTTGGGTTTCGCAAGGCTAGTGATAGCTTGTTGATGCACTACAAGAATGGCTAGGATCATCACAAGGAATCCATATGTAGTTGTTGTCAAGCTCAATTTGAGCTAGGATATTTTGAAGAGCTCAATTAAGCCATTGTTTGGGTAGGGTCAACCTAATTGGACTACATGGGCATTTTCATGTGGGTAAAATCAGCTTGGACTAGTCAATAAGAATATCCAGACTTATTAAGTTCAATTTAGAACTCAATTAAGTTTAGATGATCTTAATTGAACATCTTGGTCCACTTAGTTCCAAATTTGTTAACTTGAATTCTTATTAACTTATACCTTTGGTCAAGTCAATCTAGGTTAATTGGATTTAAAGCTTAGCAAAGCCACTAAAGACTTTAGGTTGATGCTATGGTAGTCTAGACTAAGATTAATTGGACCTACAAAATTGATCCCAAATATCCCTTGATCAAATGGTGCAGCCATGAATTGAGAGGCTTATGTTGTGCTTGGCTTTCTTAGGGCCAATGATGGTTGCTTGATCCAACTACAAGAATGGTTAGGATCATCACAAGGAATCCACATGTAGTTGTTGTTAAGCTCAATTTGAACTAGGGTTCTTTGAAGAGTTCAATTAAGCCATTGTTTGGGTAGGGTCAACCTAATTGGATTACATGGGCTTGTTTATGTGGGTAAAATTAGCTTGTGCTAGTCAGCATGAATATCTAGACCTATCAGGTTTAATTTAGAATTTAATTAAGTTTAGATGATCTTAATTGAACACTTAGGTCCACTTATATCCAAACGAGTTAACTTGAAGTCTTATTAACATATACCTTCGGTCACATCAATCTGAGTTAATTCCAATGGGTTTAAAGCTTAGCTAGGCCACTAAGGACTTTGGGCCAATGCTATGGTTGTCTAGATTTAGATTAATTTGACCTAGAGGAGGTCTATTGGTATTAAAGGGTCTCGAGTCACCTTAGGTAAGTTGTTAGGTTAACTTAAGTTTAGGTTTGAATAAGGCTAATCTAGGGAGATGAAACCAATGTCTAATGGAGTCGTACACTTAATGGGATCTAAAAGGGCTTTGGGTCCAATTAGGTAAATCAATTCTAGGTTAGGATTTTATTCAGTCAATCAAGACTTAGGTTTGAATTGGGCTATAACTTTAGGGCAAATTAGGGTTTGACCACTTGATCCATTTGAATATCCATACCTATTAGGTTAAATTTTAGAATTCAATTAAGTCTAGATGATCTTAATTGAAAACCTAGACCCACTTAGGTCCAAATGAGTTAACTCTAATTCTTATTAACTTAAACCTTTAGTTAGTCTATGTTGGTTAATTCCAATGGGTTTGAAGCTTAGTTAGGCCACTAAGAACTTAGGGTGCATGCTATGGTACTCAATACTAAGATCAATTGGACCTAGGGGAGGTTTATTGGTATTTAAAGGGTCTTTAATTACTTTAGGTGAGTCCTTAGGTTAACTTTAGTTTAGGTCTGAATAAGGCTAATTTAGGGAGACAAAATCAATGTCTAATGGACTCATACACTTAGTGAGGTTTAATATGGCTTCGGGTCCAGTTGGAAAGTCAATTCTAGGTTAGGGTACTATTTGGTTAATCAAGACTTAGGTTTGAATTGGGCTATAGTTATAGGACAAATTAGGGTTCGACCACTTGATCCATTGTGCCACAACTGATTAGATTAATCTAATGGATCCTGCATGAAGCATCAGTGACTTGGACTAGAGACTAAGTTCAATGGCACATATGTGCTTAGCTCCATTGAGTCAAAATCAAGGGTTGATTTATGCACACCTAAAGCCATTTTAAGCTAAATGTCAACAATATGGTTCTAATCCATTGTGGCTATAAGGTTTGGTCCACTAAGATTAAATGAGAGCTAAGCTTACCTATGGCTATGCTAAGTTAGCTCAAGGGTCCACTTAGTGGTGCCTAAGAAGGCTGAGTCGACTAAGAGAAGACAACAAGAAAAATAGGTCAAGAAAGTTCAACATTAGACTAAGTTGGACATTATTCCTATTCAGCTAGATATTGGCTATTTGCAGAATGACAACCATTTAAGCTATAAGATTTTTCTATCTTAATAGAAACTTTTTTGTGTGATATTACTTAGGCCTATAATAGTGAAATAGATTATGAAGATCTTTGATGCTAAGACAAAGCTTAGACAATTTTGTAGACTCTATTCAATTGAGTGCAAGTATAAAGTGTTGTAAAAAAATGCTTAAGCATGTGCTACAAGGATAGTTATTTTCAGTTAATATGTAAGTTATTTAGTCATGTTCAAGAGTCACAGCTTGGTATATTCATAGCTATGTCTAACTTTGTGATTCTAGTATATTTTTTCCACTGTTGTTGTATACTTATGTGATTGACTATTGAACGATGTGGAAGCAAATTGATCGAAGTTTGGGTTTTCAGCATATGATCAATTCATAAAATTGATTGTGAGTGTAGGTTTCATGAACAAAATTAAGAGTGTATCTGTCTTTCAAGTGACTTGCTCGATCACTTTAATGAAGGCCTTCAATAAGTAATATGATCAACATGTACAAATGGGATTTTAGAGCATGCATAAAACCAGGAGTTAATGAATTTTTAGTTTGTAAAGGTTCTTGGCATTCACATATGAGAGAATATTTATGAAATAGATTGCAAGTCTAATAATATCCACATGCGACTATTTTGATCCACTCACCTCCAACACTAAACTAGGAAATATTAAGATGCCATATCCGCTCATGGGTTTCATAAAGTTGTCATACCATGTGCTAGAGGTACAACAATAATACATAAAGGTGGCATGCTCATGTGCCAAAGTTACAACAATAATTCATAAAGGTGGCACGCCATGTGCCTAAGGTACAATAATTGATACTCCTTTTAGAAAAGTTCTGTTGGAGTCATGTGCTGAAGCAGGAGTTGGGCCCACTATGCTCCTTTTGTCAGACTTGGTTTCCATGTGATTTGGCAATAAGGCTGGAAAGCTGTTGAATTATGTCGTTTAACCTTTTCGCTTGCGTGGGTGAGGTCCTTCCATGCGTTACTTTTTCCTCCTGATTGTCTCCCTCTTGTCCTTGTTTTTTGTATATTAGCAGGATCAGATTTTGACGATGGAAGTTTGCTCTTTTCGATCAGCTCTCTTCCGAGTGGTCGAATCGTCCAATTTGATCGGAAAATTGAAGGTTTCGAATAGTAGGTCCTCATGCATATCGTACTTCTGATAGGGAGCGTTCCTGGATGATGATGCCTTCCATATGATTTCTGGACCATCCTTGATTTCAACATATTTTTCAAACGATTCTTGGAGTGCGTCTTCGTTGATGCTGTATTTTTCATTAAAAATTCTTTTGGTGCTGGGTTGCTTCTCGATCCACCGGGGTTTTGTAGTTTGGTGAATTTTTCCGCTATCTCCCATATGTCCTTTTCCTCTATTTCTTTGTTGGTTGCTTCGGTTTATCCATTTTGGGAATATGGATTACTGTTTAGCTAATTATCGCACATAAAACAAAGCGTTAGCCAGACATGCTCGGGGACGTTGTTCTTCCCATCTATGTGCTCGAAGTTCAGTAATCCCAGACCCGATGTAGTCGGTAAAGCGCCATCATCGGACTCGTGAGGGTTTGTTTTGAACCATTTTATTATGGAACGAGATTATTGCCTGACAATCCGTTCTGAGGGTTATCTCCTTCTTATCTAAATAATGGATTTTTAAAGCACTTATAAAGTTTTCATGCATGCATAAATTTCTGCGTCTATTGTGGATTTGATAGTAGAATTTGCCTTGCATAAGCCTTGAACCTTCTCTATTCCTTGGGTCACCTTTTCACGGTTTTCCATTCTGATACCTCCCCATCCTTCCATGCCGTCGGTTCTAATATTATGTAAGCATTTTCCGGTGGTATTTCTAGATCTGGTAGCTTTTGAACAATAGCTTTTATTTTTCGAATGAGCTCCCAGTCGTGGCTTTTGATGCGTTTGTCGCCATGAGGGGATGTCTTTTAAATGCAGTGGTCCTGGAGAGTGCCAAGATTGGGGATGTATGATCTGGCGTAGTTTAGTATTCAAGTCATGATCCTTGATCCTTTTCCTTTAGTTTTTTCTTCGGGAAAATGCAATTCTTTTATAATATGAGGTTGCGACTTGATCCTCTTATTCCGATATTTGCTCCCAAAAAAGTCTATTTGGTTTTCTTATTTTCATTTTACTTGGCATCAAACCTTCTTTCTCCACAATTGTAGGAATTCTTCTAAATGGTTTTTTATTCTCTTGTTGGTATTGTAAATCGATATCATCATATAACAATTAAGAAATTAGAACAGTGTTCGAAACACTTATCTATTTTCCTTTGAAAAGTGGCCGGTGCGTTTTTGAGTCCGAATGGCATTACAAGCCATTCATAGAGGCCAGTTGGGCTTATAAAAGTAGTCCATTCTACCGAATCTGGGTGCATAGCCACTTGGTGGAATCCACTTTTTAAGTCGAATTTTGAGTATATGCGACTATTCCCGATCTTTTTTCATGTATTTATCTCTGGCGGTGAATACTGGTCTTTATACGTATTATCGTTGAGCGATCTATAGTTGAAGACCATTCTTTCTTTTCCTTTTACTTCTTTGCCCGTTACTGGGTCAATTGAAGTTCCAGAGTTAACTATCATGGCCATTGTGCGATGTCTGCTTTTGCTGGGCCTGATTACCTTCAGCGCTAAGAGGCCTTCAATGTGCTTTTTGAATTGTTCTTGCATTAAGGGCGTCACGTGCTTTAGTGGCTTATCCTGTATTGTAATGTCAGGGTTAATAATTTCTATTTTGCATAAGTCGGTTTTTTAGCCAATGCCTTAACGGATCTTCCCCAATGTATCCGTTTGCTTCTAGCCTTTGTAGGAGATTTTTGAATTTTCTTATGAATGGGTTCTGATGTATGGATTGGTGGACCCATTCTGGTTGCAACGAGGTATAGAAATCATAATCTATTTCCAGCTCGGTAATTTGTTTTGAAGTTACCTCAATTTCTGTGGAGGTTGTTATAGGAGTAACTTCTTTGTAGAAGGTTACGACGTTGCCTTCTATTCGTACTCCTCCATTTAGGCTTCGTAGAAAATTACAACCAAGTAGCATTTGGATTCCATCTTTTGTATCCATCTCCATGCAGTAGACTAGTGGAATTCTGAATTTGTGTTCCCCAATAGTCATTGTCCCGTTCTTTATTTTTGTTTCAGCCTTTGTGACTGAATTTACTCCGTGGAAAGTGATTTGGTAATTCAGTTTTTCCTGCGCTTCTTTTGGTACATCTTTAGTGTTCACGCAACAGGATGTGGCGCCTGTATCTACAATTGCCTGGATTCGAAATTGTTGTACTTCTGATACATTAAAGAAAATGATAAGATTATACAGACGGTTTAGTACTTTCCTGGGAGGTTTCTCGGCCTGTTCTTTTACTGCTTTGTTTAAGATTCTGACTTCCGAGTAGTCTTCAATTTCGTCATCATCATTTTCCTCTATAACTCTTTTTCCTTTATCCAGAGTTAGTAGCTCTTCGCATTCTTTTTTCTGTGGCTCCAGCAGCTTCTGTACATGTTCCTTTAAGCGCTTATTTTCTTCCGTTAGGTGCTCTGAGTATTTGATCGTTCGTGGATGAGAGCATCCTTAGTTTGGTATGTTTGGAGTGTTAACTCCTTGCGGACTTCTATTTGGAGGTAGAATTTGGCGCAGTGAGAGCAAATTGTGCGGTGAACTCTCATGGTGATGTTTGTGATGGCTAATATGTACATTTCCGTATGGGCCTTGTATAGCTTGTTTTGTTCCCTTATGGGGCGTTTTCTGTTCAGAGCAAGTTTAACAGCATACCTCCATCCAAGGTCTTTGCTAAGCATGAGACCGTATTCTTCAAGTGGCAGGTCCTCTAGTGCTTGTCTTAGGTAGGTGACTGTGTTTGCGCCTTCCTCCAGATCTTTGCATCATCGGGTCTTCATTTAGTCTAGAGAACATCATAGTCTTCTGGTAGATCTAGGTCTTTTATTATGGCCGCCCTTGCCATATTTCCGCGTTTACTTTTGTATTCGCGGGCAAAGTGTCCTTCATCTCCGCAGATATAACAGCGACACTTGGTTGATCTTGGTTTATTTTTATTCTTTATTACTCTGATGTGAGTGTCATGGGGCTTACCTTGTAATTTTGATTTTGGGCGTATTTCCTTGTATTGTTGTAATACCACGATAGGTATTTTTCTACATATTGAGAGATCTTTGATTCCTCTCAATCGCCGCGCCTTTTGCATAAATGCTAAAGTATTGTCGTAAACGATCCAGGTATCGCCAATGCATCACGAATATTTGGCTTTAAATGCGGCTTATTTCATCTCCGAGGATTGCGATTTTTTGAAGAATCGGTACTCGGAATTAATGTACATCCTTCCGGATCTTGCCGCCAGTGTTTTATAATCATTCATATACTCGAACATATTTTTAATCTGGTCGCACCCCAGTCTTTCCAAATCTTGATAAGCTCGGTTTTGCTCTTGCCGCCTGATAGGGGTCTTCTAATAAAATGATTGCGATTTGTGAAAAAGGGCGTTCGTCGTCGCTATATTGATCTTTCATATTCATCCTCACATGCCATCCGCCATTGAATCCAAATTTTCTTTTCATCCTCCCAGTAGGTTTTGATGAAAAGTACCTTTGTTATCCTGAAGCACTTGTCATTTAAGAGATTGAGGTGATAGACTCCCACCTTGAGATTACATCATCGTATAGTGAAATCCTCGGTACAATAATACTCCTTGGTTATTGAATGCGATGGTAAGTTCCACATATTTATATGATTTCTTGAAGTGTTACGGGTTTATAATTTTGGTAGTAGGTCGGTGGCGGAGTGTATCCATGGGAGGTGGAAGATGTAGCTAGTGGGTACATAACTGGACCCATGACAGGTTCATTGGGAGGTAAGTAAGAGGATGATACGGATGCAAATAAATGATCAGCTTTGGAGGCCATTTTTCGGAGCTTAGGATAATCAAGTTCAGCTAATTGATCATTCAAGGTAAAGCATGAATCATTTGCAGGTTGAGAAATATTGAGTGAAGATGCTGAAGTGGGTTTTTCAGCTGTGTCAGTGGGTAAATTGGTTTCAGGAGAGTATGGTTTCGGATATGGCATCTCCCCACCACATTTCGCAGAAGCTGGAAGAGCTTCATTTAGGCAGTTATTTAGGTAGAGGAAGAGTGAAAAGTCTGAGTCTTCCTCCTGAGCGTCATCGTCATCATCTGATTCATCCCATATAGGGCTATCGGAGTAGGCCATGAGAGCGAATTCATCATGCTCATCATCCAAAAGCTGCTGGATTAAGAAATCAGTTTTAAACTTAAGATAAATTTGTGTGTATATATATATTGATTACATCAACTCACCTCCAACACTAAACCAGCAGCCACACCCTCTTGGTTTTCACCCAGAACCTGTGCTCTTCGCTGGTTGGAGCAGCAGCACACGAGAAAAGGGGGCAGCGGAAAACAGAGGGAAGGGAAAGGGAGTGCTGGTTCACATATATGTAATATTAATTAGATTAATTTTTCTTAATCCACTCATTTAATCAGCCATTGCATGTTTAAATAAGTGAAAAAAATAGGATTGCTACAGTGCTAAAACCAGAACATTAATTAACAGGTAGTTTAATTCTTTTAGCTGTCTTAATTAATAAATAGAAATATTATATATATATATATATATATATATATATATATATAGATATGTTATTTTGTTCACAATGAAATGTAGAATTTTCTAAAAATGTGATGATTTACGGAGTGTGTGAAAGTTGGAGTATATTTTAAATTGTAAAATTTATTTTACCTTTTTGAAAATTTTGGGTGTTACATGTTTTGTGTACAATGTCTTGATGAGTGCCCATTAATCATTTTAATGCGATGCTGCATGACTGGAGAATGGATTTCAGGAGATTTTGTTCAAGCTGCATATGGTTATAGATTTAACTACATGACTAAGGAATGCTAAATTTGAATTTTTTTTTGTTTTTGTTTTTTTGAATGTCACAATGTACTCAAAGATAATATTTGGAATCCTAAGGCGTTCCTATATTGCAGATATACGTGTAAAGGAACCTTCTGTTGAGTCATTATGCAGGTATGTTCCATAACTTAACAAAATTTTCCTGAAATATTTTGTACCATATTTGTATTGTGGAAGTATACTACATAAAATTTTATTTGGGACCGAGCATCTATTTTTTGTGGTTATTTATCTATGCATGCTAACATCTAGGAAAAAAGATTTTTTGGATAATTCTTCTTATGACTGACTGTTCATTTCCAGAGGAAGAAAGAGTTTTGAACCACCAAGATTCATGACAATCAACACTGCTATAGAGCAACTGTTGGAAGTAGAGGAAGCACTTGGAGTGTCTGGTATATTTCTGGAGTTCTTTATTTGCCTCTCATACTATTTATGACCTTTGAACCATATCATAATTGACAAACCTTTATATTTTTATTCATTCTCTATGTATATCTGGTAGTTTGTAGTAAATATGTTTTGTATAATATGGTTTATCTGCCATTACTCACTTGTATGGTAAATGCATACTCATCTATAAACCTTTAAACCTCTTTGCTAATAAAAAAAAGTTTATGAGATCAAACATATTTGGCGATTGAATTTACTGATTTTGCTTTTGATTCTCTTGGGACGTTATTCTTAATGTTTATTGTATCTACATTAAAATTAAACATGTGTTTTACTATTAGCAGACAAGTTTTTCTGATATCATTGCCTGGCAGCTTATGGCAAGAATTCAACTTGTGTTGGTCTTGCTCGCCTTGGTAGTGAGAATCAAATGATATTTTCGCCGGTTCAATGGAAGATCTGCTTGCCGTTGATTTTGGTGCACCTCTTCATTGCCTTGTGATCGTTGGCGAGACTCATCCTGTGGAAGAAGAGATGTTGGAGTTCTACAAAATCAAGTAAAATTTCAAGTTCTGCAGCATCATAGCATTAGACTAGCATATCAGAACTTGTATATGGCTCTTTGGATGAACGGTAATGTCAGTTTATTGACGTTGATTCAAAATTGATCCGGTCTTATTTTCTTCCTGTTGTTTCATTTCCGCTGATTTGTCCAATGATGACTTTTTTTATAGGTTGAGCAGTCAATTATTTTGTTTTATTTTATTCACTCCCTTAATTTAATTGAACAGGCGAATTGACGTTGGGTGAACTGCGAGCAAATTATTTTTTGAAGTGATTGATACAGATGTAAAATACTGGTTAATTCAGCATTCCAATCAATGAAAGCAGGTCTGTAACAATTCCTTGCTCTGAGGAATAGTATATATTCCTATTTTTGTTAAGTGATTCCAGTGATTTATAATTGGATTTTTCTTTTTTAATTTCATGTTGTTTTCTTTACAATGCAACCTTTTTTTTAAAAAAAATTTGTTTCCTGTAAGGTCAAAATGGTTCCTCCTCTTTAGCACTATTTAAACTGGCTTCTTTTTTTTAAAAAAAAAAAATTTTACAATGTTCTTTTTTTTAATGGATTTTCAATGCAATTTTAGAGTGGAATTTAGGAAAAAGTTTATACTATTGAAATTGATTTTGCATGTATTGAAATTTGTTATTTTAAAGAGATTTTGACAAATGTTATGTAGCTTTTTTACTTTTTTTTTTTTTTGAAGGTTATAGGTAGATCTTTGAGGCATGTTTAAAGTTATAAGTATACTTTTGATGCATGCAAAATGGGTTCGGTGTTGAATATTAAAATAATCTTTTTTTTACTTGTGTGCTATTTGGACGTGAGCTTTTGAGTAGTTCATATGTGTGGGAGATTACTTAAAGGGGGGATTCTATGTACGTATGTGAGGTTTGATTCTTCTCTTCAAAGTATTTTTTATTATTGTTTATAGCTTTTAAGTTAATTAGTTGTTAGTTTTATATGAATGATTGAGATTTTATCAAGATTATTTATTGATTATTATTCGCTAAAGTTTTTATGTGAATGATTGTTAAATTATTTTTCGGAATGAATAAATATAATTATTATCTTGGCATTAGAGTAACAATTTTTTTTAATAAGTTATGAGCTGCTAATCTATGAATTATGATTTTTCTTTTTATTTTTATGTTACATCTCATCTTAAGTTGCATTAATAATCAGTATATTTAATAATTATACATTAATTTTGTGTTAGATTCTATGATTTTTTTTCGTTCCTATTTAGTAGGAGGGGTTAACTCTTTAAAGCAAAAATCGATTCTATGATTGCATAAATTTTTGTACTAAGAATAAGATAGTAATTAATGCAATAAAAATTAGTAAATGATATATTTTAAACAAAATTAGGTAATTTACAGTTAAGATTATTGAAGCAAAGGTAGGTAGGTATGTTCAGACTTATTGACATAGCGTAGCAAACACAAACTAAACTAACATAGGTTGACATGACATAAACTTATACGATAATATGTCATAAAGATTCTTGATGCCAATTGTTAAGGGTTGTACAGAAAATAATTAGTGTGTTTACATACTACGATAAGTTTACAATCATATGGTTAAGCATTATTTCCCTCTAGTTTATTTTTTTTATCATCCTTTGTTTTGTCAAAGGATCTGGATTTACATACATACCACACAATTCTTATGTATTTACATATCTAACATCTAAAGTTAGATATTTACTAATCTAACACTTTCCTATGTTTGAAAAGGTATATTTTCCTTTTAAAAAGTGAGTGATGATGATATTTTTGATGTGATATTAAAGATTAGAGTATTATATATATATGTAAAAATTGAAATTTAGGTATTAGATATGTAAATATATAAGAATTGTGTGGTATGTATGTAAATCCCCTAATTTATTAGTAATTTTTCCCAATTTTTTTATTTTTTATAGAGCAATCAATACCTTATTCTCTTCAAAGTATCAAATCTAAATCAACAACAGAATCATGAGTACTTAAATATGTTCATATTGATGAAACAATGATTCATAAATAGGTTTTTTGAGATGAAATAGTTTATGCATCAGACGAATTTGACATCACTCTTCATTTAGACAAAGGAATTGTTCCCACAGATGTTGCATAATTTTTTCTGATGCCACCATCTTCACCAACAATACTGTTGTGATATTTCTTGAGGCAAGCACCACTGACCCTTCTTTAGCATTGGATCATTCACATAGTTGATAAGCTGTATGTGCGTATGATTTAGCTTTAATTTGCATTGAAGCTAGAGCATTGTCAAATAGTTGTTAAACTGCATGTTGAGCAGCTAATGTAGTAAATTAGTGAGTGGAATAACTATGGTGCCAAAGTTTTGGACAAAAACTTGTCCTAGGAATATGCGAAGGTTTTTTTTTTTGTTTGGATGGTGGTGGTTTTGACCATGGTAAAATGCTTTTGAATTATGTCTTAGTTGGGGTGGACACCAATGATGGAGCCAATATGTATGAGATAGTTGACATGGGCTTTGCCAAATGAACACTGAGTAGCTTATATGAAAATGTTCGAGCCAATATGTGTAATATGTTCATGTACACAAGAATATCATAAGAAAAATCTATTATGAATTTCATTAAAAATGATTTTAAGTATAACATTCAATAGGCATTAGAAGGTGAATGTTGCACCTAATGGCATCACTGTAAATTCATAACAGTCTTACATTGGTTCTGAATGCAATCTTCTGAATATCATCGATAGGTATTTTTGGACCTGATGGTGGTTCGAATGAAGATCAAAGTTTAAAATATGTTGATTCTCATGTAGTTCATCCAGTATCCCATCGAGCTTGAAATGAAAAATCTATTTAGAATTGTCTGCTGATTATGTGATTGGTAATTGGCACAAAAATATTGTATTCTATTCCTTTTCCTTAGGAGTAGAAATGGGAGATAAAAGTTTACTATTACTTGGGCATATAAGTTTGCAATTGAGTATCTCTTATGCTGTATTTTCAGTGGCTATATATTGGAACTGAGGGTAATGATTTTGTAGGAGGACATTGATTGGTGTATTTTTTTAGAAGTTTTATATGGGTTCAGTGATCTGTTGTATGATCTGTTTAGTTATTGGATTTAGTAATTGGTTTGATGAATTGGGTATTGGTGGAGCTGAAAGTCGATGCGATGAACCCTTGAAGTATATAATATGAGTAGTACTTGTATTGGATATATTTGACATGCATTGCTTTGTTTCTTTATAGAGATAATTGGTTGTCCCTACTTTGTAAAAATCATAGTTAAAGAATTATAATTTGGTAACAATGTTACCTAAATGTTGTAACCATCATATCTCCAAAATTATGTCTACACCTTGCAATGATAAAATGAAGAAATCAGAGCACACTTATTTTCTTATAGTGGCAGTGGCGAGGTAGCACATTTTATTATGATATCAAGCCATATTTGAAATGGCCTTTGGGGAAGAGCTCATTGATGCTCCTAATTTGATTGGATAAGGTTTTGAACTTGTAGTTGATTATTCGCAACCATTGAAATCTAGAGTAATTTGGTGAGTTCCTTATATTTAAATCTCGATAACTAATGCTTGTGAACTTTTCCCAAGATGATGAGTGTTTAATTTTGATTAGCCACATGTAACATTCCTCTATAGGGACAATGTAGGAGGTTAGAGTGAGTTTGTATGCGCCCGAGAGGTTTTGAACTCTTTATAATCTTCTAATTAAATTTTAGCATTTTTACTATTGCATCTTAGTATTGAAACTGAAATTAGATCTAAAGTCCTTATAAAATGAGGGCGGAATCTTTGGGTGGTGTCTTATCTAGAAATAGAAAATAATTATTTGTCTTTTGAAAATTTGATTGATATAAATTTACATTATCTTTCACCAAGAAGCAGTTCCCAAATTTTCGGATCCCACACCATAGCCTTTAATGCTCAAATCTATGAGTACGAGAGAACATAATTTGCAAACTGATAGGAGTTTAAGGATTTATATGTTGGTCAAGGTTGGGATTAGTTATAATAAATTTCTAATATGTTAAGGAGGGTTACTAAAGGTTGGAGGTGAACTCTAGTAATCCAAAAATGATGATGAGGGTTTTCTTTGAGAGCTATAAATCCAAGATGTGAGGTGGGCATTGTTAACTTACATCTACTTTGTATGGACTTCATAATTCTTAAAAGAGTAAGGTACATTGTCTAATGATGATTTTAGAATTGATGATGAATAATAGTAAAGAACTTAGACTCCTACTGATATCATTGCAGACATCATTGGTGTTATGATGTTAATGGTAGAATTGTTAATGGTGACATCATATGATCACAATGATGCCCAACATGGAATACAATTTTATCTTCTGATTAATTTAGGTAAAATCAAATTTGATTCTTTTGATTTTACCTTATTATTCTAAGAGTCATTCCAGCTATTTAGGCAATCAAGAATATTAATATTTTTAAAGTGGAGCATTAATGACATTGACAATAATGGTGGGGATCGATGATGTAGTTTTAGGGAGTGGTAGACTAAGACTCTAAATGAAGGAGAGATGTGTTTTTAAAAAAATAGATGAATGCTTGATAGTTATATGAGTGAGATGGTGGTATGGGTACACCACCCCTTTGGTAGGATGTAAAAACTCGAGAGCCTATCTTTTAGGTTTAGGGTTTTGTGAGAGAGGATGAATATCGTTTTAATGGGTGAATGGATTTAAAATGTTAGGTTAATATATTAAGTTGAGTTCTAGTGCTTATGGTGTTGTGACTTGAAGTGCAAGGGATAGTAAGGGTTATATTGAGCAAACTAGATCTCTAGAAACCAATGAATGGTGTGAGCTTCTAAATGGAATGAAAACCTTTGCATGGAGATTCAAGGCTTTGGTATGATGTTAAATAATCTATTTGGGGTATTAGTATGATGATAATACTATGAGAGTGGACAGAAAGAAGAAGAAAAGTAAGCTAAATGACAACTAACTCTAATCACCAAAATAAATTAATGGCAGCCCACAAATCTTGGAGCTATGAGAGAAAGATTTATAAATTTTTTAAACAATATCATTTTTTTTTCATTTCATAATTAGCTATTATTTAAAGAATAATATAATAATTAGGAGTGGTAGGAACCACTCAAACAAATCTCCACATTTCAAGTCTTCAAAATTCAAATTAACTTATTTTGTTTGCCTTTAGAAGAAGTTTTAAGCAAACTAAATATCCTAAAGGGCTATTTGGATGTTGAAAAAAAATTGCAGTATAAAGTGAATGTAATGTATTTAGATTATTTTAAAGTTGTTTGGTTGAGAATTCTACAAATATATGAGTTTTTTTATTAAGAATAAATGTAATATAAAGTAATTTTGGGGTTGTGAGTGATAGCGATGATGATAACACTTTATATCGGTCGGTGTTTTTAAAATTCGCCCAAATAAAGTGAATTTTAAATACACAAAAAATGACCCTTTCAATGTATTTTAAATACTTTATTTTGAAATTTTACTTTGTATCATACCAAACACACAAAATATTAAAATTTACTGCATTCATCTTATTTTATTCCACTTTACATTCAAACTAAACAACCCCTAAATAAGTGTAACAACATTTCTAAATTTAAAATCTAAAAATTGAAAATAAAATTTAAACATTTAAAATTTAAAATCAAAATTTAATAAATTTCATATAATTTTTTTAAGAATTTATTCTTTTAGCATGTATTAGTCTCTAATTTGTGATGCTATATAAATGATCTTTTAAAAGTTATTATATTGGTCAACCCTTTATGAGACTTGTTGGTTCCATCTCATATTTGACTCTCATAATGATGATTCTAAAGACACTAAAATCATTAAAATTCAAACATTCTCAGAATGGTCCTCGTTGACTTTGAAGACTAAATCTTCTCATCTTTCTCCCTTAAATAATGGAGTGTTCACATGCTCCTAAAGGGCTTTGATGCTCCAAAGATTGACTCATTTGTTTTTGTTTTTTTAAGTTGGAGAATTGGCTAATTAGCCCCTTGGGGTCCTCTCTTACTCTCAAATTATGAGAAATGTTCATTGGATTTCTTGTATATTAGTTGTTTATATTTAAACTTTTTGGAGTTCTTATGATCCTTACAAGCCTAAAATTAGATCTTACCATACACTCTAATTTTTTTGTGGTCTTTTGTACAAAATATTTTTTATTTACTCATCATGAGTGCGATGGCGCGCATTTAATAAATTACGTTCTCACAGATTTTTAAGAATCTACGCTAAAAGTTACATTTTTTAACTTGATCCCCAGTAGTTAAAAATTGTTCACTTCAATTTTTTATGTGGTCTTTTGTACAAGATATTTCTCATTTACTCATCATGGATGCACGTGGTGGCGGCGCAGTGTTGTTTAATAAATTATGTTTTGCTTGGGTTTTGAATAATCTACTGTGAAAAAATTGTATTTTTTAACTTGACCTGGTTCTGTACGATGACCGTTAAAAAATTGTTGAAAAAAAAATTGTAATCATCGTAGTTTTTAAAATAACAAATCTTTTATAGCATTTTTATTTTGGTTATGATAAATATATAATTGGAGTAAGTCATGATTATGTCAAGTGATTTCAAAATTTAGAATTAGTACTAATCTTGAGGGAGTATGTTATATAATTTGGAGATTGAAGAATAAAATGGACCTGCTGAAGTACATTAATTGAAGATCAATTGGAGTTCAGGATAAGTTCAATAAGCGATTTTAAGATTATTAAAACTCAATTGAGTCATTAAGTTGCAGATATTTATAAATTTCAAAATTTATATTATTTTTGGCTTAAGCTTTCAATTGAAAAACTTAAAAAATAATAAGTGATAAGTTATAAAATACATGATTTAAATTTATAATTTTAAAATATGATTATTTTCATTAATTAATAGGTGAAAAGTTTTAAAATTACTCATTAATCTAAAAACTAAAAAAATTCACCTAATCATGTGCGGTATATTCTAGCAATTTGGAGTTCCTATAAATCAAAATCTCTCAAAATCGAAAACTATCATAACTGCTACTTTAAAATCAATACAAGAAATCTTGTTTGGGATCAATTTTATTTTGAGTTATTTTTATTATTTTTAAAATATATTTATTTGATGTATTTTTTATGTATATTTATTTTAAATAAATAATATATTTTTAAAAATATTTAAAAGAAATTTTTTGATATTTTGAATGTTTTAACAATAATAATAATCACTGACTCTGTTTATTTTAAAATAAAATATAAATAAAATAAAATAAAGATAAATAAAATAAATAATAAAAGTGATCTTAAATAACTCCTTAGAGTTTGTAATTTTGTTTTTAATTTTTTAGTTTTATCTTTATGCTATTTTTAAAAATTTATTTGTTTAATATATTTTAAGTGTTTTTATTTTTTATTTTTAAAAGTAAATAAGATTATTTTAAAACACTCAAAATGGTTTTCATATATTTTGAATATTTTTAAAAATAATCATTACTCTTAAATATATTTTAGTTTGAAATAAAAGTAATCCCAAATGTCCCTTAAATTACATTTTAGAAAATTTCAATTCAAGTTATCTAAGGGTTGTTCGGGATCATTTTTGTTTTATATTTTTATTTTATGTTGTTTATATTTTATTTCCAAATAAAACATATTATTATTCAAATTATCTAAAAACTATTTTTAATATTTTTAAAATAATATTATATATTTTATGATTAAGACTCGGCTTTAATGATCAATTCTACTTTATCTCTATATAGAGAGAGAGAGAGAGAGAGAGAGAGAGAGAGAGAGAGAGAAGATCAAAGAGAATGGTGAGAATAAGAACATCTTCTTATGTTAGGGCTATTAATAGATTCCTATATGAAGAAAATTTTAATATATTTAGTGGATCATTTGAAACCTAGATTGTTATTGAAATATGAAGATAATTTTATTTTAGGAAAATTTATATATATAGCACACGATGTTCATGCATTTACATATCTAATACTTAAAATTTGATATTTATAAATATAATATTTTTTCTATGCTTCAAAATATGAATTTTACTTCAAAAAATTAAAAAAATATTATTTTTATTATAATAATAAAATTTAGATACTATATATATATATTCTTTTATTTTATGCTAATTATTTATTATAATAAGTAAAAAAATGTTTCCACTATAACACAACTCTCTTAATACTAGATATGTAGTGCGCTATATAACACAACTATTATAAGCTTTTATATTTCAATTATTTTATTAACTTTCTTTAATTTAATCTTGCATACACTGACCCTTCGACGACAAGAAAGCCACCTCAACACAAAAGACAACCAAAATAAATGATAACCAAAGTGCCTTTAATAAAGAATTAATATTTTAATTAATCAAGATGAGATTGCATTTAATATATTACTCCCAATAAAATCAAAAAATTAATAGGACGCGTGTTCTAAATAATTATATTAAAATTATATTAAAAATATTTTAAATATAATTTTTTTATATTTTAAATTATTGTAGAAATTTTTTGAAAATTTAAAGAATGAGATTTGATTTAAAAAAATAATAATAAAATATATTTATTATAAATGATTAAAATTATAAAAAATTATAATTAAATTCATATATTTAGAATTGATAATAATAAATTTTCTTCATTAAGATTATTAAAATATAATAAAATAAATTATTTAAGTAATATATATATATAACTTAAATAATTAATTTAATTTTTTTAATTAAATAACTTAATTTTTATTAATTTTATTATTTTATCTATTTAATTTATATATATTATTCTTAATTATTATTATAACACTGCATCCAACACATGCACATGTCTCATATTTTTAAAAATAGAAGTGTCACGCATATCGTGCTGTGTCCGTGTTATGCCGTGTTTATGCATCATAGCTTATATCACTTCTCAGCACCATATAACCATAAAATTTTAATTAATTGAATTCAATACATTACAATAATTAATCTTGTATTAAAATAAGCTTAATACATGATTCTAATCGGTCAAATAAATTAAAAACATTCACAATACATCTATAATTAGTTATGGACGTCAAACCTAACAACACCTCTCACACACCATTAAATTATTAGGTATATATATATATATATATATATATATATATATATATATATATATATATATATATATATATATATACCTAATAATAATTTGCTTTGTTAAGAAGTGAGTGTGGGGCACATAATGATTTTTTTTTTTTCACTATTTCAGAACATTATGATCAAATTTTAATTTATATGAACTAGAAAATTATTAATTTTTTTTAAAATGAGTATAATGAATGAGGGGTGAAACTAAAATTTAAATTATACTCGTTTTAAAATAATTTGAATAATTTTGATATTCATTAAAAAAATTTGATTGATAAATACTGAATCATTTTTTTCTACGTCTATTTGACATTATTTATATAAAGAGATGGCCTATATGTATTAGCCAGAAGATGACTAAACTCGATTGTCGACCATGCGCGTGTTATTATGCCGCTACTCGTGTCCACCACACCCATAAACACCATTGTATCGTTGATTAATGGTACCCCTGCGGCTGTCGGAATATTCTCCCCCGCTTTTTGGCTGCAATAAAAACACCAAAAATTCTCAAATTTTAAATGTGGATACAATACTATCTCTTCTATATAAAAATTTGTACAATATGAGCAAAATTTTGATGTATTAAATATGTATATTGAGCCATATCATATATGTGACAATAAAAGTATAATTCAATGCATGAAGCTACATATAGATAATGTAAGGTCTATGGAAGAGTTATTTTATGCAATTGTATACATGCATTATATTATAGAGAGGCTATTTTTGTGTTAATGAATATGACCAAATATAATAAATATTTTCTATCATATATGAGAGTATTAATTATACAAATAATAAAATTTTAAATGTTTTATATGTATTGTAATTATATTGCATGAATAAAAAAAATGCACAAATAATTCTTATACATTTACATATCTAACACTTAAAAGCTCCATATTTACAAAATATGATTTTTCATAATGCATAAGAAGTATTATTAAAAATAATATTAATTAAGTTAATATAAAAATTTAATTAATAGATATATAAATATATAAGAATTACAATATTTATTTAAATACTCCTTAAAAAATTTATTGCAAAATTTAAAAATATAATTTACATGTAAAATAAAATAAAATGATGGAGACAGATAAAAGTAAGAATATGAATAATCCCTCAATGGTTGGAAATCCAGCTAAAAAGTTTATAATCCTACGTTTGAATGACTCGCTCACCAGTAAGCACTTTTATCAGTTATCTTCAAACAGAATAGAAAAAGAAAGAGGAAAGTTGGAGGGGAGAGAGAGAGAGAGCTGCTCTGTACCTGGTTGTGGTAGGGCAGAAGGTGATTTCGTAGTCCGTTCCCGTGGCGCAGGTGAAGGTGGAGCTTGCGTCGTCATAAGCGTAGCTGTAAGCTCGAGGGCAAGCGTTCTTGAAGAACTCCGAGTAAGATGACGGCTTGCATGTGTTCGGATTCCCGTAATCACCGCTGCAGCAAAACTCCGGCTTTCCGAAGGCCTCGCAGGCGCTCCGGCAGGCCACGCTCCTCCCTTCCTCGTCGTCGGCCATGACGCGAAGGTCCGATGGGCAGAGCCCGTTGAGATCAACTGCGCATCCGGTGGCACTGCATTTCCCGGTGAGGCGCGGGCGCCGCCGCTCTTAGGGACGATGAGGATGGGGAGGTTGTAGCCATCGACGAGGCTGACGTCGAAGAAGTCCAACCCGTCGCTTCCGGCAAGGGTGAATTCGGCGAGAGTGGCGGGTGGGATGGCGCCGCCGGAACAGCCGAGGGTGCCGGAGCCACAGTCGCCGGTGACGCAGGAAAATTTGGCGGTGGAGGAGTCGGTGGAGCAGAGAGTGCGGCCCCACAGGCGGCCGGACCAGGAAGATGGCATGGTGAGGACGCGTGACTCGCCGTGGGAGAGGGAGAAGCCGGTGGTTGAAAGCGGCGATGTGCCGGCGCCGGAGAGGATGCCGGGCCAGACGGTAGTCGCAGTTGTTGGTGATTGTGAAGGTTGCGACAATGCTACTGTAAATGCATAAAAAAGTCAACTTTATCAGAAATTGCAACAGGAAAAAAAAAACAGGGGAAAACAGGGAAAGATTCTCACCTGGAGATAAGAGGAGAGGAGAGCAGAAGGTGAATTGGGAGCGATGAGAAGGAAGCCATTGGTGTGCTTAGAAGGAAATGGGAAGAAGAAGGCTGGGAGTAGAATGGGGATTTATAGAGGGAGATTAACATTAGGAAGGAAAAGGAAAATGGGTGTTTGTGTTTCTCGCCTATTATAACTAACTTAGTTTGACCATTGTAAGTGGGGTTACAGCAAATATGTTATGGATAATATATATTTCCAGCTGTTCCTTTCAATATATATATATATATATATATATACATATGTCGGCAGTTTCCTCATGTGAATATTTCTTTATTTTTATAAAGAGATGTGATAGACCAAGTGTGTTGTATTTATTTAGTTAGTGAGCGTGGTAACCTGTCCTGATTCAATCTTGAGTTTAGAATTGGAAAATAAGTGAAAATTTGTGTTGTGTGTTACATCATAGAAAATGTCACAAAGTGTGAATATCCCATTCCCAAAAAAAAAAAAAAAAAAGGTGTGTTGTAAGCCTGAAGTTGGAAGGGACAGATCTTGATATCTTTTAACTCACACTCAATCATAAATTAGATTAAATGAATTAAAATAATATCCATTAATACCAGAAATTATCAAATATCACTAAATTAAATCATTGCTAGTTTGTTGGTAACACAATGATATTGAATTCTTGGGACAAATCTCCTTATTGAGCCAAAAATAGTATAATTTGAAGTTGGCATAACTTAGGTTAAGGAGACTTTTGAGGATGATTAGGATGGTCCTTCTCTTCAAGGTGAAGATGACAATATCTTAGGATAATTAGTAAGATCACATAGGAAGATCGTGGAGGTCATTTTTGATAGTTATATCGATTTTTTATTGGCATTGAAAGTGAAAGATTCTTAGAGCAATGGTTAAGATGATGCTCGAAAGTTGGGTGGCCATCAAAGATAACACACGACTTTGGGGAATAGGCGAGTGAGGGCTAAAGGTCGAGATAGCTGTTAAGAATGTCTAAAATGACTTTTCTCTTATAGGTAAATGTGACATGAACTTAATGTGATGAATGATGTGATGCAAAAAATGTATTAAAGTTTATGAAAAATTAAAACATCATTCTTTTGGAGCTAGAGGAAATGCAACTTGAAGGCGATAGATGAGGAAACATATGTAGGTTGAAGAGATGACAAAGGATGGTCAAGTCCTTCCTCCTTGCCAACAAAAGATAAAAATGAAAAACAAATGGAAAATCATCAGTGAAAGTAATGACATTATAATAACTTCAATACAAGTAGCAACCTAAGAAGAGGTGGACTACAACATCTACTCACACCTCTAGAAGCTACCCAATAAACTTAATAGATATGTTGTTGTTGTCCAAGAGTTTAGAATACAAAATTTCACAAGTGTTGCATGTTGAAGTATCAATAATTGACCCAACATATCTACTTGACATGAACTTAACCTAGGAAAATTTGAGTTTTGGTTAACCTAATTAATTTTTAGGATGTGTTTAATCTAAAAATTTAATCTATTTAATTTTCTTTGTTAGATTTAAATTAACTTGCTAAAGTAAGATTGACCCAAATTCAATCTCTTTTTGCTATACTAACTCGAGATTTATCCGCCAACTCAAGTTTGACTCAATTTTAACTCAAAATTGAACTGAAATATATGTTCAAATGGGTCACTCAAGTTATGCTTTGCGATTGGGATTAAAGATAGGTGAATTAGGATTAACATTTTTATTATCTTAAAGAGATTTAATGATCATGCACTATTAAGGAGATGTAAAATTAATCAATAGAATATGAAGATAAATCACAAGTTTTAGAGATAGTAGTTATCTTAGAGTCCTACTTTTTAAGTAGTAAGCAAATAGTCTTACTTGCCTATTCTCTTTGTGTATGTTATTTACCTAACAAATGAAGCATGTTGGTGTATTAGTGCATCTATTAAAAATTTTGAGAATTAATTTGCCAGCTTTCATCCGAAAGAGTTCATATTTATATTAAGTAATTAATATGAGTCTCCTTCATTTCACTCTTTCCATTGTATGTGACTATTATCTTATCTCATATATGCTTACATATTTTCTATTTACACTTTGTGTAATTTCAAGGCTTCAAAGTATAATAAAGTGCATTTTTCTTATATCATATATAATTGAATGAGCTCTACTCAACTTAGGTCTAATGTTCTATAAGTTTAGGTACTACTTGAACATTGGTCACTTCAATTAGTAATTTGTAATCTTTTTTTTAATAAGATAATAGATTTTATTACCATTGGATTGTTTTGGAAATTTAATATGTCATGATCAAAGGTGGGTTTAATGTTCATACAAATCTTTAACTAAGTATAAAATTGAGGCTTATAATCTATAAACACAAAACACAGAGGGGGGATGGTGAATTAGATATTTTAAAAATTATTTAAGACTATTTTTAACTTTTTAATTAAATTATAACAAGAATAATTTCAATCTATAGTTTTATTTTAAGTATATATATATATATATATATATATATATATATATATATATATATATATATATATATATTGGGAGACTTGTTGATTTTATATGATTAAGTTCTAATTGGTTTACATCCATGCTTAAGCACTTCACACGCTTTGAAATCAACTACGCTAGTTTCACTCCACTTCTTGATGACAAAGAGATCATTACACCTTTCAATTTAAACTAGGATAAGATAACCCTCATTTGAGTTTAGAGAGAGGCAACATGTATGATAACTCATTCCAATAGACTTGCGAACGATATAATAGGGAAGAAAAAATAAAGAAAGGTGTAACATGTTTTATGTTTATATATGTTGTGTAAAGAATAAAGAATATAAAATTTAATTTTAACCATTGAATGAATCAAACCTCTACCTTATGCATGAATTTTAGGATTTAGTAAATAAAACTTTAAAATATTTAAATTATGGTGACTATGTAAAGCTAAAATCATATAGAATATATCTATTATTTATAAAATATTATATAAAGATCATATAGTTTATGTATAATTGGTAAATGAGAGCTAAAATAGAATGTACTGGCAAATTTAACGGCCAATGGAAGCTAGTTGTTACTTATTAAAATAGGTCAATCATTATTGGCCTACAAAGATTTCTGACTAATTATAAAGTTCTTTATGATGACCAACTAAATCTTAGCGACAACCAATTAAAAACCCTTGCTTAACTCAGAAACTTAGAATGTGTATAAACTTGAACAAGAGGTTTAAAACAAATTGCATAGTTAGCAATGACCCATAAGAGCCTTAAGCTCCTATATATAAAGTTTAGGTAATTTTATTTATTTATATTGATTTCATCTTTATGAAATTCATTTGCATATGCTTTAATATATCATTTAACATGCTGTAAAAATTATCTAAATGATTTTTAATTTAACCATATTATTTTTCTATTTTAGAACTTGAGCTTAAGCAATAAAATGTATTTTTGTCCTTTAACATATGATAAATACTTTTCTAATTTTAGAGCATCTTTATATGCAAGATTGTGATCTTGATAGCTTAAACTTATATTCTAACTAGAGCTTAAATAAGCTATTAAACTAATTTTAATGAATGTTTAATAACATCAAAATTGATTTCTTCATATTATGAGTTCATAGGATGTCATATAATAATTGATATGTCATTGAAAATTTCACTTATTCAAATATGAATCTTGATGTACATGAGTTAGATATATCTTAGAGTTAAAATTACGATTATTCGAATTCTCTTTTGGCTATCATATAGTTAATTTAATCATCTCGATGAGGCGAACTTGATGCCAAAAGTAACTCAATCTTAATTCAAATTAGCCCAAATTAAATACTTGCAATATAATCAAAAATTTTGTTATATTATTTAGATCTCTAAATAGCGTCCAAAAAAGACATGCTTTTTATTAAATCAAATATCTCGATGAGATAAATCTAATAAGCCCAAGATCTCTTGATTTTAACTTCATTTAGCCATTGAAATATCTAAAACATATATTATGATTGAGGGGATTATTTTGAACCGCCTGATGGAGTGATTTAAATTTTTTTCTATATTTATAATGAATGTCATTTCATAAATCAATAAATAGAACTTAATTCTTCACATGAAAGGGGAAAAGTTCTAAGATTTAAATAATCTCAGAGCATTACTGGACCCTACCCAACCAGGTTGGATCAAACAACCATTCGACCACCTTTGTCATCCAATCACCATCTTTAAATCATTGTCCAACTATATTATCTTAGCCATCAATATTTGGCTACATCATCACCATCTGACACCATTATCTTCACCATTTTCAACAATATTGATGGATGTTATCACTTATATGGATACATGTTGTCACTTATATAATCGATATCCGCTGTAGACACGCACGATCATCTATAAAGTCAAAGCATGTCATCAGCTCATGTCATCATTTATAATTAATTTCTATTATATTTATCAGGAAACATTTGTAGCCACTAATATATACTAGTAAAATCATTTCAATTAGGCTAGACTCGTAGTTTTTCTCATTTTTGAGTTTTCCACATAAAAAAATTTATGTCTCATAGAAATCTTCTTTTATTTATGTGTGTGTGTGTGTGTGTGTTGGATCTTCGTATAAAGCTAATGCATTAAATTCATGATAAATAATTACATCACATTCCTTAATTTCTCTTTCATCTCTTTTAGAGTTAAATCATTTCAATCTTCTATTCATTAAAATAAATAAATTTTTTACTCTAATATTACTAATAGTTTATGTTTCATACTTTTCCCAAATAATCCCTATGATACTTTCATTTAAAATTATTCTCATTAAAAAATTGTTCTCTTTTAATACACATGTTCTCAAAAGCCTCCATGTTTGAAAAAAAAAACAACTATCTTATGACCTCATGATTCGCAAGAATGACTTCACAAAAAAAAATAAGAAAAATGCACACAAAATCAAACTATTTTAACTACATTGCGCAACTTTCTAAATAAAACAAAAAACAAATCGGCGGCCGTTTTGGGGTTTTGACTACAACGGGCGGGCCGGCTGCGCCGGGAATCGCAGGATTTGAACCGGTTGCCGGCGGTTGAATTAAGCCGCCAACACGTGTGCCCTTTTGACCGTTGCCATTCGCATGTGTCCCCAACAACCAACAACAAATGGCTGAACCTGACTAGAAAATTAGACTAAGTTTCAATATTATATAGTCCTATGTTGTCTAAACAATGAGAAAAAATAATAATAAAATTGTATAGTAAAAAAAATATTTTGTCACATTTTAAGCTTATATACAATTTTATAGATTTACAAATATTAGTATAATAATTAATTTTCATTTAAAAATATCAGTAAATTATAAAATATTATTCTTTTATTTGAACTCTGAATTTTTTCTTACTTTTCTTTATTAGTAAAATCGCCAAAATTAAAACAAATTAGTGTGGAGTCATGGACAGAGAAGAGGTTAGGTGGTAGTTAGGATTCATGTAGGAAATGGACTAAGTGCCTAACTTTAATGACATTTTGTTGGTATGATGATAATTTTGATAGCGATATAAGTAATTTAAGGTTAATTAAAAAGTTAAATTATTTCATATAATTTAGTTTACCATTTAAGTGGAGATGATTATTAAGTATTTTAAGCTTAGTTTCATATTTTTCTAGTTTAGGTGGTGAAGGGTATAAGTTATTAATGGCGAGTATAATTTATGTGGGTGAATATTTAATAAGATTAATGATATGACACTTAAAATACCACTAATCGAAGTGCGAATCTTGATGTGAAAAGTAAGTTGATCCTAAATTGGCCGGTTGAGATCAACTTAAAATATCGTTACTTTGGGATATCAATTAAATCCCTAAATGACTCTTAAATATGGAGTGTTTATATAGATCGGTCGGCGTCTGATGACCGGATCTAACAAGCCCAGATCTCATAATTTAACTTCATCGAGCATTCAAATGCTTAAAATACATCAAATGATCAAAGGAATCATTTTGAGCCTCAGATGGAGGAGTGGTTGATTTTGCATGTATTTCTGAGATGCCACTTCCCGATGTATAAATATCTTCATTCACCGTATAAGGAGGCAAGCGAGAGGAGAGAGCTCAAAGCTTGAAAATCCTCCAAACACAATTGTGTCACCGATGGTTGTAAGCCGCGTGATCCTGCAGATCGATCTCGTGTCTCCATCATGGCGACTTTCATCGTCATTGGTTCCATTGTTCTAAATCACTTTGTTATAATCGAGCGTGATTATATGGCTGTTGTTGTCTGATTTTGGGTTTCCCATTGTGAGCCATTCCCATATACAATTATGTAATCCCGTTATCGGGAAAACTTATACTCCAAAATAAATATATAGTGGAAGCTTTTTATTGGGCTAGGCCCCGTGATTTTTTCCCTCTTTTCGAGATTTTTCACGTAAAAATTTTGGAGTTTTCTTGTTCACTCTTTTAAATATGTCGTCTTTGGATTTCACAAATTTAAGACATAAACTTTACTCTACCTTGCGGTTTTCTAGCATGCAATAATTAAGTTTTTTTTTGTGTATTTATTCTAGTGTTTTTTATATGATCACATGAAAGTATTTTGATTAAGGCAAATTATTTGATCTATTGAATTATGGAAGTGGGCTTTGAATGGAATGGTGTTCCTTCTTAAGTTCTATCTCTTTAGTTTTCTCTTTTTCTTAATATTTGTGGTAATGCATCCATCAGTGTCGAAATAACATATTACATTAGTACTAATCTTGAAGCTTTTGGCAAGAGTCCTTCATATGTTATGAATCGTCATTAATATTTATCTTACTTTCATCAAGCTTAATATAATTATTCCTCACTAAAGAGAGGGTTCCATTAAAATACATCGAGTCCTTAACCCTATGATCAATTAAGAGAAAGAATTGACTTAGAAAAAGTTTCTATTTGGACATAAATTTTCAAGATAATTTGATTCCTCTATCCTAAGATGCCATCAATCTTTCATTGGTGAGAAGTTGCATAGAATTGATTGCACCTAATTTTGACCTTTAAGTTGAGCTATGAGTTAATGTTCAAAGGTTTTGTCACATGAGAAACCTTCTAAATGTCCTCTCCCTCATAATAAGACCTGTTTATATATTAGATTTATTAACCAGCAAATATATGATCTTTTTTAATCATTTGACTCTCGAACAATCTTCTCGTCTCAACCTTTTTGATGTGTTTTTACTTAATAGAACCATGCATCGAGTTTATATGTAAAAACCTCTTCAATTATTTGGGTGGAGAAAATCTTACACATGAGATGACGAGGATTTGATATTGATTTCACTTCCACCAAACATGGAGGGAGTATGGTCAAAATCATGTGTTGGAATGAAGGTTCAACTCTGCAACCCTTTTCTTCTGCTTTAATTCTTCATGATGTATATGTTTTTTTGCCGTCATAGACTTTTTTGTCAGTTGCATGTTTCTATTATCAGTTTATTTAGAGGACCATATCATATGAAAATATAGATTTTGCATTATGACAGTTTAATTATAAAATAGCAATATAATGTACAGTGCATAGTGCCTATATATTAACGTATGTAAGCTTGGAGAAGCAAATCTGAAAGCTCCTTTGAATAAAATATCAAGTAATAGTACTGTTGCGTGCTAGAAAATCAGTTGTGATAGAATAAAAGTTGTTTGAAGAATTAATAAGAAAACTCTAAAATTTTTATGTGAAAAAATCTTGAAAAGAGGGAAAAAATCACGGCATATAGCCCAACAAAAATCTTCCACTATATATCTATTTAAAAGCACAAAAGTTTCCATAATCCAGATTACATATAATCAGAGAAGGGCCGAAATGAGAATCTGAATTAGACAACAATATATATAGTCCGCGAGAATAGCTTAGTGTAGTAGATTATGGAATGGAGCCTGGCGATGAAGGTCGTGATATGACGGCGAAGATGGTCGGCTATGGTCGGTGGCGGTGACCGACATCGGTGATCGACGATGATGACTGACGACGATGGTTGACGGCGATGGTGGCCGGCGACAATGGTCGGCGGTGACGAACGACGGCGGAGATTGACGACGATGAGGATCGGCAGTGACTGCGGTCGGCGGCGGTGGTTGGCAACTAACGGGGGTGGTCGGCACGTGAGTAGTGGTACGACATGTTTGAGGATTTTAGAGCTCTCTCCTCTTTTTCCGCCTCTCATCGAAGAATGAGGCTATTTATGATTAGATGAGCGACGTTTATAAATCATGCAAAATCTGAACACCCACTCCATCGAACGGCTCAAAATAATTCCTTTTGATCATTTGATGTATTTTAAGTATTTGAATGCTCGATGAAGTAATTATGAGATCTCTGGACTTGTTAGATCCGTGCCAAGACGCCGATTTGACTATAAACACCCATGTTTAAGAGCTATTTAGAGATTTAACATATCCCAAAATTTCCAATGATATTTAAGTTTATCTGCTAATTTCAACTTGATCAACTTTGACATCAAGATGTGTTTCTGACTAGAATATTTTAAGTGTCATATCAAGTACCAACAAAGACTTGTATATTAAACTTCTCTAAATTTGCTGCTCAAAGATGTGAACTTGAAATCAAATTCAGATAAAATTCTGAGTAATATCAACCATGCAATTTCATTATATTTTAAACTGCATAATATCAAAGTAATTATATTTTAAACTGCATAATATCTGTGTTCTTTAGTATTATGCAGTTTAAATATATTAGTGTTAGTTGAAATTATTTAGCTTTTGAAACTAAATAATTATTCTTGAAGCTTATTCAAATTAATATTAATATACTCTAACTTAAATATGCCTCGCTTGAAATATATTTGATTTGACTCAATCTAATTTTAAGTAGAAGCACATTGAATAGTATTTTTTTATTTTAATTTCCTAAATTTTATCAAAATAGAAAGTATGACACAAGATATATTTTTTTCAAAAAAAAAATTACATTAATAATAGTTTACATTTTACAAAAAATTCTCATTCCTTGGTATGATTTATTAAACTTCTATACTCTAAAGCCAAACAATTTAGTACATGTTGTTGATGTTGTGTAATTAAAGCATCCTTTCAATCACCTTTCTTACCCTAAATGAATAGCCATGTTCTTAGTACTAAATTGGCTTCATAAAGATTTATATTATCTAATTTTGGTGGAGAGTACTATCATAATGGCCTTATTTAATAGGACATAATGTTATCATCAGAAGGAATTTTGAGCTGTATCCCTCTTTAGTGTCTCAATCAAAGGATGTTAGAGTGTTCAAGAGTTGGTGGCCAAAGAATATACTCAATATAATGTAGTATAAAAAAAAAAGGTCATTTATGGTTTGTCATAATACTCTATCTATGTTCTCTACTTGTTCACTCAATCCTTAAAGTTCATGCAATATTTATACCATGTTGCTTAGAATTGACCACCTCTAATTTGAATATAATGACATTCAATGAATAAATTATAGATAATAAAGACTAATCTCTTAATTTTGCATATAATTTCTTTATAATAACAAAAATATCAATCATAGTTTTGTTTGATGGACTCATAAGGAGCTTTCCACACTATCATGCCTCTCCGCATTATTCATTATGGCTTAAATTTCATACTGTTGTTTCTTGAATTCTCACTATAAGTCTTTGATTTTTATAAATAAATGCCTTAAAATATTTATTTTGGTCCAAATAGAGTTGCATGCTATTAGTGGATTGTTGAGCTCATAGGCAATATTTATTTTGCTGCAACACATGCTAGTCCTCCTTATGCCTAGAGAGGGTGACTCTATGATATAAATCACCTAAAAGTTGAAGCTAAGGAGTCAACTTCTTATTATGATTTTTATATGATGTAGTTCAATTAAGTGGCATTTCTTATCAATCTTACATTTTTGTGGGTGTTTTTTCCATCGACCTTAAAATTTTGAGGAAGTGCATAATGATTGGGCTGAATTCTCATTTTATTATTAGTTTTTCAGCCAACAGTAGTGAGTTGATTATCACGATAACACTTAAGCTCAAATAGGCTTAACCTGATTGAGGTTAGAAGATATCATGAGACCTAACCATACATCCACTAGACTCTTTCATTCATAACCATATAATTCAATCAACATCATTTTAAAATTTAGCCTTTGCCAACTCCATCTTCAAAGATAGCTCTTCTACTTAAACTTCCAATGTGGATGAGGAGGGTAGGAGCTTTATGCTTCATTTTACTACTATTTTTTGATTGTTGGCTTTTTTTTTCTCTCAATTTTCAATCTCTTGTAAGAATTATCACTATAAAGTTAGCAAAATTTTTTGCCTTTGCCATTTGTCTAAAACTATAAAAGGAGTAAGAACATTTAGAGAGGGAGACAAAGGGAGAAGGAGATGCATATGTAAATATATTAATGCCATTAAAAATATTTATTTAAAAGGTTTAGCTGTGAGTGATAAATATGAGACCACAATTTATAACTTAATTAGTTTCATTCATATATCAAGGAGAAATTTAGATTCTAGTTTCATCAACTTTTTTTTTATCTTAGTTAATTAGACAAGTGATGCTAATGAGGGGCTTAGTCTACTGCTAGTTTGTAGATGAACTATGCCCTATAGAATGACAAATAATTATATGTGTTTTGGCTAATTTGATAAGAGGACACCTTTAAAATAACCTAAGGTATGCTGCCAAATATTCACTTTATGATGATTGTCTATCAAGATGAATCACCTTAAAATAAATAATAAAATTGATGCCTAGGTTGTTTACTAAGGACTTCCCATTATATCTAATCAACTTCATTCCTTAAACTCCAAGAGATCATGGTCTTTTATCCTAGTGTATTTTTAATTATTATTGCTTGATTTTTATGATTGCATATATAGAAAAACAACCACACAAGAATATTTTGTAATAGCATAATATCTCTCTACCTTAAATCCTTGTTTCTCTCAAAGATCAAGCCACTAGCCAATCATCTGGTTAGCTAACTCTTACCACCAAATCATATGATCAATATAAGTATATTATATGGACCACTACTTATACTATTAGATTTGATTGACTTCATAAGTGGCATATGCTAATGGTTTGCTTATAAGTACTTCTTTGGCCTTCAAAAGGGGTTATATAAGTTATACACATAGAGATGAATAAAAATTGACTTATTATATTAGATTATAATAAAAAAAAGTGTGAGAGGTGGCTATAATCCTTTCCTTTTTGAGTAGTGAAACAACTTGAATGCTCAACCATTATCCATTCATTCTTAATGAATTGATTAAAACTTGGATTTAATCTTATTTCTTGTTCTCTCTAAACCCTTCTTGACATTTATAACCATCTTTTTATGATGTTTTGCTCTTCTCCTTAAAGTCATGCCACCTTCACTTTTATGAGGAGAATTGACCTAATCATCCTCAATGGTTTCCATAACTTCCTTGTACTATCTCACATATCACATCTAGTTACACCATGTTTACTTCTAGTGTGGGATTGGCCTTGCCATCCTTGATGGCCTTTAAAACTTGTGATGCTTCATCCATTGCCTTTGGAACATTTTGCAAGAGGATTAATTCAACTATTTTCGAATCCTCAAGACCTTCTTACACAATTGTATCAATTGCCTTAATTCGTGTTAGCTTCAACTCTAAGAAAAAACTTGACCTGACCATTATCAATAACCTTCACAACCTTTCTACACCACTTATTCAATCCCCTTTAGGTCATGTAGCCTTTGCCACCATGATGAGGATAACCTTCATTATCTTAAATAGTTATTATGACTTATTAGTGTCACCAAATGTAACCTCATTCCGTTTTCACCTCTAATAGGAGGACTATTCAGTTCATTCTCAATATTCTAGCACTATTTCTTTCATGGCCTTCAGGTTGTGCTACATTTGCCATTTGAAAAAAGATTCTCCTTAGTAATTGATCTTATATTGTCACCATAACAAAGATATTAGTAATAGTCCACTAGTTTTATGTTGTCATATTCCCTAAATTCTTTTATAATTTATATCTAATGCTAAAAAACATTTTTTTTTCCTTCTTGAAGTTCATATTTAAAAATACCTTATCTCTTGCCTACTTTATTTACTTCAATGATTATGTATGTTCTCTTCATATAATTAAGTCTGTCAAAATGTCATTCTTTATTGGCTTACCTTCTAACACACAATAGCTTTTGATCTAAATTAAGTTTAACTCGTTAATGACTCTAATCTGAATTTGATCAAAATAAAAAAATAATAATTTTAATTTATCAATATTAGATATTCAAGTTAAATTATAATCCTAATTAGATGTAATCATTAAGCATCATTGATTTAGTGAGTCCCACATTGGCCCATCCGCCTAACAATGTTCAATAATTAAGTTTGGCATACCTACTAATACAGGCGACACCTCCTGCCCTGACCATACCATAACTCCCTAAATCCAGGAAGAGCTTCCATTATTTATGGATCAGGATAATACTCACTGACCCGTAAATAATAATTTATTAATATTTATGAGAGTAAAAGCGACTTACATTCATAGTAAATAAGATAATATAAAGAATAATATATTTCTATACCAAATAAAGCCCTTAGGATAAATCATAAATGGCATTTGCTTCAAGCCAGGCTTGGTTTCAATGTCAGTGACTTATATATATATATATATATATATATATATAACACTTAAATATTTAATATTACATAAAAATATTATATTTATCAATAAGTAGATATATGACTGATTTCTTGTTTAAATTAATGTTTGAGTTCAATTTTAAAATGCTCAAATTAAATTTCTAAATACAAACTTTATGTATGTGTTAAGTGTTAAGTCTTCAAGATATAATTTAGGAAAGATATATATATATATATATATATATATATATATACCACATGATTCTTATGAATTTATATATTTAACACTCAAAGATTAATATTTATAAATATAATATTTTCCTATGTATGAAAAGTTTTATTTCACTTAAAAAATTTAATAATAGCGATATTTTAGAAGTGATATGAAAGATTTATATGTTATGTATGCAAATATTAATATGTAGATGTTATATATGAAAAATATATATATGAAATATGTGATATGTATGAAAATCACCATAAATTATTAAGTAAAAAATCTAGCGGTCCTAAGCACTCCTAGCTATCCCCTAGCTCCATCATTAAGAATATGTTACAGTTTAAATAAATATTGATATGTTAGTGAAAAAGTCATTGGTTCATGCATGAATTTTAATATGTGTTATTGAATATCTCTTAGACTAAAAATTTTAATCTTTTAAACTCTCTTCTAGCTATCATAGAGCCAATATAAACACCTCGATGAGATCAATATCAACCTAATCATGAGTCCAAACTAGTCCAGATCCAGTACTTCAAATATAATTGAACACTTTGAGATATCTTTAGATTCCTAAATAACTTCTAAATATGATATTTTTATAGTTAAATCAAGTGTCTTGACGAGACGAATCTATCGAGCCAAGATCTCTTATTCTAACTTTATTTAGACATTCAAATACTTAAATACATCTAATTATCAAGAAGATTATTTTGAGTCGTCTCATGCAGTGATTCAAATTTTGTCTATATTTGCAAGGATTGCTACTCTCAAAATTCTATAAATAGCCCTCCATTCTTCACATAAAGGGATCTAAATTGGGAATGGGAGAGAGCTCCAACACATGGAAGAATCCCAGAGCATAATCGGGTCACCGTCAAACTACTGTCGTCAGATCACTATCGGCTGCCACCGTCGTACCACCACTAGACCACCGCCAATTGTCGTCGAAAACGCCACAGATGTTAAATCACTGTTGATCGCCACCGCATGACCGCCGCACCATCACCGTTGGCTATAGGCCACTACCATCCGCCACAGTCGGTCACCATCACCCAACCATCGTTGGATCATTGCCGGCCACTGCCGCCGATTCATCATCTAACTATTGTCGGATCACCACCAATCGCCACTGCTCGATCGTTGTTTAATTAACGCTGGCCAACGCCTTCGGACCATCGTCGCCAGATCATCGCCGAACCACTGTAGACCATCGCTGTTGCCGGCCCAATTCCCAAATCGCTGGCGCCGCCATAGGATCGCGAAGTCGCCACACGCACACCATCGTTTTGCTTTGGCTACCATTGTTGAACCACCACCGTTGGATCATCCAATATTGTCTTAATTATTAGCACTCGCACCCATTTACATCTTCATCAATTGACATCATTGCCAACAACTTTGACGAATGTCATCGTTCATACAATCATTGCACGTTGTTGACTCAAACCAGACCTATATGATCGATGTCTTTATTGAAACACGACATCATTTATAAAGCATGTGTTTGTCGTCAGCTCATGCCATCACTTATATTTGAGTATATTCTCTATAATTCATATCTATTATATTGTATCAACTCCTTTCCTAACGAATGATGGCATTTGTAATTTTAATATATAATAGTGAAATCATTTCAACTACATAATGCCTCATCATTTTTTCTCCATTTTAGGGGTTTTCTAAGTAAAAACTCTTATGTTCCTATAATTATTCTTTTATCTGTATGAGTTGGATCTTCATACAAAATTAAGATGTTAAGCACTTCCTCTCTACCATCGTGAATGTTCCTGCATGTAACAAATATAAATATTGATTTAATTATAATTGAGTTTACTTTCAAAAAGTAAAGAACAATTTTTATTTAAATTCAATTATTATTTTTAATTAATTTTAAATATTTATCTAGAAAGTCAAATCTGAACAACCCTTAAAAGTCATTCAGTTTTATTTTGATTTGGGTCAATCCGGTAGGAATTTTCACAATAATTAAATCCAAGTTAAACGCCTGATTAATGTGGCGGTTTGATTAACAGTGACAGAGAGAGAGAGAGAGAGAGAGAGAGAGAGAGAGAGAGAGAGTAGCGAAATTGATTTTTAACAAAACTAATGCAATTAAACGTTCACATGAAGCAATGGAAGTTCAAATTTCACACGGCAACCCTTGATTTTTTTTTAATTTATTCATTAGAAAGAAATTTACAAGAAATGTCCCACTCAAGAATTTCATTACTTCTTAATAGTAGGGGCAGAAGTGCAAATATTTATTTCTCAAATAAAAGGAAAATTAAACGCAAAGGAACACAAAATTCCCTTTACATTAAAAAAAAAAAAACAAAATTATGCATAAAATTAATCTGCCATTTTTATATTTATAAAAAAATCTCTCCATGAAATATGATTTGTATAATCTGAAATAATTTTTTTTTATTTTAAGCATAAATTATTTTGTTTCAAACAGACCCATTTAAATATTGGTTGATCATTACTGATATATATCATAAATATAAAAAAAATTATTAAAAAAATAATTATGTTTTAAAAATATATTTAAATGACATTGGAATTAAATACCTGAGTTTGATGATATATCATAAAATTAATATATATATATATTCTAAAGGCAGTCGCTTTAGCATCCAACTCAGTGCCAGGTCGGGCCTGACATGACCCGGGCCCAAATAAATTCACACAAGCCCTTAGTGCTTCTTCATTTCCACCATTTACTAATTCTTTATATGGCTACCCAATTATTCGACGTATACTAATCTTCATATAAGAGAGTCAAAATATCTCCCCTTTTCTTTCAATAAGAAGAAATCTTTAGCCAATCACATGATCTTAGTGTATGACTTTTTATAAACTAGCATTCATATTCCTTATCTTACACTTATTATGAAGTTAGCACTAAGAATAATAGTAGCACATGTTGAATTTTATTGTTGAGTATTTTCATAATTTATATTTCATTAGTAGGAAATAATATGAATACTTTTATAAGGCTTAGTTCGAGCACTAACTCTCTTAAAAAAATAGTTCTTTTCATGTTTTTGCTTTTTCTGTAGCCAGAAATATAATTTAACATCATTTTTCTCTCTGCTAGTTTTCTTCTGATTTTCTCTCATTCTTCATATACAAAATTTCTATTTTTTTATTTTTTATTTTTTGTATATGAAGGAGATGCATAAGTAAATATATTAAGGTCACTAAAAATGTCCATTTAAAAGGTTTAAGTCTCAGGGAAAAGTATCAGATCACATTCTATAACCTAATTAATTTCATTTAGATATTGAGGAGAAATTTAGATTTCATTACTTTTTTTATCCTAGTCCATTAGATTTAAAGTGATGCCAATGAGAGGGTTAGTGATATGAGCATGGTTCGGGTTAATGAATCAATCTGAGTGGAATGAACCCGGTTGAGGAGGGAATAAGGATTTGGTTCTTGCTGGCCGTCGATCATATGTATTATAACCGTTGGATCTAGCACTTGGAAATTACCTTATTAGCCTCGAATGGCGATGATTCTTCCGGATAGTGGAATCCATGCGCTCGCTTGAGATGGATCGATCGTCGGATAACCACTCCCTTGGAATGGCTTGAGCCATTGATGGCTAGATGGGTGGTTCGCCGCTTGATGATGCTTCCTGACACGCTTTAACCCTTCTTTGTTTTCTCTTTCAGTGAACACTCAGAGAGGAAGAGAGCTGGGAGCGGAGGAGAAACCCTAGGGTCTTCAGAGTGGTTTTCGGTGAGAAAAACTAGAGAAGAACTCAAGAGAAGAAGGAGAAGCGGATGCAAAAGGAAAGGAAGTTTTTTAAAATATATTCATTACCCCTCTTATTTGTCCCCATAACTCTATTTATACTATGTCTCTCCTACTATCTCGATCTCACTCTTTTCTTGTTTTTCTCACAAGCTTTTCTTTTATGGTTGGAACGTTCTTTTCTTTTCAGTTATCTGTTTGTTGTAAGTCTCTGTGCTGGCAATATTCTTTCTTGTTTTTTGATTTTCTTGTTGTAGGCTGTTGTAATAAGTTTGATC
Source organism: Cymbidium sinense (assembly GCA_021442155.1). Taxonomy (NCBI): domain Eukaryota; kingdom Viridiplantae; phylum Streptophyta; class Magnoliopsida; order Asparagales; family Orchidaceae; genus Cymbidium; species Cymbidium sinense. Next base: position 137,362,426 of record CM038215.1, on the reverse strand, counting down.
TATTCAGATTTCTATTTTTTTTGTTTTTCAATTATTTCATTGTAGTTGTGTTGAGTATTTTCTCTGATTGTGTATTGACATCGCTTTGATGTATAAGGTATTTTCTTGATCTTGTTGTAATAAGACTTCATATTTCATAAAGTCATCTTTCTCCTCTGTAGTCATCATAAATGGCCTCTGTATATTGATTCTCTGAATTTTGTGGTTGTATTTGGTCTTTCTTACAGTACTAAGTCTGTTATCATTATAATTCTTATTGTTGTATGTTATAATTTGGCAATTAGAGAATATAAAAAGAGAAAAAATATATATGAACTGGTCAGAATTTGGGGAAGGCGATAATTATGCAACTTTGGATAGTCTTTCTTAGCCTGGATTGAATGGCTAATAATTGAAGCTTATTTCTGATAGTTCTTCTTGTACAAATTGTATTTCTGATTGAGTATCTTGCTGTAGTTGAAACTCTTGGTCATCATTGACCATCATTAAAGCAAACAACTTGGATTGACATATATGTCCTCTATGATATTTTTCATCACAGTTGAAGCACAATCCTTTCTTTCTTCTTTCTTCCAACTGTGCAGCTATCAAAGTCTGAATTAGTATTGTTTGTTTGTTATGACTGTTGCTGTATTGAGTGGTATTTGTGGAGGAAGTGGTTGATATATCGTGGTTGTTTCTCTAGAGATTGACTTGTAATTTCTGGCCATAAAAATTTCATTAGTCTATCTTTCATTAGCTTAGCTAATTGAAAAGCTTCTTGAAGAGAATTGGCTACTCTCTCTAATATCTTATCTAACCCCGATTCAAAATAACTTTGTAGAAATTGTGGAATACGAAATTTGATTAATTCTCAAATTCATTGTAGAAATCTTGAGCTGTAGTTTTCTGAACAGCTAATTCTCCTCTCAAATATCTGTACAGAGAGGGTCCAAATCTCTGAATAACCTGTTCTTTAAATTGTGTCCATGAATGTAATTGATTGTTTAAGTGCATCCACTGATACCAGCTTAGTGCAGGTCCATCCATGTAAACTAAGGCTATAATAAACTTTTGGTCTTCTGATAAGCTATAGTATTAGAAGAATTGGTCTGCTTTGAACAACCAGCCTCTAAGATTTTCTCCATTAAATCTTGGCATATCTACCTTAACAGTTTATTGTTACATTGTGTATATGCTTTGTACAAAAAATTCTATATGAGTTAAATTTCATACTGGATTGAGATTGTTGCTTTTGAGAATTTTTTCCAATTTGTCTTCTATAGCAGTTAATCTTCTTGAAACTCCATTCAAAATCATAGTTATTGAGGATATTTGCTCCTCTGTTTTATTAAGTCTTGTCACACATTCTTCTAATGTCTTGGTTGCATGTCTTGTTCCTTCTGTCATTGCTGGTTGTGGTAATCAACGAGAGCACCAATGATATGAGCCTGGTTCAGGTTAATGAATCAATCTGAGTGGAATGAACCCGGTTGAGGAGAGAATAAGGATTTGGTTGTGCCTCTCAGTCATGGATGCGTATTCTTTCTAACCGTTGGATCTAGCACTTGGAAATTACCTTATTAACCTCTAATGGCACCGTCTGATCCTTTCTGCCAATAGTGGAATTCACGCGTCTGCTTCCCGTGAGATGGATCTGATCGTCTGGATAACCACTCCCTTGGAATGGCTTGAGCCGTTGATGGCGAAGTGGCTATGTTCGGCCGTCATGAAGCTTCCTTGATACGTTTGTTTTAACCCTTTCTTTGTTTTCTCTTTCGACAGTTCGATTCATCGAACACTCCAGAGAGAGGAAGAGAGGCTGAGAGCAGAGGAGAAACCCCAGGGTCTTCCGATCGGAGAGCGGTGGTTTCCGGTGAGAAAAACTAGAGAAGAAGGAGAAGAGCAGATGCAAACGGGAAAGGAAGTTTGCTTTCAGAAATATATTCATTACCCCTTATCCCATTTATACTATGTCTCTCCTACTATCTCGATCTCACTCTCTTTTCTTGTTTTTCTTACAAGCTTTTCTTTCTCATATGGTCGGAACGTTCTTTTCTTTTCAGTTATCTGTTTGTTGTAAGTCTCTGTGCTGGCAATATTCTTTATTGTTTCTTGATTTTCTTGTTGTAGGCTATTATAATAAGTTTGATCTATTTAGATTTCTATTTCTTTTTATTTTTCAATTATTTCTGTTGTAGCCATTTCCTTTGCCTGTGTCGAGTATTTTCTCTATTGTGTATTGCTCCTGAGTTGTACTACTTTGATGTATAAGATATTTTCTTAATCTTGTTGTAATAAGACTTCATATTTTATAAAGTCTTTTTTCTCCTCTGTAGTCATCATAAATGGCCTCTGTATATTGATTCTCTGAATTTTATGGCTGTATTTGGTCTTCCTTACAGTACCGAGTATGTTATCATTGTAGTGCTTATTATTGTATGTTATAATTTGGCAATTAGAGGATTTGGAGTCATATCAGTTAGTTTAGTGCTCACTTGTAGATCAACTATGCCCTATAGAATAACAAATAATTATAAGTGTTTTGGCCAATTGGATAAGAGAAACCTCTCAAATAACCTAAGGATTGTTGCAAATATTCACTTCATGATGATTGTCTCCCAAGATGGATCAACTAAAATTAAATAATAAAATTGATGCCTAGGTTGTCTTCTAAGGACTTTCATTATGTAAGATAACTTTATTCTTAAAACTTTAAGAGATCATGCCCTTTTATCCTTGTGTATTTACAATCATTTTGCTCGATCTATATGATTGCTTATACAAAATAATAATCACACCAAGAATCTCTCACGTAATAGCATAATATCTCTCTAGATTGAATCTTTGTTTCTCTTAAAGATCAAGCCACTAGCAAATCATTTGGTCAGTTAACTCTTACCATCAATCATATTATCAATTCTAAGTATATTACATGGACTAATAGATTTGATTCACCTTGGAAGTAGCATATGCCAATGGCCCATTTATAAGTACTTCTTTGGCCTTCACTAGGGGTTACATAAGTTACACACATAGAGATGAACAAAAGTTATACTATTCTATTAGATTATAATTAAAAAAGTGCAGGCTATAATCCTTTCCTTTTTGTATAGTAAGTTCAACCCTTCTCTGTTCATTATTAATGAATTGATCAAAACTTGGATTTAATCTTGCTTTTTGTTCCCTATGAACCCACCCTTCTTGTCAATCATAATGATCTTCTTATGATGTTAAGTTTCTCTCTTTAAGGTCATGCTACCTTCACTTTTACAAAGAGAATAAACACGATCATCATCAATGGTTTCTATAACTTTACTATCTTACATATCACATTTGGTCACACCATGCTTACTTCTAGTGTGGGATAGGCCTTGTCATCCTTGACAACCTTTAAAACTTTCTTATGATGCCTCATCCATTGCCTTTTGGGAATTTTCGAAAGGGAGAGGGTTGATTCAACCATTTCCAGTAGCCATTAAGATCTTCCTACACAATTGTATCTATTGCCTTAATTCATGTTGGCTTCAACTCTAAGAGGAAACTTGACCGAGATCATCAATGACCTTCACAACCTTTCTACACCACTTAACCAATCCCCTTTAGGTCATGCAACTTTTGCAACCATGGTGAGGATGACCTAGATTATCTTAAATGATCATTATGACTTATTAATGTCACTGCATGTAACCTCATTCCTTTTTCACTTCTAAGAGGAGAAACATTCAAACCATTCTTAAGTGTCTCTCCAACCTTCTAGCACTATTATTATCATGGCCTTTAGATTGTGCCTGTTGACCTCACTTTTGGAGTGCGTTCTCAACTTCCTCATCATAGATCTAGGACTCTGTAGACACTAAGAGCTCTTTAGTCTTAAGACACTTCTAGTGATTTGGTAAACACTTAACCAAAGCCTAGAGACTTAGAAGGGTTAGCCATAAGAATAGGTTATGCCTTAGGGACTTATGAAGACTTACCTACCCTATAGCCTAAACCCAATCCATGCTTTCCTTCTCAAACCAAACCTCAAATCTAACTCAAATACCAAATCTAAATCAAAATTCTAAACAAAATCATCAAAACCCATAATCAAATCCAAGATCAACATTCTTTCTAAGCCATTTGATTTCATCTTATGGACTTAGCCTCAACCAAATTCAAATCAATCCCAATTCATTTGATATTCTCAAAGATCAATTCAATCCCTCAAATATTTATCAAATTCAAATCCAAACTCAATTCCAAATAATTAAATCCCAAAATTAATTCCAAAGTTCTAAAATTCCCTCATAAGTCTTATGAGTTATGACCCATTCTCATAAACTAAGCCAAATATCCACCCAATCCAACCCAAACTTGATTGATCTCTTCATGAATCATTTATATCTTCATTCATATTCACAAATATAAATGAGATATAAATTCAAATAGCCAAAACTAAATCAAACTAAATCCAAATCCAATTAAATCCCTTCTTAAGTCTTATGGACCCACCTCCATAAGCTTAGCCAAATCTCATACAAATCAACCCAAAATCAATTGGTTTCTTTATAAACCAATTACTCTTTCATTTATATTCATAAATATAAATGAAACCCACCCTCCAATGATTAAAAATAAATCAAACTAAATTAGTTTTTTTTTCCTTAGCCCTTTTGACCTACATCCTTAAGCTTGGTCAAATTATCTCCAAATCACTCCAAAATCAAGTGATTTTCTCATCAATCATTTATATCTTCATTTATAAATATAAATGAAATATAAATTCACATGACCAAAAACAAATCCAAAATTAAACCAAAATCTAAGTCAAGTCTTTTAAGCCAATTTCTTGGACTTGGCCAAATCCTATCCAAATCAAGCCAAAACTAATGAATTTTCTCTTGAATCAATCATTCTTTCAATCATTTATCCAAATATAAATGAAACCTACAATTATCATATCAACTCAAGTCAACCTAAGTCAAGCCCAAGTTAGCCCTTTAACTTGAAAACTTCAAATGAGCCGAAACCCATTGAACTCCAAATTGATTGCACTTGGATTTATATTTCAATCATTGGCTCACATATAAGTTCAACTAAACTTGAATCAAGCTAAAACCAAATCAATTGACCACTCTAGATCCACTTAATCCAAAATAGCCTAAAGGACCTTTTTGAGCCAAGTTCTAATTCAACCCAAATTAGATTGAACCAAGCCCATCCAAACCTCATATCATGATCAACAATCACCCTAGGATGATCAACCACCTTGAATTAGGTCAAACTAAGTCAACTTGGTCCTTTGACCAAGTCAACCTTTAGCCCAAATAAAACCTAAACAAGCCAAAATCTATCATACACCAAATTGATTGAAACCATTGATTCAAACTAACTCATGATCAATGTTTGAACATGACTTGACCCTAAATTGAGCCAAACCAAGTCCAATTGACCATTTGACCTAAGTTGACCCAAATTGGCCTAAAAAATCAAAATAGATCAAATCATGATTTAACCCAAATTGAATGCAACCAATGGCTCAAGTTCATTCCAAATTGATTGTTGAACTTGACCAAAGCTACAATTGAGCTCAATTTGACCAATTGGTCAACTTGACCCAACCTAGCCCAAATTGACCTAAAGGGTTAAGTTGACCAAAATCTAAATTAAATCCAAATTGATTCAAACCAAAGCCTACAATCATTTTTAATTGACCAATTGATCATGAATCAACACCTAAACCAACCCAATTTAGTCAAATTGGTCAACTTAACCCATTTGACCTATATGAATCCAAGTGAGTCAAAATCAAACCTAGGCCAAATTAATTGAAACCACTTGAACTAAAACTCCTCAAGTCATCATTTGAATCTAAACCAAGCCTTGGTTTGACCCAATTTGAACAATTAGTCAACCCAACCCAACATGAACCCATATGAACCCATTTGACCAAATGAAGCCAAAACCCATAAAACCAACCCATGGGACTTTAGTTTTTGACCAAACCCGACCCAAATTTACCCTAGGTCAGCCCAAAGTCATCCTAAAAGTAAAATAGACCCCACCCAAGCAATAATCTATTGGTTAAGCCCTCTTTACATAGGATTCCAATCATAAGTGGCAAAGTCCACTCTCCCATCACCTTGGTAGCTATCCAACTTCCAAATGGGAGTGCACCTAACCCACCTAGGCCACCTAACCCATGCTAGGTCGGCCATGGACCAATGGAAGGTGAGTTGACTCACCTCCCATACAAGCCAACACCCCATGGATCCAAGCCAAGAGATCTCGCCACATCAGACCTTGAACCACCTCCCATGGCTTCCTCCAACCCAATCGAGCCACATGGACTTGATTGAGACACCTCTGACACTTTGACGATGGCTGGCCGACCGAAAAATGGGAGGCCATCCTGTCCATCCAACTCAGCACATTAAGGCCAAAAAAGGGGAGGCCGCTTGTGATTCCAACTTCTCCAATTCACCATCAAACTTTAATTTCTCATTCCTACACCTTCCCCACACCTCGTCGAGGCTACCCAAAGCTTTCCCCAAGTTCCAAACCCACCGGGACAAGGAGTTTGATCAAGACCTAAGCTTCAAACCTCCATTCTTGGCCAACCGAGCGAACCAAGTGGAATTGCCTTGATTTCTTCTCAACAGGGCCTCATCTCTACTAGATGAAGCTACCTCCGTCGATCCCAGTATCAATCTTGAGCTCTGGCAAGGTAATTCTTCAAAACTATAGATATAGGGAAATATGGTCTTTTTCAAAGAAAATTCTCATTACATGTGATCTTGACCTTTGGATGTGCTCGTCTCCTTCCCTTGATGGTGTGGGTTAATTTTAAAGTTCATCTGAGCTCGGGTGAGCTCGAATTGAATGATCCATTGTGGACGGATGCTATCATTCGTAGCTCACGGGAAGAAGGATCATGGGCCGTCCATTCCACATGATTGGAACTGATGGTTGTGATCAAATCATGTTGATCTGCCATTTAATCCTCCCTTAGTAGCAGATTTGATGCACCGATCTTAGATCGGATGGCCCACAAGAAAGCGCATCCACCAAGACTCGGCGTGCAAACGTGACACCTTAAATAATCAATCTGCGGTGCCACATGGAAAGCGTGCCACATGGCGCTGGTGGGATTAGGTTTAATTAAGGATTAATAATTAGTTTTCTAAGGCTAAATTTCCATAATTCATAAATAATTGTAGAAAAATTCAAAAAATGCAAATAATAGCTCATTTTAAAGGTATTTCAGGAGGAGTCCATTAAAATTATTATTGATTAATTTAAAATAGTGATTTTATATTAATTAAAGTTTAATTAAAAATTTAATTAACTCAATTACTACCTAATTAAGTATCCAATAAATTACTACCTAATTAAGTATCCAATTAAGTTAATTAATCATTTAATGGATTAGGAGAGTGATAGGCATGAACCATGCAATTACTCTAATTAAGCCATTAATAAATTCCAAGAAAATCATGGGAGGCAGAGCTCATCCCATTAATCAACCCTAAGAAGTTTAGAATTAATCAGTGGAATAATTAGGGAGTAATTAATGTAATTACATTCCTAATAAAACTTTAATTCACACAATGTTACCATTCAAAATCAAGTGAAATTAATTTTAGAATATTTCTCTTTGAATTACCTTTTCAATGCTTTTTATTTTGTATTTTTTTTTGATTTTTGACAATTAGCTTTGAATATTTGAAGTTTCCATGATTATTAAATAATTAATCTCTTGATTATATGGCTAATCCCGTTAGTGCCACATGGAGGCTGACATGGCGTGCGCTTTTCATGTGGCGCCATAGGAGACACCACTTAAGTTGTTACATCATAGCAATCACAATGATATGTGCTTTCTCCCCATTCGTCTGATCAAGGATCAGACAACTGAGATAGAGCTCGCAATATTAAAGGATTAAACCGAGATCCTAGGCATCTAAATCATGGTCGTCCATCCAAAATGCGTGGATAGATGACCCACGGTCCATCCCTGAGTTCTTCTGTGGGAAAGGGGAACCGTCCACCTTCCATGGAAAGATCTGAGCTCGATTGAGCTCGATGAACTCAAATCTTACCCACACCAACTAGGAGTAAAGGGGAGAAGATCTAATGACCAGTTTCTCATGAGGTGAGAATTTCTTTCACAAAGGATCACACCATGGCTAGTTTAATCTTGGGTTGAGGGCATACCTCGTCAGAGGCTATCATCGGCGCTCGAGTTTGACGTAGGTTCAGTGGAAACAAAGCTCTATTGATGATTTGAGGTGATTTGGTTGAGTGGATCTTCCTATGGGTTAGGCTCTCCTTCAATTGGTCTCGGCCTTGGTCTAGAAACCACCTCCCTTACTTGAAGAACTTGTGTGAAGGCTTGGGTGAGCTTGATTCAGTTCCCCCAAGGTGCTTGCAAAGTGAATTGGACTGAATTTGAGTATTGGCTAAGTTGGATTTCCTTGCTACATATTTGAAACCGAGAGGAGAATGGAAGTTGAATTGGCTCTAGGAAGCTTGGGGAGGGATGCTAGCTCGACTTCCTATTACTCAATGCAAGAGATCTGGTTGAAATGAAATTGTGGGAGTATATCTCCCCTTGATGAGATCGAAAGCTCCTTTTCTGTTTTGATCTAATTGACCTCCTTGAGTTAGTTTATTAGGCCGTTTAGGGTGGCATTGCATTGGTTTGGCCAGAGGGAGGTAGTGGAGGAGTGTCATGTGCTTGAAATGAGTGGAGGAGGGATTCTCATGTGCTCATTTTCATGGGGGTGGTCAGTTTTGACCTTGGATTGGGTTAGGCTGACCCAAACCTAATGGGTGATGTGCATCATGTCAATTAGTGACCATTTGGTCCACTAATAGGATGCCAAGTGTCCATGAAAAGAAATTGACCAAATTCCAAGTGGTTTTGATTTTAGGTTACCCTATGGCCTAGGGATAAAATGGTTATTTGGCTTGGATTTCAATTTGAATATGTTTGGTATGATTGAAAAATGGGTTAGGCCAAGTTTCATTGAATTTGGAGTTGGTTTGATATGTTTGGCTCATGTTGACCCATTTACAAAACTTAATCAAGTTGACCATTTGGTCAAATTGGGTCAAATCAAGGGTTAGGTCAAGTTCATATGACCATTTGAAATATTTTGGCATCATTGGTTTGATTCAATTTGATTTATATTTGGATTTGGTTCATTTGATTTTATTTAGGTCAAATGGGTCAAGTTGACCAATTTGACCTATTTGACCTTTTTGGGTTAGTTCATGGGTTGGTTTATGTTTGGTTGATCATTTGAAGTGGATTAGTTTCTTTGTTTCCAATTAATTTGGTTTATATTTGAATTTAGCTCAATTTGACCTTTTTTAGGTCAAGTTGGGTTCAAAGTCAATTGGGCTAGGTTGGGTCAAGTTGGCCAATTTGGGCTTTGGTCAAGTTCAACAATCATTTTAGAATGAATTTGACCCATTGGTTTCAATCAATTTGGCCTAAATCAAGTTTTGACATATTTTGACTTTTTAGGTCAAGTTGGATCAAGTGGCCAATTGGGCTAGGTTAGGCTCAAATGATGACTTGGTCAATTTCAAACATTGGTCCTGAAGGAGTTTTGATCAATGGTTTCAATCAATTTGGCCTATGGTGGATTTTGGCTAGTTTAAGTATCATTTTGGCTAAGTGTTGACTTGGTAAACCTTTAGGTTTGACTTGGTTTGACCCTATTTGAGTGATTGATTATTTATGATGATTGATGCTCACAATGTGAAGCTTTGATGGACTTAATTCAATCCAATTTGAGTAGGATTTGAATTTGGCTCATAAGGGGCACTTTAGGTCACTTTGGGTCAAGTGAGCCTAAGTGGGTCAAATGAGTTGGTCTAAGCTTGAGTTGAGTTTGATTGAACTCACATATAGACTTATGATTGAAATATAAATCCATTTGCAAGTGGTTTGAAGTCAAATGAGTTTTGATTCACTTAACAATTTCAAGTTCAAAGGGTAAACATGAGTTTGACTTGGGTTTGATTTTTGAATTTAGTTTTGGTTTGATGATTGAAGCTAGTATTTATATTTGGATTCATGATTGAAGGATTGATTGAATCATGAAGAAAAATCATGGGTTTTTCTTGATTTGAGTTTGATTTGGCTAAGTTCAAGAATTTGACTTGAAAGGCTTAGGTTGAATTTTGATTGAATTTGAGTTTTGAATTGATTTTGGATATTTGAATTTATATTTCATTTATATTTGTGAATATAAATGAGAATATAAATATGTTATGAGAAAATTCCTTGAATTTGAATTGATTTATATTTGATTTAGGCTAAGTCCATAAGATAGAATCAAAGTGACTTAAGAAAGATTTTTTTATTTGGATTTGAATTTTGAATTTGGTTTGATTGATTTGAATTTATATTTCATTTATATATATGAATATAAATGCGAATATAAATAGGTTGTGAGAAAATTTCTTGAATTTGAATGGATTTAGGTTTGATTGAGCTAAGTCCATGAGAGGGAATCAAAGGACGAAGGAAATATTTTTGAACTTGGAATTTCAATCATAAGCTTCAATTATTTGGAATTGATTTGAGAGTTGGAATTTGATTTAAGTTTTGATGTTGGTTTGATTTGGAGTTTGGAGTTAGTTTGATTTGGAGTTTAGCTTGAAGGGAGGAAGTGAAGAATTTGATTCAAGCTATAGGATAGGCAAATTTTCCTAACACCTCTAAGGCATGACCTATTCCTATGGCTAACTGTTCTAAGTCTCTAGAGTTAGGTTAAGTATTCACCTAATCACTAGATGTGTCTTAAGACTAAAGATCTCTTAAAGTCTAAGAGAAGTCCTATGTCTAAGATGGAGGGGTTGAGAACTCATTCTAAAAATGAGGTCAATAATTGCTATTCGCCTTGTGTTCTTAATTCAGCAAAGAAGGGATTAATCCCACATACTTGGTCTAAACACAGGTAGAACTACTTTCAAAGGTTATGATACAACCAAAGAAGACATCATCAATTAAGACTGGGACTAGGATTTGATATAGTGTGTCCAATCGATAATGATATTCATCGCCTAGTCATCACAAATCATTTGGAATCTGATAGGTTCTTTTCAAATCATGCTAATTCATATGAGAGGTGTGTTTAGAAACTTCAGATGATCTAAATGACCTTGAAGTCAAGAATGCACTGCTAGAGTATAAAGAGGAGATTAGGACAACCATCAATGAGCTCAAGAAATCAATATAGGAACTAAAGACAATCCATGTCCTACATACATTGGGTGCTGTTGGAAGCATGCCTCAATATAGCTGTCCACAAACTAGTAATAGAGCCTAGTACTAGCTTTATCAAGCAAGCTCCTAGACACATGTGATTATACATTGAACATTCGGTCATTTCTAAAATCAAGAAACTGATCGATGTCAGTTTCATCAAGAAAGAAAAATATCCTACCTGGTTGGCCAGTGTCATTCCAGTTAAGAAGAAGAATGGTTAAATTTGCATATGCGTCATTTTTAGGCATCTAAATAAGGCATGTCCAAAAGACGAATTTCCACTACCAATCCTGGAACTGATGGTGGGCATTGCCTCATCTCATGCAGTCTTCTCTTTCATGGATAACTCATCTCGTTATAATCAAATAAAGATGGCCCCTGGAGATGAATGGAACACTGCATTTCAAACCCTGATCAGAATCTTTTGCTATAGGGTCATGCCTTTCGGCCTAAAATGTCGGTGCTACCTACTAGTGGGCCATGACTCGGATCTTCAATGAACCCATTCATCATCAAGTCAAATGCTATGTTGATAATATCGTAGTCAAAAGTAAAAAAAGGAAGACCATCTCTTTAACTTGAGAGTAGTTTTTGAATGGTTAAGATAATTTAACCTTAAGATGAATCCCCCGAAGTGTGCATTCAGAGTAGCTTCAAGGAAATTCCTAGGGATTATTCTCCAACACTGTGGAATAGAAATTGATCCGAGAATATCAAAGTGATATTAGAAATGCCACCCCCTAACGTCCAACTCAACTCAGATCATTTCAAGAGCGGTTGGCGTATCTAAGATGCTTCATTTCCAACCTGTCAGGAAGATGCCAACCATTTTGAACACTTGTCAAAAAGGATGCCAAGTTCAAGTGGGATGATAAGTGTCAACATGCCTTCGAAGACATCAAGCACTACCTGATGATGCCACCAGTTCATCAGCCCCTATCCTTGGCAAGTCATTCGTACTATATACTGTCACATTAGATGACTCTTTGGAGCTTTGTTGGCACAAACCAATGACGAAAGGAAAGAAAATGCACTCTACTATCTTAGTCATTGTCTAATCCCTACTGAGGTAAATTACCCATCCATTAAAAAGCACTGCCTAGTTTTAATCATTGCATCCCAAACGTTATGAAATTACATGCTTTCTCATAAGGTGAACATGAACTCTAGGATCAATCCACTGAAATATCTCATGAATTGGCCGACACTATCCGGATGGTTGGCACATTGGTTCATGATTTGTCACAGTTTGACATCACTTTCGTATCCCTCCGTGCGGTGAAAGGACAAGCACTAGCAAATTTCTTAGTAGCACACCCACTTCATGCTGATTCCCCACATAGTGATGACCTCCCTGATGAATAAATCATAAACTTAGGGGACACTAGCATTCGCCATTGGGAGATGCATTTTTATGGTGTGGCTTCCTTTCAAAAAGGAGAAGAACCACGATCTACTCTTCTAGAAAATACAGGGGTAAGAATAGTTCTCCTAACTCCGGACTGTGATGTAAAGAGATTCTCATATTGTCTATCTAATCCATGCACAAACAATGAAGCTGAATATGAGGCTCTGATTGCCAGTCTGGAGTTAGCTATTACGTTGTGCATTCAGAGTGCCAATATCTTCGAGGATTCTCAATTAGTTATCAACCAAATTGTTGGGTCTTACAAAGTTCTAAAGTTTAAGCTCCCTCACTACCACATGTACACTATGGAGTTGTTGGCCCAAATCTCAGAGGGTACTATTTATAAGATTTCTCAAGAAGAGAAAGCAGTAGTAGATGCATTATCCAAGCTTAACAAAGATTGGCATGTCCAAAAGATGAGTCCATATCAATAATGGTCCAAAATGGACAAGTCTTATCCTTTGTTGATGCTGAACTCGTCAAGAGACTCTTTCTTGAAGGGGACGTTGTTGTTGCCCAAAAGGATGAGGAGTTGGATTGGAGGCAACCATTCATGGATTACCTAAATATAGGCAAACTACCTCAAGAGAAGTCATTAGCACATCAGGTGAAGCAAAGAGCCTTTTCCTATGCTCTCATGGATTGCACCTTGTATCGGCGGTCCTTCGATCATATGTGGTTATGTTGTTTGGACAAGCACGAAGCCTGTAAGATTGTGACTGGGGTATATTCAGGTTTATGCGGAGTGCACCAATCCTATCTGAAGATGAAGGCCAAGATCAAGAGACTAGGATACTATTGGCCTTCGATGATCATAGAATGCATGGACACAGCTTGGAGATGTCACTAATGTCAGGTACATGGTGTGGTCTTATACCAACCACCCAACATTCTACACCCTACCTTAGTCTCATGGCCATTTGAGTGTTGGGGGTATTAACATTATGGGCCAGATCGATCCTCCTTCTTCCAAGGGTCACCGGTTCATTCTAGCTCCACCGACTACTTTTCAAAGTGGGCAGAGGTAATCCCACTTAGAGAGATCACCGCATGTGTTTCTAGTTTCCATATACATTATATAAGTTTGAGGTGAATCGATAAATTTTATTCGATAATGGTACTACATTCAAGAGATCTAAAATCAACAGCTTTGCCCGGAGACACGTCATAGATTGGAGATACTCTACCATTTACTATCCAATGGCAAATGGCTTAGCAGAAGCCTTCAACAAAACTCTCATCATAATAAAGAGACGCAATAAGTGGCGATTGGAATGGCTTAATTGAAGCCTTGTGGGCTTACCGCACCACATACAGAACTCCAAGTCAATCTACCCTATTCTTCTTAGTGTATGGGTCTGAAGCAGTCCTACCATTAGAAGTCCAACTCCAATCATTAAGGATGGTTGTTGGTAGTAAGATCATAACGGAGCAGAATGCTAAGTTATGGTTAGAAGAGCATGAAGGTTTTGAGGAGAGACGCCTCCGAGCATGCCAAAACCTCAAGTTGTACAAAGCCAAAATTATTCAAGCTCATAACAAGTTGGTCCGTCCTAGAGCTTTTCAAGTAGGAGAGTTTACTTTAGTTCTAAGGGGACTAATTATTGCCCGTCAAAAGATGGGAGGCAAGTTTGAACCCACTTGGGAAGGCCCTTTCTCCATAAAGAAGGCCTACCAAGGAGGATCTTATCGGCTTATAAATTGTAAGGGAGAGTGTCCAATGCTTCCACTCAATGGGCTCTACCTAAAGAAATATTATCCATAAATCTTATTTCCAAACAATTATCAATAAAATTTCTTTCATCTCAAATTCCATCTCTTCATATTGGTGAGAAACATCTTTGCTTGTGAATCCGCCATGATGTGTTTATGGTAGGTGTAAGGAACCCAAGCAGCATCCTATCCTTTAGTAACACAACACCAACATAAACTACACACAACCACACAAAACAAACACATATATTTTATCTCAGGCTATTTTGATGTGGGATAAAGCCCCCTGTGGTACTCACTCATTAGCTGCTCTAGGTCGGGTTGACATGCTACCCTGCTAGTGTGTCACCCAGTGATTCCTTTTCTAGAGGATGTAAGTCAACAAGCTTTCTTCTTAACTTGACCATTTCAAATCGATGAGCGCCTTGCTAGTTTAGTAGGCCTTACTACACAGTTAATAAGCTACCTCATGTTGACTTTGTTTAAGAGGATGTGAGCCTACACACTTTCTTGTTAAGTTAGCCATCATGCACTAACTAGGTCAGGTATATTTGAGATTTAGGATAAGTCCTCTAGTGGCTCCTTTCCTCTTGACTACTTCAAGTCTAGGTCTAGTCCTTACAAGGGACTCCCCACTTGGTAGTCTCCCTAGGTCGAATAACATCTGTCCCCCTAATGACAGACTATCCGATGACCATTTTTTCTGTGAATATGTAAGTCTACAAGCCTTCTTCTCAGATTGATCATCGCAAACCAACGGGCACCTTAGGTTGGTTGGTTATGCTATGCTGACAGTGACCCACCTAGTGGATACACCACTCATGGTAGATGTAAGTCTACAAGCTTTCTCTTGGAGTTGGCCACCATATACCTATAAGCTTTCTTTTACAGGGTCTAGAATAAAGCCCTTAGTGACCTCTCCTATGGGGACATTATTTGGATCACGTCCTCAGCAATCCCATTTAGACACTACCCGGGTTACTTTTGGATAGACAATCCCCCTTTCCTAGTAGCCACCCATGTGGTTGGAGAATCTATCTTGCAGATATACAGATTCTCCCTTGGTCTAGTAAGTCTGAGATAGGACTAGGTTGATATAAGCCCCTTCTCAGTCTGGTCCCTCACACAACAATAGAGTCCATGCAAACATATAAACAAAATATATATTTTTGCTTGTGGATTAGGAGGAAACCCCTAGTGATACCTTTTCCCAAGCAGGCATCCTATCTTTAGGGCAGTGTAATAAAACTCCCTATAGGAATCGTCTGATTACTTTTTAGTTGAGATAAGTCCCCAGGTGGTGCTCTCTCAGTAGTCACCCTTAGGTCAAGTTGACTTATTATGCCACCAACAGGTCACCCAGTAGTCATCCTTGCTTTGGAAGATGTAAGTCTATCACATGTTCTCTCCAGAATGATTGTTGCACACCGACGGGCAGCCTTAGGTCGGGTTTGATTTGTTGTGTTTCCAATTGATCACCCCAGTGGTTGCTTTCCATTTTGGAAGATGTAAGTCTACACGCTTTCTTCCTAGCACAATCTTTGCACACCTAAAGGAAACAGTTAGGTTGATAAGCTCAACCCCGCGACCAATAGACTATCCTTTAGTGGATCCATCGTACACCAATAGGATCCATTTAAAATGAAATTAATTTTGACTATTTTTGAGTCGATATGAGTCCACAGTAGTATTCGCTCAATAGTCGCCCTTGGTTGGGTTTAATTTGTTGTGTTATCGGCGATTACCCTAATGGTTCTTTGTTTTAGAGGATGTAAGTCTACAAAATTTCTTCTTGACTTGACCATTGCACGAAAGGCAGCCCTTAGGCTAGTTAGTCCTACCCTATGGTGGTAGACTATCCCTTTGGATTTGTAATTCTGAGATAGGACTAGGCTGATATTAGCCCCTTTTTAGTGGATCCATCGCACACCGACAGGGTCCATCTAAAATGAAATTAATTTTGACAAATTTTGAATCGATATGAGTCCACAGCAGCATTCGATCAATATTCTCCCTAGGTTGGGTTTGGTTTGTTATGCTACTAGCATATCACCCCAGTGGTTCCTTGTTTAGGAGGATGTAAGTCTAAGCTTTCTTCTAACTTGACCATTTACCTAAAGGCAACCCTTAGGTTGGTTAGTCTACATGATTGCTCTATTCCTTTATTTGTAAATCCAGATAGGCTAGATATAACCCCTTCTTAGTGTATCCATCACACACTGATAAGGTCCATTTTATTAAATCCACCATCTTTCCCCAGTCGAGTTTGAATTAAATCCATCCACTCTTAGCCCTAACGGATACTTCGCCAAGAAATCCATATATTAAATCCACCTTATCCCCAGCATATCTGAGCTCTTATCTTCAGCGAATTGCCTCAAAATCATATCAAATTTCTCCCCAGTGAGGCACGAATCATATTCTCCCCCCAGTGGAGCCCCACAAAATCGAACCAAATCAAATTCCTATCCCTAACCAATAATCTAAACCTGCTTCCCTAGTGGAAGGTTCACATACTTGATCCCTCAGTGGATCCTTTCTTCCTCTCTTATACTCATGGCATAAGTTGAGTTGCATTGCACTAAGATCTTGATTATGTTTACATCTCTGGTTTAGGGTAGATCATTTTTGTTAGCGATTGCAATCCTTTGGATGTTGTTGATCGTCTCAGTCATCGCCAATATGTGCGGTGTGACTTGTCAGTTACACCACACCTATTGAGTGTCCTTTTGTTGACCTCATTTTTGGAGTGAGTTCTCAACTTTCTCATCATAGATCTAGGACTCTTGTAGACTCTAAGAGCTCCTTAATCTTAAAACACTTCTAGTGATTAGGTGAACACTTAACCTAAGCCTAGAGACTTAGAAGGGTTAGCTATATGAATATGTTATGCTTTAGGGACTTAGGAAGACTTACCTACCCTATAGCCTAAACCCAATTCATGCTTTCCTCCTCAAACCAAACCACAAATCCAACTCAAATACCAAATCTAAATCCAAATTCTAAACCAAATTATTGAAACCCATAATCAAATCCAAGATTAACATTCTTCCTAAGCCCTTTGATTTTATTTTATGGACTTAGCCTCAACCAAATTCAAATCAATCCCAATTCAATTGATATTCTCAAAGATCAATTCAATCCCTCAATTATTTGTAAAATTGAAATCCAAACTCAATTCCAAATAATTCAATCCTAAAATCAATTCCAAAGTTCTAAAATTCCTTCCTAAGTCTTATGACCCATTCTCATAAACTAAGCCAAATCTCCACCCAATCCAACCCAAACTTGATTGATCTCTTCTTGAATCATTCATATTTTCATTCATGAGATATAAACTCAAATAGACAAAGCTAAATCAAACTAAATCCAAATCCAATTAAAACTCTTCTTAAGTCTTATGGACCCACCTCTATAAGCTTAGCCAAATCTCATACAAATCAACCCAAAATCAATTGGATTCTTTATAAACCAATTACTCCTTCATTTATATTCATAAATATAAATGAAACCCACCCTCCAATGATCAAAAACAAATCAAACTAAATTGGTTTCCTAATTAGCCCTTTTGTCCTACATCCTTAAGCTTGGTCAAATTTGCTTCCAAATCACTGCAAACTCAAGTGATTTTCTCATGAATCATTTATATCTTCATTTAAATTCCCAAATATAAATGAAATATAAATGCACATGACCATAACCAAATCCAAAATTAAACCAAAGCCCAATTCAAGACTTTTAAACTAATTTCTTGGACTTAGCCAAATCCTATCCAAATCAAGCCAAAATCAATGAATTTTCTCTTGAATCAATCATTCCAACAATCATTCATCCAAATATAAATGAACCTATAATTATCAAACCAAACTCAAAATCAAGTCAAGCCTAAGATAGCCCTTTGACTTGAAAACTTCAAATGAGCCCAAACCCATTGGACTCCAAATTGATTACAGTTGGATTTATATTTCAATCCTAGGCTCACATATAAGTTCAATTAAACTTGAGTCAAGCTAAAACTAAATCAATTGACCCCTCTAGGTATACTTAAATAAGTGGCCTAAAGGACCTTTTGAGCTAAGTTATAATTCAATCCAAATTGGATTGAACCAAGCCCATCCAAACCTCATATCATAATCAACAATCACCCTAAGATGATCAACCACTTTGAATTGGGTCAAACCAAGTCAACTTTATCCTTTGACCAAGTCAACCTTTAGCCTAAATGAAACCTAAATAAGCCAAAATCCACCATACACCAAATTCATTCAAACCAACTCATGATCAATGTTTAAACATGACTTGACCACCAATTGAGCCAAACCAAGTTCAATTGGCCATTTGACCTAAGTTGATCCAAATTGGCCTAAAAAGCCAAAATGGGTCAAATCATGGTTTAACCTAAATTGATTGTAACCAATGGCTCAAGTTCATTCTAAATTGATTATTGAACTTGATCGAAGCTACAATTGAGCCCAATTTGACCAATTGGTCAACTTGACCTAACCTAGCCCAAATTGACCTAAAGGGTTAAGTTGGCCAAAATCCAAATTAAATCCAAATTGATTCAAATCAAAGCCTACAATCATATTTAATTGACCAATTGAACATGAATCAACACCTAACCCAACCCAATATGATCAACTTGGTCAACTTAGCCCATTTGACCTATATGAATCCAAGTGAGCCAAAATCAAACCTAGGCCAAATAAATTGAAAGCACTTGAATTAAAACTCCTCAAATCATCATTTAAATCTAACCCAAGCCTTGGTTTGACCTAATTTGACCAATTGGTCAACCCAACCCAACATGAACCCATTTGACCAAATGAAGCCAAAACCCATAAAACCAACTCATGGGACTGTAGTGGCTGACCAAACCCGACCCAAACTGACCCTAGGTTAGCCCAAAGTAATCCCAAAAGCAAAATGGACCCCACCCAAGCCATAATCCATTGGTTAAGCCCTCTTTACACAGGATTCCAACCATAAGTGACAAAGTCCACTCTCCCATCGCTTACCATCCAACTTCCAAATGAGGTGCACCTAACCCACCTAACCCATGCTTGGGCCATGGACCAATGGGAGGTGAGTTAACTCACCTCCCCACAGCACCCAAGCAAGCCAGATCTCCCCACATTAGACCTTGAGCCACCTCCCATGGCTTCCTCTAATCCAATGACCCACGTGGACTTGATTGAGACACCTCCAACACTCTAATGGTGGCTGGCAGGCCAAAACATGGGAGGCCATCCCGTCCGTCCAACTCAGCACATCAAGGGTGTTTACTCCCCCAAATCGAATGAGAACTTGACCAATTCACTTCGTGAGAGCTCAAGAGACATTCCTAAGCTTCCTTGCGAGTTCCAAAGCATCCCAAGTCTTCCCCACTTTGGATTTTGCTCTCTTGTGCACAGCCAAAATAGGAGAGGCCACTTGTGATTCCAAGTTCTAATTCGCCATCAAACTTTAATTATTCATTCTTACACCCTCACCACACCTCGTCGAGGCTACCCAAAGTTTCCCCCAAGTTCCAAACCCACTGGACCAAGGAGTTCGATCAAGATCGAAGCTCCAATCCTCCATTCTTAGCCAACTGAGCAAACCAAGTGGAATTGGCTTGATTGCTTCTCAACAAAGCCTCGTCTCTACTAAATGAAGCTACCTCCATCGATCCCACCATCGGGCCTGAGCTCAGGCGAGGTAATTCCTCAAAGTCATATATATAGGAAAATATGGTTGATCTTTTTCAAAGAAAATTCTCATTACATGCAATATTGACCATTGGATGTGCTCGTCTCCTTTCCTTGATGGTGTGGGTTGATTTTAGAGTTCATTTGAGCCCGGGTGAGCGTGGAACGATCCATGGGGGACGGATGCTATCATTCATCGTTCATGGGAAGAAGGATCACAGGTCATCCGTTCTATGAGATTAGAATGGGCGGTCATGATTAAATCATGTTAGATCCACCATTTAATCCTCCCTTAACCGCAGATTTGATCATGGTCATCCGATCTTACATCGGATGACCCACAGGAAAGCGCATTCGTCGCTAGCTGACTTGGTTGCAGACGTGATAACTTAAATAACCAATCTGATTGCGCTATGTGGAAAGCATGCTGCATCAGCGCATCACATGATGCCGATGAGATTAGGTTTAATTAAGGATAAATAAATAATTTTCTAAGGCTGAAGTTCCATAATTCATAACTAATTGTAGAAAAATCCACATGGCCAATTTTAAAGGTATTTTAAAGTGGAATCCATTAAAATTATTCTTGATTAATTTGAAATAGTAATTTTAGCATAATTAAAGTTTAATTGAAAATTTAATTAACTCAATTACTCCTAATTAAGCACTCAATCAATTCCAAGCTTTTATGATGTTTAGGGGAATGACCTCTGCCTCTCCTATTTTCTTAGAATTTTTTGGTTACTTAATTAGGGAAATAGATTGATTAAGACCTAATTACCCTTTTAACTTAATTAAGAGATAATTAAGCATATGAACAGAAATTAAATTACTTGGACTCTCCAATCACTGTTGAACAGTAAGAAGATTCAGGGAAGCGGATTGGAGCCTCCCTCCTAATCCTTTTTCCTAATTTTTCCACTCTTTTCAACTAAAAAATGCTAATTAATGATTAATTAATTAATTAATGGCTTAATTAGCTAAGCTAAAATCTAAGTCACATTAAGTCATGCTTGGTCAAGTAGGTGGATTATGGAATAAGGTTGGGACCTCTTTCCTTATCTTTTTCCCTGAAGCCCATCTAATTTTCAAGATAATTGTTTAACTTTGTTAACTAATTAAAAAGAAATGAATTAATGGACTAATCATCAAATTAGGAATCTGATTTCCTTGTTTTAATTTTGGGTAAAGCTTTAGGTGTTCAAGAATATAAAGAGGTTAGTGAAATAATGATTAGCTCACATGTGTGAGAAAATCATGAAAGTAATTAAAATAGTTTTTTAAGCTTAATTAATAAATTATTATGAGCTAATTGTATTAGGCCCCTTTCATTTCAAAGGAGTATTGCTATTTACTTTTCATTGTATTTTCATATTACATCAGCTCATGATCATTTAGTCAATTATCTTAAGGTAACATGGGCAGGGGTTTAATTAATTAATTTAATTCATACTTTAACCTAATTAATCCATAAAATCAACTTAATTGCTTTTCCTTAAATCAAATTAACTTACACATGGGGAATGTGATTAGATTAGCAAATCTTTCTCACACCTCTTAAATGAAGTTGAACTTAAAATTAAAAGTGGCATTAAGAAACTTTGGTTTATTTTAAATAAGCTTATTTAATATGATTGTCCTTAGGAATTAGTTGGATTCAATGAAATTACATGCTTGTGTCTCTTTATTTACATATTAGAATGTTGTATGCCACTTGAATCATGCATTCATTTCTTCAAAAAGTAATTAAATATAAATGGTTTTTTTTATGTTAAGCTTGCATGTGTTGATTCAAATTAATATATGTGTCTCTATTATCACTATTCAAATGTACTTTCCAAATCTTATAAACAAGTGATTACATATGCTACAAATGCTAGTTATGAATACATAGGAAATGCAAATGATTATAGCTTAAGTGTATGAAATAAAGTCCTTTCCTTTCATTCATATGTATTGATTTATGTAAGTAAGAATGTTAATGGGTATTTAGTTTGGACATCTCGAGAATACGAGGCTTTAAGTAGCCCCAAGGAGATCATTTGATTACCTCACTTGCCTGGTTAATAATGGCATGTACTCCATTTGATTTTATTCTTACATATTTAAACATTTGAATTTAAATAAGACTTTACTCCATGTACATAAATCTTTTCATTCAAATAAAAATACAACTTTTGTATGATTTTCTCTCCTTTATTTGTATGTACATCCATATGTATTTGAGAAAAGAAATAGTTGGTCTAGACACCCCGAGAATACGAGGCTTTAAGTAGCCCCAAGGTGGTCATCTGATTATCTCACTTCCCTAGTTAACAAGGGCATATACTAGCTCATGTATCTCATATATGTGTTTGTGTACTTAATTATGGAGTCAAAACCCCTCTTTCTTTTACAAAAATAATGCATTTGTAATTATTTAAGTGATAGAATTAATTAATCATGTGATCAAAGGCTTTTTTTTTCTTGCATTCCTATGTATTTTTGCCTTAAAATTTAGATAAAGCTTTAAATTAATATGATAAAAATAATTCAATCAAAAGAAAATATAAACTTTAAACATATATGTTCATATTCATCATTTAAGTATGCTAAGACATAATGCATGTATAGGTATGTCTAGGACTTAATCATATGCATGTTACATATGATGGGAAGAAATGAAAAAATATGTGTGTTATGATAGTAATTAATTCCAATTAATCTTAAGATGCCTTTCTAATTGAATAAGTCTATTTAAAATGAATCAAAACTTAAATTAATTTAAAATATGTAATAAGCCATTCACTAAAGAGAATTAATTAATTAATATGCTTTGGACGTGGCTTAAGGTAGGGATAAAAGAGAGTGATCTTCTCTTTTCTTCTCTTTATACCATTTAGTTGTTAAGAGTAAGTCAAGTGGAACAAAAGAAAACATTAAGTGAAAATTCCTAAATTAACTAAGTCATTTAAAGTGAAACCATCCTTTATAATTAAATCCTTTCATACTTAGAAAATTACAATAAAGCCTAGTTAAGGCATACCATACAAGCCTTAATACACACACTTTAGAATTAAGTTACCACTTTTAGCTTTATGTTATGGCAGTGCATGGAGTGATGTATGTTTGGTTTTATGATGTATTATTATAGACTGGATGTTACGGTGTATGCTTCGTAGACTGGA
Source organism: Cymbidium sinense (assembly GCA_021442155.1). NCBI lineage: Eukaryota > Viridiplantae > Streptophyta > Magnoliopsida > Asparagales > Orchidaceae > Cymbidium > Cymbidium sinense. The sequence continues at coordinate 137,339,200 of CM038215.1, read as the reverse complement.
TGTTATGTCGTGATTAGCCTAATCATGTTAACTGCCGGAGATTATGCTTACAGGGTGCTTAAAATAAATATAAATGCTCTCTTTGCAGGTTGCTTAACCCCTAAGCATAATCTAAGTTAGAACAGGTGGACTTGGTTACCCATGTGTAGGGTGCTAAGTCCAAATTATTCATATAACTACTTGGATTGTATTGTGTGTTTAGCTAATATTTATTTTACATGTGTAGTTAGGTTTACTTTTTCTACTTTTTATGTAATTTTTGCATTAAGAATTAGGATTAACGTTATAAGGGATTAGGATGAACTGTGTCTAGAATACTTTATGCTGGGAAGCCCCCGTGATGCCTTTGAAGCAAGCAAACCAAATGAAGAAATGAATGAGATATGAAGAATGAAGACCCCATAGCATTTATTCATTTGTAAATTTGTAATTATTCTTTCATATACCGGGTTGTATAAGGGTAGGGCTCGACCACCCATTTCTATTTTCAGGTTGTACGATGGTACTCGCAGACCTATTATTCTTTTACATTGAGTTTATAAATTGTTTGAAGTTTTTTTTTTTTATAATTGCATAATAGAAATATCATGCCTCTGTTTAGTTTCTTATTTATATGGTGATTTAATGTGTGGACTGAATCCTATCAGGCTCTTAGAGAAAAAATAAATTTTCAACCTTAACTACAACTCATAACTAAATTTTCTAAATAAGTCATAACCTCATATAAAGCCTAAGCATTAAATCAAGATAACTAAAGATTTAGCAACCCCTTAGTGAATGTTGTATGCTTAATATCATGCATCCATATTGCTTCACTCTTACTAAGAGAGGGTTTTCATCCTAGCATGATAGGGGAAGACTTGACCTCTGAGGGTCTTAGTTGTGGTGAAAATCCCTCTTTCTTTCTGATTTAGCCAATAACCTTATTTCATCATGCATTTAGGCATATAAAAAAATCATATAGCCTTTGTCAAAATGAAGAGTCTAAAATCAAATAAAAATTAAAAAGATTTATGTTTGACTAAGTCATTGCGCACACCACTCATGCTCTAGTCTCTTAGGGAGAAGGTATAAGGACTTTAGTTTCTTTCTAAATAATAACAACCTATCTTGCAAAAATCATATGACTTGACCATATAGTTTTAAAGAATAGGAGGAGTTAGCTAGCTGCCACTCTAGACAGTTATAAGTCCAGCAGTCAGGTGGTTTACCCTCTCTTGTGGAGGTAAACCATATACCCATCTTCACTTAGATTTAGGACGTGTTTTGGCTCCCGCTAAAGCTCTCTAGATTTAGGATCAGAGGTTGTTATTTTCTTCATGCTATAAGCATAAATTCTCACCTCTTTGGCATTTTCACAACATTATATTTTAAGATTATAAGTCCTAACTTTTTGATAAAATTCTAATTCAAACATATAATTCTCCTCAACATCAAACATATAAAGTTCAACCATAGGATAAGTTAGAATACTCACTAGATTTTTTAGTATCATGAGCATTCCCTACTCACCTCTTTTGGCATCAATAATAAGTCTCTCTTTTTTATCTATCTATTGACCTCACTTTTAGAGTGAGCTTTCAACTTCTCCATCTTAGACATAGAACTCCTCTAGACATGAAGAGTTCCTTAGTCTTAAGACATTTCTAGTGATTAGGTGAACACTTAACCTAATCCTAAAGACTTAGAAGAGTTTGTCATAGGAATAGGTTATGCATTAATGATATAGGAAGACTTACCTACCCTATAGATTGAACCCAATCCTTGCTTCCTTCTTTCAAACTAAACCTCAAATTCAAATCCAAATCCAAATTTAAATTCCAAAATCCAAATTAGGAATCAATTTCAAATCAAATGATTAAAACCCATGATTGAATTTGAATCCCAAAATCTTTCCTTAGCTTTGATTTCATCATATGGACTTAGCCAAATTCACAATCAAATCACTTCTAATTCACATTATTCTCTCAGGGATCATTTATATTCTCATTTATATTCATAAATATAAATGAAATATAAATTCAAATAACCAAAACTAAACCCAAAGTTAAACCAAAATCCAATTTATATCCTTTAAGCTAATTTCTTGGATTTAGCCAAATCAATCCAAACCCTTGGATTTTCACTTCTAACAATCACTCCTTCAATCACATGCCCAAATATAAACATAAACTACAATCATCAAGCCAAACAAACTAACCCAAGTCAAACCCATGTTCATCCTTTTGACTTGAAATTGTCAAATGAACCAAAACCCATTTGACTCCAAATCACTTTCAATTGGATTTGTATTTCCATCATAAGTTTATATGCGAGTTTAACCAAACTTGAATCAAGCCTTGATCAAACCAATTAGCCCACTTAGGCTCACTTGACCTAAAGGACCTTTTTGAGCCAAATTTTAATCAACCCAAATTGGATTGAACTAAGCCCATCCAAGCCTCACATTGTGATCAAAAATCATCCTAGAATGATCAATCACTCAAATTAGGTCAAACCAAGTCAAACCTAGCTTTTGACCAAGTCAACACTTAGCTCAAATGAAACCTAAACAAGCCAAAATTCACTATAAATTAATTTGATTGAAACCATTGATATAAACTAACCCATAATCAATTATTAAACATGACCAATCCCTCACTTGAGCTAGATCAAATCCAATTATCCCTCCTAGCCTAAGTTAACCCAAATTGACCTGAAAGCCTATTGACCTTACTTTTGGAGTGAGCTCTCAACCCCATCCTATTAAACTTAGGAATCTTATAGACACTAAGATTTTCTTAGTCATAAGATACATCTAGTAATTAGGTGAACACTTAACCTAAGCCTAGAAACTCAGAAGTGATAATCATAAGATTAAGCTATGCCATAGGGCTTAAGAAAATTACCTATCCTATAGCCTAAACCCAATCTAGATACACTTTCTCAAATCAAACCCAAATTCAAATCTCAAACCAAAAATTAAATTCAAATTTAAATTCTAAATCTAATTTCAAATTTGACTCCAAATGATTGAAACCCAAAATCAAATTCAAATCCTAAGGCTCTTCCTAGCCATATGAACCACTTTCATAAGCTTGGCCAAAACTCCCTTTAGGTCAAATCAAACTCATTTGATCTCTTCATAAATCAATTATTCCTTCATCTATATTAATAAATATAAATGAAATCCAAATTCAAATGACCAAAACTATATCAAAAATCAAATCCAAACTCAATCTAAGCTCTTTAAGCCAATTAGTTGGACTTAGCCAAATTCTATCCAAATCAAATCAAAACCAATGGATTTTCTCTCGAATCAACCATTCATTCAATCATTCATCCAAATATAAATGAAACCTACAATCTTCAAACCAAATTCAAGTCAACCCAAGTCAAGTTTGACTTAGCCCTTTTGACTTAAAACTTTCAATTGAGCCAAAACATATTGGACTTCAAATTGATTGCTGTTGAATTTATATTTCAATCCAGGGCTCATATTTATGTTCAACTAAACTCAAATCAAACCAATACCAAACCAATTCTCCTACTTAAGTCCACTTGACCCAAAGTGACCTAAAGGACCCATTTGAGCCAACTTCCAATCCAACCCAAATTGGATTGAACCAAGCTCACCAAAACCTTCCACCATGATTGTTGATCACCCCAGGATGATCAATTGGAATCAATTGGGTCAAACCAAGTCAACCCTTAGCCCAAATGAACCAAAACTAGTCAAAATGCATCCTACATTAAATTGATTGAAACCAATGATTTGAATCAACCCAAAATCAATATTTAAATATGACTTGACCACCATTTGAGCCAAACCAAGCCCAATTGGTCATTTGATCCAAGTTGACCCAAATTGGCCTAAAGGACCAAATTGGCCTAAATCCAAATTAAATATAAATTTATTCAAAACAAAGACCACATTTATCTTCAATTAGCTAATTGAACATGAATCAACCCATAACCCAAGCCAATTTGACCAATTTTAGTCAAATTGGTCAACTTGACCCAATATGACCCATATGGCCCAAATTGAGCCAAATCCCTTGAAACCAAGCCATGATCCATTGGTTGCTGATCAAACCTGACCCAAACCCATTTGAGATCAGCCCTAAATCAACCAAACTCATTTAAATCTCTCATGGATCCTCCCCCACATAGGATTCCACCCAACCTCATTTAATTCTCCCCATCACATGCATTTAACTCCTCCCTAATATTTGCATTAAATGGAGCTAATCATATGGTAGCAAGAGAGGACATTGGAGCAAAAATCCAAAGTCATCAATCAATCCATCATCCATCCCAACCACCCCAAGCAAGATGATAATACTTTGGAACCAAAAAATTCAAAAAAGGGTGGATTTTTTGCTACTATTAAAGAAGTAGAAAATGAGGCTTCATACCTCTTCCTCCTACCACCATTCAGCCCCCAAAAGCTCCCTAAAGTAAAAAGGACCCATCACCTCTTTGATCCATTTTGGAGCTTAAAACACAAATAGAAGCTTTTTCGGTGAGGAGATGATGAACATTGGAGAAGATGACATTCTAAAGAGAGGAAAAGGTTAAAAAACATTCCAACACTTCCTTAGGAGTTCGCTCAGATCTTCACCGCCACCGGAAACCATCCCCAGTGAGATAAATTTTGCTAAACTTTAGCCAGCCTTAGGATTTCTTGCTTTTTGTGTTAATTTTCTTACTATTTTAGCAATTTTTCTTAGATAAATCTCACATTTTTAATATTATTTGATCCCAATATGATGTAGAATTTTTTTAGAGAAATTCGATGTGAAAATGAGCTCAATCGGACCTCATTTCACTTTTTTTTGCATTTTTTGTCGGTTTTGTCATGAGCATCCATCCCACATTTAGTGGATTGGTTCGATCGTGACATCGTATCGCCGACCCCTAGAACACTTGACGCTCTCGATCCGCGGATCTTTGTCATCCTCCACATCGAAGGTCCGGATCGAGCGTGCGTCATTTTCCCCGGATCTCGCATTTTCTACTGTGCATTGCGTCGATTGCACCGCTGCGGCAGTACACTCAACACCGCATGATGCCAAGTGGCACTGCGTTGCCCCGACAATGCTCGTGCTGAGTGGGAAAGTGCCTATTTTCTAATTTTAAAAATTATTTAAGTGTCATGAAACTTTGAAAATTCATGAAAAATAAAATGCTTAGTAAAAAATTACAAATAGAGCTCGTTGGATTGTCTTTCCAAGTGGAATCCAAAGAACAAAATTTCTAAATTCCACTAAATGGTTTGAGCTTAATTTAAATTTTAGTGAAAATAAAGTTTCATTGATTACTCTAAAAATATAAGTCATATTGAGCTAAAATTTTCAGGGATTGAAACAAAAGTTGAAACACACCAACCATAAAAATCTCAAGTGAAAGGGACTTCTGGATTGGGAAAAATTTAAATTTTGAAGTTCAGATTGTCCATTTTAATAAAATAAATCAAATAAAAATTTATAAATTTATAAAAATCTTCAAAATTGGCTTAAATCACTTCAATTAATATTTAAGACTCTTAAGAAAATAATGTGATTTTTTAATCCTAATAAACCCCAAACAAGCACTTAAGATTAAAGTTTAATCAATTAAGGAATTAATTAAAACATGATCTAAAAATAATTTAAATACCAAATCAAAATTAGAAATGATGTAATACCCAAATGATTGGTAATTAAACTTTAAGTTAGAAAAGTATCATGTATCCCTAAATGAAATTGAATTTAAAATAATTGAACCTAATTGAGTTAATGAAATTCAATTAAATGATTAGATTTTTAAATTAAACCTATAATTAAATAAATCAATGAAACTTTAATGTAAAATCAAACTAATCTTGTTAAACCAACACCAAGTATTAAATCTTAATTATATGAAACTACTTAACAAATTAAATATTAATTAGTCATTAAATAAACTAAAAATCAAATTGATTAACAAACCAATTCAACATAATCATTTGATATTAATCAAACTAAACCAAATAAAGTTAAAGTAAACTTAATTAATATATGATTAAATCACATCCATTTGGAATAAGATAATTAATTAACCATTAAATATTTCAACCTAATAACTAAATCAAACATGTTAATGAAATCAAACAAACATAATAAATGAATCAAATCAAACAAAAGTCTAACCATAAATAAGCAAACTTAATTGAAATGAAAAAAATAGTTAATTCACTTAATAACAATAATGGTAATAACAATAATCCTTTAATCAAATCAAACTCAAGTAAAACACTTAACTAAATCAAATCACTCACATATGGGAAATTAAGTCATTAATCTTTAATTAAACAAACCATTAATTAATCTAACAATTTATTTAATTACCCTTAATCAAACTTAATTAATCAAATATCTAATTAATGCAAACTTAATGAATTAATCCATCATCTTAATTAATCAAATTAATTTAAAAATTACATTAAAGCTAACTCTTAAATTAAGCTTAAATCAAAGCCCCAATTAAATTAAATAATTAATCACACCCCTCAAGTAAACTAATTAAGTTAATCAAATTAATCATATTAAACCTAAGCTTAATCAAACATATTCAAAATGAAATTAAATACTAATCAAAACTTAAATTAAACCTAAATCATTAAATCATTAATTACATAATTAATAATTAAATAAATCTTTATTTAATTTAATAATTAACTTAAACACACTCCTTAATTAAACTAATTACCCTTTAGCTAATTCAATTCAATAAACACTAATTAATGAAAACTAAATAAATTAATCCATCATCTTAATAAATCAAATTAACTTTTTAAATCGAACACTTAATTAATCTACCAATTAATTTGATCACACATCTTAAGTAAACTAATTAAGTCAATCAAATTAAACATATTAAACTTAAACTTAATCAAACATAAATGCACTTAAATACCAAACAATTCTTAATTTAAACTTAAATCATTAAATCATTAAGTCATTAATCATTAACCTAAACAAATATGAAATCAAATTAAAAAAAAATAAACAAATCCTTAATTTAATAAATGGCCACACCTCTTAAACAAGCTAATTAAGTTAATCAAATTAATCATATTAAACTTAAGTTTAATTAAACATAAATTTGAACATAATAAAAATGAAATTAAATGCTAATCAAATCCTAAATAAGTCATTAATTACATCATCAACCTAAACAAATATGAAACCAAATTAAAATTTAAACAAATCCTTATTTAATTTAATAAATAACTTAAACACACTTCTTAATTAAACTAATAATCACATTTAACCTAAACAAACCCATAAACTAATAAAGATAATCAAATCAAATTAAATTAAGAAAGACTCTCATCAATTTAATATGTAATCAAATCAAATCTCATTCAACCTACTTAAATAAGATAAATTTATCCAATATATGAAATCAAAATACAAACCAAACTTTGATAAACATGACAAATGGATGAGATTAAAAATAAAATCATAATTACAAAGAATCAAACTCAATTAAAATTGAAATAAAATCTTAATTAATCTAATCTGATCAAACTATAAATAAATGAACCATAATCAAATCAAATTTACATAAAGTTAAGTCACATAACCATAATCAAAGAAAAGAATTAGATATTAGTTTAAAAGGATATTGAATTATCAAGATTTAATTAAACCAAAACATCTAATTTAAAATTAATCGATCAAAAACACATGAATTAAAACAAACTTAAACTTCATTAGAGACCAAGGATATTGAATTATCAAGATTTAATTAAATTAAAACATCTAATCTAAAATTAATTAATCAAACACACATGAATTTAAACAAACTTAAACTTCATTAGATATTAAGGATACTGAATTATCAAGATGTAATTAAACCAAACATCTAATCCAAAACCAATCAATCAAATACTTAAATAAACTCAAATTCTAAACTTTAAATCAAATCAAATGAATTACACAAATTCAAATGAGCTAATTAAGATACTTAAGGACCTTAGTTAGATTCTTTAGGAGTTAGGATGAAGAATAGGGTAAGTTCTGTCTACAAATGGAATTTATTCTACTCTTCATTCTTGAAAACCTAAACAACATTTTAACCAAATAAAAGTGAAATAAAAATGAAAAATAAATCATTAAATCATTTAAATTAAAATCACCCAAAGGTAAAATTTAAACAAATTCAAACTCCAAATTGAAACTTAAACTAAAGAAGCCTGGTAAACTCTTGCCACACAAGCCTTAAGCACACACATTAGAATGCTAAGTCACCACTTCTAGTGCTAAGTTAGGGCGTTGTATGTGTGATGTTGTGTTTTGTTTTGTGATGTAATGTTTTAGACTAGATGTTAGGGTGTATGCCTCATAGACTGGATGGTAGACCATGATTAGTTTAATCATATTTTCTGTAGGGGGTTGTGCTTAAGGGGTCGTTGTAATAAAAATATAAATACTTTTGTTGTACATGTTGCTTAGCCCCTAAGCGTAACCCATGTTAGGACAAGTTGGCTTTGTTACTCACGTGTGAGGTGCTAAGTCCAAATTATTCATATAACTGCTTGGGTTGTAGGGTGTGTTTAGCTAACATTTATTTTGCAGGTATAGCTATATTTACTTTTCCTATTTTTAATGTACTTTTGCTTTAGAAATTAGGATTAATATTATGGGGGATTAGGATGAGCAGTGGCCAAAAGGCTTAATCCCTGGGGTGCCCTGTGATGCCTTTGGAGAAAATCAAATCAAAAGGAAGAGAAGGAAGAAATGAAGAAAAGAAGACCCCCATAGCATGTATTATTTTTGTAATCCAGGGTTGTATAAGGGTAGAGCTCGACTACCCATCTTTTTTTCTCTTTTCGGGGTGTACGGCGGAACCTGACCGTAGTGGCCTTTTATTCTTTTATGGTAGTCTATAAAATTGTTTGATGTTGTGTTTAGATTGTGCCCTAGAATTGCATACTTTTCTAGTTTCTTTTTGTTTAATGTTTGAATGTGTGGCCTGAATGTTGTAAGCTCTTAGGATGAAATTAATTTTTTTATCCCAATTAACAACTTATAATTAATTTTTTTTAAAAAAAATAACTCATAACCTCACATAAAAGTCTAGGAATTAAATCAAGATAATAAAATTTTTAGCAACCCCTTAACTGGATGAATGAATGTATAATATCATGCAAGTCATATTCTTCCACTTTTGTTAAGAAGAGGCTTCCATATGGGCCAAAGAATGAAGGCTTAACATATGAGAGCCTTTGATGGAAGAACACCCCTTTCTCTTCTGATTTGGCCCATAATCAAGTTGTCATGCATTTAGACATACAAAATCTCATAGCCTATGTCAAAACAAAGAGTCCAAAAGAATAAAATAAATTTGATAGAATTTGCATTATATTAAGTCATGATTTCATACCACTCATGCTCTAGTCTCTTAGGAAGTGAGTTTAAGGACTTAGTTTCCTCTCTAAATAAATAATAGCATAGCCATCTTGCAAAGCATAAGACTTGGCCACATGGATTTAAAGCGTAGGAGGAGTTAGCTGGCTGCCATTACATGCGGTAATAAGTCCAACAGTCGGGTGATTTATTCTCTCTTGTGGTAGTAAACCATATATCCATTTTTACCTTAGATTTAGATCGTTCTTTGGCCTCGCCAAATCTCCCTAGATTTAGGATCTAAGGTTGCTATTTCCCTTTGTGGCTTACAATCATAAATCTTCACCTCTTAGGCATTTTTGCAATCTTATGTTGTGGAATTATAAGCCCTAACAATCTAATAAAATATCAACTCAAATAATTAACTCTCTTCAATTTCAAAAATATAAAGCCCAATTATAAGGTAGATGCTCACTAGCTTCATCATGAGCATTTCCTACCTTCTCCCTTTGGATTCCAAAAATAAGTCTTCTTCTTGATCTATCCTATTTGATTTTTTAAGATAGTCAATCCTTTGATAGTCTTAACCTTAAAATCTTTGGAAACCCTAATTATGTACTTTAATCTAGAGTATTTTTAAGGAATTCTCATTCCTTAGGATGTAATTAACTATGGGGCACTTACCTCCATAGGGAACTTAACGAACCAGGCTTAAAATAAACTCTACTTTGCTTTTTCATGTAAAGTAGGGGAAAGATCTCTTATATATTCGAGAACCCATCATGCCTTAGGAGTTCTTAAGGTTCATTATAGGGTGGTAATTTTTATCTTTCAAGATAGTACATCATTTCTTAATGTCATACCTGATCGCTTCAATAAGTATCCCCTAAGATCTGCGTGGCATCCCACATCTCAAAAATAAATACCATAAAGCCCAAAATGGGTCAAATCTTGATCTAAGCCAAATTTATTGCAACCAATGGGTCAAATTCATTCCAAAGTGGTTGTTGAACTTGACCAAAGTTTCAAATGACCAATTAGACCCAACCTAGCCCAATTGACCATGAACCCAACTTAACCTAAAAGGTTAAATCAACTTGAAATCAAACCAAATCAAAATTGATTGAAACTAAAGCTTGCAATACATTTCAATTGATCAACCAAGCCTAAACTAACCCATGACCTAACCCAATTGGGTCAAATGGGTCAAATTGGTCAACTTGACCCATTTGACCAAATGAACCTAAATGAACAAAAATCAAATCTAAACCAAATTGAACCAAACCAATGATACCCATATGCTCCAAATGATCATTTGAACTTGTCCTAAGCCATGGTTTGACACATTTGACCAATTGGTCAACTTAACCAAATTGACCCAACTTGACCCAAATGGGTCAAATTGAGCCAAATCAAATCAAAAGAACTCCAAATCACTCAAAATTTGGCCCAACCCACTTTTAAATCATTTTAAATCTGTCCAAATCAAACTCATAACTAAATGACCACTTTGCCCTTCAATCAAAGGGTATCCCGTGACCAAATTCACTTAGAATTTGGACATTTCTTTCCCAAAGCCACTTGGCACCTATCTATTGGTCCACATGGGAACCAAGAAGGGTGGTGAACATGACCGAATGAGCTGGGTCGACCACCCAAGGCAAGGCCAAATCGACCTCCCAAATCACCTTTGAACACTTGGCTCACTAAATCCACTCACCAATCACAAGGGTAGCCACTCTCCCTCACTCCTATGCCAAAACCATGTGGGATGTTTTCCAACTCAAATCGATCAGCCAATCCAACCCATTAAACTATAATGGAAAAATAGTCACTCACCATCCAATCCAGGGAGGGAGATATACCCCCTCTCATTCTCACTCAAACAAAAGGCATTCATTCCTCAAAGCTCTAGGATTCGAAACCAAGCACCCCAGAACTTTCCCTTGCCATTCCCAAGACTCCTTTATTCCCATTTCTCAATTTTACTCAAAGCTGAAACATGGGAGATCAATCTAGAGCTCAATTCATCCAATTCTCAACCAAAGTCAAATTAACCTAGAACACACCATGCTTGGACCAAGGTGAGTCAAAACAAATCAAATCTCGAGCTTCCCCACAATTGGAACTAGGAGTTTGATCAAGACGGATCACCATTGAAAGGGAACTTGGTCAACCGAGTAAACCACTTTGAATCAAGACAAGGTTTCTTCAACAAGGCTTTATCTATACTAGACAAAGCTACCTCATTCATTGGAAGCATCGGTGATAGCCTCCGGTGAGGTATGCCATTGAAACCGATCTTAAAGTAAAATTTTCTTAGCCCTTTATAAAAGAAATGATCAAGTCACACGATCTCCACTGTTAGATGTGTTGCTTGTCCTTCCCCAAAGGTGTGGGGTGAATTTGAGCTTCATTCGAGCTTAGGAGTCGATCGAAACGATCAGACAACACATCCTCTCATCGGAGGAAGGATCATGGACCATCCATTCTGCATGATCAGATCGGACAATCCTAATCAAACCACTCTTTAGATCCCTCTGATTTCCTTCTTGACTGTGGGATTAATCTTAGCCATCCAATCTTAGATCGAACGACCCACAGAGAAGACGCATTCACCGCCAGTTGATTCAGCCGACGAATGTGACAACATAAATAACCAATATCATCGTGCTTCATGAAAAGCGCACCGCGTCAGTGCCACGCCAGCCGCCACATGGCCTGACAGAATTTGAGGTTTAATTAGGCTTAATTAATCTAATTTTAATGGTGAAACTTCCAAAATTAATAAGTAATTATAGAAAAATCCAAAAAAATATAAATAAATGCTCATTTTAAAGGCAATTAAGAGAAAAATAATTAAAATTATAATTAATTAATTTTAAATAGTGGTTTTGACTCAATTTGCTTTTTATTAAAAATATAATTAAGCTAATTACTCTCTAATTACTCCAGTAATTAATTCCAAACTTTTAGAGATTGATTACTAGGATGACCTCTACCTCCCATGATTTTCTTAGAATTTATTACTTGATTAATTAGGGGAATTGCTTATTTCATTTTTAATCACTCTCTTAATTAATTAAATATTTAATTCACATGTTAAACAGAAATGAATCCATTAATTAAGTTGGCTAATCATTATGAAACAGTGAATGGACAGAGAGAATGAGATTGGGATATCTTTTCCAGTCTTTTTCCCTAAGTTTATTTCATTTGGATTACATTTAATCATTTTGTAACTAATTAATGGCTTAATCACTTCATTAAATGGTTTAATTAATCAAATTCAAAACAAAATCATTCTAGAACTCAATCATTCAATTCTTGGGCAGATTCTTAGGTGTTTAATAACCTAAGAGAATTCCAAAGAAAATTATAATCAAACTACATGTGTAAAAGGGTTATAAAAGTACTTAATCAAACCCTTTAGCTTAATTAACTAATAAAAGTTAGCCAATTGCATTAGGCCCCTTCATTTCTTAGGTGCATTATTGATTTAATTTCCATGTGATTGCTTATCATATATTGGCTCATAATTACTTGGATGATTATGTTAAAGTGGTATAGGTAAGGGATAATTAACGGATTTAATTCATACCTTAACCTAATCAAAATATAAAACCAATCTAATTGTTCTAAATCAAACAAAACTAATTCACAAATGGGAGAATGGGATAGGACTAGCAAACCCTTCTCATATTTCCTATGTCAAATCAAATTCAAAGATAAAAATCTCCTTAAAGAATTTTGATTCATTTTAAATCATCTTATTTTCATATGATTGTCCTTAGGAATTAATTAGAGTGAATGAAGTCATGTGCTTACATTCATTTATTTCTTTCCAAGCATGCTAAATATTATTTGACATATGAAATCATGCAATCATTTCTTTGAAAACTAATTAAATAAAATATTTTCTTTTATGTTAAATTGCATGTCTTGGTTAAAATTAAGAATATGAGTGACTATTATCACAATTTAAACCAAAAATTATTTTAAATCAAAGATTATGAATGAAGTGATACTAGTTATGAATATTTACAAGCTTGCATGTAATGATAGCATAAGATGTGTATTATGAAGTTCTCTTTCCTTCTCTTAACAGAGATTCACATAGGATTTGGAAGTGTATAGTTCATTTTAAAAGAACACAATATTTGCCTAAATCTATTCCTATGCATCTCTATATTAAGACTTAGGAGGGACCTTCATATTACACATGTAAATTATACAACCAAATCAAACATAATATTTTGCATGATTCTTTATCCATTTAGTTCTTTTTGTACATTTACATGCATCAAAAAAAGTGGTATATCAGTCTGGACATCCTGAGGCTGTGAGGTTTTAAGTTGCCCTAAGTAGGTCTTGTACCTTACGCCCATATTGTAGAAAATAATGGCGGCGTACTCACTTATAACTTTTATACATGTGGATGTGCATTTAGCTAATGGATAAAAGAATCCCTCTTTTCTACATAACAAGGACATGCATTAATGATCCAATTAATAAATGGAATATACAAATTTTCAAATCACATCTCTTTGCATTCACCATCAAAGTGTGCTAAGATTTGCATTACATGTATAGGTATGCTTAAGATTATTCATATGCATGGTATACATGGTGGAAAGAAATGAATGGGTGTGTGTTATGTGATAGTAATCCACCCTAACTAATCTTAAGATGCCTTTCGTATTGAATATGGATATTTAGAACAAATCTAAACTTAAGGTTAATTAAAAATACATAATAAACCATTCACTAAAAGGAATTCATTAATCAATCTACCTTAGAAATGCTTTAAAGTAGGGATGAAAGAGAGCCCTCTTCTCTTCTCTTCTCTTCACAACATTTAGTCACTAAGTGTAGGTTCATTTAAACCAAATCAAATCACCAACTAAAATTGACAAGTCAATTAAATCACTTAAATAGAAACCACCATCTAAATTGAATCTTTCACACTTAGAAATTCCAACCTTAAAGCCTAGCTAAGACAAGCCACACAAGCCTTAAATGGCACACACATTAGACTAAGTCACCACTTCTAGCTCTATGTTAGGGTGGTGCATGGTTTGATGCATGGTTTTATTTTGTGGTGTAATATTTTAGACTGGATGTTAGGGTGTATGTGCATAGACTAGATGATAGGATGATCTCAGCCTAATCCTGTCTTCTACAGGGGATTGTGCTAAAGGGGCCGTTGTAATAAAAATAAAAAGAATATAAATGCTTTTATTGTGTAGGTTGTTTAGCCCCTAAGCATAATCCAAATGAGGACAGGTGGACTTGGTTATCCATGTGTGGGGTACTAAGTCCAATTTATTCCTATAATTGCTTGGGTTGTATGGTGTATTTAGCTAACATTTATTTTGCAGGTGTAGCTAGATTTACTTTCCTTCCTTTTAATATAATTTTTGCATTAAGATTAGGATAAGCATTATGGGGACTAAGGTGAACATTGGTTATAATACCATGTCTTATAGACCATGTGAGGCCTTGGAGCAAACCACATCGCAAATCAAATCAAAAGAAAGAAATGAATGGAACAAATCAAGATGAAGGAATGAAGGACAATGAGTGAAGAATGGAGGATGAAGAATGAAGACCCCCATAACACTTGCTACTTCATAATTGTAATTATTCATTTGTAATTTGGGTTGTATAAGGGTAGAGCTTGACTACCCATTTTTTTTTCTTTCCTTTTTCGGGTTGTGCGGTGGAACCTGACCACATCGGCCTCTTATTCTTTTGTGCTAATTTTATAAATTGATTGATGTTATATTTATGATTGTACAATTAGGATGGCATAATTTTCATAGTTTCTTAATTGTTTGATGATTGTTGAATGGCCTGGATGTGATTAGGCTCCTAGAAAAAGTAAATTTTTATCCAACTAATCAATTCAAAATTAAACTAAATAATTCATAATCTCACCTAAATCTTAGCACATAAATCAAGATAATAAAATATTTGGCAACCCCTTAGCTGGATGTTGTATGGCTCATATCATGCATAAATCATATTATCTCACTCTTGCCAATGGAGGGCTTCCACCTTTGCTAAAGAAAATGGCTTGACCTTTGAGAGCCATGGTAGAAACACAGCTCCTTCTTTCTGATTTTGGCCCATAATTGATTTTCTCGTGCATTAGGTATATAAAATCCCATGGATTGTGTCAAATAAAATTGTCCAAAAATTAAAATTAAAGTTGGCAAAATTTTCATTAGATTAAGTCATGAATTCATATCCTTCATGATCTAGTCTCTTAGAGAGTGAGTTTAAGGACTTAGTTTCTTTTCTAAATTAACAACAACATTATCATCTTGCAAAGCATTTGACTTGCTTACATGTATTTAAAATTGTAGGAGGAGTTAGCCACTCCAGGTAGTTATAAGTCTAGCAATCGTGTGATTTATTCTCTCTTGTGGAGGTAAACCATATACCTATTTTTTGCCTTAGATTTAGGTAATGCTTTGGCCCTCACCAAAACTCCCTAGATTTAGGCTCTGAGATTATTGTTTCTTTTTGTGAGCTACAAGCATAAATTCTCACCTCTTAGGCATTTCTACAATCTTATGTTGTGAAATTGTAAGCCCTAGATTTCTAAGAAAAATTCAACTCGAACATATAATTCTCCTCCATTTCAAATATATAAAGCCCAACCATAGGATAGTTTGGGATGCTCACTAGGTTTTCTAGTATCATGAGCATCCCCTACTCATCTCCCTTTGGTTTCGATAATAACTCTCTCCTTGATCAATCCCACTTGATTTTCTAAAAATAACCAATTGATTGATAGTCTTATCTTTGAAATCTTTGGAGACAACAATTATTTAGCTTAATCAAGAGTATTCCTAAGAAACCTCATTCCATAGGATGTAATTAACTATGGGGCCTAGCCTCCATAGGGAACTTAATGAACTCGACTTATAATAAACCCTACTTTACTTTTTCATTGTAAAGTAGGGGAAAGATCTCTGGTACATTCGAAGACCCATTGGCCTTAGGAGTCTTTATTGGGTGATTAGGTCTATTGTATGATGGTGACTTCTATCTCTTAAGATAGTACATCATTCCTCAATGTCATACTCGGTCACGTTGATAAGTACCCCCTAAGATCTATGTGGTGTCCCATCATAATAACTTAAATGAAAATAATACACCACAGATTTTTCTGGTGACTCCCATGGGAAAGGTTCCTCTCTCCATCTTCGGTAAATGATCGTTGTCTCCAAGTATCGACAGTGGATTTGTATTTTATATAAGTGACTATCCTTCTTTTCCATTGGCATTTAACTCATTTCATTCTTAAGCTAAGCTAGCCAACATCCATTAGGTTTTAGGACCTCACTCCATGTGGGTATTTAAACCCTTGTTGGGTCCCCAATAGGTGAAAATAAAATTTAACCAAAAGAGATGACTAAAAACCTTGTTGAACCTCCTTACCATCTCTATGGTAAGGTAAGGTTCATTCCATAAATTAGAAAAATAAATCCTTCACAAAAATATCACTTTTCAAAAGCACTTTCCCAAAGTTCACATAATAAAATACTTGTACAAAAGTTTTCACAAAATATATATAACTCAACCCCATCTAACAATCTTGTTGACCTCATTTTTAGGATGAGCTCTCAACACCTCCATCTTAGACATAGGACTCCTCTTAGACACTAAGAGATCCTTAGTCTTAAGACAAATCTAGTGATTAGGTGGACACTCAACCTAGCCCTAGAGACTTAGAAGGGTTAGCCATAGGATTAGGTCATGCCTTAGGGGTGTTAGGAAAATTTGCCTACCCTTAGCTTGAACCACTCCTCACCTTCCTTCCTTCAAGTCAAACTCCAAATCAATCTTATTTGATTTTCTCCAAACAAAAAAAACTCCATGTGATTGAAATCCATGATTAAAACCCATGATTTAAATCCATGACTAAAACCCATGAATGAAATTCCTAAGTTCAAACCTTTCATCATTAATCTCTTCTAAAGACTTTGCCTAAATCATGATCAAAAACCAAATCAAACTCATGAGATTTTCTCATAATCCATCTATATTCTTGTATATATTCACTTATATAAATGAAATATAAATTCAAACCAATCAAATTAAACTCAAAATTCAAAATCAATTCATGAAATTTTATAAGTCCTTTAAATTTTCGTTAAAGGACTTATCCAAAATCATGATAAAATCAATTCAAATTCATGGGATTTTCTCACAACTCATTTATATTCTCATTTATATTCAAATATATAAATGAAATATAAATTTAAATCAATCAAACCAAATTTAAAAATTCAAACTTCAAACTCCAAAATTTTCTTAAGTCCTTTAAAAATTCCCCTTTAATGGACTTAACCTATATCATGATCAAATCAGTTCAAATCCTTGAAATTTTCTCATGATCCATTTATATTCTCATTTATATTCACATATATAAATGAATCAAAACCAATCCCAAAATTCAAACTCAAATCTACTCAAAATCCAACCTAAGCCTTTCAAGTCAAAATCTTGAACTTAGCCAAATCAACTTCAAATCAAGCTAAACTCTTGATTTTTCTTCATGATTCAATCAACCCTACAATCATGAATCTAAATATAAACACAAACTTCAATCACCAAATCAAAAATCAATCCAAAAATTAAACCCCAAATCCTTTCATATTCTTCCTTTGAATATGAAATTGTCAAATGAATCAAAACTCATTTGAGTTCAAATCACTTGAAAATGAATTTATATTTCCATCATAAGTCCATATGCAAGTTCAATCAAACTCAAATCACTTGACCATGCCATTTGACCCACTTAGGCTCACTTGACCCAAAGTGACTTAAAGTACCCTTATGAGCCAAATTCTAATCCTGACCAAATTGGATTGAATCAAACTCATCTATGCCTCTCATCATGATCAACAATCATCATGGGATGTTCAATCAACCAAATTGGGTCAAACCAAGTCAAACCTAAGGGTTGACTAAGTCAATTCTTAACCAAAAATGAAACCCAACATAGCCAAATTCTACCATAAGCCAAATTGATTGAAACCATTGATCTAAGTTCATTCATGAACTATGTTTGAACTTGACCAAGTCAACACTTGAGCCTAACATAGCTCAATTGGCCACTTGACCCAAGTTGACCCAACTTGACCTAAAAAGTCAAAATGTGCCAAAACTTGATCTAGCCAAATTTACTCAAATCAATGGGTCAAGTTCATTCCAAATCACTTGTTGAACTTCACCAAAGCCTCAATTGGCCAACTAGACCTAACCTAGCCCATTGACCTTGACTTGACCTAAAGGGGTCATGTTGAGCCAAATTCAAACTTAACCAAAATTGATTGGAAACAAAGATACCAATCCACTCCATATGACTAACTAAACCTAAACCTACACTTGACCTAGCTCAAATAGGTCAAATGGATCAAATTGGTCAACTTGACCCATTTGACCTAAATGAAGTCATATGAACCAAACTCAAAACTAAACCAAATTGAATAAAACCAAAGCCACCAAAACATTTCAAATGGTCATATGAACTTAACTAAACCCTTGGTTTGACCCAATTTGACCAATTGGTCAACTTGATCCAAGTTAACCCATTTTGACCTAAATGGGTCAACATGAGCCAAACCTCATCAAATGGATTTCAAATCCAATGAAACTTGGCCAAACCTATTTTCTCCACATACCCAACATATCCAAATTGGAAAATCAGCCAAATGACTAATTTACCCCTAGGCCATAGAACAAATTTTGGTCTAATCCATGGGTAATTTGGTCAAGTCCTCTTCACATCAACTTGATGACTTCCTAATAGCTCAAGTGAACATAATGGAAAGTGGTGCACCCAACCCAATGGGTTTGGGTCAGCCCGAATGGACCCAAGGCCAAAATCGACCCCATGGGTCAAATTGGCCAAATCAAAATGCTCCTTCCACTCAATTTGAAGCACATGGGAGGTTGCAATCCACTCAAGGCCTCAAACGACCATGTGCCAACTTCAAACAGCCTAAATAGCACTTCTATTGTTGTCAATTGGATCAAAATGGCAAGTTAAGGCTCGATCATCAGATTTCCATAGGGGGAGATATACTCCCCCTAATTCAATTTAAAATCAGGATTCCCACATTCGATTGAAGCCTAGTGAGTGTTAGGAAAGATCAAAGAGCCATCCTAAGCTTTTTAAGAAGGATTTGAATCTTAACTTTCTTAGTTTTCTTCATTGAAAAATAGGGGAGCTCACTTCAATCCTCAAGCAAGGAGAGTCTCAATTAGATCAAAGCCACAAACAGGGTGAAGTGGTGTTGGTCCATAAGGAGATCCACTCAAACCCAAGGCTTGAAACTTTCAAGGCTTCTCCACTAGACAAGCTACCTCATCGATCGAGTGCCGGTGATCACCTCCAGAGGTATGGAATTTTCTTAGCATGGGGTGTTGGTCTTTTGTGAGAGCAATTTTCATGTCATGAGAAATCCACAATTCGATAGGCTTCTCATTAGCTTTAGTTGCTATGAGAAAAATCTCATTCCAATTCGAGCTCAATCGAGCTCCGATCTTTCCTAAGATCATGGACGACCTTTGTTGATCTTAAGGGAAGAACTCAGGATATCTTGGTCATCCATCCATGCATTTTGGATGGATGGCCAAGATTATTCCCATGTTTAGAAAATGTTTTATCCCTTTTAAAATTGCTGGATGATCCCTGACCATTTGTCCTTTTGTCGAGCGAGAGATCAAAATGTCCATCCCATCGAATGTGACATTTAAGTAATTGGCTCGCGATGCATATAAATGTTGATCACGTGGTAGCATGT
This sequence comes from Cymbidium sinense, assembly GCA_021442155.1. Lineage (NCBI taxonomy): Eukaryota > Viridiplantae > Streptophyta > Magnoliopsida > Asparagales > Orchidaceae > Cymbidium > Cymbidium sinense. The sequence continues at coordinate 137,319,018 of CM038215.1, read as the reverse complement.
TGTCTTGAGGATTAGTTAGGGGATTTAATTAATTTTAATTAATCTCCTATTCTTCAAAAATTCATATCTCCTTCAATAAAATTTAGATAAAAATGAAGTGAAATTCTATGTAAAGATAATTCAACTTAAAATATTTTAAAAATAATTACCATGGATTTTGAATTATCATTTTCTCTGATTTTGGGTTTTATTAGAAACTTTATTTTGCTAATTATCATTTAATTAGTCCTCTGATTAATCCAAAATTTCTTGGGTATGTTTTAGGGGATGACCTCTACCTCCCCTAATTTTCTTGGGATTTATTTAATGCTTAATTAGGGGAATTGCAAATATAATTCCTAATTACTTCATTAACTCAATTAAGGATAATTAAGATTGGATTAGTATTTTAATCCATTATTAAGGTTGATTAAGGTTAGATCTAGTGAATAGGAGGCTTAGGGAATAGTTTTGGAGTATTTCCTCTAAGTTATTCTCTAAACTCCCTTTCTTTTCTTAATCCTCTATTAATTAAGGGTTAATTCATTAATTCTCCCATTAATTAATCTCTAAAAATTCTAAAAACTTTCAAAACTTAATTAATCTACTTTAGGTAGATGCTTAGGTGTTGAATAGCCTAAGTTCAATTAAGGAAATCAAAGCCCAATTCATATGTGTGAATGTGTGTTTTGAAATTACTTAAGTTAAACCCCTTTGTTTAATTAACGATTAGAAATGATCCAAATTGCATTAGGCCCTTTTCTTCCTAGGTGCATCGCAAATTTAAATTTCTTGTGAGATTTTATGTCATCTCATTGGCTCATAATTACTTGGTTAACTATGCTAAGGTGGTGTAGGTAAGGTTAATTAACTTGCTTAATTCATACCTTTAACCTAACTAAAATTTAAAATGAATCTAATCATATAAACATTAAACAAAAATGTCAAACACATGCAAGAATGGGTTAGGAATAGTAAACTCAACTCACATTTTCAAAATTAAATTAAACTCAAACTCAAATAAAAATCACATTAAACAAACTTTGGTTTACTTTAAGCTTTTTTATGTTCTTAAGATTGTCTTTAGGATTTAATTAAAGTGAATGTGTTTACATGCTTTCATTGCTTTAATTTCTTCCCAACATGCTAAATATGTATGTCATGTGGTTTTATGCATTCATACTTTTCAAAGTTCAAATTCAAAATGAAAATGTTTTCTTATGTCAAATTTTCATGTGTTGGCTAAAGTATAAATATGAGTGGCTATTATCACTACTAAATTCAAATTATTTTCAAAAATATATATGAATCAATTATCAAAACTAAAAGTGTGCTACTTATATTTTAATTATAAGCTTGCATGTGAAAGATATAAGGATGTGCTTAGTATAGGTTTTCCTTCTCTTCTCTTTTAGTATAGTTTTCAATAGGACTTGGTAAGTTGTATGGTTCATTTAAAAAGAACCTAACACTTGCCTAATTCCATATCCTATTCATTCCTATACTATTACTTAGGAAGGTTACCTATGCCTGCACACATAGATTTTATAAACAAAATAAATCAACTTAAATAAACTTTTGCTTTCTTTCTTTTCCATACATTTCATTTGTACACATGTTTGTATTTAAGGAAAGTGGTATATCAGTCTGGACAACCCCGAGGTTGCGAGGCTTTAAGTAGCCTTAAGTAGGTTTTATACCTTACACCTCTGGTTAACAATGGCGTTGTACTCACTTATGTATTTCTTAGTTTCATGTGTGCATGTGAAAATTGGATAAGAAACCCTTTTCTATTTAATGAAAATCATGCTTCTTAAACTTCCAAATTTCCTTAAATGAATTGCTTAGCATGAATCATAAAGTGTGTTAAATATTCCCATTTGTGATATGCTTAGGATACATTCATATGCATGTTCTACATGTTGGGAAAGAAGTGAAGTAATATGTGTTTTGTGAATTTAGTTCATTTTATTTAATCTTAAAATGTTTTCTTTCGGATAGCTTTATTTAGAGTTCATTTAAACTTAGGATTAATTAAAAGACTTAATCAAAACATTGACTAAACATAACTAAAATATGAATCCACTTTAAAAATTATTGAGGTTAGGGAAGAAAAGATAAATTCTCTTATCTTTCTCTCTCTTCATAACTTAGTAATTAATTGTATGATTCATTTGAACATAATCAAAACATGAAATAAAATCAACCCAAAATAATTAAATAACTTAAATGAAACCCTCCTCTAAGTTGAACATGCTTCACACTTAAAAATCTCAAACTTAAAGCCATAGCTAAGCATGCCACACAAACCTCCAAAGCACACACATTAGGCTAAGTCACCACTTCTATATTTAGGTTAGGGCAGTGCATGATTTGATGTTTGTTTTGTTCTATGATATATTTGTTAGACTGGATGTTATGATGTATGCTCGTAGAATAAATGGTAGGGTGATCTTAGTCTAACCATTATTTTCTACAGGGGATTGTGCATAAGGGGCGCTATCATAAATAAAAATATAAAATACTTTTGCTTGCAAGTATGTATACCCCTTAGCATAATCCAATAGGACAGGTGGACTTAGTCACCCATGTGCGGGTGATAAGTCCAATATACATGCTTGGGATTTGGTGGTTTGTTTAGCTAACCTTTATTTTTGGTGTTTTAGATTTTACTTTTTTTAATTCATGTAAATTTTGATTAGGATTTTGGAATTGTTATGGGGATTAGCATGAATATTGGTCATAAGATTTCATCTTATGCACCATGTGAAGCCTTGGAGCATCCACCTTCCAACCATCCAAAAGAAAGAACCAAAAAAAGAAAGAAGAAAAAATGAATGAAGAAATGAAGCTTGAAGACCCCCATAATAATGAGTTCCTTGCTTAACTGTATGTAATTCATTTGTAATCTAGGTTGTATAAGGGTAGAGCTCGGCTACCCAATTTATTTTTTGGGTTTGTGCGGTGGTGTCCGACCACATTTGGCCTCTTATTCTTTTGTGCTCAGCTTTATAAATTGATTGATGATTTGTTTAGCTTGTGCATTAAGTAGCATCTTTTTCATAGTTTCTTCCTTACTTTATGTATGGCCTAGATGTGGGTTAGGCTCTTAGGGAAAAATAATTCTTTTACCCAACTTAAAACTCAAAACTAAAAAAATAAAGAACTCATAACCTCACCTAAAGCTTAGCTTTTAAAATCAAGATAAAAGAATTAGAAATCCCTTAACTGGATGAGTATTTCTTTTATAACATCATGCATAAATGCATCTTATTTCACTCTTAATTAGAGGGTTCCCACCTTTGCTAGAAAGAGAACCAGGAAACCATGGGAAACACCTCCTCTCTTCTTATTTGATTTTGGCCAATAACTTTATTTCTCATGCATTAGGAATATGAATCGTATTAGCATGAGTCAAAATGATTGTCCAAAAATGAAAATAAAATAAAATATGAATTGCATTATATTTAGGTCATTTGAAGCATGTCCTTACATGAACTAGTGCCTTTAGAGAGTGAGTTTAAGGACTTAGTCTCTTTTTAAATAAATAATAGCTTGATTATCTTGCATAAAGCATATGCCTTGCCTACATGCATTTAAAATCATAGGAAAAGTTAGTTGAGCCACCCCGGATTGTAAGTCCATTGGGTGATTTGTCTCTCTTGTGGAAAACCAAATACCCATTTTGCCTTAGATTTAGGTTGTGCTTTGCCCCCAAAGCTCTCTCTAGATTTAGGTTAGGTTACTTTTTCCCTTTGATGGGTAAGCATAAATCCTCACCTCTTAGGCATTTTCATAACCTTATTATTATGGAATTATAAGCCCTATCATTCTAATGAAAAATTCAACTCAAATAAACTAAATCAATTTCAAAAATATAAAGCATAATCATAGGGTAGTTTGAGATACTCGCTAGGTTTCCTAGCATCGTGGGCATCTCCTACTTATCTCTATTTAGCTTCGATAATAAATCTTTATTTGATTAATCCCATTTGATCTTCAAAAATGAACTAATCAATTGATAGTCCTTTTCGATTGAAATCTTTAGAGATAATAATCATTTACCTTAATCAAGAGTTTTCTTAAGGAATCCCCATTCCTTAGGATGTAATTATTTATGAGGGCTTGCCCCTATATGGAATTTAAACCCAGTTTTAAAATAAACCTTTCTTTACTTTTCCATGTAAAGTAAGGCAAGAATCTCTGGTACACTTCAAAGACCCAACATCTTTAGGAGTCCTTATTTTGGTGATTAGGTCCATTGAAGGGTGGTGATTTCTATCTTTGAAGATAGTACACCTCTCCTTAATGCCATATCTGATCACCTCAGTAAGCACATCTGCGGATTTGGCATCTCAAAAAGGTGAATTTATATATTCTTGCCTTTCTCTTCCACCAACTGATTTGAAAGGAGACTCTATAGAAATTTTTTCACCAAATCCTCTAGATTATTACATGTAGGTTCTTTTCAAAACCAAAATCAAAATAATCTTTCAAAAAGTACATATTTGAAAATGAACATCTTCATTCAACACACTCAAATATATTGAATGAGGTTTCATTCCCAAAAAAAATCATTTCATAAAGTTGAAACTCCACTCAGTATATCTTACATATGTTGAAGTTGGAGTTTCTTCCTTTTCAAAAGCACATATTTGAAAATCAGAATTCTCATTCAATATACCCAAATTTATTGAATGAAGATCTCATTTTCGAATAAAATCATATCATAAAATTGAAACTCCACCTAATATATTCCATATATATTAGAGTTGGAGTTTTCTTTCCTTTTTTTTCAAAGAAGCAAAAATTTGAAAATAAGCATCTTCATTCAATATATTCAAATGTGTTGAATGGACATTTTATTTTCAAGTAAAATCACACCATTTAAAACTCCACTAAACACATTCCGCATATGTCAAATTGGAATTTCCTTCTTTCAAAAAGCAATAATCACACACAAAATTTCATCTTTAATATATATATATATATATATATATATATATATATATATATATATATATATATATATATATATATATATATATATATATATATATATATATATATATATATATATATATATATATATATATATATATATATATATATATATATGATTGACTTCCATTTTACATACCCAAATTTCTTAAAAAATTTTGAAATCCATTTGACATACCCAAATTTGTCAAATGAGAGTTTCATTTTTTTTTCGAAAGAAAATTCAAAATAAATTGGATTCTATTTAACACACCATGTTTGTTAAACAAAAATCCTCCCTTTCAAAATAAAATAAATCAAAATAAAAAATAATCAAACACATTTGGACTTTATTTAACATACACAAATTTGCTAAGTAAAGATCTCATTTTCAAAACTAAAATAAAAATTAAACACATTTGGACTTTATTTATCATACACAAATTTGCTAAGCAAAGATCCCGTTTTCCAAATCAAACACATTTGGACTTTATTTAGCATACACAAATTTTCTAAGTAAATATCTCATTTTCAAAATCAAAACAAAAATCAAACACATTTGGGATTTATTTTAGCATACACAAATTTTCTAAGTAAAGATCCAATTTTCAAAAATCAAAACAAAAATCAAACACATTTAGGGCTTTATTTAGCATACACAAATTTGCTAAGTAAAGATCTCATTTTCAAAATCAAAACAAAAATTAAATTTGGGCTTTATTTAGCTTACACAAATTTGCTAAGTGAAGATTCCATTTCTAAATGCACACATGATACAGATCATGGGAAAATAAGTAAAAAAAGAAAATTGTTTTCAAACATCTCATTTAGCATACCCAAATTTATTAAATGAGTAATCCCAAAATCAAATCTAAAATAAAAATCAATTGACTCTCTATTTAGCATACTAAAATTTGTTAAATAAAGAGTCCCCAAACATAAAATCAAATTCAAATATGACCAATGGAAGCATCAAAAGTCTCCAAAATATTTGAACCCATTACCACATAAATTTATTGAATGTGGGTTAAAATCAAATGAACTCAAAATCTCTCCTCCAAGTTATTCAAAATCTCTCCTAAATTTAATGAGCCCCACTTAACATATTCAAATTGTTGAGTGTGGGGTTCAAACTCTAAATCAAATTAAAATAGGTAGCGAGAATACCTCTCTAATTTGAGTTTGTTTTCAACAATTTGAGTTCAGTTTAGTTTCCTTCGGTCTAATTCGACTTTTCTCAATGCGACATGGTACAGATGGATTCACAGTATGTGTTCACCATCCCCGAGATGGATTTGGCCTTGGATCGGACCTCCCAATGATTTTGCTCATGATACCTCGAGGATTTGAGTGAACCGGATTACTTATAAGGGAAACCCTCACCCTTTGTCGACAAGGATATGGTGGGGCTTCATCCATATTGAGATGCTCCATTTTGAGTTTCCCTCACTGAAAGGTAAAGGTTCTCCCATGACTCTGTTTGATGCTACCCATCAGTTGTTCTCATCCTTGCTCAATGCGGTACCCACTCATTGGCTTCCCTCAAAGGCTACCGGCTTCATGGGTAGTCTCCTTAGTAGGTCTAGCTCACTCGCTCCCTAGAACCCACCGCAATAGGAGTCACAAGATTAAGCGGCATCACGTGCACATTGCCAAGGAGATAAAGACATTATCTCACATTGTAGAAGATGGGTCACCCATGGTGGCTTCTCCATTGCTTACTCAGAATAAGTTCCATCCCATTTCTAGTTCTAAAGGAGAGGAAGATGTCAAGAGGATTGCAGTATCACCTCCACCTCCAGTTCATTATGAGACACCTCGAGATAAGAGGTCATATGTTAGCAGAGATTACACCAAGTTGGCTTTTGGGCGGTTAGAGTCCGGTATTGATTTATGATCATTATTCCTCACGGTGTAGGTGGCATCCATCGGAAGGGCCAAGGCACGAGTATCGATTCACATTACTAGCAAGAGAGGCAAAGATATCTTGCGGTCCGGCCTCCACCCTCATGGATTTTCTGAGCGGTGCAAGGTCTGCCCGATAGTATTGTGTTGACTAATTCCACCCATCATAGGAGGAGAGCCCCGTATAGAGGCATTTGGTGTTGTCTCCACCACACTTCTCCACTCCATCACCAGTTTAGATTCCATCTTCTATAGTTCCACCCAAAGCCATGACAGTAGCATCAGGGGAGAAGAAAAATCACTGGTGATCCGGCTACAGCCAAGGGATCCCACTTCATCTACTCCATCAACTGAGGTGAGGGCGAGCTCTCCTGCTCAACCTCCTACAAGAGGAAGGAACCTCCGATCGTAGTGGTCCACCACCATAATCACCTCAATTATGGATATAGCTGGCGAGAGGAAGGAGGCTTATTATCCCCATGGTAGTAGATCCCCAAAGGGGGAGCACTCCACCCATAGCAGTTGACAGTCATGAGCATGTGTCTTCTAGTGAGTGTAGCCCTCATAAGGTTAGCACTCTAGTAGCAGGGGAGGTCAAGTGTATCTCCGTTAATGAGCATGATCCCACCACCGGTCAGTCATGAGTATTTGTGTGGCATCATTAGACCACTCTTTAGATGATATCTTGGCACAGTATTTTATTGAAAAGAAAGACATCTTAGGGTATGATTGGTCTGACCTCAAAAAGAAGAAGGTTACCTTCAACCCTGATGAGGATGATTTATTAGAAGACTCGGTAGAGGTACACATGGTTGATACTAGAGGTTCCCTCCTTTGGGATCATCATAGTTCGGAACATGTTGCGGTCGAGCACGATACTATTCCCAACACCTCCTTCAACAACTCAAGGCGAGAGGAAAGATTGATAGGATGGAAGGAGAGTTGAAGATTTATTTGATAGTTCTTTAGAATCAAACTCAGGCCTACCATTATAGAGGTCGGCTGAGTTATTGCATGTCGGATCAACCCAAGAGTTCACCCCGGTGAAAGAGCTTCTATAGGAAGGTGGGGTACCTCCATACAAAAAAAGATATCAAATTCTTAGTTGAACAACAAGTGAAGGAAGCATTGGCACAAGCCTGAGATGGTTCATCAGTTCTAAAGGATAGACCCTACCTAGAGGAATTTGATGCTATCCAATATCCTAAGGGTTTTGTGCCACCTTCTTTCAAAATTTTGATAATGGGAACCCTGCCAACATATACTTCATTTGCATTTACCTTGGTGGAAAATGCATTATTTGTCTCTTTGTCAGCAGTCTAGTGGGCATAGCTTTTGATTAGTATGCTGAACTTCCCAATAATTTAGTGAAGACTTTTGCTGAGTTGGAGCAACTCTTTATTAAGAAGTTTGTTGGATCTCAGCAAAGGGTGACTGTGGGCGATCTCATTGTAGCTCAACAACATCCCAATGAGTTCCTCATTGATTACATTCTTAAATGATGTAATTTAAGCATGAAATGTGAACCACAGCTGTCTGAATAGTATGTTATTAAAATTATATTAAAGAATATTCATGGCCAGTCACCTTCATGCTTAAAGATTTCACCATTAAGACAATTGAAAAGTTAATCAACAAGGCTAGTCTACAAGGGGAGGCCAAACAGTTGCCTCTTCAAGATCAGTCATTAAAGCCAAAGCCGCAGAAAGCCTATGAAAAGAAGCCAAGGATAGTAGCAGCACTGGATAAGAGGAAACAACTGGCCAGAGATCAGTATGAGAGACCTTGAGCTAAATAGTCTTTGCTTCCACCTCCTTTACCACTACCTCGGCCATCTTATTGATGGCTATAGTAGCCTCCATGGCCTTCGCCACCTCCTTCTCAGCCATACTCTTAGCGGTATTTTTTACCTCACTTTTGGAGTGAGTTTTCAACTTCTCCATCTTAGACATAGGACTCCTCTAGACACCAAGAGTTTCTTAGTCTTAAGACACTTATAGTGACTAGGTGAACACTCAACCTAACCCTAGAGACTTAGAACAGTTAGCCATAAGAATAGATTATTCCTTAGGGGTATTAAGAAAACTTGTCTACCCTATAGCTTAACCAAATCCTTACTTCCTTCTTTCAAGTCAAAGTTCAAATTCAAATCCACTTCAAATTCAAACAAACTTCAAATTCAAAGCAACTTCAAACTCAAACCAACTTCAAATTCAAACCAACTTAAAATTCAAATCAACTTCAAACTCAAATCAATTCTAATTCAATTAATTTTCTCAAATCATAGATCAATTCCTAAATTCAAATCATGAATCAATTCCAAATCAAATGATTGATATCCATGATTGAATTCAAAATCACAAAACCTTTTCTAAGCCCTTTAATTTCATCTTATGGACTTAGTCACTTCAAATCCCTCATTCCCACTCAAACCAAACACTCTAAATTTTATTGAGCCCTAGGAACTAAAACCAAGCTTCTCCAAGCCTTACCCAGCCATTTCCATGCCTCTTGAATTTCTCCTTCTTGATTTTATTCAATGTCAAAATAGGGGAGGTCTAAAGAAATTCCAACTTCTTCAATTCTCCACCAAACCTAAATTCACTTTGCAAGCACCATCAAGGGAGCTAGTCAAGCTCACCCAAAGTGTTTCCCAAGTCTCCAAGCCATGGGAAGGGTGACTTCGATCAAAGTCACAAGCCATTGAAGGGGATCTTGGTCGATTGAGCAATCCACTTCAAATCAAGACTTGAAACTTTCAACGAGCTTCCTCCACTGCTAAGCTACCTCCTCTCATTGGAAGATAGCCTCTGACGAGGTATGACTCAAAATCGATCCTCCATTGAAAAATGTTTGGTTCTTTATGAAGGGAATTGTAATCCCATTAGATCTTAGCCGTTGGATGTTCTTCCCCACACTTCTTGATGGTGTGGGGTAAATCTTAGCCTAATCCGAGCTTAGGTGAGCTTGGATCAAGCCATAGAGAACGAACGGCCTCCGTCTCCTGTAACTTAGGCAGGGATGAATCATGGGTCATCCATCCTGTGTGTTTTGGATGGACGACCCTGATTAAATCTCACTAGATCTCTAATTTAAACCCTTTTAAAACCACGAGATTAATCTTGGTCGTCCGATCCTTGATTGGACAACCGAGAGGAAAGTGCATCCCATCGCAGCTAATGTGGCGCGATGTGATAACCTAAATAACCAATCATGTCACACCACATGGAAAGTACACCGCGTCAGCAGGTGGCGTCAAGATTAGTTAATCAATTAGGCTATTCTAATAATCCAATCATCACAAAAACTTCATAAATTCATAATTAAATGTAACAAAATTCAAAATATACAAATGAGGGCTCATTTTAAAGGTATTTCAGAGGGGAATCCAATAAAATTATTTCTAATTAATTTTGAATAGTGGATTTTACTTAATTAGAGTTTAATTAAAAATTGAATTACCTTAATTACTCCCTAGTTACTTCATTAATTAATTCTAAATTTCTCATACATGTTTAGTGGGATGACTTCTACCTCCTTTAATTATCTTGGGATTTAATAATGAGTTAATTGAGAAAATTAATTAATGAACCCCTAGTCACCCCTTTATGTAATTAATAGTAATTAAGCATATGAACAGTGATTTAATCCCTTAATTGAGATAATTAAACATTGTTTAAGTAAGGAGGAGGTTTATGGAATGGGTTTAGGATATTTTCCCTAAGTTATTCCCTAAACCCCCTTTCCTTTTTAATCCAAACATAATTAAGGATTAATCCACTAATGATCTACATAATTAGTCTGTCAAACTTTCAAAACCAATCTAGAATTAATCAATCTTTTATTGGGTGGATCCTTAAGTGTTCAAAAGCCTAAGGTAAGTTTAAGGAAATCATAATCAAACTACATGTGTAGGATGGTTATGAAAGTACTTAATTAAACCGTTTAACTTAATTAATCAATAATTGTGAGCCAATTGTATTAGGCCCCTTTATTTCTTAGGTGCATTGCTGAATTAATTTTCACATGATTGCATATCATATGTTGGCTTATAATTGTTAGGTTAATTATGCAAAAAGTGGTGTGTAAGGGTAATTAATAGATTTAATTCACACCTTAACCTAAATAAAATATAAAATCAATCTAATTGTTATAAAATTAAACTAAACTAACTCACATAGGATTATAAATGTGAAGATCTCTTAACTTATAGTGTAGAGCCACATCTTAGTAATACAAATTATTCATATCTTTGTTTATCTAAATTTTATAGATATTTTATAAAGAGAATGAAGAGCTTTATACCCTATTAAAGCCTTCAATTGTACATGTTAGCAATGATGAGAGTTATCTCAGATCATCTTTATAATGAAAAATGAGTTATTCACCGAAAGCTCTTTCTTTGAAAATTAATTAAATGAAATATTTCCTTTCATGTCAAATAGCATGTTTTAGCTAAAGATTAAGAATATGAGTGGCTATTATCACTATTAAATCAAAAAAGTATTTTCAAAACCTATAAATCAAAGATTATAAATGAAGGTATGCTACTTATAACCACTTATAAGCTTGCATGTGATTATAGCATAAAATGTGTATTATGTGATTTTCTTCTCTCCTCTTAACATAAATTTGAATAGGATTTGCAAAGTGTATAGTTCATTTGAAAAGAAAATAACACTTGCTTAAATCTATTCATATACACTTCTATGTTATGACTTAAGAAGGATCTTCACATTTACACATATAAATTGCATAACCAAATCAAACAAAATAAAAATCTTTTGCATGATTCTTCATCCATTCGTTTCTTTTTGTACATGCACATGTATTTAAGAAAAGTGGTATATTAGTCTAGACATCCTAGGATTTAGACGCTTTAAGTAGCCCCAAGAAGGTCTTGTACCTTACACCCCTTGTGTATAAAATAATGGCATTGTACTCATTTATGTCTTTTATACATGTGGATGTGCATTTTATTTATGGATAAAAGAGTCCCTCTTTTCTACTTAACCAAAATCATGCATTCATGAAATATCTAAATTATCTTAAATAACATCTCTTTGCATTCATCATTAAGGTGTGCTAAGATTTGCATTGATGTATAGTTATGCTTAGGATTATTCATATGCTAGGTATACATGTTGGAAATAAATAAATGGTTGTGTTATGTGATAGTGATTTATCTTAATTAATCCTAAGATATCTTTCTTATTGAATAGGTTTATTTAGAGCAAGTCTAAACTTAAGGTTAATTAAAACACAATAAAGCATTCACTACAGAAAAATCATTAATGAATCTACTTTAGAAATTACTTAAGGTATGGATGAAAGAGAAGTTCTCTTCTCTTTCCTTCTCTTACAACACTTAGTAAGTAAATGTAGCTTCATTCAAACCAAAATCAAATCATCAAATAAAACTGATAAATCAATGAAATTACTTAAAATGAAACCACTCTTCTAAATTTAATCTCTCACACTTAGAAAATCAACCTTAAAGCCTAGCTAAGACATGCCACATAAGCCTTAAATGACACACACACATTAGGCTAACTCACAATTTCTAGCTCTATATTTGGGCAGTGCATGGTTTGATGCCTGATTTTATTTTGTGATCAAATATTTTTAGACTGGATGTTAGGGTGTATGTGCATAGACTAGATGGTAGGATGACCTTAGCCTAATCATGTCTTCTGTAGGGGATTATGCTTAAGGGGAGCTCTAATAAAAATATATAAATAATTTTGCTATGCAAGTTGCTTATACCCCTAAGCATAATCCAAACTAGGACAGGTGGGCTTGGCTATCCATCTGTGGGGTGCTAAGTCTGACTTATTCATATACATGCTTGGGTTGTGTGGTATGTTTAGCTAATCTCTATTTTACAGGTTTCGTTAGATTTACTTTTTACATTTTCATGTAATTTTGCAATTAAGATTTAGAATAAATTTTATGGGGGATTAAGATAAACATTGGTCATAAGACTAAGTTTATGTACCATGTGAAAGCCTTGGAGCAAACTACATCCCAACCAACCAAAAGGAAGAAAGAAGTGAAGAAAAGAAAGAAGTGAAGAAAAGAAAGAAATGAAGAAATGAAGAAAGAAGAATGAAGAATGAAGACCTTGATAACATAAATCCATCTATATTATAATTATTCATTTATAATCCGGGTTGTATAAGGGTAGAGCTCGGCTACCCACTTTTCTTTTTTGGGTTTGTGCGGTGGAACCCAACCATATTGGCATCTTATTCTTTTACGCTAGCTTTATAATATTGTTTGATGTTTGTTTAGCTTGTGCATTAGGATGGCATGATTTCCCTAGTTTCTTCATTGATTAATGAATGGCCTGGATGTGATTAGACTCTTAGGAAAAAATAAATTTTTAATCAAATTAATCAACTCAAAATTAAATTAAATAACTCATAACCTCAGCTAAAACCTAGGACATAAATCAAGAAAATAAAAGATTTAGCAACCCCTTAGCTAGATATTATATGTTTCACATCATGCATAAAATCATCTTGCTTCACTCTTGCTGATGGAGGGCTTCCACCTTTGCCGGAGAAAATGGCTTGACTTTTGAGAGTCATAGTGGAAACACACCTTCTTCTTTCTGATTTTGGGCCATAACCAATTTCTCATGCATTAGGCATATGAATCCCATAGCCCATGTCAAATAAAAATGTCCAACAAATCAAAATTAAACTTAACAAAATTTGTATTAGATTAAGTCATTACTCATGCCCTTCATGATCTAGCCTCTTAAGGATTGAGTTTAAAAACTTAGTCTCCTTTCTAAATAAATAACAGCCTAGCTATCTTGCAAAGCATATGCTTTTCCCACATGTATTTAAAATTGTATGAGTTATTTGGCAGCCACCCCCAGGCATTTGTAAGTCCAACAGTCGGGTAGTTTATTCTCTCTTGTGGAGATAAACCATATACCCATTTTTGCTTTAGATTTAGGTCATGTTTTGCTCTTATCAAAGCTCTAGATTTAGAATATGAGGTTGTTATTCCATTGGGCTACAAGTATAAATCCTCATCTCTTAAGCATTTCCATGATCTTGTGTTGTGGAAATTATTAGCCCTAGATTTTGAATAAAAATTCAACTCAAACAAATGATTCCCCTTAACTTAAAAAATGTAAAGCCTAACCATATGATAGTTTAGGATGCTCACTAGGCTTCCTAGTAACATGAGCATCCCCTACTCATCTCCCTTTGGTTTCAATAGTAACTCTCTCCTCTTGCTAAAATCTCACTTGATTTTCCAAAAATAACCAATTGATTAATATTCCTATCTTTGAAATCTTTGGAGACAATGATCATTTACTTTAATCGAGAGTATTCTTAAGGAATCTCATTTCTTAGGATGTAATTAACTATGGGGGCTTGCCTCCATAGGGAACTTAATGAACCCGATTTAAAATAAATCATTTCATGTAAAGTAGGGGAAGAATCTCTGGTACATTCGAAGACCCATCATCCTTAAGAGTCCTTATTAAGTGATTAAGTTTATTGTAGGATTGTGACTTCTATCTTTCAAGATAGTACACAATTATTCAATGCCATACCCGATTACCCTAATAAGTACATCTGTGGTTCTGCATGGTGTCCAAATAGTTTATTTTCATTTTATTTACTTCAAGATGAAAATAAAATAAATAATAAAAAACATCCACCACAAGTATACATACTCGCCCCCAGGTAGCTATCACTTACTCTTTTGGATAAATTAAATAAACTTATTCATTTAAGAGGGATGTAGTTAGGAAAATCTTTAAGAACCTCTTAAAGAAGCTTGATTTTTAGCTACCCGAGCTTAAGGAGCCGGAGAAAGTGGGAAGGAGTAATGATCCTAACTTTTTTCCCTACCACTGCATGTTAGGCCATGTTTTAGAGGATTGTTTTACATTTAAGGACTAGCTTGAGCATAACTACAAGTCGAGCACTATAGTTATCCTTAAGGAATATTTAGTAGAACAACCATCCAGTTCTATTAGGATAATCATTGGGGATACATGTGATCCTCTCAAAAAAAAAAGAAGGTTGTGATATCTCTTTATCTCGAACCTCTAAAAAGATCATTTTAAAATTAAGAAACTTTCCTTACAAATGCTTGAGGCAGCTCGAACCTCCAACATCAAGGAAGGTTTTCAAGTTGCCAAAAACAACTTGGGGAAAGTAGCAACTCAAGAAGAAGAAGAAGCAGAGCATACTTGCGGGATAAAAAGTAGCAAACCACCGATGAGTCAGCCTCCACTCCACGCTATTACTTCACCGATTCCCACTTCAGCTAGTTCTTCTTTTAGTAGACATCTTGTATCAGCAGATGACGGCATCAAATCCTTCACCCCACTTACTTTATTAAATTTCTATCGTGTACCTCTTTCTAAATCTAAATCAAGAAAGACAGCTAGTTTGAATTACATATGTGCCACTTCTAATGGGTTATCTTATTCTACTCTTTTAGAAAACTCTTCACATTTTAATAACTACAATAACTCCGAACATTCTCTTTCTGATTCAAAATGGACTTTCCTTTTCTGAATAATACAGATTCACCTCTTGAGATAGACTTGGAATCATATGATTCTGAGAGTCCTATAGGAGAAGTTGTAGGTGAACCTGATGAGCAGGTAGAATTTTTCATTAAACCATCTCAAGAAGTCACTGAAGTCAACCTTCATAGTGGCAAAGTTTTATCTCCTAGGGTAGCACCTCAGGATAAGAGAAAGCAAGTCATTGGTACCAACGAGCAAGAAGCCCCTCCACAGGATGCTCTACCTATGGATATGCTTGTGGAGGATCAGCCCAAAGTTGATTATAAAGCCCGCTCACTTAAGAAAGTTGTCAACTAAGTTAAGTATATACGATGCCCTTGTCTTATCCAAAGATGAGGGAATCATTAATCAATACCCACCAGTTGACCACTATTGGAAAGGAGGCACATTATTCAAGAGAATCCTAGGGAGTCATATTCACCGATGAAGACCTTCTTCTGGAGGATATGGAGCACAACCGTCCCCTTTACATCATAGTGAATATGGGCAGATTCAAACTTTCTAGGGTGTTGATCCAGTATTAGAACATTATGAGCTTAAAACCCTTGCCTATTTGAGCATTAATATCTCTAAACTCGAGGAGATGGATGATGTTGAGAGGATAAACAAGCAGAGGGCTTTAGGCTCCATAGTGTTATCTGGAAATAGAGAAGACTAAAAGTTCTATCAGATTCAAATACATCATTCAATGCTTCAAGAGTTCTCAATACATGAATAAGATGGTTTCATCCTCTCTTCATCAATGCATCAAGTTTCAAAGAGATGAAATTGAATGTTGTGTCAAAGGAGATGAAAAGTCATTCTCAATTAGAGAGGTCGAGATATATGAGGACGCGACCTACTATCTTCCTCAAAATCAAAATGTATATTCTCGCAAACTTGGCCAAAATTCAAAAACAAAAGAAAAAGAAAAAGAAAATAAAAAAAGAAAGCATAAGTGCGTGAGAAAGAGACACCGAGGAAGAGGTAGAGCCACATGTTACATTCCACCCATAGTTCGTTCCACCATACAGACATATGGGTAGGATGACTTGACCTCCACCAAAGTGAGGCAAGGTAAATATGAGAGTGAGGTGGAAGACCTTGGTTTGACCACCAACACTATATTCCAGTTCACATGAGTACTCATGTTATTCACATAGACTTACAATCTAAATCAGATGATGAGTCTCATGTGATTAGCACACCAGCCAACCCCTCTCAGGTCTCATTGGAGGTGACACTGAGGCAGACAGTGATAAAGATCAGGCCTCCAAGCAAAGCATAAATGTATTTGAATCCAGATTATGTAAAACCATTAAGCAGTAGTTGGGAACCTTAGCTTTAACCCCACTTTCTTCTTAAAAATTTGAGGGTTTGGTAGTTAAGGAAGCCCCTAGATCTTCCATGGATGTCAAGCCAAAGAGATTTCTATTGGGATCATCATCCTCAAGTCAAGAAGTAGATGTAAAACTTGAAAATGATGCATATAAAGATTTAATGGAATTACCTTTTGATTGGTACTCACCTTGTATTCATAATCTTGCAAAGAAAGGTTTGATTCTTACACATGGTCAGCAAAGGTGAGTATGAGAAGTCATGGACAACAAAGGGATGCATAATCAAGATCAGGACTAAGATCTGGTACAATGGGTCCAGTTGACGATGATGATTACTGCTTAGTTGTCACCAATCACCTGGAGTCTGATAGATCTTCTCAAACTACATTTACTCTTTTGATGAGGTATGTTTAGAAACTTCAGATGATCCTGATGATTTTCAAATCAAAGATGCTCCTTCAAAATTTGACAAACAAATCAATTCAACCATTGACAAGCTCAAAGAAATCAACCTCAGGATAGAAGAAGATCCACACCCTGCATACATCAGTTCTCTGTTGAATGAAGAAGAAACCAATGACTTAGTTAGGCTATTGACTGAGTTTAAGGATTTCTTTGTATGGAGTTATGAAGAGATTCCTGGATTATCTCTTGACATAGCAGTCCACAAACTATTAATAGACCCTAATGCTAGCCCTATCAATCAAGCTCCTAGATGCATGTGATTAAAAATTGAACTACAGGTCATTTCTGAAGTCAAGAAATTAATCGATGCTAGCTTTATCAGGAAAGAAAAATACCATACCTGGTTATCCAGTGTCATCCTAGTTAAGAAGAAGAATGGCCAAATTTGCATATGTGTTGATTTCAGGGACTTAAATAAGGCATGTCCTTATGGTGAAAATTTTCAATATATGAGTCACCTTTCAAAATCTATTGGTAGAAAGAGAAAGAGGGGACCTATAGAAATTCATCTTTTTAAGACACCACACAGATCCACAAATGTACTTATTCAGGTGATCGAGTACGTCATCAAAGAATAGTGTACTATCTCAAAAGATAAAAGTCACTACCCTTTAATGTACCTAATCACCTCAATAATGACTTCTAAGGATGACGGGTCTGCATATGTACCAGAGATTCTTCCCCTACTTACATGAAAAAATAAATTAGGGTTTATTTTAAATCGGGTTCGTTAAGTTCCCTACAGGGGCAAGCCCTCATAGTTAATTACATCCTAAGGAATGGGGATTCCTTATGAAAACTCTCGATTAAGGCAAATGATCGTTGTCTCTAATTTCAATAAAAAGGATTATCAATCAATTGGTTTATTTTTTAAGATCAAATGGGATTAATCAAAGAGATATTTATTATTGAGGCCAAATGGGAATAGGTAGGAGATGCTCATGATGCTAGGAAACCTAACGAGTATCTCAAACTATCTATAGTTGGGCTTTATATTTTAGAAATTGATTTAGCTTATTTGAGTTACATTTTTTATTAGAAATTTAGGACTTAAGATTCCTTAACACAAGATTAAAGAAATGCTTAAGAGGTGAGGAATTATGCTTATGGCCTACAAAGGGGAGAAGCAACCTTAGAATCTAAATCTAGGGAGCTTTGGCAAGGGCCGGAAGCACAACTTAAATCTAAGGCAAAAATGGGTAATTGGTTTGTCTCCACAAGAGAGGATAAACCACCCAATAGCTTGGACTTGCAACCACCTGGGGTGGATGCCAACTAACTCCTCCTATGATTTTAAATACATGTAGGCAAATCTTACACTTAATGCAAGATAGCTAGGTTGTTGTTATTTAGAAAGAGACCAAGCCCATAAACTCACTCCCTAAAGAGACTAAATTATGTAAAGGTGTGCTTCAAATGAACTAAATCTGATGCAATTCAAGTTTCATTTTATTTTCATTTTGGATAATCATTTTGACTTAGGCTAATAAAATTTCTATGCCTAATGCATGAGAAAGAAGATTATTGGCCAAAATCAGCGATAAAGGAGGATGTGAGTTTTTCTCGGGTGGGGTGAGTGAAATAAGATGCATTTGCATGACATTATGAAGAAATGCTCATCCAGCTAAGGGGTTAATTCTTTTATCTTGATTTTAAACCTAAGCTTTAGGTGAGGTTATGAGTTATTTATTTTTTGAGTTGTTAAGTTAAAGATTTATTTTTCTAAAGAGCCTAATCATCAGCCATACATAAAGCAAGGAAGAAACTAGGAAAATGCCACTTAATGCATGCAAATAAACAAATCAATTTATAAAATCAAAAAGAATAAATATCATTTGAAAACCAAATATCAAATCTGCAAAATTACTATTAAATTATACAATTCATTGATATGAATTATTCTTCTTCATTCTTCTTCTTCTTCTTCTTCTTCTTCTTTCTTCTTTTCTTCTTTGGTTCTTCCTTTGGATGGTTGGAAGGTGGATGCTCCATGGCTTCACATGGTGCATAAGATAGGATCTTATAACCAATGCTCATCCCATAACAAATAAAATCTAATTATATATACATAAAAGAAAAGGTAAATCTAGATAATATGTGCAAAATAAAGGTTAGCTAAAACAAACCATACAAATCTCAAGCATGTATATTGGACTTATCACCCCACACATGGATGACTAAATCCATCTGGCATATGGATTATGCTTAGGGGTATAAGCACCTGCAAGCAAAAGTATTTATATTTTTATTTATGTTATCACCCCTTAAGCACAATCCCCTGGAAAAAAGAATAGTTAGGTTAAACATGTCCTACCATTCATTTTATGAGCATACACCCTAACATCCAATCTAAAACATATATCATAAAACATAACATCAAACCATGCACCGACTTAACCTAAGGCTAGTGGTGGCTTAGGCTAATGTGTGTGATTTGAAAGTTTGTGTGGTATGCTTAGCTATGGCTTTAGGTTCAAATTTTCTAAGTGTGAAGAACATGTTCAACATAGAGGAGGGTTTCAGTTAAATTGTTTAAGTATTTTGGGTTGGTTTTATTTTGTGTTTTCATTTGGTTCAATTGGATCCTACAATTAATTACTAAGTTATGAAGAGGGAAAGAGAAGAGAACTTCTCTTTCCTTCCCTAACCTAAGTAATTTCTAAAGTAGATTCACATTTTAGTTTCATTTAGGTGAATGTTTTGATTAAATCCTTTAATTAATCCTAAGTTTAGATAAACTCTAAACAAACCTATTCAAAAAGATAGGCATTTTTAAGATTAAATAAAATGAATCAAAATTCACATAACACACATTACTTCATTTCTTTCCCAACATATATAACATGCATATGGATGGACCTTAAGCATATCTATACATGTAAATGAGAGTATTTAACACACTTTATGATGTATGCTAAGTAATCCATTTAAGAAAATTTAGAAGTTGAGTCTGCATGATTTTTCTTAAATAGAAAAGGTTTTTCTTATCCAAATCTTCACATACACATATGAAAGTAAGAAAGGCATAAGTGAGTACAGCGCCATTGTTAACTAGAGGTGTAAGGTATAAAACCTACTTAGGGCTACTTAAAGCCTCATAACCTCGGGGTTGTCCAGACTAATATACCACTTTCCTTAAATACAAACATATGTGTAAAAGAAATGAAATGGAAAAGGAAAATGCAAAAATTGTTTAATGAATTCATTTTTTTTATGCAATTTATGCATGCAAGTATAGGCAATCCTTCTTAAGTGATAGCATAGGGATGAATAGGGTGTGGAATTAAGTAAGTATTGGATTCTTTTCAAATGAATCCTACATATTACCAACTCTATTTAAAACTATGCTAACATAAGAAAGAAAGAGAAACTATGCTAAACATGACTTTATAATCTATCACATGCACGCTTATAATTAAAGTATAAGTAGCACACCTTTCAGATTTGGCATTTTATTTATAGATTTTTGAAAATAATTTGAATTTATTAGTGATAATATTCATTCATATTTCTAGTTTAGTCAACACATGCAAATTTGACATAAAGTAAGCAATTTCATTTTAAAATTGAATTTGAAAAATATGAATGCATGAAACCTCATGGCATGCAACTTAACATGTTGGGAAAAGACCCAAAGCAATGAAATCATGTAAAAAAATTCACTTCGCTTAAATCTTAAAGACATTCTTATAGAATAAGAAAATTTAGAATAAATCAAAGGGAATTTAAAAGTGATTTTTGTCTAGGTTTGAGTTTGATTTAATTTTGAAAATATGAGATGAGTTTACTATTCCTAACCCATTCCCACATGTGTTTAAGATTTTTGTTTAATTTTTAGGTAATTAGATCCATTTTTAAGCATTGATTAGGTTAAGGTATAAATTAAGTAACTTAATTAACTCTTACCTGCACCACCTTAGAAGAATTAACTAAATAATTATGAGCCAATTAGATGACATAAAACCCACAAGGTATTTAAATTTGTAATGCACCTAATAATGAAAAGGCTTAATGCAATTTGGCTCACAATTAAAAGTTAATTAAGCTAAGGGGTTTAGCTTAAGTAATTTCAAAATATTCTTACATACTTATGAAAGGGGTTTTAATTTTCTTAATTGAACTTAAGCTATTAAACACCTAAGAATCTACCCAAAGTAGATTAATTAGGTTCTAAAACTTTTTATAATTTTTAGAAATTGATTAAAGGGATAATTAATTAATTAACCATTAATTAAGTGGAGATTAAGGAGAGAAGAGGGGGTTTAGAGAATAGCTTAGGGAAAATGCCCCAAAATTATTCCATAAACCTCCTACTTGGATCTAAACTTAATCAACCCTAATCATAGGTAAAACCACTAATCACACCTTGATTATCCTTAATTGCATGAAAGGGGTGATTAGGGAATGAAATAGTAATTTCCCCAATAGAGCCCTCAATAAATCTCAAGAAAAATAGAGGAGGCAGGGGTCATCCCCTAAAATGAACCCCAAAAATTTGAGATTAATCGATGGCCTAATTAAAGGATAATTAGCTAATTAAGATTTCCAAAGAAACCCAAATTCAAAGAAAAGAGTAATTCAAAAACCATTGAAATTATTTTTAAAATATTTTAGATGAAATTATCTTTCCATAGCATTTTTCCTTTTATTTTTTCTAATTTTTCTAGAGGGAATTATGAATTTTACAAGTTCTCAAAATTAATTAGGAATTAATTAATGCATTTAACTAATCCCGATTAATCCTTGCTCGACGGAGCGTGGCGGCGGTTTACATGCGTGAGAGGGGACAACTTGTCACCTCATAAAGGTGGCGGCGGCAGCTTATTCTCGTCATCCAATCAAAGATCGGTTGGTAGGATCCCCAATTTATAAAGGATAATTAGATTTTTTAAACATGCTAAATAATCTCAATCATCCATCTAAAATGTTGATGGACGGTTGAGATGAGCCAAGTTCTTCTCCTTGATCAACAGAGATCGTCCATGATCAATGGGAAGATCTCGATCAGCATGGAATCACAAAATCAATCCACACCATCAGAGGTAAATCCATCAAAATTCAATGAGATGAAAATTTCTTTCACAAAGCTCCACACCACATTGAGTTTAGTGATCAAAATTTACCTCGGAGGTGATCATACGCTCATGATTGATGGTAGCTTCGTCCAGTGGAGATGAAGCCCTGTTGAAATTCCTAGGCCTTGGGATTGAGTGGATCAATGGGTGGACCAACTCCTCCTTGCTTGGGCTTCAGCTTTGATCTTATTAAGCTCTTCCTTGCCTCTAGAACTTTAGAGAGAGCTTAGGAAAATTCTACTTGACCCTCTGATGGAGTGTGCAAGACTAATTGGAAGAGATCAAGTATGGAGGAAGTTGGCTACTGGATTGATCTCCCCTATTTTTGCACTATGCAAAACCGAGGAATGGGGAATTCAAATCCTTTCAATATGCTTGGGAGTGCTCTCTGATGATTGCTCTGGGTTCCTTAGCTTCAATCGATAGAGGGTGAATGAAAACAAAGTGAATTAGGGGGAGTATATCTCCCTTGAAGGATCAGATGGTCAGGAATGGTCTTGCTATTTTGATCTAATTGATGAGAGTAGAGAGTTTATTTTGATTTTTTGATTGTGCACATGTTCTATTTGATCCTAAGAATAGATTTCCAACTTCCCATGTGCTTGAATTGAGCTTGAGAGGGATTTTGAAAATTCAATTTTAGGCTAGGTGGTCGGTTTGGTCTAGAGTTCAAATAGGCTGACCCAAACCCATTGGACTGGGTGCACCACTCATCACTAAGTCCCCTTGAGCTTTTAGGAAAGCCTCTAAGTGATTTTGAAGAGGGTATGACCAAAATACCCATGGGTTAGGCCAAAATTTGTTCTATGGCCTAGGGGTAGGATGGTCATTTTGCTATTTTTCCACTTTGGACATGTTGGGTAAGTGGAGAAACTAGGTTTGACCAAGTTTCATTAGATTTGGAATCTATTTGATAGGGTTTGGAAATGGTTCAAGTTGACCCATTTGACCCATTTGACCTATTTGAGATAGATCAAGAGTAGGTTTTGGTTAGGTTAGTCATATGGAGTGGATTGTTTTCCAATCAATTTTATTTATTTCAAATTTGTCTCAACATGACCCCTTTAGGTCATGTTGGGTCTAAGGTCAATTGGGCTGGGTTGTCAAACAGGGGTGAGGTTTCCAAGTGATTTGGGATGGACTTGACCCATTGATTCAATCAATTTGGCTTAGATCAAGTTTTGACACATTTTGACCCTTTAGGTCAAAATGGGTCAACTTGGGTCAAGTGGCCAATTGGGCTAGGTTAGGCTCAAATGTTGGCTTGGTCAAGTTCAAACATAAGTCATGAATGAACTTAGATCAATGATTTCAATCAATTTGGCCTATGGTGGATTTTGGCTATATTAGGTTTCATTTTGGGCTAAGTGTTGACTTTGTCAACCCTTAGGTTTGACTTGGTTTGACCCAATTTGATTGATTGATCATCCCATGATGATTGTTGATCATGATGAGAAGGATATATGAGTTTGGTTCAATCCAATTTGGTTAGGATCAAAGTTGGCTCATAAGGGTACTTTAGGTCACTATGGGTCGTGAGGTAGTAAGTGGGTCAAATGGCTTAGTCAAAGCTTGATTTGAAGTTGGTTGATCTTGTATATGGACTCATGATTGAAATATAAATCCATTTACAAGTGGTTTGAAGTCAAATAGATTTTAATCTATTTGAAAATTTCATATTCAAAGGAAGAATATGAAGGGGTTTTGGGTTTGATTGTTTGATTGAAGTTTGGATTTATATATGAGCTAATGATTGTAGGGTTGATTGAATCATGATATAAAATCAAGAGTTTGGCTTGATTTAGAATGATTTGGCTAAGTTCAAGATTTTGGCTTGAAAGGCCTAGATTAGATTTTGAGTTGATTTGAGTTTGATTTGTGGAGTTGGTTTTGATTGTTTGAATTTATATTTCATTTATATATATGAATATAAATGAGGATATAAATTTATCATTAGAAAATTTTAAGGATTTGAAGTGGTTTAATCATGATTTAGCTAAATTCATTAAAAGGGAATTTGAAGGATTTAAGGAAATTTTTTGAATTTAATTTTTTGAATTGGATTTGATTAATTTATATTTCATTTATATATGAGAATATAAATGTGAATATAAATAAGTTTTGAGAAAATCCCATGAGTTTGAATAGGTTTGATCATGATTTAGGTTAAATCCATTAAAGGAGATTTAAAGGATGGATTTTAAATTTGGAATTTAAATTTCTTTGATTTGATTGATTTATATTTATATTTCATTTATATATGAGAATATAAATGAGAATATAAATAAGTTTTGAGAAAATCTCAAGGGTTTGAATAGGTTTGATCAAGGTTTAGGATTGATTTTTGCTAAGTCCTTTAATGAAAAATTAAAGGGGCTTAAGAAAATTTTCATGAATTGATTTTGAATTTTGAATTTGATTTGATGGGTTTGAATTTATATTTCATTTATATATGTGAATATAAATGAGAATATAAATGAGTTATGAGAAAATCTCAAAGATTTAATTTGGTTTTGATTGCTTTAGGTTAAGTCCTTAAGGGAAGATTAGGCAAAATTTGGACTTAGGAATTTTTGATGGATTTTGATCATGGGTTTCAATCATGGAATTCAATCATAGAATTGATTTGGATTTGGAGAAAATCAATTAGAATTGATTTGGAGTTTGACTTGAAGGAAGGAAAGTGAGGAGTGGTTCAAGCTAAGGGTAGACAAATTTCCTAACATGCCTAAGGCATGACCTATTCTATAACCCTTTCTGGGCTAGGTTGAGTGTCTACCTAATCACTAGATGTGTCTTAAGACTAAGGAACTCCTAAATTCTAAGAGCAATCCTATGTCTAAGATGGAAGTGTTGAGAGCTCATTCTAAAACTGAGGTCAATAGTCCTAAGGATTAATTTTCACTTCCTATACCAGAGTTAATGGTGGACATTGCCTCGTCTCATGCAATATTCTCCTTCATGGATAAGTCATCTGGCTACAACCAAATTAAGATGGCCCCCGAGGAAGAGAGGAACACTTCTTTTCGAACCCTGATCAAAATCTATTGTTATAAGGTCATTCCCTTCGGCCTTTAAAATCTGGTGCTACTTACGAGTGGGCCATTACTCAAATTTTGATGAACTCATTCATCATCAAGTAGAAAGCTACGTCGATGATTTAGTTATCAAAAGTAAAGAAAAGGGAGACTATCTCTTTGACTTGAGAGTAGTTTTCAAACGGTTAAGATAATTAATCTCAAAATGAACCCACTGAAGTGTGCATTCGGAGTAACTTTAGGGAAGTTCCTTGGGTTTGTTGTCCAACAACGAAGAATAGAGATAGACCTAGAAAAGATCAAAACTATCTTAGAAATGACACCCCCTAAAAGTCTAACTCAACTCAGATCATTCCATGGGCGGTTGGCATATTTAGGATGCTTTATCTCCAATCTATCGGGGAGCTGCAAGACAATTTCAGTACTTATCAAAAAGGACACTAAATTCAAGTGGGATAAAAAGTGCTAGCATACTTTTGAAGACATCAAACAATATTTGGTGAAGCCACCGGTTCTAGCAGCCCCTATCCCAGGCAAGCCACTTATCCTCTACACTACTGCATTGGATGACTCCTTTGGCACTTTGTTGGCCCAAACCAACGATGAAGGGAAGGAGAACGCTCTCTACTACCTCATCCTTCATCTGATCTCTGCTGAAGCAAACTACGCACCTATTGAGAGACATTGCCTAGCTCTCATCTTCACATCCCAAAAGCTATGACATTATATATTTTCTCATAAGGTAAACTTAATTTCAAGAACCAATCCACTGACATCTCTGACGGCCGACATTATGGGATGGTTGCACGTTGGTCCATGATTCTCAATTTGATATTACATTCATACCCCTCTGCTGAAAGAAAGGATAAGCACTTGCAATTTCTTCCACCTCTTGATTCTTAGTGATGACCTCCCCGATGAACAAATCATGAACTTAGGGGACACTAGCATTCGCTATTGGTAGATGTATTTTGATGGTGCGACTTCCTTTCAAAAAGGAGAAGAACCATGATCTACTCTTCTTGGAATGGCAGTGGTAGGAATCATCATGTTAACTCTAGACCGTGATGTGATGAGATTCTCATACTATCTCTCCAATCCATGCACCAAGAATGAAGCTGGGTATGAGGCTTTGATTGTCGGTCTGGAATTATCTATTATAATGTGTGTCAAAAGCATCAACATCTACGAGGATTCTCACCTGGTCATCAACCAAATTGTTGGGTCCTATAAGGTTCTAAAACCTAAGCTTCGTTACTACCATGAGTACACCATAAAGCTGTTGGCCTAAATCCCTGAGGTCACCATCTACAAGGTTCCTCGAGGAGAGAATGCAGAAGTGGATGCTTTGGCCAAACTTACCAAGGAGTTGGCATGTCTGGAGGATGAGTCTATTCCAATAAGGGTCCAAAATAGACAAGTCTTATCCCTTATTGATGCTAAACTCATCAAGAAATTCTCTCTTGAAGGAGAGGTTTTCGTTGCCAAGAAAGACTAGGAGCTAGGTTAGAGGTAACCATTCACAGATTACTTGACTAGAGGCAAACTACCTCAAGAGAAATCACAAGCCCATTAGATGAAGCAGAAAGCTCTCTCTCCTACTCTGGATGGCACCTTGTAGACTCGATCAAATATGGTTACAGTGTTTAGACAAACATGAAGCCCATAAGATCATGACCAAGGTACATTTAGATCTATGCAGAGTGCATCAATCCAGTCTGAAGATGAAGGCAAAGATCAAAATATTAGGATACAACTAGCCTTCGATGATTACAGACTGCATGGATGTAGCTAAGAGATGCCATCAGTTTTAGGTGCACGGTGTAGTCTTGCACCAACCACCCAACACATTCTCATGGCCATTCGAGTGTTATGTACATATGGGTGATTGATCCTCCTTCTTCAGGGTCATGGTTCATCCCAACTACCATACTTTTCCAAGTGTGAGGCAATTCAACTTAGAGGATTGCAAGTGCTCCAATTTTTTAGGAACCATCATATATAGGTTGGGTGCCTTGACAAATTATATGATAATGGTCATTCAAAGCACCAAAATTAATGACTCTAGACATGGTATAAATTGGAGATACTCCACTATTTACTATCCCTGAGCAAATGGCCTAGCAAAAGCATTCAACAAAAATCTCATCTAGATACTAAAGAAGACACTCGATGACAATAAGCGATAATGGCATGAGTAGCTAGTTGAAGCCTTTTGGGCATACCGTACCACATACAGAACCCTAATTCAATCTACCCCGTTCTCTTTAATGTATAGGTCTGAAGTTGTTCTACCATTGGAAGTTCAGCTCTCATCACTAAGGATAACAATGGGTAGTAAAATTACTACAGAACAGAATGTCAGGTTGTGGTTAAAAGAGATCAAAGGTTTGGAGGAGAGATGCCTACAGGCATGCTAGAATCTCGAGTTGTACTAGTCTAAGATGATTCAAGTTCACAATAAGTTGGTCTGCCCTAGAGCTTTTTAAGTATGAAAGCTTGTTTTAGTTTTAAGGAGACTGATTATTGCCCGTCGAAAGATGGGAAGCAAGTTTGAACCCACTTGGGAAGGCCCTTTTATCATAGAGAATGCATACCAAGGAGGATCTTATCAACTTATTAATTGTAAAGGGGAACACCTAATGCTTCCAATTAATGGGCTCTATTTGACGAAATACTATCCACATGAAAATAATTATCTTCAAAAATTCCATTCCAATTCATAAAAAAAATTCTCTTTACTCGAAGCATTATTTTCATGTTTGCAAATCCACCACAACCTATTTAGGATAGGTGTAAGAGAACCCAAGAGGCATCCTATTCTTCTTTCACAACACAAATATAAATTAAACATGATTCCCCAATGCTATTAGAGTAGGTGTAAGAGAACCCAAGAGGCATCCTATTTCGACTAGCACGGCTAAGTTAGGTGTAAGAGAACCCAGGCGGCATCCTTTCTCGGTGGATTCATAACTTCCATTTGTGACACCATTTCATCAACTCTTAAGTGTGTTTTAGGATAGGTGTAAAAGAACCCAAGCGGCATAATATCCTTCCTTAACAAAAACACAAACACATATCTTTTATATCGGGCTATTTTGATGTGGGAGCAAGCCCCCGTGGCACTCACTCATTAGCTGCTCTAAGTCGGGCTGACATGTTACCTTGCTAGTATGTCACCCCAGTCATCACTTGTCTAGTGGATGTGAGTCCCCGTGCTTTTTTCTTGACTTGACCATTGCAAACATATGAGCGTCTTGTTAGTTTGGTAGGTCTTGTCGCGCAGCCGGTAAGCTACCTAGTGTTGTCTTTGTTTAAGAGGATGTGAGCCTACATGCTTTCTTCTTGAACTAGCCATCATGCACTAACTAGGTTGAGTATATTTTGAGGCTTAGGATAAGTCCCCAAGCGACTCCTTCCCTCTTGACTACTTTTGAGTTAATATAAGTCTCCTAGTGGCATTCACTCAAGTGCCTAAAGATAATTACTGTTGAGCCAAAGGCAGACTATCCCAACATTCATGTAGGAGGATGTGAGCCGATGCTTTCTTATCTCCTCATAAGCACCTTAGGTTAGTTGATGTTCACTATGCTAACAGTGACTCACCCGATGGATACACCGCTCTTGGCAAATGTGAGTCCCCGCACTTTCTCCTTGAGTTGGCCACCAAATACCTATAACTTTTATCTTCTTCACGGATCAGGATAAAGCCCTTAATGGCCCCTCCCCTACAGGGACTCTACCCATTTAAACACTACCCGGGCTACTCTTAGATTTGACCATTCCCCTTTCCTAGTAGCCAACCCTATGGTTGGAGAATTTATTCAGCGGATGCACAAATTCTTCCTTGGACTAGTAAATCTGGAATAGGTCTAGGCTGATATAAGTTTCTCAATATGATCTCTCACAAACCAACACAGACCATGACCAACAAATAAACAAACAAATTTATTCACTTGTGGATTAGGAATTCAAGCCCTCAGCGGCCCTTTTTTCCAAGTAGGCATCCTATCTTTAGAGCGTTAATAAAACTCTATAGAAATTGCTAACACTTGAGTTGAGATAAGTCCCTTGGCACTCTCAATAGTCATGGTTCAATCTTTTACCACAAAGTTACCCAACATCATTTCCACGAAGATGTAAGCCTACGCATTCTTCCTAGCATGGTCAAACCAAAGACCTAGGTCGGGTTGACATATTACCTTTCTAATGTGTTGCCCCAGTGGTCTTTTATTCAGGAAGATGTGAGACCCTGTGCTTTCTTCCCAAAATTGGTCGCTACAAACTGAAAGGCACCCCTTTGGTTGGATAGTTCTGTCCATTGGCCAGGAAACTGCCCCCTTTTGATTAGTAAATCCTTTTGACTTGAAATTGTCAAATAAACCAAAACCATTTGACTCCAAACCACTTGCAATTGGATTTATATTTTCATCATAAGTCCATATGTGAGTTCAACCAAACTTGATCAAGCCTTGATCAAATCAATTGACTCACTTAGGCTCACTTGACCTAAAAGACCTTTTTGAGCCAAATTCTAATTCAACCCAAATTTGATTGAACTAAGCCCATCCAAGACTCACATTGTGATCAATAATCATCCAAGAATGATCAATCACTCAAATTGGGTCAAACCAAGTCAATCCTAGCTTTTGACCAAGTCAACACTTAGCCCAAATGAAACCTAAACAAGTCAAAATTCACTATAAGCCAAATTGATTAAAACCAATGATTTAAATAAACCCATAATCAATTATTAAACATGACCAATCCCTCACTTGAGCTAGATCCAACCCAATTGGCCCTCCTAGCCCAAGTTGACCCAAATTGATCTAAAAGCCCAAAATGTCAAATCTTGATCTAAGCCAAATTGATTGCAACCAATGGGTCAAATTCATTCTAAAGTGGTTGTTGAACTTGAACAAAACTTCAAATGACCAATTAGACCCAACCTAGCCTAATTGACCAAAAATCCAACTTGACTTAAAATGTCAAATCACCTTGAAATCAAACCAAATTAAAATTGATTAAAATTAAAGTTTGCAATACATTTCAAATGATCAACCAAGCCTAAACTAACCCATGACCTAACCCAATTGGGTCAAATTGGTCAACTAACTCATTCGTTGGAAGCACCTGTGATAACCTCTAACGAGGCATGCCATTGAAACCGACTTAAGAGTAAAATATGCTTGGTCCTTTATAAAAGAAATGATCAAGTCATGCAATCTCCACCGTTAGATGTGTTGTTTGTGCTTCCTCGAACGTGTAGGGTGAATTTGAGCTCCATTCGAGCTTGGGTGAGCTCAGATCGAGCAACGATCAACGGACTGCATCCATCTCTTGTCATTCAGTAGGAGACAAAACATGAACCGTCCATTCCGCGTGATCATATCGGACGGTCCTGATCAAACTACACTTTAAATCCCTCTTATTTCCTCCTTAACCATGGGATTAATCTAGGCCATCCGATCTTAGATCCTGAGAGAGAAAATCATTATCGCCGGTACTTCCGACGGATGTGACAACTTAAATAACTAATCCCATCGTGCCATGTGAAAAGCGCACCGCGTTAGTCGTCATGTGGCCTGATGGGATTAGGGGTTTAATTAAGCTTAATTAATTTGATTTTAATGGTGAAACTTTTAAAATTCATAACTAATTGTTAAAAAATCCAAAATATAAATAAATACTCATTTTAAAGATAATTTAGATAAAAATAATATAAAATTAATATTAATTAATTTTGAATAGTAATTTTGACACAATTTGAGTTTTATTAAAAATATAATTAAGCTAATTACTCTCCAATTACTCCAGTAGTTAATTCCAAACTTTTAGAGATTGATTAGTGGGATGACCTCTACCTCCCACGATTTTCTTAAAATTTATTACTTGATTAATTAGGATAATTTCTTATTTCATTTTCAATCACTCTCTTAATTAATTAAATAATTAATTAACATGTTAAACAGTAATGAATCCATTAATTAAGTTGGCTAATCATTATAAAATAGTGAATGGACATAGGGAATGAGATTGGGATCTCTTTTCTAATCTTTCCCTAAGTTTATTTCATTTGGATAACACTTAATCAATTTGCAACTAATTAATGGATTAATCACTTCATCAAATGGTTTAATTAATTGAATTCAAAACCAAATCATTCTAGAACTCAATCATTCAATTCTTGGGTAGATTCTTAGGTGTTTAATAACCTAAGATAATTCTAAAAGAAATTATAATCAAACTACATATGTAGGAGGGTTATAAAAGTATTTAATCAAACCCTTTAGTTTAATTAACCAATAATTATGAGCCAATTGCATTAGGCCCTTCATTTCTTAGGTGCATTGTTGATTTAATTTCCATGTGATTGCATATCATATGTTGGCTCATAATTACTTGGATAATTATGAAGTGGTATAGGTAAGGAATAATTAATGGATTTAATTCATACCTTAACATAATCAAAATATAAAATGAACCTAATTATTCTAAATCAATCCAAACCAATTCACACATGGGGGGAATGGGTTAGGACTAGCAACCTCTTCTCATATTTCTTAAGTCAAATCGAATTCAAAGATAAAAATCTCCTTAAAGAATTTTGATTCATTTTAAATGATCCTAATTTCATAATTGTCCTTAAAAATTAATTAGAGTGAATGAAATCATGTGCTTACATTCCTTTATTTCTTTCCATGCATGCTAAATATTGTTTACCATATGAAATCATGCATTCATTTATTTGAAAAACTAACTAAATAATTTTTTTCCTAATGTCAAGTTGCATGTGTTGGCTAAAATTAAGAATATGAGTGGCTATTATCACTATTTAAACTAAAAATTATTTTAAATCAAAGATTATGAATGAAGTGATGCTAGTTATGAATATTTATAAGCTTACATGTGATGATAGCATAAGATGTCTATTACAAAGTTCCCTTTCCTTCTCTTAACATAGATTCACATAGGATTTGCAAGTGCATAGTTCATTTAAAAAGAACAACACTTGCCTAAATCTATTCCTATGCATCTATATATTAAGACTTAGGAGGGACCTTAATATTACACATGTAAATTATACAACCAAATTAAACATAATATTTTGTATGATTCTTTATCCATTTAGTTCTTTTTATACATCTACATGCATCTAAGAAAACTAGTATATTAGTTAGAACATCCTGTGAGGCTTTAAGTAGCCCTATGTAGGTCTTGTACCTTACGCCCTGTAGAAAATAATGGCATCATACTCACTTATAACTTGTATACATGTGGATGTGCATTTAGCTAATAGATAAAAGAATCCCTCTTTTCTACATAACAAAGATATGCATTAATGATCCAATTAACAAATGGAATATCCAAATTTTCAAATCACATCTCTTTGCATTCACCATCAAAGTGTGCTAAGATTTGCATTGCATGTATAGGTATGCTTAGGATTATTCATATGCATGGTATACATGGTGGAAAGAAATGAATGGGTGTGTGTTATGTGATAGTAATCCACCCTAACTAATCTTCAGATGTCTTTCTTACTGAATATGGCTATTTAGAACAAATCTAAACTTAAAGTTAATTAAAAATACATAATAAATCATTCACTAAAGGGAATTCATTAATCAATCTACCTAAGAAATACTTTAAACTAGGATGAAAGAGCTCTATCTTCTCTTTTCGTCTTTTCACAATATTTAGTCAGTAAGTGTAGGTTCATTTAAACTAAATCAAATCACTAACTAAAATTGACAAGTCAACTAAATCACTTAAATTGAAACCATCATTTAAATTGAATCTTTCACACTTAGAAATTTTAACCTTAAAGCCTAGCTAGGACAAGCCACACAAGCCTTAAATAACAAACATATTAGACTAGGTCACCACTTCAAGCTCTATGTTAGGGCGGTGCATGGTTTGATGCATGATTTTGTTTTGTGGTATAATATTTTTTATTTGGATGTTAGTGTATGTATGATGGATGATAAAAATCTTAGTCTAATCATGTCTTCTACAGGGATTGTGCTAAAGGGGCCGCTGTAATAAAAATAAAAAGAATATAAATGCTTTTGTTATGTAGGATGCTTAGCGTAAGCATAATCCAAATTAGGACAGGTGGACTTGGTTACCCATGTGTGGGATACTAAGTCCAAATTATTCCTATAACTGCTTAGATTGTATGGTTTGTTTAGCTAACATTTATTTTGCAGGTATAGCTAGATTTACTTTCCTTCCTTTAATATAATTTTTGCATTAGGATTAGGATAAGTGTTATGGGGACTAAGGTGAAAATTGGTTATAAGACATGTCTTATATACCATGTGAGGCCTTGGAGCAAACCACATCTCAAGTCAAACCAAAAGAAAGAAAGAAATGAAGCAAATCAAGATGAAGGAATGAAGAACAAGGAGTCAAGAATGGGGGATGAAGAATGAAGACCCCCATAACACTTGTCACTTCATAATTATAATTATTCATTTGTAATCTAGGTTGTATAAGAGTAGAGCTCGGCTACCCTTTTTTTTCTTTTCTTTTGAGTTGTGCGATGGAACCCGATCACATCGGTCTCTTATTCTTTTGTGTTAATTTTATAAATTGATTGATGTTATGTTTATGATTGTGAAATTAGGATGGCATAATTTTCATAGTTTCTTAATTACTTGATGATTATTGAATGGCCTGGATGTGATTAAGCTCCTAGGAAAAATAAATTTTTATCCAACTAACTAATTCAAAATTAAACTAAATAATTCATAATCTCACCTAAAGCTTAGCACATAAATCAAGAAAATAAAAGATTTAGCAACCCCTTAGCTGGATGTTGTATGGCTCATATCATGCATAAATCATATTGTCTCACTCTTGCCAATGGAGGGCTTCCACCTTTGCTTTTGACCTTTGAGCCATGGTAGAAACACACCTCCTTCTTTTGATTTTGGCCCATTGATTTTTCGTGGGTATATAAAATCCCATGGACTGTGTCAAATAAAAATGTCCAAAAATCAAAATAAAATTTGACAAAATTTGCATTAGATTAAGTCACGAATTCATGCCCTTATGATCTAGTGTCTTAGGGAGTGAGTTTAAGGACCTAGTCTCTTTTCTAAATAAATAATAGCTTAGCCATCTTGCAAAGCATAAGACTTGCCTACATGTATTTAAAATCATAGGAAGAGTTAGCTACTATCACTCCAGGAGGTTATAAGTCTAGTAGTTAGATGGTTTATTCTCTCTTATGGACTTAAACCATATACCCATTTTTTGCCTTAGATTTAGGTCATGCTTTGGCCCTTACCAAAGCTCCCTAGATTTAGGATCTAAGATTGTTATTTTTCTTAGTGGGCTACAAGCATAAATCCTCACCTCTTAGATATTTCTACAATCTTGTGTTGTAGAATTATAAGCCCTATATTTCTAATAAAAATTTAACTCAAATATACAATTCTCCTCCATTTTAAAAATATAAAGCCTAACCTTAGGATTGTTTGGGATGCTCAATAGTTTTTCTAATATCATGAGCAACCCCTACTCATCTCCCATTGGTTTCGATAATAACTCTTTCCTCTTGATCAATCCATTTGATTTTCTAAAAATAACCAATTGATTGATAGTCCTATCTTTGAAATCTTTGGAGATAACGATCATTTACCTTAATCGAGAGTATTCCTAAAGAACCTTATTCTTTAAGATGTAATTAACTATGAGGGCTAGCCTCCATAGGGAACTTAATGAATCTGGCTTAAAATAAACTCTACTTTACTTTTCATGTAAAGAAGGGGAAAGATCTCTGGTACATTCGAAGACCCATTGGCCTTAGGAGTCCTTATTAGGTAATTAGGTCCATTGTAGGATGGTAATTTCTATCTCTCAAGATAGTACATCATTCCTCAATATCCTACCCGATCATCTCAATAAATACCTTTAAGATCTACGTGGTGTCCCCTAACACAACAACTTAAACGAAAATAATACACCACACTATCCCGGTTGATTTTTCAAACATAACCACTTTATTTATAGTCATATCTTTAAAATCTTTAGAGACAACAATTATCTACTTTAATCAAGAGTATTCCTAAGGACTCGCCTTCCTTAAGATGTAAACTACGGGGCTTGCCCATAAGGAAAGAACGATTTAAATAAACCCTACTTTATTCATCCGTGTAAAGTAGATGAAAAATCTATGGTGTATTCGAAGACCCATCATGTCTTAGGAATCCTTATTAGGTGATTAGGTCCATGATAGGGTGGTGATTTTTATCTTTCAAGATAGTGCACCATTCCTTAATGTCATATCTGATCACCTCAATAAGTACTCCCTCAGATCTGCATGGTGTTCCCTATACACAATCAAAAACAAACACCACAATGCTATATTTGCTTTTCAAAAGAAGATTATCCTCATGACCTTATATTATCATCATACCAAAAATATTAATAGTAGCCTATGTTCATTAGGTTTGTGTTGTCATATTTTAAAAAAAAATTTATTAAAGCCAAATCCTTTATAATTTATATGTGGACTCATCATAGAGTTAAGTTGCTCAAAATTTCACTCTTTATTGACTTAACTTCTAACACACAACAACACATATATTTCGATCTACTTGCAAGCTAGCTTATGACTTTACTCAAATTTGATCTGAACTAAGTTTAACTCGTTAATGGCTCTAATCCAAATCTGATCAAGATAAAAAAAATTTTCTTAATTTATCAATATTAGATATTCAAGCTAAATTATATTCCTAATTAGATGTATCATTAAACATCATTGATTGTATGAGGCCCACATTGGCCCATCCGCCTAATAATGTTCAATAATTATGGTTGGCATACCTACAAATATAGGCGACACATCTTGCCCTGACCTTACCATAACTTAACTCCCTAAATCCAAGAAGAGCTTCCATTATTTATGGATCAGGATAATAGCCACTGACCTGTTAAATAATAATTTATTAATATTTATGAGAGTAAAATTGACTTACATTTATAGTAAATAAGATAATATAAAGAATAATATATGTCCATACCAAATAAAGCCCTTAGGATAAATCATAAATGGCATTTGCTTCAGGCTTGGTTTCAATGTCGTGACTTATATATATATATATATATATATATATATATATATATATATATATATATATATATATATATATATATATATATATATATATATATATATATATATATATATATATATATATATATATATACTATATATATATATATATAACAATATTTAATATTACATAAAAATATTATATTTATCAATATCATGAACTTTATGTATTAGATATATAAGTACATGAGCATTATGTGGAATGTATATAAATCTTTTAAATTTCAAATAAATAATAATTGTCATAAATAGTAAATATCTTTGTTATTGTAATTTTGAAAATAATGATTAAAAATATTTGAAATATGTTTGGACAAATTTCTAGTAGTTATTTGATAAAGAAAATGGATGAAATGCTTATTTCTATTTTTTAACCTATTTTTAAATAGATCATTACAGAGTTATCTTAAGCAAATCCAATGATGTATTATTTTAATTTAATATCTTGCTTATAATATTAATGAAGCATTTCTAAGAGTGGAAAATCTAAGGATGGTGAAATCTAAGGGAATAATTACTGTGTTATATAGTATTAAGAGTTTAGAAAAAAAAATCTATGAGTGGTGACTGCACCCCCGCCCACCCACCCCTTAGTTCCACTAATGATCATGCTCATTCTATTCCATCAATCAATAAGTAGATATATGACTGATTTTGTTTAAATTAATGTTTGAGTTTAATTTTAAAATGCTCAAATTAAATTTCTGAACACAGCCTTCTGTATTTGTTAAGTGTTAAGTCTTCAAGATATAATTTAGGGAAGATTTACATACATACCACATGATTCTTATGGATTTATATGTCTAACACCCAAAGATTAATATTTAGAAATATAACATTTCTTATGTATGAAAAGTTATATTTCACCTAAAAAAATTAGTGATGGTAATATTTTAGATGTGATATGAAAGATTTAGGTGTCATGCATGCAAACATTAATATTTAGATGTTATATATAAAAATGTATATAAGAAATATGTGATATGTATGGAAATCACCATAAATTTATTAAGTAAAAATCTAGTGGTCCTAAGCACTCCTAGCTATCCCCCAGCTCCATCACAAAGAACACATTATAATTTAAATAAATAATGATATGTCAATGAAAAATTCAATATCATG
This sequence comes from Cymbidium sinense, assembly GCA_021442155.1. NCBI lineage: Eukaryota > Viridiplantae > Streptophyta > Magnoliopsida > Asparagales > Orchidaceae > Cymbidium > Cymbidium sinense. The sequence goes on along the minus strand of CM038215.1, from coordinate 137,281,438 downwards.
AACTTTATGTGTTAGATATGATACCTAAATATTTAATATTACATAAAAATATTATATTTATCAATATCATGAACTTTGTGTTAGATATGTAAGTGCATGAGCATTATGTGGTATGTATATAAATCTTTCAAATTTCAAATAAATAATTCTTGCCAAAAAAAGTAAATATGTTTGTAATTGTAATTTTGAAAATAAATGATTAGAAATATTTGAAATCTATTTTGATAAATTTCAAGTAGTTATTTGATAAAGAAAATGGATGAAATGCTTGTTTCTATTTTTTTTAACCCATTTTTAAATAGATTGGTAGAGAGTTATCTTAAGCAAATCCAGTGATTGATTATTTTAATTTAATCTCTTACTTATAATATTAATGAAGCAATTTTAATGGATGAATGGATTTTTTTTAAATAGTAATTAATTAATATAAAATTAGTAAAAGAGTTATAATGAAAATGTAAGAATAGATAGTGAAATCAAAATCAACTAAAATAAATTAAAATTTTGATTTTATTAAAGTAAAATAAGTAGATAAGATTAAATGAAAAAAAAATGGCTAAGAATAACTCATAAAATAAGATAAATACGATTTTTAATGGAACTATTATGATTATGCATCTTTAATAGTGTCTAATGTTTCTTTATTATGTTAAAATTATCAATTATTGATTCTATATTAAAACTCACTATAATATTTGTTTAACTCATTATAATATCATTTCAATGAAATCACATGAAAATTATCATTCATTTTTTGTAGCTTTATATTGATAATCTTCATTGCTAAAATACACATTCTATCATCATCAAGATCAGTGGCAGAACCTAAGGGTGGTGAAATCTATAGAAATAATTAGTGTGTTATATAATATTAAGAGTTTAGTAAAAATCTATGAATGGTGACTGCCCCCCAGCCACCCCCTCGTTCCACTACTGATCAAGATCGTTCTATTCCATCAATTAATAAATAGATATGATTTCTTGTTTAAATTAACATTTGAATTTAATTTTAAAATGCTCAAATTAAATTTCTAAATACAACCTTTCTTTATGTGTTAAGTGTTAAGTCTTCAATATATAATTTAGGGAAGATTTACCTACATACCACATGATTCTTATTGATTTATATATCTAATACCCAAAGATTAATATATATAGATATAGCATTTTCCTATGTATGAAAAGTTATATTTCACTTAAAAAAAATTAGTGATATTGATATTTTAGATGTGATATGAAAGATTTAGGTGTCATGCATGCAAACATTAATATTTAGATGTTATATATTATGGTGTTTATTTTTGGTTATGTGTGTGTATATGATGTGTGTGTATATGGGGGGAGGGAAATCACACAGATCTAAGGATATACTTATTGAAGTGAGTACGACATCAAGGAATAGTACACTACCTCAAAAGATAGAAATCACTACCCTATGATGGACCTAATCACCTAATGAGAACTCCTAAGGCATGATGGGTCTTTGAATGTACCAGAGATTTTTTCCCTACTTTATATGGATGAATAAAGTAGGGTTTATTTAAACTGAATTCTAAAGTTCCCTATGGGGACAAGCCCCCATAGTTAATTACATCCTAAGGAAGGTGAGTTCCTCAGAAATACTCTCGATTAAAGTAGGCAATTATTATCTCCAAAGAATTCAAAGATAGGACTATCAATAAATTGGTAATATTTGAAAGATCAAATGGGATAGATCGAAAGGATAAATTTACTATCAAAGCCAAAAGGAGATGAGTAAATGATGCTCATGATATTAGGAATCCTAGTGAGCATCCCAAACTATCCTATGGTTGGGCTTTATATGTTTGAAATTGAGGAGAATTATATATTTAAGTTGAAATTTTATTAGAAATCCATGACTTATAATTCAATAATACAAGATTGTAGAAATGCCTAAGAGATGAGGATTTATGCTTGTAGCCCCAAAGAAAAATAATAATCTCAAATCCTAAATCTATGGAGCTTTAGCAAAGGCCAAAGCACGACCTATATTTAAGATGAAAGTGGTATATTGTCTATCTCCACAAGAGAGAGTAAATCACCCAACTGCTGGACTTATAACTGACTGGAGTAGCAGCCAGCTAACTCCTCCTACATTTTAAAACCATGTGATCAAGTCATATGTTTTACAAGATGGTTAGGTTGTTATTATTTAGAAAGAAAACTAAAATTCTTAAACCCACTCCCTAAGAGACTAGCGCATGAGTGGTATGAATAATGACTTAATCTAATGCAAATCTTACCAAATTTTATTTTTTGGACTTTACTATTTTGAGGTATAGGTGTTTATATGCAATGCATGATGAAATGGGTTATGTGCTAAATCAAAAGAGAAAGGGATGTTTTCCATCATAAGCTCTCAAAGGTCAAGTCTTTCCCTATCTAACAAAGATGAAAACCTCTCTTAGCAAGAGTCAAACAAAATGGCATGCATGATATTAAGCATACAACATCGAGCTAAGGGGTTGCTAAATATTTTATTATCTTGATTTAATGCCTAGGCTTTATGTGAGGTTATGAGTTATTTTAGAAATTTTAGTTATGAGTTGTAGTTGGGGTAGAAAATTTATTTTTTTCTAAGAGCCTAAACAGATCCAGGCCACACATTAAATCATCATACATGAAGAAACTAAAAAAATACATGTCATTTCTATTGCACAATGTAAACAAATTATCAAACAGTTTATAACCTGAATGTGAAAGAATAACAGAGGCGGTGCGGTCGGGTACCGCCATACAATCCGAAAAGAAAAATATAGGTTGTCAAGTTCTACCCTTATACAACCCGGTAATGTAAAAGAATAATTACAAATTACAAAATGATAAGTGTTATGGGGGATCTTCAAGTCTTCTTGCTCCCTCCATTTCTTCATTTGATTTGGTAGGCTTCTAGGCATCACTTGGCACCCTAGGATCAAACCTTCTAGCCAATGTTCATCCTTAACCCCCATAACACTTAACCAAATTCTAATGCATAATTACATTAAAATATTAGAAAAGTAAACCTAACTACACCTGTAAAATAAGTGTTAGCTAAACACACCATACAACTCAAGCAGTTATATGAATAATTTGGACTTAGCACACGTGGGTAAGTCCTAATGTAGATTATGCTTGGGGTTAAGCAACATGTAAAGATAGCATTTATATTTATTTTAAGTTTCCCTTAAGCATAATCTCCTGCATAAAAAATGATTAGGCTAATCACGGCCCAACATCTAGTCTACGAAACATACACCCTAACATCCTATCTACAACAATACATTACAAAATAAGCATACATCAAAGCATACACCGCCCTAACATAAAGCTAGAAGTTGTGACATAATTTAATGTTTATGTTAGGGCTTATGTGGTACATCTTAGCTAGGCTTTAGAGTTAAGATTTTCTAAGTATGAAGGACATTTAATTATAAAGGGTGGTTTCACTTTAAATGGTTTAATTAATTTACAAATTTTACTTAATATTTTATTTTATTTCATTTGACCTACACTTAACAACTAAGTGTTATGAAGAGAAAGAAAAAGGGGATCACTCTCTTTTATCCCTACCTTAAGTCACTTCTAAAGCAAGTTAATTAATCAATTCCCTTTAGTGAATGACTTATTATATATTTTAATTAGTCATAAGTTTAGGTTTAATTTAAATAAACTCATTCAATAAGAAATGCATCTTAAGATTAGTTGGAATGAATTACTATCATATTTGTTCATTTCTTTCCATCATGTATATCATGCATATGATTAAATCCTAAGCATAGCTATACACACAATTTATATATTAGCACACTTAAATGATGAATGTAGGTAAATGTATTTGGGATTAATGTTTCATTTGGTTGAATGATTTTGTCATATTGATTTAAAGCTCTATCTAAATTCTTATGCAAAAGTATAAGTAAAGAACCTTAAATCACATGACTAATCGACTCAACCAATTAAACAAAATATGAATGCATGTCTTTTTTAATAGAAAAATGGGAGGTTTTCATTCATTAACTAAGTACACATTCAAATGTATAAAAGTTTTAAGCAAATACGTTGTCATTGTTCTACACTAAGGGAATGAGGTAGGAACCTTCTTAGGGCTACTTAAAGTCGTGCATCCCTGGGATGTCTAGACTAATATACCCGCTATCCTTAGATACATATGGATGTATAAACAACTACAAGAATAGAAAGTCATGCAAAAATTGTATTTTGATTTGATTAATTTATTTTTTGTAAATGAATTAAAGTTTTATCTAAATTCTGATGTCCAAATGCATAAGAATGAAATCAAGCAGGTACGTCGCCATTGTTTCGCACCAAGGGAACGAGGAAGGAACCTCCTTAGGGCTACTTAAAGCTGTGTGTCCCTAGGATGTCCAGACTAATATACCCGCTAATATTCTTACTTATACAAATCAACATATGAATATAAGGAAGTGACTTTATTTCATACACTAAATTTATATTCACTTACATTTCTTATGTGTATATAACTAAAGTTATAATATATATGTATATTCATTCATTAATAAACTTTTGAAAATATATTTGAAATTTAATAGTGATACTAGCCACATATTTTTAATTAAGCCAACACATGCAAATTGACATAAAAGAAATTATTTTTTTATTTGATTAATTTGAAAGACATGAATGCATGAGTACAAGTGGCATACAATATTTTTAGCATGAATGGAAGGAAATAAAACAACATAAGTATGTGATTTCATTCAATCCAACTAAGTCCTAAGGACAATCATACTAAACAAACTCATTTAAGATGAACCAAAGTTTCTTAAAGCCATTTTTTATCTTTATGTTTGGTTTAAGTTAAGGAATATGAAAGAGGTTTGATAATCCTAATCACATTCCTCATGTGTGAGTTAATTTGGTTTAATAAAAATCAATTAGGTTGATTTTATGTCTTAATTAGATTGAGGTATGAATTAAGTCCATTAATTAACCCTTACCCACATCACCTTAAGGTAATTAACTAAATAATTATGAGCCAATATGAGATGCAACCACATAAAAAGTAAATTGACAATGCTCCTAAGAAATGAAAAGAGTCTAATGCAATTGGTTCATAAATAATAGTTAATTAAGCCTAAGGATCACACTTAACTACTTTTATGATTTTCTCATACATGTGAGCTAACCATAATTTTGTTAGCACAGTCTTTAAGTTATTAAACACCCAAAGAGCTACCCAAGATTGATTAAACAAAGTTAGGTTGTAAATGAATGTATTTTAAAATTAATTTCATTAAGCCTTTGATTAATTGATTAAATTTTTTTGATTATGTTTTAATTAGAATGGTGAAACTAACTTAGGGAAAGGGATCAAGGAAGGAGCCTCAATCCTAATCCCTAAGTCATTTTGAACACTCAATTAGGCTCTAAAATAATTAGGTTCTCTCTTATTTTAATTGGTTAAATGAATGGCTAATTAATTATTTAAGCTTTTTTATTTAACTTGAAATAAATGGAGAGGCTTAATAAAATGGTTATAAGGAATGAACCCAAACTACTTCCCTAATACTTCCCACAGTTAACAAAGGATAATGAGCTTAATTTGTATTGAGATTTGGTTAATCTTATGGAGGTGGGTCCATATGGCTTAAGAAAGGTCTTGCTTTGGTTTGATTTAGTTTGATTTTATTTGAATGGTTTAATTAGATTTCATTTATATTTGTGAACATAAATGAAGGAACGACTGATTTATAAAGAAATCGACCAAATTTGATCTGGTTTGAAGGGAGTTTTGGCTAAGCATATGAAGGTGGTTCATATGCCTTAGGAAGGGATTTTGGAGTTTGAATTTAATCATGGCTTTCAATCATTTGGAGTTGGATTTGACTTGGAATTTGGGTTGGGATTTGATTTGAGATTGAATTTCATATTTGAGAAAATCAATTGAATTAGGGTTGATTTGAATTTTGTTAAGGCTAAGTCCATAAGATAAAATCAAAGAGCTTAGGAAGGGATTTAGAATTTGAATTTAATCATGGGTTTCAATCATTTGATTTGGGATTAGATTTGATTTAGAATTTGGGTTGGGATTTGATTTTAGATTGAATTTGATAATTGAGAAAATTAATTGAATTGAGGTTGATTTAAATTTAATTAAGGCTAAGTCCATAAGATAAAATCAAAGGGCTTGGGAATAGATTTGGAATTTGAATTTAATCATGGGTTTTAATCATTTGATTTGGGATTGGATTTATGATCTTGGATTTGAATTTGAGGTTTGGTTTGGAAGAAGGAAGCAAGGCTTGGGTTTAAGGCTATAGGTTAAGCAAGTCTTCCAAAATCCCTAAGGCATAACCTCTTTCTATGGCTAACCATTTCAAGTCTCTAGACTTAGGTTAAGTATTCACTAATCACTAGAAGTGTCTTAAGACTAAGGAGCTCTTAGTGTCTACAATAGTCCTAAATCTATGATGATGAAGTTGAGAGCTCACTCCAAAAGTGAGGTCAACATAAATATTAATATAAATAAGAAATATGTCATATTATGAAAATCACCATAAATTTATTAAGTAAAAAATCTAGTGGTCCTATGCACTCCTTGCTATCCCCTAGCTCCATCACTAAGAACATGTTATAGTTTTAAATAAATTTTGATATGTTAGTGAAAAATTCATCAATTCAAGCACGAATATCAATATATGTGTTATTATAATTTTAATCTTTTAAACTCTCTTTTGGCCATCATAAAGCAAATATAAATACATCGATGAAATCAATAACTACGTGATCTTGAGTTCAAACTAGCCCAGATCAAGCACTTAAAATATAATTAAATACTTTGAGATATTATTTAGATTCCTAAATAACTTCTAAATATGACATATTTATAGTTAAATCTAGCATCTATGTGAGACGAATCTAACTAGCTCAATATCTCTTAATTATGACTTTATTTGGGCATTCAAATACCTACAATACATCTCATGATTTAGGAGATCATTTTGAGTCTTCAGATTTTGCCTATATTTACAAGGATTGTTACTCTCAAAAAACTATAAATAGTTCCTCATACATCACATGAAGAGATCTAAATTGGGAATGGGAGAGAGCTCCGACACTTGAAGAGTCCCAGAGCACAATCGGGTCACCGTCCAACTACTGTCATCAGATCACTACCGGTTGCCATAGTCTACCACCACTAGACCACCGCCAGTCACCGTCGATCGCCACCGCATGACTGTCACCCCATCACCGTTGACCGCTATAGGCCACTTCCATTGGAATATCATTCGCCACCGTCGGTCACCATCGCCCAACCGTTGCTGGATCATTATGGGCCACTGCCGCTGATCCATTGTCTAGCTATTGTCGAATCACCACCGGTCGCGATCGCCCGACCGACATATAATTGCCTCTAGCCAATGCCTTTGGACCATCATCGTCGAACCACTGTAGACCATCGCCGGTTTCCACAGCCCGACAGTTGTTGGATCGTTGTCGGCCGCTGCCGCCGGATCGCTGCTAGTCGCCGTCCGACCACCATCGTCGGACTACTACTGGTTGTTGCTATTGAACCACCATCGTTGGATCATCGATTGATAATATTATCTTAATTATTAGCACTCGCACCCGATTACATCTTCATCAACTCACATCATTGCCAACAACTTTGATGAATGTCATTTCGTTCATATAATCATTGCACGTTGTTGACTCACATCATCACCTATATGATCAATGCCCGTTGTTGAAACACGCCATCATTTATAAACAAGCGTATGTCGCTGACTCATGCCATCATTTATATTGGAATCTATTCTCTATAATTCATGTCTATTATATTGTATCAACTTAATTCCCTAGCTATGAGGAATGATGTTATTTGTAATTTTAATATATGATAGTGAAACTATTTCAACTGGACTATGACTTATCATTTTTTTATCAATTTTAGAAGTTTTTCACGTAAAAACTCTTTTGTTTCGTGTGAGTTGAATCTTCATACAAAGTTAAAATGTTAAGTACTTCCTCTCTATCATCATGAATGTCTTGCATGCAACAAATATAAATATTGATTTAATTATAATGGAGTTTACTTTCAAAAAGTAAATAACAAATTTTATTTAAATTCAATTAATTTTTTTAATCTATTTTAAATATTTATCTAGAAAGTCAAATCTGAACAACCCTTAAAAGGCATTCAGTTTTATTTTGATTTGGGTCAATCAGACAGGAATGTTCATAATAATTAAATCCAAGTTTACCGTTAAACGTCTGATTAATGCGGCGGTTTGATTAACTGAGAGAGAGTAGAGAAATTGATTTTTAACAAAATTAATGCAATTAAACGTCACATCAAACAATGGAAGTTCAAATTTCACACCGCAACCCTTAATGTTTTTTAATTTATTCATTCTGAAAGAAATTTTTTCATTAATTCTTAATAGCAGGGGCAGAAGTGCAAATATTTATTTCTCAAATAAAAAGAAAAATAAACGAACACAAAATTCCCTTTACATTAAAAAAAAACAAATTTATACATAAAATTAATCTGCCATTTTTATATTTATAAAAAAATTCTCCATGAAATATGATTTGTATAATCTGAAATATTTTTTTATTTTAAGCATAAATTATTTTTTTTTAAAATCATGTTTTTAAAATATATTTAAATGACATTGGAATTAAATACCTGAGTTTGATGATATATCATAAAATTAATATATATATATATATTCTAAAGGCAGTCGCTTTAGCATCCAACTCAGTGCCAGGTCGGGCCTGACATGACCCGGGCCCAAATAAATTCACACAAGCCCTTAGTGCTTCTTCATTTCCACCATTTATTAATTCTTTATATGGCTACCTAATTATTCGACGTATACTAATCTTCATATAAGAGAGTCAAAATATCTCCCCTTTTCTTTCAATAAGAAGAAATCTTTAGCCAATCACATGATCTTAGTGTATGACTTTTTATAAACTAGCATTCATATTCCTTATCTTACACTTATTATGAAGTTAACACTAAGAATAATAGTAGCACATGTTGAATTTTATTGCTGAGTATTTTCATAATTTATATTTCATTAGTAGGAAATAATATGAATACTTTTATAAGGCTTAGTTCGAGCACTAACTCTCTTAAAAGATTATTCTTTTCATATTTTTGCTTTTTCTGTGGGTTCTCTTTGCTATAATTCTTTTGATTTTCTCTCATTTTTATATACAAAATTTCTAAAAAAAATTTCTAATTTATGATCTTTATTCAAGAATTTATTTGATAATAATTGATTTTTCTTCTTTTTGATGATGTGATGTTTAACTGATTTTGAATCTTCCAATATGCTCCTAAGAAGATATAATTTTTCTATAAAGATGACAATTTTTAAAAATAAATAAATTGTTATTTTAACTTGATTAATGTGAATATATGGCTATTTACATATATAATATAAAACTTTAATATATTTATATATTTAATATTCAAATTTTGTTATTTACATAAATAGTATCTAAATCTTTAATATTACATCAAAAATAACATCATTAATATCAAACTATAAACGAACATATATAAATACCTAAGAAATCTCTCTCATGGTGAATCAATATAGTCTAAGCTAAAAATATATTCATGTCATAACTTATATTTTACATAAATCAAATTCTCAGATCAAAAAAAACAAAAAACCCCACCTTTCTTGTGACATACATCAAGAAACTCCCAATTGATGAGACCCATAATTCGTGCGCACATTCATCATATTAAATAAATTTGATGAAAAATAATAATAATAACAGTTCAAAACCGAATTGATCATTCTGAAATCATTTCATTTAAAATATATAAATCATTTAAAATTGTATTCATTATTTATTAACCTCCCCACGTTCAAGCCATGCCTTTGAAACATCATCCCATTCATATAAATTATAATACAAAGGCTTATCTTCAATTAATATCAGCGATAATAAAATAAAAATGTCTCTATCAAAACAATTTAAAAAACATATATATTAGAATTGCAGTCAAACTTCAACAGGAGACATCAATCTTGATTTAAGTCTTCATGTCCTATGTATTTTTTGAAGAAGAAAGATAAGATGGACACATACCCATCATTTCTTAGCTCAGTTGATGGGTGATGAAATCTTTCCTTCGATTTCTCAGAAGCGACATGGAAAGTAAGTTGATACATGTGATGATGAATGTGGTCGATGAGATTAATTAAATCGATATCCATGATTTGTAGGGTGTTAGATGGATACCCATTGAAAAAAAAAAAATGCATGCGCTTATGATTCACTTCACATTATTATATATTCCTAAATAAATAAAAATTAAAATGGCTTCAACTTTGTGATTATTATTATTTATATTTCATAAATTAAATAGCGATGGATATGTTTGGTGCCCTCTGCCCAGAAGAGTTAACTGTTTGGCCCAAAATAGGTCAAGGTTTAATGGGCCAGACTAATAGATATGGGCTTAAAGAGATAAGCCTTACATGTTGGACAGCCCGCTTATTTTGATATCTTTTGGGCACAGGAAAATACTTCACAATTGTAGTCATCGTCCGTCATCACTAAGCACCATCTCTGTTAGCTTCAAAGGAGTTATAAAATGATATTTGTGTGCATCACTGTAAGAGTTTACTGTGACATGAAGTTGCAGCCCCAATAATTTTTCAGCTTCATAAGCATCAGCTCCGACGCACTGGTCAAGACGTACAGTTGAAGGTAAAGCCTGGAAAAGTGCTACAGATTTTCTTTTTCTTTTTTTTTTGTAAGGAGTATCCACCCATTCATCTTTTATGGGTGATGTCGATTATCTCACATAATCGCATTTATCACTATGTCTCACTACTCACCTATATGGCGTCTCTCAAGAGATTGACTGGTGAGGTTCCATACTGCCTGAGCTAAGAGAGGATGGGTTACAGATTATAATAAACAAATTATAGCACAAACAGTAGGCGAAGTCCTCAATGGTTTTCCACTGTGCCTTTGCTCTCGATAGCAGTATTGTCTCCATATTTTTACAGTATTCAGCCGTTGCTTTTGGTAAAATATTGCCCAGATCCTACGTGAAAGACAACAAAGCTTCTACCACCTACGTTTTTCTTTTCTTTTAAAATTGTTTTTTTAGATATTGTGTGATGAAGTATTAAAAAAAAAACTTTTGAGAGTTTTACATATCACAAATTGCTAGAGAATTTATATATCAAATATCTATTACTTGATATTTAACACTTAAATCTTTAAGTTACTTCAAAAATATTACTAATATTAATTTTATTAAAGTAAAAAATATATTTTATGCATAAATTTTGATGTGTGAGTTTTGAGATATCAAAATAATATATAAGTCAATATTTAAACCCCACGTTCCTACTTCTTCCCCAACACTTCAAGAAAACAATAGGAGAAAATCTGATATTAAAAAAGGAAACAAAGGCGAGAAAGGAACACTTCTTTTCATATTACTTAGTAGTTAGCACTGAGCTGTATTCATGAATTCTCTCTCTTCCAGTTCTTGGACATGGTGAGTCCCATCAAATAAAGTAGTAAAGAGACAGATATAGAGAGAGAAAGTGAAAGAGAGAGAGCGTCTGAGAAGAGACAGAGACACACACACACAGAGAGAGAGAGAGAGAGAGAGAGAGAGAGAGGGAGGGAAAGAGAAGTTTGGGATTCTTCCTGTTCTTCTCTAATTTCCCAAACAAGAACTTAAGCTTCTACAAGCGACAAACCATACTTGTCTCTTTCTCATGCATCTTTAGCTGAATCAAGTTTTCTCTTTAATCAAAGTTAGAAATTCTTCACCCGTGAGCCATCCCTTTGGAACTCACAAAAAATGTAATATTTTTTTATCCTGTTCATAGTTTATTGAACTTCACCTAAATTATTGTTTGCAAAGCAAGATTTTACTTTGATTTTTTTTGGTGGTCAACTAAAATTAATATGCAAATATGCTTGATAAATTACCAATAATCCTAATCGATATAGATTAGTGCTATTGATGCTAATAATCAAATCAAAATTTGGATACGATTTTAATTGACCAACAATGATATTGGTCAATAATACATCAAAAATGATATTTGTAATGTATTTTAAATACATTATATTAATTTGAAAATTTTACTTTGCATCATGACAAATATTAAAAAGTTAAAATCTTTGCATTTACTATATTTTATACCAAAAATTCAGGCAACCAAATAGCTCCTTACTCAATACTTGATTTTTTTTTTCATATTTACTCGAATATTTGTAACCCTAGAATATCATACAATTTATGGGACTTATTAAGAATCTTATTCAAATGAATCATGATTTTGAATGAGAATTTCTAAAAATTAATAGTGTGTGACCTTGATTCATGTGTAGAAGTCTCCCTCCGCATGGTAGGACTTATAAGCTAGAGATAGCTTATAGGGTTCGAAAGATAAGCAATTAAGGATATCATTTTGTGAAATCACTCATGGACATGCCCTCCAAGTTCTAGGGGTTTTTGAAAGATTCACAAGTTTAGGGATGAGTGCATGTAGGAAGAAGATGCTTGTGTATGAGATAAGCTCTTATGTGAGTGAAATTCTTGGAATTTTTTATACTATTTATATATGGTGTATTATGAAATCAAGATGAATGATGAGTAAAGTTTTTTCATTGCTATATTGTTGTTAGTTGATTCTAAATCATTTATTTTGCATTTTCAAAATAACAAATTTGTATCAAAGTAGTTCTAATATTAATTACTATAAAGTTTGAAATGGAAAAAAAATAGAAAAAAATAATTAGAATTTTGAGAATCAAGATAAATGATACTTTTATCTAGTAAGGCATTGTGAAAAAACTTATCTAACATTAAGAAAATGTCATCAAATATGAGTGAAGTTAGAGAGATAGATATAATCAAATATGGCAAATTACATATTATAAAGGTGAGAATATTTGGAATTTAAAATACTTCGTAAGAAAAGAGATGACAAATATAAGATTTAAGTTTTATAATGCGAATAAATTTCCTTGCTTTTGTCTCTTATTCATTAGATTTGATGACGAAGATCACTCATATATATTTTTTTTACTTATTTGTATAGCTATTTTATAATAGAAGGTATATTTATAATAGAAAGTACATGAAGAAAAAAAAATGCATAAGGATATCACAAAATACACAATTTTTTTGGATTTAATATTTTATATATATAGTCATTCTAAATATATGTATCAAATATATAGGCAAGTGTCGCTTGTTTAGATGAACAATGATAGTGCACTTAGATACAAAATGGAACCAAGATAATTTTGATTTATCTGAATACATGATAAACCCAAGTGCCTAGATTTAGTTTAACGAAGATTTACATATATACCACACAATTCGTATGCATTTATATATCTAACACTTAAAATTGAATATTTACTTGTCTAATACTTTTCTATACTTTTAAAGGTGCATTTAACTTTTAAAAAGTGAGTGATTATGATATTTTTAAGTGTTATATATGTAAAAAAAATTAAAATTTAGGTGTTAGATATGTAAAGACATAAGACTTGTGTGGTATGTTTGTAAATCCCACTTTGTTTAAACAACTAGAAAGCTATGCAAATATGAATGTGAGGATTTTGTAGCCAAAAAGCTAATGTAAGTATGGCTAAGATGACCATTTGCATTAGTTTATATCAATGGGAGAATAGAGGTTAAACTTAGAATTAATAGGTTGGTTAATAAAATAAAGCACATATATAAGCTGATGTAGAATGAAAGTATGAGATTTATTTTATGAGTTTGAAAATGATGGAAGAGCTTCAAAGAAATTAATTTATAATTTGAAAATTATAAAAATAATATAAAAATTTTTTTTTTTTTTTTTTTTTTGGAAATTTCACATTAGCTTGAAAGAAAATTGGCCCAACCAAGATTGGAAATGAAGACGGAAGCTAGCAATAGTCAAGGAAGATGGTCATAGCATATTTTCAAGAGAAATCAATAATTTTATTTTATGTTTTTTTTTTTTTTCATGTTCCGTTGATCCTCTCTGTTATTCTTTTTATCATTGTATATTACTCTTTTAATAAGTAATAGAATTAGAATAGAATGATTTTGGTGTAATTTTACTTGTGAAGGGTTTGACTTGATGGTGTTCGGCTTGAATTTGGGGACTCTCCATGACAATTATTATTGGAGCTAAGTTTAACTTTTAAAACTTAAATAAATATGATTTTTTGTTATTGTTGACCTCCACGTATGTCAAGTCGATTCCAAGAATTAATTCGACTTGAGCGGCGACGCAAATCGATCATCATCACATCCAAAATAAACGACCTCGTCGATGAACCTTCTCGTTGAACGTCAAAATCAATTATAATATAAATATTGCACAACTTGACGATCAATCGATTAAGCGCTTCAGCTTCGATGTGTCTATGTCGGGTTGAAATGCGGCGATTCAAATTCAATTGAAATTGATCACGTCTTTGACAAATCTATCAAGTAAATTGTTTGATCATTAAACAATCTAAGAAAATATGTCGAAGCGATGGCATTTGCTAAAATGACTAGGCTTCGAACAAACGCGTCCGTCAGCGAACGATCATTGCGTTAGACAACGAATTCTTAAATTTATATATATATTGTTATGTGTATTCTGGGTGTGAAATCCACATTCTCCCATGTACAACCATTCCTCCCTATGTTCAATTTATCTGATTCAAAAAAAAAAACTATCTCCCCATTCCCTCCTTATTTTCCTTCCCATTCTCCTCTCTCATGCATTCTCTCTCTCGTTGGAAAAGTTCCCTGCACACAGGTAAAAGTTTTTCTTTTCAGAATTGGCTCTCTTTCTTGTTCTCTCCGTCTCCAGCAAAGCACGCCGCAACGCAATTCTGGTGCAGCCCGCGTTCCCGCTCGCGCGGCCGCAAATGATCCTCCAGCGCAATCCGTCGCCTGCTGTCTAATCCCGCAAACGACCCGTCCGGCCAGCATCCGCTCAGCCCAACGCGCAAAACTGCTTTCGCGAGTCCCGCAACCCATAAAACCCTCCGGCCCGCAATCCACCCTTCCGCGCGTCCCAACCCGTCGCCAGCGCAAAATCGCTCCCGCGGCCGCAAACGACCCATCGGCGCAATCCGCCACCCGCTGTCCAATCCCGCAAACGACGCATCCAGCCCGAATCTGCTCGGCCCAATGCAAAAAACAGCTTCTGCGCGTCCCGCAACTCGCAAAACCCGTCAGCCCACCAGCCCGCAATCCGTAGTTCCGCCTTCGCCTCCAGCCCGCCTCCACCATTCGTGCGCCATCCCGCACGATCCGTCGACCCTCTTCCGCACGTCCCGACCCGCCGCAGGCACGGGCTCCGGACCGCTGCCCGCAACCCGCACGACCAGCCCGTCCAGCCTTCAAAATTGACCCGACACTGCATTCCACGGCCCATAGGCCCATCCAGCCTTCAAACCTGACCCGCTGCTGCATTCCCGCAGCCCACCAGCCCATAAATTCGACTTTTCCCGCTAAAGGAGAACATCATCAATTCTTTTTCGATTTTTTCGCTTCACTTTCCCATTTTAATGCGATCGAGGGGAAGAACGTCGTTATTCTCGATTTTTTGATGTCACCTCCTTATAACCCTTCCATTTTCTTGCCCAATTGGGGAAGAACATCGTCAAGGCGAATTCTTCGATTTCCGTCGCTTATCTTTTATCCTTCCAACCTTACTTTCGAAGAATATATCGAGGTGAATTCTTCTTTCTTCATCGCTCCTTTTCATTTCGATTCCCAACCTTGTTCCCTTCTGCTTTTGAAAAATGTTAGAACATGTCGATCTGAATGTGGAAATATATATACATCTTGTGTTTTTTTCGAGTTTGAAGACCTTGTTGTGCTCAAGAGGCGTGGCGAGATGAAAAAACAAGTTGTGGCATGAGACTCGCTCTCGCTCAGAGAACCGAGTAAGCCACTGTTATGTCGCTCCCCATAGGCGAAATCTTTGTAAAATTTATCTAAATTCTAGACTTAGCAAAAAAAGTGGAAAATAGGGGATGAATATATATTGCATTGTATGTATTCTTTCAAGTCTGAAGACCTCGTTGTGCTCAAGATCAGAGATGAAAGATCGGTTCTTATGTCATGACACCACTCACACTTCAAGAGCGTCGAGTAAAATAAAATACTCGAATAAGCCCACGGGATGACTTGGAACTAAAATTGCGTCAAATCTTTTGACTTAGAAAAAAGGGGGGAGTGAAATGAATTGACTTAAGAATACTAAATAAGAAAACTTGCAGCCAATTTTAAACTAAAAGCGTCAAACAAAAAAAGGGAGGAAAAGTAAAATGACATGTGACAGAAATAAAAGTAAAATAAAATAAAAAGATGGGTGAAAAGCACTTACAAAATTTATCTAAGTAAAGTTGAAAGCCCACTAAAGTTTCTAACCTCCTTTCAAATGTCTTAACTCAACCCACAAATAGAATAGAATAGGAGACTCTATTGGCCTTATTTATAGAAATTGAGGAGGTAGTGACTCTTGTTTTTTAAAGAAAAAGGAAAACAAATGTAGGAGAGTTCAAAAGAAAAAAGAGGGAGGAAAACAAATATAGGAGAGTTCAAAAGAAAAAAGAGGGGGAAAATAAGAATTACTTCGATGAGTAAATCTTCTTCTCAACATAACAAATTAAATTATCCTTTGAATCTATAGCTCCAAATTGCCTTGCAAAAATCATAGGGCCTCCTTTAATCAAAGATTAAGGAATTTCATTCTAATTATGAATTTCAAAATCAATAAAATCACTGATTATGTGAAACTATCTAAGCTATAAATATCTGTATTAAAAAGATTTCAAAATTTTAATGTTTGAAAAATATAAGCTAATTGGAATATATTAAATATTAATCTAATAAGATATTAGATTAATTTACAACACTTCACCAGGATCTACTCTTTGTCAAGAAATCTTCAAAATCTATAAAAATCACATGGTTTTCTTTAATCAAAAATTAAGGAATTTTATTCTAATTATGATTTTCAAAAATCAATGAAATCACCAATTAAGTGAAATTATCTAAAACTATAAACACTTACATGTGCTCGGGCATAGAGATTTCAAGTGCAAATTTTAAATATCTAAAAAGGTTGTGCAGGTTAAATTGAAATTAAATGAAAATACAAAATCAATCTCATAATTCAAACATAAAATTACCTAAAATTATTATACACCCGCATAAGCCCACTATCTTTGAATGCTTAAATTCTAATAATCTTCGCGGGTTGTTCTGGTTTAGTCTTAAGATTGTGTTAACAAAACCTAAAACTATAATAAGAATTTTAAATCGGTGAAATATCTTAGAAATTGATTATGTCTCAGATCTAATCTTCATTAGCTAAATAGAGTTAGATCTAAAGTTAAATCAAATTAATCCATTTTCAAATCAAATTAAGTAGCAATCTTCATCATAATTCAAAAATAAATACTACATAAAGTCTTAAATACACACTGTAAAGACTATCAATGCTAAAATTCAAGTGCAGGATGTTGAGTTGTTTCCCTTAGTCTTAGACAGTTAACAAAACCTAAAAAACTTATAATAAGAGTTTCAAATCTGAAATATCCTCTGTTATGACATAATCCTCATTATGTAAACAGAGTTGATAGGATCTAAAGCTCTTAAACATATTCAAATTAATTAATTTTTAAACTGAAATCAAATATCAATATCAAACTACTTAAATAAAATTCTATCATTAAAAATTTAATTCAAACTCTATCAATCAACCTTTCCGCAGTGACAACTAAGAAATCTCATAAAATCAAATCAAGTGTTATCGTTTTTCTCAATCAATCTACCAGTAAGGCGTGGCCTCCTCTGTAGCCCAGCTCCACATGAAGCATTCTGAGTCCCGATGTGGTTTGTCTGATCCATTATATTACGATCATATCATATGCTCCCCAATGGCTCGCCCTTTGAGTTGTGAATCATAGGTATACTTGATGACAAACAACCTATGTCATGGTAGACTTAAGATCTCCTTGACAAACACCACCAGTCTCAAGGATTTCTTCGTAACCCATGTGTTCGATAAGGATCCTTGGTCATGTTGGGTCGACCTCCTCGTAGTAGGGGCTGTGGGATGACGAAACCATGGGATCTAGATCATGCAATCATCATTCCCATCTAGTTTAAGCTAAAATGATGAATTTCATATCTTAAATTCTAAAACTCTACATCTTTTACTTATACGATAAATTTCTAATGAGCCTTGTCAGTTCTCTCTCACTTATTGGGAGGGTAATTAACTATAGGGCTTGCTTTATAGAAAACCCGAACCATATCTAAAGTCCTCACCAAATGAGATGAAATCTCGTAGTGTCTTATCTACTATTCCATATGCCTTAAAAATTACACGACACTTCATACTTTCTCTTGATTCAATTCGAGATGATGGCAATTTTGAGCCCGATTTCTGGCGACTCGGGAGATTCTCCTTCCATCTTTGGCTAGTCATACATGAGCTATAGTAGAAATAAAATTTTTGAAAATTCTAAACAAAAAAATGGTAATTTGAGTGTATAATAAATTCAATATAAAGCTCTATGTACAATGAATCATTCCATAGAATATATCATTATTACACTATTATTTTGTCATGTAGCCCCTCTGCATCTTGAAAGTATGGGATGAAATAATAATTACTAATTACTAATCCCCATCTTTCACTTTGCAATGGATCTACAAAGCACTCCTTTCACCATTCAAGGTGGTGTAACAGCCAATAGCATCAACAGAGATGTCCCATTCAATTTGGTAGCTTGAATTTCCGACTATCGTGTCAACTCAAGTACACCCTGGTACATTAGTGAGAGCCATCTTTGGAAGCCTCAAGTTATGGAAGCTCCTAATGATGTCAACCGTTCAATAATACGTCGAGTTCTCACAGAGAACTTCGTTTTAAAATAGGTCAATCAAGCTCCATGACAAAATAATCGTCAAGGGAAAAAATGTGTCTTTAATTCCTCGGTAATGCAATCGATTGAACCTTTTGTGAAAGCATGATCATGAAGCTTCCTCATCAAGAAACAAGAAGATAGAGAAGGAGAAACACTAAGGCGAGGGCTCAGATCCCCTTTGAATGACTGGCGAATAAATACTATCATCGAAGTTAGTATTCCCCACACAATAACTTTGACAATCTAAAGTGGGTAAGAGGAATAGCTCTCGTGAAAATAAGCAATCAGAACCAACCACGTCAAGCTCCACCACCACATAGAAGCACACTTCATCGCAGGATATATAAAGTTCTCAAAGTAGCTAAGAACAAATGCCTAATGAAAAGAAGATTTTAGAGGCACTGGTGATGGAAAATCTTGAAGCTCACCAAGAAAGTTGTCATCTTCTAATGCAATGAGCCAGACGCCATATGGTGAGCATCGGGTGTGACACTTGGACCGTGTCCAAGAATCCACTATCAAAGGTCCCAAAAGGATAAGCAAATATGGAGGCCAGGCCCGTGAAACTTTGAGTAATAGAAGAGTGTGACATTTAATACATATACTCATCACTCAAAATCAACTCATCATAAGTGGATACCCAAAAGGGATATCGATGAAAGATATGATGGTTGACACCGGAGAATCCTTTAGAATCCCATCATCGATCGATTTCACCTACAAGAGAAGGTTGACATTGATCGTGGTCCTTAATAGAAGAGAGTGGTTGTTCCACATTGAAGATCCACTGAAACATCGATCAAAATTTAAGAAGAAAATAATGAAGAAATATTTTATGGAAGTGGAAGTTATCTATATGGTCGAGATATAGATGAACTCTGACCATCACATGAACAAATCAAGAATCACTGAATTTGACGCTTATGAAGAAGAGACTTCACATAATAAAATAGAGGATGGATCTTCGATCTTTGCTGAAGATGAAGAAGAAGAAGAGAATGAGAGAAAGATCATGGTGTGAAGTTATCTATATGTTGAACCAGAAATGATCACGGTACGCTTTTATAATCGGCGTTCAGCTAACAACAACGTCTCTACAAATGCACAAAGAGAAGGACAGTCAAATTCTCCCCCTAAAAATGAGCAAAGAACAAAACAATAATAAGAAATAGAAGAAGAAGAATCATCTTGATTGGCCATGGCTAGCTAAAGAACAAGAGAAATGCATCAAATGGAGGACAAAAGAAAATTACACAACTTGTACCAAATGAATGATAATATGATGGTACAAATGAACATCATGATGAGATATTGTAAGAATATCACATCAAGTACGCTATTTGTCTAATCAAGGTAGCTAATAATGCAACTTCTATACCACCAGCCACTGTGGTATCTCAAATTCCTACAATACATGCTACGCATGAAGCGAGGAATGAAGTTAACCCACTACCTCTCGATAATTCAAAATCTAGCACACTTGGAATGGTACGCTCTAGAAACGATAATCAATGAAAAGATAAAGCATAGTCGCCTCGAAAAGCGGTGAGTAAGGTACCCTGAATATGACTAAGTTTCATACCTGAAAGGTTACTCAAAGCTGAAATTTAATACTTTCAGCGGGCTTGGTAATCCAAAGCAACACCTAGCCCAATTTAAGGCTACTTGTGATAACGTAGGAGGGAATGATGCACTACTTTTATGTCAATTCGTTAGTAGCTTGACCTTACCCGCTTTCGAATGGTATGCAAAATTGTCAAATGATTGATTAAAATTTTGAATTAGAGACTATATTTGTGAAGAGGTTCACGACGAGAAAATCTGTCGACCTTGCCTTCAAAAAAGAGGAAAGATGAGTCAGTGATAAAATTCATAAGTCGTTGGCATAACCTAAGTATGAAGTGCGAGCAATAATTGGAAGAAGAACATGCGATCCAATTGCTAATGGGCAATATGGATGATAAAATGACACCATTTCTATGCATGACGTCGATTGTAACGACTTGCTGGAAATAGAGTGGCTAAATTGAGAAAAGTTGAATGCTAAGTGCGAAATCTCATAAATAAAGTAAAAGAAACAAACCTTGGACTCAAGAAAAATGAAATTCATGCGCTTCACATAACTCAAATGGTATGAAAAGCGGGTGATATACAATGTGGATAAAGAAAAGCGATGATTTACAATGATGATAAGGGTAAAAAAGCTTTTATTCTAATCCACACCAAAATTTATTAGGAGGTAATGACAAATCTCAAACTTTTCCAAGTGATGGGGAGCGTCCAATATAAGCGACAAGAGATGATGAGAAATCGACCATCTCTTAAAGAAAGATGAACAAAGAATATTCTTTAGAAGGACGTGTGGCTAAATTATTTAGCAAAGCGGTCTACAGTTAAGAAATTAAAAAAAAAAGAAGCTATTCAAGTCAATAATCCAAACTACTGTCCTTATCATTAGATGATCAATCATCCTATTGAAGATTCTTATGTCTTCAAAGATTGGTTAGAAAGAAAGTATCGGCGAGGTGAATTCATACTATCCGACAGTGTTCTAGTCAATCCAAAAAGAGAGTCTACAAGGATGATTACATCCTCTTTCATATCATACAACAAAGACAAAGGAAGGAGTTGGGGAAGAATGATGCGATGTCTCCAAAAGGCGTGAAGATGTTGAAGCTAAAAGGCGTCCCAGTGTTAAGTGAAAATCATCACTTGAACCTATATTGGACTTAAGAGAGATGCCTAAACCAAGTATTTGGGCTTCTCGGCATTGATAAGGCTACCGTCATGAGTCTACTAAATGCAACTCATAAATCAAAGAAGGCGGCTAAGAAAGAAGATCAAGAAGAACTACAACTCAAAAGATCATTAACAATCTAGAGGAGTATCATCGGTGACAAAAGCCATTTAGGCTTGACTTCATGCCTAAATTTCACATTGCTTCGGATGAAGAAGATAATGGTGAATCTTGTCGTAGAGACATGTGAATCATCATGTGATGATGTTCTTCAACATCGGTTACTCGATGACAAGGGTAGTCGACTTCGACCAACCCATCAAAATTTTTATCAAAAAAAGCAAGAAGAGGAGCTAATGTCTAAATTTTGTTTAATGACTCAATAAGATAATAACAGTTTAGATGAAGATCTATGTTTTCGATGAGAAGAGTCGGACTCGATATCATCATCATTATGAAATATGTTGAAAAATGAGTCTAGCTCTTTTGGCCAATCTTCGAGAATAAGAAGAACTTGAAGAAACTACCTCTTTTTAGAAGAATCTAAGAGATAAGGTGATTCAAGTTAGTTGAGAAGTGGTAAAGTCTTACCACCTTCATCAAAGAAGGAAAACACAAATAAAGATAAAGGCAAACAAATTGAAGTCAATAAGATATTATTCCAAAATCCTAGATAAATAAATCAGCGAAGATAGATTATAATATTCTATCACATCGAGAAAGATCCGCTGAGTGTGTATGGGCTCTCTTGATGTCAAAAAACCTCGAGAAACTTTGATACAAGCTCTCAAAGATCGAGAGAGTTATGAAGCTTACTTTGCTGAGAAATGCATGGCCGAAGCATTGCAAACTCAAGATCTCCCAGTAATCACATTTTATGAAGAAGATCTTATGTTGGGAACGGTAGATCATCGTCCTCTATATGTTCTTGAGAGTGATGGCATCTCGATCGGTAGAATATTGATTGATCCAGTTCTTATCAATCTTATGAGTCTAAAGGTATTAAGAGGATTATCACTTGATATCCAACATCTTGGGAGAGATAAATTGATGGTTCATGGCTTCAATGAAAAGAGAAAACTCTGGGTTCTTTTATTCTCCTCAAGTTCAAGGATTTATATATGAAGCCAAGTTTCATGTCGATGCCGATGTATCATTTAGAGCTCTCTTGGGCGGTGGTATGAGTATGGCATGGTCCCATCTATGCATCAATGCATGAAGTATCTCAGATGGAGAAAATTTTAGAATTCTTAGTAACCTACAACCATTCTCTATCAATGAAGCACAGATCTATGAAGATGTAAAGTACTTCATCCTCAAAGAGCCTAAGCCAATAGAGCCTCTTGAAGCGGTAGCATCCACTTCAAGAACTAAAAAGTAATTTCACAAAGTGAAAGAGCAGAAGCAAGGAGGAAGAAAGAAGGTAATGCCGACTCTCCCTAAAGCACTCGATTATGCACCTAAGTTAAGCAGATCAATTCCTCATTTGGGGAGTGAAACAGAAGAAGAAGAAGAAGAAGAAATTCTTGTCAAACCTAAGGGAACTTATAAGCTCTCAAAAAGTAGTATGAAATAAGTGATTGATTGGACTATGATTTTGAATCTGCTTATGAAAATAGAGTTCGGATGGTGCATCAAGGAGGATAGCTCACTTGGCAGAGTCAAATGACTCACTCAAAATTATACCCATCCTCGTGCTTGAAAATCCATCGAGGTTCATAATATTGAAGAATTGATAACATTCTATGTGCCATTAGTGAGAGTGAGTGAACAGAACTCTATTTTACAAATCTGAGGAGTCTCAACCTTAAGATTTTGAACAGTCTGCTCAACATAAAAGTTCTAATGAGATAGTACCAACAAGAATACCAATATACTATCCACAGAAATTACGAAGAATGATGCATAAGCTTGGAATTCATATTGGAACTACTAAACATAGGACTCAAATCTTTAACAAGATGTGGAGCCAAAGAAGTCCTCAAGCATCATGAAGAAGTGATAAGTTTATCACTAAAGGTCAGGTTCATCCAAATCTCATCAAGATAGAGCTGTTATAATATAATAGAAGGAGATCGAGACTTAGTGATGAAGAAGATGATTCATGAAATTCTTCTTAAAAATGATGAAGTAGAAGCCAAGCCTAAGAACTTGAAGATGGTGGACAAATAGCTACTATGGATGAACTTAAAGAAACCAGGAGATGATCCCATCCAACTTTTCGGTGCCCTTGATGAGAAAGTTGAAGAGCTAAAATGTACTTTGTGAATTAGGAGATTGCTTTGCACGGACATATTCTAAATTATCCCTCGATGTAAACGCTATTAAACGATGCAATATCATTAAAGCTCTATGAGAATGAGATTGGAGATTGAAGAAAACAAAAAAAAAGTGAAGCAGCGGGCTTCATGAGAAAACAAACAACTGTAGTTAGGAAGAAGTCAAATCCATCTGTTTTGACTTCAGGCGTGTTAATGACTTTAATATGGACTTACAACACCTATAATATGTTCTCATGGATGGATCAGGTACAAAAAAATATACATATTCAGAATATTGCATACACATGGCTTGAAAAATATGATACATACCATGCATATTTTTGATGAGTAATAAGAAAATGTGGATGAATTTAAGAAAAAATATGAAAATCACTTGAGACTTGAGAATCTTAGAGAATATGATCTATGAATCCTCTAAAATGTGCATTATCCTAAATTCGGGGCATTGTCTCTGAGGTATTGAAATTGATCCTAAAATCAAGGGAAATGTGGAGATGCCTCCAGAGAGTTTAGTTAGCATTCTTTACAAGGCATTCATTCATTGATTTATATCAAATTTATCAGGATGTTGTCAATCATTTGCAAGGTTAATGAAGAAGGATGCTCCTTTCAAGTGGGACAAGGAGTGCTAAGAAGCCTTCAATAATATTAAAAGCTACATGTTAAATCCACCAATCCTTACAACACCCACTCCCAGGAAGCCCCTCATTCTATACACAGCTGTGTTAGAAGAGTCTCTCGGGGCATTGTTGGCACAACACAATGAAGAAAGCAAAAAATGCTTTTTTATTATTCGTGATTGGAGCGAAAATGAGATACTCTCAGATAGAAGCATTGTTTAGCAATCTTTGTAGTCAAAAGCTTCATCATTATATGTTATCTCACAAGATTACCCTCATCTCAATCGATCCTTGAAGTACTTGATGATAGACCATTGTGGTCACTTGGCAAGATGGGCGTATTTTTTGCAATTTGATATCACATATGTTTCAGCTGAAGGGACAAGTCTTAGCAGATTTTATAGCTGCACATCCCATCCCTGTGGACTCTACTTTTAATGACAATTTTCTTGATGAGCAAATTATATTTATTCATGAAAGAGAAAAATCACAAATTTGAGAAATGTACTTTGATGGAGCCTCATCGATCAAACAAGTCCAACATCTAAATTTTCCAATAGCAAGAGCAGGAATCGACATCATCTTCATAACGCAAAAAGGAGGGATAATTAGATGATCATATGGATTGATCGAGCCAAGAACTAATAATGAAGCTAAATATGAAGTATTAGTGGCAGGTCTTGAAGAAGCTATTTTCATAAGCATTCAAAACTTACATATTTTTGGCGATTCTCAGCTTATTATAAATCAAGTACTTAGCATCTATAGAATTAATAAGCTTGAGTTAGTTTTCTATCACAAGCGAGTTCTTGAGCTTATAATGAGATATCAAATATCACACACTCGAGTCTCTCGTCCGAGAATAGCAAGTCTGCTTAGCAAAATTAGCTAAGAAAATGGCAAGTATGAATGGTGATTATGTCATGATCGGCATATTTACTCGATGAGTTCTAGAGCGTATCAATCCCCAAGTAGAGGGTTATCAAATCTTAAGGATGCACTCAGTTGCTCCTCATACTCCCAAAATCAACAAATTATACATAAGAGCTAAGAATCATTGCCTTAAAAGCGGTGTGAAGCCTTGTAGAAGAGTCATGATTGGAGGCAACCATCATTACTTTAAAGAAATTACCAAATAATAAATCACTAGCAACTCAAATTGAGAAGAGGATGTTGCACTATGCTTTCATCAATAATACTCTATATCGTAGATCCTTTGAACAAATATGGCTACGATGCCTAGATGTAAATGAAATTACCAAAGTGATGGTTGAAGTTCATGAAGGACTTTGTGGTGCACATCAATCAGGTCCCAATATGGTAGTAAAAATTAAAAGGATGGGCTATTATTGGCCATCTATGGTGAGAGATTGTATCAATCATGCTAAGAAATTTCATGAGTATCAAGTACATGGGAATCTCATCCATCAACCTCCAAATCCATTACACCCAATGATAGCATCCTGGTCATTCAAATGTTGGGGTACATATGTAATTAGACTAATTGATTCACCATCATCACATCACTTCATCCTAAGACGACTATATTTATCTAAGTTAAGCTCATTTAAAGAAGTTACTGCTGATCGAGTGATCAACTTCTTCACGCATGATGTAGTATATATATTTGGAGTGTCAATAATTTTGATAATGGCAATGCCTTTAAAAGTGCAAAGATTTATAAATTTGTCGATCAACATAAAATTGATTGATACTCTTCAATATATAATCAATAGTAAATGGCAAGGCCTTCAACAAGACATTTCAAGTCGCTCAAGAAGATTCTCACTAAAAATAAGAGAGAATGCATACCAAGCTAGTAGAGGCTCTATGCATCAACTACCTACAAGACACTACTAAAGCCACTCCATATTCATTGGTATTTGAACTAAGTAGTTCTTCCGAAGTTGAGTTGCCTTCACTTCGAGTATCCAATCTAACTAAAGATCAAAATGCTCGTCTGAAAATGGAGAAACTCAACGTGCTTGATGAAATTAGATTACAAGCTCATCAAAATCTGGAAGTATATTGAGCAAAGATGTCCAGGGCTTTTGACCATACAGTACGGCCTCGAACATTCTAAAAAGGATAATTGATCGTGGTGCTAAGAAGACCAATTATTTCCAATCAAAAATTTGGTGGAAAATTTGAGCCTAATTGGGAAGACCCTTTTGTCATTGAAAAAGTATACCAAGGAGGGGCATACCAACTCATCAACCTAAATGGTGAAAGACCAATGCCGCCAATTAATGATCGATACTTAAAAAAGTACTATACTTGATGATCACATTCTTAATAGAAATCAAGACAGGGGAGCATTTTTAGTATATCTATTTAGGTTGACATCACACTTCATGCCGAGATCCCTAAATAAACATACTCCAAATGAAGAACTTTTTCGTGAAAATTCTCTTGTTACAAAGGGGAAATTTTTAGATTTTTATATACAGATAAAATCAATGTTGTATGTTAAAATCTCCTTTAGGGTAAATCAATTCAAATATGGATGTATTTGTATATTTTCATCTTAAAAATTCTCCTAAATGTACTTTAGAATTTCCCCTGCAAGATAGGGGCATTTTTTTTAGTTTATATTAAGTTTATTTGAGTTGACATTGTGCCATAAGATGAGATCCTCAAATATATGTTGATTCAAGTTGACATCGAGTGTTCACTAAAATCAATATATCTATAATTATCATTATTAAGTTGCATGTTCTTGCAGAAATAAAAAGAATCTATTTCTATGCATGAAAAGACAGCACTAAATGTCAAGAAATTTATCTCTCAGATTTGCTAAAATTCTAGAGATCAAGTCAGAAGAACTCCCGATTTCGGAAGCTTCAATCAACTGAGTTGGAGAAACATCAACCTTTACATCTTCAAGTTTAGGACACAGATGAGTTCTAAAGGTCGGACTCAACAAGCCCATAAATGACCGAGTTACTGACGTTCTCCTCACTCAACAAGCTGCAAGAAAAGGCCGCAGTGAAAGAGCCCCATTCAGTCCGATGACAAAACCACCAACCCACCACAGCCTAAGTCAAGACTGAGATTCTAAAGGTCGAACTCAACAAGCCCAAATATGGTCGAGTTATTGACGCTCTCCTCACTCAACAAGCCGCAAGAAAAGGTCGTAGTGAAAGAGCCCGCTCAGTCCAATGATGATAGTTGTTCAATCTCAAACTAGATCCAAAAGTGATTACAAGCAATGATCCAAAGAGATCTCTACTTGATTGATAGATCAAGGCAAGCTGAGGAAACACTCAATTCAGGGCTGCCTCAAATCAATCTTCATATTACCTGCAAGGTGATATTTCAATCTATGCTCAAATAATTTGATCAAGCTCAAAGCACAAATCAAAGCTATCTACTCATCAAGTCCATCAAAGAAGAAAGTACAGGACCGAGGAAGCAATTCCATAGTTCATACAAAGCTGATGGCTGAACTAAAGAAATTCTGTGATTATTCAGTCTATTAAAACACACATTGCTAGACTAATAACTCAACATTTATCCTATATAAGTCAGAACGCTGGGTCATTTGTATGTACCAACTAATTTGTCAAACAAGAAGACGGATTCATGATACATACACTTCGACATGTCCATAGGCAAATCGTCAAACCTTCATCAAGTTCGCTGCTTAAAGCTAGGATAGAGGAATTTCAAATCCAAAGCACGGAAAACAAATTCCCCGAATCCTTCATCAAAACAAGACAATTCCTCCATCAAACCCAACCAAGCATGAAGCTTCCAAAGAGGCTCTTACAAGAAAATAAAAGAAAAAAGATCTTGAAAGTCATTGAAGTAGATAGTAGATGGTGTAAGAACTTTATTAATCCTGTAGATTCTCGACAAATCGTCAAGCTCCATTTAGCATGTCCTAAATAAGACAAAGATACTAATGATAAACTATCAAAGCGGTTATTGCAATTGAAGCAAAAATGATCCAAGCTCTATGGCTAGCCCAAATGGTCAACCAGTTTTCAACAAATGTAACTCGCTTCATACACGAATCATATTTGTTGGGGCATTGTGAACTCCACATATCGTGTCATAAGTCGAAGCCCACGAATTCAATGACTTCAAGGAAGCTCATAAATTGAGGCTCAAAATGCACTTGATGTCACCAAAAATGGTCGAAAAGACCTCCGATCGATGAACAAACTTCATCGTTGCGTTCAGAAAGTCGAAATCAATCAGAATATAAATATTGCACAACTTAACGATCAATCGACAAACTCGAAGCCAATATATCGCGCACATTAGAGTCAAGCGCGATGATGATCAAACAACCTTCGCTCATGAAATTGATCGCATTGGCTTCAAAATCGAAATCTATCAAGAAAGACTTCGCACTCAATTTGGACGAAATGCGAAAATTGAAAGCACACGATTTTGAGCAAAATGGATTCAATTTGACATGAACCAACGCCTCGACTGAAACCAAGCATTAATGTCAAAACAACTCAATTATCTTAGATTGATATATATATATATATATATATATATATATATATATATATATATATATATATATATATATATATATATTAACCATGAGTTTAGGCATGAAATCACATTAAAACTATTTAATAAATTTAAAATTTATTTAAAAATTCAAATTATCCAATGCTTAACCATTTCCCTATTTTAGTTTATGATTAAAACAAAAAACAAAAAAACTATCCCACTCTATTCCCTCATTTTTTACTCTCTCTCCTGCATTCTTATCTCTGGAAAAGTTCCTCGCACAAATAAAGTTTTCTTTTTCAAATCTCTCCTCTCAATCTCTTCATTCGCCTCCAAGAGAAATGCCTGAGTCCGAGTAGCTTCACGCATTCATCCACGACACGTGTCCCAATTTTTTTTCCCGCTTTAGCATTAACTGAGTAAGCACACGGTGCAAAACATAACCACGGTGCTATTTCCCGTCCATGGCCCAAACGCCGATGGTGTATTAACACGACGTTGTGACATTTCAACATCACCGTAAGCTTGGAATGCAGGAATTTAAAAGAAATATATAGATTTATTTGGGTTTAGGTTAGTTTTTTCAGCAAAACGAGCTTAGAAGAGAAATAAAAAATTTCTTTACAAAAGAACCATGAAGATGGAGAATCAAAATAACAACTATTTTATTACATGTATTAAATAGAAATTCATCGGTAATATTTTTTGCATCTTTTCTCATGCATCATCTAATGTTTCTCTTATTCGCGAAGAGAATATGTTCATTACATCAATTAGAAATTTGGATGCTTTTTTTAATTTTATTTTGAGTGTTTTTGCATTTGTACTAAATTTCGATAATGATCATTTGACCTTTATTTTCCATTTTATTTTGCCACCTCTTATGATTATATTTAATAAATGGAAGCATTTGAGATTATTTGATGATTTTTATTTTGCATCAGAATCTCTTTGGAGGGTATAGAATTTTGACATTTTTTCTCAATTTTTTTGCCAACTTTATGATTATGTTTGATTCCAATGGAAGCATTTGACAGCTTTGATGGTTTCTTTTAGTGCATCGACTCTACCCTTTTGATAAGATCATTTTCGACTTTTTTTAGTTATTTTGCCAACTTCTTATGATTATGTTTTGTGCATTCCAATGGAAGCATTTTGAGGCATTTGATGGTTTCTTTTTAGTGCATCTATACTCGTGTACCTCTTAGTTAGGATCATTTTGACCTTTTTTTCCATTTATTTTGCCAACTTAATGATTATGTTACATTCCAATAAGCATTTATGCTTTGATGGTTTCGGGATTTATATCTCAGACTACCTCTTTGGATATAGATCATTGACCTTTTTTTTCCAGTTTATTTTGCCAACTTCTTATGACTATGTTTAGGCATTCTAAAGAAGCATTTTGAGGCGCTGATGGTTTTAGGGTTTAGTGCATTCAGACTGGTTCTTGAGGGTACAGATTATTTTGACTTTTTTCCGGTTTATTTTGCCAACTTATGATTACGTTTAGGGCATTCCAATGGAAGCATTTTGAGGTAGTTGGATGGTTTCTGGGTTTAGTGCATCTCACGTTATCTTGAGGGTGATTATTTTTGACCTTTTTTCCATTTTTTTGCTAACTTAGATTATGTTATGCGAAAAGGGAGCATTTGATGGCATTTGATGGTTTAGGGTATACATTTATACTGCTACCCTTTTGAGGGTACAGATTATTTTGACCTTTTTTATTTATTTTGCCAACTTCTTATGATTATGTTTGGGCATCAGAAAGGAAGCATTTGAGGCGCTGATGGTTTCGGGATTTAGTGCATCGTACTTTGTGTGCCTTTTGAGGGTACAGATTATTTTTGACCTTTTTTTTTTCCCAATTTATTTCCAAACTTCTTATGATTATGTTTAGCATTCAATGGAAGTATTTGAGGTAATTTGATGGTTTTGGGTTTAGTTATCTCAGACTGTACCCTTTTGAGGGTACATTATTTTGATCTTTTTTTTCCCGTTTTATTTTACCAACTTCTTATGATTATGTTTAGCATTCCAATGGAAGCATTTGAGGCGCTTGATGATTTGGGGTTTATATCTCAGACTGTATCTCTTTGAGGGTAGATTATTTTTTGACCTTTTTTTCCATTTATTTTGCCAACTTCTTATTATTATGTTTAGCATTCCAATGGAAGCATTTGAGGCGCTTTGGATTTTCGGGGGTTTAATGCATTCAGATTCTTACCTTTTGAGGGTACATTTTGACCTTTTTTTTCCTTTATTTGCCAACTTTATGATTATGTTTAGGCATTCCAAAGGGAAGCATTTGAGATTGTTTGATGATTTCTGGGTAGTATTCTACATCAGACTGTACCTCTTTGAGGGTACAGATTATTTTGACCTTTTTTCCCGCTTTATTTTGCCAACTTCTTATGATTATGTTTGTGGAAGCAGAAGCATTTGATGGCTGATGATTGGGGTTTACATTGTACTCAGGTACTTTGAGGGTACATATTATTTTTGACCTTTTTTTTCGCTTTATTTTGCCAACTTCTTATGATTATGTTTAGGTATTCCAAAGGAAGCATTTGGAGATTATTTGATGGTTTCGGGTATTCTCAGATAGACTGTGGTACCTGAGGGTAGGATTATTTTTGACCTTTTTTTCTAGTTTATTTTGCCAACTTTATGATTATATTTAGACATTGCAAAGGAAGCATTTGATGGAAGTTTGATGGTTTCTGGGATTTAGTGACCAGACTGGGTACCTCTTTGGAGGGTATATTATTTTGACCTTTTTTTCCAATTTATTTTGCCAACTCTTATGATTATGTTTAGTGCATTCCAATGGAAGCATTTGATTGTTTATGATTTCTGGTGGTATTAGTACTGAAGCTCTTTGAGGGTACAGATTATTTTTGACCTTTTTTTTTTTTCCCGCTTTATTTTGCCAACTTCTTATGATTATGTTTGGCATTCCAATGAAAGCATTTAGCTTGATTTCTGGGGTTTAGTGATTCAGATTGGTACCCTTTGAGGGTATGATTATTTTGATCTTTTTTCTCGATTTTGCCAACTTCTTATGATTATGTTTAGCATTCCAATGGAAGCATTTGATGCGAGTTTGGATGGTTTATGGGGGTTTTTGCATCACTCTGTGTACCTCTTTGGAGGGTGAGACCTTTTTTCCCAATTTATTTTGCAACTTATATGATTATGTTTAGGGCATTCCAATGGAAGCATTTGATGCGATTTGGATGGTTTGGGGGTTTTTGCATGTACTTTCTGTACCTCTTTGGAGTCTGAGATCATTTTTGACCTTTTCAGTTTATTTTATTTATTGAGATTATGTTTAGGGCATTAGGAAGCATTTGATGGCGTTTGGATGGTTTAGGGTGGTATTTTGCATCGTACTCTGTGTACCTCTTTGGAGGTCTGATCATTTTGACCTTTTTTCCAGTTTATTTTACAACTTCTTATGATTATGTTTAGATTCCAATGGAAGCATTTGATTTGGATTTGGATGGTTTTGGGTGGTATTTTGCATTATTTTCTAACATATTTTGTATATGTTTGGCGATGTAAATGAGCATGCGATGAAATGATGTCAATATTTTTGAAACTCCTTGGCAGAGAATGAAGCAGGCGTATGCTTCTCTTGTGATGCACATCAAATTGGCTTAAGTGTTGGAAGGACCATACTAGTTATTGGCTCAAATTGAAATCAAAAGATTTTCTATGTGCAAAAGTTGGTGAAGAAAATGCCGATCTAAATAAAACAAAATTCAGTTGATACAAGCGGTTGTCAGATTAGATTCTTTGATTTGAGAATTGGGCGATTAAAAATATATAAAAGTCATAATCATTCTTTGGCGACCTACATCTTCTCGGATCACAGATGCATTAGCGATGAGAAGGCGTCCGTGTTGAAGACAATGAGAGGTATTAGAGAACAGCGATGCATTGTTATCTAGCGAGGAAGTTGGCGGCGTAGAGAATATCGTTCACAAAAGAGATGATTTCAATTTTATTCAGAAAGAGAAAAGATCGAGGATTACGAATGGTGACAGTAATGCATTAATACAATTGTTTAAGGAAAGGCAAGCGGGATGGGATGTTTGCATGGGATAGTTGATGAGTCGGATTGCTTAGTACGTTTTTTTTAGTAATGGCATGTCTAGGATAGAATATGATTGTTTTGGGGATGTGATAATTTTTTAACAAAGCTATCATCAATAAATATAATCTTTGTGCCCCTCTTGTTGGAGTGAATCATCAGCAAAATGTATTATTTAGCCTTTTCGAAGAGATAATTGAGTCATTCTCGGCTATTCAAACATTTCTTTGGTTGATGAATGAGAGACATATAACAATATTCAGCGATCAAGATCGGCTATGGCGAAACTATTGAAATTGTACATACTCATCATAGGTTGTGCAATGGCATATTTCAAAGAAAGCTCCTTCAAGGTTCATTGCTTTAATAGTAATAAGATAGTACAAGGGCTATTTTTATAAATGCACAATAAGTGTGACTCGGAGGAAGAGTTTAAAGAGGCTGGTCTGCCATGCTAGAAGAAGGCAATTTGCATGATCATGCTGGCTTCTGAAGCTAAAATTAGATCCAAGTGGTCCATCAGATTCGAAGCGACTCATTCATGCATGGGCATCTTGTCAACGAACGCCCAACAATAGTCACTGTCAGAATATCAAACCAACAAGTTCGCCATGATTTTGGGTTGGAAAAGGTTATGGATACATGGTAATGAATGAACATGGACGAAGACTGGCAAGTGTATACATCGTTCCCATAAGACACCCAATTCTAAAACAAGTCGCTAGGTTTTATACAAGAAAAGGTTTACACTAGTTTGAGGAATTTTGCATGGAGTTGCCCAAGAACTAAGTCGATGATACCATGGAGTTTTGGTGAGAAACTTAGAGAATAAAAATGCATCCAAACATGGACTGTGCATTTCGACAGACTACCCTAGAAGTAACTTGTACTTGCAAAAAATTTGAAATGATGGATTATTTTGTGCCCATCAGATCGAAGTTCTTAGTCGAAGATGTTGTGCGATTCTGACAAGTATCTTCTCATGTGATGGTCTACCGTGAGCAAAGAGGGATATTTACATTGATAGTGCATAAAATTAAGAGATGTGGCAAGCATGGAAATGCTTCGCATTATTTTTCGAATCATAAGTCGATATGCATATCAAATAAGCGTGCAAGGCAATAAGAGAGCTGAGGACTATATGCTTGGATCCATAAAAGAACTATATGATGATGTCGACACTATAATAAGTGGAATTCTCCTCCAGCTGACAAAGCAGCTAAGAAGAAGAAGTCAACCACAATAGATAAGGGAAAAGACATCTTAAAGATCCGTTAAGCAACGCCCAAAGGGTGTTTCCAACTCAAGGCTTAAGGATATTGGGAGAGATCCAAGAAAGCCAAGAGTAATTTTCTATTTATATTATTTTTAGTATTTTAAATATTGTTAATCTTCAAACCCTTCTATTTTTTTGTTGCGAAACATACCGAAAGTGTTAACGGTTTCCACAAGTTGCATCACCTTTCTCCTTATGCCGAGTATTTTTTCGTGAGGTACATATCACACATCGATGTCGTAAGAAATCATCAACTAATATAATGTTCTACATGCGTGAATTTAACTCGAAGCTCCATAATCAATACAAGGGTACACTAAGATGATGATGATATTATTTCAAAAATATTTTGATGCATGACATTATCCGCTTTTGTGTTCTTCGACCAGTATAATTTCTCTCAATGGTCTTTTGTAGTCTTTAAGCAGTGATAAGTAATCCTCTTTAAGGACATTATAATCATTGATGTCAATAAATATGTGCAATAAATAGATCATTTATTGCCTTTTATTCATTTATTTGCTTGATTCTAGAAATAATGTTCATTACATTCTAGTTGCATAATTAGAATTGTGGATGATTTCCGGTGGTATTTATTTGACCTTTTTTTTTTTTTATTTTGCTTACTTTTATGATTATGTTAGACATCTCAATGGAAGCATTTGACAGTTTGAGGTTTTTGGGTGGTATTTACATTCAGACTGTATTTTGATCAATTTTGACCCTTTTTTTTGCGCTTTATTTTGCCTACTTCTTATGATTATATTTAAGACATTCCAAAGAAAGCATTTGATGACAGTTTGGATGGTTAAGAACTGGTTTAGTGCATCTGAACTCTGTGTACCTCTTTGGAGGGTACAATTTATTTTTGACCTTTTTTTTGTAGTTTATTTTGCTTACTTCTTATAATTATGTTTAAGACATCTCAATGGAAGCATTTGATGGCGCTTGGAGGTTTTCTGGTATTTTTGACTGATCAGGTACCTGAGGGTACGATCAATTTTGACCTTTTTTCAGTTTATTTTGCCTACTTATGATTATGTTTAGACATTTCAAAGGAAGCATTTGATGGCGCTTGGGGTTGGTTTAGTGCATTTGTACTCTATGTACCTCTTTGGAGGGTACAGTTTATTTTTGACCTTTTTTTGCGCTTTATTTTGCTTACTTCTTATGATTATGTTTAGACATTCTGGAAGCATTTGATGGCGCTTGATTTTTTGGGTGGTATTTGCATATACTGTGTTCCTCTTTGGAGGTACAGATTGATTTTGACCCTTTTTTTAGTTTATTTTGCCTACTTCTTATGATTATGTTTAGACATTCCAATGGAAGCATTTGATCGCTTTGATGGATGGTGTATTTGTACTCTGTACCTCTTTGAGGGTATAGATCATTTTGACCTTTTTCCAGTTTATTTTGCCAACTTCTATGATTATGTTGGCATCTCAATGGAAGAATTTGATGGTAGCTTTGATGGTTTCTCGGTATTTTACATCAGACTCTACTTTTGAGGGTCTGATCATTTTACCTTTTTTTCAAGTTTATTTTGCTTATTCTTATGATTATGGGCATCTCAAGAAGCATATGGGATGATTTCTGGTGGTATTTTACATTCAGACTCGGTACCTCTTTGAGGGTACAAATCATTTTTTACCTTTTTTTCCAAATTTATTTTGCTTATTTATTATGATTATGTTTAAGACATTCCAATGGAAGCATTGATGGCGCTTGGATGATTTCTAATATTTTGCATCTGCATTTCATCTTTGAGGGTAGATCATTTTGACCTTTTTTTGCTTATTTTTTTACTTTATGATTATGTTTAAGACATCTCAATGGAAGCATTTGGAGATTGTTTGAGGTTTTGGTGGTATTTTGATCTGATTCTGGTACCTCTTTGAGGGTACAGATCATTTTACCTTTTTTTTCTTTATTTTGCCAACCTCTTATGATTATGTTTCATCTCAATGGAAGCATTTGATGGCGCTTTGGATGGTTTCTGGTGTATTTACATATGTACTCTGTACCTCTTGAGGGTACATATCATTTTGACTTTTTTTTGCTTTATTTTTATTTATGATTATGTAAGACATCTCAATGGAAGCATTGGCGCTGATAATTCGGGTGGTATTTTCATTTGTAATTAATTTTCTTTGGAGGGTACAGATCTTTTTTTACCTTTAATGTGTGGACAAATTTAAAAGCCATCTTAATCTATTATTTACAAAATTCAGAATTGAAAAAATTATTATATAATTAAATGTTAAAAGTTATCATTTCTATAAGTTCCATTACGCTTATAACAGATTTAAAATTCAACTTATTTTGTTTTTTATTCATCTAAATAAATAGACAAGTCGTGTGATAATTCAAGTTAATATTCAACTTCATTTCACTCCATAACATATTAAGAATACCAATGAGCTAATTTTTTTAACTGCTTTGTTTTTCAATAAAAAAATAGCTAACAACAATCAAATTTACAATCAAAATTTTACAATCAAAATTTACTTACCTATGAGCTAATTCAATGATTTCAATACATATCAGTTAAAATTAAAACTTACTTACACCAGCCACACTAATTTTACAATAAAACTTTTTTAAAAACAAATAATCCCTAATGGCCAGTAATCACTAATTTATCTTTAGATTAATTTTATGTATTCTCACTGTAACATTTATTTTATGCAATGCTTAACTTTTATGCATTCTTCATAACAAAATGACCATACCACAAAAAAATGATTTTAAATGCAGATTTCATTTTAGTATAGCCAAATATCAATGTGAGTAAAATATCAAGAAATCAAACTATATGAAATGAGAGAGAAGTTAAAAAAGCAGTAAAATATCATCCCAGGTCCATGCACTTCAACAAAAACAGCTAAGTCTTCGAAGCCACCTAGATGCATTAAACAAAATCCTATATCAAACTAAATAATATTTTCACTTTGATTTTAAGTCCCAAACAAAATGTAGAAGCAAACTCAACTCTAAATATATTCATTTTCAATCTCTGGTCTACCCAATCCACCGGAGGTTTCGATTGCCGCTTCCATGTATTTACAAAACATTCCAATGCCGACACTATTTTCTTGACCGGTATCCCACTCACTATGTCAATTGGCCATTTCGATCGCAAAAGTCTCGCAAAGATCTTCAACAAGTAATTTGATCAATAGAACAAAAAATCTCAATAAGTTGGACCAAAAAAATAGTTAAGAAGAACCAAATTTGAAAACAGTTTTTACAATCTCAAGAATGCTCTTATGGGTTGGTTTGGGCAATGAGTCATAAAAATACCAGGCCTCTGACTTAATATGCAACCAGAGTGTCAGTGATTATCTATAACCGGTAAGATTAACCGACACACCCCAGTGATATGTCGGATGAACATTTTGCTTTCCATCTTAGTGCAGCATAACTCAGAAAGAAGAGAACGACATTACATTATAGCTTTTATCTAAACAAACAAGAATCAATCGTAATACCAACATTCTTGTGGGGTAACATACCCAATGCAAGCATGAAATGGCAAATAGGGACATACAAAGGCGAGCAGTACTTCGCCAAGAAGAAGCGGGCATCAATGTGTGCATCAGAGATATTGATCTCAACTCATCGACCGCCTCGCAATAATGATATTCCCAGAATATCGATCACCGCAAGTGATAAATATTTTAAAGTGATCTCAACTAAATGAAAAGTTATTTTTGATGAAGGACGATTGAGGCTTGACTTACTTGTCCTCAAAGCATGAAGTCAATAAGATCGAGCATCGCTTAGGCAAAATAGCTCGATGAGAACTCAACAACATGAAGTGCCTCGTGCCCGCAACGAAATTACCGATGATGAAATGCATTCATTCACTGAATAAATGATCGATCATCGAGATGATGCATACCTCCGACCGATGCTCCTCCACCACAACATAGTGGGTCATCAATCTTATTGGCTCATCTTTAACCTATAAAAAATTTAGTGAAATATATTTCTATTATCTCAAATTTAAAAGAAAGTAACTTAATACCTCACGCTTCTCATCTTGAGGAGGCCACCACATCACTTATTTTTACTTGAGACTTCCTGTAAGTGTGTGTGAAGGGAGAAGAAATAGCTTTCCTCTTTCTTAACTATTGAGCTTTAACACCACCAATGTCAATTAGTTTGAGCATCACATGTGTAGTGGTGGCCTCCACAAGAACTTCTCCACGGTCAATTACATGGGCTTCCCTGAAGTATCCAACCCACTGGAAGCTCTGTAGCCTCCACAAGAGCTTCCTCTGGGTACCCTCCTCGTGGGTTTTACATGTGGTAGCCTCCCCATGGGTACCTCCATGTGGGAAGCTCTGAGCCTCCTCAAGAGTTTCCTGGTGACCCCAGGAACCTCCCCATTTGGGGTGGTAGGACCCCACGCTGGCTAGAACATCCTGATAGCAAAGAACCCATCAAGCCCATCCATCCTCCTATTGTTATGAAAGACGATGCTCTTTCGTCCTAAACCGAAGTATCCTCTCCACCGCAAAGTCTCTGGGGTAGAGCAGGCGTAGAAACACTGACGGGGAGAATATCGAGGAGAGTGGAGAGTGGGCTGCACTAATTGGGCTTAAAATGGGACTACATTAGGCTCCACATGTGATTGTGGGACATAAGGAGCCTCTTCCAATAAGTCCTCAAATGAAAGGCACATGGTAAACGATAAAAATTTTGAAGACATACAACATAAATAAATACATTCTTATATAAACTAAGTGATATTATTATATGTCACCCGTCCTCCCAAACCAAGAAAAGTATTTTGGAAACTCTATTTTTGCCCAAAAGCACAATGTGGTTTGCGTGTTCGATGACGCTTATGATGCTTATGTTCAACACCCATATCTACAATGAATATTTTAAACAAGAAACTTCAAGACATTAAATTACACAAGAATGAAGATATAAAACATACCATCAAGAGTGACAAAGCCACTATGTAACCTGCCTCCTGTCTCAATCTTTGATGCAATAACATCAAACGGGAAACTAGAAAGTCCCAAATGCATCTCCAGAGATCAAAGAAATCTATCTATATCATCGTAAGCAATCAATTGATGCCACCGAATTGTGATATATAAAAAAATAGATTTGGAAGAAAACATATATACAACCAAAGGCAGTAACGAGCCATCAATTCTCAAATTCTTATCCGATGAACTAAGGATTTCTGCCATACAACCTTCTCCCTCTGTTTGGCATCCCTATCATCAATGCAACTTCATCGTGAAAGGAATGTACACCCAAAGAAAGCTTGCTTTTCTATGTCCCAAAGAATAAGATCATGTAATGGCAACAGTCTTGCTTAATGTGGAGTCTAATGAATTGATGGAGATGAAGCCTCTTTAAAATGAATGGCTTCATCAAGAAAAGCGTTGTAATATTATCAAACACATTTCTACAAGAGGCCCAAGACTCAGTTATCCTTGCATACATAAACTTCAAAAGAAAAGTCAAGAGGTCAAAATGATATTCTCCAAAGAGGTACACAGTACGATGCAAAATACCTGAAACCATCCAAACAATCTCCAAATCCATTGCAATGCCCTAGATATAATCTCACAAACAGCAAAATAAACCAAATCAACAATCATTCCAAAGAGGTACAGAGGATGCAAAATACCACCCAAATCATTCAAATGCCATCAATGCTTCCATTGAATGTAAACATAATCATAAGAGTTGGCATAATAAACTGAGAAAAAAAGGTCAAAAATGATCTGTACCCTCCAAAGAGGTACACAGAGTACATATATAAAATAGCCCCCAGAAACCATCCAAACTGTCATCAAATGCTTCCTTTGCAATGCCCTAAACATAATCATAAGAGGTTGGCAAAATAAACTGGAAAAAAAGTTCAAAAATGATTTGTACCCTCCAAAGAGGTACACAGAGTACAGATGTACTAAACCCCCTAGAAACCATCCAAACCGCTTCAAATGCTTTAATAAACATAATCATAAGAGGTTGGCAAAATAAATGGAAAAAAAGGTCATAAATGATCTCCCAAAGAGGTACAGAGTACGATGCAAAATACCAAAACCATCCAAACATCCAAATGCTTCCATTGCAATGCCCTAAACATAATCATAAGAAGTTGGCAAAAAAACTAAAAAAGGTAAAATGATCTATACCTCCAAAGAGGTACAGAGTACGATGCAAAATAGCCCAAATCATCCAAACCGCATAAAATGCTTCCTTTGAATGCCCTAAACATAATCATAAGAAGTTGGCAAAATAAACTAAGAAAAAGGTCAAAATCTCCAAAGAGACAGAGTACAAAATGCAAAACCCCTAAACCATCCAAACCGCCAAATGCTTCCTTTGTAAATGCCCTAAACATAATCATAAGAAATTGGCAAAATAAATTGGGAAAAAAGGTCAAAATGATATGTACCTCCAAAGAGGTATATACGATAATACCAAAAACCATCCAAATAATCTCCAAATGCTTCCATTGAATGCCCTAAACATAATCATAAGAAGTTGGCAAAATAAATTGGAAAAAAGGTAAAATGATCCCTCCAAAGAGGTACACAGAATACAGATGCAAAATACTCAGCCAAAACCATCCAAACTGCCTCAAAATGCTTCCTTTGGAATTCCCTAAATATAATCATAAGAAGTTGGCAAAATAAACTGGAAAAAAAGGTCAAAATGATCTTCTCCAAAGAGGTACATACGATAAAAATACCACCCAAACCATCCAAATGTCATCAAATGCTTCCTTTGCAATGCCTAATACATAATCATAAGAAGTTGGCAAAATAAAGCGGAAAAAAAAGGTAAAAAATGATCGTACCCTCAAAGAGGTACACGTCTGGATGTAAAATACCACCAAAAATCTCAAATAATCTCAAATGCTTCCTTGAGATGTCTTAAACATAATCATAAGAAGTTGGCAAAAAAAGCGAAAAAAAGGTCAAAATCAATCTATACCCTCCAAAATGGTACACATAGTACAGATGCACTAAATCAGTTCTTAACCATCCAAACTACCATAAAATGCTTCCTTTACAATGCCCTAAACATAATCATAAGAAGTTGGCAAAATAAACTAGGAAAAAAAGGTCAAAAATGATATATACCCTCCAAGAGAGTACACAGTCTGACCCGAAACCATCCAACAATCTCAAATGCTTCCATTGAATGCTAAATATAATCATAAGAAGTTGGCAAAATAAACTGAAAAAAAAGGTCAAAAATAATCTGTACCCTCCAAAGAGGTACACAGAGTACAGATGTACTAAACCCCCCAGAAACCATCAAAGCGCCTCAAAATGCTTCCATTTGCAATGCCTAAACATATAATCATAAGAAGTTGGCAAAATAAATGAAAAAAAGGTCAAAATAATCTGTACCCTCAAAGAGGTACATGATGATCTGAGAATACCACCAATCATCAAACAATCTCAAATGCTTCCTTTGCAATGCCCACAAACATAATCATAAGAAGTTGGCAAAATAAATTGGGAAAAAAGGTCAAAAAATGATTTGTACCCTCCAAAGAGGTACACAGGGTATAGATGCAAAATACCCCGAAATCATCAAACATAAAATGCTTCCTTTGAATGTCTTAAACATAATCATAAGTTGGCAAAATAAAGGGAAAAAAAGGTCAAAATGATCTGTACCCTCAAAGAGGTACAGTCTGAGATGCAAAATACTACCAAATCATCAAACAAA
The DNA here is from genome assembly GCA_021442155.1 of Cymbidium sinense. NCBI lineage: Eukaryota > Viridiplantae > Streptophyta > Magnoliopsida > Asparagales > Orchidaceae > Cymbidium > Cymbidium sinense. Next base: position 137,239,278 of record CM038215.1, on the reverse strand, counting down.
TGCTTCCATTGCAATGCCTAAACATAATCATAAGAAGTTGGCAAAAAAAAAAGCGGGAAAAAAAGGTCAAAATGATATGTACCCTCAAAGAGGTACCTGAGTCTGAGCAAAATAGCACCAGAAACCATCAAAGCGCCATAAAATGCTTCCTTTGGAATGCCCTAAACATAATCATAAGAAGTTGGCAAAATAAAGCTGGAAAAAAAGGTCAACAATTATCTGTACCCTCCAAAGAGGTACCAGTTCAGATGCAACATACCAGAAAACCAAAGCTGCCAAATGCTTCCTTTGAGATGCCATATAATCATAAAAGGCAAAATAAATTGGAAAAAAAGGTCAAAATGATCACACCCTCAAAGAGGTATAAAGAGTCTATGCAAAAAACCCAGAAACCATCAAAGCGCCATCAAATTGTTTACATTTGAATATAATGAACATAATCTCAAGAAGCAGCTAAGAAAATTGAAAAAAAAGCTCTAAATATTATGTAGATGCAGAGTCTGAGATACAAAATAACATATAAAAATAGCCAATCTTTCACGATTTGAGAAGAACAGAGTAAACCCTAAATTCATTCAAGTTTGGGAATGCATGTGTAAATACCTCATATAGTCACCTACAATACCTCAATTTTTGATTTGCTAAATTATCGGCGAAGGCGGACGGCCCGATCGAGAGCGGGAGCTAAGCTGAGAAAAAATCCTTCATCGAAAGAAAGCCCTAAACTGTTCTGTGACGAGGAATGTCGAACGTCGGTAATGTTTCTCGTTCTTCTTCTCCCGCTTTTTGAACGAGACGGGGCGGGTCGGGCCAGGGGAAATGTCTTTACAGCGCCGTCCGTTAATACGCCATCGACGCTATGGCCGGAAATGTCTTCTGAGCCGTCTGTTATCTTCTTGCCCGTTAATCGCTAAAATGGGAAAAAAAAAGCGGGACACTCGTCAGGGGATTGAGTCCAGACGTAAAGCTGCAGACTCGGACGTATTTTTCTCCCAGCACGCCAGAGCATACTTTTGGTAGTCCACATTCTCGCTTCACGATGAAATGACTGGCCGGCACAATCGCCTGCCGTCAATCCAGAACGCCCTCCCGGTCCACATTCGCTTCTTTAAAGCACAAAATCGCTTCCACGCATCCCGCAACTAAACCGTCCAGCCAGATTCCGCTTCTTCCGCAGATCCTAACACGCGCTAGAAATCGCTTCCTCAGTGGCGAACGCGACCTCCGGTGTAATCGCCGCCCAATCTCCAATCCACTGACCAGACGCAGATTCTGCCGCCTAATGTACAAAATTTTAATCGTGAACCCCAAAATTTGCTGAACCGCCATTCCGCTCGCTCCATCCTGCCTCCACTACTCATACATCGACGATCCGGTCGACCGTTTCGTGCATCCTGATGCCAGACACCCCACTGTACTAGTTCGACGAACGGTCTGTTTAGTCGCCGTGCCCAAATTTAAAATCGACTGACGCAGATTCATTCCCACTGCTCGCCACCCTTTTCAAATCACCGACACCAGATTCCGCTTAACGACCTGCCTCTAAACTCGACTCCAGCGGCCCCCGTTTCGCCTCCTTCCCACGGGCCTGACAGAACCCTTTCCACTGCCACAGAACTGGGGAGAACATAGTCAAGAGTATGAATTCTTCTTTCAGTTTCCGACATCACATTCCTCACTTTAGCTGTCCAATTTTTGCTTCCTCACAATCGAGGGAAGAACGTCGTCAAGAGGTGAATTCTTCTTCTGATTTTCGGTCGACTGTAACCCTTCCAATTTTTTCCACAATCGGGAAGAACATCACAAGAGTAATTCTTCTTTCAATTTCGACGCATTCCTCACTTTAGCCTTCCAACATTTGCTTCACCGCAAATAGGGAAAGAATATCGTCAAGAGGTGAATTCTTCTTTCAGTTTCTGGCGTCGCACTCTTTGTCTTGCATTTCCAATTGCATACCCAACCTTCTTCCCTTGCCGAGCATTGCAGCACACCAAAAAATGTGTCAGAACATGTGTGGTCTGTGAATGTGAAAATATATATACATGTTTGTATTTCTTTGCAGGTTTTAAGACCTCATTGTGCTCAAGAGGGCGTGATGAGATGAAAATGGTCGCGATGTTAGAAGACACCGCCATGCACAAGAGGGCAAGTAAGCCAACACCGCTAGTTGCTCCCCACCTAAATGCTATCAAAATTTTGCTAAATTCTAGTCTTAGAAAAAAAAAAAGAGGGAAAGGGGGTATGAATATATATTGCATTGTATGTATTCTTTCAGGTCTGAAGATCTCGTTGTGCTCAAGAAGGCATGACGAGATGAAAAACTGGCTACGGTGTCGCAAGACACCACTCACTATGCTCAAGAGGGTGTATCGAGTAAGCCAAAATACCTCGATGCAGCCCCCTACACGGGGATGATGCCGGGAGGCTACCAAAATTGTGTCAAATCTTTTGACTTAGAAAAAAGGGGAGAGTGAAATGAATTGACTTAAGAACACTAAGTAAGAAAACTTACAGCTAATTTTAAACTAAAAGCATCAAACAAAAAGGGGGGAAAAGTAAAATGACATATGACAAACATAAAAGTAAAACAAAATAAAAAGAATGGTGAAAACCATTTACAAATTTTATCTAAGCAAAGTTGAAAGTCCACTAAAGTTTCTAACCGCTCCCTTTCAAATGGCCTAACTACAACCCTTCAAACAAATGGAATAGAATAGGAGACTCCCTATTGGCCTTATTTATAGAAATTAAAGGATGCAGTGAGTGGGTTATTTTCAAAAGAAAAAAGAGGAAGAAAAAATAAATATAGGAGAGTTCAAAAGAACAAAGAGGTAGAAAAATAAATGTAGGAGAGTTCAAAAGAAAAAAGAGCGGGAAAAATAAATGTAGAAGAGTTCAAAAGAAAAAAGAGGGGGGAAATGAGAATTACTTCGAGGAGTAAATCTTCTTCTCAAGATAACAAATTAAATTATCCTTTGAATCTATAGCTCCAAAATGCCTTACAAAAATCATAGGGCTTCCTTTAATCAAAGATTAAAGAATTTTATTCTAATTATGATTTTTAAAATAAATGAAATCAGTGATTAGGTGAAATTATCTAAGCTATAAATACGCGATGTGAAATTTCAAAATTTCAAACTTTAATGAAAAGACTATGCACGCTAAATTGGAATATACTAAATATTAATCTGAAAATTTTAATAAGATATTATATCAATTTATAACACCTTCTTCGCCACCGGATCTACAACTCTTTGTACAAGCAGACAGAATGCGATACTAAATCAAAATCTATAAAAATCATAGGGCTTCCTTCAATTAAAAATTAAGGAATTTCATTCTAATTATGATTTTCAAAAATCAACGAAATCACTAATTAAGTAAAATTATCTAAAACTATAAACACCTACATGTGCTCGGACATAGAGATTTCAAGTGCAAATTTTAAATGACTGAAAAGGCTGCACATGCTAAATTGGAATTAAATAAAAAATAAAATTAATCTCATAATTCAAACATAAAATTACCTAGAATTACTATACGGCATGGGCCCTGACACTATGTTGAATGCTGAAATTCAAGTGTCTGAGGATGATGTGCGAGTTGTTTCACAGTTTAGTCTTAGGATTAGATCCGAGTTAACAAAACTTAAAAACCTATAATAAGATGTTCAAATCAGTGAAATATCAGAAAAATTGATTACGACGTAGATCTAATCTTCTATTAGCTAAATGTAATTTGACAAGATCTAAAGCTCTTAAATATATTCAAATTAATCTATTTTTCAAATCAAATTAACTAGCAATCTCATATCAATCTCATACTTCAAAAATAAATACTACATAAAGTCTTAAATACACCCATATGGGCCCCGACACTATGTTGAATGCTGAAATTCAAGTGTTTGAGGATGTTGCTCGGGTTGTTTCCCGGTTTAGTCTCAGGACTGGGTCCAAGTTAACAAAACTTAAAAAACTTATATTAAGAGTTTCAAATCGAAATATTTGAAAAACTCACATGTGAGTAGATCTAATCCTCATCTAAACAGAGTTGACAGAATCTAAAGCTCTTAAACATATTCTAATTAATCATTTTTTCAACTCAAATCAAATATTAATCTAAAACTGCTTAAATGGAATTCTATCATTAAAAACTTAAATCAAACTCAATCTATCCACCTTCCGCAACTATTTATCAGGGGTGACAAACTAAGAAAACTCTAGCTCACAAAGGAGCTAATGTCAAATCAAGTATTCTACTATGTTCACTCTCAATCAATCTCACGCAAGTAAGGATGTGGCTCATGTCCTCCGATCGCTTTTGTCCAATAGCTCCAAAGATAAAGATGATCGAGTCCTCCGATCGGTGGTTTGGCTAGTCGGCTCCATTATATTAATCGATCAGAACTCGTATGCTCTCCCAATGGCTCACTTTGAGTTGTGAATCATAGGGTATACTTGATAGGGCAAAACCTTTATCTAATGTAGACTTAAGATTGTCTCCTGACAAACACCACCCCGTCAAGGATTTCTGGACCATGTGTTATGATAAGGATCCTTCTAGTGGGTCACTACCTTCTCTAACTAAGTAGACTAAAGACCATGACTGCCCGGGATGACGGAGCCATGGGATCTAGATCGGGCACGTCATCATTCCCCCAACCATCAGGTTAAAGCTAAAATGATAAATTTTTTATCTTAAATTCTAAAACTCTATATGTTGCTACTATATGTTACGCATTCAGCGATCTAATGACTAACCTTAATCAAAAGTTCTCTCTCACTTATTGGGAGGGGTAATTAACTATAGGGGCATGCACCTATAGGAAACCTGGAACCAGATCTAAAGTCATCACCAAATGAGGACGAAATATATGGGTAGTGTCTTATATACTATTTCATATGCCTTCTAAAAATTACACCGACACTTAAATCATACTCTCTTCAATTCAAATTGTCGAGAGGTCGGTGGCAAATTTTTGGAGCCCACAGTTATTTACTACTCACCAAATCCTTATTATTATCCTACACAAGCTAGCTTAAAGATTGGACTATATGATGTGGATAATGCTATGTGATATGATTAAATGATCATCTTTGATCAAATCTATTGATTGGCTCATCAATTTGATAGGCTAATAAATGTAGAATCATTAGACTATCTAGTGTCAGACTCAATTATATAGACCAACCATGCATAAACTAGAAAATAATGGTCTAATGTTATGTGTGTATTTGTATGAATTTTGACTATGCATAATGTCATAATGATGTATTATATTTCTGATGATTGGAACATGATATAAAGCAAATTAAATCAAGTTGGGTTAACTTGGCAGTTAACATAACTTTACTAAAATCATAATTAGTGTGTATGCAAGTGTCAAACTCAATCAAAAAGTTTAAAATTTATTATTTTAGGGTTAGGTCCTACCTAACCTTGTGCACATGTTCGACTAAGCTTTGATCATATTAACTTAAAATTGTCTTTAGTGAATTCCAATTGATAATTTTGACCTAGGTAGGTGCAATTAACTTAGGATGTACCCAAATGATTATTTAAATTCAAAGGGTTTAAACATACTAATATTTGAATCTAACCCAAGTTAAATTAATGTTTGACTACATCGAGATGAAGTATAAGTGGTTTTAAAAAAATGTGACTCATTTTGTGTATATGGCACTAAATTGAATCACATACATATTGGTGCTTTAGTCAATCTCAATATTATGTGTTTTACTTTGGTTGGTCGAGTTGAGGGATAAGAGTATGGGATTCACATCTAACATGGTTAGGTGTAGTTGCACCTGAAGGAGAGTTAAACAACAAAGTAGTATTGAGTTTCTCTTACCTAGATGTATACAATATCTAGCCTATTTGAACTAGAAAATTCTAATGATGTTAAACCTCATCAAAAGTGAGATGATTAGAGATGAAGATATGTTTTTATATAATTAAACAAATCAATTTTTAATAAATAACTTATCTCAATGTTAGACTAAAAATTTTAGTGACCAATTGAAGGATACAAAATTTAGTAATATTTATGCTTTCAATTTCACTTGATCCACATCAATAATAATTACTTTAAATTATATTATAGTTGTTTAATTCAAACATTATATAGGTTGATAAGATTATATGACGCTAAGATTTCAAGTACATAATAGCTTACAGTGTTTAAATTGGAGACAAATTATTGAGAAGATTCAAACCTTACTACAATATTAAATCAAGAAGAAGAATTATTATAATTAATTCAAATGGTGCAATATGCATTGAAAAAAATTGAAAATTGTGCCAAAATCTCAAACACCTAAAATATTCTTTTAGATATCTCATACCATGATCCACAAATAAGATGATAATATAGGCATTCAGAGCTACATTATATCATATGAGTGCTTTTTTGAGGATTGTGAAAACTTAGTTTGCTTGAGATAAAAGTCTCAAGTTGTATGTAATATGTGCTCTTCTTGGATTCTTGTGAAAGTTTTTTACTTTCTTTTTTTTCGAGATAACATGGGCTATAAGAAATCAAAGATCTATTGTCTAGGGTTAAAATTTCTCTATTTGTTTCACCTCATCTTTGATTTCAAGAAAGATTGTGATATCCTTTCTTGTATAATATTCTATTAGGCTTCATTTGATTATGAATAGAATCATATCCTCTTTCTTAATAACTTAAATTTCATTAAAACTAAACTATATGAATCTTCCCATTGTCTATTTTTACTTTTTTTTTTGTTTCATTTCATTTATTTTATAATTTCAGCATTTTGTCATTCTTTAGTTAAAGGCATTGAAATTACAAAATATTTAAATCGATTTCATGTTTTCATCACATTGGTCGATGCAGTAAACACATAGAGATCAATAAAACGATGCAAAATAAAAATAACAATATTAACAAAGCTCCCCTACCTCCACATGCACCTATCAGACTAACAGTATTTCAGTATTATTGATTCAAGATTTATATATTCTTTAATGCTTTTACTTCAGTGTCGTCTCAATTCTTGTCCGTTCTTCAAATCAGTGTCCTTCCTTCAACAAATAAAATAAAATTTGAATCTTGTAAAAGGATTATAAAAAGGAAAACAAGCATAAATTAATTAAAAAAACACAGCACTGCAATAGTAAAATATGGTTCGTACAAAGCAAACTATTACATCAATAGCTAGTGCTTTGAAGGTCTCTCCAAGAAATTCTCTCCAACACAAATAAAACAAAAGGCTAGCTATGTAGAGAGGTCTCTCCTTGCAGCCTTACTTGTCCTTCTCTCTGTCTTCTACCATAGAAGCTTTTCTGGCTAGCAATGGAGAAAATTTTGCCATCAAAACAAGATACCAATTTCTCATCCAAAACTCCTCTAACTAAGCTAATTTGATTCTCACCATTAGTGATAGAACATCAGTGGCCTTGATGATAGTGATGACGGTGGAAGAGATGAGGAAGATAGGAGGGAGAAGGAGAGGGAGAAGGAGAAGAAGAGAATATAGATTGGGTAGAGTTGGGAACAATGTTGTAAGAGAGAGGTGACGGTGCGACGCCCGGCGTGTTAACAGGAAGCGGAATGGGAGGCAACGGAGGCATGCATTGGTAGCATTTGGTGAAGAGACCGAACGTGTTGATCTGACGGATGAAATTGGTCATACTAGCCCATCCACCAAACCCGAACCCAACTACAAAAACCCAACCAACTATGATTGTGTTAATTGTGTAGACCCCAATCCAACTTCCAAAGAATCTAGGTGGTGGCTCTACTGCATTCTGCAAGAAATCACACGCATTTTAATAAGTTTAACATCAAGATGATATAAAGACATATATGATTAACAAATTGTTGATGATCACATGGCCTCAAAACCTATAAGGACCAAGATCTGTTCAAAAAAATATTTTTTGATTGGGTCTACATGTCGGTCAACAAATCACTTTTAAATCTGCTATTTAATTAAACTGCAAAGCATCAGCTCGTGCAGCTGCTTAACATTAACTAACACTAATCACATTCTTAAAATCCTTAATGACAATTAAGTAAGCTAATAACCTTTAGCTATTAAGAGAAAGGTAACTCACATTCAGCATAGGACAATAAGAGGCTAAAATCACATTTAATATCTTCCTAAAGTATTATAAGCTGTCAAATTTAGAAAACATTCATATTTGACAGCGAAGCATTGCTCTTCAACTACAGAAATTGCACAGAGCTGACATAGTACAATAACTATTAAAAACGGTCAAGTCAACGATTCAATATTCTCCAGTCAAACTGCTATCCGGTAGTTTAACACCTTGAACTAACTCATAATTAGCCACATAATTAAAACGACCTCTAATCATTCCCTTAAGCATGCTTAATTGTAGTTAATTAACTCCTAATCAATTAAATATACATACATACACACACATTTAAATATTTCATGCAAAATACTATTGAAAATAAACTCATTGTATTTTATAAACAAATTCAACTCATTATAAATACAGATTTTTATAATAACAATTTGCACTAATTTAATTATGCTAGAGACCATTTCAATTTATTATAGGATAATTGTAAAAGTATATTTTTTTAAATTTATCATAAATACTATATATTTTTATACCCATTACATTTTGATTATAAAAAATTATTTCAGTAAAAACTTTTTCTTAAAAATGCAGTCTAAATAAAATTATAACACTATAATGTATAACAAACTATGAAAAAAACACCTTAAAAGACCCTTTAGTTATGAAAAAAAAAAAATCAAACAAACTATATTCAAAAAATCAAAATTCTAACTTCCTAACGTCATTAATCAACGAAAATCATACCTCACGTGCATGTCCAGACCGAAACGTAAGCATGTGAGCCAAAGCGGGAATGATATAAACTGTGAAGCTAACCAGCAGCGATCCAACAGCAGAGTTAATCGGCCCGAAAAACGGGAAGATGATAGCCAGAAACCAAATGGGAACCACCACCGGCAGCCGCGCGGCCGCCCGCTTGCACAAGCTCCGGCAATCGTGAAGCCCGATGGCTTTCTCCCAAACGAAGTAGAGTGGCGTGCAGGCGAATCCGAAGGTGATGAACTGGTGGATGAGCATGAGAACCACTGCCGCGTCGCGGAACGGCGTGCGTGGGAGCAAGGCGAATGCGTTAGATCTCTCCAGGAGTTCATCGCCGAAGGCCCAGTAGACAGCCACCGCCGAGGGGAGGGTGAGGGTGAGGACGTAGGCGGTGGCTAGGAGGTAGATGGCCTTGAACTTTTGGGGCTTCCACATTGCGTGCATTATTTCCCTGAATGAACAATGAGATTTTAATTAGGGAAACATATACTAATTGAAGTTTGATCTTATTGAAAAAAAAGTGAATTTTCTTTTACATTTAAATGCATGAAGTTATGCGATTTTGATTTGTAGATAAATTCAGAAGTAATGAGTATATTTTCTGCAAAAAATGTGATAAAACAAAGAATATTAAGACATTTAAATATAATTTATATATATATATATATATATATAAAAGGATTAATTGATGTACAATATATTTGCAGGTTTTTGAGGTAAGAAAAGAAGTGAAAGATCGATTGTTTGACTGTCAATGGATCAATGGATTGAGTGTGGAAAGAAGATGTGTCAGTCTTTGGATTAGTATTCTTCATTTTTTTATTCATTGGCTTTGCACTCAGATTGGAATCAAAAGAAGCAGATAAAATCAGAAATGGTTTTTCAGAATTTTGATACTGATATAAAAGAAAAAAAGCAAAACAAAATTTGCGAGCAGCTTTTACTTTTTTTTTTTAAGTTATATGTTTTCTACGTTTAAAGATAGCAGAATAGCAGATGATCAGAATGAGCAGTTATTCATTGCAATGAAGAAAGCAGGATTTCACTTCTCTTTATAAGGGAGAGCAGAAGAATCCAAACTATTCTTCTTTTCGCCTTTTTTTTTGGGCATCTGTAACTACTATTAAATTATAATTTTTAATTTGTACTCCAAAGAGAGAAAATATAATGAATTGTTAGTATGGTGAGGCATTGATGGGGAATAAATGCTCAATAAAAAAAATACTGTCAGTATTTAAAGCTAAATCTTCTTATAGATTATGCAAGGAAGGCTACAGTTTCAGAAAGATTTATATCAATAAATAAATATATATATATATATATATATATATATATATATATATATATATATATATCATTTTTATATATTTATGTACTTAACATCTAAATTTTCATTTTTTATATATATAATATTTTATTTTTTTAATATCATATTAAAAATATCATCATTTATTTTTTAAAGATGAAATAAATTTTTTAAATATATTAAAATATTAAATAAGTAAATATTTAAATTTAAATATTAGATATATAAATGAATAAAAATTATGTGATATGTATGTAAATCTTTTTTAAAATTATTTATAAATTTCAGAGCTCAAATTTTTTTTGCGAAAAAATAAAATTAATTTTAAACAGGGAGGATTCATCCATCACATCACATGGACAAGCGTGCTAATATGCTTAGTTCAACACCTTCACTCTAACCAACAATCGTGAGAGGTATAATAAATGAAATTATTATTATTATTATTATATATAATTTAAATCTTTAATATTACATCAGTATATTTTTTTTTCACCTATTTTTTGAAAAAATTATATAAACATTTTTATTTATAAAAATATTATATTTATATAAATATAAAATATAAGGTGCTAGATATTTAAATATATATGATATATATGTAATTATTCTTTTTATTTTCTATTTTATGTGCTTTGGGAAGCAAATAGTTGGTCTCCTTACACAGTAACAGCGTGGCCACCGAAGGTGTAGAGAATGTTGGTAGCGCCTGTAAAGTAGAGAACCAGCTTCGTCGGCCCCGAATGCTTCACCCCTTCCACCTGAAATAAATAAATTTCATACACCCCATGTTCTTTAATTAAATATCAACTTTATTTTTCTTACAGAAAATATTAATTTTTTTTTACATTTTATATTAAAAAAAATCATGTTTTTAATTAATTACCTGGCCATGGAGAAGAGCTGCGACAGCGAGATACCAGGCAGTGTAAGTGGTCATGAGGAGACCAAGGAATGACCATATTCTGTAGTTTCTGAAGGAGGGGATGAACACAGTGGTGGCACAGCAAGCTCCAAATATATACGTCCATGTCCTCTTGTCTAACTTATCGTTTATGTAATATATATTGCTGTTAAGTTGTAAGAAATGCAGAGTTTTCAGGAAAAAAAAAACTGCACATTTTTCAAAGCAAAATGTTTAAAGTAATCAAATTTATCATAGTTATCAGTAGTATTTTTTTTTTTTTGGAATTGGTATTCACCCAATACCCCACCCATCTTACGTGGGACTAATCCTAAAAGTTCTAACGCCACATTCATCGCTACACGCGTCCCTCTGATTTCCCACCATTATGATGCGACCGCCTGAGAGATTCGGTCCTGGAGGTTCCCGGCCGAGCACGCCCACCAACCGAGCTAAGAGACGGTGGGTTTATCGGTAGTATTTTGAAAATATTAAAGCAAAGAAGCCGTTATTTGCATCAAGAAGGAAGAAAAAGCGGTTCTTAATCTATGCTTTTTACTTAACTGAGTCAAATCATATTTACATGATAAAAAAAGAAATGTGCGAAGCAAGATGAACTATAAGTTTTAGATAATATAATATCATAAATATTGATAATAAATATGTTTTTACTTGAAAAATGAGAGAAAATATAAATTTTTTCATACCTAGCACAAGCAATCAGCTGGATAACAGAGCCAAAGAGTAGAAATGTACAGTTGAAGACCAACCCCACATTTCTCCAATGCTTTCCGAGTAATCCTTCAAGAACCTCAAACCACTTCACAGAGAGTAAACCTTATGAGCAAAATCACATTATCTGAAGAGCATAAATCTGAACTAAAAGTTGGGCGACTAATGTACCTGTATGACATGATTTCGGAAATCAACCTTCTCCCTCTCCTTCCTGGTTCTGTATTCGACATAAAGAATACTTATAAGGTAAGCTGTCCAGCTTCCCATGAGACCATAAAGAAGCTGCAGTAGGATGCCACTGAGCATGCCGAGCTGGGAAAAGGAGTAAGGCAAAGTTAGAAGCACCTGAGCAACCTGTGGAGAAGAAGAAGAAGAAGAAGGTTTCAGTAGCCTGAGAGTTTATATAACCTACAAAATAGTTTGTGTTTGTTTAATATAAACTGCAAGAAAGTTCGACCTGGTTAGAGGCGCAGCTGAACCAGGCGTCGTAGGCAGAGCCGCCATGCCAGAGGAGGGATGAGAAGCGAGACTTGGCTGTCTTCTTCTCTCCTTCATGTTCCATCTCCATGTATCTTCCCACCATTACTGTTTCTACTATCTTGTCGTCGTTTTGGTTTGAGGTTGAGCTCATTTTCTCTGTAGTTTTCACAGGATGCTTTTATCAGTCTTTCTCTAGTAGAACACAGGACGATGGAAGAGAGAAGAGTTGGTAGTTGGGCTTTGAGAACTGAGGAAAGGGGTTGGATTTATATAGAGATTCTGATGAGTTGGGCTCTTCTGCCGCTTATTTTTTGGGGGAGAGAAATGTAGTTTTGTGAAGGGCGTAGGGATTTTAATTTTATGGAATAAATCATGATTTAGTGTAATTTAATGAATACTTTTTTATATATGTAAATAGTGATGATTAGAGAGTTTTAACTTATAAGCATAGTCCCTCTCCTTAAATACATTTCAATAAAAGTAATATTCAACCTTTTTGGCTTTCTATAATTAAAAGTAGATTATTTATAATTATTTCTAAAAATATTATAGATAAATAGATTGGGCCTCTTTATTATGTGTTAATTGGCAAATTTTATTATACTTTTTTGTGTATTATTATTCAACTGCAAAATATTCAACTGCAAAATTTTATGAGAATGATAAAACACTTCAAGAAATAGATTTATTTTTCCATTCCCTCACTCTAACATTAAAACTGAGGTAAAAACAAACATATTACAACTCTTAGGATGGTTAGAAATGTTATGAAGAATTTGTTCTTTTTGAGTGGGAGACGTGTCATGAATGAGATTTTCTTTATCATATTTTATTTTTTGTCATATATCTTGCATTTGTTATCTTTTTATCACTATGATATTATTTCATGTCTTTTTATAATTTTTATTGAATGTAAATAAAATTTTAATAGGCATATATATATATATATATGTAATATTCTGTAAGGAATTTCTTATATTATATGATTTTTGTGCCAAAAAAATAAGATGGCTGTTACTGGTGAGGGCCTCGTGGGAAAACTATTCACGACAAAATTATTTAACGTTAATTATTCAAAATTATTAAATAAATAATAAACAAAGATAAATACATATGAGAATCATATAAATATGATGATAGAATTTAAAAGTCAAAAATTTTAAATTATGCTTGTTGCGTTAGAAAATCAGTTGCGGTAGAGTGAAAGTTTAGCTTAGACTGTTGTGAAATCAACACACTGTGTATTTAAAGAGAACAAGAAAATTGAATTTTTACGTGAAAAATCGCGAAAAGAGGAAAAAAACCACGGAACCTAGCCCAGTAAAAAGCTTCAACTATATATTTGTTTTGGAGTACAAGTTTTATAGATTAAATAATTGTTTATGAGAAGGGCTAACAATGGAATCCCAAAATCGACAACAATATATAGTCACCATTGTAACAACGAAGTATAGAAATGATGGTGAACAATGAACGATGATGAAGGTCGTCATGATGGAGACCATTAAGATTGACGGTGTATCGGCCGACGATGGTTGGTAAAACAATGACGGTGACCGTCAGTGGTGGCACGATTATGCCCGAGGATTTTCGCTTTAGAGCCTCTCCTCTCCAGGCCTCATATAATGAGGCTATTTATAAACGGAGGAGTGGCTCTCAGAATACATGCAAAATGGAATCACCTCTCCATCGGATGGCTAATGATGATTCTCTTGATCATATGATATATTTGTGTTGAATGCTCAAATGAAGTCAAAAATATGAGATCTTAGATCTAGCCGTCGAGACGCCGATTTGACTATAAACACTTCATGTTTGAGAGTTATTTAGAGATTTAACTGACATCCTAGAGTTTCTGAGGATATTTTAAGTGCTTGATCTCGACCATTTTCAACTTAGGATCAGCTTGCTTTTAGCGTCAAGATTCGTGCTTCGACTAGTAATATTTTAAGTGTCATATCAGTTGTCTTCCTGTTTTTGGATGACATTATCTCAATCATCCAAAAATATATATGTCAAATACTTGAAAATATCAAATTCTTCAATGAAATTTGAGGTTGTCCTCCCGGTGGTTTCGCCTGCTCGCTTCAGCTGCTCGCCCGCCAAATCCTACTTCGGCGCATCCGTTCATGAGGGTTCGCCAGCGGTGACTCAGGCCGGACCTCTTGAACCACGCTGACTCGCTGGCTGCAAGGCTCGCCCGACCATACGCTCACTGTGCCGACCAGCTCCGCGACACCAACCCATCGACCCGTCTGCTCCACGATGCCAGCTGCTCACAGATGCCGCTCAGTCCTGGTCCGCTGTATCTGGATGGGTTCAGAATTAAATCTCACCTGCAGTATACCTACACACATCCGGTGACCGATCTGCTCAGTAGTCATAATCTGCTTTCATGAAACTGTTCTCAAAATGTATGGTTAAATGACCTCAAATTTCATTGAAGAATTTAATATTTTCAAATATTTGATATATATTTTGGATGATTGAGATAATTTCATCCAAAATAGTAAACTAATATGGCACTTAAAATACTACTAGTCGAAGCACGAATCTTGATGCTAAAAGTAAGTTGATCCGAAGTTCAAATTGGTCGAAATAAAGCACTTAAAATATCCTTGGAAACTCTGGGATGTCAGTTAAATCTTTAAATAACTCTCAAATATGGATTGTTTATAGTCAAATCGAGCGTCTCGACGAGCCGGATCTAACGAGCCCAAGATCTCATATTTTTGATTTCATTTGAGCATTCAAATATACAAAATACATCATATGATCAAGAGAATCATCATGAGTCGTCCGATGGAGAGGAGTGGTTCGGATTTTGCATGTATTTACAGAGATGTCACTTCTCCAATCTATAAATAGCTCATTTCTCATATGGGGAGGCCAAGAGAAAGGAGAGACTCTAAAGCTTGAAAATCCTCGTTACCCACTGACGGCCATCAACCACCGCCGGCCGGTCCGTTAATTCGCCACCTAATCCTCGTCATTAACCTCGCCGGTTCCAACATGACCACCTTCATCGGCCGTTGTTCGCCATAATCTGCTACCACTAGCAATTGTTATCACCTGAACGTGACTACATAGTCGTTGTTCCTTTCTCATATACAATTTTGTAATCTCGTTATCGGGAAGATTTTGTACTCTGAAACAATATATAGTGAAAACTTTTTACTGGGCTAGCTCCATGATTTTTTCCTCTTTCGAGGTTTTTCAAAAAATTCTGAGTTTTCTTGTTCACTTTAAATACATGTGTGTGGATTTTACAACAAGGTTAAGGCAAACTTTCACTCTACCGCGAATGATTTTCTAGCAAATAATTAATGCAAATCTTAATTAGCAATTTAAAAATAAAATAAAATAGTCGTCATTGAACGGACGGCGTAACGAGATCCACGCCGATCTTATAGCTCTTTTTAATTTATTTTTAAAAAATTAGATAAGTTATTTTACTACTCGAGTCATACGGCTTCAGAATCGAGTGAACTTTGTATTGTTGGAATCGTAACAAAATTTTCTACAACTTTTATGTTGATTAAATTTTATGATTGTGGCACATAAGAATTTTGTGAATGCACGAAAAGCATTGAAATAAATTTGAACAACTGTCATATTTTATATCGGAGTCATATGCGTCGAATTGAGTTTAATATTTTTGGAATCATAACAAAATTTTCTACAACTTTCATGTTGGTTGAAATTTACGATTTTGACCCGATAAGCAGCTTTCGTACTTTGGAATAGCTTTCATGCATCATCTCATGACATTCTCATCCTATTATATAAATATTATATATATATATATATATATATATATATATGCTATAACAAGAAATAAAAAATGTTTTAGTCTCTCTTACTTCAATGATATTTTATACATAAAATCTTTATCTTTTTAATCCTTAAAAATTAATTATTTACATTATTATAACATCATCCTTAAAGAGATTAAAATATATTTTTTAACTAATCATATCATAGTTAGTATTTACAGTGAATAAAGAAAGCTCATATAATTATATTAACAGTTAATATAAAAAAATTAGAATAATTGTGTTATAATTAACAGAAAATATATATATATACATATATTAAAAAAATACATGTAATAAGAAAACTACTGCGTATCGGGTTATAATCATAAATTTTAACCAACATAAAAATTGTAGAAAATTTTGTTACGATTCCAACGATACTAAGTTCGCTCGAGACAATCAGATACTGAAAATATGATACGCTTCAAATTTCATGGAGCTTTTCAAAGATTCATAAAACTAGTATCGAAAACAATCGTAAATTTTGACTAACATAAAAGTTATATAAAATTTTGTTACGATTCCAACGATATCAAGTTCGCTCTATTCCGACACCGTATGACTCCGATACGCGCAAAATACGAAAGCTACCTCTAATTTTTTAAAAATAAAAAATAAAAATGAATCAGTTGTCCATTGAACGGACGACGGTGCCGACGGATGACATTGGTACATCCGCAAATGGACTTTATTTTGTTAATTATTTTTTTCGTGACTAAATTGCTAATTAAGATTAACATTAAGTCTAATTTAAAATTTTTATCAATTTAAAATGAATATATAAATAGTTAATATATTAAGATATCAATCTTGTTTCACTTAGCATTCATATTTCATACATCAAAATGAGTCAAACAAATGAATATTATTTATAAATGTAAAATAACAAACATAAAATACAGGGATTATATTTTGAAGCTTGATTACTTTAGAAAATAAATTAAAATTATATTTTTTAAATATTTGATAGAAATATATAATATTCAGCCACAATACGCAAAAGTTGAGTATTAAACGTGCATACATAAAAGCATATATAGATGGATTTTTTTAAACTTAATTTTTTACATATCAAAATTTTTTTTGAAGATTAACTAAAGAATAATATAATTTTTAAAATATTTATTTATTATTTGTTATATATATATATATATATATATATATGATATGACTCTCAAAATACCACTATAAAGACAAATCCGATGTCGAAAGCGAGATTTGATTTTGAGTCAAACCGTCGAGATCAAGACTTAAAATATCAATCTTTGGGACATCAATTAAATCCCAAAGCTCTCAAATATGGAGTGTTTATAGTCAAATCGAGCATCTAATGAGGATCTAACAGCCTAAGATCTCATAATTACTTCATTTGGGCATCCAAATGCTCAAAATACATCAAATGATGAAGGAATCTTCCCGAAGTCGTCCGATCGAGGGGAGTGAGACGCTTTACATGAATTTACAAGAATCTCCTCCCATCTATAAATACCTTCATTCCTCACATGAAGAAAAGGCCAAGAACAAATGAAGTGAAGAACAAAATGAAGTGAAGAAGAAGAGGAGTCAAACAAGTGAAGAAGAGGAGGTGCAGAAAGAAGAGGAAGAGTCAGCAACAAGAAGAGGAAGAGTCAAAGCAAGAAGAGGAAGAGTCAGTAAGGAAGAAGAGGAAGAGTCCAAACAAGGAAGAAGAGGAGAAACCCAAGCAAGGAAGAAGAGGAAGAGCGAAAAGAAGAGGAAAAGCCAAGCAAGGAAGAAGCTCTGCTTAAAGATCCTCCAAGCAAGGTCACTCGCCGACGGCCATCAATCACCATCGCCACCCCATCGCTAATTGTCCCCTGATCTCCACCTACTACCAAAGAACTATTACAACCGATCGTTACATTGTTTTCCTCCCTCATATGCAATTCGTAATCCGTTATCGGGAAGATTTTGTACTGAAAACAGATACATAGGTTTTTATCGCCAGTGGTTTTTCCCTCTTTCGAGGTTTTCCACGTTAAAATTTGAGGTGTCTCGCATTTCTTTAATTACGCGTGCTTGGACTTCACAAGGCTGCGTAAACTTTCACTCTACGGACGGTTTTCTAAGACAATATATATATATATATATATATATATATATATATATATTTTGTTATATATATGAGCTAATTTAACTTCCTTGTTTGAGTTAAAATAAAATTTAAGCTTTATTAATATAATATTATTCAAATCAAAAACATTGACTTCTTTTTTAAAAATTATTCATTTTAATCAAATCAATTATAGATATTTCTTTATAAAAATTTAAATCATTATAGAAATAAAAAATTGGAACACGTTGAAATTTTTTTTTTTATATAAGTAGATCAAATTGTTTTTGTAGGTGTTTTATAAATTTCAAAATGCATTTTTGGGAGGCTTTATATACATAATAGATAACTTAATGTATTTATATATCAAATAATTTTGATATTTACTTATATATTGCTTTAGTTCACTTATTTTTATAAAGAAATGTTAGATGACATCCATCAACACTTATTCCTATGAAGATTAAGCATTACAAATTATAAAATTTTAATCTTTTATATTAGTAAATTCTGACAAAAAAAATTTAAAATAAACAATATTCAATCTTAAATATATGTAAAAAAATTGAAGAAATTTAAAAAAAAAAATTTAATGTATACCTAACATGAATAAAATACATAACATTAACGTATTTTATTTATAAAATTTGTATATTTTTCAAAAAAATTTAGCAGTGTAAGAAAATAAATAATTTATAAACACAAATATTACAAAAAATATATAATTGTTAATCAACTAATTACGTTGCGTCGAATTAGTTAATAATTTAATTATTTTCCGTTTTCCGGCGTATAATCACTGTTAACGAGACAGCGCATGCCGGCGTGCATGGCTCGCCGGTCCGCACGAGCGGCTCGACCCGTTTCCCAAGCCGGAATTTTCACCGGAGCCGGCGGTCCACCGATACAAGTATACGTTGAAAAAGTAGCCGTTGGCGATTATTCAAATGGGCGTCATATTAATTATTGCCCTTTGTTTATCTCCTTATAACCACTAGCCTAAGTTGTTAGAAGTTTATAACTACATTAAATTCGCTTACATATGATTATGTCCATTAATTGTAATTATGTAATAATAGTCATTTTAGATCACATGTAAATAAAATAATGTTAAAACTATAAAAAATATATATGTAGTATGAAATTAGATGTGATATTCTCATATATCTTTAATTAATTTTAAAACTCTAAAACCTTTGAAAGCAAAGAAATAAATCCATTTTAGAGTGATTAATTATTCATATATTAAAAAATGATTAAATTTATTAAATTCATGATTTGATCAAATATGGTCAAAAATTAAAATAGATTTTGAATTTCGCAAACATTCTTAATATTCTCTCCAAAATAAGATTCTCACTTTCTAAAGAAGATTGCAATATTTTGGAACCATACCGTTCAAACTTATAAGAAGAGTTTAGAATCTTAATGATAGTTTTTTTTTTCTCACAAACTAATTACAAGACAAAACTATAAGTACTTCATAAAGACTTTCTTCTTTAAAAGTTAAGAGCAAACTATAAGAATGATGCTGGAAGGAACAAACACGTTATATATATAATTTGAGAGCGAGGAAGAAGAAAGAAATAAAGAACCCAAATGACGAAGAGAGAGAGAGAGAGAAGAGATGAGGAAAGGGCTTTAAGAGAGAGAAGCGTGAGACTTTGAGTTGTGAGGGGGAAAAAAGTGATAAAAGGGAAGGGAAGACCGCATCATTACTTAGAAGAGGGCGTGTTAGCTTTAATGGGAAGTGAGTAGTTGGAAGGGAGAGTATGAAAGCTGTGAAGCTCTGAAAGAGGCTCCTTACCCAAAGGCGCTTTACCTCATGGGGGTCCTCTCTAAGCTTGAGCACTCTTATGCTCTCTCTCTCTCTCTTTATATATATATATATTACACACTTTAACCAAAGCTTTGAGTTTAACTCAAAAAATTAATAACACTTATTGTTAGTATTGGACATGAAAAAAGAAATCTTTGGGTTGTTAAAAATAGAAGAATTTTTTAAAATAAGTATTAAATAAATAGTAATTATAATTTTAAGTATATTTTTTTAAAAAAAATCAGTTTAATGTCCCATTAGTGGTATACTCTCATCACCGATGTGCTACCGATGATTATCGCAACTGTTATGCAGTGGCATCCGATAATGCCAAATAATCATTATCGACGACCGTAACAGAAGTGTCGGCCTTAATAAGGGGTGACTTTCTTTATATTTTTTTTTTTTTTTGAAAAAGGAGAAGTGTTTTTCACAAGAGTTGTATTTGTCTGCAGTTTGCAAATATAAACTCAACCAGATATCTACTAGCATCAAATTAAAACTATATTACATGAAGTAGTTGTACTACTAAACAAATTACACAAAAAAATTCATTCATATCTTAAGTAAACCCAGTTACAAATACAGAAAATACAAAATTATATAAAGAGTTAGTCACAAATACACAATACAAATACATCTTTGTATATTATTGCCTACAACGACGTCTATATTATCGCAAAGACTACTTAGAGCAGTGTGGTCGCAATGGACAATTATGTAGTTGATGGGAGACATAATGTGGTCCCTGATCCTGGCCTGCAACTTCTGAACCCAGCTCTGGTTGCGAGTCTTCTAAAGGCACCTAATCTTGTGAAGGTGCAACGTCCATATGGTGATAAGACTGAGAGCTCTCTTGAAAAGTGGAAGGCCCTTGATCAGCATAAGTAGATGGGCCCGCACCCATGTCTGCCGCCTGTGTAGTCAAAGCTAAATCGTAGTCATGTGACATATGCTCTATTGTGACGTGCTGGAGCCTATAGTCGCTAATGTGTGTGCACAATCTCAGATCATGGCATATCTTCTCATACTTATTTATAGCCAAATAGAAGTCTAAGTCACCTGGACATCCAAAAAATAGCTAAAAAATGTCCTCCGTCACTAAGATATGCTCCGCCTATATGAAATAAGTTTAAAATGTTACTATGAAAATCTGTAGACATAGTAGCTAAGAAAATTTGTAGATTATAGTATTATCTTAACATATGTTCGCTCGGTAGGTGCTTTGGGGTAGTATGTCATCAGTGGATCAATAGGCACCTTAAGCAAGTACAACGAATGTGAATTCATCAGTTGGTTCCCCCGACTCCATGATACTAGCTCTCTTATAAAATAAACCCACAATATTATAGTAAACAGTAATGATCAGTGCTTGAATTGGTAGTCCATGTGCCCGTTTGAGAACTCCATTAAAATATTTAGATGCATTTGTCATCATAGTATCATATCGCTTACCGTCATCATGAATCAATGATCACTTGCACACATCACGCTCTATTAACCACTGGTATGCTTCAAGTTTGATTTTTTTTTATGCTGTCATATGACGGTTGAATATGTTGATGTCATCTGTGATGCCAGACATGTACATTTTCTTACATAGAAATTCAACATCTGCAATACCCATTCTCCGCACTGCTTTTTTGAAGTTTTTCCGCAGATGCCTTAAGCAATGATGATGTGCAGCCCATGGGAATACATCTACAATCGCGTACCAAACCTGCATGCTTATCTGAGATAATACATAAATCGTTCCTTGCTGAAACAATAGGAAATAGCTGTTATATGCACATAATGAACTAGAGCCAAGACTCATTATTTTCAGATTCAACTATAGCGAAAGCAAGTAAAAATAATCCATTGTTTGCATCAATATCAATAGCTGTGAGTAATGTATTGCGATACTTTTCTAGTATGAATGTTCTGTCCATGCTCAGAATATGACGACAAAATTCTCAACCTTGTATTGATGATCCAAATGCCCAAAATAATTTATGAAACTTGCATGTATTTGATGATAAAATTCTGTAAATAATTCCTAGCAAAATAGAGTATAATGAATCCATGAATAGGCCAAGAGAGCAGCGCGAGTCCTTCCAACTGCAAATATTGCTCTGATACTCTTACGCTGCGCATCCCAAGCCTTCATGTAAGACACTTTAATATTAAATTTCGATTTCATCCTTCCAATGATCTCCCTTGGTTTCAAGTCTATCACGTGCATAACCCATTATTATGAAATAATAAACTAAACTGCATTGATGATATTGAAACCGATGCTTTGATGCATGTGTGCAAGCGTATCTAATCCTCAAGCACTCCCAACCTTTTGCTCCTACTACAGTGCATGCGCCGTTAGCAAGATCGGCTAGGATTGCTATGTTGTGCACATATAACAGTAAAATTTTTTTGATTTGAAGTGATTGTAAGAAACTGAATATTACTAAGTATTGACCAATTAGTTATTGCAAACTGAAGCTCCTTCTTATTTGAGAAACACATACCTTCATATAGCTCAACTGGAACTTCGTTGTCATCTGAAAAACTTAAACTATCAGATAGACCATCAAACACAATATCTGCATCCCAATCTTTTATAATTTGGCATGTGCGGACATAGTCGTTATTGCAGATCATAGCATGGTCATTTAAAGAATTTCGAATTGAATAATTCTGAATAAGCTCGTGATCAACATTGGTGTCACATAAGTTAGTATTACCAAGGAAAGAATCCTTTTCAGCATCGTTATCATCAGAAGTATTGCTTGATTCGTTATTCATTGTGTCATACTCGTCATCAGACAGTACTCTAGATGCACTAGGTTGCTCATGCAATCGTGCTTCGATGGGCAGCTGAGTTCTATGTCAACAAAGTTAAAATTCTTTTAAAGAAAAAAAAGGATGAACCATAAAATGAAGACACTAACACTGCTATTGAGGTAATTGCTAACCTTACTTCTGAGTCACCATAGTAGTGTTGTCGTACAGCAGTTGTTGACAAAGTGAAATCATGTGCATAATCATATGGAACATTATGCTGCATGAGATCAATATCAGTTGCAGCTGAAGTAGTACATTGCGACTTGAGTTCCACATAAAGAACTAATGTCTGACGGGAAGTTTCATCTAGTACAGTACTGCAGACTTCATCGTCAAAAATCATAGATGATATATATCTCGCGCCGATAAGGAAACGACACATTAGCTCCACTATGAAGTTATCAACGTCATAACGTAAAGATCTAAGTACTTTCTGTTTTAAATCTTCTAAGCTTGTATGATGTGAGACTCGCATTGGACGATTTTTTCCACCGACATAACTTGGAATAAACTAATCATCAACGATCAGTTGTCCGTCATAGAAGAGGATCAAGGAAACGAGCTCCTGACTTCAACCTTACTCATTTTCTAAATTTGAAGCACATACACAATTACCAAATCAAAGATTAACTTCCTCCTTCTACACCACCCAAAAAATTGGAATACTAGAGAAATCGAAAATATACCTTACGGGACGACCGCCGAGAGTCCTATATGAACTTTTAGTGCGAGGTGGAGCTAGACTTGGCAGTGGATCGAGAATCAAGGTGGACCAGGGGATTCGTGGGAAGAACTTTGCCGTCGGAAAGAAAAGTTGCGAGATCTACTACAATCGCACGCGAATTATTTAGAGGCCGTCATGTAAATCCTAAAGCCTAATTATCGGCGACTGGGAACCATTCGCCTCATAAGTAGGCGACTGGCTCTAAGTCATCTCAGCGATGAGGTGGCTGGCCAGTCGCCCATTTATGGGGCGACTTTATCCAAACTTAAATTTTTTTATATGCTCTTAAAATTATAATTAATATTTATTTAATACTTATTTAAAAAATTCTTCTTAAAAATAATCCGTGCACTAATGAGAGACTTGACTTGACTAATTGTGCTCGATCCTCTCTCTCTCTCTCTCTCTCTCTCTCACACACACACACAAGTCACAATTCACAATTGCTAAAATTAGCCATCGTTAATATGCTAATATATAAAACAGCGAAAGATTGCTTGAAGAAAAAAAAGAGATCAGTTAATTATAAATTGATCTGATGCTAGCATTAAATTTTGCATTAACGAACAAGTGCGATTTGATTTTAATTTATCAAAACAACAAAAAATATAAAATAATTTATAACTTCTTAAATTTCCTTTTTAATGTTTATTAATATTAAATAAAAAAATATACCACCTTTATAAAAATAGATAAATTGCTATTTAAAAATAATTTGAACTATCATATCTATCTTAAATAAAATTTTTTAAATATACATATGATATATTATGAACCATATAATTTCTATATAATAAATAAAAATAAACATAAAATTAGCATTGATAAAAGAAAAAAGATGAATTTTTCCAACTCCATATTAAAAATACACCAAAATTAAACAAATGATGCATCATTTTTTTTATCTTGATATTATGCTTTATGATTATTGATTTTTTTATTTGATTAATCTTAATATAATACATAAAAACAAAAATTGTAACCTAACCCAATGTTGGTCAGCTGACTCAGCTCTACCTTGAATTCTGCCTTAGTTAACTTTAAGACATAAAACTATGCTAATTTACAAAACAACCTAACTTCAACTACCCAAAAAATGTGGGTCCCATCATGATGTCACATGGAGCCCACAAGATTATCAAGTGTTTGATGTATGTGCCCCAAGAGCATGGCAAGGCTTGAGAGGGACATTCCCCCTTTCCCCATTCTACCTTTTATTTTTTTTATTATTATTAGGCACATGGTCCTATAATTTTTAATCTCAAGATGATAAAAATATTAATTTATTAAAATATTTTCTAGTAATTTTTTTATGTTTAATATTTTATTTTATGGTTCTTTGATGCTATTTTATTTGATAGTTAGGGGTGAAAATAATTTAATTTAATTTAAATTAATCTTGATTTGGCATTAAAATGAATTAAATTGATGACAAAATAGAGAAGTTAAAATTAAATCATCAAAACATTTGGTTGATTCAGTTTCATTTTAGTTTTAATTTTGAGTAATAATAAAAATATATATATAATTTGGTTATGTTAAAATCATTATGTTTTATTTTATTTAATTAAACTTGGTTCTTTTATCATAAATTAGAAACAAAAATGATGTTCTATATTTCATAAGTTTAAAGTAAATATTTATATATTATTAAATAATTTATGATATATAACTTAAAGCTATTTTATTTTTAATTTTAATAGTGGATATTTTCAGGAAAAGTTAAAATATCTCATGTGATGTTTTATTTTTAAGAAATAATTTAATTATTATAAATTTTGGGATTTGAATATTTATGTTTGTTATGATCAAACTATTAAAAATTTAATAAAATAAAAATATGAATTAAAATTTTATTATGAATTTTGATATTTAAATAAATTTTTGAAAATGGATTGAAGAATTTAAAAGAATTATTTGATGGTTAGCTATAATAGAAAATACATTAAATCAAGTCCTCGTTGATAATTTTTATTTGCCCCTCTAACTTTTATTTATTACAAACTAAACCTTACGATCTCATTGTGGTTGTTTCAGAAATAATAATTAAAGCTTCTTTTATTTTTAGAAAAGAGATCGCAGTGTATTCATGAAAAGAAGAGAGCAAAAAGTATTTCGAACGTTAGATATAAGAGATATGCTAAGCTTCTTAATTACTTATATCTACATTAAATTAATAATATTAAAAAAATTACTTGAAAAATCAATGTAATATTAATTTTAAAATTCAAAATTCAACTGTGCATAAAGTTATCAGAGTGTTATTTTAATATATATATATATATATATATATATATATATATATATATATATATATATATATATATATATATATCTTTAATTTTCCTTCCTTATATATATAGAACTTAATCAGATCAAATTCTGCTCATTACATAAGCAATAATTAAAGCTTCCTTTAGTCTTAAAAAAGCAAAACCTAATACTGTATCCATTCATGGAAAGAAGAGAGCACAAAGTCTTTCAAACTATATATTCATAAATGTGAAAATATAATATAATATTATGATTCAAGGAGGGCCTGAATGAGCAAAGCATGAGAGCTAAAGTTTCTTTTAATATCAGTATATCATAGAAATGAATATATAGCAGCAGGCAAGCCTCGCACTTAGAAGCACAAAAACCTATCACTTTGCCTCCATGGCAGCATGCACAGTATTATTAGAGCTTTGCATCATTCTGTCTTCTTGAGGGCCTCAAACAGCTCTTCAAATTTTCTTCTTTCCATATCTATCAGAGGATGCCAAAATAGACTTTGGAATCATTACAGTCAAAGCAAAGTTGTGTGGCTTTCAAGCTTGGTGATGTAATCGCACTAATGAAAAGTTTGGTGTTTCAATGATTATTAAGGGGAGGGGGAAGAAGAGTGGACTTTATTAGGGTTGGGTTTATGTAGTTTTAATCATGATTTATTTATTTTTTAAAATGATATTTTGGTTTGTGCATAAAAAAATAATTTGTTTTTGAAAATCTTTAACTTGAATTTGCCTTTTTTAATATGATTTTAAGAATTTAGTAATTTTATTTTATGTAACATATCATATGATATTAGTACAGTAAGAACATAGTTTTGTCAAATAAAGTAGAATTTTTTTTTTTATTGTTGGAGGTTTTATTTTACTTTGTTATTAAGAAAGTATATTTTAAATTTTTGTGAAAATATGTTTTGAAATTTTCTAACTTGACAGTTCATTATTTTTATCATTTTATATGTCATTTATGTATCTATAATTTTTTATGTGATGTTATGTGTTTGTAATATTATTTATAATATATTATAATTTTCAAATACTTGGATTTCAAATTTTAAATGTTTTAATTTATAAAATTGAGAGGGTGGTTCTTAGTGAGTACATATGTTACAACTTTCTCCTTATCCACACACTTAGCCAACCCAACCCTCTTCCCTCTCTTTTATTAATTTTTAATTCTCTTACTATAAAATTCATATATTTGATTACTAAAGAAAAAAAAAGAGTCTTGGGTGTTGCTTCAAAAATATTTTAAGTGAAAAGGTCAATGTGATTGGCTTGGAGGATGGCCTCATCATTAAATGAGGGTTGGTGATCTCTTCCGATCAGTCACTTTGATAAGTAATTAGCTTATCTTTTTATATAAAAATTTAATAATTTTTATTATTTTTTTATTCTACTCTATTAACTCTATCTTATAAGTATTCTTCTTGTATTTTTAGTCCACAAAATCTCACTAAAAATCAAATAAAAATGGTGCTTAGGATTTCATACATCAAGACCTAGTCTTGTTTAAGAACTCAATATGTAGGTTTAAACTTATTAAAGTCAAGTAAAGTTTTTGTATCATAACTAGAAATTTTAAACTATATTTCTCTAGAGTTTTAGCCTTGTTTTGGAAGCTTAATTTTATTTTCTAAAAGTCTATTTCTAACTTTAGTGTTGTTAGCAAGAGAAGTTGTTCTTTGCCTTATAGCTGAAAATAATTTCTCAAAAAAAAAAAAAAAAAGATTAAATTACTCCAAAATTTTTGAAACTTTTTAAATTTCAACTAGACTTCATCCCCTAAAATTTTCACTTTATTTCAAGTTTAAAGTTGTATTGTGGGAGTATTAAATCTTGAAAGTTGATGAATTAGATACTAGACTAAGTTTTATCTTAGTGTTAATTGACTAATTAAGGCTTTGTTTGGCTTAGATTTTCATTTAGGAAAAAATTGGTTTAAAAGTGAGTTTTGCAAAACTGTTCTTCCAATTCTGAAAAGTTGAAGTTTACTGTTTAGATAATTAGTGCTTTTAAGGAGCCATTGAAGATTTCGTTTGACTAGGTCTTACAATTAAAATAGTAAATCCAAAATGTCCCTTAAGTTTAGCCGAAAAATATAATGCATTATTTATGGCTGAGGGGGCAATTATGACATTTCTTTTCCTGAAATAATGGAGCGTAGTGCGGACAGAGTCATTGTTTTGCTTTCTAAAATTGACCCTAAATGGAGTTTTATTTAAATGTCATTTAGTAAATCACCATATTCAAACAATTAAAAAAATTTGATTTTCACAATCTCAATATCTAAATGCACCAAATAAGCTTAGCCAAACGAAGCCTTCCATCCAAAGTTTATACAATTTATATAAGCATGGGAGAATCTCAATATCTTAATTGGCCTCCATCAAGGGGGACAACCAGAATAATCTACATCTCTAAATATTAGAAAAATCTCAAAATTCAGAAGACCTAGAACAATCATTTTTATTTATCTTCTTCAGGACTTAATAAAGTTTTGTTATATTAAATGATATCTTTTTATAATTTTAATTGAAACTTCTCAGTATGATTTTAATTAAGGCTGAATTTTTTTCACTAAATTTTATATGCAGCATATGCTGTTTCAACAATAAGTTTATATTTATTATAACTCATTGTAAGTTTTTGATATAGTGAATGACTAAAGTTAATTTGTTCTTAACCACTTTGAAATACAATGCATTTTTAGCATTATTATTGGCATACATTTTTCATTGAAATTTTGATTGAATTTTTGCCAAAATATAAAATTTGTCAAAAATAAGCTAAAATTTTTCATCAAAATCTATCAAAGATTCCTTCAACAATCAGTTTAATTAAGCCTACTTTATTTATTTCATTTCTTTCTTTCTCTACAAAATATTTTTCTCCATTTTAATTATGAATGCACCACCACTTATAGTCACTATATTTCAACCTATTTCTCCATAGATTTGAAGATATATCCCATTATTTATTTGTTATAAACTTTGATGTAAAATTTCATTTGTGGATTATTATGATAATTTACTTTAATACATTCAGGGTAAATTTATTTAATAGATTATTTTATCTTTATTCTATCAAATGTAAATTGCATTTTTTTTTGCTTAGCTCTAGAATTTTTGTTAAATATAGATTATTTTTTTAATCTAAAATTTTTTTGTTAGACCTATGTTTAATTTCATATAACAGTACTATTTACTTAGATCCATATTAAATATATATTGTTTATAATGGTAAATCAATAATTTTAATATTTTTGTTAGTTTGATATTTTTTATATGCAATACTATATGTTTTATACTAAAAAAAAAATGATGAGCTATTTGTTCATTATATTTACTTCTAATTTAATCACCAATTTAACTTCATTATTATTTTTTGGGTTAATAAATTATTTGTATTAGATTGAGTAACTTCATCTTCAATGGAGTCTTATAGTAGCACTATTTATCATGTATTCCATTAATTAGCACATAAATACAAATTTTATATCTTAAAAAAAATTTAAGTTAGCTTCTTAGAATATGCTATTAATTGTATTACATATCAATGATCTTTTAATATTTTAATGAATTTTAATATTTGGTTTTTTTAAATAGTTTTCATTAAAATTTTTGTTTGTTGTTATATATAGCAAGTGGTCTATTTCTTCTAGTATAGAAATCATTCTTATAACAATGATTATCTAAAAGTTTATAATTTTTATATGGCTATATATGAAATTGGATTGCTACTAAGGAATTAGTTGTCATAAGAATACATGTAACCAATCACATATTAGCATTTTAGGAAAATAAAACTTCTAAATTATTAACATTTCTTATTCTTTTGATGGATTTTTCTTGCTAATTAATAATTAGAAGCACCTTTTCATGTTTCTCCTTGATGGTTTAAGGTACTGATCAATTTCTTAAGAACAACATCATTTTATAGTGCTTTCTTATGATCTTATTTTTTTTTCGAAGAACTAAATCATCAATGATAAGTCATTGTGCTTAAATTTTTTACTTGATAAATTTTACTACATGGCTTTATCTCTCCTCATCCTTCTATTACTTCATTATTCAATATCTAATTTGTGGCCTTTCAATTTTCAACAAAAGTGTTTTTTCTTGCTCTTGTTGTTGGAAAGTGAATTTATAAATGAGTTACTATTTTGTACTCATATGTTACACAAAGAAGAGTTCCACTAGAGATAATAGATCTAATTGTTCTATATGATCAAAGAATATATATTAGTCTATTTGGTATGATGCTTGAAATTTACTTGGGAGTGATAAGTCCATTTTTTTTCCTTGATTTCGAGGGAGTGATAAGTCCATTAAATTAAGAGACTTCAAAATATGGTAAAAGATGTGTATGAGTAAAGAATTATGATTTTGGTGGTAAGGTTAAAGGAAACACACAAGTTAAGGATCATCCAAATAAGGTGGATCCCAAAAATGGAAAATTGTAGCTTTGAATTTTATATAGAGACTAAGTTCCACAAAATGCTAATATGGCATCAGAAGCTCTTGTGAACGTTTGGCTTTGGTGGAGAGGTTTAAAGCTATGTAAAAATTGAACAATTTTTTATTATTAATAAAAAAATATGTCCAAATTAATTATGGAGCTTTTCACAACTTTAAATTTCATAAAAGATGATAAACTTTTATAACAACGAAAAAAATAATGAAAAAAATAAGATAACTAGCTCTATCACTCATCGAAGCGATAGAGTGATGTAAGATCACCAAATCCCCACCTCCTTGGCTTGCTAATGTAGTAAGGTAAGGCATAAGATAGCTAAGCTAGCACTTTGCTCATATCCATGCATACAATCAACATTACATGATATAATACACTTAAAGGATTATAATATAAGTCCCAAATATAGTAAATGACATAACAAACATAAATGTTCAAAATACCTAACATGCATGACTCAATGACCAACAATAAAAGGTCCAAACAAAACATAACTAAGAAAATAAAAATACATTCAAACCACTTTAGACATAAAATAACTATATGCACATAATAACTAGCTCTAAGCCGGATGCTCCTAGATCATAAAGTTATCCTATTTACTTTTTAAAAATGATTTTGATTCACTCATGAAGCACACTTCACAAATCTCTAATATTTATCTATAATTTAATGTGATTTCATAAATGCAAAATATATATACAATTTTCTCCCAATTATTCGATAATAAAATTTTTTTCTATCACAAATCATAATTAGCAAGACAACTATACTAAACAAAACACTAGTCTTTATCTAATAATATAGTGTCATTATTCAACATTCTTACATAAATGAGGAGCTGAATATGCTATTTTTCTTCCCACATTTAAAAAAAAAAACATAAAATCTCCCAAAAACCAAAGCATGTCAAAATCATTTCCAAACAAAATGAATACAAAGTTCAAAAAACATGGATCCATAAGATGACATCACCAATGTACCTTATGGGGAGCATGAGTGACCAAAGTTAGATCATTGCACCACTCACGCTGATACTTAACAATAAGAATATGAATAAAAAGTAGGTGACCTTGCCTGTAATCAACTGGCCTTTTGCCTCCCTTTTTTCCCCCATCTACTGCTTTCCCAATGGATAAGTAAACAGCATAAGGAAGCCATGTGAATATGCCTGCCCTATACAATGGCAAGTATTATTATAAAGTGTGGGGTATACCCTACATCATTCATCATTTCTCCCCATGCCTCTCAAGCTTCCATCTATGAAGTTGCAGAAGCATCTTCAGATAAGTTGCAGGAGGATTAAGCAAGTTATATGGCTCCCATGGCGTGCAATGGCCTGCTTCTTCTTATATGATTAGGGTTTGCATGATGAATATGAGGGAATGAAGTTGGGTTCCTCTGTAAGGATGAAGAGGGAAGGTATAGAGATGTATTTTATTACTGAAAAAGAGAATTCAGGTCATGATTTGAAGGTATATGTATGTTTGGTTTGTACTTTGAAGAAATTAGAAGAAATATTCATTAATTTTAATAGGTTTTTATTCTTAAGAAGTTAATATGTAATTGAATTTATCTAAGAAAAATGTAAATAAATGTATTTTTTATCGTTGAGTATTGGGTTTACTGTAATTTACATGTCACCCTTCAATGAGAAATAAAAATTCTTTTTATCAACTTTGGTTCCTGCATGTTTGAAGCTGAACTTCAATGAAAGTTGGATCAAATTATAAAACAATTGACAGGGCTAAAATAAACGAATTCTAATAATTAGAAACAACAAAACTCAACCAAAACTACAAATTAATCAACCAAAATAAAATTTATCCAAAAAAAAAGTCTACTTTGAAGAAAAGTTTTCGTCTTGGAAGAATTTTAAGAATCAAAAACGATCAGATTAGACATCCTTCTGCATGTGATTTGTTTAACTAGATTGATGTATGTTTAAACTTTGAACCAAAGCTGGCATTTTCTTGTTAAGATACAGCAAATATAAAATCCATATCACACGCATTCTTTCTCCATTGTACATTTAACGCAAAAAATGGCAGCTTTACAGGAAAGTTATGTTTCCAACTTCATGAAGACAAAGAGATTGCTTTACACAGTTTACTTAATCGAACTCTAGTTTCGCTAAATAAATAAAATTCTAAATTAATTATATTACTCCGCTTGATCTATTCAAGTCGTTAAATTAAATTTTTTTTTTAAAAAAAAAAGCTTCTCTTTTGCTATTCAGACAGTCTTTTCACAGACAAAGAGACAGACCCTATTACAGAAGGAAACGACAGCTTCATATCTTGAAGCATCTTATATATAGATTTCTAAGTTCTAAACCCTAATACTGTCAAAGATATCAAGGAACTGTTAGCAAATGCAGAGTGTTGTTGGATTTAGAGTGATCTTCAATGTTTCTAACTTATAAATAATGCAATTAATTGAATTTTCAACTTTATGTTAAATTTATTAATAGTGCAATTAATGAAATTCTATCAATTTTAATAAATTCAATTGTTATCATTTTATAAATGTTATTAAATATTTACATCAGATAATAAACATAATGGCATAACTTCGTAGATATACTATTTTATAAAAAATTCACATGAATACCAAATAATTGTTATGCATTTATATGTATAACATTTAAAGGTTTTGCATTTATATATATAACACTTTTCTATAGAAAAAAATGTACACCTATCTCAAAAAAAAGTTAATAATAGTAATATATGTAATATGATATTGAAGATTTATTAAAGTTTTAAGTGTTAAATATATAAATACATTAGGAATTATATGATACATATGTAAATTCTCCTACAACAACAACAAGCCTTCATCCCACTAAGTGGGGTCAACTATATGAATCTTTTGTCTCCATTGTGTCCTATTATGTGTCAAATTCACATTTAATTCAAGTATACTAAGGTCATTTTTTATACATCCTAACCAAATCTCTTTAGGTCTACCTCTACCTTTCTTAACATAAGACAAATCTAATGCATCTACTCTCCTAACCGGGTCATCGAACGGCCGACGCTTTATGTGGCCAAACCATCTAAGGCGACTCTTTCTAACCTTATCTACCACTAGAGCTACTCCAACTTTTTCCCGATCATACTCATTTCGCATTTTATCTCTAAGAGAAAAGCCAATCATCCATCTGAGCATCCTCATCTCTACAACACTTAACTTAGTCTTATGCTTCTCTTTTATTGGCCAACATTTTGCACCGTAAATCATTGCACGTCTTACTAACATCTTATAAAATACTCCATTAAGTTTAAGTGGTACTTTTCTATCACAAAACAGGCCAGATGCATTCCACCACTTCAACCATCCAACTTGAATTCTACAAATAACATCTCCATCTATTTCAACATCATTTTGAACAATATAGCCTAGATATATGAATCGCTCACTCTTTTTAATGACTTGTTCACCCAATATCACAAAACTATTACTAGAACTTCTACAACTAAAATTGCACTCCATGTATTCAGTTCTAAATCTACTTAAACAAAAACCTTTAGATTCTATGGTTGACCTCCAAAATTCAAGTTTCTATTGGACTCCCTCTCTAGTCTTATCAACAAGAAGAATGTCATCAGCAAAAAGCATAAGACAAATCTAATACATCTACTCTCCTAATTGGGTCATCGAACGGCCGACGCTTTATGTGGTCAAACCATCTATGGCGACTCTCTCTAATCTTATCTTCCACTGGAGTTATTCTAACTTTTTTTCGATCATACTCATTTCGCATTTTATCTCTAAGAGTAAAGCCACTCATCCACCTGAGCATCATCATCTCGCAACACTTAAGTTAGTCTTATGCTTTATTCCAACATTATAAATCATCATCTTACCATCTTATAAAATTTTTCCTTATGTTTAAGCGGTACTTTTCTATCACACAACAAGTCAAATGCATTCCTCCACTTCAACCATCCAACTTGAAATCTACTAATAACATCTCCATTTATTTTACCAAAGTTTTGAACAATAGAGCCTAGATATCTGAATCGTTCACTCTTTTTAATGACTTGTTCACCCAATATCACAACACTACCACTAGAACTCCTACAACTAAAATTACACTCTATGTATCTAGTTCTAGATCTACTTAAACAAAAACCTTTAAACTCTAAGGTTGATTAATTCAAGTTTCTAGGACTTTTCTAATCTTATCAACAAGAAGAATGCCATCGAAAAACATACATCATCTTCTAAATGCCTAGTAAGAACATCCATAACTAAAACAAAAAAGCTAAAGGCATAAAGTTGATCCTTGATATAATCCAACTGAAATAGGAAAATATTTTGTCAATCCTCCTCATGTTTGGACACAAGTAATAGCTCTAGTATATATATCCTTAACGACTTGAATATAATCAATATTAACTTTTTCTTTTCTAGAACTCTCCAAAGAACATCTCTTGAAACATTATCATAAGCTTTCTCTAAATTAATAAATATCATATGTAGATCCTCCTTACTTTCTCTACACTTCCCCATCAAACCGTTTAACAAATGTAAAGCATACATAGTAGATCTACATGGCATGAAACCAAACTGATTGTGAGAAACTTTTGTATCACACCGTAACCTATGTTCTATTACTCTCTCCCATAATTTTAATGTATGACACATTAACTTAATTCTTCTATAATTTGCACACTCTTGTACATCATCTTTATTCTTAAATATAGGAACCAACAAACTCTTTCTCCACTCATCTAACATTTTTTTAGTCTTTAAAATAACATTAAAAAGATTTGTAAGCCGAGAAATTCCTTCATCTCCTAAACATTTCCACACTTCTATTAGAATATCATGAGGTCCTACTTTTTTTCACATTTCATTTTCTTTAAAGCTTCTCTAATTTCATATTTACTAATGACGATAAAAAATAAAATTCTTTTATTTAGGATATTAAGATTGCTAAAATCAATCAATTTTTCGGATCCTTCATAAAATTTTACATACATCTTTCACCTTTTGATAATTTGTATAAATCACCAAAAATATATTACTTTTTTAGAATCTCTAAAGTCCACTTTATATCTTTCTCAATTATCCGAGTTTTTACATCTAGATCAAATTTTATAACAATGCATCTTATTTCTTATATTTTCTTGCACATTCTTACTCCACACCAACTATTTTTATCAAAATAAATTTTTCCTTTTAATTTTTCAATCATATTTTTAACAACTTATTTAATTTCACTTGTTATATTTTCTCAAATAAATTTATCTTCTTTATGAATATCCTAAATTCTAAGATCATGTAACTTGCTAAATTCTCCTAAAAGGTTAAAATTAGAAAATAATAATAAGAATAAATTATACTCATTTTTTTTACTTGAAGCTTTTATTATATTTAAATTATTAAAAGTCCAAATTATTATTTTTTTAATTTATAAGAATGATGATCAACAAATTATAAAATACATACCTTAAGTTAAATTAGCTTTTACTTAAATAATAAATTAAAAATAACTATTAATCTTTCATCAAGTCCTAAATCTAAAGAATTTAAAAATCTAAAATCATATTATTTTTATAAAAAAAATAAGACAATTAATGACAGGTGCCAACCAAATACAAGATTTTTCATTGATTTTAAATTTCACAAAACTCCCCAAAATTCTCTTATTTTATCTTCAAATAACAAATAAATAAAAATAATTTTATTATTATTTTCAAAAACCACAAGAAAACATCGAATCTAAATAAAGAAACAGCCGGTTGAAAAACCATCTGTCCATTCATCAATACCTACAAGAATAGAACCACTTTGCCCTTTAAAAGTAGAACACTCACAACCCAAGATTGCACGTAAATGGCACAATCACAATATAGGGCAGTTAACAAAAAATATACATTTTAAAATTGGGGCTTTAAAAGAAATTTTAAAATATATAACTCTGACCAATTCTATATTTCATTACTTGAGATTAATTAATAGGGTTTCTTATTCGGC
The DNA here is from genome assembly GCA_021442155.1 of Cymbidium sinense. Classification (NCBI taxonomy): domain Eukaryota; kingdom Viridiplantae; phylum Streptophyta; class Magnoliopsida; order Asparagales; family Orchidaceae; genus Cymbidium; species Cymbidium sinense. Next base: position 137,203,026 of record CM038215.1, on the reverse strand, counting down.
ATGTCGGATATTTGATGCCAGAACATTTTATATATACGTAACTTCAATATGAAAGGTGGTTTTACAATTCACCTAATATCTTGGGAGTTTTTCTTCACACTGCTTGATTTAATGTCACTAGATTTAGATTAAACTGTTTTGACATAATTAAGTTTGTCTGATTTCAATATTTAATTTGATTATAAATTTATTGAAATTGATGGATAAATGATCTTAAATTTATTTTCAAAAAATTATAACTCAAGATCAAGTATCGTGCTTTATTCATTAAATTTTCTAATGATAATTATTAAATGCAAAGCCACTTAATACAAAATTTTTAAAAGAATTTTTTCTCTCCTTTTTTGTAATAGGAGCAACATAAAAAAAAAAAATGCTTTATTAGAAAGCATTGTGTCAAAATATTTATGAAAATCAAAAAGTGCTTTACATCTTAATTTTATATGAAGATTTAAAACACAAAAAATTAGAAAAGGGTGGAAAGAGATCCACAAGTTTTTTATTTGAAAATCCCAAAAAAAAAGTAAAACCATAAGGGATGGCCTAATTAAAATAATCTCACTAATATATATTTGTGAGCACAAACGATGCCCTTCTTCATAGCCGGAAAAAGTGACGAGCGTACATAAACAACTTACATGGACATCAAGTATCAATAACATGCAAGTAATGATATGTTCCAACAAATTATATCAACCTCATAGGTGATTAAGCATGTTAACAATATTCATCAACTATATGAGAAATGGCAAACATCAACGTTATTAACAATGATGAATATTAAAGTCAGTAGGTAATGGTGATAAAGTTATTGAACACTTTAATCATTAGCAGACGACAAAATTAAAGAAATGCTAATCAATTGATAATAATCAGATAACTATAATTTAATTATAATTGATCATTAGAGGTCGAACAATCATAATCAATTGTCAAAGATTACAAAATCACAGCGTGATAAATGATCGACGATTATAATCAACCATAAGAGATCTCATAAATACAAGTAAAATTCAAACATCTCCATTAGACGACTTAAAATAATCTCTTTAATCATAAAATATTTTTTAAATATTTAAATACCCAAATGAAGTCAAAATTAAAGCATCTTAGACTTTTTAAATTTATCTCGACATGAAACACGATTTAATTATTAGCAGACTTTTGGATACCCAATTAATATCTCAATTGTTAAGTATATTTTAAATTTAACTCTACTTTTCTTAAAATAAGATAAATCTAATGCATCTACACTTCTACACTTCTAACAGAAGATTGAGTGGGCATATATTGAAATAAATTATTACAATACAAATTCTTCATAAATAACACTAACTAATCTCAAGCTAAGTTATTGGTCAAGAACTTAAACTTTCAACTAAGAAATCTTTAATTCAAATTCTCCCGCATTCATTATATGCCTAAATTTAAGATTGGATTTGCTTGCAAAATAAAGACAATTGGATTAACAAAATTAGATGCAAACAATAAAGCTAACAAAAAAAATGATGAAAACAGTACAAGATCCCCTTGAAAATAGGTAGTATAGAGAAATAACAAACTCCTCTCCTAAAAGAAAAAAAAAAAGACAGGTGCCTCTTAAGTAAATTCTCCTATGTTAACAATACAAATTCCGAGCAACCAAGCTTTAAATTTTGTTTATAGTTAAATAAAGAAGCTTAATAAAGGTCATAAAATTGAACGAGTTATCAAACGCAATACAAATAAACAAAGGTTTCCAATATATAGAAACATTGGAAGTGGAGATCTCAAGGTTCAAACAAAACACATAATGAGAATTGAATATTCGGAATATCATAAGTTACATAATACTATGGTTTAAACTCTCTTCAATGAAAGCTTGAAAGCGATGAGAAACTCAAAATAGTAAAGAAAACATTTATTTCGAAACCAATGTTTACATACACAAGATTAAAATATTAAATATGAGAAAAACAGACCATTAGTAGAATCAAAAATGATTTTAAGATTATGGAACAATGAAGAATCCAAAATGCACAATGAAGAATCAAGTAAATAATGTCATGAAAAAATAAACAAAATAAGTTTAAAAAACTCAGACTTCGTTCATTTCTCTGGGGATCAATAACAAGAACTCAAATCTCATGAGCACAAACAGATGAGAAATCTGATTTAAAGCAAAGAACGAAAAATTAGCTTCGCTGCTGATTCATTTAAAAAAGCTTTAAAATATTCGAAAAACTATTTTGCTTTTGAAAAGGCTAAAACAGAGATTTCAGTAAAATGGAGCTAAACATAGTTCAAAAGACACTATTCAAACGATCAAAATTAAAAATTCACGCTTCAAAAAAGACTAAAAAAAGTTACCAAACGTAGTTTAAAACAATTTGTCAAAAGTAGAGTAGTTGCATGAAACAAAAGCCTTCGCTCACTTTCAAATGGCAGGATCCTTGATTACTCGAACGTTAATAGCATACTGAATCCTAATTGTCCATAATCATAGAAATAGATAAGTTATCGATACTAAGCAGTCTCAGTTGTCAGAATGGAGAAGTTAAATAAGAGAGAAACCATAATAAGATCAAACAAAACAATAAGTAGAAAATGAACAAAAAAGACTGACTACAAATAACTAATCAAACCATTATAACCTACAACAGCAGCATAACTTTATTCATCAGATGTCACGTATAACTAAATACAAGAATAAATATCACATGTTCCAACCTAAAAATATATGATCAATTAACGCCACAAGACTAGATAAATTCAAACCGCATTGAAGAAAAATAAACTGAAATACAACGCACACAGACAATCAAAAGAAAGCTTTAAAATAAAATTAAAAGCAAAGCAGAGAAAATACTCCAGACCATAAAACAGCAGAAAATTGGATAAAGTAGCAAAGAGCGCAAAAGAGATTCAACAAACCCTTGGGGGTTCCTGGAAACCAAATGTTTGGGAGTAAAGAAGACAGATATCATAATTGAGGATGGCAGAAATGCGAATACTAATATAAATATTTGACAAAATAAATTAAAAAAATGGTTTATTAAAAAAAGTGGTGCTCATATATCTATGGAAGAAAAAAATAGTGAGAATAAATTTATATGATTTTGACACCGAATGAATGATACAAGATGCAACAATAAAATGGTCCACAAGAAAATTTTATGCAATTTTAAATGCAATAAAATAGTTTTAAACAATCATAGGTAAAGTATTATAAAGTATTTCTAGAGCCAAGAAAGCTTTAAGAAACTCTACGGGCATTAAGCGAATTGAATTGATTAGTCCTACACCTATCTCATTGAAATCATTATACTGTTTCATAAATTTAAACAAATCTTTTGAAGTAATTTTTAGACTTCATAACACCAAATATTTTGAACTCAAAGCTTCTGCAAATTATTTGAAAGGTCAAATAAAGTCCGACTTTGATGTGCACTTATGGTCAAAATGATTGGCTAGAATAGATGATTCCAACACCACCCCCAAAAGATCACACAATAGCAAACTAAAAAACTACCAAAACTTATTTAAGAAAATAATCAAACTCAAATCTTTGTTTGTTCTTATAATCAAAACAACCCGCAAAATATGATGATTCCAACAACACCAAATATGCTAAAATCTCAGTCCAAATGAACCCAGTCAAAATAATCCCCAACCTCCTTTCCCCAACAAGACCTTCAATTGTTATCACTACCACAAGAGAGCTATCCATGGGCTGATAAATGTAAGGCTGTAAATGAGCCAAGCTAAGAGGAGTACTATATTATTCAAGTTCGTTTATTTATTTTTTATAAAGTTTGAGCCAAATTTGAGTATAATCTGAGCTTTATAATCTTGCTAAAGCTTGTGTATTAGATTTCTAATAAAGTTCAACCATAATTTAGCTTCAATCAATCTTGACTAATTATATATTTTATGCTAAAAATTTAAACATATAACAGAATTATTAGACATAATTAAATTTATTAAGTTTAATAAAAATTGACATAATTCATTTGGTGCTAATCAAATTATTTGATGAAATTTAAATATTTATATTAAAAGGTTCAATTCTACCAATCTAGTTATATATTTCATATTATTATAATACATATACAGCATTGCATTTGTCAGGTCCCAAGCCCCAGATGCAAATAGTGGAGGGCTATGTTACACAGTTGATAGCCAGCATAAAATTTATCAAAATAATCATGACATGAATTCTTTAAAACATTGAATTAATGCTGGGGTGTCACTTCAAAAAGAAGCACTATATGATCTAAATACAGTGAAAAATGTGCAAGGATCGCTGCATCAGTGCCCGGGTACAGTGTTAAATAAAAAAGGGTTCCCACATTATGAAAAGATGCAGGCAAAAAAGTTAGTCCATGAAACAAAAATTAGGTTAAATACTGAAATATAAGTACTCTTATAAATAAATTAATGGAATTAATGGATATTATGATTCATAAAAAAATAAATATTTTATATATTCAAGAAACTAAATGGATTGATGAGAAGGCCAAGGAGATTGATAATTTAGATTATAACTTTAGTATTAAGGTAGAAGTCATTAAAAATAATGGTGTGATTATAGATAAAAATTTGAAAAATAATATTATAAATATTAATAGGAATGAACATAGAATTATAGTTTTAAAGATGATTGTTGATACTAACATTATTAATGTTATAAGTGTTTATGCTCCTCAAGTAGGTTTGTATCTAAGCTCAAAAAAAAAAATTAGAATACTTTAGAGAGATTAATATAAAAGATATCTCTTGAAAAAAATGTATTTATTAGAGAAGATTTAAATAAACATGTTGGTAGAATGATAGAAGATTTTAAAATATTCAGTAATTTGGAATTAATTAAGAAAGATAATTATATTAGATTTGTCTTACTGCGATTTTATAGTTGCTAATACTTTATTTAAGAAAATATAAGCATATTATTACTTATAAAAATGTATATCATAAAGCATAGATAGATTATTTTCTAATAAGAAAAATAAATAGTTTAAATTGTAAAAATTTTAAGATCATTCCAAGTGAAAGTTTAGGTGTCGAGCATCGACTATTAGTTTTAGATTTTAAAATAAAAGAATGAAAGATGAAAAATAAATCGAATTATTGTCCTAGAATTAAATGAGTGATTAAAGAATACTAATAAAAATATTTTTAAGAGCAAGCTACAGAAGCTTAGAATTTGAGATGTTCATAAGAAAGCTAACATCAAGTGAAAAAAAATAGCAAATGAAAATAAACAAGTTACAAAAATGTGTTTATAGAATCAAAAAAAAACTTGTTTTTAGTAAAAATAGTTGGTGGTGAAATCAAAATATGCAAAAAAGATAAGAAATAAGAAACTTTATTATAAAACTTGGTTTAGATATAAAAACTCAAAAAATTGAGAAAGATATAAAATGACTCGTAAAAATTTTAAGAAAATAATATATGATGCAAAAAATTAAACTTTTAGTGTTTTATATAACAAATTGAATACCAAAAAGATGAAAGGTGTATTTATAAGTTAGTTGAATAAAAAGATAAGAGAAATAAAAATCTAATTTAAGTGAGGTGTAATAAGGATGAAAATCATAAAATGATTTCTTAGAAAAAATATTAAAAATAAGTGAATGAATTATTTTGATAAGCTTTTCAACGAAGGATCTGAAAATACGATTGATTTTAAAAACCTCAATACTTTAAACAAAAATAAATGATTTTATTTTTATTATCATATTAGTATATTTGAGGATGGAGAAATTTTAAAGAAAATGAAGTGTGAAAAATCAATACGACCTGATGAGATTGCAATATAAGTGTGAAAATGCTTATGAGATCAAAAAATTTCTTAGCTTACAAATCTTTTTAATATTATTTTAAAGACTAAAAAGATGCAAGATGAGTGGAGAAATAGTTTGTTAGTTCCTATATTTAAGAATAAAGATGATACACAAGAGTATGCAAATTACAGAGAAGAATTAAGTTAAATGTGTCATACATCAAAATTATGTGAGTATTTGAGCATAGGTCACGATGTGATACAAAAATTTCTCAAAATCATTTTGGTTTCATGTCAAGTAGATCTACTATGAATGCTATACAACAAATTGGATACCAAAGAAGATGAAAAGTGTATTTATAAGTTAGCCAAATAAAGAGATAAAAGAAGTAAAAATCTAATTCAAGTGAGGTGTATTAAATATAAAAATTATAAAATATGTTTCTTAAAAGAAATATTGAAAATAAATGAATTGAGTTATTTTGATAAACTTTTCAATGAAAAATCTAAAAATACGAGTAATTTTAGAAACCTTAATACCCTAAACAAAAATAGAAAATTTTGTTTTTATCGTCATGTTAATAAATTTGAAGTTGGAGAAGCTTTAAAGAAAATGAAGTGTAAAAAACCAGTAGAACCTGATGATATTTTAATATAAGTGTGAAAATTCTTAGGAGATCAAAAAATTTCTCAACTTACAAATCTTTTTAATATTATTTTAAAGACTAAAAAGACGTCAGATGAGTAAAGGAAGAATTTATTAGTTCCTATATTTAAGAATAAAAGTGATGCACATGAGTGTGCAGATTACAGAGAAATTAAGTTAATGGATCATATATTAAAATTATGTGAAAGAGTAATTAAGTATAGGTTACAATGTGATATAAAAATTTCTCAAAATCAATTTGGTTTCATGACAAGTAGATTTATTTGTTAAGCCGTTTGATGGATTAGTGTAGAGAATGTAAGGAGGATCTACATATGATATTTATTGATTTAGAAAAAGTATATGATAGAGTTCTAAGAGAAGTCCTTTGGAGAGTTCTAAAAAAACGGAATTAATATTAGTTATATTCAAGTCATTAAGGATGTGTATACTAGAGCTATTCCTTGTGTCGAGGGTTGATAAAATATTTTCCTATTTCAATTGGATTACATCAAGGATTAACTTTAAGCCCATATCTTTTTGTTTTAGTTATAGATGTTCTTACTAAGCATTTACAAGAGGATGTACCTTGGTGTATGCTTTTTGCTGATGACAATCTTCTTGTAGATAAGACTAGAGAAAAAGTCTAAGAGAAACTTGAATTATGGTGCTCAACCTTAGAGTCTAAAGGTTTTCATTTGAGTAGACATAAAACTGAATATATGGATTGTTATTTTAGTTATAGAAGTTCTAGTATTGGTGTTGTGACATTAGGTGATCAAGTCATTAAAAAGAATGAGCGTTACAAATATCTTGAGTCTATTGTTTAAAATGATGGTGAAATAGATGGAGATGTTATTTGTAGAATTCAAGTGGGATGGTTGAAGTGGAGGAATGCATCTAGCCTACTGTGTGATAAAAAAAGTACCGCTTAGACTTTATAGGAAAATTTTATAAGATGGTAAGACTTGCAATGATTTATGATGCAGAATGTTGGCCAATAAAAGAGAAGCATAAAACTAAAAAGTGTTGTTGAGATGAAGATGCTCAGGTGGATGAGTGGTTTTACTCTTAGAGATAAAATGCAAAATGAATATGTTTGGAAAAAGGTTGGTGTAGCTCCAGTGACATAAGATTAGATAAAGTTGCCTTAGATGATTTTTGCCACATAAAGCATCAACCCCATCCAATGACCCAATTAGGAGAGTAGATGTATTAGATTTGTCTTATGTTAAGAAAAATAGAGATAGACCTAAAAGGACTTTGTTAAAATGTATAAAAAATGAACTTAATTTATTAGAATTAAATAAGAATTTGACACATAATAGGACACAATGGAGAAGGATTCATGTAGCCAACCCCGCATAGTGGGATAAAGGCTTCTTGTTGTTGTTGTTGTTTGTTGTTATTATTGTTATTGTTGTAGTAGTAGTATTATAATACATATAATTCTAATAATAAATATTTTGAAATCATTAAAAATTAAAAAATGATTGATATAATAATATAGATTTAAGTCATCACATAAAAAAATTAAATCATTAATAAATGAATATTTATTAAGTGTTTACCAACTGCATGTTAAACAACAAACAAGCATAATAATAAAAAATGAACAAATAATTTAATATTCAATCTTATTCATGTATATAATAACTTTTTAAAATTGTGTTCAAATATATTCAATTACATAAATAAACAAACATAAACAAGTATTATATGAAAAAATATGTAGTTGTTCATCAAGTTCACTAATTTGTTTATAGCCCTAGACAAATGACTCACAAGGAATCTCTAGACAAACTTGTTAGATAAAAACGAACATTCTCGAATAGTGTGCAAATCATTCAAGAAAAGCTGAATTTTCTAGACTAATATAAGCTCTAAACATTTCTAATTGGTAAGCAATTCTCAAGGATTGCTTCAAGGAGATGAACAACTAACCTCATAAATGATGACTTAGCTATCATCATCGTTTTCGATAATTCTAATTATAATCCCTTCCCATTCTCACAAACTGAAGAGCCACTAGAGTTATTATATATTCATCAAATAGACCATGAACTCAATACCAGGATTAAGTTATAACATTATCATTCCTCATCAACCTTAACTTTGATCTCTAAAATTGCTCAAATTATTATTATGGCAATCAACCATCAAGTTTTGAATCAATCAACTCCACTTCACACATGACATCAAGAGCTCCAAATGGAATATTTTGTTCATCAATGGCAGACTTCACTATCAACACTCACTATGACATAATCGTCATCCACCGCCACTTGTAATCGATTAGTAATTCAACTCAATTATTTCCCATAAGGGCTAATCAAGTTGTCCCAATGGAGGTATCGTTCAATCAGTATCTGATCAAATAAGAGTGTAAGTTGGTGTGTCTGTTGTTAATAAAAAAAATCAATATAATTTTGGATGAAGGCCAAAATAAGCTGACAATTTAAAATCTACAAATAGCCCACATTCTTGCTCATTTATTTGCATTTTTAAATTCTCTAAACTATATCATAAAAAATTTCAAAAAAAAATTGAAGCTTATAAAGATTCTAAAAGTATGGATGATAGTCATGCACACACCGTGTTATGAATATCTTCATATATAATAAGATAAAGTTCAAAGGGCGTAGGTAATCATAAACGTCACAGACTGCTACATCCGGATAGTACATCTTATGATCACCATATTATTCAATTCTATATTATAATTCAAATGCATTAAAGCTATCACATCATGCATGTTACTATTTTTAAAGTTTCGCATAAAATGATAACTTTTTCAACATGGAAAGTCTAACTACTTAAAAATCTTAGGTACTTTATTAGTTTAAATGTGAATATAGCATAACACAATTTTGAATTTTGAATGTAAAACTACTTTATTAAACATTTCATTATCACATCTTCAATGTCAATTCTTACGCATTAGAACTCAAATTTTCAAATTAAATACTAGACTATCAACTCATGCATGTTAAATGTTTGATTTAATGGCTACATACATTTCATATATGATATTAACATTGAATTTAAATTTATTTGATAAGCATTTAATTGCTTTCATTCAAGTAAAGTTTTTTATAGTACAACCAATAACTTCACTTATATTTTTTGTCATCCCTTGTAATAAAAAAACAAATGCTCTCCACATGGCACAATCTTTTTAGTTCGAATTAAGACATTTAAAAATTAACTATCAAATCATGCATGTTATCGCTTTTAAAGTTGGATTCATATTAAAAATTATAACTAGCTTACTTAAACAATTAGTTATTAAATCATATATATCAACTATATATGTAAACAATAAATTATACATAACTTTTATTTTATTTAAAAATTTATATTTTAATTTAAATTTATTTAATCAATGTTAAATAATTTCAATTCACACCAGAATCTTTATAATACAATTAATAAATTAATTTATACTTTATGAGCACAAGCCCTAAGCATGATCTCATCATTTTTACAAATTTTAAGATCATGTTGTAATGTGCCTTGAAGGATTATCTTTGGTTCTCAATAAATGTCTATGTTTCTTGGTGAAAATATACAGCAAAGATAAGAATTAACTATTAAAAATAAAATATGCATAGTTAAATGTTCGATCAACAATCACAAATTAAACAAAATAAAATATACAAAGCTCCAAATGTTCAAAAAGTGAAAAATAAAAAAACAAGTTAAGGGATATTTGATTGAATATTTATAAAATAAGTGTATTTTAGAAATGTGGAATAACTGAAATGCATGCATTTTAGACATGAATGAGTTTGTTGATTGGATGCAAATCAAATGTAGAGAAATAATTTTTGTACTTGTTATGATACATTTCAAATGCATTGAAATGTAGCAATAAACAACAAAGGGATTCAACGAGTAGTGGTAAACTATGACTGGAAGTGACGACGATAACTAACAATGATGAGCAAGAGTCACAATGGGCTATAGATACAGGAGCCAATGAAGGATGATAATAAGAGGCAATGGGATGTGAAACCTTGTGGTAGCAGACAGCATGAGTGGCAAGCTGCAGTAGTGGCAAACTATGGCAAGCATAAGCAAGCTACAACAAACGATTGTTATTTGTGGGGAAGGTGAGGTTGTATGCTATGAGTTTTCCATGTAATTGGGATACGATACATTTTGACAAATTTCCAATTCACCATAAAAGGCATGTCAAGGTATCCCAAATCTCTTCACAAAATACTTTACATTTGACTTACTTCAAATTAATCACCAAAAAATAAAAACCATTTTATTTCTTTTTAGCACACATACTACTTGCAATCAAACATCTTATAGAATGACAAAAAAAAATATCAGCATATAACAAAGTTACAACATTCCAATCAACAAAAAGAAGCATGCAATCCTTAACAAAATTAAAATGCATGAGAAGCAAATAATCATGCAAAACCATGTAAGTTCAAAAACCTCATCAAATATTTGTATCTTCAAATTCAATAACAACTCAAGAATTTGTTGGTACAAGCATTTTTATCGACTTAAGCTTCTTTTTCCTGCCAAATGCAAATTGGAGCCATTTCCCAAGTCATATTAAGCCAGACCTAGCTTTTCCATGCTTAGGTGATAAGCCAAGATAAGATAAGCACGCATTTATTTACACTTAATTTGTTTCACTGTCCTGTCATTTCTACCCCCATATTTTCACTAGTCTATATCAAATTATCCTTTTCATCAATCGAATGACTTATCACTTAAGCTACAAAGCTATTAAACACATTCACTCGTTTATCCTCGCATTGATAAATAAAAGACCAAATATGTCCCAAGTCTCTGAAGCACAAATAGTAATAGATTCCACCAAAGCAAAGAAAGGAAAACAAATGTCAGAAGTAAGGTAAGGGTTTAAAAAAACTTGTGCATATATGTACTCACGTTTGATGTCTAGTAACATACATCCAACCCTAAAAGGCTGTCCTTACTATCTTTTATGCTAGCAGCATAATGGAGGATATCTTCCTAAACATCGAAAGCATAACTACCTTATTAAATACTTAAAAATCTTAGGTACTTTAAATGTGAATATAGCAGAACACAATTTTGAATTTTGAATGTAAAACTACCTTATTAAACATTTAATTATCACATCTTCAATGTCATTTCTTACGCATTAGAATTCAAATTTTGAAATTAAATACTAGACTATCAACACATGCATGTTACATGTTTGATTTAATGGCTACATACATATCACATATGATATTAACATTAAATTTAAATTTATTTGATCAGCATTTAATTGCTTTCATTCAAGTAAAGTTTTTTATAGTACAACCAGTAACTTACCTTCACTTATATTTTTTGTCATCCCTTGTAATAAAAAAACAAATGCTCTCCACATGGCACAATCTTTTTAGTTTGAATTAGGACATTTACAAATTAACTATCAAATCATGCATGTTATTGTTTTTAAATTTGGATTCATATTAAAAATTATAACTAGTTACTTAAACAATTAGCTATTGAATCATATATATCAACTATATATGTAAACAATAAATTATACACAACTTTTATTTTATTTAAAAATTTATATTTTAATTTAAATTTATTTAATCAATATTAAATAACTTCAATTCACACCAGAATCTTTATAATACAATTAATAAATTAATTTATACTTTATGAGCACATGCCCTAAGCATGATGTCATCATTTTTACAAATTTTAAGATCATGTTGTAATGTGCCTTGAAGGATTATCTTTGGTTCTCAATCAATGTCCATGTTTCTTGGTAAAAATATACAGCAAAGATAAGAATTAACTATTAAAAATAAAAGATGCACAGTTAAATGTTCAATCAACAATCACAAATTAAACAAAATAAAATATACAAAGCTCCAAATGTACAAAAAATAAAAAATAAAAAAAACAAGTTAAGGGATATTTGATTGAATATTTATAAAATGCATGTATTTTAGAAATGTGGAATAACTGAAATGCATGCATTTTAGACAAGAATGAGTTTGTTGATTGGATGCAAATCAAATGTAAAGAAATAATTTTTGTGCTTGTTATGATGCATTTCAAATGCATTGAAATGTAGCAATAAACAACAAAGGGATCCAACAAGTAGTGGTAAACTATGACTGGAAGTGACGACGACAACTAACAATGATGAGCAAGAGTCACAATGGGCTACAGAGGCAGGAGCCAATGAAGGATAGTGAGAGGCAATGGGATGTGAAAGCTTGTGGTAGCAGACAACATGAGTGGCGAGCTACAGTAGTGGCAAACTATGGCAAGCATAAGCAAGCTATAACAAGTGATTGTTATTTGTGGGGAAGGCGAGGTTGTATGCTATGAGTTTTCCATGTAATTGGGATTCAATACATTTTGACAAATTTCCAATTCACCATAAAAGACATGTCAAGGTATTCCAAATCTCTTCACAAAATACTTTACATTTGATTTACTTCAAATTAATCACCAAAAAATAAAAACCATTTTATTTCTTTTTAACACACGTACTACTTGCAATCAAACATCTTATAGAATGACAACAAACAATCAGCATATAACAAAGTTACAACATTCCAATCAACTGAAAGAAGCATGCAATCCTTAACAAAATTAAAATGCATGAGAAGCAAATAATCATGCAAAACCATGCAAGTTCAAAAACCTCATCAAACATTTGTATCTTCAAATTCAACAACTCAAGAATTTGTTGGTCCAAGCATATTTATCCACTTAAGCTTAGTTTTCCTTTGAAATGCAAATTGGAGCCATTTCCCAAGTCATATTAAACCAGACCCAGCTTTTCCATGGTTAGGTGATAAGCCAAGACAAGATAAGCACGCATTTAGTTACACTTAATTTGTTTCACTATCCTGTCATTTCTACCCCCATATTTTCACTAGTCTATATCAAATTATCCTTTTCATCAATCGAATGACTTATCACTTAAGCTACAAAGCTATTCACTTACATTCACTAGTTTATCCTCGCATTGATAAATAAAAGACCAAATGTGTCCCAAGTCTCTGAAGCACAAATAGTAATAGATTCCACCAAAGCAAAGAAAGGAAAACAAATGTCAGCAGTAAGGTAAGGATTTTAAAAAACTTGTGCATATATGTACTCACGTTTGATGTCTAGTAATATACATCCAACCCTAAAAGGCTGTCCTTACTATCTTTTATGCTAGCAGCATACTGGAGGATATTTGCACATATAGAAATACAGATGCTATCCAGATCAATTCTAAGTAAAAATTAAATAAGAGAAACACCTTCACTGTTAAACAAAAACAATAAATATGGGTACACATGGTAGCAGTAACTAATCAACCAAGCTCAACCAATGAAGCACACCTTTTATGCTAGCAGCATACTGGAGGATATTTGCACATATAGAAATACAGATGCTATCCAGATCAATTCTAAGTAAAAATTAAATAAGAGAGACACCTTCACTGTTAAACAAAAACAGTAATATGGGTACACATGGTAGCAGTAACTAATCAACCAAGCTCAACCAATGAAGCACAGCTTTTATGCTAGCAGCATACTGGAGGATATTTGCACATGTAGAAATACAGATGCTATCCAGATCAATTCTAAGTAAAAATTAAAGAAGAGGAACACCTTCACTGTTAAACAAAAACAGTAAATTTGGGTACGCATGGTAGCAGTAACAAATCAACCAAGCTCGACCAATGAAGCACACCTTACTCCATAACAACCCATATATATTCTTATAAAGCACGATAACAAAATCCAAAAGCAAATGAGTATCACTTCTTTCAAGCACCATAAATGTGTCATCCTTTTCAATCAGAATATAAGATTAATTACTGCAACTTGCAAACCTACCTAAATCAAGCGACATCCAAAAAGAGAAATCCAAATCCCACGACCCTCCAGGCCATCAAAATAAGCTTTAAAACAAAATAAAGAGGAACTCAAAGATAGAACATCCCAGATCATTAAATGGCCTAAGAGGTAGCAACCAAAATAGCATAGAGAGAAAGAGAGATTCACTAGCGTTTTGGTGCAGGGCACTCCCTTGCAAAATGGCCAGTCTCTCCACAGTTATAGCATTCTCCAACACCACCGCCTCCACCTCCACTGCCATACCTGCCACCTCCATACCTCCCGCTGCTGCCGCCACCACCGCCGCCACTGCTGTTGTAGCAATCCCTAGCTATGTGTCCTGACTCACCGCAATTGTAGCACGGACCAGCTCCTCCGCCACCGCTGCCACTACCATAGCCACCACCGCCACCACTACCATAGCCGCCACCGCTGCCACCACCATACCCTCCACCACCATACCCACTGCCATAGCCTCCACCTCCGCCGCCGCCACTCCTATACCCTCCTCCCTTCCCACCGCCCCCACCGCCATTAAAGCCATAACCACCACCACCTCCACCATTAAACCCATAACCACCACCACCACCCCCATACCTCCCACCACCTCTACCACCACCACCGCTGTATCCATCCCTACGCCCGCCGCCTCCGCCCGCGTTTCCTCCGATGACGTAATCCCCACCAGGCCCAGTGACATCGACGGCCTTTGTCCGTCCATCCTCACCTTCGGAGATCGCGAACTCCACGGCTTCACCGTCGGCAAGGGACCGGTATCCCTCTGCCTTGATAGATGACTGGTGGACGAAAAGGTCCTCACCACCATCATCTGGGGTGATGAACCCAAAGCCCTTCGACTCGTTGAACCATTTCACCGTACCCTTTAACCGACCAGTTACCTGCGCCATGGTTCCTTCAAAGTATGTGGAGAGTAGAAGAGAAGAAGGGAAAACCCTAACCCTAGACGCCCCAAAGAAGGGCACACGCTCGGTGAAGCTACTCACGCTGCCTCGCATGCCTTGATTTTATATGGGGCAGTTGAGGGGTCAATCTCGGAGCGGGATCGGACGGCCATGGATCGTTTTTTGCGGACGGCTGTGGAATTCCACTAATATATATATATATATATATATATATATATATATATATATATATATATATATATATATATATATTATATATATATATTTACATACATCTATAACATATTTATATATCTAATATATTTTTATCTAATATTTTATTTTAAAAAGATGCATTTTATTTTTAAAAAGTGAATGATAATGATATTTTTGATATGATATTGAAGATTAAGATATTATATATTTAAAAATTAAATCTCTTGTGTATATATACATATATATATATATATAAAAGTATAGATAATTAAAAGACTTGCATATAATTTTAAGAATTATAATACAATTGGGAGAATAGCCATTTGAATTATTCAATCATTCATGTTTTATAATTCTCAAAATTAATAAGTTATATTAATTGTCATTAATAACTTTGATCTTATTAATTAACAAAAATATATTTTTTTTCTTTAAAATAGATGATATATTGTCTTGAGATATTATTTTAGTACTATCTCATTTCAAATATCTAATATTTAAACTACTTAAATACTATATTTTAATTATTTATTATAAAATAATATTAAATTTACTTTTTTGTTCCTATTAAGATATTTTCATTAGGATTATTCAATCATTTAATTTTGTAAAAAAAAATTATTTTAGTTATCATTAAAGAAATTTTACTTTATTAATTAACCAATAATATTTTTTAAATATATATTATTTACTATTTTAATATATTATTTTAGTACCATCTCATTTTAACTATCTAATATTTAAACTCTTTAAAGGTAGTGTTTATTTTAATTCCCAAGATAATTCATGGATAATTTCTTGGATTAGAAATGCACTTCCCAACAAAATTATGGGAACACAAAACCATGAAATAGGTAATCACTATTGACATATTTTCAGCTAGCTATATAAGTTTTTATGTTATAAAGTGGCATTTAATGGTATTATGAACTTCCATGTAAATTAAGAGAAATATAGGTATATACCATAAAATTCATTTGTAGTTAGATATATCTAATACCAACATTTTTATAGTTATTTGTGTAATAATCTAATATCAAAAGCTTATCGAAATATATGCATGACAAAATATTATTAGTTTTTGATAAGTTAATGTTAATAACATTTTTAAGGCAATTTAAAAATTAAGACAATGTAAAATAGTTGATCGATCTGAATCTAAATGACCTCAAATTAAACCTCAAAAATATGATTAAGAGCTTTGAAGTATTAATTAGAAAGTCAAATAATCTATGAACTCAACATTCTTATAATCAAATCAAGCAACTTGATAAAAAGAATATAACGAGCTTAAGATTATTCAATTATATGTCATTAAGGCACTTAAATGCAAGAAAAAAATATTTTCAAACCAAAATTTGAGGGAGTGTTTTAGAATTTAAACCAAAATTTTCAAAATACCCCTTCATAAATATTTAATCCAATTATTTCTATTAAGATTTTTGGACACTCGCCCATCCTTCCTTGCGCTCGTGTGAGAAGAACCCAAGCCACACCCTTTTCCTTATGTCGCCAACTCGACCCCTCCTCCCATAGTGTGAATCGAACCCGTGCCGCCGGCCGAACCCATCCTTTCTTCCCCTAGGTCGACAGTAAGCATAAATCGCCATCTAGAACCATCCTTAGAGTTTTTTCTTATCTCGAAACCCTAACAACAGATCCTTCATCCTTTAATTGACAATTATGAGTGCTTCTTACTCCTCTCTCCATATTTTCTTATTCTTCATCATTGATTCTTCGTTCTTTGTATTATCGTAGAAGTGTTGTTGCTTGATCTTTCTTGCTCTTAAAAAAAATATAGATTTGATTAAAATATAGTTGAGTTATATAGTTATTTGTAATTTGTATGCCTTATAATATATGTCTTGTTTAATTATCCATTTCTTGCAATTGATTTTTTGTATATTTCTCTTAGATATTGGCAACTTCTTTTATCTTTAAAAAATACGAAAAATTCAAAGAAAACTCTAGATTGATTTAAGATTGGGTTAATCTCTTATAATGATTATATTTAGCTTATTGTCATTTGATTTCAATTGTTTGTAGTTATGATTATATATATTTTTAGGTAGGTTAGGCCTTATGTCATTTTGAGTGTAACTCATATTATAATTTAAGTGTCTATTTAGAGTATTTTTGTGTAGTTATTCCTAATTGACTTTCACCTAATATAATTATACCGAATTTGGATTTAGATTGGAGCTTCTCATTACACATTTTGAGGTAAAAATATTTGTTATTTATTAAAAGATAAACGTACTCTTCATTGTTTGGGGTGCAATATTATGGTTTTTACTTTATTCTTAATTATTTATAGGATTGTCAATCTTACCACTAATATTTTATTTATTGTTATGCATATGTTGGTTGGTTTCCTTTTTGTCATGATGAATCATTTGCTTCACATATCATTTTTACCTTTAATCATGGGTGGAACTAAGTACAACTGAGGGAGGAGGGGGGTGGGAGTGATTGTCCCCTGAACTTTACAATTTCCCTTATGAGAAGTAGTCAAATTGATCATTTGCCCCCTCTAAGAAATATTTTTAACCTCCACTTTTGCCTTAAGATGTAAATTTGCCCCTCCTGAGAGTAGGACTAGTTCTGCCCCTGCTTTTATTATTGTTGCACATATTTATATACAATTAATTTCTATTTGCAGTGCACTTAATTTCATGCAAGTCAACCTATTAAATACTATGAATTTTATTTTTGTTAATTCATGTTATTAGATATAAATATTAGAGATCATATTAGTAATTACATAATTACTAATCACTTATTGTTGAGATATGAATGTGCTTATTAGTACAATAAAAATTATGTTAGTATTAAAATCATTTTTGTTATGGCTAGTTGGACTAACAGGTCCTTAGAGAAACAATTGAATTTCTATGAGATTAGGGTCTACCTTTTATTATTTGTCATAAAAATGGACTATAATTATGAATAATACTTATATAAATATAAATAAATAAATAAATAAACACACACACACACACACACACATATATATATATATATATATATATATATATACATGATATGACATTGAAAATTCCATTGAATCTTGAATGTCGATTACATTAGACTAACCCAGATGAAGCGTTTATTGAAAACTTTGCGATATTAGTTGACTCCTAAATATGGAGTGTTTATAGTCAAATCGAGCGTCTTGACGAGCCGGATCTAGCAAGCCCAAAATCTCCTAATCCTAACTTCATTTGAGCATTAAAATACTTAAAATATATGAGATGATCAAGGGAATCATTTTGAGCCATCCGATGGAGTGGTTTAGATTTTGCATGTATTTACAGAAACGATATTCCTCTAATCTATAAACAACTCATTCTTCACATGAGGTGAGGTCAAGCTAAAGAGAATAGAGAGCACCCAGACTTGAAGATCCTCCAATCATGCCACCATCAGACCCTGCGCCATCATCCGCCGACCCACGCCCGCCACCATTTGTGCCACCGCCACCACGCCGCTCATCATCGCGCGTCCGCCATCCACCGTTGCCGCGAACCACCATCGGTTATTGTTGGTCACCACACCAACCTCGATCACCGATCCTTGCTACCACCATCGGCGGTCGTGATCATCATCGGCTACATTATTCACTATCGTCATTGCCACCAACAACTGATACTAATCATTCTTTATACTAATCACGGAATTCTCATTATAAAGATTCCTCACATACAACCTTGTAATCCCGCTATCGGGAAGATTCAAATTTTGTACTCCAAAGCAGATATATAATGCAGCATTTATATTGAGTTAAACCCTATGATTTTTTACCCTCTTCTTAGGATTTTTTCACATAAAATTCTTCTTATTCTCTCTTTTATTTATCGTGTATTGGTTTTAAAGCTAAGGCGTGAAGGTTTATTATACCGCTACAAGTTTTCTAGCACGCACAGTTTGATATCGTTTGTGAGAAACATTCCCTTTACATCTTTACAATGGTTGACAATCTGATTTTTTGTTCAGAAAAGCACCATCTATATGGTGAATAAAATCTTACTCTCGATGAACACATAAGAAGAATGAAGATTCATCAAACTTTGATCCTTCAACTTTTGTTGAAGATTAGGGGGCAACTCTTAGTCTCAAAAGATAATCCAAATCAATATTATGGATATCTAATTGATTATCAGTTCGAGAAGCAAGTCAGTAATACTTATGAAAAAGACAAAGATCAAATAGCAACTTTGGCTACAAACAAATATTTTTGATTTGACCTCCTAGGTTAAATGTATCACTTAACAAACAACCTTGGATGTCATAACTTTATACTCCACATGTTAACATTATCAAGTAACACTCGACAAATAACATCAGATAGGTCATAACTTTGTATCTACTCCACACAGGTTATCACCGAGTAATACTCTAACAAATAATCTCAGAAAAATCAAAATGTTTAACATCATCCACATAGATTAACATCATACCTTAATAAAATAACCTCGGATGAGAGTTAAAATTATTGACTTCTTCCACATAAGTTAAATGTCACAGAGTAAAACTCTAACAAACAATCTCATATAGGTCAAAAATCTTTGGTGGATTCGATTTGTCCTCTTCCATATAGGTTAATATCACCAAGTAACACTTTGACAAACAACCTTGGATGGGACAAAAAACCTTGGCGAATTTGATTCGATTTCTTCCATACAGTTTAATGTCATCAAGTAACATTTTGACAAACAACATGGGTCAAAAATCTTTCAGATTGACCTTTTCCATACAAGTGTAATAATATGACAACAACCTGGATGGAAAACTTGATTCAACCTTTTTTCAGATTTATTCAATTAATACAAATAACACCGGATGGGGTCATTCACCCAAAGATTATTGACTTACATCAAAATTCGTTAAATTCCGATTTCTAAAATAATCTCGGAATGACCTCTTCCATACATTAATGTCGTAATAACATTTGACAAACAATCTCAGATGAGTCAAAAATCTCTTGATTACCCCTTCCATACAAGTCAACGGCATCAAGTAACATAATGAAGAATGACACCCTAAAATTATCTGTCAGAATTTTTGAGTTTTAGGAGAAATGGTTCCTCATCAATGCTTCCCCATTATCTTGGCAGTTGTCAACTATTGGAGTTTCAAGAAAATCAATTTTCTATAAAATACTAGACTTGATCCCCTTCAAACTCGATTATGATGCCTCTGATAAAGAAAAATCGAATCGCCATATGAACTAAGTGATCGTCTAAACAATTGGTCGGCGAGGACGTTGGCGCCTCCGAGGAAAAGCGGAGCCTCGTCGTATGAGCTAATCGCCTAAATCCAGTATGTCCGACGAGGAAAATTAACGCCTCTTTCGAGAAAAAATTAGAGCATCGCCGTATGAACTACTGACCTTGATCGCCTCAAAACCCGATATATACGAAGAGGATAGTTGACGCCTCTTTCGAGGGAAAATCGGAGTCTCACCATATGAACTACTGGTCTTAATCGCCTCCAAACCCGGTCGGTCTGACAATGACAGTCGACGTCTCTTTCGAGGGAAAACTAGAGCCGTAGTATGAACTACGGCCTTGATCTTCAAACCTCGTCCGGACGAGGATAGTTGATGCCTCTTTCGAGAAAAATGAGTCTTGCGTATGAACTGGTCTTGGCGTCTCAAACCCGGTCGTCCGGCGAGGGCAGTTACGCTTTATTGAGCGGGAAGTATGAACTACAGTCTTGATCGCCTCAAACCCGATCGATCGGCGAGGACATTTGATTCGAGGAAAATTGGAGCCTCGCTGTATGAACTACGAGTCTTGATCAACAAAACAAATGATTTTTTTTTCAGAAGATGGTCAGAGCTTCACTAACAAAAGAAAAAAAATTTACCCTTAGCCCATGAACTTTTGCTAGATAATTTCTCATCCAGCGCAGAAGAACACTATAGCATATGGGAGAAAATTATATCTCCTTACTTGACCATATGGGGGTTTTATTGATCCACTATAGAGACAAAAAAAATAAATTTAAAAAAAACTCATATCCTCATTATAGCTAGCATTTGTCAGCCATTTAATTTTTTTAAAAAATCTCTCTCCTCATTATGGGTGGCGCTTGTTAGTCATTTAATTAAAAAAACCCCTCTCCTCATTATGATTAGCATTTGTGAGCCATTTAATTTAAAAAAAATCCTCTCCTCATTATGACTAGCGTTTGCCATCCATTTAATTAAAAAACACCCCTCTCCTCATTACGGTTAGCGTTTATCAGTCATTTAATTAAAAAAAACCCCTCCTTATTATGGCTGGCGTTTGTCAGTCATTTAAATTAAAAAAAATCACTCTCCTCATTATGATCAGCGTTGCCAACCATTTAATTAAAAAAAAACTCATCTCCTCAATATGGTTGGCGTTTGCGAGCCATTTCTAGTCATTTAATTAAAAAATTCTTTAGTTATGGCTTCTTGCTATTTAATTGACTTTTGTTCTGCTTTGCCCAGCGTCTTGGCCTTCGCTCATTCGTCGACTCCATAGCGCCCGTGGTCCTTGTCTCGCATGCATCGCCTTTCCGCTTTCGATCATAAAGATCTATTCTCAAATATACACAAAAGGTTAATGAACCGAAATTTCATTGAAGAAGTTGTTATTTTTAATTATTTAGCATATATTTTGGATGATAGATTATCATCCAAAAATAAAGCGGATATGACAATTCTCACTAGTACCGAATCTTGATATAAAGATATGATTAGTGAGACTAACTCAGATCAACGCTTTATTGAAAATTGTGATATCAATCGTCTAAATGTGGAGTGTTTATAGTCAATCGGCGTCTTGGCAGATCTAGCCCAAGATCTTCTAATTCGACTTTTATATGAGCATTCAAATATTTTAGATGATCAAGGAATCATTTTGAGCCGTCCGATGGAGTGGTTTGGATTTTGCATGTATTTATAGAAACGTCACTCCTCTAATCTATAAATAATCTCTCATTCTTCACATGAGGTGAGGCCAGGCTAAAGAGAATAGAGAGCTCTGAGACTTGAAGATCCTCCAATTGTCTTGATCGGCGGTCATTGACATGATCGTCATCGTTGTTCCAACGCCGCATGACATACAATCTTGTAATCCGTGAAAATTCAAACTTTATATCCAGCGGATATATGGTTATTTTTTATTGGGTTATTTTTTATCTTTGTTTTTATAAAATTATGGGTTTTATTATATTTTATTTGTGTGTGTTGAATTTTAAAAATAAATTCTATTACAAATTTTAAGACATATATATATATATATATATATATATATATATATATATATATATATATATATATATATGCTAAGTGGATATTATATATTAAAAATGATTTATAAGTCATTTGATAAACATAATTGAGCATCCATGGTGTGATGACATTTATTTAGGCATAAGAATGTATTGTTAAAATATTTAAGAGATATAATCATAAATAAATAAGTAGCACGAGTTATATAAGTATATGCCATTTCCTTCAATGATTTATTAATGCTTTAGAAGTAATTAGTGAGGACATCAAATTTTTTTAGTAATTTTGATCATAGAAAATAGTGATTATTTGTTGAGTTTGATTAGTCAAACTCATTTATTATAAAATTTTCTATAACAATTTCTTGAGTGTAGTAAGAGGATTTTCACCACAGGAGCAAATTTTCCACCCGAATTTTGAGTTTATGTAGTAGTTTTTCTTATTTATATTTTTGGTTTGGGTAGATCTGTTTCTTGTTATTGTTCTTTCAATTTCCTGTTTGGAGGTTAATTGCATTATTGTTGGATGTTGTTTGAATGTTGTTCTTTCTTCTTATTAGATAATTTTATGAGCTCTATAAATGAAATGAAATGTATAGATATGCATGAAAATCCTAAAGGAGCAATAAATATTTTAGCATGATTTTCAAAAATCTTATGAAAGAAATAACAAAAAATATTTCATAACGTATTTTGGTTCCTTTTTATATATATTTCGTGCAATATGCCACCCATCTCATAGCTCAATGGAGAAGGGTTTTGGCTTTCTCATGAACGCAAAGTTTTAAGCACCAAAATATTATGTGTACATGAATTTTGGATTGAATTCGCTCAAAATAAAAAAATATATACCTTATTTCACAAAGCATACTTTATCAGCCATTTCTTTTACTTAAACCCAAATGGAACCAAGCTAAAGGTTAAGTATAGTCAAAATCCAGTAATTTTTCTCAGAGGGGTCATTTCAAAATATAAATAATAATACACTATTATATAACATAAAAATTAAAATATATCTTATAATAAAATATGAAATTAAGCATCTCAATAATATGAATATTGATCTCAGTTTTATTTGAAATAAATACTTCAATTTGTTATTAACATTTTTAAATAAATCTTTTCAATATATGTAATGAGGTAATTATTTATTCAAGAATCTTACATTCTATTGCATAAAATGATTATTTATTATCTTCATGGCCAATAATAAATGGAAGAAATCAACACCTCTCAGTCTATGGTCTTCTGCATGTTCATAAACTAAGGAAAATCAGCTAACGATTATTCCTCAACTTCCAAAAGCATTCAAAAAGGGGAAGCTAAACTAATGTTGAAAACTGAAGGCCTACCATACAGGATTTCAAAGGAGAATCAGCCACATAGGAGAGGGTCAGTTCATCACCTCTTAAATGAGGAAAACAATCAACAATTAGGTGAGGAAAAAAAAGGTGAAAAAACCACATGGCAAAGTGGCATCTAGAAACATGAAAAGATGTAGCAGCTTTTGATACTAAATATATCACAATGATCAATCAACAATGATCTTTTTCATCTACATGATCTTTCTTTTCATTATTTGACAAATTCTTTAATTGGTATCTTGGGTCGTTTTTTTACATCTTAACAACTCTTTTTTTCTACCTTCTTAGCATAAGGATCTAATCTCCCAATCTAATTGGACGAAGGCGTTTTTTATTAGTAACTCTCTCTAATCTTCTGTTTTTCCGAACAAACTCATTTTAGCATTTCTCTCATAAAGTCACTCATCCACCATATCTCTCATAATTAACTTAGTCTCTATCTTTTATTAGCCAAATTCATAAATATATAATCCGCTTAATTTGAACAATGCCAATTTCCTGTATGTTTGGGCATCCACTATAATAATTAATGAAATCAAAGTTCAATTTAGGAATTAGGACAACCCACTTCTCTAATTTGCTGCTTAAAAAAAAAATCGTTGGTGATTGATGGTGATTGACCAACAAAATAAACGAAAAGCTAAAACAAAAAATTAGCAAGCTAAATGGAGGTGAGAAAAGTGGAAGAGAGTGAAGGACATTAGCTTGGATTATATACAGACCTTAGGCTTTGGAGAATGGTTAGAGACGATTGTGGGATGTCACCAATGGCAGGAGAATGGCCAACATCCTGATCAAAAGTGTGAGCATAAGGCATGGTCACCAATGGCACGAGAATGAGAGTCGGCAGAAGTGAATGGAGGCCTGAGATGAGGCGAGGTCATTGGCTCGCCAATCGGGTTGTGTTGCGACACGCGAAAAGGTGTTGTGATGATGGGAGAAAAGTAGCCAGCTTGGCAGGGAGAATTAAAGTGGGGGAAAAACCTAAATGTTTCACAACCAGTCGAGGCACGTGCCCTCAATGCCCCCATTGTGCATCCGCCCTTGAGTATAGTTGAGGGAGGGTAATTTTCCTCCTAAACTTTATAACTTTTTTATATGAGGTAGACAAATTAATCATTTATCTCAACTAAAATTTATTTTTGCTCTCTATTTTTGCCCTAACTCTCAAATTTGCTCTCGTGAGAAGAGAGGCTAGTTCCACCCATGATCAAATTCCACATAGTAGAGCTCAGTTAATACCTTAACTCAAGAATTCATTATGAAAAATAGATATATTTATTATTATTATTTCCATCACAAATTTTGCCAGAAAAGAAACCATCTCTTTGCATCCTTCACCCAACAACTAAACTATCAACATTACCATTTGCAGGAAAATGAGCTACTGAAATTAGTTCAAAGTTGCAAGGTATTGAACATGGCCACGTTACAACATTCCATCTCTATTGCTATAAAACTCAAGAGATAACAACAGTATAAGCTGCCTTGCAAGAAAACAATTTTATAACAAAATACACAGAATGAGTTGCCTATCTACATAAGCAAACTTCCATCTGAGGAAGAAAAGAATAAAGCATTAATACACCTCAACATTCCACTGCTCGCTCTTCTTCAGCTCTCTTTTGTATTCAGTCCATTCAATACCTGCAGTTGAAGCTTCATATTAGCTCATACTGACATAAATATGTCATTTTATGACATCAATTTAAATGAGAGAATTTTTTTTAGTGTAACAGTAATTAGGGGTGTGCAGTATCAGATTATAACTAAAAAATTAAATCGAATCGAATATTTTTGGATGATTTGGTTCAGTTTCGAAATTAATGATTCAGATATTGATCTTGATTAGCGAAGTATTTAATTTTCAATTTTTGGATCGATCCGTGAATCTAAATTTTGGATAAAACTAAAAAAAAAGACTGAATAATAATAAATTTAAACTTATTTAATATTTCATAATTTGTAAGCATCATTATTTAGGTAAGTAAAAAATTAATTTTAAATTTATTTTTATTAGTATATAAAAGTAAATAACAAATTTATCATTACCTTTGCCGGTTCCAAGTCCGGATGTGAAAAGTGGAGGGTTGCGATAGGTAGTCGACAGCTAGCGTAAAACTTGTCAAAATAATCATGACATGAATCTTTTAAATCATTTATTGTTAATCTTGCGTCCATAGCGGCCATTGTAACGAATCTGATGAAAAATGTCTAGAAACTGCTGGCGTAAAATGGTTAAATAAGCGGGGTTCTCACATTATGGACGGATGTGCGAAGGAGTTAGTGTAAGAAAATTAGATTAAAATGGTTTTATATGTTAATAAATTAATAGAAAATTATAGAATAATTTAAAACTTTTTTTGTAGGTAAATATTGGCAAAATAAAAATACATGATTATAGATAAAATTTGAAGGATATTATATAATATTAATAGATGTAGATATAAATATAAACATTATGTTAATCTTAGATATTCAATATTATAAGTGTTTCTCCTTAGGTTTGGATGTTAAAATTTTGAAAATTAGAGATTATTTTTGGAGAAATTTAAATGACACGTGTTAATAGAGTGGTAGAATATTTTAAAAGTATTCGTGATGGTTATGGATTTGGAAGTAATTAAGAAGATATTATATTGGATTTTCTTGGTTTATAATTTTGTAGTTCTTAATGTTTTATTTAAGAAAAGAGATGACATATTATTACTTATAAAAATGGATATAGTAAAACACGATTGATTATTTTCGATAAGAAAAATAGATCGTTTAGATTGTAAAGATTGTAAGATCATTCAAGTGAAAATTTAAGTCTCATTGATTGATAGTTTTAGATTTTAAGATGAAAGGTTGTAAGAGGATAATTAAATCAAATTATTGTTCGAAGATTAGATGTGGACACTTAAAAAATACAAATAAAAATATTTTAAAGAAGCAGTTCTGAGATTAGAATTTGGGATGTTCATAAGAAGCTAATGTTATGTGGAAAAAAAATAGTGAAATTAAGCAGTTGTTAAAGATGTACTTGGAGAATCAAAAGAAAACTTCTTTTAATAAGAATAGTTGGTGGTGGAGTCAGTGTCTGAAAAGATAAATAAGAATAATTATAAAACTATTTAGATGTAAAAAACTTCTGGGAAAAGATATAAAATGGTAGAGATTAAGAAACAATATATGATCTGAAAAGCTTTTAGTGATTTATCTGATAGATTAGATCTGAAAGAAGGTGAAAGATGTATATAAGTTAAGCAAAGAAGAGATAGGAGAAGTAAAGATATAGTTCAAGTGGGATATATTAGGATGAAAATAATAAAATATTTTTCTTAAAAAGGATATTGAAAATAGGTGGATGAGGTATTTTGATAAACTTTTCAATGAAGATCTGCGATTGATTTTAACAACCTTATACTAAAAAAATAGAAAGTTTCATTTTTATCATTAGATTAGTAAATCACGAGTTAGAGAAGCTTTAAAAAAATGAAATGTGAAATAGAGACGATAATATTTCAATAGTAAGTGTAATGTTTAAGAGATCAATGAATTTCTGCTTACAAATCTTTTAATTATTTTAAAGACTAAAAAAGACGTCGATGAGTGGAGAAAGAGTTTGTTGGTTCCTATATTTAAGAATAAAGGTGATGCACAAGAGTGCAAATTATGAGGAATTAAGTTAATGTGTCATACATTAAAATTATGGGAGAGAGTAATGCAAGTTACGATGTGATACAAAAGTTTCTCACAATCGTTTGGTTTCATGCCGTAGATCTACTATGGATGCTATACATTTGTTAAGAGGTTTGATGGAGAAGCATAGAGAAAGTAAGGAGGATCTACATATGATATTTATTGATTTAGAAAGCTTATGATAAAGTTTCAAGAGATGTTCTTTGGAGAGTTCTAGAACAAAAGAGTTAATATTGTTATATTCAAGTCATTAAGGATAGTATACTAGAGTGCTACTTGTGTCCAAACACAAAGAGGATTGACAAAATATTTTCCTATTTCAATTGGATTACATCAAGGATCCTTTAAGCCCTTATCTTTTTACTTTAGTTATGTTCTTACTGTGCATTTACGAAGATGTACCTTGGTATGCTTTTTTTATTCTTTCTTGTTGATAAGACTAGAGGGAGTCCAAGAGAAACTTGAATTATGGAGATCAACTTTAGAGTCTAAAGGTTTTCATTTAAGTATATCTAAACGAATATATGGAGTGTAATTTTAGTTATAGAAGTTCTAGTAAGTTGTGACATTAGAACAAGTCATTAATAAGAGTGAGATCGATATTTAGGCTCTATTGTTCAAAATGATGGTGAAATAGAGATGTTATTAGTAGAATTCAAGTTGGATGGTTGAAGTGGAGGAATGCATCCGGCCTATTGTGTGATGTAAAAAGTTACACTTAAACTTAAGGAAAATTTTATAAGATGGTGGTAAGACGCAATGACTTATGGTGCGTAATGTCAACAAAAAGAGAAGCATAAGACTAAGTTAAGTGTTACGTAGAGATGAGGATGCTTAGTGGATGAGTGGCTTTACTTAGAGATAAAATGCAAAATGAGTATGTTCGGAAAAAAAGTTGGAGTAGCTCCAAAGGAGATAAGATTAGAGAGATTTTAGATGGTTTGGCCACATAAAGCGTCGTATCCCATAACCCTGCTAGAGAGTATATGCATTAGATTTGCCTTATGTTAAGAAAGGTAGATGTAGATAGACCTAAAAAGACTTGGTTAAGATGTATAAAAATGACCTTAGTATACTTGAATTAATGAGAATTTGACACATAATAGGACACAATGGAGACGAAGGATTCATGTGGCCGACCCCACTTAGTGGGATTAAGGCTTGTTGTTGTTGTTGTTGTTGTAGTATATAAAAGTAAATAATTATTTTTTTTTTGTTTTTCTTATTGCTTATCAGTCACATAATAATAAATTATATAATGAATATAAATTTCATAACTAAATTTTAAATATAACTAACTTTGATTTCATCAAAACTAAAATTGAAATAATCAAACCAAATTGTTATTCAATTTAGTTCAGTTTTACATTCTGTTTGTTCAATTTGGTCCAACGTTTTGGACATTCAAAATCATTAGATTTTATAAATTTGTGATCCAAATCATTCAAACCAACCAAATACAAACCGGTTGAAGTAATATGTATTTTCCTCACCTTCCTTCGCAGCCAAAGCTGACATGATGTCATCAATACCCTTCTCCATGCCTTTCAATCCACACATGTAGACAAAGGTGTTATCTTTCTTTAAAAGACTCCATAGTTCATCTGCGTATTCAGCCATGCGTGTTTGGATGTACATCTTCTCTCCCTTTGCATTACTTTGCTCTCTGCTCACAGCAAAATCAAGTCTGAAATTATCAGGAGCCTTCTCTTTCATCTTCTCAAATTCCTGTTCATCATAAGATGAAGAAGGTGACATGTGTCTTCAAGTAGAAGGAAGAATGGTTAATTTTGGCAAGGAAGGAGACATGAATGGCAATGGAGGTAACCTCTTTGTAGAGCAATGAGCTGCTAGTAGGAACTCCCAAGAAGAGCCAAGCCAAGCCATTGAACTGCGTTTAAAGTTTAAGAGGCCTATATTACTAAAGAAAGTTGTGACAAATCAATAAAGCATTAGTAATAACTTCATAGATAAAGATATAGAGTTAATAAAGAGCTGGTAAACAGTTTTAGAACTTTTGAAACTTTAGATATTGTATGAACAATCTATTAGATATTGTAAATGAGAGAGCTTTATAGCTAGAATAGGACTTTTGTTTTACAATAACTCTCTATGATACTTTTTTTGCATTATTCATACAAAAAAAAGCTATTTTGGCCTTTCTACATTGACTGATTTCAATGATACTACAGTAATCAATATCATTGTTGCTGCTGAGGCACGTCAGATTATTCAGTTCAGTCCTACATTGGATAATTGAAGAAATATATTACTGAAGAACAATGTTGTTGACTCTCATTCTTTACGATGCTACGTTTTAATTACTTCGAAAAAAAACAGTTATTTTAGTGTTCTACTTTGATGGAGTATAATCATGGAAGAAGTCACTGTATGGTGAGTTGTTAGATTGACTAGTCAAGTCGCCTCGTCGGTTGAGTAAACCAAATAAGTGTTCTGACTTGAATTCAACCTTTTAGGTATTCAGCTATACAATAACAATCAATATCATTATCCTTGTTCTTAAGGTATGTAAGAGTATTGAGTTTAATTCGATATTAGATAATAAAAAATATACTAATGTTGAAATATTTGAGATTGACTCTCCCCTGTCATCTTAAGCTCATGAGTTGAAAATATTTTTTGAACACTAGCTTATAAATGTTCCCTTTGTTAGCCACCTTGGTCTAAACTTCCTGCCAATGGCTAATCAAGTAAACAGCTACCTTTATGTATTCTGCTTCTCACAGTCGGAACTGTTAAGGAATCAGCATACCTTGTAATCCTCATGCTTCTCAAAGAACATCTTCCACAAGAATCCACGGAAAGGAGCAATTCCAGTTCCAGTACCAAGCTGCAAATAATGAAAAACAAAAGTTCTTCAGACTCTTTCTATGAGATTGGCAAGAAAAATAAAACAATAAAACCAAATATAACTTCTAAAAACTACCATTATAACAGTTGCATTGGGATCCTTAGGCATCAGCATCTCTTTGCCCACTGGCCCCGTGAGTTTAACTGCATCTCCAGGCTTCAGGTCACCTGAATCACGGCAGCATACCATGGAGGAAACAGATTAACAAACTTTCTACTAGAACAGGATCCAACGTTCGACTCAACAAGTTAAAAAAAAAAAACCTCACACAGGAAATTAGAGCACGCCCCTTTAACTATCTCCCCTTGATCATTGGTGTAAACTACCCTCTTCACGCACAGAGAAACCTGCAAGATTGATCCACTTCATCTGACCAAAGTTATAAGCAAAACTAATGACTTCTTCAAGAGCAAAGAACCAAAGTAAAGAATCTCACTGTTTTAGAATCACCAAAATCACCAATAGCACTACTGGCAATAGAATACAACCTCACTTTATGAGGTTTCCCATTCTTATCAACTCCTTCGGCGATCACACCAACTGACTGTCCCTCTCTATAGGGAATCTCCCCTGCAAGAAGAAAGACAAAAAATTAAACTTCGGAAGAAAGTGTAAGATCTCTTAAACACAGAGGCATAGTTTTTGAGTAATGGTCTGAGGTCCGCAAGGAACGCTTAGTGTGTTCAACCAGGATCACTTATAGAATGGCGATCTTCTTGGAAAGCTTCACTAAAAGTAAAATTGTTTCGACATATGCATTTGAAAATGGTTGAAGATGAGTTTTGGTTGTGAATTTCATTGAAGGTCTTAGTTTTATTTAATTTGCTTGAGTTAAGTTCCAAAAAGTGGAACTGACTTTCATCCACTCTCAAATAAACAAGCATAAGAACTCAGGGAAGTCAGCTTCATGAACTTCCAAACAATTGCACCCAAAATATGAATAAATAAAACATCGAGCCATTTTTATGTGTAATTGCTTTAGTTTGAGCAGGAACTCGAGGGGTTAATAGCGTTTACAGTAAGAAAGACGCAGCAAGAGAAAAAGGATACCTTCAGTGCTGAAGACCATGTGCCAGGTTTCTCCAGGAGCATCATCTCCGGTGATCCTGGTATTGAGGAGACATCGGGCACTGTACGGTGTCTTGGGCTTGAACTTGTTGGTGATGATGCCCTCCTCATTCTTCTTTGAGACCTTCTCGACTTTCGCTGGAGCCTCAGTAGTGACTTGGGCTCTTACAGACACCAGCCTTCCACCAGTCTGGGACGATGAAAGGTGGAGTCTTGCCTTCTGAAAGTGGAATCTTTCACACGGAGAGATTGAAGTTCGAGTGTAGGGAAGAAGGGATGAGGATTTGGAGGAGGGGAGAGAGACAACAGCGGTTACTGAAGCAGAAGCCATTCCTCTGCTGCTTATGAGAGCTTGTAGTAGGATCAAGGAGAAGTGTAGGAGGAACAGGCTGAGCTTAGGAGGGGATGGAAAGTAGTAGTGGATTGGGGAGATTTCGATGGGTGGCGGATATTTGAGCTGTAGCTTTGAGGTGGTGGTTTATCGCTTAGGGATGGAAGATACTAAGATTTGAGTGTCATCAGATCAGGTTAGCTCAAGTTAGGCTGATTATGTGCCCAATGCTAGGAAATTATTAGTGGGGGGCTTATAACTTATATATATTATTAGTAAAGAACTCATAATTTAAGTGCCATACATAAAAAAAAAAAAAATTAAAAGAATTTATATGCATATTACATGAATTTTTATATTTTTATGTATGACACCTGTATTTTGATATTTATTTGATACTTTAGTATCATAATCATATCAAAACATACTTGTGACAATGAATACTTGACTTTAATAAAGTTAATATTAGTGAACTTTTTTTGTGAAATTAAAGATTTAAATGTTATATAAATAAATATTAAAAATTAAGTATTAGATATAAAAATATATAAGAATTATATTGCAAGTATATAAATCCATTGAAAATATAAAACCCATACAATACTAAAAATATGAGAATTCGCTCACCTAATAATTTTTGTTAATTTTTATATGGCTTATAAAAATTAAATACTTAGTTAAACTCAAACAATGTTGGCTTTTTGTCTTGATTAAGGTCTACATATCATACAATGTATTAAAGGATCTTGTGACTTCATATATAGGTGTCAAATAGGATGACAAGTCAAGTTCAAATTTGACTCAAAGTTTATATGAACTAAATATGTTTTCACTTAAACTTAGCCCATTTAGAATATGCATCCAAACATTTGATCAAAACCCAACTTGACTTGAACGCATCTAACTAATTAGTTTATTATATATATCATATAATTTTTTTTTGGGTCTATATGATCCACTTAATGTGATTTTAGCCCATTTAACTCAATTAATTTGTCCCAAGCCCGCCTAACTCTAACTGAATTGTAATCAAGTCAATTTCATATTATTCAAGTCAACCAAAATCTGAACCAATATATTAGGTCTATAATTTAGATTCAAACACTACCCAAATAATAATTGGGTAAACTTAACACAAAATTCCAAGATAGTTTCAGGTCGAATTATTTGATCAGGTTATTTATTTATACTCTTCACTTCAATTATATTATGCCTGGATAAATAACTATTAAAGATAAAAAATGGATGAGAGATAAAAAGAAAATAAATTTTCCAATTGATTGTATGAGTTAGTAGTTAATGTTAAACTGTGTCAGTGGTAAAAGGAAATTATGAGTCCTGGAG
Organism: Cymbidium sinense; assembly: GCA_021442155.1. Taxonomy (NCBI): domain Eukaryota; kingdom Viridiplantae; phylum Streptophyta; class Magnoliopsida; order Asparagales; family Orchidaceae; genus Cymbidium; species Cymbidium sinense. The sequence goes on along the minus strand of CM038215.1, from coordinate 137,169,707 downwards.
AGTCTTTGTAATCCTATAAATGATATAAAATAAGAAACATTAATAATTAATGGCCTCATTATGTTGTAATTCTTCTCTTTAATCTTTAAATTTTAGAGTTGTTGACATCTCAAATCACCATTTATCTTTCTTTATCATTATATTTAGGTGTGATGAGCATTGGATTTATTTTAACTACTAATTTCATTATTAGAAAGAAGGATAAATGAAAACTAGAGGTACTACCAACCCTAAAATATGGTGGATTATGATGGTGAAAAAGGGGAACATAAAGGAATGTGCTAATTTATTTCTCCTTTGATTTTATAGTACTTCAAAATGGAGAGTATATACAAACATACAATAACTCATTAGAAAAACATTAATCACCTATTGAGCACTAATTCTATGTTGACTACTAAAGCTAATAATAGTATATTATTTGAATTATGAATTACTCAATAAAATTATTTATTAATGATAGAGTTAATAGTAATTATAATGGGTAGTTTTAGATTAGGATGTTGTGTCATTGTTGCTCATGATAATGGAGTTGACTTAATGGCATTGACTAAGCTCGAAGCTTGCTTTGAACAGCAACTTCAAGAACCAGTAATTTGGAATGCATGTGCTAATCTCATTGAAATCACCTCTTTAAAGAACATTATTTTTTATCACATTGTAACTCACATGGTTGCCTCAATTAAAAAAAAATCTTCAAGAAATGAATGAGCTTTAACACATCTTATATTGTCATAATTCAACTATCACTTAAGATGATGACTCTAAGGATAAAGAATTTGGTGATAAGCTCTCACCTTAAAAGATGTTCATTACTTAGTTAGCAATCAAAGTTGGTTTTAATATGCTTCTTTACGTATGAATGCATATTGTAGTCATCACCTTTTGTTCTATTGAAACACAAATCAATTTCATCAAATACTCATAACCAAATTTCAAGTCATTGTGGTTGGTTAGATGGTCACCTCCAAGATCACCTTTAGGTGTTATTGCACCACTTGCATTATTATCATAATTTTTTTTCTATAATTTTTTATTATCTCATTTATTAGTTCAAAATTAAGGTCAAGATTAGTTTTAAATGGTTTGAAATAATAGGATTTGTAATGAATTTTGTGGGTAGTGGGTAATGCTAGTTCTAATAATTATAATAGTTAGTTTGAGTAATGTGATTAACTAATAAATTATTAATATGTCTTAGAGAGTCCTTGTATTTCTAAAAAATACTCTTTTTCATAGGGTATTAAAAGTCAAAGAAGAAATGAATTGGTTCCTTTCTTTTTGATTATCCTCCTCTATATTCTTAATATTTAAATTTTTTGAGTTATTAACACCACATTTATCAATTTTCTCTCTTATTCACTATATTTCAAATCATAGGTAGCAAAAATGTATCAACTTGATCGAAATTTGCCCAAATAGAAGATATATGATACACATACTTGCACTTCATACACATATATATATATATATATATATATATATATATATATATATATATATATATATATATATATATATATATATATATATATATATATATATATATATATATATATATATATATATATATATATATATATATTATTGAGAAGTATTTTCATCAACATAAAAACTTCGTATAGTTTTGGCCAATAAGCTTTTTTTATCATCCCTTGCATAATAGATGTGAAACTTATTGGCCCCACTTTACCATCTCATATTTTGAGAATTAAATGCCAATACATTCATACTATCTTGCAATGGGTGTCAAGGTGAGTTTAAAAGCTAAGAGTAATTCTTGCTAGCCTTTTCTTTTTGCTAATCATCTTTAGGCTCTAGTGCAAGTTGACCAAGCAATCACTTTCTTAAAATTGAACAAGCATAAATAGTAATTTACATCAATTCTAAATTTTTTGTGAGTTAGTACAATAAGCTCATAGGTTGATCTAAAGTTGACAACTCAAAGATGTTTTGGAGCTAAAGCTATTAAATATTTGCATTATGTATACTAGAAAAACAAGGGTGGTTTTGATAGACTAAAATGGCAATCTAGACACATTAGAATTTCTAACAATCTAGCATTAAAATTATTTTTATGCTAAACTCATGGTGACATGCTTTAACTTTTATGCTCTTATATTTAACATAATTATTATATTAAATTAATATTTGTTTAATATTTTTAAACTTATGTAATTAGTGATTTTGGTGAAAATATTATTTAAAGTAAATAAATTTGAGTAGATTAAGTTAGAATAATAAGTTATATTACTCACTCACTTAACATAATATTATAACTACATCATTATCATGACATAATCTTATATATAATAGATTAATAAACAAATAAAAAAATAATTAAAATTAGTGGGAGGGGGGATAAAGCTTTCAAATTACAAATATAACTATAATGATTTAGTGAAATAACTTTATATTACACATAAGTATAAGAGAGTTTTTTTTTTAAACCAAAGAGTGAATGAAAGCAAAAGAAATATCGAAAATAGGGGAAAAAATGCTTCCTTTGGGCCACTCCATAAAAAGTTTAGTCAATTACTTTCCACTACATGATTTAGAACATCACGAGGATCCAAAAATTAGAGCTCAAGGTCCATTTACAAGATCTCAAGCTAAAGCCCAAGAAAATTCAAGAAAGAAGAAGGCTTAACCCATAAGGCCCATTTTATGATTTCATCTTTTTATTTATATATAATTTTAATTTTCATCTAGAAACTCCATGTTTGAAATTTTGCATTTAAAAGTTCAAAGCATGACATGTGAGGTGATTGAATCCACATAAAATAATAATATTTGAATTGGATGGATAACATAAAATAATGAGGCAATTTAATGCTTCACATTAATATGACCACCCACCTTTCCTTCCATATTTTGAATTATTTTTTTAAAAGATGCTTGTAATGGCTATAAATAGCCCCTCTTACTAGAATGAAAGAAATCTTTTGGCAATTATAAATTATTAATTATTCTTGTGGTTTGAGAGCTTGGTGGCCAAACTTTGGCAATCCTTGGTTAGTTATCTAACATATCTTTTTCACCTCTAATACATCGTTGTCCTCAATCTCATCAAAGAAAGAAGCATTCACCTCCATCAAATTTGGTATGAGCACGGAAGGAATTATATTGGTCAAAAGTTTTCTTGGACTTGTGAGGTTAATTAATTTTCTTTTATATGATAGTTTAAATACATATTAGTAGCTTGGAAAGATATATATCTTGCAAGTTTATGGTGATAGCATAAAATTTCAATTAGTAAGCTCATTATATATTTTAGTCATTTTTCAATTGTGAACTTTCCAAAAAAAAAAAAAAAAGAAAATAAAAATTAAGAGATCACCTTAGTGAGGTAGTGCTTCACCCTAAAAACAACCTAGCCATTAGTGCAAATCAAAATCTAATTACTTGCTTTATTATCTTTGTTATTGTTTATGATTAATTTTAGAAATTTATTTAATTAACTTATGATAACTTGCTCTCTTAAAAAAAAGAGGCTTAATAAATTTGAGTATTTTTATTGCATTAAAAAATAAATAAATAAATATGCATGCATAATAATATAAGTGTGTTAAACCTGGTGATTTTGGAAGTTAAATAGAACATTGTCAAAAGACCTAAACTATCTAAAAGAGCTTGGGATTTAAGTGGTCTGTACTCCTGAAGTTCTCTTAGCCTAAAATTTTTCACTTTGATTGCACAATTATATTATACTTGTTTATTTTTTTTCATTTTTTTTCATTGGTCCCTTTTCATATATCTTTTTTTTTCCTTTAAAAAAAAAATCTCATGGCACTAAAATCTATCTCTCAAGATCAAGTTGAAATTTTGACTAGATTAGTTGATGCCTTAGATCTTAGGATCCAAGATAATGAATTAGAAACTCAATAAATATTAGAAGAAAGTAAGAATCAAATGCAAGAACTTAAACAACAAATGCAAACTCTTATAACTCATATACAAAATAATAGAGTACCAACTCCTCCTCTAATACCTGCTCAAGTTGTGCCAATATAGATAGATGAAGATGATTCAAATCCAAATCATAGAGAAAATCAACAACTTAGAAGACCATCAATTGCTAGAAATGGTGGAAGGAGAGAAAATTATTTTAAGACTATAGAAGACTCTAATGATCCATCTCGAAGAGTTAAAGTAGAAGCCCCAACTTATGATGGTATACATGACCCAAATAAATTTCGATTGGTTAGTTCAAATGGATGACTTCTTTGATTGGTATAAAATGGATGATTATCAAAAGGCTACTTTTGCTAAAATGAAATTGATAGGATATGCTAAAATTTATTGGACAAATACTTTAGCTAAAGAACAAAGATTAGGAAGGACAAACCTCACTTGGATAGAAATGAAAGAAATGTTAAAAGAGAAATCTAGGCATCATGATAAGAAGCTACATAGTCAATTATTAACTTTGAGACAAGATAATTATCTTGTATGAATACTTGAATACTTTTGAAGATCTAATTTCTAACATGATCAATTAGCAATAAATTTGTTGGACTTAGGTGACATTAGAAATGAAGTTGAATTATTTGACCCATAATCTTTAGAGGAAGCATTTCATTAAGCATTATTGGTTGAACAATAAAGAAAGAAATCCCTCTTTAAAACAAGTACCTTCATTTCATCTCATAGATCTATTAGACACCATCCAAATGGCCCTTTGCCTAAAACTTAATTGAAGGGAGCTCTAAGAACATTAGGAAGTAATATGTTTTAAATGTCATAAAATGTAAAAATCAATGTAAAGCTCAAATATTATTTTTAGTTGAAAATCCAGAAGTTAAAATTTATAATCAATATTTATGATTCCTCGATGAAATTACTTAAATGCTAAGAATATTTTTTTGTAGTAGAGATTGGATAAAATGCTATGAACCTCACTTACACAGACCATTTCATGTTAGTCATATATCTCTTCCATCAATCGATGTTTAATTCTATTAAAATAGGAAGCTATGAGGATCAAATTTGGTGTGATGTTCTCCCTGTAGACATTGCTCATATTCTCTTAGGACGACCTTGGCTATATGATATGAATGTTATTCACTATGGTAGGAAAAATACTTATATTTTTAAATATAATAATAAGACTATTAAACTCTTATCAATAAAGCTAGTAGAAAAAATACCCTCCATAACACCACACAAAATAACTTCTGACTTGCAACATAAGCCTCTATTGAAGAAAAATGATAAACTTCAATTAATTATCATAGAAAATCCTACTATTAGGCCTAATACTATCATTTTTTATTTTTACACTTAAAACATCTACTCTTCCTCCTTTGACCCCAAAGATAGAAATTATAGGCTTTGGAGATTTACGAAAAGAATTTTTTGATCCATTTCTTCTTCATATATTACATGTAAAAGAAGTCATACCAGATTCTAATGAGACTCACATACCTGCTGTGGTCTCTTCTCTTCTTTTTGATTTTAAAGATATTACATCCGATGAGCTTTCTGATGAGCTACCTCCTATAAGAGACATTCAACATGCTATTGAGTTCTTACCCAGTTCTCAACTTCCTAATCTTCCACATTATAGGATGAACCCTATCGAGCATGTTGAGATTAAAAGACAAGTTGAGGAATTATTAAAAAAAGATTTTATTCAAGAGAGTCTTAGCTCTTGTGCAGTCCCATCATTATTAACTCCAAAGAAAGATGGAACATGACAAATGTGTGTTGATAATCGAGCAATAAATAAAATTACTATTAAATATAAGTTTCCTATTCCTCGATTAGATGATATGTTAGATTTAATCTAATGAGCAAATTTTTTTTAAAGATTGATCTAAAAAGTGGATATCATCAAATTCAGATTAGATCAGGAGATGAGTGGAAGATGGCTTTTAAGACCCCTTATGGACTTTATGAATGACTTGTCATGCCCTTTGGACTTTCAAATGTTCTTAGCAAATTATGAGATCAATGAATTTTATTCTTAAATTATTTATAGGTAGATTTTTGGTGGTGTATTTTGATGATATTCTGATTTTTAGTCTAAGTAAAAATGAACATCTGCAATACCTACATAAAGTCTTTGAATTACTTAGACAAGAGAAATTATACATTAATTTTAAAAAGTATTTCTTTTTGCAAGCTGAGGTAATTTTTTTAGGCTTTATTATATCCACTATTGGACTTAAACCTGATCCTTCTAAAGTGAAAGCAATCTTAGATTGGCCATCAACTAAAAGTTTTACTGAAGTTAGAAGCTTCCACGGTTTAGCCACTTTTTATCAGAAATTTATCAAGAATTTTAGTACCATTGCTGCTCTGATAACTAATATACTAAAATTAGATAAATTTTATTGGACTCTTTATGCATAAAAGGCCTTAGAGGAAATTAAAGTTCTTATCACTTCTACACCAATCCTTAGGCTTCCTGATTTTTCTAAAGCCTTTGAAGTGATATGTGATGCTTCAAGAATTAGGATAGGTGGAATTTTAAGTCAAGAAAATCATCCTATAACATTCTTTAGTGAAAAGTTAAATGAAGCCAAACAACGATATTCCACTTATGATAGAGAGTTTTATGTTATAATTCAATCCTTAAGGCATTGGTGACATTATCTCTTATATAGAGAATTTATACTTAATTCTGATCATCATGCCTTAAAATTCATTAATACTCAACAAAAATAAAGAAAATGGATTAAATTTTTACAAGACTACTCTTTTGTTCTAAAGTGTAAGCCTGAAATCGAGAATAAACCTGATGCTTTATCTAGGGTAAACCTAATGATTTCCTCTTTAGAATTGAGAATCCAAGAATTTGATAGAATTAAAGATGATTATATTGTGTGCTCTGACTTTCACCTAATTTATCTTGAACACTTAGATAAACTAATAACTTTACAAGGGACATTCTTGATAACAAATGGATATTTATATAAAGAAAAATAATTATGCATTCCTCGATCTTCTCTTAGAGAATTCCTTATCACTGAGCTATATACTGGGGGTATAGTTGGTCATTTTGGAAATGATAAGATCATATGTTTATTAGAAAATAGATTTTATTGGCCTTCATTAAAACTAGATGTTCAAAAATTAGTGGCTCAATGTTTAATTTGTAAGCAAAAAAATTATTAAACAAAGTGCGGACAATACATTGCCCTGTTCCTTATAGGCCTTGGGAAGACTATCAATGAATTTTATTCTAGGATTACTGGACACTAGGACATGATAGTATTTTTGTTGTAGTGGATAGGTTCTCAAAAATGACTCATTTCTTATCTCGTTCAAAAATAATGATGCTTCTTATATAACCAAATTATTTTTTAAGGAAATAGTGGGACTCCGTGGTCTCTCTTTAACCATTGTTTCTAACAGAGATGCTAAGTTTGTCTCATATTTTTAGAAAATATTATGAAAATTATTATGTACCAAATTAAAATTTTTTTCTACCTTTTCACCCATAGACTGATGGACAAATTGGAATAGTTAATCGTACTTTAGAAAATTTGCTTAGATGTTTGGTAGGTAAAAGTTTAGGAAATTGAGATTTACATTTACCAACCTCAAAATTTGCCTATAATAGTACTATATCTAGAACTACAAAAAAATCATCATTTGAGATAGTCTATTATCAAAATCCATGATGACCAATAGATGCTACCATCATGTATTTTCAAGCATTCTCATGAAGATTTTATAAGAAAGTAAATTACTATAAGTAATGAAAACTATGCTAAGGCAAAATCATAATCGAATGAAATAATTTGATTATGTTTGATTCTAAGCATTATCAAACCACTTATAAGAAATTATGTGAGCGGTTTAAAATTCTCAAAATTAGAACTAATGCTTATCACCTTGATTTTATCATCAGGATATTAATATTGAAGTTAATGAAGGAAGAAATTTATCATACAAAGGAGATTAGCCTACAGCCTCTGAATATAAATTTCTTTGAAGAAGCACCCATTAATCAGATTGGTTTTTTTAGTTCATTGGAAGAATAAGCTACCAAAGACACATGGTTGACTCGATTTGAAGACTTTAGACATAGTGGTAGAGACTTAGATTTCAACTCTACGGGTGAGTTCAATTGAGCGGGGTTGATGTAGAATATCATGAGGATCCAAAATTAGAGCTCAGGTCCATTTACAAGATCTCAAGCTAAAGCAAGAAAATTTAAGAAAGAAGAAGGCTTAGCCATTAAGCTAAGAATTTATGATTTCATCTTTTTTTTTTATGTAATTTTTAATTTTCTTCTAGAAACTCCATGTTTAAAATTTTATTTAAAAATTCAAAGCATGAGATGAGGTGGTTGAATCCACATAAATAATAAGTATGTGAAATGAGTGGATGGCATAAAATAATGAGACAATTTAATACTTCACATTAATATGACCTTCCCTTCATGTTTTAAATTCTTTTCTTTTGAAAGATGCTTATAATGGCTATAAATAGCCTCTCTTACTAGAATGAAGGAGATCTTTTGACAATTATAAATTATTGAGTTATTCTTGTGGTTTGAGAGCTTGGTGGCTAAACCCTGGAAATCCTTGGTGGGAGCGCTAGTTATCTAACATATATTCTTCCCTCACCTCCAATACCTACGTTCTCTCAATCTTATCAAAAGAAAGAACGCCAGCCTCCATCACTACACTTATGGTATCATTGAGTGCACTATATTATGCTAAAATTATGAGTTTAAAAAGTTATATATAGACACAATCTCAACCTCATGGGCTATCCAATTATCATCTGCTTCAAGGAGGAAAAGCATTTTTAAAAGAAATACAATCACAAAATGATGCAACCTTAAAAAATTATTACATATAGTTTGTTGCGTGCTAGGAAACTTGTAGTAGTAAAATAAAACTTCACGCATTGAAAATCCAAAGACACATGCATTTGAAAGAGAATAAGAGATTTTTTATGAAAACCCTAGAAAGAGGGAAAAATCCTAGCAGAAAAATCATCTTATATATATATCCGCTTTGGGTATAAAGTTTGAATTTATAGTGGATTACTGAGGTTGTATGTGAAATTATGATTAGTTCTAATTATCTGACGGTATTGTAGTTGTTGGTGATCGGTGATAATAATAAAGTGACAGTGGTGATGGATGATGAACTTCAAATTCTCTCGAACTTTCTCCCAAGTTAGCTTTCTCTCTCTCCTTCTCACGACAAGAATGGTGTCCTATTTATAGGATTCTAAGAGGGTATTTTGGTCATTAAAGCCAAAATCTCAAAACACTCCATCAGACTGTCTGTATTGAGTCATTTGTTCATAGATAATTTTTTGATGATTTGATCATTTAAATGGCTTTCGATTTGAGTGATCTTAGAATTGTCGGATTCAACGCGATTACTATAAGCATCCTTTAAGTCATTTAATCATTCGTTATTGTTAAGTTTTATATTTAAAACGATTTGATTTCTTTGGCTTGAATTGGTTGATTTGACATGGTTTCGATTAAGTCGTTTAATTTATGTATGTATGCTTTAAATTATTAGTGTTTAATTTATAAATTTTAAGGATATATCGTTCTTTTTATTTTTGGATGAAAAACTCATTTCATTATATATAAAATCACTTTAAGTAAATATTATTAGGATATATATATATATATATATATATACGTTATCAAATTATTTATTTATGTACTAATTAGTTATTAGTATTTATTTATTTTATTTTATCGTATATGTATAAAGTAATAATTTTTATAAATATATAAATTATATTATTATTTTATATTATTATATATATTTTTGAGTGGATATTTGATTTGAAAGAGAAAATTGAAAGAAGAAGGTAGTTGGCCCCACATTTTTTTTCTTATCTTATCGTGTGAGAGTGGGAGAGAGAGAGAGAGAGAGAGAGAGAGAGAGAGAGAGAGATGAAAGATGGGAGGTAGGGAGAGAAAGAAGATCGTAAATACTTTTTTTTAATGAGGAATATAGAAAGTTTTTTTTTCTTTAAAATATCAATAGTTTTCTCTTCTCTCTCTTTAGAAGATGAAAAGTTTTTTTTAATGAGGTATATGAAGAAGTTTTTTTTTAAAATGATGAATATGAAGAGTTTTTTCTTTAAAATATCAATAATTTTTGTTCTCTCTCTCTTTATAAGATGAAAAGTTTTTTTTAATGAGATATATGAAGAGTTTTGTTCATTTTTTTATTTTTATTTTATTTTAAAAAAGAATTTGAAGAGTCATTTTTTCTATTATAAATACCCCCAAAAGGGTAAGGAAAAACTCACAAATGGGTTTAGGCGTCAGGCCGTGGTTAAAGCAAGGCTCATTTTTCTCAGCGAGTCCTCATTGGATCGACCGGGTTTGGAGGTGATCAATGCCCAGTTATCGAGGCTCATTTCCCTGAGAGAGAGCGTTCTTTCATCATCGAACCATTTGGAGCGATCAAGACCGTGGTTCATCGGCGACTCCATTTTCCTCGTGCGCCGTCACTCGGACCATTTGGGTTTGGAGGCATTTTTCATATGATTGCTCTCTGTTTCCTCGAGGAGTCGCCTGTTGCCGGGTTTGAGGATCAATCATTCATATGGCATATATTGCTTTCCTGAAAAGCGTGTTTTATCTGACCGATGGTTTGGAGGAGATCAGGCCATAGTTCTCACGAGCTCGATTTTGCTCGAGAGCGTCAATCCCTTGGACCGATCAGTTAGAGGTGATCAAGACCCATATCTGGCGATATCCCTTCAAGAGGTGTCATATCGTCGACCGTCGGGTTTGGGCGATTAAGGCTCATAGTTCATATATCGAGCTTTTTCCTCGAGAGGTGCCATTTCGGGATTTTGAGGCGTTGTAGTTCATACACGAGGCTCTGTTGTGCTTCGCTTCTCTTTAGTAGCCTCCACTAACTATAATGGTGCGACCTCTCATGACTCTCCATTATCCCGATCTCGGGGTTTCCAACACAGTTGGGGCGCATCGAATTGATTTTGTGATTCCAAACTTGAAAAATAGAGACTATCTTCATGGGTGAGCATCCTTCTACAAATATCCCAATGCCAAAAAATTCTCGAGTAAATATTACACAAGATGATGGGTTGCGGAAGCATCACGAGACAACGAGATCCGTTGATGTAACATCAACTATCAATAGTGATACTTTGATAATCTTTTGGAAGAAGTTTCATTGTCTAAATGATTTGGTGGCTATTCCTCATAAAAGATCGCAATGAGCTTATCCTCCTTTGTAGGGGCACCTGTACCTTCTGAAGCTTTTGCCTTCTTAGATTCGTGATGTACGTGTACCTTCTGAGATTTTTTCCTTTTTGAGGTTTTTGATGTACCTATACTTTCTGAGGCTTTTGCCTACAGATGTACCTATACCTTTTGAGGCTTTCGTCTATTGAGATTTTTAATGTATCTGTACCTTATGAAGCTTTCGCTTACTGAGATTTTTGATGTACCTGTACCTTGAGGCTTTTGCCTTCTGATGTTTTTGATGTACATGTACCTTATGAGGCTTTTGCCTTCTGAGACTTTTGATGTACCTGCATCTTTTGAGGCTTTTGCCTTCTGAGATTTTTGATGTACTTATATCTTTTGAGGTTCTTACCATATGAGATTTTTGATGAGTCTACCTTGTCAACCACTTGCTTCTTTGGAGTCTTTCTAGTGAGGACCTTGTCCACTACTAGCTTCTTATTGAGGCTTCCTCAGGGGCGTGCCTTCCAGGGGTTATTAGTGGAGACTTTGCCTACCACTTGCCTTCTTGATGTCTTTATAGTGAGTACTTTATCCAGTCTGAGCTTCCCATATAGGCCTCCTCATGGGTATGCCTTTTAAGGGGTTTTATTGAATGCAACAAATGAAGATTTCATTGATAGTAAAAATTTATTTTAGAAAATAAAATCTTATAAATTTTTCAATAGAGTAAAGAAGAAACTTAACTTTTTTTAGTCACTTGCCTTAATGAGATATTTCCTTAGATAAGTATTGGTGATATTTCTTACTCAATAACTAAAATAATTTATTTACCATGATTCCTCTGATCTTCTTTTTGATGATCTATGCGTTGCTCCAACAAGTAGCATCCCAGATGTCATTGTCGTATTAAACGTTCAATTTCTTCCTTCAGATGAATGCAGCTTTCAGTTGAATGCCCTTTCGAATGGTGAAAGTGACAATATTGTGATTGATTTCCTCCATTTGAATTTCTTCAATGGGTTTGGCCATTTGAGATATTCAAAATTCTGAATCTCTATTATGATATTAATCCTAGGCCTATTTAATGGAGTATATCTAGAAGTGTCGTATTTCATCGATCTTTTGAATATATATATATATTTTGTTTTGATACTGTTGTAAGATCTTATGATGCGTGCTTACACTTAGAGTTATTCTCAAATTGTCTTCAATGAGCAGTAATAGCTTCATCAACAGCAATTTGTGCCTATACTCAATGAATAAGATTAATATAAGATTGTATTCTTGCATTAATGAAGAGTAGAAAGGCCCGCGTCGAAGACTTCTAAGAAAGACGCCTCAGAGTAGCTCTAGATTTACTCGTCGAATTTGATGAGCTTCTGAAGAGAAACTTTGAATATATTCTTTGAGGGTTTCTCCTTCATTTTGGTGAATTCCAGAAAGATGAGAAGAGTATTTGATGATTATTCGATTTGAGATAAATTGTTTGACAAAGAGTTAAACCAAATGCGCAAAGTTGAGAATGGTCCCTTGGCGGAGGGAATAAAACCATGTATGAGCTTGCCCTTTAAGAGTGATAGGAAAAACTTGGCAGAGCAAAGCATCGGGGGCTTGTTGAATATGCATAATAGTTCTGTAATGATCGATGTGCTCATAAGGATTAGAGGTTCCATTATAATGTTCAATATTAGGTAGTTTAAACCCCACCAGAATTGGTTGTTGAAGAACCATATCATGCAAAGGAGAAGATTCTTGAATACTCTGACGAGGGATGAACTGTTTATTTTTTAACAAAAATTCATCTCGAACAAAGCGTTGTATTTCATCTTGAATAACTTCTCGAGTTATTTCCATGAAATGAGGGTGATTCAATCCCATTAAAGAGGTAGGGGGATTCAAAGTTGGTCGGGTAATACGAGTAGGATGAGTTGAGCTAACAGTATAGTCATGATCCATATCATGAGGGGGGAATTTCTACATGATCATAAGGGGGTTCTTCATTAGTTTCTTCAATAAAATTAACTCTATCATGTTGTTGATAGGGTCTATTCCTCCAGTTTGTTGTGATATTATCGATTGTTCAGCTCTTAGTAAGAGCTGAAGGATCTGAGCTTGATGTTCCTCCATTGTTCGCATGCGCTCCTCAAAAGTATGAAATGCTCCATCTGGCTAGTGGTTTCGATCTTGTTAAGAAACTTAGTTGTCGGACATGATAAAGTAATGTGAATATTCTTCCCACAGACGGCGTCAAACTGTTACGTGCTAGAAAACTTATAGCGATAGAATAAAATTTCATGCCATAGCTTCGTTGGGAAATCCAACACGCATGCAGATAGTTGAAAAGAGAATAAGAGACTCTAGAATTTTTACGTAGAAAAATCCTAGAAAGAGGGGGAAAAAATCACGGGGCCTAGCCTAGTAAAAATGCTCTACTATATATCTACTTTAGAGTACAAAGTTTGAATCTTTCCGATAGCTAGATTACAAAATTGTATATGAGAAATCCTGATAATGAAAATTCGATCAGTTACAACTATCGATGGTAGTTGGGTATGCGGTTGTGGTGGCTGGCGATAATAATGAGGCGTCGGCGACATGTGGTGATGACGAACTTCGAACTTCTAGCTCTCTCTCAGCTTTCTCCCAAGTTCGCTTTTAGCTCCTTCCTCCTCCCCATCATGATAATAATTTGGTCCTATTTATAGGATTATGAGGGGACATTTTGGTCATGGAAGCCAAAAATCTCAAAACACTCCATCGGACGGTCTGTATTGATTCATTTGATTATATATAATTTTTTGGCGATTTGACCATTCAAATGACCTTCAATTTGAGTGATCTTAGGCTCATTGGATTCGTCTCGTCGAGCCGCTCGATTCGACTGTAAGCACGTCAAATTTGAAAGTCATTTGATCATTCAGTCAGCATTCCCAAGTTTCATATGTAGTATTTGAGCTTGATTTGAACTCATTTGGACTTGGTTTGACTTAGTTCTAGCATTGTTGGACTCGCCTCACTGAGTCATTTAATTTATTTGTATGTATGTTTTAAATTGAGATCCGTGTTTAATTTATAAATTTTAGAGAGATATATCAGAGTTATAAGACATTTCAAATAATTACCTAAATTACAATCCATAAATCTATAATTTTCTAATTTTTTCATAAAATTTTCTCTACATCGATTGATCAAATGAATAATCATTTGTATTCTTATATGCTCAATAAGTGATGATTGCTAAGCTAATATGTATGAACTACACTACTCTTTTAACACTCTTAAATATTACTCAAATAGTGAATGTATTCTCAACTAGTAGACCTCATCTAACAATGATAATAGATATGACATCCATCTCATAGAGTATTTACCTCTTATGATAGAGTAAAAGAAATGAGTGATGTGATTATGTCTTAACAAATCAAATAAAATATGATTAAATACTTTAAAAAATAATTAATCAATCATTATGATTTTTAACTAGATCATGTAGTTGTATAGTGGTTATATTCTAACAAAAACTATAATTAGTCCTAATAATTGATTAATCACTACAATTTCTAACTAGACAAAATAGTTTTATAGTTGTTAGTCTTTTATATATGTATTTTATGAGATTTAAAATTTTTTTTTGTATAATCTAATTCACATAATATTTATTGGACTATTTATAACAACTAAAATTTTAATAGTACTGATTAACGATGACCCGATTCGAGCTAAAATGATTGTAGAATCTTAATGCGAATAACATATTATCTCAAAGTAGAATCATCAAAAGTAATTTTCATAATATCACTCAATAATTTCCTTGCTACGACTTTGATGCTCTCTTTAATTTTGAGGCCAATTGTTAGTAGAAATAAAATAAGTTTAATCAACAAATTTAATAAAATGATTAAAGAATTGAGATCATATAAATTTGTTAAAAAATGAGCAACAAAAATCATAATTATGAATAAAGTATGCACATATTATAAATTATATTATATATAAAAACAAAAATAAATATTATATTTGTAAATAGGTGTAAATAGAAAATCAAGTCAACTAATTTGCAAATAATAGAAAATGAAAAAAACAAAATTTTATTAAAAATAAAAAAAATTAAATCCTTTTATATAAAGCTCAATTATTTTCATAATGTATTCATCATCTCAAAATCTCTTAAGAATTTAATTTGATTAAATAAATAATAATAATCTAAATAGACATATTAGATCACTAATTAAACTTCTGTCATTTTTTATACTTGAGTTTTCATACATTATGCGTATGAGAGTTCATATCATATAGACTTATGCCATGAATGAATCTCCTCAATATTAATGTAAAAACATAGGGCTGCAAATGAATGGGTCTATTGGAGTTCAAATTTGTTTATTATTATCGAGCTCCAACTTGATTCAGGTTTTTTTCATGAGCTCATTTTAAATTGGATTGTCGAACCTATTAACGAGTAGCTCATTAAATAAAATAAATGAGCTTTAATTAATTCTTAATCAAACTTGTTAGAATAGCTTATTAAGAAATATACATAATATGTTTAATCACAGTTTATTAATTCTAAAAAATAAAAAAATATATAATATTATTCATAAATAAGCTTTAATTGAGATATAATTAAATCATAATCGAGTTTCTTAATGAATTTATTCAAGACATTTAAATAATATCATTCATGAATGTAAATGACCTGAATTATAAGCTATTCAAATTTATTTATTTAACAATGAGTTTTTTATAAAAATAAATTAACTAATTGAAAACCTGATTAATTAATTAAATAATCATAAAATAGCTTTGATATGACACTGAAAATTCTACTAATCGAATAACGAATCATGTAGCCTCGATTACAAGATTAACTTAAATCAGTTAAATATAATTGAAAAATTTGCGATATCAGTCGGCTCCTAAATTTGGAGTGTTTATAGTCAAATCGAGCATTTTGACGAGCCAAATCTAACAAGCCTAAGATCTCCTAATTCTGACTTTATTTGAGCATTTAAATACTTAAAATACATTAGATAATCGAAGGAATCATTTCGAGCCGCCCAATGGAGTGGTTTGAATTTTGCATGTATTTACATAAACGTCACTTATCTAATCTATAAATAACTTCTCATTCTTCACATGAGGGGGAGATCCAAGAAGATAGAAGCTCTAAAGCGAAAATCCTCCAATAATCGTCGCACTCGACGATCGCCGACCGGGTTGTCACCACCTGCCGTCGTCGATTGCCCAGAACCCGCATCGTCGGCCCCGCTGATGACCGTCGTTGGTTACCATTGTCGACCGTTGCCGGTCCTCGCCGCCATCAACCACCACCATCTATCATCGCCATCGACACCGCTGCCGGTCACCACCGCATCATCGCATCAGCCATTTCGCTCATCACTCGCCGCTGCGCTGTCGGCTGACCGCGTACTTCACCATCACACCGCAATGTTAAAAGCTTCTTCTGTAAAGTTATTGTTGCCGATTATGGGATTCCTGTCGTTTTCATATCTTTGTAATCCTCGAGCTTTTGTATTCAAAGATATATAGATAAGATTTTACGCCAGCCCGTGATTTTACCTCTTCGTAGATTTTTTCACGTAAAATCAAGTTTCTTATTCACTCTTCAAATATCACAAATTGTCTTCACAATAAGACTAAAACATAAACTTTTATTATATCCTAACTGATTCTCTAGTACACAATAAGCTTTAATTTAGCTGAGCTTCGAGTGGCTCGTCAATCGCTAGGTGATTTATAAAATAAATAAAAAAATGAATATTATAAAGTAAATATGATAAATTTAATTTCTGGCGCCACTTATGACATGCAATAACATAAAAAAATATTTTTTTATTCAGCTCTCTCTTTCTCTATAGATACGATACTACTGTAAATTTTACTATATTTTATAATATAAATACTTTAGTTTGAATTCATTTCAAAAATTGACCCAAAATTAATCAACATTGACTTTAGTCAACTCTAATTCAAATTAAAAGCAAAACCTAAAATGTCCGAGTTTAAGGTTAACAAAATCAGGGGAAGTGATTTAATGATAGCGCCTGTTTTTTTTTCTTAGTTATTTAGCGGTCCCGTAGCGGAGTGCCCAAACCTCTCACGCTCCGGAATCAGAACACTTCCATTGTTCTTTGTTTTTCGCGCCGATTGGGAGGAGGAGGTAATCTCCGTCGTTAGTGAATCCGAATGATGTCATTTTACTTCTCGATCCTTTCATTATAGTTATCTTCTTCTACATTCGTTGGAATCTAGGGTTTTGTGAAGGCAATTTGTTGATCCGTTCTTTTTTTCTTGATTTGTTATATTCTGCTTTTGTACATTTTCTCTTACTGATGCTAAAATGCTCTGTTGTCTGTGGATCTAGCGTTTGAGCAATTACTGTTGGGACTGTATGACTTGTTTTGCGTCTGTTTTTTATTATGTTGTATGTGTGATTATTTTATTGGTGGATTGGCCAAGTGGTTTTAATTGTTTGATGCTACAAATTTAAATCTGGGAGTAGATGGCGTCGAAGTTGCAGCAGCTTCAGACGAAGGCAGTGCAAGCCTCTCAATTTGTGGCCAAGCATGGAAATTGCTACTACAAGCAACTGGTGGAGCAGAACAAACAATATATTGTGCAGACACCCACTGTTGAGAAATGCCAAGAGCTTTCGAAGCAGTTGTTTTACACACGGCTTGCAAGGTAGTTTTCCTCGCTTCATAACTATACTTTTTGTAACGCTTGCAATTTCTGTAATATTTTTAGTTCAACATTACTCTCATCATCATTATTGTAAGGCTTGTTGAGTGGGAGAAATCGAGTTGATGGAGAGAGATTGTGATCATCTCTGTTATGAAAGGTTATAGATACACACAATCAGAAAAAATAAATATAGCATTCATGGTACATGAGATTTTTTATGTGGAAAATCTGAGAAGGAAAAACTATAGAGCTTTGCATAGTTGAAACAACTTCCACCAATAGTAGACGTGAGTTGCAACCCTTCCCCAAATTCAAAAACAACAATATTGCTAATGTCCTTGGTGTTGGCGATGCAATGAGATTAGGCATTGGGATGATCATCCTCCCGGAGGCGAAGATAGTACAATTTGAAGACTATTGGTGAAGCAACATTGAAAGGTTACTTGGATCATCATGGATGGTCTTCTTCTTAGAGGTAGTGATGATATGGCCTAAATGTGATTACACAAAAACATGAGAAGTTCATAGAAGTCATTGAAGATGTCTGAATCTGTTTTCTTTTGGAAATGCCAATGAATGGAATTTGGTGTGGTTGTTGTAAATACAAATAAAGGGTGGTTGTGATGGTTTCTTAGAAAAAGGCAAGATTGAATGATTTTGGATAGATAATTGGGTGGTCGGGACAATCATCCTTTTGAAGGAGGGTTTGAGCCAATTAGGACAATTCTTATCAATATACTCAGGGTATTCCTTGGACCAAACATACTCGCTGCGGTGTATTAGTCAACTGATAATCTATTGAGCTGTACCAGCATGGAGGTCGCTACATACACATTTGCATTAACTCGATGATTGAAGCATACATTATACGATAGCTCCTAGCAAGGAACTTACCCTCCGTCTGGCTAGCCTACCTGACTCGCTTGATGAACTAGCCAAACATATATGATGGGTGACTTCTACAAGGGAACTCACCATTTACTCACCCATAGCATAACTTGACAGGAGCTAAGACATTGAACTTACCCTACATTCAGAGACATATGAGTTGACCCACACTAGGGAGTAGGGGCCACATCATTTGGAGGCCACACCACCCACTAGACTAGATCATTGTACACTTGTCCATACTTGAGCAATCTATAGAGTTTGTATATTTTCTTTTTATTATTTTATTAGTTTTCTATAACCATTTATGTAGCCCTCCAACAATATTAAGAAAGGCTTTAGGGGTATATTTAGGACTTTGAGACGTTTTAATATTTTGGCACTTATTATAGATTAAACAGGTTATTTTGACTTTTTAGCTTTATAAGACTTTCTGTACTTGAGTTACTCGACTGTTATCAAACATGTTATTTTGACTTTTTAGCCTTAATGAGACTTTTTATATTTTAGTTTCTCAACAACAGCAACAAGCCTTAATCCCACTAGGTGGGGTCGGCTACATGAATCCTTCGTCTCCATTGTGTCCTATTATGTGTCAAATTCTCATTTAATTCAAGTATACTAAGATCATTTTTATACATCTTAACCAAGTCTTTTAGGTCTCTACCTTTCTTAACATAAAGCAAATCTAATGCATCTACTCTCTGTCATCATCGGGCGACGACATGTGGCCAAACCATCTAAGCGACTCTAATCTTATCTACCACTGAGCTACTCAACTTTTTCCCAACATACTCATTTTGCATTCTATCTCTAAGGGTAAAACCACTCATCCACGAGCATCCTCATCTCTGTAACACTTAACTTAGTCTTATGCTTCTCTTTTATTGGCCAACATTCTTATATAAGTCATTCAGTCTTACCACCATCTTATAAAATTTTCCTTAAGTTTAAGTGAAACTTTTCGTCACATAATAGGCGGATGCATTCTTCCACTTCAACCATCCAACTTGAATTCTACTAATAACATCTCCATCTATTTCACCATCATTTTGAACAATGAGCCTAAATATCAATAAATCACTCTTATTAATGACTTGATCACCTAAAATCACAACACTACCACTAAAACTTCTACCACTAAAATTACACTCCATATATTCGGTTTAGATCTACTTAAACTAAAACCTTTAGACTCTAAAGTTGACCTCCATAATTCAAGTTTCTTGGACTCCCTCTAGTCTTATCGACAAGAAGAATGTCATCAAAAGCATACACCAAGGTACATCTTCTTGTAAATGCCTCGTAAGAACATCCATAACTAAAGTAAAAAGATAAGGGCTTAATGTTGATCCTTGATGTAATCCAACTGAAATAGGAAAATAATTTGTCAATCCTCCTTATATTTTAGTTACTCGTCTGTTACTATTCTTTCATCATTGATGATATGGATTAGTTTGCGTTGGATTCTTGAACTATTTATACTCACCCATTTCTCTTTACCCTCGTTCTTCGAGCAAGTCTTACAAGTAAGGTTTAGTGTCAATCCATAGACAGGGCAAGATTTAACATTCTTTTTATTGTGGTGAGTGTGGACAGATGCTACAGATCAAAAGTCGAGCACTTTAAGAAGTAGGACGACTAGACAGAGATAACTCAGTTAGCATGGAGTAGCTATCTTAACACTTTGCAACCCATCAAAATCTGAAGGAAATAAAGCAACGCATCACTTACCTCATCCAAGGCACAGTGGAGGGAGTACAAAGGGAAAGTCCTTGAGGGCGCGAGCTTAAAGGTTCTTCTAACTTAGCTATCCTCCTAGTTAGACATCGTTGAAGGGCACTGACATCGATGCCGAGTTTAGAAGACACCTTATTCCTCTTCAAAGATGAGGAGAGAGGCGAATGTAGCTTTGGATTATGCCTTTTTTAGGGAGATTGTTGAAGCCCGACCACCACCGAAGTTCAAGATCCATTACTTGAAACCCTATATGGGCCGATTTGACTTTGACCTGCCAGATTATATTGCCTACTTTGAATTGACCACTTCACTACTGAATTTTGATGTTATGCTGAAATGCCATTTTTTTCTTCACTACTTTTAAGTAGTTGGCCTTAAGATGCTTCTCACACCTCATAGAAAGTGTAATTACTTCATTTGCTGAGTTTATACAGATGTTTATTATCCAATTAGCCAGTGCATAAAGATTTCTTAAGAGCTTGTAGGCTTTGTTTCAGATGCTGTAGGAAATTGGTGAATCTCAAGGAAGGTTATCATTTGCTTTCAAAGTGAGATATTGGAGGTTAAAAATCTCAAGTCCATAGTTGCGCATGTTGTGTTGATTTAAGGTCTGGTGGATATGCCCTCAACCTCCAACAACCAAATACATTATTTGAGTTACTAAATTGACAAATAGCTATATAAATGTTGAAGAGTATAATGAAGTTGCTTAGTTCTCTCAAGCTACCTGCTAAGAAATGCCCCTAAATCAAGAAAAATTGTCAATCGCCTAATACTCTGGAGACTGATTGCCAGTGAGAAGGAAAGAGAAGTTGCATGCTACACTAGTAGAAGCAAAGGATGGTTGTTCCACCAAAGCCTACACTTAGGGCGAGATCTCTAGTTGTGCACCAAGGGTTACCACAATTACTGATGTCAATTTGAGTTTGGGTCTGACCCAAAATTGACCCGAATCGAATATGTTCAACCTGAATTTGACCCAAATATTAAACAGGTTGAAAACTCTATCGCAAACCTGACTAACCCTAATCTGACCTGTTTAACCTATCTATTATATGGTGAAAAATTACTTGAAAGTTAATACGATCTGTTTAACCAAAAAAATGGCCTGTTTAACCAGAAGCTTCTTCTGGTTGGACTTTTTCTATATTCCTTTTAGCAAATCATATTAGAAGAAAAGAAGATCTTCATAACATTTCTTCAATCCCCTAGTCGACTACATCTCTTCTCCTCAACACACCCTAGACCACCCAACCAGTTATGCCTCTCCCCTTTCCCCCTCAATTCTTCTTCTCCCTTTCTTAGCTCTTCACACACAGCTCACAACTCTTCTTCTTCACCCTTTGAATAAAAAGTAGATGAGCACCATCTATAGAAAAGTGTGGGTTTACCATTTATGTGCTTAGTATTACCTCTGACTAGCGAAAGTGTGTGGAACATCGGAACTTGGCCAAAGTTGCAAGGCTGCGGAGGCTCTGCAACACTAGAACTTGTGAGAGATGCTGTAAAAACTATGAGAAATTAGGGTTTGCAAGATTGCTTTGGCTTCGACATTTGACCCCACGACCATTAAATACGTCGCGTGAATAAATCTAAACTGTCACAACTCCACGACATGATCTAATGCTTATGCAATTTTGCGCTATTTTTGAACTCCACAGCTTCATTGATCTTGTGATTTGCACTCCACATGGACCATGCCCCTCACTCTCACAACAATTCGCATATTTGAGTCATTTTGGGACATTTTTAGGTTTTCGGGTAAACCCGAACTCGATTCAAAAACTTATTTGTGTAAATTTTTAAGACACGAAGCCAACTCGAAAACATTCGGGTCGACTCTAACTCAGATTTTTCGAGTCGAGTTATTATGTCGGGTCAATTTTTGACACTCTTAATCACAATCAACTCACCCATATTAAAGCGAGTATCAACCACACCTTTTTCTTGCAGTCATGCTACTATGAGTGTTTATGGGAAAATTAGTTGAGGCTATCTAGAACAAAAAGTAATTCAAATGTCTAGTACCCACGAAGGTGAATGAACATACTTGGGACTATGACAATGATACAAAGTGCTGACACTTCTGAAGTTTATTTGAAAAACTTATTAAGACAGATGAATTGAAAGATTTCGTGTTTGCTAACCTTGGACGGTGACAAGGAAAGGAACCAATGGAAGATCAAGAGATTATGTCTATGCTTGCCAAGGCAATGCATATTATTGGAATAGTCTCTGCAATTCTTGGAGGAGACACATTGAGTCATCATAGTGAATTAGCATCAAGCAATTAAGGTTAGGATATGTTAACTCAATGGCAATGACTTCGGTGATCGTAATTGAAGTATTGTTAGTTAGCTTCATTGAGCGAGATTACTCATAATTAGTAACCCATTTAATGACATGGTAGTCATTACGATGTTGATCACCAACTATCATAGTTAAATTGTTCTTGGACATTATTTTTCTATGACTAGTTAGGCACTGCAATTATAATGATTAAAATCATTAATATATAGTTTTCTTATGGAGTACATAGCTAGGTACATTATATATATTATTTATTTTGTGAAGTATGTAGCTAGCTATTTTTATTATAATAAAATTATAAATGTTATAATCACAAGTAAATAGTTTTTCTATGAAGTACTTAGGTACTTGTATTTTTTTTTTGCAATACTTTTCTGAATATTGCTGTTGTACTAGAGTGTTAATAGTTAAAATTATAAATAAAAAGCTATTCTATGAAGTATCTTGCTAGGTACTTCGAAGTACATTGCTTTTTTTTTTTAAATTACCTAGTTGGACACTGCCATTTTAATGAAATTTTAATGTTAAAATCATATGTAAACATTTTTTTTTTGAAGTATCTAACTAGGTATTATAATTGTAATACCTGCCTACATACTATAATATATATATATATATATATATATATATATATATATATATATATATATATATATATATATATATATATATATAATATAATGAAGTATGTAGGTAGGTATTACTATTATAATAAAATTTTAATGATTGAAATCACAAGTAAATTACTTTTTTTGGAAGTACCTTGTTATGTATTTATGTTTTATTGTTTTTTGTATGAATACTTAGCTAAGAATTGTGTTATAATAGAATTTTAATGGTTAAAATCATAATAAATAGCTTTTCTGGTAAGTATTTAGCTAAATACTTGACATATATTACTTTTTGTAAGGTACCTTGATAAATACTGCCATTTTAAAGAAGTTGTATTAGTTTAAATAATATGTAAAAATCGTTTTAATGAAGTACTTAAGTACTTTTTATTTATTAATTTTTTTGTGCACTGTCTAGCTAGGCATTGTTATTATACTAGAAGTTTAACAGTTAAAACTTCAAATAAAAAGTATTTTTGTGAAATATATTATTAGGTACTATATATATATTATTTCTCAAAGTATCTAGTTATATATTGCTATTATAATCAAAATTTAATGGTTAAAATCAATAGTGCATAGCTTTTTTTTATAAAATACTAGTTAGGTACTTCACAATTACTACCTTTTTGCGATGTAACTAGCCATGTACTGGTTTTATAAAGAAATTTTACCAATTAAAATTCTAAGTTTTGTGAAATATCTAGTTAGGCAAATCTAATTTTTATTATTTTTGTGCTGCACCTAATTATGAATAAAAATATAATGATTAAAATCATCAGTAAGTAGTTTTTCTATAAAGTACATAGCTAAATATTTCACATATATTACTTTTTGTAGTACGTATCCATGTACTATTGTTAGGTATTTCACTAAGTAATGTTGTTACAATGAAATTTTAATGGTGAAATTCACAAATAATTATTTTTCTGTGAAGTGCCTATCTAAGTTCTTGACATATGTTACTTTTTTATGTAGTATTTTGTTAGGTATTATCACTATAATAAAATTTTAATGGTTATATATATATATATATATATATATATATATATATATATATATATATATATATATATACATATATATATATATATATATATATACATATATATATATATATATATATATATGTTGTGAAGTATCTAGTTACACACTTTATATAAATTGTTTTTTTATAGAGTACATAGCTAGGCACATTCTTTTTTTTTTTTTTTTTTTTTTTTACAATAGCTAACTAGATATTGTTATTATAAAAAAACAAAGAAAATCTGTTAAAAGTATAAAATTTTTTTTTTTTTATGAAGTACATTGTTAAGTTCTTTGTAGATATATATATTTTTTTGTAAAGTATCTAGTTAGGTATTGCTACATTAATGAAATTTTAATGGTTAAAATAACTAGTAAGCTTTCTCGTGAAGTGCATAGCGAGGTACTTCATAGATGTTACTTATTTTTTTACGTATATAGTTAGACATTTGTATTATAATAAAATTTTAATAGTTAAAATTACAAATAAATAATATTTTTTGAAATACTATTTGTGGCCGAAAAAATAAAATAAAGTAGAATAAAAAAACCCTAATTGCCCTCAATGTTAGCAAAACTGTACTAAGCAAAAGTGGGAATGGTTATAAGTCGATCTCTTATAAGAAAAGGAGGAGGGTTGGTTGAGACATGCACCCGAGAGAGAGACAAGAGATCTACCTGGACTGAAGCCGCCGACCATCTTGTGTTTGGATTGAAGCCACTGTTCACCTCCTTGTGTTTCGACCGAGGCCGCCGCTGATCCCCCTTGCGTCTAGACCTAAGCATACCTCCCCCCTTGCATTTTGACCGAAGTCGAACAACTTGGAGTGTTTGTTCGAGTGATTAAGGAGTAATCGAGAGATTGAGGAGAAATGGAGAGAAAAAAGTCTTAATCCCCATCTATTCTCTCCTTCTTAAGTCTTTGGAAAGAGTAAATGAGGACATTTCCGTCTAACAAAGAAAAAATGGCTTTTGGAGTTTCGATTTTAGGTAAATTTCGAAATGAAATTTATTACAATTAATTTTTTTATTTCACTAGTCAAATTGAAGGCCTCCACTATCGATCTTAGGTCTGACGTAAGATGAATATATCTCTCTCTGTTGATCTTGGGCTTGGACCAAGGAAAAAGAGTACGCAATCGCATTAAATTTTACGAAATGTAGGACTGCTAGGTAGTCATGTTGCCAAAATTTTGTTGAAAATTACTAAACTTAAAATTAAAAAAAAAATGACAGAAATGCCAAAATAATTTATATAAAAATATCAACTTAGAATTTAAAAGCAAAATATTGAATTATTATGTACAAATGGGCCATAATCTTTTAGAATTAAGTTGAAATTATTTACAAGTGTTTGACTTTCTGCTTTACACATTAAAATAATTTAATCTAATCGAAGAATTAAGGACATTAATATAAATCACTAAATTCCTTGGTGAATTTGATCATATGGTTGAATTAAGGGTTTTCTCATGCACAAATGGATTCATAAGAGCCATAAAAATATTAAATTTTTTACTTTTGAGATGGAAACACTAACATAAATGCAATCATAAGCAATTATCGATCACTTAATTGACCAAATGCAACATATTAAAAGCCCAAATCTTGTTCGCAAAATTGACTTTCTGCCTAAAAGCAACCTCTCAATAAACATGGGTCTTAATATGGCACTAAAAATCCCACTAGTTGAAGCACGAATCTTGATGTCAAAAGCAAGCTGATCCTAAGTCGAAACTAGTTGAGATCAAGCGCTTAAAATATCATTGAAAACTTTGGGATATCAGCTAAATCCCTAAATAGTTCATAAATATGGAGTGTTTATGATCAAATCGAGTATCTTGATGAGCCGGATTTAACAAGCCCAAGATTTCTTGACTCTGACTTCATTTGAGCATTCAAATACTTAAAATACAACAGATGATCAAGGGAATCATCTTGAGCCATCCGATGGAGTAGTTTGAATTTTGCATGTATTTACTGAAATGCTCTCTCTCTAATCTATAAATAGTCCCTCATTCTTCACATGAGGGAGCCGGCTAAAGAGAAGAGAGCTCTAAAGCTTGAAAATTCTCCAAGCATAATATTGCCACCACTGATTGCGACCCGCCCGTTGGCCATCGCCGTTGCGCCACCGCGTTGCTACCGCTGATCTCGTCGTCGTCAACCTCCATCGCTGGTTGTCACCTCACCCGTCGGCCACCCGCGTTCGGACATTGCCGTCAATACCGTCGCCGGTCATTCTACCGCGACCATCGTTCCATTGCGTCGATCCGCTGCCGGTCATCAATCGCCATATCGCGGTATCATCGTCGACCACTGCCCGGTCATCGCCGTTAACCATCGTCGCCGATCATCTCGCCCGCCACTGTCATCAGCCGGTTGCCGTTGCCTATGCCCCGGCCGTAGTGCTACCACCATCGATCATCATTGTCATCAACTAATGCCGCTGGTCCAGCTGCGACCACGTCGCCGCTAATCATCGCTGCCGACCATCTCTGGCATCATCATCCGCCGTACCCGATCACGGTTTGACCCATTGCTCGCCATTACCACTAACAAGCATAACCTTCCGAGTTATATCATTGTTGCTGATTGATTCTCATTGTCGCCCTTCATATACCTCTGATCTGTAATCTCGTTATCAGGAAAACTTTGTACTCTGAAATATATATATAGTAAAAGATTTTATTTGATCCGTGGTTTTCCCTATTCAGTTATTCTACTAAAATTCTAGAGTTTTCTTATTCATTCTTCAAACATCTGTGTGTGTGTTGGGTTCTGCAACAAAGCTAAGGAGTAAACTTTTATTTATT
Organism: Cymbidium sinense; assembly: GCA_021442155.1. NCBI lineage: Eukaryota > Viridiplantae > Streptophyta > Magnoliopsida > Asparagales > Orchidaceae > Cymbidium > Cymbidium sinense. The sequence continues at coordinate 137,142,450 of CM038215.1, read as the reverse complement.
GCAACTGATTTTTTAGCACGCAACAGTTTGACGCCGTCTGTGGGAAACATATCTTACAATCACAATCTCTGTGAACACTTATGACCAATAGGCACAATACTCATAACAATGAATCGCCATGAACTACGATGATGCCTCCAAACCCGGTCGGTGACGAGGACTTGGCGTCTCTTTCGAGGAAAATCGAGCCTCAGTATGAACTACGGCCTTGATCACCTCCAAACCCGGTCGGTCGAGGGCGAGACGCCTCTTTCGAGAGAAAAGAGTCTCATATGAACGCCTTGATCGCCTCCATACCCTGTCGGTTTGACGAGGACAGTTGATGTCTCTTTCGAAGGAAAATCGGAACCTCGTCGTATGAGTTACGAGTCTTGATCAGAACTTCGCTTACAAAAAGAAAAGAATTTTTTTTTTTAAATTTTTTTTACCCTAGCCCTTGAACTTATGCTAGATGATTTCTTATCCAATGGAGAGGAACACTAGAATATATGAGAATTGTGTCTCCTCACTTGACCCTAGAGGGGTTTTTATAGGCCCCCTATATGGGCAAAAATGTAATAAATAATAAAATGAAAAATGCTCATACAAGCGCCGCTGATTAGTGCCGCCCTTCGCCCTCTCTCGCCTTCCGCTACTTCTCGTAAGTATCCGGTCCATAACCCAACCTTGCGCGCCGCGCATACGCATCCGTGACCCTTGCATCTCGTGATCATAATCTTGTGCACCCATGAAGATCTGTTTTCTCAAACTGTATAATTAATGAATTTGCAAATTTTATTAAAGAATTTGTTATTTTCAATTATTTTGTATATAAATTTTTTGAAGATAGAGATAATGTCATCCAAAAATAGGGGAGCAACTGATATATCACTAAAAATCCCACTAGTTGAAGCACGAATCTTGATGTCAAAGTGATCCTAAGTCGAATTATCGACACTTAAAATATCATTGAAAACTTTGGGATATCAGCTAAATCCCTAAATAGTTCCTAAATATGGAATATTTATGATCAAATCGAGCGTCTTGACGAGCCGGATTTAACAAGCTCAGGATTTCTTGATTCTGATTTCATTTGAGCATTTAAATATTCAAAATACAACAGATGATCAAGGGAATCATCTTGAGCCATCCGATGGAGTGGTTTGGATTTTGCATGTATTTATGAAAATGCTCTCCTTCTAATCTATAAATATTCCCTCATTCTTCAACTAAAGAGAAGAGAGAGCTCTAAAGCTTGAAAATTCTCCAAGCATAATCGTGCCACCACTTGACGGTCGCCGACCACCTCTATCGGCCGCCAACCACCGCCGCCGTTGGCCGTCACCGCCGATTCTCGTCGTCGTCAACCTCCATCGCTAGTCGTCATCGTCGACCACCGTCGCCGGACATTGCCGTCAACCTCCGTTGTCGGTCATTCTATCAACCACTGCGTCGCGGTATTACCGCTGACCACGTGGTCGGCCAGCGTTGATCCCTATCGCGGTCATTACGGTCAACCATCGCCACCGGTCATAGCCGCTCATAGTTCGCGGCGTCGCTTCATCATATCCCGACCATCGTCGCCGGTCATCCGCCGTGGCAGAGCCGTCGCGTTGACCACCGTCCGGTTCGTTAGCGACCATGCGGCCAGTTACCCGCTATCGTCATTGTCATCAACCACGTCAGCCGCCGAGCCATCTCCATCTCATTACGCTTGTCACGTCGTTGTTACCATTGTCGCCGTCATCATCAACTACCATAATTATTTGCAACTTAACCATATATTGTTGTTGCTCTTGATTCCCATTGTTAGTCATTCTCTCATATTACGTAATCCGTTATCGGAAAACTTTATACTCTAAAACGGTCATAGTGGAAGATTTTTTCTGCTAGGCGTGATTTTCCCCTTATTCGGGGTTTTTTACGTAAAATTAAGTTTTATTCATTATTTAAACATCATTATTGTCTGAATTAAAGTAAAGTTAAACTTTTATTCTTGATTGATTTTCTAGACGCATGCGTCTATACTATGCTTATCAGACAATTTCACTTGTGATATTGGCCTTTCAATGGATATAAGGCTAAAGATGTTTTGTCATAAAAATAAAGCTCCATACTTAAATATAACTTTCTAATAAATGTAAGTCTAACCTGCATTTACAAAGCAAACATAGTTCAAATAATTAGCCTTCCAATGGACATAAGCCTAACCATTATCCGCAAGGTGGACCCTATATTCACAATCAAGCATTCTAATGGATGTAAGCTCGATCATAGTTCGCAAGGCGGACTTCAAAATAGGCTTTCCCCTGGAAGTAAGCTCAGTCATTTATCCGTAAGGCGAATCCCAAAGTTAGTTTACATACTTCAATAAATATAAGACTAATTCATGTTCATAAGAATGAAATTCTCATTAAAGATTAGCTTTTTAACAATTATAATTTCAACCTATGTTTGCAAGGTAAATATCACTTATTTAATAATGACATTCCAATGGATGTAAGCTCAAGCATTATTTGTAAGCCCATTCATTATCTGCAAAGTAGAACTCATTTATGATTAGACTTTCAAAGATATATAAGTCTAATTCATATCTATAATATGAACTTCATACTTAATTCAAATTACATATTAAATATTGACATTCTGATAAATGCAAACCCTACGTAATTGATAAAATTCAAAAATTGTTTTTGCCTAAAAGACAAAATCATAAAATTAAGCAATTGGGTAGACTTACAATATAAGTTTAGCTTAAATAACTTAAATACCTACACAATAATTCTAGTCTACTCAAGATTTCTAGGATGAGACAACCCATGCTACTAATCGGACTTCTTGGATATTATGGCTAATATCCATATGATATTGGTAATTTAGAATAATGACAGTCTCGAGATATTAGAACCATGAGATCTTGATCAGGATTACTTTTTTTTTTTAGACAACGATCTACACCACACCATTAAATATTGATTTATACTAGTAATTAATGTTTATTTCTAGTCTTAATTGAGAGCATTCTCCTGCTACGATAAGAAGGGTAATTAACTGTGGATGCTTACACACTTAGGAAGTAGAACTTAAATCTAAATAAATCCTAACATAATTTTATTTGAAATTTTATTAAATATAAATCAATCTATCTCATGAAGAACGGTCCCCCTAACATCTTATGATGATAGAGATTTCCAAGTGTTTTTCATGAGCGATCAAATACCTAGCTAGACACTTCAATTTTGTTGTTTTTTGTGTAATGCCTAGCTAGGTATTATTATTATAATAAATTTTAAGAGTTAAAATTATAAAAAAAAGAGAGAATTTCTATAAAGTAACTAGCTAGGCATTGCCGTTATAATGAAATTATAATGTTTAAAATTATATTGGCATATGTTTTTTTGTTAAGTATCTTGTAGGTAGTTCTAATATGATGAAATTTTAAGGTGGCTTTTTGTGAAACATATTGCTAGTTTTTGCATCGATATTATTCTTTATTATGTAGTTTAGTATTGTTATTATACTAAAATATTAATGTTTAAAATCACAAAAAATATTTTTTTTTATGAAATACTTAGCTATGTATTTATTTTCTACGCAATAATTAGCTAGGTATTGCTGTTATAATTGCATGTTCAATGGTTAAAATTATAAATAAGATGCTTTTTTTAATGTTAGCTAGGTACTGTCATTATACTAAAATTTTAATGGTTAAAATCATACGCAAACATCTTTTTTGTGAAGTACTTTGTTAGTACTTTTTAAGTATTGCTTTTTTTGTACAATGTAAGCTGCTATTATAATAGAATTTTAACAGTTAAAATCTTAAATTAATAACTTTAATGTGAAGTACATCGTTAGATATTTGATGGATATTAATTTTTGTAATGTATTTGCCTAGGTATTATTGTTATAGTGGAATTTTATCATTAATACAACTAGTACATACTTTTTTTTTTGTGAAGTACCTAGCTAGGGATTGTAATTATAATGAAATTTTAGTAATTAATACGCTAAATAAATAGCTTTTTAGTGAAATATCTAGCTAGGCATTTTTTATTAGTAATTTGATCTGCTGCTATAATAGAAATTTAAAGGTTAAAATCATTAGTAAATAGCTTTTTTTATGAATTATATAGCTAAGTATTTCACATATATTTCCTTTTTGTGTAGTACCTATGTAATATTTTTAGGTATTTAACTAAGTGATATTGCTACAATGAAATTTTAATAGATAAATAACAAATAATTACTTTTCTGAACCTACCTTGGTACTTGATATATGTTACTTTTTTGTGTGGTAGATGATTAGATAGTGTCGCTCTAATGAAATTTTAATATTAAAATCACTAATAGATAGTTTTATTGTGAAGTACATGGCTAGATACTTAATAGGTATTGTTTATTTTGTGAAGTATCTTGTTAATTATTACTATTATAATTAAATTGTAATAGTTAAAGTCACAAGTAAATAGTTATTCTGTGAAGTACTTAGCTAGGTATCAAAAATAAATTATTTTTTATAGTACTTTGCAGGGTCTTATCATTATGAAGAATTTTAATGATTAAAATTATATGTAAAGATCTATTTTGTGAAGTACCTAGTTAGTTTCTTTGTATATATATATATATATATATATATATATATATATATATATATATATATATATATATATATATATATGAAGTATTTAGTTAGGTTCTACTACTATAATAAAAATCTAATATTTTAATTTACTACTAGATAGCTTTATTGCGAAACATATATCTAGTTATTCTATATATATATATAAATTTTTAATGAAATATTTAGTTAGTTATTTCATTTGGATGCCACATCCCCTGCTACATCAAATTGCTGTACACGTGTTCATATTTGAGCAGTCTTTAGAGTTTGTATATATATATTTTAATTATCTTATGAGTTTCCTGAGCCATATATGTACCCCTCCAGCCTTATGAATAATGGGTTAGGAGGCATATTCAGGTCTTTTAGTTTTTTTTACTCGGCTTTTACTGTACTTTCATCATTACTGATACAGATTCGTTGGACCATACTTTCTACTCACTCATTTGTCTTTCTATCCTACTTCTCAAAGTTAGTTTCACAAGTAAGGTATTATGTTAACCCACAGATAGATCAAGATTTAATATCACTGATATCTCTTATATTTTGATTGCCTAGTGTTTCAATAATTCTCTCTTGGTTCCTTAGCTGTTAGCTCATTAATCTCTCACCATCCTATAATAGTATCCTCAACACTTTTTTAGGACACTTTCACCACATACGTCCATTCTTAGAAGCTCATTTCTTATTCAATAAAAGGGGTGGCTGGGGAATGAAAAGGAGAATTCTTTTTGAATCTCTTCTTTCATCCAACACCGACAAATTCAAAGTTGACCGAAGAAGTGGACTTAGCTTGTATTATATATATATATATATATATATATATTTATTTATAGTGAAATTATCCTCCTCTCAGCACGTACCTATAAATTTGAACCATGAAAATTTCTAACGTGTTTTAATCCCTCCTTTTTAAAATAAATATGTTGACATATTAGCCATCAGGTTCAACTATTAGGATTGAAACTAGCAAGGATCCCCCATTGTAGATCTCTCTTGGGCTAGGAAATATAGTTTGCCAAAGACTTATCCTCTATATCTCTTTTCAAGGCCCTTTCCACTATCTCATCTAACTTCTTGTGAGATGCCCTTTTAAAACTAATGACTATTTCATTGTGTTTATATTTTATGATGCTCTTAGTGATAAATTTAACTTTGAAGGAAAATCGAGCTTAGAGGAATTACGTCAGGTCATCACTTCATTTTTAGTGGACAATTCACGCAAGGCAACACAATGACAATTGGGCGATTCCTAACATGATGCCTTACGTATTCAAAAATTAAGTCATGTTAATTTATTTAGCATTCTTTTTCGCCATTCAAGGAGAGTCAATGGTATTCAACTTGTTGGCTTTACCTACAGCATGGTCCTGCTGACGTTTGCCATATTCCTTAGTGCTGGCATAAAATACATGGCAGCATTTTCACTATTGTAGGCAACGTGCGTTTCAAATGCCCATGGATTTGGGATGTTGTCGTTGGAGGAAGGCGGCTGATCAATCTCTGTAACCGTTTCTTTTCTTAAACTAAACCAATGTATTGTTGGGAACTCAAATAAGGACTATTCCTAATCAGCTCTTCTTACCCACTGTCTCTTAGTTTCGGGCGAAGGCCGGAACCCCTGACCGTTCTCGATTCTCTCTGGAGGCGCTTCCTTCTGGGGATATTAAGGGGACCTACGCTGATGAATGGAGACAGAGCCAAATGACAATACGATATCCCCACCCACAAGATGGGTGGGGTGTTGGGTGGATATCCTTCAAAAAAAAAGAAAAAAATCAGCTCTTCTTATTCTTATTATTTTTTTGAGCTATTTCTTTTGACGTGGAGCAGCCTTTTAAATATTACTTTTTTTAACATCATCTAACACCTTTTCATATGCTCCAACATAAAGGGTGTATAAGCCGAGTGATCTTTCAGACTTTTAGCATCATCGATAGGTCATCACAAAATCTATAGTTCAAGTAAATGAACTCTTTTTTGGTGTAACTTCTCTTAATACTTTGACTTGAGTACTTTTTTTTTGTGTTGGATACTTTCTTCTAGCATGACCAATTACTATAAAAAACTTATAAAAAAAAAAACAAAAAAACAGCTAAAATGATGAAAACAGCAATTAAAAAAAAAAAAAAGCTAAGGAAAACTAAGAAGAAAATGAAGAAAACCAGTTAAAAGAAAATGAAAAAAAAATTAAAATAAAGATAACAAATTTGTTAGAAAAGAGAATTTTAAAAAAAGTAAAACATTATGTAGTCAGAAAAAAACTTCGTGATCAATTTAATTTTAATTTTACTATTTGATCAATTTTATCCAAATCAATTTATATGAATGTTTTTTAATGTTCATCATTAGTATTTTTCTTTCTCCTCTTAAGATTAATATTTAATAGAATTGGTTCATCATGTAATTAAAATTCATTTTACATCACGTGCCTCAACTTGATTGTTTTTTAACTTGTCTTTAACCTAATCAATGTCATTATACATTGATTTTGTTATTTAATAATTCAACCAATTGTGCAAAATCGTTAAAATTCCATTATTTTCTTGATCTATTATGTTATACTAACAATAAGTTCTACTTCTAAACGACTTTGATAACACCTAAAGCTTTAATGCCAAATTAATGTTAGATAGAGTCTAGGTTTCACACAAATAATTAGGATTCAGTGATCGAAGTTATTAAAGCTACATAAACTCACTTCATTAGTTGCAAACTATAAAATAGAAAATTTGAACCAAGACTAAATCCAAAGAAGTCATTAATAAAATATGAACTACAAAAAATGAGTCTGCAATTGTATTTTTATATTGAATTAAAATCCATCGAAGTTAAGAAAATCCAAGCTTTAGATCGCAACAAGAAGATAAATGTTTCTGGAGTTTATTTATCACGCGTGCACTACGCAAATAAATCCACATCCAATATGCACAGAAGATTGTAAGAAATAATTTAGAGTATTATTTTGTAAAAGCCTTCTCATTTTCATACTGCCATACGTGCCTTAAGATTTTGTTTTTATAAAAATTAGAAAATTTAAACCTACTCAATTTGGACCTAAGCTTGTAGATCTCCATCATTCATATTATTGAAAAGACACGTGTTCATCATTTTGTAATCATATTATTTTATACTTGCATGTATGATTTATATTTGATTTTTTTTTGTCTCATATGTTAGATTTTAACATTAGAAGGGGCTTGCTTTTGTTTTGACTGTCTCAAGCCACTTGGGGTACTTTTAAATTGCTTTTGCTACCGAAAAAGTGGAAAATTATATATATATATATATATATATATATATATATATATATATATATATATATATAGGTATTTTAATGAACCTGGGCTTCTCTAATTACAGTATTCCCGGCCGCTATGAGTCATTCTGGAAGGAGATTGAGGGTTTAAAGAGCATCTGGAGGAACAGGAAGGAATTGAAGGCTGAAGATGTTGGCATTGCTGCTCTCTTTGGCCTTGAGTTGTATGCTTGGTTCTGTGTTGGAGAGATTGCCGGAAGAGGATTCACCTTTACAGGTTACTACGTTTGAGGCAAAATTACTTCTGATGGTAAGCCTTTCCTACATTTTGTATCATTTAAGTTATATTCAATACTGAGAGGATCACATCAATTTTGCTCCACTTTTTTATTTTAATTTTTTTAGCTGGTGTATCAATCAGCAAGGTGCTCAATAATTCTTGTTTTGGTACAATTACATGTCCGTGAGTTGTATCTGTGTGTTAAGGTTTAATTGGGTTACTGCAATCAACTTGTGTTTCTTTAGATCAATCTGAGGGCGCTGATGGTTTAGATGAATTTGCAAAGAACAAATCCTGTAATGGGTAGTCCGCTCCTATTTTTAAAATTTTTTTTTTTCACTTGGGAGTTATTTGGTTGTAAGTATTTAAAATTTATAAGATTTTTAAAAGCAGCGTATTTGAAATTTAGTGGATCATTTTATATGTTTGATTTGGGACTAATAACGATTGATCTACAAATAAAAAAAGCAAATGAAAATAAACTTAGGGCATGCTAGTGGATTGCTAGTGATGCGATCGATATCATGGGGATAGGAGGGTTGTGAACTTGATGGGGGAGGAAGAGGAAAATGTGAAGGATTAGTGGCAGGCTGGAGTCGATGGGATTAACAACATTGTGCGGCATTGATACAGATTCATGACAACAAGGGATAAAGGGAAAATGTGATCGCGTGAGTGTTGTATTATACTCAAATGAAATAAAGTATCTAAGAGATCTCTTAATATTTTGTAAAAGGTCTTATATATGCCTCCTAACAACTTATATATAGGATAGGAGAGCTATAGGAATTGCTATATCATAAAAAAAAAAAGAAGTAAAAAAGACAATGGATGACGTGATCGCAAAAGTAGTAAGCATCGGTGGGAGGAAGTTGCGGATGTGGAAGTTGCAATGGGAGGAGGTCACGATCGGAGGAGGCCATGATGGGAGGTGTTGCGGTGGTTGCAAGGTCTTTTGGAGGGCTAGCATTATGGGGTTGTTAGGTTGGAAGAATTTTGAGTGTAATATAAAGTAAATGCAGTGATTTTAATTTTTTTGGTGTTTGGCTTGAAGTAAAATAAATTTTCAAGGTAATGTAATGTATTTTAAATACATTACAAAATTTATTTTGGTGTATTTGAATTTGCCGATTTCGTTCAATCTGGCCGGCCAATCTCAAAGTCTTGCGTCGTTGCGCCGCCGGCGTCGTTCTTGCCATCGCCGGTGTCGTTAGCCGCCGGCACCGCCGCGCCGTCGCCGTTACCGCCGTAGCCGTTGTCTTACCCGCCGCCATGTCATTCGCCGTCATGCGTCATAAATTTGTCGGGTGTCACCAATCTTTACATTCTTTTTTTAACCAAAACAAAAGTGAAGTCATGAATTTAGAAACTCTCAATAAATAAGCGTAAAATAATCCCTTTTTGATTCCTTTCGTTCTTTTTAAAAATGACTCCTATGTCATGGTGGTTATTCTCATAAGTATTCAAATTTCATTTCATGTTGACAAATTTCAAATGCATTGAAAATGATTCAATAAGAATTACAAATTCCTCAAAAAATATTCTGCATGACTGCTTCTACTTTTTGAATAGTCAAATATCTAAAATTTGAAAACTCTTATATTAGATTTGCTCTACATTAAAATGCTTGCCATTTAAGAGCCACTTAATTACAGGATTTTTTAATGTTAATGATCCTTTTTTTTATTTTTATAATGGAAAGTGTTTTTGGATATTATCTGTAAGCTTTATTGAATGTTTTTTTTTAGCTTTTTGTATTTTTATCTTCTAGTACAGAATTGTCACTTTTACAAAATTTTGTTTTTTAGCTATTTGTTACCTGATGCTCCCTCTCTTTACCTCTTCTCAACTTCCCACCACTTCAACACAGATCACTGATCCCTCTAAAAAACCTAAAGGCCACTCAGAAAAAAAAAGAGAGATAAAATATTATGTACTACTCATTAATAGCTGCACGGAACATTAGGTGATTTCATTTCTGGATGTGGTTATGCAGTATAAACATCTTTTCTCTTCCTTCTCCCCTTGACATCTTTTGTGTTATTGAAACCAAGATGTAAAATTGCATAATAGGATATCATGGTATTTTTCATCTGCAAGGCCAGATGTAAGTATTAAAGTATTTTGATAAGTCTTATAATAAAAAATTGCATAGAGTTAAAATGAAAATTAAAATGAATATATTAGCATCTTAACCTACAAATATATTTAAAAAAATGACATATTAACATCCTAACATAATAATAAATGATAAATTACTCATATATCAAATAACAAATTGCTCAAACCGTAAAGAATCATTTAACAAATTGTACAAAATGAAAGTGTAATGCAAACATTAACTAATTAAAGTAACATAAGATATCAAATGAAAGTAATATATAATGTATCAAAGCAAATTAAGATATTAAAGAAGTTTAACATAATAAATGTCTCTCTTTCATTCCTATTGTCCAACAAAATAACATCCATAAAACTAAATAAGAATATAACAAATAATAAAAAATTCTTAGCACTTTCATTACTCAAAGGGTCTTCATTAGAGTTGTCATTATAGTAGTTTTTTTCCCATGCCTCATCTTTGGTTGAGTCTAAGTTCTCTCTTCTTTCTCATCTTTTTCAAGTCGATCATTTTTCTCTTCTCTAATTTGTAATAATTAGTAAGAAATTAAGAATATTAATTAAATTGAAAAAAAAAGCTTCAAATATTTAAAGTTCTATGGATACCTTTTCTTTTTATCTATTATTGGCTTATGTTAGATGTAGTTGTCTTGCTTCTATTCCACAACAACAACAACAACAACAAGCCTTAATCCCACTAGGTAATTATACATGAATTCTTAGTCTCCATTGTGTCTATTATGTGTCAAATTCTCATTTAATTCAAGTATACTAAGATCATTTTTATATATCTTAACCAAGTCTTTTAGGTCTACCTCTTCCTTTCTTAACATAAAGTCTAATGCATCTACTCTCTCAATTCATCTGGACGCTTTTATGTGGCCAAACCATCTAAAGCGACTCTCCCTAATCTTATCTACCACTGGAGCTACTCCAACTTTTTCCCGAACATACTCATTTTGCATTCTATCTCTAAGGGTAAAGCCACTCATCCACCTGAGCATCCTCCTCACTGTAACTTAACTTAGTCTTATGTTTCTCTTTTATTGGCCAACATTCGCCATAAGTCATTGCAGGTCTTACCACCATCTTATAAAATTTTCCTTAAGTTTAAGTGGAACTTTCTATCACATAATCGGATGCATTCCTCCACTTCAACCATCCAACTTGAATTCTACTAATAATATCTCCATCTATTTCACCATCATTTTGAACAATAGAGCCTAAATATAAAGATATTCGCTCTTATTAATGACTAAAATTCACTCACACCCTCCATATTCAAGTTTACATTTGGACTCCCTCTCAGTCTTATCAACAAGAAGAATGTCATCGAAAAGCATACACCAGGTACATCTTCTTGTAAATGCCTCGTAAGAACATCCATAACTAAAGTAAAAGATAAGGGCTTAATGTTGATCCTTGATGTAATCCAAGAAATAGGAAAATAGTTTGTCAATCCTCCTTGTGTTTGGACACAAGTGGCTCTAGTATACATATCCTTAATGACTTGAATATAACCAATATTAACTTCTCGTTAGAACTCTCCAAAGAACATCTCTTGAGACTTTATCATAAGCTTTCTCTAAATCAATAAATATCATATGTAGATCCTTTTATTTTCTCTGCTTCTCCATCAAACCTCTTAACAAATGTATAGCATCCATAGTAGATCTACGGCATGAAACCCGATTGTGAGAAACTTACGTATCACATCATAACCTATGCTCAGTTACTCTCTCCCATAATTTTAATGTATGACACATTAACTTAATTCCTCTATAATTTGCACGCTCTTGTGCATCACCTTTATTCTTAAATATAGGAACCAACAAACTCTTTCTCCACTCATCTGCATCTTTTTGTCTTTAAAATAACATTAAAAGATTTGTAAGCCAAGAAATTCCTTGATCTCCTAAACATTTCCACACTTATTGGAATATTATCCGGTCTCTTGCTTTTCACATTTCATTTTCTTTAAAGCTTTAACTGATTACTAATAAATATAAAATGAAATTCTCTATTTTTGTTTAGTATTAAGGTTCTTAAAATCAATCGACTTTCGGATCCTTCATTAAAAGTTTATTAAAATCTCATCCACCTATTTTCAATATCTTTTTTAAGAAAAGCTTTATTATTTTCATCCTTAATACTCCTCATTTCCATGTACTTTCTTATCTCTTTGGTTGGCTAACTTATACATACATCTTTCACCTTTTGGTATCTAATCTAATCTATAAATCACTAAAGTTAAATTTTTTTATCATATATTCTTTCTTAGAATCTCTGGTATTTTATATCTTTCCCAATTCTCCAGTTTTACATCTAAACCAAGTTTTATAACAATGTTTTATTTTTTATCTTTTCTTTTTCTCACTCCACCATTATTCTTATTAAAAAGTTTTTCCTTTTGATTCGCAAGACATCTTTAGAACTTATTTAATAAGACGACTTTCTCATGCGTTAAACTTTTATGAACATCCCTTTAATTTCTTTGCTTCTTAAAAATATTTTTATTTGTGTTCTTTAAGTGTCCCATCTAATTCCAATGATAATTAAGTTTATTTTTCTCTCTTACAACCTTTCATCTTAAAATCTAAAACTAATAGTCGATGTTGGACTTAAAATTTCACTTGGAATGGCCTTACAATCTTTACAATCTAAACGATCTATTTTTCTTATCAAAAATAATCAATCGTGTTTTACTTAGATCCATTTTATAAGTAATAATATGTTCATCTCTTTTCTTAAATAAAGTATTATACAAAATCGTAAAATTTAAAGGCAAAATCTAATATAGTCCTCCTTCTTCATTCACTCCATAATCATGAATACTTTAAAATCTTCTACCACTCTACTTAACGTGTCATTAAATCTCCCCAATAAATACTTTTTCTTGAGGGTATCTTTTGTATTAATCCCCAATTCATTCCAAAATTTTTCTTTTTGAACTACCTCCAAACCTACTTGAGGGAATGAACTTATAACATTGATAATCTTAGTATCAACAATAATCTTTAAAGTATAATTATCTCCACATCTATTAATACTTATAACATTATCAAACTTTTATCTATAATCACACCTACCATTTCTAGTTCGACTTTTGAATACCAAAGTTTAAAACCTAAACTATCAATCTCCCTAGCCTTCTCTCCCAACCCATTTAGTTTCTTGAACACATAAAATATTTATCTTTCTATGAACCATAATATCTATTAATTCCATTAATTTACTGTAAGAGTACCTATATTCCAAGATCTCTAATTCTAGTTTCATGGACTAACTTCTTTGCCCGTCCATAATGTGGGAACCTTGCTTATTTAACACACTCAGACGCTGGCACATTTTTTATTTGTATTCAAGCATCTGGTAGCATAAAAGGACGCATACGTTTCTGATGATTTAAAGGATTCATGTCGTGATTATTTAAATAATTTTACTCTTTGTCGACTACAACCCTCCACTTTTGCATCCGACTTAAGCAATGGTAGTGTTAGTCTTCTATTCCCATAAAAAAAATAATGGTTAGATTTTCTTGTATAATTTAGGTGTGACTTCATTGTTATCATCAATAAATTATTCATCTTTTGATGACATATCTTTATATGGTATGAGATTCTCGTGATCTTTTGAACTTTTTGTCTATAAATTTTTACATTCGGTCTCTTGATGTACATGATGTACACCAATGAATTCTTTTTTAAGGTCGACAAATAATTGCTCTTTTGTTGTGTGCACTTGATTATGTGTTTTAGTTGCACTCACATTTAGATGACGAGCATGAAGTTTGAATACCTTAAAAACAAAACATTGTAATTATAGAGTGCTATCGTTAAATTGGAACAATCATTCAACTAAATTTGCAAAGAAATGGTATAGTTTGAATTTAGAAGCTTAACAATTAGCAAATCATTCCTTATTTCAATGAAGATAGTAAATATTAAAAATTATTTGGAGAATATTTTGCCACAGTAGCTTCAGCTTGTTGTAGCAAATAAATCTTTATTATTCCTAAATGGAATAAGTTGTGTATTAACGATTGCTCTCTCTCAGTTAAGTTAGTAATCAACCTATCCATACAATGTTATAGTTCTAACTCGATCTCAAGATAGGTTGATTTGTTCGCAATATATTGGAATTGAGAGTTAAAGAAAATTCCCAATAAATGCAAACCATGGTGGAGCTGAAGCTTTCTTTTTCTCATCAATTATATCTTCAATCTCCCTATAGTTGGCCTAATGTTTCCCAAGTTATGGGCTATTAACTCCTTGGACTTACCCATTGCATTATAAATAAACTCATAGCTAACTTTTTCTCTGTGTCTATCATTTTCAAAATTTGAACCATTGGCTTTGTGGTTGTTATTGAATATATAACCCTTAATAAAAAAAAATCTTTCAATTCAATTTTTTTTAATACTTATTTTCCCTCAACTTTTGCCATGCATATTTAAGTAATTGAGTGAAGGTGAATATTATATCTACTAATTGTCTAGCTTCTTATATATTCTATAGAGTCAAATAGGCTATAATAAATCTTATTACATTAGGGCGTAAGAATTCTTTTTTAGTAAACTCTCATCAAATACAATAACCAGGAACGGTTGTAGATAAATTTATCGATCTTCTTTGTTTTGATTAGAGTATTTTATGTTGGATCAAGTCACCAAGCTTCCTAAAATCAGATCTATGCAATGTGCACCACAAGGTGTCTAATGGAAATTTTTTCTCTTCTCCATTAATTTATTCCTAGCTATTTTATGAGCACTAATATTATGCACAATTTGGACCAACAAATGCTCTCTAATCTTCATTATCATTTCATCAAATAATCCAAAAATATGGTATCCTTCAACCGATTAGATACTTCTACAAATCTTTATAAAATAATTTGATAGGGATTATTTATTAAAATATTATTAAACTTTTATTTTTCATGTCAGATCAGTCATTAGATATAATTGTCACTCATGTTTGACTCCAAATTCTTTTAATCTTCTATATTAATTTTTCTATGTTGCTCAGCTTCTCTTTCAACACTTATATTCTCAAATGATACACGGATGGAGTTGGCTTGATCTTAGGCCCCAACTCACCCTTTGTGGACGAACCTTGTGGAGGAACTCTTCAAGCCTCGATCATAAACACCTATGGGATGAATCATATTGAAGTAAGAAGTGATTGTCACGTTGAAAGGAATAACATTTTTGTAGAAAAATCTTCCAATATTCAACAGACATCTGCTATCCTCTCTAGCATACTTTGAGACGTCATGAGGTATGATTATTATAGCATATATTGATCTATTGGAACTAGGATGCATCTATAAGAGATTGGGTGCAAAAGATGACGAGTCCCTTTCATTCTTCTCACTCTCGAACTAGCATCAACTCCATCACCAAAGTATCTGCATGTAAGATGCTTTGAAATCATCAATTTGTTCATGTATGATTAGAACTCTTTCTTTGACAGTTTGACACAAGATGCAAGTCTTATGCAAGCGAGAGAGGTGCTTCTTCATCCTTATAACACCATCTTTAATTACATTCTTGACAATAATTATATTTCAAATAAATATAGATGTTATCATTTTCTCTAACGGCTACTTGTGCACTATCTCTACACTGGATCCTTTTTATGACCCATTGTGGATTTCTTCTTGTATTGACCATTTCTTATATAACTGTTGATTGAAAATGTTGATTAAAATATATTTGGAAAAATATAAATGTTTAAAGAATTAAAAACCCTAACTAAAACATGTAAAATGATTATATTTTTGTAATATAAAAAATTAGGGTTTAGAATTTGTCACAACAACAACAACAACAAGCCTTAATCACACTAGGTGGGGATGAATCCTTTGTCTCTTGTGCTATTATGTCAAATTCTCATTTAAATCAAGTATACAAGATCATTTTTATACATCTTGACCAAGTCTTTTGGTCTATTTTACCTTTCTTGTAAACAAATCTAATGATCTACTTTCCTAACATCATTGGTGGAAATGCTTTATGTGGCAAAATAAAGGATTTCTCATAATCTTATCTATATTTAGAATTCTCTGACTTTTAGGAATATACTCATTTTGCATTTATCTCTAAGAGTTAAACTCATCCGCTAAAGCATCCTCATCTTTGTAACATAACTTAGTCTTATTTTCTCTTTTATTGTTAACGCATCATAAGTCATTGCAGTCTTACCATCATCTTATATTGTTATGGAACTTATCACATAATAGTCAGATGCATTCTCCACTTCAACCATCCAACTTGAATATTACTAATATTCCCATCTATTTCACCATCATTTTGAACAATAGAGCCTAAATATCTCACCACTCTTATTAATGACTTGATCACCTAAAGTCACAACACTACTAAAACTTCTACAACTAAAATTACACTCCATATATTCATTTTAGATCGCTTAAATGAAAACCTTTAGACTCTAAAGTTGACCTCCATAATTCAAGTTTCTGTTGACTCTCTCTAGTCTTATCAACAAGAAGAATGTCATCAAGAAAAAAAAGCATACACCAAGGTACATCTTCTTGTAAATGCCTCGTAAGAAGAACATCCATAACTAAAGTAAAAAGATAAGGGCTTAATGTTGATCCTTGATGTAATCCAACCGAAATAGGAAAATATTTTGTCAATCCTCCGTGTTTGGACACAAGTACTCTAGTATACATATCCTTAATGACTTGAATATAACCAATATTAACTCTTCGCTCTAGAACTCTCCAAAGAACATCTTCGAGACTTTATCATAAGCTTTCTCTAAATCAATAAATATCATATGTAGATCCTTCTTATTTTCTATGCTCCATCAAACCTCTTAACAAATGTATAGCATCCATAGTAGATCTACCCGGCATGAAACCAAACATTGTGAGAAACTTCATCACATCGTAACCTATGCTCAATTACTCTCCATAATTTTAATGTATGACATTAACTTAATTCCTCTATAATTTGTACACTCTTGTGCATCACCTTTATTCTTAAATATAGAACCAACAAACTCTTTCTCCACTCATCTCACATCTTTTAGTCTTTAAAATAACATTAAAAAAGATTTGTAAGCCAAGAAATTCCTTGATCTCCTAAACATTTCCACACTTCTATTGGAATATTATCCGTCCTAGCTTTTCCACATTTCATTTTCTTTAAAGCTTCACTAACTTCGATTTACTAATACAATAAAATGAAATTCTCTATTTTTAGGTATTAAGGTTGCTAAAATCAATCAGACTTTCGATCCTTCATTGAAAAGTTTATTAAAATACCTCATCCACCTATTTTCAATATCTTTTCTAAGAAAAGCACTTTATTATTTTCATCCTTAATACCTCACTTGAACTATGTCTTTACTTCTCCTATCTCTTTGGCTAACTTATACATACATCTTTCACCTTCTTATCTAATCTATCAGTATAAATCACTAAAAGCTAAATTTTTCATCATATATCGCTTTCTTAGAATCTCTAGTGCCATTTTATATCTTTCCCAATTCTCCGAAGTTTTACATCTAAACCAAGTTTTATAACAATGCTTTTATTTTTATCTTTTCACACTCGACTCCACCACCAACTATTCTTATTAAAAAAGTTTTTCCTTGATTCAAGCACATCTTTAGAACTTGTTTAATTTCACTTGATATTTTTTCCCACATAAATTCCTTATGAACATCCCAAACTTTAATTTCAGCTTGTTCTTAAAAATATTTTATTTGTTTTTTTATGTCCCCATCTAATCCTGTGACAATAATTTAGTTTATTTTTTCTTACAACCTTTCATCTTAAAATCTAAAACTAATAATGTTTACTTAAAATTTCACTTGAATGACCTACAATCTTTACAATCTAAACGATCTATTTTTCTTATCAAAAATAATCAACTGTTTTACTAGATCCATTTTATAAGTAATAATATGTTCATCTCTTTTCTTAAATAAAGATATCAAAATCATCAAGTTTCAAGAAAATCTAATACCTTCTTCATTAGTCACCCAAATCCATAACCACCATGAATACTTTTAAAATCTTCTACCACTCTACCAACATGTCCATTTAAATCTCCCCAATAAATACTTTTTCTTCAAGAGGTATCTTTTGTATTAATCCCTCTAATTCATTCCAAAATTTTTCTTTTGAGCTTACCTCCAAACCTACTTGAGCATGTATGACTTATAACATTGATAATCTTAAGATCAACAATAATCTTTAAAGCTATAATTCTATCTCCACATCTATTAATACTTATAACATTATCCTTCAAACTTTTATCTATAATCACACCTACACCATTTCTAGTTCGACTTTTACCTAATACCAAAGTTTAAAACCTAAACTATCAATCCTTTCTCCAACCCATTTAGTTTCTTGAACACATAAAATATTTATCTTTCTATGAACCATAATATCTATTAATTCCATTAATTTACTAGAGTACCTATATTCCAAGATCCTAACCTAATTCTAGTTTCATGGACTAACTTCTTTGCCCGCATCCGCCCATAATGGGAACCTCTTATTTAACATCACACCATGTACGGCTTAAAGCATATTTTCATCAGATTCGTTTATACAAATACGCTTCCAGGACGCCAAATAACACAATGATTTTAAAGGATTCATCTTTATAAATTGTTTAAATTATACTCCCTCATACTTTTTCCTTTTTTTAACATCCCAAACTTTAATTTCTTGCAAAATATTTTTTTATTCTTTAAGCATATAATTCTAACTATAAAAGATTTTTCTCTTACAATCTTTCATCTTAAAATCTAAAACTAATAAATATTCTTAAAATTTTCACTTAAGACCTTACAATCTTTACAATCTAAACGATCTATTTTTTTATCAAAAAAATAATCATAAAA
This sequence comes from Cymbidium sinense, assembly GCA_021442155.1. Classification (NCBI taxonomy): domain Eukaryota; kingdom Viridiplantae; phylum Streptophyta; class Magnoliopsida; order Asparagales; family Orchidaceae; genus Cymbidium; species Cymbidium sinense. Next base: position 137,123,299 of record CM038215.1, on the reverse strand, counting down.
CATAGATCCATTTTATAAGTATAAAATATCTCTTTTCTAAATAAAGACAAGAATACAAAATCATAAAGTTAAAATCTATAACCTTCTCATTAAAACCATAATCATAGAATACTTTAAAATCTTCTACCACTCTACTAATATGATTTAAATCTAATAAATATTTTTTTCTTCAAGATATCTTTGTATTAATCTCATTCATTCAAAATTTTTTTTTTGAAATTTTACCAAACCTTTGAAATGATACTTTATAAATATCGATAAGACAACAATAATCTTTAAAATATAATTCTATCTCCACATCTATTAATATTTATAACATTATCCTTCAAACTTTATCTATAATCACACCTACACCATTTCTAGTCGATTTAATTGAATACCAAAAGTTTAAAACCCAAAACTATCAATCTTAGCCTTCTAACCCATTTAGTTTTCAACACATAAATATTTATCTTTCGAACCATAATATCTATTAATTCCATTAATTTAGTAAGAGTCATATTCCAAGATCTAATTTCTAGTTTCATGGACTAACTTCTTGCGCATCCGTCAAATGTGTAACTCGCTTATTTAACACTGCAAATCAAGTCTAGACATTTTTCATTATTCGTTATAAACGCTTCCAGGACGCAGATAATACAATGATTTAAAGGATTCATGTCACGATTATTTCGACAAATTTATTATTATGACTACCTAACGCAACCCTCCACTTTTTGCATCCGGACTTGGGACCGGCAATGGTAGTGTTAGTCTTCTATTCCCATAAAAAAAAAATAATGGTTAGATTTTCTTGTATAATTCAGGTGTGACTTCATTGTTATCATCAATAAATTATTCATCTTTTGATGACATATCTTTATATGGTATGGGATTCTCGTGATCTTTTGAACTTTTTGTCTATAGATTTTACATTCGGTCTCTTGATGTACATGATGTACAGAATTCTTTTAAGGTCGACAAATAATTGCTCTTTTGTTGTGTGCACTTGATTATGTGTTTTAGTTGCACTCACATTTAGATGACGAGCATGAAGTTTGAATACCTTAAAACAAAACATTGTAATTATAGAGTGCTATCGTTAAATTGGAACAATCATTCAACTAAATTTGCAAAGAAATGGTATAGTTTGAATTTAGAAGCTTAACAATTAGCAAATCATTCCTTATTTCAATGAAGATAGTAAATATTAAAAATTATTTGGAGAATATTTTGCCACAGTAGCTTCAGCTTGTTGTAGCAATAAATCTGTATTATTCTAAATGGAATAAGTGTATTAACGATTGCTCTCTCTCAGTTGTAGTAATCAACCTATCCATACAATGTTATAGTTCTAACTCGATCTCAAGATAGGTTGATTTGTTCAAATATATTGGAATTGAGAGTTAAAGAAAATACAAACCATGGAGCTTCTTTTCTCATCAATTATATCTTCAATCTCCATAGTTGGCCTAATGTTTCAAGTTATGGGCTATTAACCCTTGGACTTACCCATTGCATTATAAATAAACTCATAGCTAACTTTCTCTGTGTCTGTCATTTTCAAAATTTGAACCATTGTTTTGTGGTTGTTATTGAATATATCTAAAAAAAAAAAAATCTTTCAATCTTTTTTTTTATACTTATTTTCCTCAACTTTTGCCCATGCATATTTAAGTAATTGAGTGAAGGTGAATTATATCTACTAATTGTCTAGCTTCTTATATATTCTATAGAGTCAAATAGGCTATAATAAATCTTATTACATTAGGCGTAAGACTTTTTAGTAAACTCATCAAATACAATAACCAGGAACGGTTGTAGATAAATTTATCGATCTTCTTTGTTTTGATTAGAGTATTTTATGTTGGATCAAGTCACCAAGCTTCCTAAAATCAGATCTATGCAATGTGCACCACAAGGTGTCTAATGCAAATATTTTCTCTTCTCCATTAATTTATTCCTAGCTATTTTATGAGCACTAATATTATGCACAATTTGGACCAACAAATGCTCTCTAATCTTCATTATCATTTCATCAAATAATCCAAAAATATGGTATCCTTCAACCGATTAGATACTTCTACAAGTCTTTATAAAATAATTTGATAGGGATTATTTATCAAAATGTTATTAAACTTTTATTTTTCATGTCAGATCAGCCATTAGATATAATTGTCACTCATGTTTGACTCCAAATTCTTTTAATCTTCTATATTATTTTTTTCTATGTTGCTCAGCTTCTCAACACTTATATTCTCAAATGATACACGGATGTTGGCTTGATCTACCCCAACTCACCCTTTGACTAAACCTTGTGGAGGAACTCTTCAAGCCTCGATCATAAACACCTATGGGCTGAATCATATTGAAGTAAGAAGTGATTTTCACGTTGAAAGGAATGACATTTTCGTAGAAAAATCTTTAAATATTCAACAGACATCTGCAATCCTCTCTAGCATACTTTGAGACGTCATGAGGTATAGTTATTATAGCATATATTGATCTATAGGAACTCGTGCATCTAGAGATTGGGTAAAAAAAGATGACGAGTCCCTTTCATTCTTCTCACTCTCAAACTAGCATCAACTCCATCATCAAAGTATCTGCATGTAAGATGCTTTGAAATCATCAATTTGTTCATGTATGATTAGAACTCTTTCTCTGACAGTTTGACACAAGATGTCTTATGCAAGCGAGAGAGGTGCTTCTTCATCCTTATAACACCATCTTAATTACATTCTTGACAATAATTATTTCAAATAAATATAGATGTTATCATTTTCTCTAACGGCTACTTGTGCACTATCTCTACACTGGATCCTTTTTATGACCCATTGTGGATTTCTTCTTGTATTGACCATTTCTTATATAACCGTTGATTGAAAATGTTGATTAAAATATATTTGGAAAAATGTAAATGTTTAAAGAATTAAAAACCCTAACTAAAACATGTAAAATGATTATATTTTTGTAATATAAAAAATTAGGGTTTAGAATTTGTCACTAGATAGAGAAAAAATTTGGTGGAGAAAGTAGAGATCCTTATAAAAGTTTTGCTATTGAGGAGGAAGGGGAGGCTGCATCAGCAATACCAGCGGGTGCAGGCGATGGCGGTGGAAACAATAGTGAGTGATTCGATAGCAACAGATAGCATAAATGCACACCAAGGAAAAATACTGCATAGAGAGAGAGTTTCTTTTGAAGGGGCTATTTATAATATTATTTATGATAAAAAAAATCCCAAAGTATGAGGCGAACTGCTCAAGATACTAGAGGCAAGATGCATCTTGAGGAACGCTTGGATGCTTGAAGCAAGAGTCAACAGAAACTTTCAAATTCATTATTTATTAACTCTCATCTTCTTTTCCCCAACAAAAAATTGAATGCAATTACTTCTCCACAATCAGTTCTAAGCAAAAATTGGGTTAAATTGGATAGCTTGAGAATTAGCTTTCATCCCCAAATCATTGAGAACCAAATAATCCATGGTCTGATAACCTCTTGTAGTTCCACCTCCTGTTTATCTATCATTAATGTAGCTAACTCTTAATTGGACATGGCTACATTATGATCCCTCCTTTCTAACGTTGTCTCAACCTTTGACAGGCCTTGGTCTGTACTGGGTGACTTTAATTGCTGCATATTAAGCTTTCCATGACTGTCTCTTCTTTATTGGGCTAATAAACCTAATTTTTTTGCCCCATGGCACAGATTCTTGTTCAAAAACTACTGTGTGTTCCTGCTTTGCTTTCACAATACTCTTAACAAAGCTTGGCACACTCCCCCTTCATAGTGAATGAGCTTAAACTGCTTTTTAAGATTATGGCCCTTGCCAGCGTCAAAAACTCCACTCACTCTAGTGTCTGATACTTCTCTTGAGTTCTTCCAGAACTCTTGGGGTGTCATGTTTGTGCTATTGTTTAGCATTTTATACTTACCAAAAAGCTTTCTATATTGGTAAAGGCCAATGCCATTGTTTTTTTTTTCCTAAATCAACTTATGTTGGTGATATGATCGATTATAGGCTTATGTAACAATCTTTACAAAATTATTGGCAAGTTTCTGCTCACATGCACAAACTAGTCATGCCTTCAATCATAGCCAAAATGTGCTCATTCAAATGAGAAATTCCTCATATGATTTTATTCTTCCTAGCTATTAAAATTCTTATTGGGTTTAATGATCATTGACCTCCAAATTTATTCTGTGCTAAGTTGGGCATTAAAAATCCTTTTGACTTGGTGAGTCATGAATGTGTGATAAGCAAAATGCACAGAATTGATCTTCCTTCTCTTTTTGGTCTGTTGCATTGAAATTTATGATGCACAATATGATGACAATATGATTATAAGTTGTTTATATTATTAAAAATATGAGATATGAATATATATAATATTATAATATCAATTAAAATAATATATATAAAATAAATAAATAAAATAAAAGATGAATCATTTAATCATAAAAATTAAATTAATTATGTTTGTAATATATTTAGTGTATGTTTTGGACTTTAATAAATTTAATGAATAAAATTTGTTATCAATTTTGAATTTATAAGTTTAATTTTAATTTTTAATGACTTTAATTATTTATAATAAATATCTATTATTATCTCTTTTTTTGTTCAAAATCTAAATTTCAAATTCTCATAATGGTGTGCTATAATTTAAAATATAATAAATTATATTTAAAAATATTTTTTATATAATATTTATTTAATTTTTTAGGATGTTTTGTCATATATATATATATATATATATATATATATATATATATATATATATATTATATATATATATTATCTCTTTTATTTTATTTAATCGGATGACTGTCATATCTGACATATATTTATATCCATGTTTGATGTTTATAGGATATTGCATATCTTTCTTTTTAGAAGTGTACATACCTCATAGATTGAAGATTTTATTTTTGATATATATTATATTAAATATATATATTTAAAAAAATTATACAAATAATTTAAAAAAAAGAATAAAATTAATCTCAACCCTTGGATATTCATTTATGTTTGTAACCTTATCTTAAAATCATTGAGGCATAAATTTCCACACCTAATTCTCAAACCTTTTTGAATTATCGTTCAAGAATTGATATGATTATACAAATCTCAATCATTCTTGGTAAAGAATATAGGATATTGAATTGAATTGAATCCAGTATTCCATCGAAATCTAAAAATATTTTCCATTTAAGTAGCAAAAAAAAATAAAAAAATAAAAATAAAAATAAAACAGATGTGCTATACTTCTCAAGAAAGTTGTAAAAGTTTTTAGCTGAAACATCTAAGATTTTTTTTATTCTGGCCAATCATGCAATGGAAGATAATATTAAGATGTTAATTTTATTAATTTCGGCATCAACTTAAAAAAAAATATTACAGAGTCTAGATATAAAATGTTAAATTCAAATTTCAATAGCATAATATAATAGCATAATATAAGTGATATTCAGTCAATATATAATTATTATATATTTAATAAAAAATATTATATCTTTTATATTAGTATGCAATTAGTATAATATTAATATATAATAATATATAATATTTTATAATTAATATATAATATTTATATATTAATTTAAATCTATATTTGAACTTTGTACTCTGTATGTAATAAATTCTCGTAAACTTAAGGTTGGCTTTTTCTGATGAGTTTAATTTTTTTTTTCTCAAAAAAAAAAAAGAGCAAATCACTGTCCGGAGTTATTTCTTTTATAATCAACTCTCATTATCGTCTTCTGTCAATGTTTATGTGCCAAACCTGAAATCGACCTCTTCCAAGATTCAAACTTCTACAATTTAATATCTCCAATTTGAGCAATTTGACTTAGGTTTTATTTTTTAGTTTCTATTTATTTATTTGGGGGTAAAACAATTAACTTGTGAACCATAATCTTCTCTGATGTTTAATTTTTTCTAAATTAATTAATATAAAGAAACTTTGAAGTAGGTTCACATATGAATGTTTTTTAATCACTTACTATATAAAAAATTTTAAATTTAAATTTCTTGCAAACAGTAGTTTTGGAATTATTATCATAAAGTCTTTTTTTTTTTAGAATAAAAGATAAATATTTAAAATCTAAAATATAGGAATTTTCATATTGTTTATATATTCAAACGGCTACAAAATAATATTTATTATATAAAAATTGTTAACTTATCACTTCTAATTCCTCATCAATCTGAGATGTATGGCATGAAACTCTATATTTTACAAAAAAACTAAAAAAAAATCATTTTATCAAATCATGAGATCTATATTTATAATCTTTTGCATTCATTCTTATAATATCTGAAAAATAATGAGATATGAATTGTTCCAAAGGTGTCATGCATTGCACATAGGCTAGCAATGGTTGCCTATGAAAATCCTAAAAAATATAGAATTTTTTTGGGAACAATTACACATAAATATAAGAGGTTTTACATTTAAATATAATATTTCTTTTTAATAATAAAATATTGTAAGTACTTTACCCAAATACCCTAAAAAGTTAATCATTTTTTTCTTAAAACCTACAATACATTATTTTTAGGTGAAATCTCTTATTTTTAGGTATTATAGCATATTTTAAAATAAAATATCTTATTTTTGTCACAAAGGGCAGTAGATAAGATGACATCAATTCATATGTATATTTATTTAAAAATAATTATCTCAATTAATCTCATTTTTTTTAAAGTCTCAATTGCAAGCTAACAATTGGCCAGGAGATATATCGTTTGCTCGTTTTTCTTCCATTTTCATAAAATTGGTTTAAAATATTTGTTCTAAAAATTATTTGATGACACAGTTTCAAGATTCTTCTTTGAAAATAAAATTTTTCAAAACAAAATCATCAAAAAAAAAAAAAAAAAAAAAAAAACCGAACAAACGAACGCTATAACAAAAATGATGATGGTAGGTAATACCTATTATTTGGTTGAATGATAGTATATTTAGCAAGAGATATATATATAAATCTTCCTTATTTTTATCGAAACTAAAACCCTCGAATTAAGAAAATCTTGTAGATTGTGAAAATATGTCAAAATTTTAAACATGCAAGGGGCAAACTCACACATAATATATATGTAAGTTTTGAACACACGACTTCTTAATTGAAAGCTTAAATTTTAAGCCATTAGGCTAAGATTGCTTGCATAGAGTAGTATATTCATTTTACAAGCCTATGACCAAGTATATTTATAGGTTTGGACTAATCTCTAAGCTTTACATAGCATTACATTGAATTTAGTAAGTTAAAAAAAAAAATCAAGGAAGTAACTCTTTGAGTTGCATTGCTAATTATGCGGTCATATAGAGTGTTTCATGTAGTTGTGATAAGTGTTGATTTGTTGAGCTTTAAACATGATATTCTTGATACATTTTGAAGGAACTGTGGCCTTCATGTTGAACCTGATTAATGTACTAACCTTCATCTTAAACATGATCTAAAAGTGATTTAATTATATATTTATCTCCTATTTTCTTATCTTTTTGATAGTGACAATGTGAAAAGAATACGAAAATAAAATATAAGTGATTTAGGATATGATTGGAAAGATTTCATCTATGATAAGAATGTATATATTTTGAATCTAGTATATGCGTTTCTCACTATTTCTTATAAATGAATGATGTTGAGAGTTGTTTTGGATCATCATTGCTAGTGATATCTTTCTCCATTCTTCCTACTTTCTCATAACTTCATATAAGATTATGGAGAAAATTGCATAAGATCAACTTGATGTTTCGAATGAGAATCTCAACAACCTCCTCTTTCATAAGTGCAAGAGAGAAAATAGCTTAGGAAAGAAGAAGAAGAAGAAGAAGAAGAAGAAGAAGAAGAAGAAAAGGGTTGAGAAACAATAGAGAAAAGTTCATGTTGATCTCACTTTTGGAGTGAGGATTGACTCATCCTTCCTTAAACTTAGGAGTCTTCTAAGAACTAGGATTTCTCTAGTCATATGACACTTCTAATGATTAGGTGAACACTAAACCCAAGCCTAGAGACTTAAAAAGGCATACTCCTAGCATAGGTCATACTCTAGGGTAAATAGTAACTACCTATCTTATGGGCTAAACCAAAACTTATGCCTATCCACTCATGCAAATCCAACCCCAAGTAATCAATCCCAATTGAATTTTGTTTAAGATCCAAGCTCCAAGCTAAATTAACTTAACCCTTAACCTAAATCAATTCCACCATCATCCCATGGATCAAACCCAATGCCTATTCAATTAAGCAAAATTCAATTGAACTACACAAAAGCACTTCAACCATTCAAATCTCTATTTCAAATCCTTCAAGACCTACAATCAAATCAATTCAATCAGCCCAACCTAGCTCATTTGACCTAAAGGATCTACATGAGCCAAAATCCAATTAAATCTAAATCATTTGCAATCAAAGCTTCAATCAATACTAAATCAATTATTACACTCAATTAAACTCAATTCAACTTAATCCAACTCAAATTGACCCATTCGGTTCACTTGACCCAAAGTTATCTAAAGGACCCATTTAATTCAAACTCCAATCCAACCCATTCAATACATTCTACAATGATTGTTGATCATCATTGATTGTCCAATTACAATCAATCAAACCAAATCAACCAATTGGGCTCTTGACCCAAGTTGACTCAATTTGACATAAAGGGCCAAATTGAGCCTAATCAAATTCTAAATCAAATTGATTAAAATCAATGATTCAAATTCACAAATTGATTGTTGAACATGATCCAACCTTCAATTGAACTCAATTTGACTAAACCAACTCGATTGACCCAATTAACCCAAATTGAACTAAAAATTGATCTAAATCATTCCCAAATCCAAATTGAATCAAATTAATACCTACAATTATCTTCAAATCATCAATTGAACCTAAACCAACATATTACCCAAGTCAATTTGGTCAATTTGATTAAATTAGTCAACTTAATCAATTTGATGCATATGAACCCATATGAGTCAAATCCAATTCAAATTAAACCAACCAATTGAACCAAAACACCCCAAATGATCATTTAATCTAAACCAAACCATCAATTTGACACAATTTGACCAATTGGCCAACCTAACCCAAATGAACCAAATTTGACCTACATTGGTCAAATTGAGCCAAATCCATCCAAACAAAACCCAAACCCAACCAAACTTGGAATGGCCCATCCTTGGGTCACCATGGGTCAACTCAAATCAAACCCAAGCCATACTTGATCCGAATTAGGCCAAAATCCATTGGGTAAACCCCTCCAAATGGGACAAAATCCCCATCTGGATGGTCAAATCACTCTCCAACCCTTGGAAACCACCTTAAGCTCAATTTTGACGCTTGAACCACTAGCTAACCTGACCTAATGCTGATTTGGTCAACCATAGCTCAAGTGGAGGTGAGCTAACTCAAGCCACCCCATTGGAATACTTGGAGGAGGGGGTACACACTCTGTCATTCCACTCATTGCCTTCAGCCACTCAAGAGCCTCAACCTTGACCCCTCACTAAGATCCCCAACTGTCTGCACTGGCCGGATGTCTGCCAAAAGCCGAACCATCCAAGCCATCAGATCAATTGGGGAGGAGGGTATACTTCTCCCCATCTCATTCAAACCACACAAAGAGCTTTAGTGAGTCGAGACGAGCTTGTCTAGTGCTTTCTCAACCTCCTTGAGCTCCCCATCACCATGACACCAAACTGAGAAAAATTGAGGCTCATCTCTGTCCAACCCCACCTAAACTCCACCAAATCCAAATTAACTTCACCCACACATTTCCCAAGCTCCAATAAGGTGAAATAAATTGATTCCCAATCTATTGGGCACCAGAGACCATCCCTAGACCAACTCCAGCAACATTTCTAGCGATGCTTGGTCCATAGAGCCACTAGAGAGGAGGCAAGTCTCGTGCTTCTCAACAATGGCTCGTCTCTTCAAGACGAAGCTACCTCAGTCGTTAGATTGCCGATCTTAAACTTCGGCGAGGTAAACTCCGCAAATTGTAGAAATCCCCTAAGTTGTTGGTCTTTTGTAAAAGAAATTGCAATTTTGCGCGATTCCAACTATAAGATCCCCTTTGATATCTTCCTTGAATCTTTTGGAGTCGATCCTGATGCCTTACAGGCTCGGGAGCTCGGATCGAGTGGAGGAGTGTGGATGGTGTCCATCATCCGTCGCTCGGGGGATGAAGGATCATCCGTCGTCCATTCCATGTGATTGGAACAGATGACCGTGATTAATCCGATTAGATTATTCAATTTAATCCTATGGAACTGCGGGATTAATCCCCATCGTCCGAACTGGCGGGGATGAAAGTGTGACCGCCACCGCCGACTCAGCATGTCGTATTAGACGATTTAAGTAGCTAATCCCATGATGCCATGTGGAAAGCGTCACCACATTAACTCCCACATGACGCAGATGGGATTAGGGATTAATTAAGGATTTATATGTGTTTTAATTTCCTTGAACTTCATAGAATCATAACTAATTATACAAAATAAAAAAATACAAATAAACCCATTTTGGAAAGGGTAAATTGAGAAGAATTTAATAAAAATAATTTCATTAAGTTTTGAATAGTGAACATAGCTTAATTAATGTTTGAATGTTTCCTTAATTAGCCTAATTAAGCCCTAATTACATGGGCAGTTAATCCCAAACTTGATATGTTGATTTAATGGGATTTCCTCTGTCTCTCATAATTTTTTTTGGGATTTATTGGCTATGTCATTAGGGGAATTTGAAATTCATACTATAATTACCCTCATTAAATGATTTAATGATTGTTTAAAATTTTAAATAGAAAAAATTGATTAATTAAACTTCATTAATCACTGATTAATAGTGATGATGAGAAGAGTGATTAAGATCTCTTTCCTAATTGCAATGGAGAATTTAAAAAATGATTTCTCTATGGTTTGAATAGTGATTATAACTTAATTAGGGTTTGAATGATTCCTTAATTAGCTTAATTAAGTCATAATTATTTGGGCAATTAATCCCAAATTTGAAATGTTGAATTAATGGGATGTCCTCTACCTCCCATACATTTTTTGGGATTTATTAGCTAGATAATTAGGGAATTTGAAATTTAAACCTTAATTACCCTCATTAAGCCATTTAATATTAAAAATGTTACATAATAAAATTTTAATAATTAATGATTATTAATCATCGATTAATAGTGAGATGATGAGGGGAAATGATTAGGACCTATTTTCTAATTATTTTCCCAAATCTATTTCACTAAAGAGGGTAATCAAAATTTAATTAAAGGTTAATTAAGTAATTAATGATGAAATCAAATCAAATTAAAATGATAATTACTTGAGATAATTAAAATTCAATTCATGGGTTCCTCTTTATGTGTTCAATAGTTCATCTTTATGTGTTCAATAATATAAAGACCCTTAAGGAAATTATGATTAATCCATAGGCCTGGGAATATCATATGGGTATTTAATTAGATTCTTTAGTTTAATTAATATTTAATTATGAGCTTCATTTCATTAAGTCTCTAAGTGCATTCAATTTTAATTTCTTATTTGCATATCATTGGAAGCTCATAATTGAATGATTAATTTAATTAAAGAAGCATAAGAAAGAGTAATTAAATGAATTATTTAATGAAACAAACTTAACTAATTCATAAAATCCACTTAATTACTTCTCTTTAAATACATTAAATCACATACATGGGATGGGGTAAAAATAACAAATGATTCCTCCTCTTTGAGTTCATCAATCAAAATCTAAAATCAAATTTAATAAGAAGCTTTAGTTTTCCTTAAATAATTTTATTCAATGTGATTGTCTTTAGGATTTAATATGGTTGAATAAATTATAGAAAATATTTGATTATTCCTTTTCAATCATTATAAACATTGTATGCCATGTGATATCATGCATTTATGCTTTCAAAATCAAATAATCAAATGAAATTTATTTATATGTAAGTTGCATGTGTTGGATTAATCTACTATATTTGTAGCTATTATCACTAATAATTTCAAAATTACTTTCAAAATTATAAATTAATAATGAAAAGTTGGAGTGATATTAGCTATGAATATTTCTATATGATTTGCTTGTGTTTATAACTTAAGCATGTTAAAGCATTTATTTATCTTAATAATTCATGTATGAATTTGTATATGTTTGAATGATAATAAGTATATAGTATGGACATCCCGAGAGTACAAGGCTTTAAGTAACCCCACGGAGGTCATTGATTATCTCAATTTCATGATCAACAAAGGCACTGTGGTGTTTATTTTTGGATGTGGGGGACACCATGCAGATCAGATGGGGTATTTATTGAAGTGATCATGTATGATATTGAAGTATAATGTACTATCTCAAAAGATAGAGGCATCACCCTTCAATGAACCTAATCACTTAATAAGGACTCATAAAGCATGATGAGTCTTCGAATATGCTAGAGATTTTTCCCCTGCTTTACATGGATGAATAAAGCAGGGTTTATATTAAACTAGGTTCTTAAGTTCCTTATGGAGACACGTTGCCATAGTTAATTACATCCTAGGGATACTCATTTAAAGTATACAATTACCATCTTCAAAGATTTAAAGGTTAGACTATCAAAGGATTGATTATATTTAGAAAATCAATTGGGAAAGTTCAAGGAGAAGACTTATTTTTGGAACCAAAGGGAGGAAGTATGAAATGCTCATGATAATAAGAAGCTAGTGAGCATTCCAATCTATCATCTAGTTGGGCTTTATATATTTGAGAGTGAAGAGATTTATTTATTTGAGTTAAATTTTATTAGATTGTTAGGGCTTATAATCCATCAACACAAGGTCGTGGAGATACCTAAGAGGTGAGGATTTATATTTATAACCTGAGGGAAATAGTTATCTCGAATCCTAAATATAGGGAGCTTTAGTAAGAGCTAAAGTATTATGAATTGCAAGATAGGTGGGCATAAGGGTTTACCTCCATAAGAGAGAGTAAATTATCCGAGAGAGAGTAAATTGTCCGACTTCTGGACTTATAACCGCATGGAGTGGTTGTTAGCTAACTCCTCCTATAATTTTAAAATCATGTAGTCTGGTATTATGAATTGCAAGATAGTTAGGGTAATTATTTAGTTTGAAAGAGACTAAAATAAACTCACTCCCCCTAAAAGATTAGAGCATGAGTGGTATGAGTATATAGCTTAATCTATAAAATGTAAAATCTTTTCAAGTTTTATTTCATTTTGGATACATAGAAAAAGGCTTTAGGATTTTTGTATGCCTAAATGCATGATGAAGTAGATTATTGGCCAAATCAAAAGAGAAAGAGGGTGAAGCTCCATCAGTAGGGGTTGCTCTCATGGGTCAAGCGGTCCCTATGCGTGTAAGGATGGAGGCCCTTATTTTGCAAAAGTGATTGAAGATGATATTCATGATGTGAGACATACAAACATAAAACTAAGGGGTTGCTAGATCCTTTAATTATCTTATTTATGTCCTAGGGTTTATGTTGAGATTATGAGTTATTTAAAATTTAATTATGAGTGATTAGTTGGATAGAAAAATTATTTTATCCTAAGAGCATAATGCATCCAGGCCACACATTAAAGCATAAATTATAAGAAACTATGAAAAAAGACATGCCATCCTAATGCACAATTTAAACAAATCATCAAACAATTTTATAAACTATCATAAAAATAAGAGGCCCATACGGTCGGGTTCTGCCATACAACCCAAAAAGAGAAACGATGGGTAACTGAGCTCTACCCCTATTCAACTTGGAATATGAAAGAATAATTATAATTTGAATGAATACATGCTATGGGGATCTTCACACTTTATTATTCTATTTTCTTCCCTCATTGATTTGGTTTGCTCCTTCTTTAATTTGGATGGTGTTTGCTTCAAAGGCATCACAAGGTACCCCAGGACAAAGTCTTCTGGCCACTGCTCATCCTAATTCCCTATAGCACTAATCCTAATTTCTATTAGAAAATTACATTTGTATAGGAAAAATAAATCTAACTACACCTGCAAAATAGAGGTTAGCTAAACATATATACAATCCCAGTTATATGTATAATTTGGACTTACACCCTACATATGGATAACCAAGCCCACTATCCTAATTTGGATTATGCTTAGGGGTTTAAGAAAATTATAAAGAGAGCATTTATATTTATTTTTAAGCATCCCCTTAAGCACAATCTTGTAAAAAATATGATTAGGCTAAGAGCGGCCTAACATCCAGTCTGCTAAATATACACCCTAACATCTAGTCTAAAATAATACATCATAAAATAAAACATACATCACATCATGCACCGTCCTAACATAGAACTAGAAGTGGTGACTTAATTCTAATATGTGTGTTAAGGCTTTGTGTGGTATGTCTTAGCTAAGCATTAGAGTCATATATTTTTTTTTGAGTTTGGAAGTGTTTAAGTTAACATGAAGGTTGGTTTCACTTTAAGTTATTTAGTTGATTTGTGAATTTTAGTTTATAATTTGTTAAGTTTCATTGGATTTACACCTAATAACTAAGTGTTATGAAGAGAAGGAAGAGGGTTACCCACTTTCATCCCTACCTTAAGCCACTTTCTAAAACATATTAATTTGATTTAGTTCTCTTTAGTGAATGACTTATTAAATGATTTTTTATCCTAAGTTTAGGTTAACCCTAAATGACCTTATTTAGTATGAAAGGATTCTTAAGATTAATCTAATTGAATTACTACCACATAATATATATTAAATCATTCCTTTCCACCACATGTAACATGCATATGATTTAATCCTAAGTGTATCTATACATATAATATATTTTGCACACTTAAATGATAATGAAAGTGTATGTTTGAAGTTTATTTTCAATGAATTATATGAACATATAAATTAAAGCTCTATCCAAATTCTAATACCAAAATACATAGGGATGGAATCACATAAGTACGTGTCATTATTAACTAGGGAAGTGATGTAATCAAATGACCTCCTTGGGACTAACTAAAATCTCATATTCCTGGGATGTCCAGACCATATACTTGCTAATGTTCCAAACCTATGTAAATCTATACATGAATATGAAAAGAGAACATCAATTTATATATAAATATGCTATTGACTTAAGGTGAATATAAATGCATGCATTTTTAGTAGAAAAGGAGAATCCTAGTTCCTTAACTAAATACACATTTGTATGTATAAAAGATATAACCAAGTATGTGCCATTATTAACCAGAGAAGAGAGGTAATCAAATGACCTCCTTGGAGCTAGCTAAAGCCTCGTATTCCTGGGATGTCTAGACTATATACTTGCTTTCTTAGATACATATAGATGTATAAATAACTAAAGGGAAGAGAATAATGCAAAGTTGTATTTTTATTTGATTAAATTATTTAAGCATATGAATTAAAGCTCGATTTAAATTCTAATACCAAAATACATAACAATGAAACTAAGTGAGTATGTGCTGTTGTTAAACCAGGGAAGTGAGGTAATTAAATGACCACTTTGGTGCTAACTAAAGTCTCGTATTCCTGGGATGTCCAGACTATATACCCATTGTTATTCAAACTCATGTAAATCTATATGTGAATTATAAGAAAGAGAGGGATATGCTTGGGTTATAGATACATGTAAACCCTATGTATATTCATAACTATCAACACTCTAAGTATTGTAATTGATATATAAACTTTGAAAATAGTTTTAAATTTATTAGTGATAATAGCCATACATATACTTAATTAAGCCAACACATGCAAGCTTACATAAATGAAATTCATTTGATTTATTTAAATTTGAATGCTTGAATGCATGAAATCAAATGACATACAACATTTATTATGTTTTGAAAAGAATAATTAAATGTAAACACATGATTCATTCAATTAAACTAATTCTAAGGACAATCACATTAAATAAAGCGATTTTTTTTAAAAAAAAACCAAAATTCCTTTATTAATTTATGAAAAGAATTTATCACTTGCTGGTTTAATCTCATTCCCACATTAGTAATTTGTTTTTTTTAAGAAAAGGTAATTTGATGAATTTGAAGAATTAATTAAGTTGGATCCTTAATTAAATCAATTAATTACTCTTACTTATGCTTCTTTAATTTGATTAACCACTTAATTATGAGCCACAAATGACATGAACATGTGAATAAATAAAATTGCAATGCTCCTACAAGGACCTAATGCAAATGGCTCAGGGTTAAGTGTTAATTAAATTAAAGAACTTAATTAAGTACTTTTATGATTTTCCTACACTTATGGGCTAATCATAATTTTTTTAAGGGTCTTTATATTATTAAACACATAAAGTGGAACCCTTAATTTCATTGTTAATATGATGTGGTTTTGGCTTCAATTTGATTAATTAAACCACTTAATTAATTAATTAATTAGACTTTTAATTAATCCCATTTTAATTAATTTTCCCTTAAAGAGAAATGGACTTAGGAAAAGAGGTTTGGAAGGAGGTCCTAACCCAATCCCATTGCCCATTCACTGTTCAATAGTGATTAGTGTGCTTAATTAATTAATTTTTACTACTTAGGAGGTTAATTAATTAATTAAACTAATTAAGAGTGTGATTAGAGCTTAAATAGTCAATTAACCTAATTAACCAATAAATAAATCCCAAGAAAATTATGAAAGGTAGAAGTCATCCCATTAAATTAACCCACAAAATTTGGAATTAATTACTCATATAATTAAGGAGTAATTAATCTAATTAAGTTTGTAATTTAAACTTAATTATGCCTTATTCAAAATTAATTGTAATTAATTGAATTAATTTTAAATAAATCTCCTCTAAAATATCTTCAAAATAAGTATTTATTTGATTTTTTTACAATTTGTTATGAATTTTTGAAATTTTAGCCATTAAAACTAATTAATTAAGCTTAATTAAGCCTAATCCCGTCAGTGTCACACTGACATGGGGCGCTTTCCACATGGTATTGTGGGATTGGTCACTTAAAGTCATCTGACTTAGTGTCTATATGGCTAGCGGCGGTCGCGCTTTCTTATCTGCCATCCGATCTAATGATTAGGATCAAACTTGCGGTTCCTTAAGGGATAAAATCGGATTAATCTAATGGATTAATCACGACTGTCCATTCTGATCATGTAGAACGGATGGTGCGTGATCCATCTTCTACCGAGAGATGAGAGAGCGAACGCTTGCCTTCATCCGATTCGAGCTCACCAGAATCGATCAAAATCAACCCACACCTTCACGAAGTAGATCTAATGGGATCTACCAGCTACGGATCTACCGGTTGGATTCACGCGACATGCAACTTTCCCTCAAAAAGCCAAAGAAAAAATTTACAAAATCTTGGTTTTGTGGAATTACCACGCTTGAGCTTCAGACTAGCAACACAATCGATTGAGGAAGCATTGTCTAGTAGAGACAAAGCCCTATTGAGCATCACTTGCATTGATTCCTCGCCGTTTGCTTGGAAGGCCATGAACTGCGAGGCGTGTAGGTCGAAGAAGTCCACTGATGGTGTGGAGCTCGAGATGATTCATTCTTTCGACGAGGAAAGGTGTATGTGGAGTTAATATGAATCTTGTGGAGGTTTGAGGGAGTTGGGTCGAGTGGAAGGTTGTCTTGTTTGAATGTGAAGTCCAACAAAGCTTGGGGGGTATCTCCCCCCCAACAGACAGCTTGAATGGCTCCGCCATCAGCGAGTGGTTACCCAGATGGTTCAATTTCATGGTCAAGGCCTGGTGGTGGCTCAAGGTGGTTCCCCCTCCCATAGATCCAATGGGTTTCAGCTATGGTGGGAGGTGAGTTAACTCACCTCCCTTTAGTCTAAGGCCTACCTAACTCACTTGGGTTGGGCTAGGTGAGCAGGTCAGGCCCTCATTTTGGTGTTTGATGGCCGCCAAAGGGAAAAGAAGAGGGTTGACCTTTCCAATTTGGGAAAAATCCTATGTGGGGAGGAGAATCCAATGTGTAATGGCTTTGGATGGGACATAATTTGGGTTGGGATGGTTTGGGGCTGACCTAAGGTCAGTTTAGGATGGGTTAGGGCTGGGTTTGGGCTAGTTTGGAGCTCATTTGACCCTTATAGGTCAAATTAAGCTAGGTTAGGTTGACCAATTGGTCAAATTGGGTCAAACCAAGGCTTGGGTCAAAGTTCAAATGATGATTTGAAGTGTTTTGGTTTAATTGGTATGAGTCAATTTGGCTTAGGTTTGTTTTTGGCTCATTTGGATACATGTAGGTCAAATGGGTCAAGTTGACCAATTTGACCAAATTGGCCAAATTGGCTTGGGTTGAGGGTTGATTCATATTCAATTGGTTAATTGAAGATGATTGTAATCTTTGGTTTGAATTAATTTGGGTTTGGTTTTGATTGAGGCCAATTTGACCCTTTAGGTTAATTTGGGCTAAATGGGACAATTGGGTTCAATTATGGCTTTGGTCAAGTTCAACAATCAATTTGGAATGAACTGGATTTTAGCTTAAATCCAATTTGGATTGAATTGAATTTTGGCTTAAATAGGTTCTTTAGGTCACTTTGAGTCAAGTGAGCCTATTGGGTTTAGTTGAGTCGATTTTGGGTTGATTTGAGTTTAGTTAAATTTATATATAGTTTTGGGAATAGTGTATTACTTTGATTGCAATTGGTTTAGCTTTAAATGAATTTTGGCTCATTTGAATATTTCAAGTTAAATGGGTTAAGTTGGGTTTGATTTGGATTGATGATTGTAGATTTCATTTATATTTGGAATGATGATTGAAGGAATAATTGATTTATGAGAAAATCAATTGATTTTGGTTTGAATTGAATGGAATTTTAGCTAAGTCCATAGGATTGAATTATATGGCTTAGGGGTTTGAATTTGATTTGATTTGATTTTGGTTTAGTTGATTTAATTGCATATTTTGGTAAATTAATTGAACGGTTGAATTGATCTTGAGAAGATCAATTGAATTTGGTTTGATGACCCAATTGATGATAATTGATCAATCTATGATGATCATCAATCATCATATGAGATTTTGGTAAGCTTGGTTCAATCCAATTTGTGTGAATTGATTTTAGCTTAAATAGGTTCTTTAGGTCACTTTAGGTAAAGTGAGCCTATTAGGTTTAGTTGAGTTAATTTTGGGTTGATTTGAGTTTAGTTGAATTTATATATGGATTTGGGAATGGTATATAGCTTTGATTGCAATTGGTTTGAATTCAAATGAGTTTTGGTTCATTTGAATATTTAAAGTCAAATGGGTTAAGTTGGGTTTGATTTGGCTTAATGATTGTAGATTTCATTTATATTTGGATGATGATTGAAGGAATAATTGATTTATGAGAAAATCAATTGATTTTGGTTTGAAATGAATGGAATTTTGGCTAAGTTCATAGGGTTGAATCATATGGATTAAGTAGGTTTGGTTTGGTTTTGGTTTAAATTGGTTGTAGGTTTTAATCATTTAATTTGGGTTTGAATTTGGTATTAGATTTGATATGAACTGAATTTAAGATTTGGTTAGGCGAGTGAGGTAGGCATAGATTGGGTTTAGGCCATAAGGTAGGTTTGTCTCCCTAAGTCCTATAGCCTAATCTTATGATTAACCCTTATAAGTCTCTATGCTTAGGTTAAGTGTTCACCTAATTGCTTGAAGTGTCTTATGACTAAGGAAGTCTTCATATCTAAAAGACTCCTAAATCTAAGAAGAAGATATTGAACCCTCACTCCAAAAGTGAGGTCAATAGCACGTACTTATTTAATTTCATTCTTATGTGTGATTGTACTAGAATTTGGATAGAGCTTTACTTGTGTAAATAATTCACTAAAAAAATATTTTGCATGATTTTTATTCCTATGGTTGTATATGCATTCATATGTATTTAAGAATAACAATTATATAGTTTGGACATCCCGGGAATACGAAGCTTTAAGTAGCCTCACAGAGGTCATTGATTATCTCACTTTCCTGGTTTAAACAATGATACATACTTGCTTAAAACTCATGTGTGTGTGTGTGTACTTAGCTAAGGAATGCAAGTCATCTTTTTTAATCAAAATATATGCATTCATAGTCATTTGAGTATGTCAAAACATGTTGCATGTATAGGTATATTAAGTCTTAAACCATATGCATGTTATGAGTGATGAAAATGAATGATATAACATGTTCTATGTGATGGTAATTTAACCATGTTGATCTCACCTTTGGAGTGAGTTTTCTACTTCCTCATCATAGATCTAGGACTCTTGTAGACACTAAGAGCTCCTTAGTCTTAAGACACTTATAGTGATTAGGTGAACACTTAAAACTAAGCCTAGAGACCTAGAAGGATTAACTTGGGAGTAGGTCAAGCCTTAGGGGCTTAGGAAGACATGCCTACCCTATGGCTCAAACCAAATCCATGCTTCCTTCCTAAAAAAAAACATTAAATCCAATTCAAATCCAAATTATAAACTAATTCCAAATCAAATGATTGAAACTCATGATCAAATTCAAATTCCAAAATCCTTCCTAAGCCCTTTGATTTTATCTTATGGACTTAGCCTTAATCAAATTTAAATCAATGCCAATTAAATTTATTTTCTCAAATATCCATTCAATCTCAAATCAAATTCCAAATCAAATCCAACTCTAAATGATTGAAACCCAAAATTAAATTCAAATTTCAAAATCGCTTCCTAAGCCATATGAACCACCTTCATATGCTTAGCCAAAACCACCTTTAAACCAAATTAAACTTGGGTTGATTTCTTTATAAATCAATCATTTCTTCATTTATATTCACAAATATAAATGAGATCCAAATTCAAATAAGCCAAATCAAATCAAACTAAATCAAACCAAATCAAGACCTTTCTTAAGCCACATGGACTTACCTCCATAAGATTAATCAAATCTCGACCCAAATTAACCCAAACTCAATTGCTTTACTTATAAATCAATTATTCCTTCATTCATATTCACAAATATAAAGGAAATCCACCTTATAATGACCAAAAATAAATCAAACTAAATCAATTCCCTACTTAGGTCCTTTTGACCTACCTCCTTAAACTTGGTCAAATTTGCTTCCAAATTACTCCAAACTCATGTGATTTTCTCTTGAATCATTTATACATTCATTTATTTCACAAATATAAATGAAATATAAATTCAAGTGGCCAAAACCAAACCTAAATCAAATCAAATCTCCAATTTTATTCTTTTAAGGCAATTTCTTGAACTAGGCCAAATCCTATCCAATTCAATTCAAAACCCATGTATTTTTCATGAATCAATCATTCCTTCAATCACTCACCCAAATATAAACACAAACTATAATTATCAAACCAAACTGTCAAGTCAAGCCCAAGTTAGCCTTTTAACTCGAAAACTTCAAATGAGCCAAAATTCATTACACTCTAAATTGATTATAGTTGGATTTATATTTCATTCCTAGGCTCATATATGAGTTAAATTAAACTTGAATCAAGCTAAAACAAAACCAACTGACCTATTTAGGTCTACTTGACCCAAAGTGACCTAAAGGACCTTATTGAACTAAATTCTAAACCCACTCAAATTAGATTGAACTAAGGCCATCCAAACCTCATATCATGATGAACAATCATCCTAGGGTGATCAACTACCTTGAATTGGGTCAAAACAAGTCAACTTGGTCCTTTGACCAAGTCAACCTTTAGCCCAAATGAAATCCAAACTAGCCTAAACCCACAATATACCAAATTGATTAAAACCATTGATTCAATCCTATTCATAATCAATGATTGAACATGACCAAATCCTTAATTAAGCCAAACCAAGTCTAATTGACCATTTGACCTAAGTTGGCCGAAATTAGCCTAAAAAGCCAAAATGGGTCAAATCATGATTTAACCCAAATTGATTGGAACCAATGGCTCAAGTTCATTCCAAATGATTTATTGAACTTAACCAAAGCCATGATTGCGCTCAATTTGACCAATTGGTCAACTTGACCCAACCTAGCCCAAATTGGCCAAAATACAAATTAAACCCAAATCAAACCAAATGAAAGCCTACAAATATTTTTAGTTAACCAATTGAACATGAACCAACACCTAACCCGACCCAATTTAGTCAAATTGGTCAAATTAATTGTGGTGTTTATTTTTGGAAATATGAGACACCATGCATATCTTAGGGGATACTTATTGAAGTGATCATGTATGACATTAAGAAATGATGCACTATCTCGAAAGATAGAAATCACCACCCTATAATGGACCTAATCACCTAATAAGGAATCTTAAGGCATGAGGGGTCTTCGAATATACCAGAGATCTTTCCCATACTTTACATGGAAAAGTCAAGTATTTTATTTTAAGCGATTAAATTTCTATGGAGGCAAGCCCCATAGTTAATTACATCATAAGGAAAGATTCCTTAAGAACACTCTATTAAAGTAGACAATCATGGTTCCAAAGATTTCAAGGCAAGACTATTAAAGGATTGGTGTGTTGGAAAATCAAATGGGATAGATCAAGGAGACTTATTTTGGAAGCCAAAGGAGATGAGTAGGAATGCTTATGATACTAGGAAGCCTAGTGAGTAAGAATCTAATTTATCATGGTCTTTTATATTTTTTAAATTGAAGAGAATTAATTATTTGAGTTGACATTTTATTAGAATACTACTTATAATCCCACAACATAAGATTGTGAAAATGCCAAGAGGTGAGGATTTATGTAGTGAGGATGTAGCTACATTAGATCCTAAGCTAGGGAGCTTTGGTATGAAGCACAAGCACGTCCTAAATCTAAGTGAAAGGTGGACATACTGATCTACCTCCACAACAGAGGATAGACCATCCGACTGTTGGACTTACAACTGCCTGGAATGATAGCCAACTAACTCCTCCTACGCTTTAAATCCATGTAGGAAAGTCTTATGCTTTGCAAGATGGCTAGACTGTTATTTATTTAGAAAGAAAACTAAGTTCTTAAACTCACTCCCTAAGAGACTAGAGTATGAGTGGTATGAATTCATGACTTAATCTAATGCAAATTTTATCAAATTTATTTGATTCTTTTGGACTCTTTATTTTGACACATGCTATGGGATTTTATATGCCTAAATGCATGAGAGTTTTATTATGGGCTAAATCAAAAGAGAAAGGGGTGTTCTTTCGTCAAAGGCATCATAGGTTAAGCCTTTACTCTTTAGCAGATAAAGCCCCTTAACAAGAGTGGAAGAATATGAGCATGATGTTATACATAATCATCTAATGGGTTGTTAAATATTTTATTATCTTGATTTAATTCCTAGGCTTTTATGTGAGGTTATGAATTATTTAAATAAAATTTAATTATGAGTTGTTAATTGGGGTGAAAAATTAATTTCACCTTAAGAGCCTACCGCATCTAGGCCACACATTCAAACATCAAACATGAAAAAACTAGAAAAAGCATGCAATTCTAGTGCACAATCTAAATACAACATCAAACAATTTTATAGACTACCATAAAAGAATAAAAGGCTAGCGATCGGTTCATGACACTAAAAAAAAAAAAGATGGGTACTAAGCTCGCCTTATACATGATTATAAAAAAATAATACATGCTATGGGGTCTTGTTTTCTTCATTTCTTCCTTCTCTTTCTTTTGATTTAATTTGCTCCAAGAGGGCACCCAAGGGACTAAGCCTTGGTGCTGCTCATCCTAATCTCATAACACTAATCCTAATTCTAAAAAAATTATATTAAAATATAAAAAAGTAATTCTAGCTTTTGTAAAATAAATGTTAGCTAAACACACCATACAACCCAAGAAGTTATATGAATAATTTGGACTTAGCACCCCACACACATGGGTAACCAAGCCCACCTATCTAGGGTTATGCTTAGGGGTTAAGTAACCTACACAGCAAAAGCATATATATAAGCGACACCTTAAGCATAACCCCGTGCAGAAAATATTATTGGGCTAATAACGATCTAACATCTAGTCTACAAAATATACACCCTAACACCCAGCATAAAATAATACATCACAAAACAAAATATACATCAAACCATGCACCACCCTAATATAAAGCTAGAAGTGGTGACTTAATTCTAATGTGTGTGTTAAGGCTTCTATGATATGTCTTAACTAGACTTTAGAGTTAGAATTTTTTAAGTGTAGAAAGATTCAATTTAAAGAGTGGTTTCACTTTAAGTTGTTTAGTTAATTTGCAAGTTTTAATTAATATTTTCTTTTGTTTCATTTGGTTTACACTTAACAACTAAGTGTTATGAAGAGAAGAAAGAGAGGTGAGCCCTCTTTCATCCCTACCTTAAGTCATTTCTAAGGTGAGTTAATTAGCTTAGTTCTCTTTAATGAATGGCTTATTATATGTTTTAATTAACTCTAAGTTTAGGTTCATTCTAACAAAGGCATCTTAAGAATAATTAGGATGAATTATTATCACATAACACACACCCATTCATTTCTTTCCATCATGTATATCATGCACATGAATAATCCTAAACATATCTATACATGCAATATAAATCTTAGCACACTTTGATGATGAATGTAAAGAAGGGTATTTGGAGATTTAAATATTTCATTTTTTTATTGAGTTATGAATGTATGTCTTTATTATGTAGAAAAGCAGAATTTTTCATCTATTAGCTAAATACACATTTACATGTATACAAGTTTTAAGTGAGTATGACGCCATTATTTTTTACACTAGGGGCGTAAGGTACAAGACCTACTTAGGGCTACTTAAAGCCTCACAGCCCCGGGATGTCTAGACTAATATACCACTTTTCTTAGATACATGTAAATGTATGAATGACTATAAGGATAAGAAAATCCATGCAAAAGGTTGTATTTGATTTATGATTCTTTATTCATTGGCCACATCATGCATGCATATGTATAAGAGTTTTAAGTGAGTATGATAATATTATTTTCTACACCAGGGGCGTAAGGTACAAGACCTACTTAAGACTACTTAAAGCCTTGCAGCCCCAGGATGTCTAGACTAATATACCATTTTTCTCAAATACATATGAATGTACAAAAAGAAACACATGAATAGGGATCATGCAAGAAATTATGTTTAATTTGGTTGTATGATTTACATATGTGATATGAAATTCTTCCTTAGTTTTAACATGGAGATGCATATGAATATATTTAGGTAAATGTTGTGTTCTTTTCAAATGAACTATACACTTGTAAATCTATGTGAATTTATGTTAAGATAGGGAAATATAATTTTATATTACACATCTTATGTTATTATCACATGCAAGCTTATAAATATTGTAATTAGCATTATTTCATTTATAATAATTGATTTATAGGTTTTGAAAATAGTTTTGATTTAATAGTGATAATAGCCACACATATTTAATTTAAGTCAACACATACAATTTGGCATAAAAGGAAATATTTTATTTAATTAATTTATAAAAGAAATGAATGCATGATTTCATATGACAAGCAATATTTAGTATAATTAGAAAGAAATAAGGGAACATAAGTACATGATCTCATTCATTCCAATTAATTTCTAAGGACAGTCATACTAAATAAGATTATTTAAAATGAACTAAAGTTCTTAATGTCATTCTGATTTCATGTTTGATTTAATTCAAGAAATATAAGAAGAGGTTGCTAATCCTATTCCATGCCCCATGTTCGTGATTTAATTTGGTTTAATAAGAAATAATTAAGTAAATTTTATGAATTAATTAGGTTGGATCCTTAATTAAATCAATTAATTACCCTTACCTATGCTTCTTTAATTTGATTAACCACTTAATTATAATCCATAAATGACATGAACATGTGAGGAAATAAAATTGCAATGCTCTTAAAGAACCTAATACAATTGGCTTATAATTAAGGATTAATTAAGTTAAAGAATCTAATTAAGTACTTTTATGATTCTCCCATACTTATGGGTTAATCATAATTTAAAGGGTCTTTATGTTATTAAACACAAGAAAGGAACCCTTAATTTGATTGTTTGTATTTAAGGTTTGATTTGATTTGATTTATTTGAATGATTTAGTTGAATTGATTTGATTTGATTAGTGTTTATTACATTTGTTTTATATTTGTTTACCTTCATGTAATTTGATTGATTAATTTTAATTAGATGTTTTGATTCAATTAAATCTTGATAATTCAATATCATTTTAAATTAATATCTAATTATTTCTTTGATTATAGTTATGTGATTTAATTTTATGTTTATTTGATTTAATCATAATTTATTTGTAGATTGATTGGATTAAAATTAATTGAGATTTTATTTTGATTTTAATTGAGTTTGATTCTTTGTAATTAGAATTTTATTTTTAATCTCATCCATTTGTCATGTTTATCAAAGTTTGGTTTGTATTTTGATTTTATACATTGGATAGTTATTTAGTTTATCTTATTTAAGTAGGTTGAATGAGATTTGATTTGATTACATATTAAATTGATGAGAGTCTTTCTTTATTTGATTTGATTAGATTTATTAATCTATATATTTGCTTAGGTTCAAAGTGATTATATAATTAGTTTAATTTAGAAGTGTTTTTAGGTGATTTATTAAATTAAATAAAGATTTGTTTAATTTTTAATTTAGTTTCATATTTGTTTAGGTTGATGATGTAATTAATGACTTAATGATTTAAGTTTAATTTAGGATTTGATTGGCATTTAATACATTTTAATTATGTTCAAATTTATATTTGATTAAGCTTAAGTATAATATGATTAATTTGATTAACTTAATTAGCTTATTTAAGAGGTGTGATCAATTATTAAATTAAAGAAAGATTTATTTAATTTTTAATTTGATTTCATATTTATTTAGATTAATGATGTAATTAATGACTTAATGATTTAAGTTTAAATTAGGATTTGATTGACATTTAATTGCATTTTATGTTTGATGCTTAAGTTTAATATGATTAATTTGATTAACTTAAATTAGTTTATTTAAGGTGTGATTAAATTAATTAGTAGATTATAAGTGTTTGATTTGAATTAATTTTAATGTGATTTATAAAGTTAATTTGGTTCATTAAGATGATGTATTAATTCATTATGTTTGCATTAATTAAATATTTAATTAATTAAGTTTGATTAAGGGTAATTAAATTTTTAAATCATTAGAATAATTAAAGGTTTGTTTAAATAGAGATTAATGAGTTAATTACCCATATATGACTTATTTGGTTTGATAGTTTTAATTAAGCATTTACTTAAATTTTATTTATTAAAGGGTTATCATTGTTATTATTTGATTAGATTAAGTGATTTAATTGTTTATTTTATTTCAATTAAAATTGATTATTCATAATCATAGTTAGGTTTAATTTTCTTCATTTATTATGTTCATTAGATTTCATTCATGTTTGATTTAGTTGTTAGGTTTATGTATTAATGGCTAATTAATCATCTTATTCCAAATGGATTAATTTTAAATGTGATTTAATCATATCTTAATTAAGTTTACTTTAGCTTTATTTGGTTTAATTTGATTAATATCAAATGATTATGTTGAATTGGTTAATTAATCAATTTGATTTTACTTTATTTAATGATTAATTAGTATTAATTTTTTTTAATTTGTTAAGTAGTTTCATATGATTAAGATTCAATGGTTAGTGTAGGTTTGACAAGATTAGTTTGATTTTATATCAAAGTTGCATTGATTTATTCAATTATGAGTTTGATTTAAAGATCTCTTCATTTAATTAAATTTCATTAACTCAATTGGGTTTAGTTAACTCTTATTTTATTTGAGTGATATATGATATTTTTCTGATTTAAAGTTTGCTTACCAATCATTTGGGAATTATATTATTTCTGATTTGAATTTGATATTTAAATTATTTTTTAGGTTTTGTTTTAATTAATTCTTTAATTGATTAAAGTTTAATCCTAAGTATTTATTTAGGGATAATTAGGCTTTAGGAAGTTAAATTATTTTCTTAAGGATCCTAGATGTTAATTGAAGTGATTTAAGTTATTTTGAAGATTTTTCTATAATTTTTTAAATTTTTATTTGGTTAGTTCTATTAAAATGGATAATCTGAATTTCAAAATTTAATTTCTCCTAATCAAGAAGTCCTTTTCACTTGAGATTCTTATGGTAGGTGTGTTTTAACTTTTGTTTCAATCTCTGTAAATTTTAATTCAATCAGACTTGTATTTTTAGAGTAATTAATGAAATTTTATTTTGACTAAAACTTAAATTAAGCTCAAACCATTCATTGAAATTTAGAGATTTTTGTTGGATTCCTCTCAGAAAGATGGATCCAACGAGCCTTTATTCATAATTTTTGGCTAAGTATTTTATTTTTATGAATTTTCAAAATTTTAGGACACTTAAATAAGTTTTAAAATCAGAAAATCAATGATTTTCCCACTTAACCCAGCATGTGGGTGGCAATGCGACATGACAGCCGTTATGCGTGGCATCATGGCATGATTGTCGCGTCTTCGTCACCAAATGAGTGGAAAGGATAGGATGCGGATCGATCACCATCATCATGCGGATCGATGATCGCGGATGACCGATCGATCAAAGCATGATCGTGGATCAGTGATGATCATGATCACCACATGACGTCGAGCCGTTGATCGAATGGCGGATCGGCATACTTCCCGGTGAAAGTCAACATTGTTCATCGGACAAGATTTTTCACAATTTTGAACCAAATTCATCTAATTGGGTTGTAGCAATTTTCACCAAAAAATCTCCCAATTCATATTAGGACTAAATATAATGAAAAATATAGGGCTTCTCTAAAGAAATTCCTAAAAATTGTGCAAGAATCAACACAAATAGAAGTTTCTAAGGTCAGCTAAAATTTGGCAAAATTACCTCGCTAGAGATGGTTTACGGTGGCAGTGAAGATCTGAGCAATGTCCTAGGTGCAAGATGAAGCTTTGGAATGAGTGTAGCCTTCGCCTTCACTTCAAAATGATGTATTCTTCAATCATCATCACTTTAAAATAACTGGTTTTGATGTTTTTGGCTCAAGAAAGTGAGGAAGTGGTGGATGATTGCTTTGGGAGTTCTAAGAGGGTCTTTCTTGCCAAAATTAGATCTCTTTACTATCTCTATTCTCCCTCTTTTAATGGTGGCCGAAATTTGAATAAATGTGATGGGGTGGTTGTGATGGATGATGGATTGATTGATGACTTTGGATTTCCCAAAGTCTTTATTTGCGCCATAGGATCAACTCCATTGAATGCAAGTGTTGGAGGAGTTGAATGCATGTGATGGGGAGAATTAAATGAGGTTGGGTGGAATCCTGGGGAGGATCCATGAGGATTTAATTGGGTTTGATTTTGGCTGATCAAATGGGTTTGGGAGTTTGATTAGCCCCAATGGGTCATGGCTTGGTTTCAAGGGATTTGGCTCAATTTATGGGTCACATTCATATTAGTTAGGTTGACCAATTGCTCAAATTGGGTCAAACCAACGCTTAGGTTAGGTTCAAATGATAATTTGAGGTGTTTTGGTATGATCAATTTGATTTAATTTGGCTTAGGATTGATTTTGGCTCATTTGAATCAAATGGTCAATTGACTAATTTGACCAATTGGCTTGGGTTATGGGTTGATTCATGTTCAATTGGCTAATTGAAGATGAAGCCTTTGGTTTGAATCAATTTAGATTTAATTTGAATTTTGGCTAATTTGACCCTTTAGGTCAATTTGGGCTAAGTTGGGTCAAGTTGACCAATTGGTCAAATTAGACTCAATTATAATTTTGGTCAAGTTCAATAATCAATTTGGAATGAACTTGAGCCATCGGTTGCAATCAATTTAGGTTAGATCATGATTTGACCCAATTTGGTCCTTTAAGCTAATTTGGGTCAACTTAGATCGAATGACCAATTGGGCTTGGTTTGGCTCAATTGGTGGGCAAGTCATATTTAAATATTGATTTTGGGTTGATTCAAATCATTGGTTTCAATAAATTTGATGTAGGATGAGTTTTGGCTAGTTTTGGTTCACTTGGTTGACATGGTCAAATGACTAAGTTGACTTGGTTTGACCCAATTGATTGCAATTGATCATCCTAGGGTGATCAACAATCATGGTGGCAGGTTTTGGTGAGCTTGGTTCAATCCAATTTGGGTTGGATTGGAAGTTGGTTCAAATGGGTCCTTTAGGTCACTTTGGGTCAAGTGGACCTAAGTAGGTTAATTGATTTGGTTTTGATTTGATTCAAGTTTAGTTGAACTTATATATGAGCCTTGGATTGAAATATAAATTCAACGATAATCAATTTGGAGTCTAAGGGATTTTGGTTCATTTGAAATTTTAAAGTCAAAAGGGCTAGGTTGGGTTTCACTTGGGTTGGCTTTGATTTGATTTGATGATTGTAGGTTTCATTTATATTTGGGTAGATAATTGAATGAATGATTGATTGAAGAGAAAATCCATTAGTTTTGACTTGGTATGGATAGAATTTAGCTAAGTCCAAAGAATTGGCTCAAAGGGCTTAGATTGGGTTTGGATTTAATTTTGGATATAGTTTTTGTCATTTGAATTTGGATTTCATTTATATTTGTGAATATAAATGAAGGAATAATTGATTTATAAGAAAATTAATTGAGTTTGTTTTGGTTTAAAGGCTAATTTGGTTAAGCACATGGAGGTTGTTCATATGGCTTAGGAAGGGTCTTGGGATTTGAATTTTATTTAGGGTTTCAATCATTTGGAGTCAAATTTGGGATATGGATTTGGAATTTGGATTCGAATTTGATGTTCAATTTGAGATTTGAATCTGGGTTTGATTTGAGAAAGTATATCTAGATTGGGTTTAGGCTATAGGATAGGTGATTTCCTTAAGCCCTAAGGCATAACCTAATCTTATGATTAACCCTTCTAAGTCTCTAGGCTTAGGTTAAGTGTTCACCTAATCAATAGATATGTCTTATGACTAAGAAAATTTTAGTATCTAGAAGATTCCTAAGTCTAAGAGGATGAGGTTGAAAGCTCACTCTAAAAGAGAGGTCGACAAAAGGACCCCCAATAGGTGTAGTGTAACTAACAAGGCACACCATACGTATTGGCGTTGGCTGAAATGGTCCACAACATCCAGAAGATTACAAACACTAATGGAAATGATCTATACCTAGACCTAAGAGATAGATATAATCACAATCTTAGTACGATGTAGCTCTCTTTATGCCAAGGGCATAAGAGAGATAGAAGGAATCCATTGGGGATTGAGTACATGAACCTTCAGCTAGGGAAGCAAGTTTAAGTTATCCATTGAGGGATAAGAATTTGAGTTTGATTATGAACATGATTAGTTTGGGTGTGTATCCATTGAGGATAAAAATCTATAATTTGATGAGGATCTAGATTGAATTGATTTTAATTTATTTTATCTTAATTGATGTGGAGGCATATCCAGGGATATGTGCTAATCTGGATTGAATGTGAACCTTCCACTGGGAAGCAAGTTCATCCGGGGATAATAATTTAATTGATTTCTTTGATTTGTTTGATTAGACTCACTAGGGAGGTTGGTTTAATTTGTTATGGCTCCACTGGGAGAGAGGGTTCTAGATTGAGGGCATATCCATCGGGGATGCACACTCAGTTAGATTTGTTTGATTTGGACCTAAGCTCCACTAAGGAGGCTAATTTGATCTGCGCCTCATTGGGGAAAAATTTGGTTTGTCCGATATGTTTAATTTGACTCCACTAAGAGGTTGAATTGAACTTATTTTATTATGAACCCTATTGGTGTGCGATGAAACACACTAAAAAGGAGCCACGGGGGCCTTGGACTGTCTTAGATTTATAAGTCCAAAGAGATAGTCCTCCTGCCATAAGGTAGGACTATCCGACCTAAGGGGTTTCCTTTTGGCATGTAATGATTATGCTAGGAAGAAAGTGTACTAGACTTACATCTTCCAAAGGAGGGAAAATCTGAGGTGATCAGTTGGATGGACAACACATTGAACTACAAGGCTAATTTGGTGAGCAGGGATCTTACCTCAACTAAACAAGTAGTCGATGATTAATTTGATTTTAATTTCATTTGATTTGATGCGATTTGATTTAATTTAATTTGGTGTGTTATGTTGTGGACCTTGTTGGCGTACGATAGACCCACTAAGAAGGGGCTATGTCGGCCTTGGCCTGTCTTAGATTTATAAATCCAAAGGGATAGTCTACCGGCCACAAGGTAGGACTATCCAGACTAAGGGTTTCTTTTTGGCATACAATGGCTATACTAGGAAGAAAGCGTAGCAGACTAACATATTCCAAAGTAGGGAATAGCCGCTGGGGCGATCTGTTGAATGGACAACACATCGAACCCTACCTAAGGTGACTATTTGGACGAATGTCGCTGTGGACTCATATTGACCCAAGAATAGTTTGAATTAATTTAATTTTAGATGGACCCTGTTGGTGTGCGATGGATCTACTAAGAAGGAGCTAATATTAGCCTAGACATATCTTAGATTTACAAATCCAAAGGGATAGTCTACCGGCCGCGGGGTAGAGCTAACCAACCTAAGGGGTGCCTTCGCAGTGCAATGGTCAAGTTAGGAAGAAAGCAGACTTACAACTTTCTAAATAAGGAACCAGGGTGATGATTGATTGCACAACAAATCAAACCTAGGCCGCATCAATTTATGACGGAGGCCGGAAAGAATGCGTAATGGACTTATATCTTCCAAAGCAAGATGACCGGGGTGACCTATTGGTACAACAAATGAACCCACCTAACTAAGAGAGTGTTGACCTGTGAACTTATCTCAACTCAAAAGTAGTCAGATGATTCCTATAGGGAGTTTTGCTGACACTGCCCTGAAGATAGGATGCCTGCTTGGGAAAAGGTACCGCTGAGGGTTTTCTTCCTAATCCACAAGAGAAAATATATATTTTGTTTATATGTTTGTGTGGATCGCAGGGGGGGAAGAAGGAGCTTATATCAACCTAGTCCTATCTCAGACTTACTAGACCAAGGGAGAATTTGCATATCCGCAAGACAAATTCTCCAACCATAGAGGTGGCTACTTGGAAAGGGGGATTGTCCAATCCAAAAGTAACCTGGGTAGTGTCTAAATGGGGTCACTAAGGATGTGATCCAAATAGAGTGCCCATAGGGGAGGTGCCACTAGGGGCTTTATCCAGACCTTGTAAAAGAAAGCCTATAGGTATACGATGGCCAACTCTAGGAGAAAGCTTGTAGACTTACATCTGCCATGAGTGGTGTATCCACCCGGTGGGTCACCGCCAGCATGGAGATAACCAACCAACTTAAGGTGCTTGTCAGTTTGCGATGATCAACCTAAGAAGAGGCTTGTAGACTTATATCTTCACAGATAAAAATAATCATTAGGGTAGTCTATCGTCGGCGAGACAAATACTATCTAACCTAAGGTGAGTACCAAGCGGCCAGTCCCGTGTAAGGACTAAACCCAGGCTTGAAGTAGTCAGGAGGAAAGGAGCCACTGGGGGACTTATCCTAAGCCTCAAATATACTCGACCCTGCCAGATCATGATGGCTAGTCAAAGAAGAAAGCATGTAGACTTACATCTTCTTAAACAAGGTCAACATGGGGTAGCTTACTAGCCGCGTAGTAAGGCCTACCAAACTAATAAGACGCTCATCGATTTGCAATGGTAAAGCTAGGAAGAAAGCTTGTAGACTTACATCCGCTTGACAAGTAATTACTAGGGTGACACACTAGCAAGGTAGCACATCAGCCCAACCTAGAGAAGCTAATGAGTGAGTGTCACTGGGGGCTTTTTCCCACAACAAAATTGCCGGAGACAAAAGATATATGTTTATTTTATATGTGGTTGTGTGTAGTTTTGTGTTGGTGTTGTGTTACTAAGAATAGGATGCCGCTTGGGTTCCTTACATCTACCCTAAATACATCATGGTGGATTCGCAAGTGAAGATATTCCTCAACATAGAAGAGATAGATTTTGGGATGAAAGAAATTTTATTGATAATTTATTTGAACAATATTTATGTATATTATTTTTTTAGGTAGAGCCCATTGATTGGAAACATTGGACACTCTCCCTTACAATTTATGAGTTGATAAGATCCTCCTTGGTAGTCCTTCTATGGCATAAGGGCCTTCAAGTGGGTTCAAACTTGCCTCCCATCTTTGGAGCAATTAGTCTCCTTAGAACTAAAACAAGCTCTCATACTTGAAAAGCTCTAGGGCGGACCAACTTGTTAT
This sequence comes from Cymbidium sinense, assembly GCA_021442155.1. NCBI lineage: Eukaryota > Viridiplantae > Streptophyta > Magnoliopsida > Asparagales > Orchidaceae > Cymbidium > Cymbidium sinense. Next base: position 137,089,125 of record CM038215.1, on the reverse strand, counting down.
GAGCTTGAATCATCTTGGCTTTGTATAACTTGAGGTTCTGGCATGCTCATATGCATCTCTCCTCCAAACCTTCAAGCTCTTCTAACCACAACTTGGCATTCTGTTCTGTCATGATCTTATTCCCCACAATTATCCTTAGTGATGGGAGTTGGACTCTAATGGTAGGGACTGGATCCATACACTAAGGAGAAAGGGGTGATGTTGGAGTTCTATGTGGTGCGATGCCCACAATGCTTCAACTAACTGTTCATGCCATTGTTATTTGTTGTCATCAAGTGTCTTCTTCAGTATTTGAATGAGAGTTTTATTGAAGACTTCTGCTAACCCATTTTCCCTTGGATAATAGATGGTATTGTACCTATAATCTATGCTATGTCTTTGGGCAAAGCTATTGATCTTAGTGCTCTTGATACGGTACCATTATCGGATAAAATTTGGTGAGGCACACCGAACCTATATACGATATGGTTCTTGAAAAATTGGGGCACATGTTGAGCCGTGACCTCTCTGAGTGGGATTGCCTCCGACCACTTGGAAAAGTAGTCGAGGCGCTAGGATGAATCAATGACCTTTGGAAGAAGGAGGATCGACGACCCATAAAGTTACCCCAACACTCAAATGGCCATGAAGCCAATGTATGGAGAATGTTGGGTGGTTGTGTAGAACCATGCCGTGTACTTGACATTATGGCAACGCCTACATCCATGTAATGGTAATCATCAGGCCGAGTATCCTAGTCTCTTGATTTTTGGCTTTCATCTTCATTGATTGGTGTGCTCCATATAACCCGACTCACAATCCTACGGGCTTCGTGTTTGTCCAAACAACATAATCACATATGATTGAAGGACTACCGATACAAGGTACTATCCACGAGAGTGTAGGAAAGGTCTCTTTGTTTCACCTGATGTGCTAGTAACATATCTTGAGGTAGTTTACCTATATTTAAATTATCCATGAGTGGTTGCCTCCAATCTGACTCATCATCCTTTTTGGCAATGGAAACCTCCCCTTTAAGAGAGAATCTCTCGATGAGTTTAACATCAATATGGGATAAGACTTGTCTATTTTAGACCCTTATTGGAATGGACTCATCTTCCGGACATGCCAACTCTTTGGCAAGCTTGACTAATGCATCTGCTACTGCATTCTCTCCTTGAGAAGTCTTGTAGATGATAACCTCTGGGATTTGGGCCAATAACTCCATGGTGTACTTATGGTAATGATGGAGCTTAGGATTTAGAACCTTGTAGGACCCAGCAATTTGGTTGATGATAAGCTGAGAATTTCTATAGATGTTGATTCTTTGGACACAATGTAATGACTAACTATAGACTGGCAATCAGAGCCTCATATTCGGCTTCATTGTTGGTGCATGGATTGGATAGATGATATGAGAATCTCATCACATCATGGTCCGAGTTAGGAGAACTATTCCTACCCCTGCCTTCCCTGGGATAGTAAATTATGGTTCTTCTCCTCTTTGAGAGGAAGCTGCACCATCAAAGTACATCTCCGTGAGCACTTATCCCCTAAGTTCATGATTTATTCATCGGAGATCATCATTAGGAAGCGAGAGTGGATGCGCGCTAAGAAATCCGCAAGTGCTTGTCCTTTCATGGCACAGAGGGGTATGAATGTTATGTCAAACCGAGATAAAATCATGGACCAATGCCAGTATAAGGATGTCATGAGATATTACATTGGATTAACTCTAGAGATCAAGTTCACCTTATGAGAAAGCATGTAATGTCGTAGCTTTTGGGATGCAAAGATTAAAGCTAAGCAGTGCTTTTCAATAGGTAGATAGTTTTCCACAATAGAGATTAGATGACGATGAGATAATAGAGAGCATTTTCTTTCCCTTCGTTATTGGTTTGAGCCAACAAAGCACTAAGGGAGTCATCTAATGCAGCGGTGTAGAGGATCAATGGCTTGCCCGGGATAGGGGCTGCTAGAACTAGTGGCATCATCTGGTGGAGCTTGATGTCTTCAAAAGCATGATGACACTTATCATCCCACTTCAACTTGGCATTCTTTCTGACAAGTGCTGAAAATGGTTGACATCTTCTTGATAAGTTGGAAATGAAGCGTCTTAGATATGCCAACCACCCTTGGAATGATCTGAGTTATGTTGGACTTTTAGGGGGTGACATTTCTATGATAGCTTTGATATTCTCCAAATCGATTTCTATTCCACGATGTTGAACAACAAACCAAAGGAATTTTCCTGAAGCTACTCCAAATGCACACTTGTGGGGTTCATTTTGAGGTTGTTATCTTAACCATTTAAAACTACTCTCAAGTCAAAGAGATGGTCTTTTCTTTACTTGACTAATCATCATCAATGTAACATTTGACTTGATGATGAATGAGTTCATCAAATATTTGAGTCATGGCATGCTGGTATGTGGCACCGGCATTTTTAAGGCCGAAAGGCATGAACTTATAACAATAAATTATAATTAGGGTTTGAAAGGCAGTGTTTTTTTCATCCTCTGGGGCCATCTTTATTTGGTTATATCTAGATGAGCCATCCATGAAGGAGAAGACTGCATGAGATGAGGCAATGTCCACCATTAATTCTAGTATAGGAAGTGGAAATTCATCCTTAGGACATGCCTTATTTAGATCCCTAAAATTGACGCATATGTGAATTTGGCCATTCTTTTCTTAACTGGGATGACACTGGCTAACCAGGTAGGATATTTTTCTTCTCTATTAAAGCTAGCATCATTTTCTGATAAGTGACTGTTCAATGTTTAATCACATGTGTCTAGAGCGCTTGATTAATCATTAGGTTCTATTGCTAGTTTATGGACATGTAGAGATATAGGGCATCTCTTCATAACTCCATGCAAAGTAGTCCTTAAACTCAATCAATAGCTTCACTAAATCATTGGTTTCTTTTCATTCAATGAGAATTGATGTATGGCGGATCTTCGCCCAAGTTAATTTCTAAGCTCGAATGGTTGATCGATCTCCTCTTCAAACTCGGTGGTGCATCCTTGACTTCAAAGTCATTTGGATCATTTGAAGTTTCTAAATACACCTCCTCATATGAGTTAGTATGATTTGAAAAGAACCTATCGACTAAATGATTGGTGATGACTAAGTAGAATTATCATCATCATTGGACCCACAGATCGAATCCTAGTCCGGTCTTGATTGTGAATGTCTGCATTTGTTGTCCCATAACCTTTCAAAGTAATCTGACTTGTGTTTAGACCAAGCATGTGGAATTAATCCTTTCTTTGCTAAATTAAGAACACAAGGCGAGTACCAATCAAAAGGTAATTCTATTAAATCTTTGTATGAATCATCCTCAAGTTCTACATCAGCTTCTTGACTTGAGGATGATGCTCAAGAAAGAACTTCTGCACCTTTACATTTGTGGAAGACTTGGGGCTTCCTTAAACCACCAAACCCTCAACTTTTGTGAAGAAAGTGGGTTAGAGCTAAAGTTCCTAACCGATGACTTGTTCACATATAGACTTGGATACACTTATGCTTTGCTTAGAGCCCGGTCTTCATCGCCGCTCAAGTCACTTGCATGGGGATCTATGGAAGTGCTAGTCGGCATACTAATCATATATGACTCATCCTCCGAACTTGATTCTAAGTCTATATAGATAGTAGGTGTAATTGGTAGTAGGACATAACTCCTATTGGGTGGGAGAGTTCTTCAGGCATGTCTCTTGATCTCTTCCTTCTTGGTGGAGGTCATCATTTTATATGCGAATGGAGTAAAATCTATGGAATCAATGTCGCTCTACTTTCTCCTCTCTATTTTTCTTTCATTTTCTTTTCTTTTCTCCTTTTCTTTTCTTTTCTTTTCTTTTGATAGACTTTCAGTTAATGAGTAGGATCCTTAACCTCAAAAAAGCTGATCTCCTTGATCTATTCAATCCCACCCTCATGAACTTCATGCACGATGTAGAGAGGATGGAACCATGTATTTCTCATGTATCCACGTCTCCCAAGCAAAGCATTGAAAGATGTATCTGAGTTTATAATATGAAACTTGGTGGTAGTCTTCCAATCATCTACTTCTAATGGAAACACTATAGAGCCTAAGGTCCTCTCACCTTGTTCATTGAATCCTCTCAACATCATCCTCTCTTTTGAAAGTTTGGAGATGTCAATCCTCAAGTAGGTGAGGGTTTTTAGACTCATAATGTTCACTGATGCACCCTGGTCAACAAGAACTCTGGATATCCTATATCTTCTAATATCCACTGTAATGTAAAGAGGGCAGTTATGCTTGGTCATTCCTAGAAGCAAGTCTTCATCATTGAATGTAACTCCTAGAGTGTCCTCTGAACTACAAGCCTCCTCCTCGGTGGCTAAGCATATCTCGATCAAGAAGAGCCTTGATTGAGATTCCCTCATCTCTTTGGATAAGATAAGGGCCATATATGCTTATTTAGCGACTTTCTAAGATGTGCTAGGACATTGTAGTCAACCTTGGCTTGATCCTCCAAGCATATCCATGGGTGGAGCATCTGTGGAGGGGCTATCTCTTTAGAACCAATGATTTGCTTACCCTTATCTGAGGTACCCAGGAGGTAGAACTTGCCACTAGGTTAACTTCGTGACCTCTTGAATCAAGAATTTATAGAAGTTTACCTTCTCATCGTGTACCTACCACTTCTCCTATGGGATCATCGTGATGACTCCAAATCAATCTCAAGAGGTGAACCCATGTGATTTGGAAATGAAATCCATTTTTAAATCAGAAGAGGAATGATCAAAACTAGAGTTATTATTATTTAAACTTGGAGAGTTATCTATCTAAATAAATCAAGAGTATTAGAAGTGATATAAATATAAGTGAAATCAACTTTCTTCATTGATTTATTAGATTTGGATGGAGGTATAAAATAGAAATCTAATAAGTAGAAGTGAGGGTTTAGCCTCTCCAGGATATAATATGCTATTGAAAGAAAAAGTGGATGAAGTGTAGTAGCTACAACGTGGAAGGAATGGACTTGGATGGTGGTTGCTACTATGCTATCCTGGCAAGTAAGGTAGGCATTGTTGCGGTGACACCTTCTTCAAGTTGTCTTTGAAACTTGTAAACCTTCCTTGTTAGAGTTTGAGTTGCTTGTGCACCTATAAAGAAAGCTTCTTGATCTGAGACTACTTTTAGAGGTGATAAGGTAATATCCCAACCTTCTTTTATCTTAAGAGGATCACAAGTATCCCCAAGAATTACTCTAATGGAACTGGAGGGTTGTTCTAACAAGTATTTTTTGGGGATAATAATAGCTCCTAACTTATAGATGCACTCAAGCCAGTCCTTAAAGGTGATACAATCCTCCAATACATGACTAACCTTACAATGGTAGGGGCAATAGTTAGGATCATTACTCTTGTCCACATCTTCCCTCTTGGGCTGGTAATGAAGTCGTTTCTTTAAGAGATTCTTAAAGATCTTCCTAACTACCTCCCTCTTGAATGAATATGGCTTATTCAATCTATGCAAGAGTAGTGGGTAATACACTGTGGATATGATTGAGTATGGTGGAGGTGGCGACTGTGGTGGTTGATGGCCGAGGTGGTGAGGAAGGTGGCAATGGAGGATGCCATGCATGAGGTCTCTCATACTGAGCTCTAGCTGACTACTTCCATTTATCTACTGACACTACTACCCCTGGCTTCTTCAATGCTTTCTATGACTTGGGCTTGAACGATTGGTCTTGAAAAGGTAACTATTTGGCATCCCCTTGTAGGCTAGCCACCTTGTTGATTAGTTTCTCAAAGATTTTGATTGTAAATCTCTTGAGCATGAAAGTAATCGAGCCATGAATATTCATGAGAAGAATTTCTATAGTATGCTATTTAGACAGCTGTGGTTCACATTTCATACTCAGGTTTCATCACCTAAGAATATAATCAACAAGGGACTCATTGGATTTTGTTGTGCCACAATGAGGTCACCCACAGTTACCCTTTGTTGAGCTCCTGCAAACCTTTTGATGAAGATGTGCTCTAACGAAAGTCTTCAACTGGGCAGTACCAATCAAATGTAATCCCAACTACTAATGAAGAGTCGAAGAGAAGTGCATCATCGCCTGATTGCAACAATAGCTCTAAAGTGTGCTATATGTCGGGGTTTCATTGCCATCAAAGATCTTGAAGGATGGTGGCACAAAACCCATGGGATATTGGACCATCAATTCCTCGTAGGGTCTACCCTGAATAGATGACCACTGACTTGCACCAATGCTTCCCTCACTTGCTATTCCACCATCTATTTTATATCTCTTTAGGCAGGAGTACTATACCACCTTCCTATGCATGCCATTATGGTCCACATGAGATGTACTCCATCTAACATGCAACAACCTGTGGTCTCCAAAGGAGTAGTATTGATGGAGCCTAGCCTTGAAGTACTAGGACTATCGCTAACAAGTCTTCAACTCTTTTTTCCATCTTACTGATATGTTCATCTCTCTACCTCAGTTGTTGACAAAGGTATTGGGTTGAATGAATAGTGTCTTCTTTCTCAACTACAATACCTTCCTGACTATGCTGATCCCTAAAGAGGGATCCCCTAGTGTTGACCATATGGACTTCCGCTGAGTCCTCCAAGAAATCATCCTTATTTGGATCAAAATTGACCCTAACATCCTCCTCTTCAGAGTGATCGCCCTCGAGGAGTTCTCTCTTATCAGTGAAGTACTGAGTGAGGATCTCATTTAAAGAGCATTCTAATCGTGTAGGGACAAACACTCACTACCGTGGTAGTGGTTATGCTAATGACAAATACATCGGCATTGTTACTACTATGTTGTCTATGGGGAGGACTACACTCACTAGTATATGTTGATCTCATCGACCGTAATGGAGGATCCATTATCATGGACACTACATCATATCCCCTCCCCTTCTACCAGACGTCGCTGTGGAGACTACAAGGGCTGCTATAACTATAACTATTGTGACTGAGGTGGTGACTCAACCACATCGGCCTTGGGTCGCCATTCCTTCTTCTCCGTAGCTGAGGCAGGAGGTCTAATAGAAGAGCTTAACCTCACCTCAATGAGTGGAGTAGATGGAGTGGGATCCTTGGGCCTTGATCGGATCACCAATGGTGATGGTCTCTCCTCGGATGGGGGCTTCTAGATCTTGGTTGGAATGGAGGATTCTATGAGTTGGAAAGGCAATGGTGGGTGGTGAGTGGAGCGATGCGAAGGTAGCACAGACTGCCCCTCAACTGTGGGCCAACTCCTTATGTGATGAGTAACATCGGTAAGGATGATACTGCCTGAATGATCGGCCCTAGTAGGGTGATGATCGAGAAAATCCATCAAGCGAGATCACCTGCTGACAAACCTTTGCTCCTCCTACTGCCTACGATGCTCGAGAGCCTCCAATGCTCTCTCCTCTGGATCTAACCGAATTTCCCAAGGATGATAACCCATCAAAATTTGTGACTAACATCGTAAGCTTGGCCAACTGGCAAGATATCTACAGCTCAACATAGACTTCTGCTCCTTAGTGTGTACTAAAATATGCGGGTGGTGGAGGTGCAACAATCCTCCTAGTCCTCCCTCCATCGAGGAGAGGAGTGGAACTACTACCACTCAAAGTGGAGAGGTCTCACGGGAGATCCCTCCTCACCACATGGAAGCGATCCATCTCTCTGCCTCTTGTGATGTCGCTTGATCTTGGCCTTGTCAGCATGTAGGTATATGGCAAAGTGTGAGCTAGCACTCACCTCAAGCATGGAGGAGACTATCTTAGAAGCCAAGATAGCCTTTCCCTTTGGGGTGAAGGAGGGTAGTAGTCTTGCTAGTAAAGGAGTAACTTATGACCAGCGAGTGAACAACCAGCACATAAATACACCGGGGTAGCGAACAATAGTGGCCTTCCTCTTAGTGGAGGAAACTCAATCGATGACATATCAAATCGGATGACAGCCTTCTCCACCTCCTCTGCTAACTATGAGGGTCGCCCCTCAAGAAATCCTCTCCCCCTAAAAACCATAGCCAAAGTAGATGACCTCAGTGGAGCTAGTAGTGGAGAGACTAGCCGATATAGGGTTAAGTTTAGACCAGTGGGGAAGGAAAACACAAACTTGTTGGGAGCCATGGATGCTATACTAACTGAGGACTGGAAGAACTATCTGCACTAAAATCTGCATTGTTGAAATATAGCTGAGTCAGACACTTGCCTTGATATTCACCTTCAATCATTAATCTCAAGATTTAATTTAAAATTTGAACCCACACTTAACAATCTTAAGGATGTTAAGTGGGATTCGCTGAAATTTTGGAGAGATTTTGGGAGAGACTTTGCCTTATGATTTTGACTTAAAACCTACATCCAACAAATTTGAGTATGTTGAATGGGGTTCAAATATTTGGAAGGACCCTTTGGAGATATGTATGTTTTGTTTGAAAATTTGATTGGAAAATCTTTACTTAGCAAATTTAGGTATGCTAAAGTAAGGGTTTTCATTTGTATGATTGAAAGTCTTGTAGAATATCTTTGTTTGTGAAATTTGGTGTGTGATATGTGATTTAATTTTGAAATGGGGCTTCTTACTTAACAAATTTGGTGTTAAGTAGATGCCAATTATGTTTGATATGATTTAATTTGAAAGAAGCTCTTACTCAACAAATTTGGTTATAAGTCACTTGTTTTGTGATTGTGAGACTTCCACTTAACAAATGTGTTAAGTGAAAGTCAAGTATTTTGAAAATGAAACCTTTTAACAAATTTGGTATGTTAAGTGAAAGTCAAATGTGTTTATGATTTTGAAAATGAAACTCTCACTTAACAAATTTGGTATGTTAAGTGAAAGTCAAATGTGTTTATGATTTTGAAAATGAAACTCTCACTTAACAAATTTGGTATGTTAAGTGAAAGTCAAATTTGTTTATGATTTTGAAAATGAAACTCTCACTTAACAAATTTGGTATGTTAAGTGAAAGTCAAATGTGTTTATGATTTTGAAAATGAAACTCTCACTTAACAAATTTGGTATGTTAAGTGAAAGTCAAATGTGTTTATGATTTTGAAAATGAAACTCTCACTTAACAAATTTGGCATGTTAAGTGAAAGTCAAATGTGTTTATGATTTTGAAAATGAAACTCTCACTTAAAAAATTTGGTATGTTAAGTGAAAGTCAAATGCATTTATGATTTTGAAAATGAAACTCTCACTTAACAAATTTGGTATGTTAAGTGAAAGTTAAATGTGTTTATGATTTTAAAAGAAAAGAACTTATTTAACAAACTTAGGTATGTTAAATGGAGTTCAATTTGTTCTTATGATTTTGAAAAAAGGGGGTTCTCATTTGACATACTTGGACATGCCAAATGAGATCAAAATATGTCTAGAAGTCCAAGACTTTAGCAAGAAGGAGTTCTATTTGACAAACAAAAATGGAGTCAAGTCGAATAGAATTCAATTTGCTTTACCTTCTCCAAGGGAAGGGGAACTCCCATTTAACAAATTTGGGTATGTCAAGTGGGGGGGTTCAAATATGTCTTGATTTCTCTTTTGTGTGTGTCCGATTTTTTGCTTTTCAAAAGGTGGAAAACTTCAACTCTAGCACATGTGAAGTATGCTAAGTGGAGTTTCAACATATCATGATTTTATTCAAAAATAGAATCTCTATCCAAAAAATTTGAGTGTGTAGGATGGGGATATATTTCCAAAGAAAATGTGCTTGAAAATACATTAAAATGGTTGTTTTGATTTTGAAAATAACCTCCATGTAACAATCATATGATTTATTAAATGAGGTTTGGTTATATGAGTTTTGTGCCTTATTGAAAATTTCTTTTAAATTTTTGTGTAAAGATCTCTTATTCTATGGATTTTAAAAAAGTGCTTTTGGAAAGACATGTTATTTTGTAGAGGGGTTTTGTTTTCTTATTATTCATGAGATGAACCTTGCCTTACCATCAGGATGGTGAAGAGGTTCTTAATTTTGGTCATCTCTTTTGTTTGATTAATTTTAATTTTCACCTATTGGGAACCAATAGATTTTAAGACCTACTGAGTGAGGTCCTAAAACCTAAAGGATGAGCTGGGATGAAATAAGCTAAGTGCCAATGGAAAGAATGATAGCCTATATAAATATAAGTCCACTATTGATGCTTGGAGACAATAATTCTACTAAAGATGGAGAGAGGAACCTCCCAAGAGAGTGCCAAAAAATCTATAATGTTTATTTTTGTAGATATGGGACACCACAGATCTTAGGGTACTTATTGAAGTGATGGTATGACATTAAGGAATGATGACTATCTTGAAAGATAGAAATCACCACCCTATAATGGACCCAATCACTTGTAAGGACTCAAGACATGATGAGTCTTGAATATACCAGATCTTTCCACTTTCATGGAAAAGTAAGTAGGGTTTATTTTAAGTCAGTTCGTTAAGTTTTCTATGGAGGCAAGCCCCATAGTTAATTACATCTAAGGAATGAGATTCTTAAGAGCACTCTCGACAAAGTAAACAATTGGTTTCCAAAGATTTCAAGGCAATACTATCAAAGGATTATGTTGGAAAATCAAATGGGATAGATCAAAGGAGAGACTTATTTTGAAGCCAAAGGGAGATGTAGGAATGCTTGTGATACAGTGAGCAATCCAATCTATCCTATGGTTGGGTTTTATATTTTCAAAATTGAAGAGAGTTAACTATTTGAGTTGACATTTTATTAGAATACTAGGACTTATAATTCCACAATATAAGATTGTGGAAATGCTTAAGAGGTGAGGATTTATGCTTGTAGCCCGAGGGAAACAGCTACCTCAGATCCTAAGCTAGGAAGCTTTGGTACAAACCATAAGCACATCCTAAATTTAAGAGAAAGGTGGACATAATGGTCTACCTCCACAAGAGAGGATAGAATGTCTGACTGTTAGACTTACAACTACCTGGAGTGATTGCCAACTAACTCCTCCTATGCTTTAAATCCATGTAGGCAAGTCTTATGCTTTGTAAGATAGCTAGGCTGTTGTTATTTAGAAAGGAAACCAAGTTCTTAAACTCACTCCCTAAGAGACTAGAGCATGAGTGGTATGAATTCATGATTTAATCTAATGTAAATTTTATCAAATTTATTTGATTCTTTTGGACTCTTTATTTTGACACAGGCTATGGGATTTTATATGCCTAAATGCGTGAGAGCTTGATTATGGGCCAAATCAAAAGAGAATGTGGCATTCTTCCATTAAAGGCTCTCACAGGTTAAGCCTTTATTCTCTAGCATAGATGGAAGACATGCATGATGTTACACATTCAATCATCCAGCTAAGAGGTTGCTAAATATTTTGTTATCTTGATTTAATTCCTAGGCTTTTATGTGAGGTTATGAATTATTTAAAAAAAAAATTAATTATGAGTTATTAATCGGGATAGAAAAATTAATTTCATCCTAAGAGCCTACCACCTACACATTCAAATATTAAACATGAAAACTAGAAAACATGCAATTCTAGTGGTAATCTAAACACAACATCAAATAATTTATAGACTACCATAAAGAATAAAAGGCCAAGGCGGGTCGGTACACCAAAAGAGAAAAAAGATGGGTATTGAGCTCTACCCTTATACAACTGGATTACAAAATAATACATACTATTTCTTTTCTTCATTTCTTCCTTTCTCTTCCTTTTGATTTGATTTTTCCAAAGGCATCACAGGCACCCAATGATTAAGCCTTTGGCCACACTCATCCTAATCTCCATAACACTAATCCTAATTCCTAATGCAAAATTATATTAAAAATAGAAAAGTAAATCTAGTAAACACTCAAAATAAATGTTAGCTAAACACACCATACAACCTTATATGAATAATTTGACTTAGCATCCACACATGGGTAACCATGCCCACTAACATGAGTTATGCTTGGGCTAAGCAACCTTACAACATATATATATATATATATATATATATATATATATATATTATTACAATGGCCCTTAAGCACAACCTCAGAGAAAATATGATGGCTAATAATGCCTAACATCTAGTCTACAAACATACACCCTAACATCTAGTCTACAATACATCACAAAATAAAACATACATCAAACCATGCACCCCAACATAAAGCTAGAAGTGGTGATTTAATTCTAATGTGTGTGTTAAGGCTTGTGTGGTATGTCTAACTACTTTAGTTAGAATTTTCTAAGTGTAGAAAGATTCAATTTAAAGGGTGGTTTTACTTTAAGTTGTTTAGTTAATTTGCAAATTTTAATTGATATTTTTTTGTTTCATTTGGTTTACACTTAAAAACTAAGTGTTATAAAGAGAAGATAGAGAGGGGACCCCTCTTTCATCCCTACTTTTAAGTCAATTCTAAGGTGAGATAATTAGCTTAGTTCTCTTTAATGAATGGCTTATTATGTGTTTTAATTAACCCTAAGTTTAGGTTCGTTCTAAATAACCATATTCAATAACAAAGTGCATCTTAAGATTAATTAGGATGGATTATTATCACATAACACATCATTCATTTCTTTCCATCATGTATATGCACATGAATAATCCTAAGCATATCATACATAATAATACACTTTGATGATGAATAAGTGTAATTGAGATTTAAATATTTTATTTTTATTGAGTTATGAATGCATGTCTTTATTATGTAGAAAGAGGATTTTTTCATTCATTAGCTAAATGCACATTTGTATAAAAGTTTTAAGTGAGTATATGCCATTGTTTTTTACACTGGCATAGTACAAGACCTACTTAAGATACTTAAACCATAGCCCCGTGGATGACTAATATACCACTTTTATTGATACATGTAAATGTATGAATGACTATAAGAATAAGAAAATCAAAAAGGTTGTACTTGATTTATTTGATTTATGATTCTTTATTCATTCAACATCATGCTTGATATGTATAAGAATTTAAGTGATATGATTACACAGTATAAGGTACAGACCTAGGTGCTACTTAAAGCCTCGCAACCCCGGATGTCCAAACTAATATTTCACTTTTCTCAAATACATATGAATGTAGAAAAAAAACACATGAATATGGATCATGTAAGAAATTATGTTTAATTTGGTTGTATGATTTACATATGTGATATGAAATTCTTCCTAAGTCTTAACATGGAGATGCATAGAAATAGATTTAGGCAAATGTTGTGTTCTTTTTAAATGAGCTATACACTTGAAAATCTTAAGTGAATCCATGTTAAGATAGGGAAAGAGAATTTCATATTACACATCTTATGTTATTATCACATGCAAGCTTATAAATATTTGTAATTAGCATTACTTCATTTATAATAATTAATTTATAGGTTTTGAAAATAGTTTTTGATTTAGCCAAACATGTAATTTGGCATAAAAGGATACATTTTATTTTATTAATTTCTAAAAGAAATGACAACATGATTTTATATGGCAAGCAATATTTAGCTTGATTAAAAAGAAATAAAGGAACATAAGTACATGATCTCATTCATTCTAATTAATTTCTAAGGACAATCATACTAAATTAGATTACTTAAAATGAACCAAAGTTCTTAATGTCATTCTGATTTCATGTTTGATTTGATTCAAGAAATATAAGAAGAGGTTTGCTAGTCATTCTTGCCCCATGTTGTGATTTAATTTGGTTTAATAAGTTAATACTAAATTTTATTAATTAATTAGGTTGGATAATTAAATCAATTAGTTAACCTATGGTTCTTTTTAATTTGATTAACCACTTAATTATAAGCCATAAATGATATAAACATGTGAGGAAATAAATTGTGATGCTCTTAAAGAACATACAATTGGATCATAAATGATTAAGTTAAAGAATCTAATTGGTACTTTTATGATTCTCCATACTTATGGGTTAATCATAATTTTAAAGGGTCTTTATGTTGTTAAACACATAAAGAACCCTTAATTTGATTGTTTTAAATTTTTGATTTGATTTGATTTATTTGAATGATTTAGTTGAATTTATTTGATTTGATTATTGTTCATTACATTTGTTTTGTATTTGTTTACCTTCATGTAATTTGATTGATTAATTTTAATTAGATGTTTTGATTCAAATAAATCTTTTCAATATCCTTTAAATTAATATCTAATTTTTCTTTGATTATAGTTATGTGATTTAATTTTATGTTTATTTGATTTAATCATGGTTCATTTATTTGTAGTTGGATTAGATTAATTAATATTTTATTTTGATTTTAATTGAGTTTGATTTTATAATTATTTTAATCATCCATTTGTCATTTATCAAAGTTTAGTTTGTATTTTGATTTACATTGGATACAATTAGATTTTTATTTAAATTAATGAGAGGATTGATTCTTTATTTGAATTTGATTTGATTATTTTATTAATAATTTGCTTAGGTTCAATGATATATAATAGTTTAATTTAAGTGTGTTTTAAATTAAACAAAGATTTTGTTTAATTTAATTTGGTTTCATATTTATTTATTGATGTGTAAATGATAATGATTTAATTTTTATTTGATTGGCATTTAATTATTTTTTAATTATGTTCAAATTTTGTTTGAAATTAAGTTTAATATGATTAATTTGATTAACTAATTAACTCATTTAAGAGGTGTGATCAATTATTAAATTAAACAAAGATTTTTTAATTTTAATTTGATTTCATATTTATTTAGATTAATGAATTAATGACTTAATGATTTAAGTTTAAATTAGGATTTGATTAGCATTTAATTGCATTTTATGTTTGACCAAGCTTAAGTTTAATATGATTAATTTGATTAATTTAATTAGTTTATTTAAGGTGTGTGATCAAATTAATTAGTAGATTAATTAAGTGTTTGATTTGAATTAATTTTAATGTGATTTACCAAGTTAATTTGGTTCATTAAGATGATGGATTAATTCATTAAGTTTGATTAATTAAATGTTCAATTAATTAAGTTTGATTAAGGGTAATTAAAATTTTAAATCATTAGATTAATTAATGGTTTATTTAAATAGAGATTAATGACTTAATTACCCATATATAACTTATTTGATCTCATAATTTTCATTAAGCATTTACCTAAATTTTATTGATTAAGGGGTTATTATTATTATTATCATTTGATTAGATTAAGTGATTTAATTGTTTATTTTTATTTCAATTAAACTTGATTATTCATAGTCATAGTTTGGTTTGATTTTCTTCATTTATTATGTTCATTAAATTTCATTCATTTTTAATTTAGTTGTTAGGTTTATGTATTAATGGCTAATTAATCATCTTATTCCAAATGGATTGATTTTAAATGTGATTTAATCATATCTTAATTAAGTTTACTTTAGCTTTATTTGATTTAATTTGATTAATATCAAATGATTATGTTGAATTGGTTTATTAATCAATTTAATTTTTAGTTTATTTAATGATTAATTAATATTTAATTTGTTTTAATATGTTAAGTAGTTTTAAATGATTAAGATTCAATACTTAGTGTATGTTTGACAAGATTAGTTTGGTTTTATATCAAAGTTTCATTGATTTATTCTACTATGAGTTTGATTTAAAGCTGTCATCATTTAACTAAATTTCATTAACTCAAATGGGTTTAGTTAATTCTCATTTCATTTGAATGATATATGGTATTTTTCTGATTTAAAGTTTGATTAACAATCATTTAGGTATTATATCATTTCTGATTTTGATTTGATATTTAAATTATGTTTAGGTTATGTTTTAATTAATTTCTTAATTGATTAAAGTTTAATCCTAAGTGTTTGGTTAGGGTAAATTAGGCTTTATAAAATCACATTATTTTCTTAAGGATCCTAAATGTTAATTGAAGTGATTTAAGTTATTTTAAAGATTTTTCTATAATTTTATGGATTTTTATTTGGTTTGTTCTATTAAAATGGACAATTTGAATTTCAAAATTTAATTTCTCCCAATGTAGAAGTCCTTTCCACTTGAGCTTTTTATGGTTGGTGTGTTTTAACTTTTTTTTCAATCTCTAAAAATTTCAATTCAATCAGACTTGCATTTTTAGAGTAATTAAAAAAATTTGATTTTCACTAAAACTTAAATTAAGCTCAAACTATTCATTTAGAATTTGGTGATTTTTAGTTCCTTGGATTCTCTAAAGACGCCAATTTATTTAATTTTTTAAGTATTTTATTTTTATAAATTTTCAAAATTTTAGAGACTTAATAATTTTAAAATTAGTGATTTTCATAACCCTTAGCATGCTTATGGGTGCATATGGCACCATATAACCGTTATGCATGGCGAAGTCGGACGAATGATAAAGGGGATGCGATGGATCCGACATTGATCAGATCCGTGATCGACCGCGGATTTGGTCTATGTGATTGATCAAACATCGCTGATCCAAACCATGTGATCATGTGATATTAGCCGTCCGATAACGATGATGGTTTCTGCGGCGGAAGAAACATTTTAGGGATTTTTGAATTTTGAACCAAATTTCATTCGGTTGGGCACATTTTAGCTGCGATTTTCATCAAAAAAATCTCTTGATTTGTAATAGGACTAAATATACTTAAAAATGCAGGGCTTCTTTAAAGAAATTCCTAAAATAAAACACAAATAATTCTAGCTAAAGTTTGGCAAAATTACCTCTGATGGTTTTGGGTGAAGATTGAGATTTAGGTGTAAGAGAAAGGTTTGGAATGATAGCCTTGGCCTTCACTGAATGATTTTCATTCCTCATTAAATCAATGGTTTTGATTTTTTTGGTTCAAGAGAAGCAGGGAAGTGGCGGATTATTGCTTTGGGAGTTCTAAGAGGGCCGTTCTTGCCAAAATGAGATCTCTTTACTATCTCTATTCTCCCTTTTTTTAATGGTTTGAAATTTGAATAAATGATGGGATGGTTGTGATGGATGATGGCTTGATTGAGGACTTTAGATTTAGCTCTCAAAGTTTTCATTTGCTACCATAGGATATAAGTGTTGGGGAGGAGTTGAATGCATGTGATGGAGAAAATTAAATGAGGTTTGGTAGAATCCTATGTGGGGGAGGATCTATGAGGAATTTAATTAGGTCAGGTTGATTTTGGGCTAATCCCAAATGGGTTTGGGCCGGGTTTGATCAGCTCCCAATGGGCCATGGCTTGGTTTCAAGGGATTTGGCTCAATTTGGGTCATATGAGTCATATTGGGACATATCATTAGATTGACCAATTGGTCAAATTGGGTCAAACCAACATGATTGAATAAAGGTGTTTTATGATCAATTTGATTTAATTTGGGTTATGATTGATTTTGACTCATTTGAAATCAAATGAGTCAAGTTGACCAATTTTACCAAAATTGGCCAAATTGGTTTGGGTTATGGGTTGATTCATGTTCAATTGGCTAATTGAAGATGAACGTAACCTTTAGTTTGAATCAATTTGGATTTAATTCGAATTTTGACTAATTTGACCTTTAGGTCAATTTGGGCTAAGTTGGGTCAAGTTGACCAATTGGTCAAATTAGGCTCAATTATGGCTTTGGTCAAGTTCAATAATCAATTTGGAATGAACTTGAGCCATTGGTTGCAATCAATTTGGGTTAGATCATGATTTGACCTAATTTGGTCCATTAGGTCAATTTGGGTCAACTTGGATTGAATGGCCAATTGGGCTTGGTTTGGCTCAATTGGTGGGCAAGTCATATTAAAATATTAATTTTGGGTTGATTCAAATCATTGGTTTCAATCAATTTGATGTAGGAAGAGTTTTGGCTAGTTTTGGTTCATTTAGGCTATGGATTGACTTGGTCAAATGACTAAGTTGACTTGGTTTGACCCAATTGATTGCAATTGATCATCCTAGGGTGATCAATGATCATGGTGGGAGATTTTGGTGAGCTTGGTTCAATCCAATTTGGGTTGGATTGGTAGTTGGCTCAAATAGGTCCTTTAGGTCACTTTGGGTCAAGTGGACCTAAGTGGGTCAATTGGTTTGATTTTGGTTAGATTCAAGTTTAGTTAAACTTATATATGAGCCCTGGATTGAAATTTAAATTCAACAACAATAAATTTGGAGTCTAAAGGATTTTGGCTCATTTGATATTTTTAAGTAAAAAGGGCTAGGTTGGGTTTGATTTGGGTTGGCTTCAATTTGATTTGATGATTATAGGTTTCATTTATATTTGGGTAGATAATTGAATGAATGATTGATTGAAGAAAAAAATCATTGGTTTTGACTTGATATGGATAGAATTTGGCTAAGTCCAAAGAATTGGCTCAAATAGATTGGGTTTGGATTTAACTTTGGATGTACTTTTGGTCATTTGAATTTAGATTTCATTTATATTTATGAATATAAATGAAGGAAAGGTTGATTTATAAGAGCTAATTTGGTTAAGTATATGGAGGTGGTTCATATGGCTTAGGAAGGGTCTTGGGATTTGAATTTTACTTTGGGTTTTAATTATTTGGAGTCAAATTTGGGATATGAATTTGGAATTTGGATTTGAATTTGAGGTTCGAGATTTTGTTTGATTTGAGAAAGTATATCTAGATTGGGTTTATGTTATAGGATATGTGATTTTCTTAAGCCCTAAGGCATAGCTTAATCTTATGATTAACCCTTCTAAGTCTCTAAGCTTAGGTTAAGTGTTCACCTAATCAATAGATATATCTTATGACTAAGGAAATCTTAGTTTATAGAAGATTCCTAAGTCTGAGAGGATGAGGTTGAGAGCTCACTCCAAAAGTGTCAACATTGGTCAACTTGACACATTTGACCCAATTGATTTCAAATGAACAAAAATCAAACCTAAGCTAAATTAATCGAAATCACTTGAACCAAAACTCTTTAAATCATTATTTAAACCTAACCCAAGCATTGGTGACCCAATTTGACCAATTAGTCAACCCAGCCCAACATGAACCCATATAAACCCATTTTACCAAATGAAACCAAAGCACCCAAAACCAACCCATGGGACTCTAAGGGTTGACCAAACCCAACCCAAATTGGTCCTAGGTCAGCCCAAAATCATCCCAAAAGCAAAGTGGACCCCACCCAAGAGAATTAGCCATTGGACACACCTCATTTGCATTAGATTCTCTCCATAAGAAGCAAAGTACACTTTCCCATCACCATGACAGCCATCCAATTGCAATATGGAGCACACTTATGCTTCTGAGCCCACCCTAGAATAACTAGGATTCACCATGGACCAAAGGGAGGTGAACCAAGTCACCTCCCTTCATACGTGAGCACCCAAAGGACCAAGCAAACTTAACCCCCACCATATCTTGCCTTGAGCTGCCTACCATAGCTTCCTCCACTCCTAGCGTGCCACGTGGATTCGATGGTGACCTCTTTGGTAGGCTGGCGGTGGCAAACTGATCAAAAATCAGGAAGCAATCCCGTCCATCCATCAAGTTCAATTGAGGGGTATACCCTTCAATTCGAGCAAAAAATAACACAATTCACATTGCAAGAGTTCCCTGAGTGTTTTCAAAACTTCTCAGAGCCTCTTTAAAGCCTTCCCAAGCTTCCACGATCAGAATTTCCCTCTCCCGTGTGAAATCAAAATAGGGGAGATCCACTTCCGATCCCACTCTCTCAATCCTTCACCTCGATCCAATTCCTTTTGCACACACCAACCTCGTGTGTTGTCGAAGCCTTTGGTGTCATTCCTTGAGCTCCAAAGCCCTAGAGATAGGAGTTTGATCAAAGCAGAGGCTCCCAAGCACGTGAATTGGTCCGCCAAGTGATCCACCTTAAATTAAGGGCCAAGCTTCTCAACAGGGCTTCTTCTCTACTAGACGAAGCTACCTTGGTCGATACCACCGCCATACATTAGCTTCGATGAGGTAATTTCTCAAAATTGTAGTTTAAGTGAATTTTTATGGGCTTTTCTAAAGAAAAGTTTCATGTGGGTTGATCTTGATAGTTGGATGCGTTTGCCTTCTTCTCTTGATGGTGTGGGATCAATTTGATCCCAATATAAGCTCTGGTGAGCTCAGATCGAATGGAGGAAGACGGACGATATCCATCTTTCACCATTCACAAAGGAGAAAAATCACAGGCTATCCATTTTACATGATCAGAACAGACGGTCCTGATCTAATCACATTAGATCCATCGATTTAATCCCATTAATCCGCACGTTTAATCATGACCATCCAATTGACCCACCTTAATCGCATTCACAATTCGAGTCGCAGCGGTTTTGATTTTAAGTAACTAATTATGTCGCGCCATGTGGAAAGCTCTGCGTGAGCTGCCACGTTGTGCCGACGGGATTAGGGCTTTAATTAGGTTAATTAATTCATTATTTTAATACTGAAACTTCCAAAATTCATAACTAATTATAAAAAATCCAAAAAATATAAATGAGAGCTCATTTTAAAGGTATTTCAGAGGGGAATCTATTAAAAATATCATAAAGTGATTTTGAATAGTGATTTTAGCTTAATGAAAGTTTATTTAAAAGGTAATTAGCCTAATTACTCTTTGATTAAGCATCTAATTAACTCCAAAATTTTAGAGCATGTTTAGGGGGATGACCTCTGCCTCCCTTATTTTTCTTGGAATTTATTGGATGTTTAATGAGGGAAATTTGTTAATTGAATCTTAATTACCCTCTTAATTCAATTCATGATTAATTAAGTAAATGAACAATAAATTAATCCACTAATTAAGCTTATTGCCATATGTTAATAATGAAAAGTCTTAAGAAAATAGTTTAGGTTTACTCCTTATGGCCATTTCATTAAGCCTCTGCATTTGTTTCAAATTAATTAAAGTTAAATAATTAATTAACCACTTAATTAATCAATTAAAAGAAAAGGGAGTCTAAATATTTCAGAGCCTAATTGATTATTTGAAATGACTTAGAGATTGGGATTGAGGCCTCTTCCTTGATCTCTTTCCCTAAGTTAACTTCATTATCCTAATTAAAATATAATTAAAAATTTAATTAACCAATTAAGGGTTTAATTAAATTAATTTGAAATCTGATTCATTCCTAACTTTGATTAATCAACCTTGGGTAGTTCTTTAGATGTTTAATATTCTAAAGAAATTTAATGAAATTATGATTAGCTTACATGTATTAAAAAATTATAAAAGTAATTAAGCAAATCCCTTAAGCTAAATTAACTATTAATTATGAGCCAACTACATTAAACCCATTTCATTTCTTAGGAGCATTGCTAATTTACTTTTCTATATGGTTGCATCTCATGTTGGCTCATAATTATTTAGTTAATTAACTTCAGATCATATAGGTAAGGGTTTCATTAATTGATTTAATTCATGCCTCAACCTAATTAAGCCATAAAATTAATTTAATTGCTTTTCATTAAATCAAATTAACTCATACACATGGGGAATGAAATTAGGATTAACAAATATTTCTCACATCTCTTAAATCAAATCAAACATGAAATCAAAAAATAGTTTTAAGAAACTTTGGTTTATTTTAAATAAGCTTATTTAATGTGATTATCCTTAGGAATTAATTAGATTGAATGAAATTACATTCTTGTGTTGCTTTATTTCTTTCCAATTATGTTAAAATGTTGTATGCCACTTATAGTCATGCATTCATTTCTTTCAAAAATTAATTAAATAAAATGATTTCCTTTATGTCAAATTTATATGTGTTGACTTAATTAGAAATATGTGTGGCTATTATCACTATTAAATCTCAAATATATTTTTAAAATTTTATTAATAAATAATAATATATATTGTGACTTTAGTTACATATACATAGGAGGTGCATGTGAATATAAGCTTAGTGTATGAAGTGAAGTCTCTTTCTTATATTCATATGTTGATTTGCATAAGTTTGAATGTTAATATATTAGTTTGGACATTTCAGGGACACATGGCTTTAAGTAGCCCCAAAGAGGTTCCTACCTCACTCCTCTAGTGCAGAACAATGGCGACGCACGCATTTAATTTCATTCTTATGCGTCTTGACATTAGAATTGGGATAGAGCTTTAATTCATTTACACAAAAAAATTGAATAAATCAAATTCTACTTTTTCTAGGTTTTTTTCCTATTCTTATAGTTATTTATACATCCATATGTATTTAAGAGTTGCGGGTATATTAGTTTGGACATTCCGAGGACACACAACTTTAACTAGCCTTAAGGAGGTTCCTACCTCACTCTCCTAGTGTAGAACAATGATGACATACTTGCTTAAAACTTTCATACATTTGAATGTGTATTTAGCTAATGAATGAAAATCTCCCCTCTTTTTATTAAAAAGACATGCATTCATATTTTATTCAAGTAGTTGAATTGATTAGTTATATGATTTAGAGTTCTTTTCTTATGCTTTTGTATATGAATTTAGATAGAGCTTTAAATTAATATGACAAAAAAATTCAACCAAATGAAACATCAATTCCAAGTACATTTTCTTACATTCATCATTTAACTGTGCTAAGATACAAATTGCATGTATAGGTATGTTTAGGACTTAACCATATGCATGCTATATATGATCGAAAGAAATGAACAAATTGCATGTATAGGTATGTTTAGTAATTAATTCTAATTAATCTTAAGATGCCTTTCTTATTGAATGAGATTATTTAAAATGAACCTAAACTTATGACTAATTAAAATATGTAATAAGCCATTCATTAAAAGGAATCCATTTAATTAATTTTCTCTAGATGTGACTTAAGGTAGGGATAAAAGAGAGTGATCCTCTCTTTCCTTCTCTTTAGAATACTTAGTTGTTTAGTATAGGTCAAATGAAATGAAAGAAACAACAAAAAAAATTTACAAATCAATTAAACCATTTAAAGTGAAACCACCATTTATAATTAAATGTCTTTCATACTTAGAGATTGATAACTCTAAAGAAAAGTTAGAATATACCACATAAGCCTTAATACACACACATTAGATTAAGTCACCGTGATGCTTTTGAAGTAAGTAAATCCAAAGGAGGAATGGAGAAGACATGAAGAAAGAAGATAAAAAGAACCCCCATAACATTTATTCATTTGGAATTATAATTATTATTTCATATACCGGGTTGCATAAGAGTAGAGCTTGGCTACCTATTTTCTCTTTTTTTAGGTTGTACAGAAGTGCTTGACCTATTATTGTTTTATGCTGGGTTTATAAATTGTTTGATGCTTTGTTTATAATTGTGTAATAGAAATGTCATGTATTTTTCTAGTTTCTTCATGTATGATGATTTAATGTGCAGCTTGGATTTGATTAGGCTCTTAGGAAAAAAATAATTTTTCTATCCACTCATAACCTCATTTAAAATCTAAGTATTAAATCAAGATAATTAAAAGATTTTACAATTTTTGAATGTTAATATCATGCATATATCATATTTCATTCTTGCTAAGAGGTTTTCATCCTTGCATAAAGACTTGATCTTTGGGTTTCTCCCTTATAGTGGAAAATACCTATTTCTCTCTAATTTAGCCAATAAACTTATTTCATCATGTATTTAGACATATAAAATTCTATAGCCTTTGTGAAAATGAAGAGTCCAAAATTAAATAAAATTTGATAAAATTTGCATTAGACTAAGTCATTATTCATACCACTCATGCTCCAGTCTCTTAGGTAGTGGGTTTAAGGACTTTAGTTTTTTTCTAAATAATAATAACTTAACCATCTTGCAAAACATATATGACTTGACCACATAGTTTTAAAATATAGGAGGAGTTAGCTGGCTTCCATTCCAGGCAGTTATAAGTCCAACAGTTGGGTGGTTTACCCTCTATTATTGTGGTAAATAATATACCCATTTTCACCTTAGATTTAGGAAGTACTTTGGCCCTTATTAAATCTCCATAGATTTAGGATTTAAGGTTGCTCTTTCTCCTCAGGCTATATGCATAAATCCTCACCTCTTAGGCATTTCTACAATCTTGTGTTCTGAGTTATAAGTCCTAGTTTTCTAATAAAATTTGAACTCAAATATATAATTCTCTCAAATTTTAAATATATAAAGCCCAACTATAGGATAGTTTGGGATGCTCACTAGGCTTCCCAATATCATGAACATCCCCTACTCATTTCCTTTTAGCTTCAATAATAAGTCTCTCCTTTTGATCTATCACACTTGATTTTTCAAACATAACCAATTTATTGATAGTCCTATCTTTGAAATCTCTGGAGACAACAATTTTCTACTTTAATCGAGACTATCCTAAGGAACTCACCTTTCTTAGGATGTAATTATCTATGTGGGCTTTCCCCCATAGGAAACTTTAGAATCCGATTTAAATAAACCCTACTTTATTCATCCATGTAAGATAAGGAAAAAATCTCTGGTATATTCGAAGACCCATCATGCCTTAGGAGTCCTTATTAGGTGATTAGGTCCATTATAGGGTAGTGATTTCTATCTTACGAGATAGTGTACTATTCTTTGATGTCATACCCGATCACCTCAATAAGTACACCCTCATATCCATGTGGTGTCCCCCATACATATTTAAAAATAAACACCATAAACCACATTAGTCTTAAGATGCCTTTCATGTTGAATAAGATTCTTTAAGATTAACTCAAACTTAGGATTAATAAACTATTTCATAAATCATTCACTAAAAGAAACTAAATCATAAGAATACTCCTTTAAAAAATAACTTAAGATAGGGATGAAGTAGGGTAAATCTTATTCTTCACTTTACCACACTTAGATGCTAAGTGAATATCAAATGAAACAAATAAAAATATAAATTAAAATTTATAAATCCTCTAAACAACTTAAAGTGAAACTACCTATCATGTCAAATTGAATGATTCAAAACTTTAAACAATTATAACTTAAGAGCCTAGCTAAGACATACTACACTAAGTTTAAACACACACACATTAGAATGCTAAGTCACCACTTCTAGCTTTAAAATAGGATGGTGTATGTAATGATGTTGTGTTTTATTTTATGATGTACTAGATGTTAGGATTGTGATTCATAGATTGGATATTAGGCCGTTGTTAGCCTAATGTTATTTTCTACAGGGGATTATGTTAATGTGGCTGCTAAAATAAATATCAATGCTTCTACTTGTAGGTTGCTTATGCCCCCTAAGCATGATCCATGTTAGGACAGGTGGGCTTGTTTAGCCATGTATAGAGTGCTAAGTCCAAATCACACAACATAATTGCTTGAGTTTATATGTATGTTTAGCTAACATCAATTTTGCAAGTATAATTAGATTTACTTTACATAAAAAAATAATTTTGCAATAGGAATTACAATTAGTGCTATGGGGTTTTAGGCTGAGCAGTGGCCAGAAGACATAGTTTTAGGAGGCCCTGTGAAACCTTAGAGCACAATCAAATCAAGAGAAAAGAAAGAAGAAATATGAAAGAAGAAGAAATGAGTAAATAATGAAGACCCCCATAGCATCTAATCTAATTTCAATTGTAATATTGTGATGTTTATTTTTTGGGGGTGTTGGGTGTGTTTGTGTGAGGGGACACCACGCAGATCCATAGATGTACTTATTAAGGTGATCAAGTATAACATTAAAGATTAATGTACTATCTTGAGAGATAGAAGTCACTACCCTATAATGGACCTAATCACCTAATAAGAACTCTTAAGACATGATGTGTCTTCAAATATACCAGAGATTTTTCTCCTACTTTACATGGAAAAGTAAAGCAGGGTTTATTTAAATCAGGTTCATTAAGTTCCCTATGGAGGCAAGCCTCCATAGTTAATTACATCTTAAAGAAAATGAATCCCTTAAGAATACTCTCGATTAAAGTAAGTGATTGTTATATCCAAAGAATTCATTGATAGGACTATCAAAGGATTAGTTGTATTTTTGAAAATCAAGTGGGGGAGATCAAAAAGGAAGAGTTCTTATCTAGACCAAGGGGCATGAGTAGGGAGTGCTCATGATACTAGGAAGTCTAGTGAACACTCCAACCTATCCTATGGTTGGGCTTTATACTTTTGAATTTGAGAGGATTTATTTGTTTGAGTTGAATTTTTATTAGAAGTGTATGACTTATAATTCCATAATACAAGATTATGAAAATGCATAAGAGGTGAGGATTTATGCTTGTAGCCCATAAAGGGAAACAATGATCTCAGATCCTAAATCTAGGGAGCTTTGGCAAGGGCTAAGGCATGACCTAAATTTAAGGCAAAAATGGGTATATGGTTTACCTCCATAAGAGAGAATAAACCACTAGACTACTGGACTTATTATTGCCTAGAGTGGTAGCCAGCTAACTCCTCCTACACTTTAAATCCACGTAAGCAAGTCATATGCTTTGCAAGATGGTTATGATATTATTTAGTTAGAAAAGAAACTAAGTCCTTAAACTCACTCCCAAAGAGACTATATCATGAAGGGCATGTGTAATGACTTAAATCTAATGCAAAATTTTGACAAGTTTTATTTGATTTTTTGGACTTTTTATTTTGACACAGGCTGTGGAATTTTGTATGCCAAAATGCATGAGAAATTGATTGTGGGCTAAATTGCAAGAGAAAGAGGTGTCTTTCCATAAAAGGCTCTTACAGGTTAAGCTTTTATTCTCTGGCATAAATGGAAGTCCTCTCTTAGCAAGAGTGGAAGATTATGACATGCATGATATTATACATTCAATCATCCAGCTAAGGGGTCGCTAAAAATTTTATCATCTTGATTTAATTCCTAGGCTTTTATGTGAGGTTATGAATTATTTTAAAATTTTATTATGAGTTGTTAATGGGATAGAAAATTTATTTTTATTCTTAAGAGCCTAATCGCATCCAAGTCGCACAACAATCACCAATCATAAAGAAACTACAAAAATGCATGTTATTTCTAATGCACAAGCTAAACAAAATATCAAACAAATTTATAAAGATATCATAATAGAATAAAAGGCCGCTGGTGGGTGCCGACAACGAAAAGAAATGTGGGTAGCTAAGCTTTACCCTTATACATTCTTGTACAATGAAAGAATAATTATAATTATAGAATGATAAGTGTTATGGGGGGTCTTCATTCTTCATCCTCCATTCTTCACTCTTCATCTTTCATTTCTTGGTTTGCTTCCTCCTTTCTTTTTGAGTGGGATGTAACTTGCTCCAAAGGCATCACATGGTATATAAGACATGATCTTATAACCAATGCTCACCTAATCCACCTCGTAACACTTATCCTAATCCTAATGCAGAAATTACATTAAAAGGAAGAAAAGTAAATCTAGCCCTACCTGCAAAATAAATGTTAGCTAAACACACCATACAACCCAAGCAGTTATACAAATAATTTGGACTTAGCACCCCACACATGGGTAACAAAGTTCACTTATCCTAACTTGGGCTATGCTTAGGGGCTAAGCAACCTGCACAGCAAAAAATATTTATATTTTTATTACATCAGCCCTTTAAACACGACCCCTTACATAAAACATGGTTAGGCTAATATTGATCTAACATTCAGGATACGAACATACAGCCTAACATCCAGTCTAAAATAATACATCACAAAACTAAATATTCATCAAACCATGCACTGCCATAACATAAAGCTAGAAATGGTGACTTAGCCTAATGTGTATGTGTTAGAGCTTGTGTGGTATATCCTAACTAGACTCTAAGGTTATGATTTGCTAAGTGTGAGGGATTTAATTTATGAAAGGTTGATTTCTCTTTAAGTGGTTTATTTGATTTGGAGATTTTTACTTAGTATTTTTCTCTTATTTCATATGACCACAATTAGAAACTAAGTGTTATGAAGAGAAGAAAGAGAGAGAGAGAGAGAGAGTCTCTCTTTTATCCCTACCTTAAGTAATTTCTAAGGTAAGTTGATTAATGAATTTCCTTAGTGAATGATTTATTAGGTGTTTTATTTAGCCCTAAGTTTAGATTCATTCTAAGTAGCCCTATTCAATAATAGAGGCATCTTTAGATTAATTAAGGTGGATTATTATCACATAACACACACTCATTCATTTCTTTTCATCATGTATAGCATGCATATGAATAATCCTAAGCATACTTATAAATGCAATGTAAATCTTAGCATACTTTGATGATAAATGCAAATAAGTGTTTTGAAGTTTAAATATTTTATTTGTTAATTTAATTATGA
This sequence comes from Cymbidium sinense, assembly GCA_021442155.1. Classification (NCBI taxonomy): domain Eukaryota; kingdom Viridiplantae; phylum Streptophyta; class Magnoliopsida; order Asparagales; family Orchidaceae; genus Cymbidium; species Cymbidium sinense. The sequence continues at coordinate 137,061,104 of CM038215.1, read as the reverse complement.
ATGCATGTCTTTGTTATATAGAAAAGAGGGATTTTTCATCCATTAGCTAAATACACATTAACATGTATAAAAGTTATAAGTAAGTGCAGTGCCATTATTTTCTAAACCAGGGGGTGTAAGGTACAATACCTAATTAGGGCTACTTAAAGCCTCGTAGCCCCGAGATGTCTAGACTAATATACCACTTTTCTTAGATACATGTAAATGTATGAATAACTTATAAGGATAAGAAAAATCCATGCAAAAGTTATGTTTCATTTACTTGATTCTTTTTTAATTCTTTATTCATTGGCCACATCACACATGCATGTGTATAAGAGTTTTGAGTGAGTATGGCGTAATTATTTTCTACACAAGGGGCGTAAGGTACATGACCTATTTAGGGCTACTTAAAACCTCATAGCCCTGGGATGTCCAGACTAATATACCACTTTTCTCAAATGCATATGAACGTACAAAAAGGACCAAATGGATAAGGAATCATGCAAAAAATTATGTTTAATTTGGTTGTATGATTTACATGTATAATATGAAAACCCTTCCTAAGTCTTAACATAGAGATGCATAGGAAAAAATTTAGGCAAGTGTCGTGTTCTTTTCAATTAAACTATACACTTGTAAATCCTATGTGAATCCATGTTAGGAGAAGGAAAGAGAGCTTCATATCACACATCTCATACTATTATCATATGCAAGCTTATAAGTATTTTTAATAAGAATTACTACATTTGTAATAATTGATTTATAGGTTTTTAAAATAGTTTTTAGTTTAGTAGTGATAATAACCACTCATATTCTTAATTTTAGCCAACACATGCAATTTGACATAAAAAGGAAGCATTTTATTTAATTAATTTTTAAAAGAAATGAATGCATGATTTCATATGACAAACAATATTTAGTGTGATTGTAAAGAAATAAAGGAATGTAAACACATGATTTCTTTCACCCTAATTAATTTTTAAGGACAATCATATTAATAAAGTCATTTAAGATGAGTCAAAATTCTTTAAGGATAATTTTATCTCTGAATTTGATTTGATTTAAGAAATATGATAGATGTTTACTAATCCTAACCCATTTCCCTATGTGTGAATTAGTTTGGTTTAATGAAGAAAAATTAAGTTGATTTTATGTTTTGATTATGTTAAGGTATGAATTAAATGAATTAATTATCCTTTACCTATATCACCTTAAGTTAATTAACTAATTAATGATAAGCCAATATGATATGCAACCACATGAAAAATAAATTTGCAATGCTCTAAGAGATGAAAGGGGCCTAATGCAATGGTTAATTCATCTTACTCTTTCTCACATATAAGCAATTTCATTATCTCTCATTATTGAACACCCAAGGAGCTACCCAAGATTAATTAAAGGTTGCTTAGGTGAGGATGATTATTTTAATTTTAATTTCATTAGGCTTTTAATGAATTGATTAAATTTTTTAGTTATGTTTTAATTTGAATGATGAAATTAACTTAGGGGAAAGGATCAAAGACAAGGCCTCAATCCTGATCCTTAAATCATTTAAACATTCAATTAAGTTTGATTTCCTTATTTTGAAGATTTATTCACTTAATTAATTAATTAATCATTGCATTCACCCATTAATTAATTTGATTTTTAAAGGTAAAGAATACTTAGGAAATGAAGTAGGAAAAATGTCCCCAATAACAGTTCTTAAGCAATCTTGCTATTCAATAGGAATAATTATGTTCAAATGATTAATTAAATTACTATTCACTCCCCAATTATAATTTATTGGATTAAGAGAGTGATTAGGGCTTACTCAAATGATTTTCCTAATTAAACAATTAATAAAATCCTAAAAAAATAGGGGAGGCAGAGGCCATCCCCCTAAACATCCACAAAAAATTTAAGGTTAATTGAGTGCTTAATTAAGGTATAATTAAGCTAGTTAAATTTTTGATAAAATCCTAATAAAGCCAAAGTCATTGTTCAAAATCAATTAATTATAATTTTCTTAGATTCTCCTCTAAAATATCATCAAAATGAGCCTAAGTTTATATTTTTTGTATTTTCTACAATTAGTTATGATTTTAGGAAGTTTCAGGATTAAAAATAAGTTAATTAACCCTAATTAAGCCCTTAATCCCATCGCCGTGGTTTGCGCTTTCATGTGATTAGATTGGCTATTTAAGTAGTCAAATTCGGGCGCTGACTTAGTGGCGGCGGACACACTATCTCTATGGGCCATCTAATCTAAGATCGGATGACCACAATTCGATCCGCGGTTTAGGAAAGGAATCGAGGTCTCTACTGTAGGATTTGATCAAACCTGTTCATCTTGATGATGCAAGATGGATAGCTCATGATCTATCCCATTTGTGAATGATGAAAGATGAGCACTGTCCATCTTTCTCCGTTCGATTTGAGCTCACTCGAGCTCGGATTGGGATAAAATGGATCCTACACCATCTAAGGGAGCATACAATCACATCCAACAATCAATTTTGCATGAGGTTTGAATTTTCTTCAAAAAAAGACCAAGCCACTTTTCCCTATAGCTATGGTTTTGAGGAATTACCTCATTGGAGCTAATGTCCGATGGTGCAATGCCGGAGGTAGCTTCACCTAGTTGAGGCGAGGCACCGTTGAAGGAATCCAAGCTTAATTTGGTGTGGGAAGCTTGGTTGACCAATCCACGCATGTGCACGACTCGGCTTCGATCGAACTCACACCTCCCATGCTTTGGAAGGCTTGGAAATGGTTTGGTTGGCTTCGATTAGGTATGAGGATGGTGTGTGTGCAAGGAATTTGGATTTGGTTTAGTGGAGAAGGAGTATTGCTTGAGGGAAGGGTGTCCTGTTTCAGCTTGCTCATGGGAACAGAAATGGCCAAACGGAGAGGGCTTGGGAATCCTTGGATTTGCTCTGAGGAGTTTGGAATTGCTTAGGGACTCACGAGCGATTGTGTGTATGGCTTTGAGGGGTATACCCCAATTTTGCTATCATTGACGAATGGGAGTGTGTGCATGTTTGGCCTTGGCTGACCGCCCTATGGACACCGGAGTTGTCTCCATCAGGGTCAGGCCGCACACCAAGAATGGGAGGAGTCATGGGGAGCTTCCATGGATCCATTGTGCCAAGTTCCCATGGGTTTGATCCAAAGGGTTCTCAGTTTGGTTTGGAGGTGAGTCAACTCACCTCCCAAGGGTCCTTGGCCGACCTAGGGTGGATTAGGTGGGCTAGGTGTGTCATGGGAAGGTTCCTTTGAGTGAAAAGGAGTTGCCATGGGGATGGGCAAGTAGATTTTAGCCTTGATCCATTGGGTTTAAGGTTCAAATCCTATGTTTTGATGGATAATTCCTTTGGTGGAGTCCACTTGGATTTTAGGCTGATTTGGGAATGAAGTAGGGCATGCTTGGGTTCAGGTTTGACTAAGCCCTAAGGTCCCATAATTTGGTTTGGAGAAATTTGGCTTCATTTGGGTTAAGTTGGCTTGGGTTGACCAATTGGTCAAATTGGGTCAAACAAAGGCTTGGATTAGGTTCATATGATGATTTTGGATGTTTTGGTACAATTAATTTGGATTGGTTTGACTTAGGTTTGAATTTGACTCATTTGGATTCAAAAGGTTAAATTGGTCAAGTTGACCAATTTGACCAATTTAACCAAATTAGGTTGGGTTAGGTGTTGAGTCAAGTTCAATTGGTTGATTAAAAATGATTGTAGGCTTTGGTTTGGTTTAATTTTGAATTAATTTGAAGTTTGGTTAATTTGACATTTTAGGTCAATTTGGGCTAGGTTGGGTCAAGTTGACCAATTGGTCAACTTGGGCTCAATCATGGCTTTGGTCAAGCACAACAAGTGATTTGGAATAAACTTGGGCCATTGGTTGCAATCAATTTGGATTAAATCATGATTTGACTCATTTTAGCTTTTTATGCCAATTTGGGCCAACTTAGGTCAAGTGGCCAATTAGGCTTGGTTTGGCTCAATTGATGACTTGGTCATGTTCAATCATTGATTAGGAATGAGTTTGGGTCAATGGTTTCAATCAATTTGGCATATGATAAATTTTGGCTAGTTTGGGTTTCATTTAGGCTAAGTGTTGACTTAGTCAAAGGCTAAGTTTGACATGATTTGACCCAATTCAAGGTGGTTGATAACCCCAAGATGATTGTTGATCATGATTGAGATTTAGATGGGCTTAGTTCAATCCAATTTGGGTTGGATTAGAACTTGGTTCAAAAAGGATCCTTTAGCTCACTTTGGGTCAAGTGAGCCGAAATGAGTCAATTGACTTGATCAAGGCTTGATTTAAGTTTGATTGAACTCATATATGAGCTTAAGATTGAAATAAAAATCCAATTGCAATTGGTTTGGAGCCAAATGAGTTTTGGTTCATATGACAATTTCAAGTCATATGGGTTAACTTGGGCTTGATTTGGGTTGACTTCATTTTGGTTTGATAATGGTGATTTATGTTTATATTTGGATCCATAATTGAAGGAATGATTGACTCATGAAGAAATCCATGAGTTTGAGTTGATTTGGGTTTCATTTAGCCAAGTTCAAAAGTTTAGCTAAAAGGGCTAAAGTTGGGAATTAGATTCGATTTGATTTATTTTTGGTCATTTGAATTTATATTTTATTTATATTTATGAATATAAATGAAGATATGAAAGTTTACGCTTTATATATATATTGTTGATTGCTAGAAAATTAGTTGCCGTAGAGTGAAAGTTTACGCTTTAGCTTTGTTGTGAAATCCAACACACACACAGGTATTTAAAGAGTGAACAAGAAAATTCCAGAATTTTTACGTGAAAAATCTCGAAAAGAGGGAAAAAACCATGGGGCCTAGCCCAGTAAAAATATTCCACTATGTATCTATTTCAGAGTACAAAATCTTCCTGATAACGGAATTACAGGATTATATATGAGAAGGGAACAATAACTATGTAGTCACGTTTAGGTGTTAACAGTTGCTAGTGGTAGCGGATGATGGTGAACAGTGAGGGACATCGACTGACGATGAACGTCATTATGATGGAGACCGACAGAGATTAACGACGGTGAGGATCAACTGTGATTGTCGTTAACCATCGTCCCCGGTCATCATCACCGCCCCGACAATCAACCCAATTCTTGGAAAAGTCTTTACATCCTTTTGTAAAGATCTTCACATTTTCTACATCTGGTAGCACATCCTCAAACTAACGGGCAGACTGAAGCTACCAATAGGACTATACTCAAAGGACTAAAACACGTCTTGAGAAGATTGAGGGGCAATGGGTTGATGAGTTTTCTAATGTTCTTTGGGCTTACCACACTACATCACGCACCTCGACTGGTGAGACACCATATAACTTGTGTTTTAGCACAGAAGCTATTATACCAGTAGATATCGGGGTTCCAAGTCCAAGAGTTTAATTATTCGATCATGATGGTAATGAAGAAAAACTTTGACAGCACCTGGACCTACTCCCCGAAACTCGTGACATGACCCTACTTCGGATTGCTTCCTATCACCAAAGGGTAGCTCGTCACTTCAACAGAAGAGTAAAACCTCGTCCCATATCTATTGGTGACTTGGTCCTATGAAGTCTCGAAGCTGCAGGCAAAAGCCCTCAATGCAATAAACTCTCACTCTTTGGGATGACCCATATGTGGTTATAGCTATGGTAAAGCCAGGAACGTTCAAGCTCAAGGATTTGGAGGGAAAAACTTTACCTCGAACTTGGAACACTGAGAATCTTCAAAAATATTTTTAGTAATTCCTACTGCATAATTATTGCAACTTTTATTTTGTTCTGTTTGTCATTTCCTCTTCATGTAGCCGACCCCACTTAGTTGGACAAAGACTTATTGTTGTTATCATCATTTCTTCTTGAAACTCATATCCGTGTTAAAATCGTCTTATGATTGTATCACCGAACTTATCAGAGTAATAAATTTATAGCTTTTTTCTTACAAGCTTATTTCTTCTTCATTTAATCCTCCCACTTGAGAAATATATAACTCACGTTGTATCGCAATCGGGGCATAATCAATCCCAAGGAGACTTGATCGGACCTCTTCCATACAGATAATAAGTTAAGTAACACTTTGGCTGATACCTAGGATAGGTCAAAAGGTCCTTGGTGGATATCCTGCGACCTCTTCCATATAGGTAAGAAGTCAAGTAACACTTTGGATGATACTTAAGATAGGTCAAAAGGTCCTTGGTGGACATGACCTCTTCCATACATGTTAACGTCGCAAGTAACACTTTGATACCAAGATAAGTCAAAAGGTCCTTGGTGGATATCCGCGATCTCTTCTATCTGAGTTAACGTCATCAAGTAGCTTTGACAAACAACCTCAAATGGTCAAAATCCTCTGATTCAATTCAACCTCATTTGTACAAGTTAGCTGTCAAATAATATTACTAATTATCGGATAGGTAAAAAAATAAAAGCGTATCATCTAAAAAAATTTCATTACGCATTAACATGATGATATAAGAAAGAATCAAGATTCTGATACACACTAATAACAATACATAAAAAAATGCATCCTCAAGTGACGCTACATCATATCAGTTGGTGATATCAACGTCATCCTCACCACTAAGAGATGCTCCCTTGGACTCACTCTCAACTCCTTCATCTCTTGAATCTAACGAAGAGTCTTCAGATACTTGGCTGGGAGATAGATTCTTAATACTAGCTCCGATCTTGCGATGCACTAAGCAGATTCCTTTTAGGAATCCTCGGATGAAGCCCTCCTCTAAACATTGGTGCTCCAAATCCTTCACTTCAACATCAAGAATATGATTACGAGCTTCCTGGACATGGTCTTCGATTGTACCATGATAAGCCAAGGAGTTCTTAAAGTCTTCCACTGCCTTCAAGGAGATTTCATTTGCTTCCGCTTCTGACATTATATGCTCCTTCTCAGAAAGATGATCTTGTATGTTTTCTACTCCAGTTCAAGAGCTCTCTTCTCTGCTGCAAGTGCCTTGAGTCTTTTATCTTTCTGGCGAGCCTCTGTCCTCACCTCAATCAGCTCATCATGAGTGTGCTCCACCTCCTAACACTGGAGAGAAAGAGAAGTCGACATGTTCACTAGCTCAGTTCTGCACCCGGTTAGTTGATCCTCCAAAGTCACCACTTCTTTGGCCTTAACACTCATCTTTTTCTCATACTCGCCTTGTACATATTTTACCTTCACAAATTCAGTATTCCACTCATCTAAAGAGACACCCAAATGAGCCATTAGCCTTAATGTTTGAGTTACCTATTAAAAAAAACCATCACAAATATTACACAAAAGAAAAGAAAGAGGAAAAGAAGAAAAGAAGAAAGAAGGAAAGACAACGTACCAATTCATCTGCTCATTGATGCCCAGTGCATATGTGATTTAACACCCCTTCAGGAATGTGCGACTTTGAGAAACGAACTCCCCTATCATGAGTTGAAATAGCTAAACTCTCAGAGGCCAACTAGGGTGAACATCTTCTTCGCAGATATCTGACATAATAACTTCAGCACATGTCTTCTTTTTCTTTAGGGAAGAAATAATGCCACCACCCTGATTTCGTGATGGGCTTTTTGAAAGAACCCTATGAATATAAGGAGACCTTTCATCACATTTACATGATCTCTTTAGTGGAAATGAATGAGATCTCTCTGCCTGGATGAAAAGGCCAACCTTGAACATTCTATCTTCAGCTATATATTTGCTAATGCGAGGTAACTCATGCTGTAAGCTTTCTACATTAGGAACATTAAGAGTTGCCAAGATCTCATTCTCTTCAACCGAATGGATCACGGATGGTCATTCAATCTTCCCATCTCTCGAAGGCCCACTCATTTTTACAAAAAAGAATCATTAGACCAATTTTTAGAGGGATCCGTGCTGAAAATTCTATCCAATTCTTTATAGTGATAAGAAACACATCCCTGAGTATCACATGTGAATCTACACATTCGACACAAGTATTTGATGTTCAAAGTAACACCACGCTCTCTAAAGAAGATAGTCAAACCAACGATGACCACTAAAGCTCGAAATGAAAATTGTGACAAAGCTACACCACATATTTTGAAGATCTCAATCAACTCGGGAGCCAAAGAGAATCGCAGTCCCGCATGAAGAATCATCTCAGAAATAGTAAAGTCCCCTGGTGGAGATGAACGGGCTCGATCAGACTTTTTAGCAACAATGGCCACCAACTCATTAGGGAAGTGGAATTTTTTGAACACCATTAAACTATCGATGTGATAGTGGATGATATATCATCATGTGTCATGTTATGGGTTTTCTTCTGGCCATCACCCTGTGAAAATACATGATAAATAAAGAGGAAGAAATGACAAAATCTGAAAATTTTGTGAAGCAACTTACTTACCCCAATACTTGGGCGTATCCTTTTTTTGACTCTCTCGCTCACGGATAACTTGGGATAAAATTTTTCGCCTACAATCTGAAAAAGATACATAAAGAGAGAGAGAGAGAGAGAGAGAGAGAGAGAGAGAGAGAGAGAGAGAAGATACTCTCCTAATGATGCTATTACACCAAACTTTCTAAGTCATTGAGCGATGGTTCTAATGCTTCTCGCCACCTTGGCGGTTATCAAGCTGAACCATCCATTGAAGTTTCAGAAATCCAATTTCATACAAGAAGAAGTAGGAACTATGGGCTCTTACCAGATAATGGCGTTGCCTCTTTAGAGAAAATCAGACCTCGCATAAACTCGCCGATGCCTCAACCTGGTCGACAAGGCGTCAATGCCTCTTCGAGGGAAATCGAGCCTTGTGTGTATAAACTGATCTTCCAAACCCATCGGTAACAAGGCGGTTCGCTCGGAAAATTGAGGCTCGGAGATATGAGCCTTGATCACCTCGAAACGACCTTCACCCAAGAGAAATATTAGAGCGGTGGAGAAGTGTGCCTTCTCCGGGCTCCAGGGGTTTAGACCTATAGGGAAAAATAATCAAAATCATCAAAAAGCGACCAAAATGTTGAAATGCCATTTTCTCCGCCAGCGTGCTCTAGCGTGGCTCATGCCGACGCGTGGCTTGCATTATAACCCGCGGCGGTTTGCTCGCCCTTCTGACCCGTATCCGATTCTGGACCGAACTCCGCCAACAAGAATCGTCGTCCAGCCCTGCGATGAACCGTGTGACTCGTGACTCATTCAGCTTCGTCCATTCATTATTTGCGTGCGAATCGCGTGCACATAGTGATGTAGCCAGAGTCGTAAATGCCGTGCGCGTGCTCGAATGGGTCCATAACTCCGAAATCTTGCACCCATGCGCATTATCCACGTGCATCCACACTGCGCCGCATGATCATAATCTTGTGCTTCCATGAAGATCTTCTTTTAATATATGATTAATGGAACTGCAAATTTCATTAAAGAATTTGCTATTTTCAAGTATTTGACGTATATATTTTTGGATGATTGAAATAATGTCATCTAAAAATAGGTGGACAACTGATATGACACTTAAAATACTATTAGTCGAAACACGAATCTTAATGCTAAAAGCAAGTTGATCCGAAGTTGAAACTGGTCGAGATCAAGCACTTAAAATATCCTTGGAAGCTTTGGAATATCAGTTAAATCCCTAAATAGCTATCAAACATGGAGTGTTTATAGTCAAATCGAGCGTCTCGATGAGCCGGATCTAATGATCCCAAGATCTCATAATTCTGACTTAATTTGAGCATTCAAATACTTAAAATACATCAAATGATCAAAGGAATCATTTTGAGCCGTCCGATGGAGTGGAATAGTTCATATTTTTGTATTTACAGAGGCCATTCCTCGATCATAAATAGCGCATTCTTTCTATGAGGGGAAGCAGAGAGGAGAGAGCACTAAAGCTTGAAAATCCTCAGCTAATCGTGCCGCATCGGTTCATTCAACCACTGTCGCCGACAGCGTAGCCATTCTTGTTCGCTGCGTCGTCGTCTCGTTGTCAGCCGACCAACAATTCGTTCATCATAACCATCGTGGGTCATATGACCATCGGCGTACCATCGGTCATACCGATCTGATTCCGGTCATCGATTCATCGTATGACCCATTCACCATTTATTACATTTGTTCGATTTTGGGATTCCCATTGTCATCCCTTCTCATGTACAACTTTGTAATCCCGTATCGAAAAATTTTGTACTCTAAAACAAATACATAGTGGAAGATTCTTATTGGGTTAGGCCCCGTGGTTTTTCCCTCTTTTCGAGATTTTCCATATAAAAGATTCTGGAGCTTTTTTGTTCACTCTTTAAATGCAATTGTCTTTGGATTTTATAACAAGGCTAAGGCGAACTTTCACTACCACAACTAGTTTTCTAGCACTAAATATATATATATATATATATATATATATATATATATATATATATATATATATCAGTGTATGTATGTTACACAAATAAATAAATAATATGATATATTTTTACTATTATATGTTTTAAATAGATGATGCAAATAAAATGTTCATCATTATTTTTATTTTAAAATTATTATTATTTAATTAGATATATGAAATTTTTTAAGAAAATGAAGAGTCTTTTTCTAAGAAGATAAAAAGTTTCTATTTTTATAGGAAATATGAAGAGTTTTTTCTTCTTTCTTTTTTTCAAAGAAAATGAAGAGCTTTTTTTCATTAAAAACATAATTTTTTTTAAGATAAAGAGTTTTTTTCTTTTTTTTTTCTTAAGAAAGATGAAGAGTTTTGTCTTCTACTTTTTAAGAATTTGAAGATATAACACACACACACACACACATATATATATATATATATATATATATATATATATATATATATATATATATATATATATATAAATAAAATTTTAGACTTTTGCCTTGAAAGGATTGTGATGTATACATATCTTTTGAGATTTGTTACTATATAAGATTTTTAATGCGTATGTCCCTTCTAATATTCTTGATGTATCTGTACCTTTTAAGGCTTTTAACTTTCTGAGATTTTTGATATACTTGTATCTTTTGAGATTTTATTCTGAGATTTTTGATGTACCCGTATCTTTTGAAGCTTTTGCCTTCTGAGGTTTTTCATATTCTTGTATCTTTTGAAGCATTCACCTTATGAGATTTTTGGTGAGACAATGTCAACCACTTGCTCTCTTGGAGACTTTCTAATGATGACACTGTCAATTACTAACTTCCCATTGAGACTACTTCAAGGGCATGTTTTCCAAGGAAGAAATCCATCAAGAATTTTTGACATACTTGAGATTATTTGTATTACTCAATGATGTTAATAGAAGAGGTCAAAAGTTTTGATTCTTTCAGGTTTATTTGTCAAAGTGCTACATGGTGACATTAACCTGTGTAAAAGAGATTAACAGTTTTGATTCTTCGGAGGTTGTTTGTAAGAGTATTATTCGATAATATTAACCTTTGTAGAAGAGCTCGAATTAGATCCCCCTATAATTGATTATAACTTGATTTGAATGAGATGAATATCACATAAGTCTAAGTCATATGTAAAATTTTATTTGTATTTTGACCATTATTATCTTTCCATTGTCACAATCTTTCTAGAAAGATTGAGCTTTATAACAATAATTATGCTGAGATATCTTCTTTTCAATGTTGAAATTATCTCCAAATCTTGATTTGCATCTTTGACTACTAATCAAGTAGATGATAATAGAGATTCTTCACTATAACCATGTTCAAAATATTGATGGATGATCTTTTAAGATAATAATAAGAATTACCCCTAACTTGCAATGAAGATATAAGATTTGAGCATGATGATCTTCCATTCTTTGCATGCGTTCCTCCAAAGTATAATTTCCTTTATCATGTGATTGGTGTTGCACTTGACTTGAAGTGTGATTGCCAATCATTATGATGATGTAATAGGAATATTTTCCATAAATGGCGTGAAATGTTACATGCTAGAAAATTCATGTCGATAGAACGAAAATTTTGAGTCTTAATTTTGTATAAAAATCTAACACACATATAGATAAGTAGAGACTATTATGAGGAACACTAAAGATTTAACGTAAACAAATCCTAGAAAAAGAAAAAAAAAATCACATGGCCTTGCCTATTCAAAGCAATCAACTATATATTTTAATTTGCAATGTTTCACCCTTCCTCTAAGAAGGAAATACAAGATTGTGTATAGAAAATCAAGCAATGATAGCCTTAGAATCATATTACAACAACTATATGAGGTGGTCAAGATGTAAATGATCATGGGTGGTGGTCGGTGAAGTCTGTCGGAGGTGGATGATAACTGTTGATTGTGGATGGCTTCAAACTTCTAAGCTTAACTCTTTACCTCTCTTCCAAGCCTCCTTCTCCTTTTATTGTGAGAATAAAGTTTTATTTATAGAATTCCGAGAAGAATATTTTGTTAACTTTAGCCAACTCCATCGAACGGTCCATATTGATCCCCTTAATTAAAAGATGATTTCTTGAGGATTTAAGTGTCTTCCGATTTTAGTGATCTTGAGCTGGTTGGATTCCTCTCTTAGGACCGCTAGATTCGATTATAAGCATGCTAAATTTGAAGATCATTTAATCATTCAATTAATATCTTGAAATTTATAGTCAAACTTTCAAAGTTTATTTTGAGCTCATTTAAACTCGGATTAAATAATTATTGGTGCTAGTGTACTCATCTTATTGAAACATTTAATTTGACTATATATCTTTTGAAATCAGAGTTTAAATTATTTATAATTTAATATATATATATATATATATATATATATATATATATATATATATATATATATATATATATATCTTGTATTTAGATTTATGTTTAATTTAATTAATTTATTTGATATATCAATACCTTTTCTATTTGAGTTTGACTTTTTTAAAAAATAAATAAATAAAAAAGCCGATCATTGTCAGGAGTTCTTACTCTTTTGATGAGCTCTCATTATTGCTCCCCGTCAATGTTTATGTGCCAAACCTGAACTCGACCTCTTCTCAGATTCAAATTTCAACAATTTAGTATCTCCAATAGGAACAATTTGGCTTAATTTTTATTTCAACGTGTGAACCATAATCTTCTCTGATGCTAATTTTTTATATTAATTCATATAAAAAAACTTCGAAGTAGGTTACATATAAAAAATTTTTAAATATAAATTTCTTTAAGATAATAGGTTTAGAATTGCTAAGACCGCGAAAATTATTCCACGAATCTTAGCCAAATCGATGGTGAATCAAGATTCACTAAGATCAAACGTTTATTATCAATCGACTCGTAATCATGGATATTTATGGTCAAATCGGCCTTGAACTAATCTAACAAGCCCAAGATATCATATTCATTTGAGCATTCAAATACACAAAATACATCACATGATCAAGGGATCATTTTGAGCCGTCAGATGAAGTGGGTAGTGGGTTTTGCATGTTCTGAGGCCACTCATAATCATAAAGCTCATTCTATGGGGGGAGGAGAGAGGAGAGAATCGATCCTCCAAAGCACATGCCGGTCGTCGACCCGTTGCCTCGTCGGCCGCCGTTGATCCTTGCCGCTCGTCTCTCGGTCCATCAACTTACTTCGGTGATTATTCCCCGTTTCGCGATGATTGTTCCGCATTTACGCGGTAATTGTTCCCCGCATTTCTGGTGATTGCTCACCTTCATCATCAACCAGCTACGATCATTGTCGCACATTGTTCCTTTTTCATATACAATTATCCGTATCGAAGATCTTGTACTCTAAAACAGATACATAGTGGAAGCTTTTCTTGCTAGGCATGGTTTTCCCTCTTTTTGATGTTTTCCGTAAAATTCTAGAGTTTTATTGTTCACTCTTTAAATACCTATGTGTCTTTGGATTTCATAACTAAAGCTGAATACTTTTACTCTATGGCATTTTCTAGCATGCAGGTTTGGCATCTGTGGAAAGCGATTCTATTATATCATCTTGTATGGCTACAAGTTCCCAACAAGATCAAAACCACCATCGAGATGTAGCATTTCAAGCTTTTAAGGAGCGCATAAGAATGAAGATTCATCAAACTTTCCTTCGATTTTGTCAAACTGGGGCAAATCTTAATCTCAAAAGATTATCCAAATAGATATTCTGGATATCTAATTGATTATCAGTTCGAGAAGCAAGTCAGTAATACTAATGAAAAAGGCCAAGGTTAAGGAGCAACTTTGGCTACAATCACAAATGGATGTTTTAATCGACCTCTTCCATGTTAACATCAGAAAGCAAAGACTCAAAATAACCTAAGATAGTCAAAAGGTCCTTGTGGACTTCCTACGATACAGTTAACGCCATCGAGCAAAGACTCGACAAACAACCTAGATGGGTCAAAAGGTCCGGTGGACTTCCTACACCTCTTCCACACAGTTAACGCCATCGAGCAAAGACTCGACAAACAACCTAGATAGGTCAAAAGGTCCTGTGGACTTCCCACCTCTTCCACATGTTAACGCCATCGCAACACACTCTAACAAACAACCTCGATGGGTTAAAATTCTCGGATTCAATTCTTCTTCCACAAGTTAACGCCATCTAACACCGACAAACAACCTGGATAGGTCAAAAATCCTCGGATTCAATTCAACCTCTTCCATATAAAGTTAACGCCATCGAACAAAGACTCGACAAACAACCTAGATAGGTCAAAAGGTCCTTGGTGGATTTCACGCCTCTTCCACAAGTTAACGCCATCGAGTAACACTGACAAACAACCTCGATAGGTCAAAATCCTTAGAAATTTAATTTAACCTCTTCCATATAAAGTTAACGCCATCGTACACTCGACAAACAACCTAGATAGTCAAAAGGTCCTGGTGGATTTCCCAAAACCTCTTCCATACAGTTAACGCATCATCGGGTAACACTCGACAAACAACCTCTGATGGTCAAAATCCTCAGAATTCAATCACCTCTTCCATATAACGCTAAGTAACACTCGACAAACAACCTGGATAGTCAAAATCCTCGGATTCAATTCAACCTCTTCCACATAGTTAACGCCATCGTAACACTCGACAAACAACCTCGGATAGGTCAAAAATCCTCAACGGATTCAATTCGACCTCTTCCATACAGGTTAACGTCATCATGTAACACTATGAAAAACAACCTAGGATAGGTCAAAAGGTCCTTGGTGGACTTCCCACGACCTCTTCCATACAAGTTAACGCCATCTAACACTCGACAAACAACCTCGATAGGTCAAAAATTCTCAACGATTCAATTCCTCTTCCATACGTTAACGCCATCGTAACACACTAACAAACAACCTCGGATGGGTCAAAATCCCCAGTGGATTCAATTCAACCTCTTTCAAACAAGTTAACGCCATCGGGTAACACCCTGACAAACAACCTCAGATAGGTCAAAATTCTCAAGGATAATTCACCTCTTCCATAGTTAACGTCATCGGGTAACACCCTGACAAACAACCTCGGATGGGTCAAAAATTCTCAGCGGATTCAATTCAACCTCTTCCACATAGGTTACATCATCGTGGTAACATCATTGAGCAAACACTCTGACAAACAACCTCAGATAGGTCAAAAATCCTTAGCGGATTCAATTCAACCTCTTCCACACGTTAACGACATCGTTAACATCATCTAACACTACAAACAACCTCGATAGTCAAAATCCTCGATTCAATGTAACCTCTTCCGCATAGTTAACATCATCAATTCACACTCGACAAACAACCTGGATGGTCAAAATTCTGGTGATTCAATTTAACCTCTTCCACAGTGTTAACGCTATCGTTAACATCATTGAAAACACTCACAAAAAACTGGATAAGTCAAAATCTCACGGATTCAATGCAACCTCTTCCACATAGCATCATATCGAAGTTAATCGCTATCAAGTCACACTCGATAAACAACCTCGATAAGTCAATCATCGCTGGCCATCGCCACTACTGCCGTTATCGCCGCTAATTATCACTGGCAATTTTCGCGACACTACTAATATCTATCCACACTACCGATGCTGGCCACTGCCATTTACTGCCGCTAGCTGCTGCCGCTAATTAATTCCTTATCGCCACACCACGGCCACCGCTACTATCGCTGAATTATCACTGCATTTTACTTCACTAACGCCGCTGGTCATCTCGCTGATTACGGACGCTAACCATTGCCGCGCTGTTGCGACACCATCGCTACCAACTATCGCTGGCACCGCTGCTGACTATTTCTGGCCACTACTGCTGACCTGCCGGCATCGCGGCTACCACTATCATCCGGCCATCTCTCCACTACCGACGGCGCTATCAGATTACATCGTTTTATTGTTGCCATTGTCGGTTTATCCGTCGCGGCCACTAACCATGCTACCGGTCATCGCTGCCACTATCGCTCGCCTTCACGGCTACCACTATCGCTGTTTATCTCGCTGACCATGTCGCATCACCGCCATCGACTATCGTTGTTGCCACCATCGCTGAGCATCTCGCTAACCCGCTCGGTTACCGTTTCTTGATCGCTCAACCGACGGTCCGACGGCCGCTGATGCTTCTTTCGAGGGAAAATCGAACACGATAAGTCCGAGCCTTGATCGCTTCCAAACTCAGACGGTCCGACGAGGCGGTTGACGCTTCTTTCAACGGAAAACAACGATATACCGCGGCCTTGATCGCCTTCCAAACCGACGGTCCGACGAGGTCGGCTGACGCCTCTTCGAGGGAAAATCGAACAACGATGTAAGCTCTGATCGCTTCCAAACCCGACGGTCCGACGAGGCTGATGCCTCTTTCGAGAGAAAATCGAAACAACGATGTAAGTACCGCGCCTTGATCGCCTCCAAACCCACCCGACGGCGGGCCGCTTAACGCTTTCGAGGGAAAACCGAACAACGACGTAGTACCGCGCCTTGATCGCTCAAACCCGACGGTCCGACGAGGCGATGCCTCTTCGAGGGAAAACCGAACAACAGGTACCGCGGCCTTGATTGCCTCCAAACCTGAATGGTTCGACGAGGTCGATTGATGCCTCTTTTGAGGGAAAACCGGAACAACGACGTAAGTACCGTGGGCCTTGATCGCCTTCGAACGACCTTCTCTCAAGAAGAAGAGAAGGTGCCTTCTCCTTAGCCCTGGGGTTTTATAGGCCCTTTAGGGGCAAAAGGGTAAAAATGTCCAAACCGCCAAAACCGTCAAAACCGCTCAAAACGTCAAAATGGGCCAAACGGACATTTTGCCGTGGCACGCGGCGTTACGCCGCTCGGTCCGCTGACTACGCCCGCCGTCGTTCTGACCCACCTCCCACCATTCCGCTCCTCGCTTCGCCCATGGACCCACGACTCAGCCGCGGCGAATTAACTTCCGGCCAGGACGCCGGCCAGCGATCGCGAATCATGGCCGACGCCTGCGCCTTGCGCTTTCCCAGACGCTCCACCAGCTGGCCATTCTGCGGCTGACACGACCAGATTCGCTTACGCCTGTCATGGTCCTCAAGCCGACTCAGACTGCTTCAGCCCATTGCCGGCCGCACGTTTAGCCTTTACACCTCGTCTATTCTCGACCCATGCAGGCCAAGACACCTTTCTTCACCAGAATTCGCCACTAGAATTTCGCACATTCTCATAATCAACCCGAAAACTTGTACCACAGTGCCCGCAAATGTCCGTAATAATCCCAATATTATACCACGCGCATCGCATACATCTCGCTCGTCATAATCTTAGCTCCCGTGAAGATATGTTCTCTCAAAATGTGGTATAACGAAATTTCATTGAAGAATTGCTATTTTCAAATATTCACATATATATATTTTGATGATTGAGATAATATCATCCAAAAATAGCAACCGATATGACCCTAAAATTCCACTATAAGCCTAATCTTGACAAAGAAAGTAACTGACCGTGAATCAAGACTAACCGAGATCAAACATTTATTATCAATCGACTCGTAAACATGGAGTGTTTATAGTCAAATGGAACGTCTTGATGAGCCAAATCTAACAAGCCCAAGATATCATAATTCTGACATCATTTGAGCATTCAAATACACAAAATACATCATATGATCAAGGAGATCATTTTGAGCCATCCGATGAAGTGAGTGGTGGTACGTTTTGCATGTATTTACAAAGATGCCACTTCCAATCTATAAATAGCCCTCATTCCTCATATGAGGGGAGGCTGAAGCAAGAGAGAGGAGAGAGCTCTAAAGATCCTCCAAGCACAATCGCTCGCCACTGACCGTCAACCACCGCGCCGCGCCGCCACGCCACCGTTGATCCTGCTGCCGTAATCTTTTGTCTCTCCATCATGATGACTTCTACCGAATTGTTCGCATTTCTTCCGGATTGTTCGTGATTGCCAAGAATTGTTTCCTCGCATTTACCGATGATTGCTCCACACGCTTCACCATCATCTCGCTACTACTAAGAATCGTACAACTGATCATTGTCACATAACGTTGTTCCTTTCATATACAATTCTATAATCTGATCGGAAGATCTTGTACTCTAAAAGATACATAGTGGAAGTTTTTTTGCTAGGCCCGTGATTTTTCCCTCTTTCGAGATTTTCACGTAAAAATTGAGTTTTATTGTTCACTCTTTAAATACTGTGTGTGCCGGATTTCACAACGGCTGAAATACTTTTACTCACAATTGGTTTTAGCACAACAAGAATAATTATCATACTCTTAATTTTTTTTTGAAAGTGAGAGTAAAAAGAAAGCATTTAAAATATAAAAAATTTTTTTTATCACATAAAATTATTTCTTATGTGATGTTAAAATAGCTCCAAAATTATTTTCATCACATAAAATTGTTAACTCATCACGGTGCACATCGTCTTTAATTCATCTCTTTAACTTCCTCAAGAACTTAATTATATTACATAAAATTTATATTTTTAAAATAAAATCTTTAAAAAATCATGTTCTGCATTCATTATCATAATTATTGTGTGTTAGAAAATCAATTGCAGTAGAATAAAATTTTACACCTTAGTCTTGTTGAGAAATCTAACACACACACAAATATTTGAAAAGAGAACAAGATACTGTGATTTTTATGTGTCAAAAGAGGAAAAATCACACACCCAATAAAATGTTCCACTATATATCTGCTTTGGAGTACAAAGTTTATGTTTTCTCGATAACGGGATTACAAAGTTGTATGTGAGAAAGTTTGACAACAAAAAATTCGAATCGTAACAATAGCTCGGTAGATGGCTATAAATTGTTGGTGGCGTGACGATAATGAATGGAGGCTCCTGATGATCCGGCACAATGTGGCAGCAGGGGTGGTAGCGGTACCAACGGTGGTGATTGGTGGTGGTTGGTGCGGGCACCCAGTGGTAAGAGCGGTGATGGCGGTGACTGGGTGGTCGTAGAGGATCAGCGGTGGCCAGGCGATGAGTGGGGTAGCGTGACCGATGGCGGTGGTTGACACATGATGATCGATGGTGGTAATGCGGTGGCGGTCGACCAGCGCGGACCAGCATTATGGTACGGTGTTAAACAGCGATCATGGCGATGCCGTATGCCGCCATTAGGCATGATTATGCTTGGAGGTTCTTTGAGCTCTCTTCTCTTGTGGTCCCTCATATGAAGAATGATTGGCTATTTATAGATTAGAAGAGTAGTATTTTTGTAAATTAGTGCAAAATTCAAACCACTCCATCGGACGGCTCAAAATGATTCCTTTGATCATCTGATGTATTTTAAGTATTTAAATGCTCAAATGAAGTTAGAATTAAGATACCTTGGGCTTGTTAGATCCGACTCATCAAGATGCTCTATTTGGCTATAAACACTCAATATTTAGGAGCTATTTAGCGATTTGACTGATATCTCAAAGTTTTCAATTATATTTTAAACACTTGATCTAGGCTAGTCTCAGCTCAGAATCATATTGCTTTCGATATCAAGATTTGCGCTTCAACTAGTAAAACTTTCAGTATCATATCAGTTGCCTCCTATTTTTGGATGACATTATCTCTATCATCTAAAAATATATGCCAAATAATTGAAAATAATAACTTTTTCAATGTTAATGACATTTGCGGGTTCATTAACCCTTGCGTCACATATAGTTTGAGAAAATAGATTTTCATGGGTGCATAAGACTATGATCACGGAAGCGGGTGTAGGGCCGCGGGTGCATGCGGGTGGTTACGGGCACAAGGTTGGGACCAGGCATCGTTGCGGGCTTGCGGGCATCATGGTCATGAGCACTCAAGGCACAAACGCTGGAGCTGAAATTTTGGGTTTTTTATTTTTTATTTTTGATTTTTTCTTAATTTTTTTCTTTTTTCACTTTTATAAAATGAAAGATATAATTAAGAGTTGAAATTTCAAAATCTATTTAAATATTTCTAAATTTTTTCTCAAAATTTATTCCCCTTTTGTCCCTATTATGGATCTATAAAAGTCCCCCCTTGGGGTCAAGTAAGGAGACACAATTTTCTCCCATATGTTCTAATGTTCTTCTACGCTGGATGAGAAATTATCTAGCAGATGTTCAGGGCCTAAGGTTAATAAAATATTTCATTTGTCAGCGAAGCTCTGATCTTCTTTTGAAAATAAGGTTATTTGCTTTGTTGATTAAGATCCATAGTTTATACGACGATGCTCTGGTCTTCCCTTTGGAGAGGCATCAACTATTCTCGTCGGATTGATCGAGTTCGGAGGCGATCAAGACATTTACGAGAGATCGATTTTTTCTTGAAAGAGAGTCAGTCTCCGATCAACTAGTTTGAGGCGATCAAGGCCCGTTGTTCATAAAGCGAGACTCTGATTTTCCCTCGAAAGAGGCACCAACTGTCCTTGTCGGACTGACCGAGTTTGGAGGTGATCAATGCCCTTAGTTCATACGCCGAGGCTCCGGTTTTCTCTCGGGAGGGGCATCAACTGTCCTCGTTGGACCGACCGGGTTCGAAGGCGATCAATGCCCATAGTTCATATGGTGAAGCTCCGATTTTCTCTTGAAAGAGGCGTCAACTGTCATCGTCAGACCAACCGGTTTGGAGGCGATCAATGCCCGTAGTTTATATGGTAAGGCTCCGATTTTCTCTCGAAAGAGGTATCAACTGTCCTTGTCAGATCGACCAGATTTGAAGGTGATCAAGACCCGTAGTTCATACGGCGAGGCTCCAGTTTTCCCTTGAAAGAGGTGTCAACTGTCCTCGTCAGACCGATCGAGTTTCGAGGCGATCAACGTTCGTAGCTCATATGATGAGGCTCTGATTTTTTCTTGAAAGAGGCGTCAACTGTCCTCGTCAAACCAACCGGGTTTGGAGGCGATCAAGGTCGTAGTTCGTACGACGAGGCTCTAATTTTTTCTTGAAAGAGGCGTCAACCATCCTCGTTGGATCAATCAGGTTTGGAGGCGATCAATGCTAGTATTTCATAGAAAATTGATGTTCTTGAAACTCCAATAGAAGGTTCAACAGTTAGAAACTGCCAAGGTGGTGGGGAAGCATTAATTAGGAACCATTCATAAAAAAAAGCTCAGAAATTCTGGCAGATAATTTTGTAGTGTCATTTTTCAGGATGTTACTTGATATCGTTGATTGTATTGAAGAAGTTGAAAGAATATGTGAAATATTTTAGACCCATCTGAGGTGTCAAAGTGTCACTAGATGACATTAACCTTTATAGAAGATGTTGAATCGAATCCGCTAGGGATTTTTGACCCATCTGATATTGTTTACCAAAATGTTATTTGATGACATTAATCTGTATGGAAGGGGCCGAATCAAATCTGACAAAGATTTTTGACCCAATCGAGGTTGGTTGTCAAAGTATTACTTGATGATATTAACCTGCATGATAGAGGTCGAATCGAATCCGCTGAGAATTTTTGACCCATCCAAGGTTGTTTGTCAAAATGTTACTTGATGACATTAATTTGTATGAAAAAGGACGAATCAAATCCGTGAAGAATTTTTGACTCGTCCGAGATTGTTTGTCAGAGTGTTACTTGATGATATTAACTTGTATGGAAGGAGTCGAACTGAATCCGCCAATAATTTTTGACCTATCCCAAGTTATTTGTTAGAGTTTTACTCGGTGATATTTAATATATGTGGAAGAAATCAATAGTTTTAACTCTCATCCGAGATTATTTTGTCAAGGTATGACATTAACTTATGTGGAAGAGGTTAAATATTTTGATTCTTCTGAGATTATTATTAGAGTATTACTCGGTGACGTTAACCTGTGTAGAGTAGGTATAAAATTATGACCTATCCGATGTTATTTGTCAGAGTGTTACTTGATAACATTAACCTGTGTAGAGTAGGTACAAAGTTATGACCTATCCAAGATTATTTGTAAGAGTGTTACTTGGTGATAATTAACTTGTGTGGAGGAGGTCAAATCAAAAATATCCGTTTGAGGCTATAGCCAAAGTTTCTCATTGACCTTTGCCTTATAATATAAAGATAACCGTTTGTTAAGCTATCTTCTTCTTAGTGTTGAAACATCCTCCAACTTTGACTTATTTCTTGGGCTGGTAATCAATTAGGTGCTTGACACATTAACATAGACGATCTTCTAAGATTAATAGTTGCCCCCCCAGTTTCAAACAAAAGTTGAAGGATCAAAGTTTGATGAATCTTTATTATTCTTATGTGTTCCTCTAGAGTAAGATCTTCTTCACCATATAGATGGTGCTGCTTTGAACATAAAGTCAGATTATTAACCATTGTGAAGAACCAATTGCGGTAGAATAAAACTTTACTCCTTAGTTTTATTGAGAAATCCAGCGCACACATAGATATTTGAAGAGAAAACAAGAAACTCCAGGATTTTTACGTGAAAAAATCTCGAAAAGAGAGAAAAAATCATGGAGCCTAGCCTAGTAAAAATGTTCCACTATATATCTGCTTTGGAGTACAAAGTTTAAGTTTTTCCGATAATGGGATTACAGAGTTGTATGAGAAAGCTAGCCATGAATCAGAACAACAAATGCCTACGCAATGACTACAGCTTGTTAGTGGCTGGGATAGAACGGTGGTTGTCGGTGATGATCCCTTCGGGGTAAGTAGTAGCGGGTGATGGCGTGATCACGGTCGAGACCAATCAATAGTCGATGGTGGTGGTCCAGCGGTTGGTGGCGCGGTAGCCACGGTGTCCAGAGTATGTTTGACCAAGCGGTCGCGAAAGGACCGATGATGCCGATAATGAACGGCGATGAATAATGTGAAGAAATGGTCAATAGTGGTCGACGAGGTGAGACCAGCAGGGTGGTCGGCAGGCGATGTGATACCGATAGTGGCATGCAGTGAAAGTGGCCGACGCACGACCGAGCAGTGGTAACACGCGACGATTGATGGTGCGGTAGAGGCCGCGGGTGGTCGGCGGTGGTCGGCGGTGATCGGCGATAGTGGATACGGGCGAGGATTGGCGCGATCATCTAGATGCTCTTTGCTCATAACTCTCTCTTCTCTTTAGCTTGTGGCCTCTCATATGAAGAATTATAGGCTATTATAGATTAGAGGAGTGATGTTTCTATAAACTCGTGCAAAATCCAAATCACTCCATCGGATAGCTCAAATGATTCCGTTGATCATTTGATGTATTTTAATTATTTAAATACTCAAATGAAGTCGGAATCAGGAGACCTTGGGCTTGTTAGATCCGGCTCGTCAAGATGCTCTATTTGACAATAAACACTCCATATTTAGGAGCTATTTAGCGATTTGATTGATATCTCAAAATTTTTAATTATATTTTAAGCACTGATCTGTCACCGAATCGATTGTTTTGATATTAAGATTCGTGGTTCAACTAGTGAAATTTTTAATGTCATATCAATAATATATGTAAAGTAAGGAGATATGAATTGTCCCAGAGGTATAGCCAAAAGACCATGCACGGCACCACAGTATCGTTTGAGTACTATATTCGGGTTGTATTTTAAATGCATTTTGAGTATTTTGCTACGAGAAAATGACGTTTTTTAATTTGAGCTGACAATTTACAGTGGCGGTCAGAAAGCTGCATTTGGACTTTTATAAAATAAAAAAAAATTTGTATACCCTCCTCAGTTTCTTCAAACAACAATTTCTTATGCATCATTTTCATCACTATTTTTTCATATAACTATAATTATCTCAAATAATTTATAAGTCAAACAACAATATGCTGTCAAATAAGCAATATATGACATCAATTCAAATGTATTTTTATTTTTATTTCTAAATTGAAGATCCAAGATTTAAATTATCAGAGAAAAGAAAAAGTGATTGCATTTATACGGTGAATGTTAGTAGACTCTAAAAATTTAAATGCCATTATTCTCCACATTAATATTGAATTCCATCCTTATCAAAAAAAAAAAAAAAAAATTTATTAAAAATTGGCACCGACCAACCCTCAAATTAATGAAACCACGTGGTCTGTGAAGATAGGTCAAAAATTGGAACATGCACAATATATTATTATATTCATTTTACAAGTCAATAATCAAGTACATTGAATTGGGAAGCATAGGTTGGGGGCTTCGCTCTTAACGTGATGACACGTATATTCAAGCATTGAGTATGTACATATCACCTCCGGGCTCAATAGTGCAAATATATATAGAATTCTATCTAAATAAAATGCACAATATATTATTTTAATAATTTTTCTAATCATCATTATTAAAAAAAAATAATAATTGTTGTGTTCCACTTGCCACCTCAATCCCTCATTAAAAGAGCTCCAAGATCTTACACGCTCAATGCCTTTTTTTATTTCAATTTAATTTATGACAATAGTCTCATTTTACATAATATTAATGTGATAAAAATATTAAATGAATATCAATTAGGCAAGTTGATAAGTCTTCTAAGTTGTTGTCAAAGACTTAATTTTAATTTTGCCTACACTATAATAAAATTATAGTTTATTAGAAAATATATATTAAAGAGATGGAGATGAATGAAAAAAGAATAATAATTTGAAAAGAAATTCCTATTTCTCTCTTTTGTTGCTTTCATAAATATAATATATTTAATATAAATTGAATTTTTTACTAATAGTGTGAAAACTCTAGATCTCAATTTCTTGTCAATCAACACTACAATAAGTTAATGTGTAACATATTTATCTAATTTAGCATTGATATTTTATTTTATTTTTCTTATATTAAAGTTATTGAAACCTTTCATAAATACCACTCAATTTTTACACATTTAAATATTTAATATCTAAAAACTTATATTTTTTTTATATATAAAAATTATATATGAAAAACTATATTGACTTAAAAAATTTCATGATAATAATATTTTTGATGTGATAATAAAGATTTAAATTTTTATATGTAAATATTGAAATCTAGATATTATATATATAAATACAAAATAATATATGATATGTATGTAAATTTCACAACTCATTCAAATTATAATCGAACTCTAACACTACAAAATTTCAAATTGAACTCTAACCCTATAAAGGTTGCTTTTGACATATAATCAAGCTTTTCTAAACGTCAATTTTGTTAGGATAAGAGATAAGATTCTCTCCATGCACAAAAGTGCCCTTATCTCTTATGTTAGTGTTCAACATGATTATTTTAATATTCTAATTATCAAAAATTTTCAAAATTAGATTAAAAATTATTTTAGTTGCTATCGAGAAATTCAATAAATATAATATAATTTTCATTTATTAATTGGTTGAAAAAAAATATTTTTCACTTATGGTTGGGTAGCCTTGTCAATATAAAAATATATTTATTTTAAATTTTAAATGATTCTTTCTATGAATTACATTTGAACCATGCACTAAATATGAAAAGATGAATAACAACTCTTAATGATAATCATAACATACAATATTAGTCATATTATATATATAGCAAAATAAAAAAAGGTGATAAATATTCTCCAGCCATTGAAATTAGATAGATACAGAATATCTTATCTGTTGTCTCTATTATTTATAACATTTCAAAAGTTTGGTACAATGCATTTAATTCGCAGATTCAATTCATTTCAGCCATTCATTCACTTTGACAGAAGTGCTGCTGAAAAATCGTCGGTGCTTGAAACATCTAAATCAAAATAAAATTTTCCTCTTCTTTTTTTTTTTTTTTTTTCATAATTACACTTCATATACAATTTCTCATTATTTTTCAATTTTATATATAATAATTATTTTATTCATCATATCAGAATTTCATATCTCCCCTTTTTATTTCTTTTATCAGTCATTCATTTCAGGAATATATACATTTTAATTCTTATAGATTTGTAAATTTCATATATATATATAGACAGATAGATATAGCTGAAATGTTAGTTAGCTACTTTGAGGAATAACCATGCATAAAATATTTTATAAACAAAACAATATTATTGAAACATCTATTTCCAGAACATTCTGAATATTTTTTGACATATAGAAGCTCACTTTTTTATATTTTCGTGATCTGAACCGATTCAGAAGCCTGATCAACTTGCTGCAAGTATAACCTTCAAATAAAAAAAAAAGGGATTTACAAACATACCATACAATTCTTATATATTTATATATCTAATACTTAAACTTCAATTTTGCTGACTCATTTTCAGTTTGCATCCCACACACACACAGACACACAAAATCACATGCTTGAACTCGAATAATATTTTGATTTATAAAATGTCACTCTTCCCCAAGAAGAAAATACAAGATTATAGAAAATCACGCAATCATCTTAGAATCATATTACAACAACAGCATATGGTTTAATGTTGAGGTGATGATGATTGTTTTGACAAGTTTCTAGCCAGTTTTTTCACCCCCCCTCATAATAGGAATAATGAAGTTATATTTATAGAATTTTTGAAAAGGATATTTTGGTAACTTTAGCTAAAATCTCAAAGCACTCCACCGAATTGTCCATATCGGTCCTCTTAATCAAAGATGATTTATTGATGATTTTAAGTGCTTTAATAACTTTTGATTTGAGTAACCTTAGGCTCATTGAGCCGCTCTATTCGACTTGAAGAATGTTCTATTTGGAAAGTAGTTGACAATTCAATTAATGTATTGAAGTTTCTAGTTACACTTTAGAAAATTTATTTGAGCTCAATGAGATGTTTAATTTGATTGAACTATTCTTAGTGCTAGTGGACTCATCTCACGAAAATATTTAATTTGACTATATATTTATTAAAATCAGAGTTTAGATGATTTATAACTTAATATACTAGATTTATATTTGATTTGATTAATTTATTGATATATCATTTGCCCACTATTTTTATACATCAATACTTATTTCGTCCAACAATACATACAAATTTTTACAAGAATTTAAATTCACTTGAAAATTATATAAAAATCAAGATTAATTTTCTTATCATCTAAAAATATACCAATCTTCACAAAAATTATATATTTTTAAATATATCATTAATTTTATTTTATTTTGCCAAATTTAGATTATACACACACACACACATACACACACACACACACACACACACACACACACATATATATATATATATATATATATATATATATATATATATATATATATATACAAAGAAATAAATAATATGATATATTTATTATTATTATATATTTTAAATAGATGATGAAAATAAAATTTTTATCATTATTTTTACTTTTAATTAGATATATGAAATTTTTGAAGAAGATGAAAAGTTTCTATTTTTATAAGAAACATGAAGAGTTTTTTCTTCTTTTTTTTTTTCAAAGAAAATGAAGAACTTTTTTTCATTAAAAACATAATTTTTTTTGAAGATAAAGTGTCTTTTTTTTTCTTAAGAAAGATGAAGAGTTTTCTCTTCTATTTTTTTTCTTAAAAAAACATAAATAATTTTCTTAATTGAAAATTTATTATTAGTTTTGTTAAGAATTCAAAGAGGTATTACTCACACACAGTATATATATATATATATATATATATATATATATATATATATATATATATATATATATATATATATATATATATCATTTTCAGATTTTTCCTTGAAAGGATTGTAATGTATACACATCTTTTGAGATTTGTTACTATATAAGACTTTTAATATGCATATAACTTTTGATATTCTTGATGTATCTGTACATTTTAAGGATTTTAACCTTCTAAGATTTTTGATATACTTGTGTTTTTTGAGATTTTCTTCTGAGATTTTTGATATACATGTATCTTTTGAAGCATTTACCTTATGAGATTTTTCATGTACCTGTATCTTTTTAAGCATTCATCTTATGAGATTTTTGGTGAGACTCTGTCAACCACTTACTCTCTTGGAGACTTTCCAATGATGACATTGTCACTTCCTAACTTCCCATCGAGACTTCCTCAACATGCTTTCCAAGGGAGAAATCCATCAAGAATTTTTTTGACATACTTGAGATTATTTGTATAACTCAATGATGTTAACTTGTATAGAAAATGTCAAAAGTTTTGATTCTTTCAAGTTTATTTGTCAAAGTATTATATGATAACATTAACCTGTGTAAAAGAGATCAAAAATTTTGATTTTTCGGAGGTTGTATGTCAGTGCTACTCGATAATATTAGCCTTAATGGAAGAGGTCGAATAGGATCCCCCTAGGATTGATTATAACTTGATTTGAATGAGATGAATATCACATAAGTCTAAATCATATGTGAAACTTTATTTGTATTTTGACCATTATTATCTTTTCATGCTCATAATCTTTCTCCATAAGTAGAAGTCTAACCGGCGATAATATTGTCTTAGATGCAATGTTGGATGAGGGACTCACTATTATCAAGACATGCATGTGTGGTTATAGCCAAAGTTTTTTTTTTTTTTTTTGTAATTTATCTTATTTTCTATAAGGATGATAGAAAGATTGAGCTTTATAACTATAATTATGCCGAGATATCTTCTTTTCAATGTTGAAATTATCTCCAAATCATGATTTGCTTCTTGTTCTACTAATCATGTAGATGATAATAGAGATTCTTCACTATAATCATGCTCAAAATATTGATGGATGATCTTTTGAGATAATAATACGAATTACCCCTAACTTGCAATAAAATTATAGGATTTGAGCATGATGATCTTCCATTCTTTGCATGCGTTCCTTCAAAGTATAATTTCCTTTATCATGTGATTGGTGTTGCTCTTGACTTGAAGTGTGATTGTCAATCATTATGATGTTGTAATATGAATATTTCCCATACATGACGTGAAACTGTTACATGACAAAAAATTCATGTCGGTAGAACGAAAATTTTGAGTCTTATTTTTGTATAAAAATCTAGCACACATGTAAATAATTAGAGACTATTATGAGGAACACTAAAGATTTTACGTAAAAAAATCCTAGAAAAAGGAATAAAAATCACACGGCCTTGCCTATTCAAAATAATCAACCATATATTTTAATTCATAATGTTTCACCCTTTCTCTGAGAAGGAAATAAAAGATTGTTTATAGAAAATCTCACAATGATAGCCTTAAAATCATATTACAACAACTATACGAGGTGGTCAAGATATAAATGGTCATGGGTGGTGGTCGGTGATGTTTGTCGGCGGTGAATGATAACTCCCCCCCGAATTGTCCATATCGATCCCCTTAATTAAAGATGATTTCTTGAGGATTTAAGTGTCTTAACGATTTCCGATTTTAGTGATCTTGAGCTCATTCCATTCCTCTCGCAGGGCCGCTTGATTCGATTATAAGCATGCTAGATTTTAAGATCATTTAATCAATCAATTAATATCTTGAAAATTCTAGTCAAACTTTTAAAGTTTATTTTGAGCTCATTTAAACTCGGATTGAACAATTATTAGTGCCATTAGACTCATTTGATTGAAACATTTAATTCGGCTATATATCTATATAAAAATATTATAGCTTATAATATTTTTCATTCATTGTCATAATATCTGTAAAGTAAGGAGATATGAATTGTCCCAAAGGTATAGCCACATGAGCATGCATTGCAATTCTTAAATAATTTAGGATTTTTCTTAGGGGCCAGTTCAATGAAATATAAGATATTTTACATTTAAATATAATATTTCTTATAAAAATAAAATAGTGTTACTACTTCTCCAAATTTTTTTTTTTCAAGAGATTCATTTTTGTTAAACCTACAATACATTTTTTAAGTGAATTATCATATTTTAAAGTACATTATCATATTTTCATATAAACTATTTTAATTGTAAAAAGAATATATTATTTCAAAGAGTAGTAATATGCAAATAAAATACAATAAAGAAAGAAAGAAAGAAATAATTGTATGCTCATGTAAGGGCTATTTGAGGCTGCTGTAGCATTGTGGTGCAGTGTCACAGCGCATTGCACTGTCATTTGAGTACTATATTCAGGTTATGTTTTAACTGCATTTTGAGTAATAAAAGTTATATTTTTTTAGCTGATTTGACTATTTGCATTGACAGTCAAAAAGCTATTATTTGATTTTTATAAAGTAAAAAAATTTATATACCCTCAATTTCTTTAAACAACTATTTCTTTTGTAGCATCTTCATCACTATTTTTTTATATAACTACAACAATCTCAAATAAATTCTAAGTCAAATAAAAATATGCTGTCAAATAAGCACTATATAAGATGACATCAATTCAAATATATATATATTTTATTTTTAAATTGAAAATCCAAGACTAAAATTTAAATGCCAATATTCTCCACATTAATATTGAATTCCATCCTAATCCAAAAAAATAAAGAACTCAATAAATAAATAATATTTATTTTTATTAAAAATTGGTACCGACCAACCCTCAAATTAATGAAACCACGTGGATATATATATATATATATATATATATATATATCTATATCTATATCGGGAAGTTGAGCTTTAAGGGCAAATTATACGCTCGCGCCCCCGCAAGCGCTTGAACCCGCATCTCTGCCGCGGGAGTCCGAAGGTATTTTAATAGTATATTCATTTTACAAGCCAATAATCAAGTACATTGAATTCTATTTAAATAAAATGCACAATATATTCTTTTATTTCAATTTAATTTATGACAATAGTCGCATTACACATAATATTGGTGTGATAAAAATATTAAATAGATATCAATTAGGCAAGTTGATAAGTACAAGTTATTGACAAGACTTAATTTGAATTTTGCCTACGCTATAATAAAATTATAGTTTATGAGAAAATATATATTAAAGAGATGGAGATGAATGAAAAAAGAATAATAATTTGAAAAGAATAAATATTCTTCTCTATTCCTATCTTTTTGTTGCTTTCATAAATATAATATATTTAATATCAATTGAATTTTTCACTAATAGATGTGAAAACTCTAGATCTCAATTTCTTGTCAATCAACACTACAATGAGTTAATGTGTACCATATTTATCTAATTTGGCATTCATATTTTATTTTATTTTTCTTATATTAAACTTATTGAAACCTTTCATAAATACAACTCAATTTTTACACATTTAATTATTTAATATCTAAGAGCTTATATTTTTATATAAATAATAATTTTTTATATATGAAAAACTATATTGACTTAAAAAATTTCATGATAATAATATTTTTGTTGTGATAATAAAAATTTAAATTTTCATATGTAAATATTGAAATTCAGATATTATATATGTAAATACATAATAATATGTGATATGTATGTAAATTTCACAACTCATTCAAATTATAATCGAACTCTAACACTACAAAATTTCAAATTGAAATCAATTAATTTGAAAATTGAGAATTTAGGGTGTATAAAGGTTGCTTGTGAAATATAATCAAGCTTTTCTAAACGTCAATTTGGTTAGGATAAGAGATAAGATTCTCTCCATGCACAAAAGTGCCCTTATCTCTTATGTTACTGTTCAACATGATTATTTTAATATTCTAATTATCAAAAATTTTCAAAATTAGATCAAAAATTATTTCAGTTGTTATGGAGAAATTCAATATAATATAATATAATTTTTATTTATTAATTGGTTGAAAAAAAAAGTATATTTTTCACTTATGGTTGGGTAGACTTGTCAATATAAAAATATATTTATTTAAAATTTTAAATGATTCTTTCTATGAATTACATTTGAACCATGCACTAAATATGAAAAGATGAATACCAACTCTTAATGATAATCATAAGATACAATATTAGTCATATTATATATATAGCAAAATAAAAAAAAGGTGATAAATATTCTCCAGCCATTGAAATTAGATAGATACAGAATATCTTATCTGTTGTTTCTATTATTTATAACATTTCAAAAGTTTGATTCAATGCATTTAATTCGCAGATTCAATTCATTTCAGCCATTCATTCACTTTGACAGAAGTGCTGCTGAAAAATCGTCGGTGCTTGAAACATCTAAATCAAAATAAAATTTTCTTTCTTCTTTTCCTTTTTTTTTTCATATTTACACATCATATACAATTTCTCATTATTTTTCAAATTTATATATAATAATTATTTTATTCATCATATCAGAATTTCATATCTCCCCTTTTTATTTCTTTTATCAGTCATTCATTCATATATATATATATATATATATATATATATATTGAAATGTTAGTTAGCTACTAATAACCATGCATAAAATATTTTATAAACAAAAGAATATTATTGAAACATCAATTTCCAGAACATTCTGAATATTTTTTTTGACATATAGAAGCTCACTTCTTCAATATTTTCATGACCTGAACCGATTCAGAAGCTTGAACAACTTGCTGCAAGTATAACCTTCAATAAAAAAGGGTATTTACATACCACACAATTCTTATATATTTATATATCTAATACTTAAATTTCAATTTTTACATATATAACACCTTAATCTTTAATATCACATCAAAAATATCATAATCACTTACTTTTTAAAAGTAAAATACACATTTTTAAGCATAGGAAAGCATTAGATAATTAAACATCTAATTTTAAATGTTCTATATGTAAATGCATAAGAATTGTATGGTATGTGCGTAAATCTTTCTAAAAAAATATGATTAGTCATTGATCAATCTTATAAAAAGAGTAATATATTTTAGATCAAGTTATTAGCATCGTCTAGTCAAGATCATACGGCCCAACAAATTTGGTGAGGGAATTATTAGCTCTTCCAAACTTTTGATTCTAAGGGAGACATCTTGTTTCAAGGCATATTGCATATTGTTATTCTATGTGATTTTTTGTGGTCTTTGTATATTTTGTGATCCTAATGGTGGTCTTTATTGATATCTTGAGGGCTGACTCCCCTATGATGCAAGTACTAAAGATATTTGTCATTATTATGTTATAGATTGTGGGCAACAAATTATCGTAATCATTATTTTAATCTGATCAACATTCAACATTCAATAGAATCTTTCTAGAATAGCTCAAGTGTCATTTGAGAAATCTAAGAAGTATAATTCTTTCTTGAAGTTAGATATTGTTTAGTAGAATTTTTATACTATAAAATAAGAATTGACCTCTCTTTCTCCTATGCTGAATTATCTTTCTACTAAACAAAGTGTTTTTTTTTTTTATAAAATTATCATATCATTGAAAATGTATATTTTCTTATAAAGCCTATCCTAAGTCAGAGGATCCTACGTAGCTTGATCATGGCCATTCATCTAAAATGCGCGGACGGACGATCCATGATCCGTCACTAAGTTTGCCTGTGGGAGAGGGCAACCGTCCACTCCTTAGGGCAAGATCCGAGCTCGATTGAGCTCGGATTGAACTCAAACTTTACCCACACCATCTAGGAGTAAGCACAAGTAGATCTAACTGTCAATTTTGCATGGGGTGAAAATTCTAATCACAAAGGACCAACCACTTCCTATTCTAGGCTCGGTTTGAAGGCATACCTCGCCGGAGGCTATCATCGGCGCTCCCAACCATCGAGGTAGCTTCGTCTAGTAGAGATAAAGCCCTGTTGAAGGTTTGAGGGGTTGAGGTTGAGTAGATCTCCCAATGGACCAAAGTGCTCCTCCTAGGCTTCTAGCTTTGATCAAAGTCCTCTCTTCCTTGCCTTGAGAACTTGGGTGAAGCTCTGGATCAACTCGATTGAGTCCCTTGAGGGTGCTTGTAAGAGCAATTGGCTTGATATTTGGTATTGAGTGAGATGGAAAAATGCTTGAACTCCCCTATTTTTGGCTTGAAGAAATCGAGAAAATGAGAATTCAAATGGCTTGAGGATTGCTTGAGGGATCTTGGGAAGCTTGCCTTAGGTCTCTCTCAGTCAATCGAGTGTGAATCTTTGAAAATGAAATGAAATTAGGGGGAGTATATCTCCCCTTAGGTGGATTGGACGACCGAGCTTCCCTTTGCCGCTTTTGATCAAATTCATCCATGCAATGGGATTGTTTGGCGTTTAGGTGGCATGTGATTGATTTTGGCTAGAGGAGTAGTGAAGTTGTCATTAATTGAATGGAGGGATTCCCATGTGCTTATTTTTAGTGAGTGATCAGTTTGGCCATTGGATTGGGTTTGACTGACCCAAATCCATTGGGTCATGTGCACCATGCTCACTAGTGTCCACTTGATCCACTAAGAGAGTGCCAAGTAGCTATGAAGAGGATATGACCAAATTCTAAGTGAATTTGGCCAAGAATCAAGTTTGGTTGAACTTGCATATGGACTTATGATTGAAATATAAATTCATTTGCAAGTGAGTTGGAATCAAATGAGTTTTGATTCATTTGACAACTTCAAGTTCAAAGGGGTGAACATGAGTTTGACTTGGGTTCGATTTTTGAATTTAGTTTTGGTTTGATGATTCAAGTTTGTGTCTATATTTGGATTGATGATTGAAAGATTGATTGAATCATGAAGATAAATCAAGGGTTTGGCTTGATTTGAATTTGATTTGGCTAAGTTCAAGATTTTGACTTGAAAGGCTTAGGTTGAATTTTGGTTGAATTTGGATTTGAGTTTTGAATTGATTTTTGGATTAATGATTGAAGTTTATATTTATATTTGGATTTATGATTGAAGGATTGATTGAATCATGAAGAAAAATCAAGGGTTTGGCTTGATTTGAATTTGATTTGGCTAAGTTCAAGATTTTGACTTCAAAGGCTTAGGTTGAGTTTTGGTTGAATTTGTACTTGACTTTTGAATTGATTTTGGATATTTCAATTTATATTTCATTTATATTTGTGAATATAAATCAGAATATAAATGGGTTATGGGAAAATTTCTTGAATTTGAATTGATTTGGATTTGATTTAGGCTAAGTCCATAAGATAGAATCAAAGTGACTTAGGAAAAAAAATTTTGGAATCTGGAATTTCAGTCATAAGCTTCAATCATTTGGAATTGATTTGAGTTTAAGAAAATCAATTAAGTTGGGATTGATTTAAGTCTTGATGTTAATTTGATTTGGAGTTTGGAGTTAGTTTAGACTTGATTTGAAATTTAACTTGAAGGAAGGAATCGAGGAGTTAGTTCAAGCTAAAGGGTAGGAAAAATTTTCCTAACACCCCTAAGGCATGACCAATTCCTATGGCTAACTCTTCTAAGTCTCTAGGGTTAGGTTAAGTGTTCACCTAATCACTAGAAGTGTCTTAAGATTAAGAAAACTCTTAGTGTCTAAGAGAAGCCCTATGTCTAAGATGGAGGGGTTGAGAGTTTATTCTAAAAGTGAGGTCAACAAAGGGCGCCTAATAGGTGTGGTGTGACTGACAAGGAACACGCATGTATTGGTGTTGACCAAAATGATCAACAACACCGAACGATCACAAACACTAATAGAAACAATCTAGTTCTAATCCAAGGTGTAGAAGGAACCAAGAGCTTAGTGCAATGTGACTCTACTCATGTCAAGGACATAAGAGAGTAAAGGAGGAATCCACTAGGGACAGAGTATGTTAACCTTCCACTAGAGAAATAGGTTCAAGTCATCCACAAGGGGATGAGAGGTTTGATTTGACTTGAGTCTCACTGGGGAGAAAATCAATTTTATTTGCTTTGTTGTTTAGTTTTGATTGTTTAGTTTGTTACTTTTATTTTGATTCCACTGGGGGAGATTGATTGGATTTGTTTTAGATTTTAAATTTTTGGACTTTGAGATGAACCCTGTTGGTTTGCGATGGATTACACTGAGAAGGAGCCATTGAGGCTTAAACCTAACTTAGATTTACCAATCCAAAGGGGTAGTCTACTAAGCACATAGTGAGACTAGCCAACCAAAGGGAATGCCTTTCAGTGTGTAGCAGCTGTACTAGGAAGAAAGCGTAGTAGACTTACATCCTCCAAAGTATGGACCAATTGTTGGGGTGATCCATTGGCAAGGCAACGGATTGAACCCAACTTAGAATTATTTGAGTGAATGGTTGGGGACTTAGATCACTCAAAGATAGTCAAAAGATTGATTTTTTTTTAGTTTATTTTGATGGATGCCATCGATTTGTAATGTCGCACTGAAAGGGCCATGGAGGCCTAAGCACATTTTACCAATCCAAAGAGAATAGTTTACCAACCACAAAGTAGGACTAACCAACCAAAGGAATGCCTTTCGGTGTGCAATGGTAAAGTTAGGAAGAAAGCGCAGGGACTCACATCTTCCAAAATAAGGAACCATTGGAGTGATCGGTTGGCAAGGCAACAAATCGAATCCGTCCTAGAGCTGACTATTGAGTGAATGCCACCGGGGGACTTAAATCAACTCAAAGATAGTCAAAAGATTGATTTTATTTTTTAGTTTATTTTGATGGATCCCATCGGTTTATGATGGACTACACTGAGTAGGGGCCATGGAGGCCTTGGGCTACATCAAATTTACCAATCCAAAGGGAATAGTTTACCAATCACAAGATAGGACTAACCAACCAAAGGGATGCCTTTTGGTGTGTAATGGTCAAGTTAGGAAGAAAGTGCGAGGACTCACATCTTCTAAAATAAGGAACCACTGGGGTGATCGGTTAGCAGGACAATAAATTGAACATGACCTAGGGCTAACTATTGAGTGAATGTCGCTGAGGAACTTAAATCAGCTCAAGGATAGTCAAGATTAGTTTCATTTTTTTTTAATTTATTTATTTTGATGGATTCTGTTGGTTTGTGATGGATCACATTAAGAAGGAGTTTATATCAGCCTATATCTATCTCAGATTTACTGAACCAAAGGGAGTAACTTCCCTGCCAAGGGGATAACTATCCAACCAAAGTAGTGTCTTTTGATTTGCAATGATCAATTCAGGAGAAGAAAGCACAGGGACTCACATCTTCCACTACAAAAGACCCTTGAGGTGATCAGTTACTATGGGCAATAAATCAAACTAGACCTAGGGTTGTCAGTCGATTTGCGACAGTGATGCTAGAAAGAATGCGTCGCAGGCTTACATCTTCCAAAGCAGAATAATTATCAGGGTAACCTGCTTGTGGAAAAATAGATTGAACTCGACCTAAGGGCACTATGGAGAGAGTGCCGACCTAGGGACTTATCTTAACTCAGGTAGTCAGGCAATTCCTATAAGGAGTTTTATTGACACTGTCTTAAAGATAAGATGCCTACTTAGGAAAAGGGGCCCTTTGGGGGCTTGAATTTCTTATCCATAAGCGAAAATTTTATTTATTTATTTGTTTATTTATCATGGACCCTGTTGGTTTGCAAGGGATCGACTTGAGAAGGAGCCTATATCAGCCAAGTCCTATCTCAGATTTACTAAACCAAGGGAGAATCTGCATATCCACTGAACAAATTCTCCAACCACAGGGGTGGCTATTAGGAAAAGAGAACTGTCCAATTCAAAAGTAACCTAGATAGTGTTTAAATGGGGTCGCAAAGGAAGTGATCCAAATAGAGTGCCTGCAGGGAGAGGGGCCGCTAAGGGCTTGATCCAAAACCTTGGAGAAGATAATATCATAGGTATTCGGTGGCCAACTCTAGAATAAAATATGGGGACTCACATCTGCCAAGAGTGGTGTATCC
The DNA here is from genome assembly GCA_021442155.1 of Cymbidium sinense. Lineage (NCBI taxonomy): Eukaryota > Viridiplantae > Streptophyta > Magnoliopsida > Asparagales > Orchidaceae > Cymbidium > Cymbidium sinense. The sequence goes on along the minus strand of CM038215.1, from coordinate 137,023,278 downwards.
ACCGGGTGAGTCACTGTCAGCATAGCAAACCTCAACCAACCTAAGGTGCCCGTCATTTTGCAACAATCAGCCTAGGAAGAAAGTTTGTGGACTCACATCCTTATATAGGAACCGATTGTTGGGATAGTCATCTTGATGATGCTATCCAACCTAGGAGACTGAGTGAATGCCGGAGGACTTATATCAACTCAAATGTAGTCAAGAGGAAAGGAGCCTCTGGGGGACTTATCCTAAAACCTTAAATATACTCACCTAGTGAGTACATGATGATTAGTTCAAGAAGGAAGTGCGGGGACTCACATCTTCTTAAATAGGATCAACACGAGGTAGCTTATTAGCTGGGCAGTGAAAGATACCAAACTAATAAGGTGCTCATTGGTTTACAATGATTAAGTTAGGAAGAAAGCACAAGGACTCACATCTTCCAAACAAGTGACCACTAGAGTGACATACTGAAGTAGTATGTAAACTCACCTAGTAACTAATGAGCACATGAGGCTTGCTCCCACATAGTCCAGACAAAAGATTTATGTTTATTTTTGTGCTTGTGTTAAAGGAATAGGATGTCTCTTGGGTCTCACACACCTACCCTAAACACACTTTGGGGATTTGGATGAAATGGTGCCAGATGGCAAACCGAATTCCACTAAAAAAGGATGTCGCGTTCTCTTACACCTAACTCTTGTGCTAATCAAATAGGATGCCTCTGGTTCTCACATTTTCTATAGTGTTGAGGGAGATTGTGTTTGATTGTGTTTGTGTTATGGAAGAGGGATATGATGCCTCTTGGGTTCTCTTACACCTATCCTAAACACGCCATCATGATTGCAAGACAAACAACGCTTCAAAAGAAGAGAAGATTTTGATGAGATGGAATCAAATTTTATTCTTGTTGATAATTATTTTCAAACATATTTTATGGGTAATATTTCTTCAAATAGATCCCATTAATTGAAGCATCGTGTTCCCCTTTACAATCAATAAATGATAGATTCTCCAGTAGGCCTTCTCTATGACAAAAGGGACTTCTCAAGTGGGTTCAAACTTGCCTCTAATCTTTCAACGAGAAGAAATTGGTCTCCTTAGGACTAACACAAGTTCTCCTACTTAGAAAGACCTAAGGTGAACCAGCTTATTGTGAGCTTGAATCATTTTGGCCTTGTACAACTCGAGATTCTAGCATGTCCGTAAGTGGCTCTCCTCCAAACCTTCGAGCTCTTTAACCGTGAACTTTGCCTCGTAGTTATTTTATTCCCAATGCTATCCTTAGTGATGGGAGTTGAAATTCTAAAGGTAGAATGGACCCATACACTAAGGAAAATGGGTAGATTGAGTTGAGTTCTGGGGGGTCTATGGCTTCAACCAACTGCTCTTCCACTATCGTTGTTATCATAAAGAGTCTTCTGTAGTATTTGGATGATAATTTTGTTGAATGCTTCTATTAAGCCATTTGTTGGGGTAGTAGATAGTGGAGTATCTCCAATCTATACTGTATCTTAAGTGTTGATCTTGGTGCTTTTGAATGCGACCATTATCGATATAATTCATCGAGGCACCAACCAATATATGATATGGTTCTTGAAAAATTACATGCCGAGTGTGACCTCTCGAGTGGGATTACCTCCCCACTTGGAAAAGTTGGCGCTAGAATGAACCAAGACCCTTGAAGAAGGAGGATCGATCAGACCAACAATGTCAGTACCCTAATACTCAAATGACCATGAAGCCAATGTAGGGTGTAGAATATTGGGTGGTTGATGTAAGACCACACCATGTACCTGACACTGATGGCATCTCCTAGCTATATCCATATAATCTATAATCATCGAAGGCTAGTAGTATCCTAATCTCTTGATCTTTATCTTCATCTTCGGATCAGACTGATGTGCTCCTCATAGACCTAAATGTACCTCGATGATAATCCTATGGGCTTCGTGTTTGTCCAAACATGATAACCATATTTGATCGAAAGACTGTTGGTACAAGGTGCCATCCACGAGAGCATAGGAGAGAGCTCTCTATTTCACCTGAGGGGCTTGTGACTTTTCTTGAGGTAGTTTGCCAGTGTTCAAATAGTCTATGAATAGCTTTCTAATCAGCTCCTTATCCTTATAGGCAACGAGAATCTTCAAGAGTTCTCGATGAGTTCACATCAAGGGGACTTCTATGCTCAAGAAATTCTTGTAGATGGTGGTTTCATCTGGTACCTTCTTGGTGAACTCAGAAGACTCATAATTGTTGATGACCAGAGAATCTCATAGATGTTGATGCCTCGCAACAATTTGATGGCAACTCAAGAAAGACAATCAAATCCTCATACTCAGCTTCTTTATTGGTGCAGGGATTGGATAGATAGTATGAGAATCTCATCACATCGTGGTCTTGAGTTAATAGAACTTTTCCTACCCCTGCCTTTCCTGGAAGAGTAGATCATGGTGCTTCTCTTTTGTGAAAGGAAGCCACACCATCAAAATACATCTCCCATCGATGGTTGTCAACCTCCCCTAAGTTCATGATTTGTTCGTCAGGGAGATCATCACTAAATGGAGAATCAACAGGCAGTGGGCATGCTGCTAAGAAATCTGCTAGTGCCTGACCTTTTACCGCATGGAGGGGTATGAATGTGATATCAAACTGTGAGAGAATTATGGACCAGCATGCTAAACATTCAGATAGCATTGGTCGTGTCATGATATACTGTAGTGGATTGGTTCTGGAAATCAAGTTTACTTTATGAGAAAGCATATAGTGTCGTAGCTCTCAGGATGCAAAGATCAAAGCTAGGCAATATTTTTCAGTAGGTGGGTAGTTTGCTTAAGCAGGAATCAGATGATGGCTGAGGTAGTAGAGAGCAATTTCCTTCCCTTCATCATTGGCATGGGCCAACAAAGTGCTGAGATAGTCGTCCAATGCAAGAAGGTAGGGATGAGTGGCCTTCCTGGATATGCTAGAATCGGCTTCACCAAATGCTACTTGATATCTTCAAAGACATGCTGACACTTATCATCCCACTTGTACTTGGCATCCTTTTTGACAAGTTCTGAGAATGACATGCATCTCCTCGATAGGTTGGAGATAAAGCGTCTCAAATACGCCAACCGTCCTTAGAAAGATCTGAGTTAAGTTAAATTTTTAGGAGGTGGCATTTCTAAGATAACTTTGATCTTTTTTGGATCTATTTCTATTCCTTGGTGTCGAACAACAAACCCAAGAAATTTTCTGAAGCTACTCCGAATACACACTTTAGGAGATTCATTTTGATGTTAAATTGTCTTAGCCGTTTGAAAACTACTCTCAAGTCAAAGAGATGGTCTTCATTTTTTTTTCTCTTGACTACTAAATCATCAACATCTCACTCAACCTGATGATAGATGAGTTCATTGAATATCTGAGTCATGACCCATTGGTATGTAGCACCAGTATTTTTAAGGCTGAAAGGCATGACCCTATAATATTAGATTCCAATCGGGGTTCAAAAAGTAGTATTTCTTTCATCCTTGGAGGCCATCTTGATTTGTTGTAGCCAGATGACCCATCCATGAAGGAGAATACTGCATGAGATGAGATATTGGTTTCTTTTTCATTCAACAACAAACTGATGTTTGTCGGGCGTGGATTTTCTTCCGTATCGAGGTTGATTTCTTTAAGCTTGTCGATTGTTGAATGATTCTCCTCTTCAAATTTTGGTGGTGCATCTTTGATTTGGAGATCATCTGGATCATCTAAAGTTTCTAAACACACATCCTCATAAGAGTTGTTGTGGTGTGAAAAGAACCTATCAGACTCTAGATGGTTGGTGATAACTAAGCAAGCATCATCATCGACACCCACCCATCAATCTAGTCCTAACCTTGATTATGCATTCCTACTGTTGTTCCATAGCTTTTGATGTACTCACTGCTTAGACCATGAATAAGGAATCAAACCTTCTTGCATATAAAAAACACAAGGTGAAAATTCAATCAAAAGGCAATTCCATTAATTCTTTACATGAATCATCCTCAAGTTCTACATCAACTTCAAGACTTGAGAGGATGATGACCCCAAAAAGAATCTCTTCAACTTCGCATCAATGGAAGACCGAGGGGTTTCCTTAACTACTATACCTTCAACTTTTTGAGATGAAAGTGAGGTAAGAGCTAAGATTCCTAACTGCTGATAGTTTCACATACATTTGATTCGAATACTTTCATGTCTGGAGGCCTCTTCATCGCTCCTCGAAAGTGTCACCTCCAATGAAACCCACCGAGAGGGGTTGGTTAGTATAATCACATTAGACTCATCCTCCAGCTGATTCCAAGTCTGTGAATAGTAGGGGTACTCTATGAACAACATAACCTAGTTGGTGATGGCCAACTGGGTCTTCCACCTGAACTCGCTTTCTACCTCTGCCTTTGCCTGGTGGAGGCCAAGTCATCCTACACACATGTCCATATGATGGAAGGAACTATGGGTGGAATGTGATAAGCGGCTCCATTTCTTCCTCAATTTTCTTTTCTTGTTCACTTGGATTTTTATTTTTCTTCTCTTTTTTTTTTCTTTTTTTTCTTCTTTTTCTTTTTCTTTTGAATTTGAATTTTTCCCAAGTTCATGAGAAATAGTGTTTTGAGGAAGATAGTAGGTCACATCTTCATATATCTCAACCTCTACTAAAATGGCTTTTCATCTCCTTTGACAAGATTCAATCCCATCCTTGAACTTGATGCCCGATGGAGGGAGGATGGAATCATCTTAGATGTATCCAAGGCCTACCAAGCAAAGTGAATGAAGTATTCAAATCAATGATATAAAACTTGGCTTCTTCCAATCACCTATCTCCAAAGGTAACACTATGGAACCTAAAGCCCTCACCTGTTGTTCATTGAATCCTCAACATCATCTCCCTCGAGTGTGGAGATATCAATCCTTAAATAGGAAAGGGTCTTTAAACCCATAATGTTCACCGATGCACATAGATTGATGAGAACTCTGATAAGTCTGAATTTTCCCATGTCAATTGTAATGTAGAGGGGATGATTATGCTCCATGTCCCCAAGAATAAGGTCTTCATCTATGAAAGTGATCCCCTAGGCTTCTCTGAAATAATGTGCCTCCTCTCCAAGGATCAAGGAGAGCCTTGATTAATGATTCCCTCATCTCTTTGGATAAGATAGGCATCATATGCTTAGCTTAGATGGCAACTTTCTTAGAGAGAGACATTGTACCCACCTTGGATCCTCCATAAGCATATCCAAGGGTGGAGCATCCTGTGGAGGGGCTTCTCAATCATCTAAACCAATGACTTGTTTTCCTCTATCTTGAGGTGCTACCCTAGGAGGTAGAACCTTGCCACTATGGAGGTTGACTTTGGTGATCTCTGTGTGGTAATGGAAGATTCTACTGCTCAAAGCTCTCACCTACATCTTCTCCTATGGGACCCTCAGAATCGATGATTCCAAGTCTATCTCAAGAGGTGAACCCATATTCAAAGAAGGAAAGTCCAACTCAAATCAAAGAGGAAGATTAGAGTTATTATAATTGTTGTTTAGACTTGAAGAGTTTATCATTAGAATAGATTACAACCCATGAGAAGTGACATGTATATAATTCAAGCTAGCTTTATTCTTCAATTTCTTAGATTTTGAAGGAGGTACATAGTAGAAATCAAGTAAAGTAAGTGTGAGGGATTTGATGCCCTCATCTCGATACAAGATGTCTACTAGAAGAAGAGCTAGTCAAGTAGATAGTGATGTAGTAGCAATGGTGGACTGGAGGTGGACTCGTGGTTGCACTACTTGGCTATCTGCCGCATTGTCGCTACTATTGAACTCCCCTTTCCTAAGTTGTCTCTGCAACTTGCAAACCTTCCTTGATGTTGGAGGTTTGAGGCGTGCACCTGAGAAAAGTTTCTTGATTTTGAGATAATTTTCTTAGAGGTTTGGATAAGAGATATCCCAACCTTCTTTGGTTTTGGAAGGATCAAGTATCCCCAAGGATTACCCTAATGGAACTGGATGGTTGTTCCACAAGGTATTCTTGGGATAACTATAGACCTCTTGAAGCTATGTTCAAGCTAGTCCTTGAATGTGAAGCAATCTTCCAAAATATGACCTAGATGGTGGGGGCAAAAGTTAGATCATTGATTTTGCCCACTTCCTCCTTTCTAGGTTCTAGTAGTGAAAATCGCTTCTTTAAGAGATTCTTAAAGATATTCTTGATTACCTCCTTAAATGAATAAGGCTTGTTAAGTTTATCCAAAAGAGTAGGTGGACCATAGCTACCCGGGTATGTGTACCAATGCCGATGATGTGCTAAGGAGGAGTGCAGACCTGCAGGCCAAGGTGCCTTGGTGGTGGTAGAGGAGAAGTGATGTGGAGCGAGGTCTCTAAACTACTCTCTTGCTTCCCTTGTCTACTCTATCATCGCCTGGCTTCTTCTTAAAAGCTTTGTGGTTTCGCTTTGTTGATTGGTCTAAAAGATGATTGTTTGGCTTCTCTTGTAAGCTAGCCACCTTTGTTGATTAATTTCTCAAATATTTTGATGGTGAAACCTTTGAGCAAAAATCAGCCATGGATATTCTTAGAATCTCAATGGCATGTCGTTTATAGTTTGGTTTGCATTTTAAACTCAAATTATGCCATATGAGAATATAATCAATGAGAGACTCACCATGGTTTTGTTGAGCCACAACGAGATCGCCACAACACCCTTTCTTGAAGCTCAACAAATTATTCCAACTGATCTTCATTGGGAAGTTCAAATACCAATCAAAGGTTATACCCACTAAGCTATTGATGAAGAAAGAGTAAAGCATTGCCACCAATGTTGCAACAAGCTCTAAATGTGCAATATGTGCTACCTGTGTTTCGCCATCAAGCTCTTTAAAGAAGGTGGCACAAAACTCTTAGGATATTGGATGACATCAAATTTTTCTAGGTAGGGTCTACCCTTTGGAAATGATGATCCTCCTCGGGCTTGAGCCAATGCTTCTCTCACCTACTGCTCAACCATAGTTTTGAAATCCTTTTTCTGTATGGAGGTACTATCCACTACCTTCTATATGCGGTGCTACCTGCTACTAGAGGTAAAGTCTTGGATCCAAGACATGCAACTCGTCGACTAGTCTCATCTATAGTAGGATGAACAAGCTTATTTTTGAAGTGTTAAGATCACAACAAGTCTTATTCCGCTCCATCCCATCTATTTGTTCATCTTTTGCTTTAGATTGAAGGTGTTGGGTCATAGGTTCTTCTGTTCTCAGACCTTCCAAAGTCTACTCATAAGAGGGAACCCTCGTATCTACCATGTACCCCACAAATCCTCTAATAAATCATTCTGGGATCAGACCTTTTCATCCTCATCGACCATATCCTAAGATTTCCTTTTCACTAGATAGAGCTACTATGTCATAAAGGATCGATCCAATTGAAGGCATGAAAGATCGTCTGATAGATCATCATCATGAGACTTAACCACTCAACTCTTGTGAGAACTACACTTACTAGAGAAAATACTCAACTCTAGATTTGGGAGGAGTGGTACCCTAGAGGATCTATGGCCATAGGTAACCGCCTCCTCCCCACCAATAATCTATCCACCGCAGTGGTGGTGGTGGTGATGAGATGACCACTATACTGAGGTCACCATTCCTTCTTCACCAACTTGTAAAAGGTCAAGCAAGGAACTCGCCTCACACAGAGTGGTGTAGATGGATGATCTCTGTGATCACCACGGTTTTCTCCTGGTCCTTCATGGCCTTTGTAGTGATGATGACATGTATGGGAGATGGTGGCAGAGAAGAGCTGTGGTGGAGGCACCAACTCTTGGGATAGAGCTCCTATCCTATGATGTGTAGTCCAGTAAGATAATGTCCATGGTAGGTAGATCGATCTGAAAATCCATGGTGCAAGTCAGACCGCCACCTATGATGCGATAGTAACATGAAGATGTGGCCTCTATCCATCTCTTGCCATGCTCCCACGCACTTGGAATGACATATCTCAAATCAAATGAGCCCCAGATGATCATCGTAGTTTCACCTACTGCATAAACTGATCAAGGTCATGACCTCCTCCTCTCACTCAGAACTAAATCACTGGCAGAGGTGAAGCAAAAATCCTTCTAGCATCCTCTTTGTAAGATCCAGAGAAAGGGTGAAACTAGTTCTGTAGTGAAACCATCCTAAACTCTTCAATGAGCTACCTTCAACTCCCCTAGCAATGCAGTGTGATACCGCTGATCATATTCTATTCTTCATTGGGTCTGTGGTGGTGAAAGTAGAGTAGAACCAGACAACCTCAAGGGAGCCTTCCCCTTAGGGAGGGTACTATCCCTAACTGGGCAAGATGGGAACAAACTGATGCACTAGCACTAATCGTACCGCCGGGAACCACCACGCCTTCATCTTCGAGGATCTCAAAGGACATGTCGACTGATGACCACTTCTACCACCACGCTATGTCATGAGGGGATTCCCTCACATGTAATCCTAGCCCTCAAGCCTTGACCAAAGTGGATGAGGGCATAGTCGAATGGAAGGCGATCCAAGGCCAAACCCATCTCATGAGGAATGTGAACACATACTCCATTGCAATCAATCAAAACTGAGCTAGTGAAAGTCGCATGTTGAAACAAACTTGAATCGATGTTGATTTGAATTTGAATTTTAGAATTTGAACCCACATTCAACAACTTGAAAGTGTTAAGTGGGCTCAAATGAATTTAGAAGAGATTTTGAGATTGATTGAAAGGGAATTTTTGAAAGAATCCACTTTCAACAAATTTGGTATGTTGAAAATGGGTTCAAATATTTTGAGAGATGCTTCCATAGGTTCATGTTTGAATTTTGATTTTGATTTTGAGACCCTTCATTTAACAAATTTGAGTATGTTAAAGTAAAGGGTTAATTGATTTTATTTTTTGATTTGAGATTTTAAAATTTACTCACTTAACAAATTTGGGTATGCTAAAGTGTTTGAAAATTATTCTTCTTTTCTTTTTTGCTTTATTTTGAATCATTTGTGAATTGAATCTCATTTAGCAAATTTGGGTATGCTAAATGAAGAATCCAAATGTGTTTTATTTTTGAAAGAGATTATTATTATTATTATTATTATTATTATTAATTTTATTATTATTATTATTAATTTTGAAAATAGGATTCTTAGCAAATTTAGGTAAAAGGAAATCAATGTGTTTCTTTTCATTTTGATTTGATTTTGAAAATAGATTCATAGCAAATTTGGGTATGCTAAGAAATCCTAATGTTTTCTTTTTTTTGTTTTGATTTTGTTTTGAAATGGAGACTTCTTTTGCAAATGTGGTATGCTAAAATGAAGTCCAATATGTTTTGAATTTTGAAATGAGATTTACTTAGCAAATTTGAGTATGCTAAATGAAATTCCAATGTTGTAAATTTTGTTTTGAAAATGGAGACTTCACTTTAGCAAATGTGGTATGCTAAAATGATGTTCCAAATATGTTTTGAATTTTGTTTTGAAAATGGAAACTTCACTTTAGCAAATGTGGTATGCAAAAGTGAAGTTCCAAATGGGTTTTGATTTTTGTTTTGAAAATGGAGACTTCACTTCAGCAAATGTGGTATGCTAAAATGAAGTTCCAAATGTGTTTAAAATTTTGTGAAATGGAGATTTCGATTAGCAAATTTGAATATGCTAAATGAAATTTCAAAAATGTGTTTCAAATTTTGTTTTGAAAATGGAGACTTCTTAGCAAATGTGGTATGCTAAAATGAAGTTCAAATGTGTTTTGAATTTTTTTGAAAATGAGACTTCACTTTAGCAAATATGGTATGCTAAATGAAGTTCCAAATGTGTTTTAAATTTTGTGAAATGGGATTTCACTTAGCAAATTTGAGTATGCTAAATGAAATTTCAAATGTGTTTCAAATTTTGTTTTGAAAATGGAGACTTCACTTTAGAAAATGTGGTATGCTAAAAAGTTTCAATGTGTTTAAATTTTTGAAATGGAGACTTCTTTAGCAAATTTGGTATGCTAAAATGAAGTTCCAAAATGTTTTTTAAAATTTTTGTTTTGTTGATTTTGAAAGAGAGAGATTTTTAACAAATTTGGGTATGTAAATGAAATAATTATATTTTTAAAATGTTTTTTTTGATTATTGCTTTCTTTTGAAAGAAGAAATTTAACCTAATAATGTAAATATGCTAAGTGGATTTCAAATGTGTATTTTTTGAATGAAATTTTCATTCAATAAATTTGGGTATATTGAATGAGATGTTAATGTGTGATTTTTTTGAAAATTTATTTTGATTTGATAAAAATGAAACCCATTCAATAAATGTGGGTATTTTTAAAATGGAGAGTTTCATATATGTTTTTTGAAAATTGATTTTGATTTGATTGAATGAAATTCCATTCAATAAATGTGGTATATTGAATGGAGATTTCATATGTGATTTTGAAAGTTTTTTTTATTTTATTGAATGAAATCCATTCAATAAATTGGGTATATTGAATGGAGATGTTATGTGCTTTTGAAAGTTTATTTTTTATTTTGATTGAAATGAAACCTCATTCAATAAATGTGGTTATATTGAATGGAGATTTCATATGTGCTTTTAAAAATTTATTTTGATTTTGATTGAAATGAAACCTCCATTCAAGAAATGTGGTATATTGAATGGAGAGGTTTCATATGTGCTTTTGGAAATTTATTTTGATTTTGATTGAAAATGAAACCTCCATTCAATAAATGTGGGTATATTTAATGGAGAGGTTTCATATGTGCTTTTGAAAATTGATTTTTGATTTGATTGTAAATGAAATCTCCATTAAATAAATGTGGGTATATTGAATGGAGAGGTTTCATATGTGCTTTTTTGAAAACATGATTATTGGTTTTATTTTTGAAATGATGATTGTTATTTTTATTTGAAGATAAAATCTTCATTCAAAATAAATTGAGTGAAGATATTCATTTGTGCTTTTGGAAAATATGATTGTTAGTTTTATTTTTGAAATGTTCCTACATGTAACAATTATAAAATTGTTAGATGTAGTATAAATATTTTATTAAGTGTATTTTGAAAAAGTGCTTTTGAAAAGCATGACTTTTATGAAGGATTTATTTTGTCTTTATTTTTAATGAACCTTTCCTTACCATAAAAAATGGTAAGGAGGAAGTCTTTATCATTTTATTTTATTAAATTTTATTTTCACCATTGGAAACTCAACGGAGTTTTAAGACCAACACGGGGTGAGGTCCTAAAACCTAAAGACGTTGGCTAGCTTAACATAAGGATGAAATAAGCTAAGTGCCAATGTAAAAGGAAGGTCTTGGATTCATATAAAAGTATAAACCTACTATCGATACTTGGAGACAATGATGATTTACCAAAGATGGAGAGAGGAACCATCCTCAACAGAGTCGCCAGAAAAATTTATGGTAAAAATTTTATATATATCTATCTTCATCTATCCCCTTTTTGGAAAGAGGATAGATGAAAATAGAAATATATAACACCTTGTTGACATTAATGGGATCCAGATATTCTTATTAGTGATGGTACATTGAGGAGAGGTGTACTATCTCAAAGATAGAAGTCACCACCCTACAATGGACCTAATCACCTAATAAGGACTCCTAAGGACTATGGGTCTCGTGATGTAGATTCTTCCCTAACAAAAAAAGTAAAGTAGGTTTATTTTAAACCGTTCATTAAGTTCTATGGGGCAAGCCCCATAGTTAATTACATCATAAGGAATGGATTCCTTAGAATACTGACATTAAGGTAAATGATCATTTTCTCCAAAAATTTTGAAAGGTAAGTCTATCAATCGATTGGATTATTTTTAGAAGATCAAGTGGGATCGATCAAGAGGAGAGAGTTTTTATCGAAGCCAAATGAAGATAAGTAGGAGATGCTTAAGATACTAGGAAGCCTAGTAAGCATTCCAAATTATCCTATGATTGGGTTTTACATTTTTGAAATTGAATTGATTTATTTGAATTGAATTTTTATTAGAAATCTAGGGCTTACAATTCCATGATACAAGGTCATGGAAATGCCTAAGAGGTGAGGATTTATGCTTATATCCTATAAACAAAGTAAAGCAACCTAACCTAAATCTAGGGAGCTAAAAAAAAGTAAATCTAAAGCAAAAAAATGGGTATTTGGTTTACCTCCATAAGAGAGGATAAACCACTGACTGTTGGACTTACAACCACCTGGGGTGGCCACCAACTAACTCCTCCTATGATTTTAAAATATGTAGGCAAGTCATGCAAAGATACTGCTATTATTTATTTAGAAAGAGACTAAGTCCTTAAACACACTCCTAAGAGACTAGATCATGTAGGGCATGATTTAATGACTTAAATCTAATGCAAATTTTACATTTTTTTCATTTTTGGACAATCAATTTGACACAGGCTTTAGGATTCATATGCCTAATGCATGAGAAATTAGATTATGGGCCAAAATCAACAAGATAAGGAGGTGTGTTTCCACCATGGCTCTCAAAGGTCAAGCCAAGTTCTCTAGAAAAGGTGGAAGCCCTCCAATCAAGAGTGAAATAATATGCTTTTATGCATGATGTTAGAAAAGTAATACAACATCCAAATTGCTATAATTCTTTTATCGATTTATAACTTAGGCTTTAGAGGTTATGAGTTGTTTTATTTTAGTTGTTTTAATTGATAAAAATTTATTTTTCTAAGAGCCTAATCATCATCCGTGCCATACATCAAAGAAAGGAATAAACTAGGAAAAGATGCCATCTTAATGCACCTAAATAAAACATCAATCAATTTATAAAGCTAGATAAAAGAATAAGAGGCCATTGGTCTGCACCACGACAAACCAAAAATAAATTGGGTAGTCGAGCTCTACCCTTATACAACCTGATTACAATGAATAATTACAATCAAGAAGGAATTCATGTTATGGGGTCTTCATTCTTCTTTCTTCTTCTTCTCTCTTCTCTTCTTCTTTCTTGGTTGAATATTATTGTCTGGCTTCACATGGTACATAAGACATGGTCTTATGTCCAATGTTCATTCTAATACCCCATAATAATCATTCTAAAATCCTAATTGCAAAATTACATGAAAATGGGAAAAAGAAAATCTAACTAAAACTTGCAAAATAGAGATTAGCTAAATAAACCATACAATCCCAAGCATGTATATGTATAAATTGGACTTAGCACCCCACACATGGGTAACTAAGCTCATCTGACCTATTTTGGATTATGCTTAGAGGTATAAGCACTGACAAAGAAAATAGTTATATTTTTATTACATCTTAAGCACATCAAGATAATGGTTAAACTAAGATCGCCCTACCATTGAATCTACGCACATACACCCTAACATCTATACTAAGGAAAAATATGACAAAATAAAAGCAAACATCAAACCATGCACGCCTTTAACATAGAAGTGGTGACTTAGCTTAATGTGTGCTATTTAAGGTTTGTGTGGTATGTTTAGCTTGGTTGAAGTTTTCTAAGTGTGAAGATGTTCAACTTAGAGGGTAGTTTTATTTAAGTGATTTAGTTGCTTTGGTTGATTTTATTTTGTATTTTGATTTGGTTGTTGGTTATAAGAGAAAAAAGAAGAGAACTTCTCTTTCCTCCCCACCTTAAGTAATTTCTAAGGTAGATTCATAATTGATTTTTTATTTAGTGAATATTTTATTATGTGTTTTGATTAATTCTAAGTATATATTTTCTCTAAACAAATCTATTCAAAAAGAAAGACTTTTTAAGATTAAGTAAAGTGAAATACTATCACAAAACACACAACACTTCATTTCTTTCCCAACATGTGTAACATGCATATGGATGAATCCTAAGCATATATATACATGCAAATGGAAGTGTTTAGGACACGTTAGTGATGAATGCTAGGAGAGTTACTTAAGAAAATTTGGATGCTTCATGATGCATGATTTTGTTAAAAAAGAGTGATTCTTTTATCTTTTTTCATATGCACATTTACAAGTATAAAAGACATATAAGACATTGTTAGCACTGTGTAAGGTAAAATACTTAAGCTACTTAAAGCATCAACCGGGTTGTCCATTAATATACCACTTTTCTTAAATACATGTGCATGTAAAAAAGAAATGCATGGAAAAGAATCATGCAAAAGTTTATGTTTGTTTATTTGATTTGTTTATGTACATACAAGTATGAATATCCTTCTTAAGTGATAGCATATGAATGAATAGGAATGGATTTAAGTAAGTGTTGTGTTCTTTTCAAATGAACTATACACTTTGCAAAATCCTATTCAAAATTATGCTAAAAGAGAAGAGAAGGAAAGTCACATATGCACATCTTTATATTATACTCTCATGCAAGCTTATAAATAATTATAAGTAGCATACCTTTCAGTTATGATATTTGATTTATATATTTTGAAAATAATTTTTGGATTCAATAGTGATAATAGTCATTCATATTTTTATTTTTAGCCAAAACATGCAATTTTACATAAAGGAAATATTTCATTTTTTAATTTTTTAAAAGGATGAATGATTCATATGACATACATTTAGCATGTTAGGAAAGAAATAAAGTGGTTAAAATATGTAAATTCATTCGCCCTAATTAATTATTAAAGATAATCTTATGAATAGGATTATTTAAAGTAAATCAAATTTATTTTAAAAAGATTTTTATTTTGTTTTGAGTTTGATTTGAATTTAAGAAACATGAAGAGGTTTGCTGGTCCTAACCTATTTTTCACATGTGTATGTTGTTTTCGTTTAATTTTAGACTCATTAGATTGATTTTATATTTTTATTTAGGTTAAGGTGTACATTAAGTTCATTAATTACCCCTTACCTACACCACTTTAACATATTTATCAAATAATTATGAGCCAATGTAGGACATAAAACTACATAAGGAATTTAAATCAACAATGCACCTAGGATAGAAAGGGCCTAATGCAATTGGCTCACAATTAGCGATTAATTAAGCTAAAGGGTTTAATTTAAGTGATTTCATAACGCTTCCCACACTTGTGAGTTAGATTTTGATTTTCTTAAGCTACTTAGGTTATTGAACACCTAAGCACCTACCCAAGATGAATTGGTTAAGTTCAGGGATGTTTTAAAATTTTATCAAGTTAATTAAGATTAGTGGATTAGCCTAATTAAGTTTGGATTAAGGAAGAAAAGGGGTTTAGGGAAATTTAGGAAAATTCCCCAAAATCATTCCATAAACCTCTTCTTCACTTGAGCAAGACTTAATTAACTTAATAAAGGGACTAAACCACTGTTCACATGCTTAATTACCCCTAATTACATAAAGAGAGTGATTAAGGATCCATTAATTAATTTCTCTAATTAACTCATCAATAAATCCCAAGAAAATTAGGGGAGACAGAGATCATCCCACTAAATGCATATGAGAAATTTAAAATGAATTAATGAAGTAATTAGAGAGTAATTAGAGTTATTAAGTTTTCACTAAAATCATAATTAAAAAATGCTCAAAATGAAATAATTTTAGTGAATTCCTTACTAAACAATCTTCACAATGCATTTTGATTTGTATTTTTTTTTGATTTTTCTACATTTAGTTATGTTATTTTGAAGTTTCTATGTTTATTAAGTAATTAAATCCCAAATTATATGACTAACCCATAATGCCACGGATCGCTGAGCCGCTTTCCACTGTGATGGGATTCATCCAAATTATCACATCCTGTGTCACGTGCACACTTTTCTTACCATCTCAAGGATCGACGGATGGTCAAGCAGTTCTTAAGGGATAAATAAGAGGATCTACTGTTGATCGTCCATCCATCCATGGATGGACGGTCCATGATCCACTGTTTCATGAGAGGGCAACTGTCACTCCTAGAAGAAGAGAGCTCGATTGAGCTGAAACTCAAACTTTACCCACACCATGAGTAAGACAAGATGATCTGGCCAATTTTTTTCACGGGTGAAAATTCTCTTCATGGACCAACTACATCCTATTTTAGTTTGAAGGCATACTCCGAGTAGCTAACACGGCTCCAACCATCACCAGGTAGAGACAAAGCCTCAAGGTTTGAGTTGAGCAGATCTCTATGAACCAAAGTGCTCCTCCAGGCTACTTTGATCAAAGTCCTCTCCATGCCTTGAGAACTTGGGTGAAGCTATGGATCAACTGATTGAGTCTGAGGGTGTTTTGAGAATTGGCTGGATTATGAGATGGAAAATGCTTGAGCTCCTTATTTAGCTTGAAGAAATTGAAAAGGAGAATTCAAATGGTTTGGGGATTGCTTGAGGGAGCTTGGGGAGCTTTTCTTAGGTCTCTTTCAGTCAATTGAGTGTGAATCTATGAAAATAAAATGAAATTTGGGGGAGTATGTCTCCCCCTAGGTGGATCATAGAGCTTCCTTCCATTTTGATCAATCCTATGCAATGGGTTTGTTAGGCCGTTAGGCAGATGATGATTTTGGCGAGGAGGTAGTGGAGAAGTTTCCATGTGCTTAATTGAGAGGAGGGGATTTTCATGTGCTTATTTTATTAATTGGCCATTGGTTTGTGACCCAAACCCATTGGGTCATGTGCACCATGCTCACTAGTGTCCACTAAGAGAGTGCCAAGTGGCTATGAAGAGGATTTGACTAAATTCCAAGTGAATTTGGCCAAGAATTACCCTTTGACCTAGGGGTAAAATGGTCATTTGGCTTGGATTTCAGCTTAAATATGTTTGGTATGATTAAAAAAATGGATTGGGCCAAGTTTTAATGAATTTGGAATTGATTTGATATGATTTGGCTCATGTTGACCAATTTAGGTCAAAATGGGTCAACTTAGGTCAAGTTGACCAATTGGTCAAAATAGGTCAAACCAAGGGTTGGGTGAAGTTCATGTGACCATTTAAAATGTTTTGGCATCATTGGTTTGGTTCAATTTGATTTATATTTGGATTTGGTTCATTTGATTTCATTTAGGTCAAATGGGTCAAGTTGACTAATTTATTGATATTTAATTTGGGGGTCATGGGTTGGTTTAGGTTTCATTGGTCATATGAAATGTGTTGGTATCTTTTTTTTCAGTCAATTTTTGATTTAATTTAATCTTGGCTCAATTTGACCTTGTAGGTCAAGTTGGGTTCAAAGTCAATTGGGCTAGGTTGGGTCTAGTTGGCCAGTTGAGGCTTTGGTCAAGTTCAACTAGTGAATTGGAATGAACGTGACCCATTGATTTCAGTTAATTTGGCTTAGATCAAGTTTTGACCCATTTTGACTTTTTAGGTCAAGTTGGGTCAACTTGGGTCAAGTGGCCAATTGGGCTAGGTTGAGCACAAATGTTGACTTGGTCAAGCTCAAACATTGATCATGAATGAGTTTTGATCAATGGTTTCAATCAATATCTATGGTGAATGGTATCATTTTGGCTGTGTTGACTTGGTCAACCCTTGACACATTTGATTTGAGTGATTGATCATCATGATGATTGTCATGCTGTAAGCTTAGTTTTAGTTCAATCCAATTTGTGGATTAGAATTAGTACTTTAGGTCACTGAGCCTAAAAGTGGTCAATCAATTTAATCAAGGCTTGAATCAAGTTTGGTTGAACTCACATATGGACTTATGATTGAAATATAAATTCATTTGCAAGTGATTTGGAGTCAAATTTTTGATTCATCGATAATTTCAATTTCAATGAGTTTGACTTGGTCTTTTTGAATTTAGTTTTGATGGATTGATTTGTGTATATATTTGGATTCATGATTGAAGGATTGATTGAATCAAGAAAATCTGGGGTGATTTGAATTTGATTTGGCTATTTGAATTTGAAATTTGAATAATTTGGATTTGAGTTTTGAATTGATATTTGATTGATTTGAAGTATATTATATTTGGATTCATGATTGAAGGATTGATTGAATCATGAAGAAAAATTAAGGTTTGGCTTGATTTGAATTTGATTTGGCTAAGTTCAAGATTTGACTTGAAAGGCTTAAAGTGAATTTGGAATTTGGATTTGATGTTTGAATTGATTTTGGATATTTTAATTTGTATTTCATTTATATTTGTGAATGTAAATGAGAATATAAATGGGTTATGAGAAAATTTCTTGAATTTGAATTGATTTTGATTTGATTTAGGCTAAGTCCATATGATAAAATCAAAGTGACTTAGGAAAATTTTTTTGGAATTTAGAATTTCAATCATAAGCTTCAATTATTTGGAATTGATTTGAGTTTGAGAAAATCAATTAAGTTGGGATTGATTTAAGTTTTGATGTTGATTTGATTTGGAATTTGGAGTTAGGTTAGGCTTGGTTTGGAATTTAACTTGAAGGAAGGAAGTGAGGAGTTGGTTCAAGCTATAAGGTAGGAAAAATTTTCCTAACACCCCTAAGGCATGACCTATTCCTATGGCTAACTCTTCTAAGTCTCTAGGGTTATGTTGAGTGTTCACCTAATCACTAGAAGTATCTTAAGGCTAAGAAAATTCTTAGTGTCTAAGAGAAGTCCTATGTCTAAGATGGAGGGGTTGAGAGCTCATTCTAAAAATGAGGTCAACAGATATGTAATATGAAACTGTCTTTTCTTATCTTACATGGATTTACATAGGATTTACAAATGCATAGTTCATTTGAAAAGAACACAACATTTGTCTAAATTTATTCCTATGCACCTCCATGATAAGACTTAGGAAGAATTTCATATTGCATATGTAAATTATATAATCAAATCAAATGTGACTTCTTGCATGACTTCTTCTTCTTGTGGTTCTTTTTGTACATCCATATGTATCTGAGAAAAGTGGTATATTAGTCTGGACACCTCAAGGCTGCGAGGCTTTAAGTAGCCCTAAGTAGGTCTTGTACCTTACGCCCCAGGTGTAGAAAATAATGGCATCATATTCACTTAAAACTCTTATGCATATGTATGTATGATGTGACCAATGAATAATAATCATAAATAAAATAAATCAAGCATAACTTTTGCATGGGTTTTTTCTATCCTTCTAGTTGCTTATACATCTACACGTATCTAAGAAAAGTGGTATATTAGACACCTGGGTCATGAGGTTTGAGTAGCCCTAAGTAGTCTTGTACCTTACACCGTGTAAAATAATGGCAATACTCACTTAAAACTTTTATACATGTGAATGTGTACTTAGCTAATGGATGAAAATCCATCTTTTCTAAAAATACATGCATTCATAATTCAACCAAAATATTTAAATTCACACTTTTCTTTGCATTCATCATTTAAGTGTGCTAAAACATACATTACATGTATAGTATGCTTGGATTTAATCATATGCATGATGACATGATGGAAAGAAATGAATGAATATGTTATGTGATAGTAATTCATTCTAATTAATCTTAAGATACAATCCTTCTAAATAAAGTCATTTAGAGTGAACCTAAACTTAGATTAATTAAAATATAATAAGCCATTCACTAAAGAGAATTGAATCAACTTGTTTAGAAATGACTTAAGGTAGGATGAAAGAGAGATCTCTTTCTTTTCTTTATAACACTTAGTTATTTTGTGTAAGCCAAATGAAACAAAATAAAAAATACAATGAAAAAATCTTCAAATCAATTAAATCACTTAAAGAGAAATCAACCCTTTATAAATTAAATCTTCACACTTAGAAAACTACAACTCTAAAGCCTTGTAGACATACCACAACCCTTAATGCACATTCTTTTAGACTAAGTCACCACTTTCTAGCTTTATGTTAGGTGTATGGTTTGATGTTTTATGATGTATTATTTTATAATGTATGTGTAAGACAGATCCATTTAATCATATTTTTGAGGGTCATGCTTAAGGGGCCATAATAAAAATATAAATGCTTTGTGTAGGTTGCTTGTACCCCCTAAAGCATAACCCAAGTTAGACAGTTGGTTACCCATGTGTGCGCTAAGTCCAAATTATTCATATAACTTTTGTGTTTAGTAACATTTATTTTGAAGGTAGCTAGATTTACTTTCCTTCTTTTAATGTAATTTTGCATTAGGATTAGGATAAGTGTTATGGGGATTAGGATGAGCATTGGTTATAAGACCAAGTCTTATGTACCATGTGATGCCTTTGGAGCAAGCACATCTAAATCAAGCTGAAAAGAAGAAATAAATGGAGAAATCCAAAATAAAGAAATGAAAGATGAAGAGTGAAGAATGGAGGATGAAGAATGAAGACCCCCCATAACACTTATCATTTTGTAATTGTAATTATTCTTTGTATTCCCGATTGTATAAGGATAGAGCTCGGCTACCCATATTTCTTTTGGTTATATGGTACCAATGCTTTCGACCTTATTCTTTTTATAGCTTTATAAAATTATTTGATATTTTGTTTAGCTTGTGCATTAAAAATAAATATATATCTTTCATAGTTTCTTTATGATTGATTATTGTGTATTTGGATGCATTAGGCTCCAAGGATAAAAATAAATTTTCTACCCCATTAACAACTCATAACTAAAATTCTTAAAATAACTCATAACCTCACATAAAAGCCTAGGGGTTAAATCAAGATAATAAAATATTTAGCAACCCCTTAGCTAGATGATTGTATGTTTAACATCATGCATAACCATCTTGTTTCACTCTTGCTAAGAGAGGGCTTCCATCTTTGACAGATAGAAATGGGCTTAACCTTTTAGAGCCTATGATGGAAGAACACCTCTTTCTCTTTGATTTCCATAATCAACTTCTCATGCATTTAATCATATACAAATCTATAGCTGTGTCAAAATAAAGAGTCCCAAATACTTAATAAATTTAATAAAATTTGCATTAGATTAAGTCATTATTCATACCCTCATGCTCTAGTCTCTTAGTGAGTTTAAGGACTTAGTTTCTCTAAATAAATACTAACCATCTTGCAAAGCATATGACCTACATGGTTTTAAAATGTAAGAGTTAGTTGGATGCCACTCCGGCATAATAAGTCAAGTGGTGTATTCTCTCTTGTGGAGATAAACCATATACCCACTTTTCCCTTAGATTTAGTTCATGCTTTGGCCCTCGCCAAAGCTCCCTAGATTTAGGATATAAGGTTGTTGTTTGCTTTTACGGGTTACAATCATAAATCCTCACGTCTTAGGTATTTCCATGATCTTGTATTATCGAATTATAAGTTCTAAATTTCTAATAAAATTTCAACTCAAACAAATAAATCTCCTCAATTTTAAACATATAAAGCCCAACCATAGGATAGATTGGAGTGCTCACTAGGTTATCTAGTATCATGAGCACTCCCTACTTATCTCCTTTAGCTTTGATAATAACTCTATCTCTTTGATCCAACCCACTTGATTTTCTAAAATACAACCAATTTACTGATAGTCCTATCTTTGAATTCTTTAGAGACAATAATCGCCTATTTTAATCGAGAGTATTCTTAAGGGATTCACCTTTCTTAGGATGTAATTAACTATAAAGGCTTGCCTCCATAAGGAACTTAATGAACCGCTTTAAATAAACACTTTACTTTTCATGTAAAAGTAGGAAAAATCTAGTATATTGAAGACCCATCATCTGCAGGAGTCCTTATTAGGTGATTAGTCCATTATAGGGTAGTGACTTATCTTTTGAGATAGTACTATTCCTCAATATTGTACGATCATCTCAATAAGTACATTTTAGATCTGCGTTGTGTCCCCCTCACATATACACACAAAACAACAAAAATAAACACCATAGATTTTCTGCATCTGAGGATGGTTCCTCTCTCCATCTCTAGTAGAGATTATGTCTCCAAGCATCGATAGTGGACTTGCATTTTATGTGAGTCCAGACTATCTTTCTTTCATTGGCACTTAGCTTATTTCATTCTTAAGCAAAAATTAGCCAACATCCTTTAGGTTTTAGGACCTCACTCAGTGTAGGTCTTGAAACCCCCTAGTTTAAGGTAAAATAAAATTTATCAATGAAGGGGAGATAATAAAAAAAATTTAGAACCTTCTCACGACTAGCTTGGTGAGGCAAGGTTCATCATAAACTTTAAGAAAATAATTTATTTCACAAAATGACATTTTTTTCAAAAGCACTTCTCTTTAAAAATAGCATCTTCATTCTACGTACTCAAATTTGTTGAATGAAGATTCTATTTTTAAATCATAACGTAAAATTGAAACTCCATTCAACATATGTCACATATGCTAGAGTTGAAGTTTCTCTCTCTTTCAAAATCAAGAAATCACATACATGGCATCAAAGTGTATTATTGAAATCTATTTAACACTTAAGATTTGTTAAATAAATTTCTTCTATTTTAGAATCTTATTTGACATGCCATGTTTGTCAAAAGAAAGAGCACATCAAATACATTTGATTCTCACTTAACATGTCAAAGTTGTTAAGTGAGAATTATCATCAAATACATTTGATTCCCACTTAACATGTTGTTGAGAATCACATTTTCAAATACATTTGGTTCACTTCAAAGTTGTTAATTAGAATCATCAAATCATATTTGATTCACTTAACATGTCAAGTTGTTAAGTGAGAATCACATTTTCATCATTTGATTCCCCTTAACATATCAAAGTTGTTAAGTGAGAATCACATTTTCAAATACATTTGATTCCACTTAACATGTCAAAGTTGTTAAGTGAGAATCACATTTTAAATACATTTGATTCCACTTAACATATCAAAGTTGTTAAGTGATCACATTTTAACATTTGATTCCCGAACATCAAGTTGTTAAGTGAGAATCACATTTTCATATTTGATTCCCACTTAACATATATGTGTTAAGTGAGAATCTCATTTTCATGTACATTTGATTCCCACTTAACATATCAAAGTTGTTAAGGAGAGTGTCATTTCAAATATTTGATTCCCACTTAACATATCAAGGTTGTTAAGTGAGAATCTCATTTCATATGCATTTGATTCCCACAACATATCAATTGTTAAGTGAGGATCTCATTTTCATATGCATTTGATTCCCATTAACACATCAAAATTGTTAAGTGAGAATCTTATTTTCATCATACATTTGATTCCATTTAACATATCAAAGTTGTTAAGTGAGATCTTATTTTCATGACATATTTGATCACTTAACACAAATTTGTTAAGTGAGGGCCTCATTTCATAACACATTTGGGCTTTCATAACATTAAATTGTTAAGTGGTCATTTTCAAAACATATATCAATCACATTTGACTTTTACTTAACATACCAAATTTGTTAAGTGAGTCTCATTTTCAATACACATTTGATTCTACTTAACATACCAAATTTGTTAAGTAAGAATCTCATTTTCAAATCACATCACATTTGATTCCTTCTTAACATTAAATTTGTTAAGTGGGGTCCCATTTTCAAAACATATATCATTTGAAATTTCACTAAACATACCAAATTTGTTAAGTGAGTCTCATTTTCAATACACATTTGATTCTACTTAACATACCAAATTTGTTAAGTAAGAATCCTTTTCAAATCACATCACATTTGCTTAACATACCAAATTTGTTAAGTGAGAGTCCCATTTTCAAAGAAAATCAAAATATATCAATCACATTTGACTTTCATTTAACATACAAATTTGTTAAAGAAAGTCTCATTTTAAAACATAAATTAAACACATGTGGCTTCTACTTAACATAATCAAATTTGTTAAGTAAGAAGCCCCATTTTAAAATCAACACTTCGCTCATCTCAAGCAGAACATATTTCAAAAAAATTTCTCAAAAACACAATCACAGCCTTTTCTTACCATACTCAAATTTGCTAAGTAAAGTTCCTATCAAATCATTAATATTTTTAAGCAAGATACACCAAATACAAATATCTCCTAGAAAAATCTCTCCTCAAAATTTTGAACCACCCAACCTACCTAAATTGGTTGAGTATGGGTTCTAAAATCAAATGAATCAAATGGCAAAGACTCTCCTCAAACAAAATCTCTCTAATGCCCCACCATATTTGAATTGTTGAGTGTGGGTTCAAAACTCAAATCTATGTCACTCTCTTGGGAACAAATATTAAAGCGGAACACAAGTTATATTTCAACACATGCGGTGAGTCAGATGTCGGTTTTCACTCTTAGTTAGTACACATGGCTTCCGAAGTTTGTCTTCACTTTTTTGTTTGGGAAGATGGACTCTTGAGACTTTTTCATGCTCATTTTTAGAGCATGTGTTACTTGTGAGGGGACCCTCACTATCGTTAATGAGGTGGCAGAGCCATCATCCATTGACATGCCCTCAATTTTGATATCTCCATTGAAGAGGAAGGCTACAGGTTCCCTCCCCATTGTGATAGTTTCCACACCCATCCTATCCTACCATTATTCCGGTGAGCTACCTCCTCATCGGTCACCCAAGGGAAGGCTATCTTAGCTTAGATAGCCTCCTCCACTTTGTAGGTACTAGTCTCACTCTGCCTTGTTCACATACTCAACGTAATAAAAATTGAAAGATTAAGCGAGAACGCGGTGAGCAGCGAGCTAGATCTACATCCCATGTAGTCGAGGGTTCTCGAGGTCTCTCACCACCCGCAACAAGTTCCACCCCTCTCGCCTTAGATAAAGGAAGATTATCGAGATTGTTGCTCTCCTCCACCATTAGCATACTTACAAGACACGGATAGGGAGCAGAGGCCTATGCGGACATTGTCCTACGCCAGTTGGCGAGCATCATATGGATGCTCAGTTTGACTTTGTTTGATCTGATCATTGATCCCCAAGTAGGGGTGATCCATAGAGAGGGTCATGGAGGCTTATGCATCTACTCAGGTAGGCAGGAGGGAGCGAAGGAGGTATGATAGGCAGTGACCTCACTTTGATGGATTTTCTTATCATCCCCCATAGGTGAGCATTGAGAGATTGTTCTTATCGGTCTACCACAGGCAGAGATCTCTCATTGAGGGCGTCGGTGTTATTTTGACACCACCCTCATCACCATCACTTATAGAACTCACACATCCACCACTCCCAAGATCAGAAGCCCCATCCGGGAGAGAGACCAACCCTTTGGTGATTTGGCTAGGATCACTCCATCTACTCCACCCGGGGTGAGGATGAGTTCCCCGACCTCTACCCCTTTATTGAAGAAGTGGCACAGATCATGGTTGCACCACCACCTCCACCATTATTAGAGGTAGTGATAGCGATGGAGTAGAGGGGAAGGGGATCTTGTTCCCATGGCTGGATCTCCCAGGACACCACTCCAGATGAGCAATCATGAGCATATCTCTTTGAGCATGACCCTCCGAGCTAGCACTCTGGTGGCGGTGTTAGATGTATTTTAGTCGGTGACCAGTCCCTCCATGTCGAGTGTTTATCGACATTTAGATCGTTCTTGGATGAGATCATAGCTTATTTTTCGAAGAGAACTCTTAGGTAGTGATCACACATACTCAAAGGATGGGAGGGTAGCATTTGATCCAAATGAGGATGACCTTCTTGAGGATTCAGCCAAAGTTCACATGGTTGATACTATGAGCTCTCTCCATAGAGATCAATAGAGCTAGGAAGGTATTGTAGTTGAAGAAGGTGACATTGTCCATTCAACTCAACACCTCCTCCACCAACTTACGTAGAAGAATGATCATATCAATAAAATGGGGAAGAAGATTGAAGAATTGATGGTAGTAGTGTCAAAATTATCAATTCACCCTGTCACCTACTCCCATTATATAGAGTAAAGTTGGCACACTCTTGATCATCCATGCATTCTCGAGGAAGATAGTGGTAGCTTGCATAGGAAGGTGGTGGATAGCACCTCCATGCATGAAAAGATATTAACACATGGTGGAGAACGGTGAGGGATGCATTGGTGCAAAAGGTGGCTCATCTTTTCCAAAGGGTAGACCCACGAGAATTTGATTGATGTCCAATATCCTAAGGGTTTGTGCCTCCATCCTTCAAAATTTGATGGCGGTGGGAACCCCAACAACACATACACATTTTAGGCATGTTGCAATGGTAGTGATGCACTCTTTTTTGTCTCTTATGTGCTTGAAAATTGCATTTGATTGGTTGAACTACAATGGTTGAAGATATTTCTTGAGTTGGAGCAGCTCTTTATTAAGAGATTTGTTGGAGCTCAACAAAGGGTAACTGTGGGCGATCTCATTATAGCTCAACAACACCCTAGTGAGTCCCTTATTGATTACATTCTTAGATGACACAATTTAAGTATGAAATGTGAACCACATCTATCTGAATAGCATGCTATTGAAATTCTACTCAAGAATATCCATGACCTAGTTTCCTTCATACTTAAAGGGTTTACCATTAAGACAATTGAGAAATTAATCAACATGGTGGCTAGTCTACAAGGGGAGGTTAAATAGTTACCTTTCTAAGATCAATCAACTAAGCCCAGACCATAGAAGGCATTTGAGAAGAAGCCAGAGGCAGTCATAGTAGTTGATAAGGGGAAACAACTAGCTAGGGTCCAGTCAGATAGGTATCGAGCTCAATAATCTCCTCTACCACCTCCTTTGCCACCACCTCAGCCATCAGACCGGCCACCTTAGTTATCATAACGGCCACCACCTACCTCGCCATCATCTAGTATTCCTATACCACCGGGTACTACTATTTACCTACTCTTATTGATAAATTGAATAAACCTTATTCATTCAAGAGGGAGGTAGTCAGGAAGATCTTTAAGAACCTCTTAAAGAAGCCTGATTTCCAGTTACTAGAGCCTAGGAGGCCGGAGGATGTGGGCAAGAGTCATGATCCAAACTATTGCCCCTACCACCGCATGATAGATCATGTCTTAGAAGATTGCTTTACCTTTAAGGACTGGCTTGAGCATAGCTACAAGTCGGGTGCCATTATCATCCCTAAGGAATACCTACTAGAACAACCTCTCTAGTTAGGGTAATCCTTGGGGATACACATGATCTTCTTAAGATAGAGGAAGGTTGGGATATCTCCTTATCCCGAATCTAAGAAAATCATCTTTAAGATCAGAAAGTTACCCTTGTAGGTGCCTGAAGCAAGTCAAACCTCTAGCTCTAAGAAAGGTTTGCAAGTTGCTAAGGATAACTCGAGGGAGGTAGAAGCCCATCAGCAACAATGATAGCCTCCACTTGCCCAGGATAGCATAATAATACAACCACCGACCGAGTCCAGCACTTCTTCTACAATTATAGCTATAGTTTCTTCAACCAGCTCTTATTCTAGTAGTCGTATTATATCATTGGAGGGGGGAACCAAAATCCATCACTCCGCTCACTTTACTTGATTTCTACTTTGTACCTCCATCCAAATCTAAGAAATCAATGAAGAAGAAGACTAATTTCGCTTACATCTTCTCTACTTTTGATGATCTTGATGATTTTATTCTTATAGAAAGCTCTCAAAGTATTAATAATTATAATAATTCTGATCCACTCCTTTCTGATTTTGAAATGGATTACCCATTCCTAAATCATTCAGGTTTACCCATTGAGATTGATTTGGAGTCATCCATCGATGATCCTATAGGAGAAGTATAGGTGAACACGATGAGCAAGTAGAACTTTCCTAAACCATCTCATGAAGTCACTAAGTCAACCTGGCAAAGTTCTACCTCCTAGGGTAGCACCTCAGGATAAGGATAAACAAGTTATTGGTTCTACTGATCAAGAAGCACCTCCACAGGATGCTCCACCTATGAATATGCTTGTGGAGGACCAAACCAACCCAGAGTTGACTATAATATCCTCACTCACCTAAGAAAGTTGCTAGTTAAACTAAGCATATATTATGCCCTTATCTTATCCAAAGAGATGAGGGAGTCATTGATCAAAGCCCTTTTGGATCCAAAATTATGCTTAGCTTCGTGACCTATTGAGAGGAGGCATGTTATTCAAGAGAAGCCTGGAGTTACATTCACGATGAAGACCTTCTTTTGGGGAGAACAACCATCCTCTACATCATAGTGGGCATATTGACTCTCCAAGGTGTTAGTTGATTGGTGCATCAATAAATTATGAGTCTAAAGACCCTTGCTACTTGAGGATTGACATCTTCAAACTCGAGGAGATGGATGATGTTGAGAGGATTCAATGAGCAAGAGGCAGGCTTATAGTGTTACCACTAGAGATAGATGACTGGAAGATAGAAGCCAAGTTATATATAATTGATTTAGATACATACTTCACCGCTTTGCTCAATAGACCTCGGATACATGGGAAAAACACAACTCCATCCTCTTTACATTGCATCAAATTTTGAAGAGGTGGAATCAGTATTGTCAAAGGAGACTTGAAGCCATTTTCTAGAGGTTGAGATATATGAGGATGCACTACTATCTTCCTCCAAATCAAAAAAGTCTATTCTCATGAACTTGGTGAAAGTTCAAAATAAAAGAAAAAAATAAAAAAAAGAAGAGAAAGAAAGAAAAAAAGAAAAGAAAAAAAAGTAAATACAGTGAGCGAATGACAGGAAGAAGTAGAGCTAAATATTGGATTCCACTCATAGTTCATTCCTCTATACAAACACATGGGTAGGATGACTCACCCCACTAGGTAGAAGCAAATCTAGAGGTTCTAGAGGTGGAAGACCTCCCTTATGTGGCCAGGTAGGAGCTATGTTCTCACATAAGTACCCTCTATCCACATAGACTTAGAGTCAAGTTGGAGGATGAGTCTCACATGTGTTAGCACAACCAACCCCTCTCAGGTCCCTTTGGAGGTGACATTCAAGCAGATGATGAAGACCAGGCCTCCAAGCAAAGCATGAATGTATCCAAATCATCATTATATAGAATAATCAGCAATAGTTGGGAACTTTAGCTCTAACCTCACTTTCTTCCAAGAAAGTTTGAAGGAGTTAAGGAGGCCCCAAGTCATCCATAGATGTCAAGCCAAAGAGATTTTTGTTGGGAGCATCATCCAGTCGAAGCTAGAACTTGAGGATGATTCATATAAAGATTTAATATAACTACCTTTTGATTGGTATTCACCTTGTGTTCTTAACTTAGAAAAGAAGGGATTAATCCCACATACTTGGTCTAAACACAGGTCGGATTACTTTGAAAAACTATGGGACAACCAAAGCAGACATTCTCAATCAAGGCTAGATTTGGGTTGAGTGGGTCAGTCAATAATATGACCATTGCTTAGTCATCACCACTCATTTGGGGTCTGATAGGTTCTTCTCAAATCATGCTGACTCTTATGAGGAGGCATGTTTAGAAACTTCAGATGACCCAAATCAATTTGAAGTCAAAGATACACCACCAAAGTTTGAAGAAGAAATCAGATCAACCATTAACAAACTCAAAGAAATCAACTTAGGAATAAAAGAAGATCCACGACATACATAGTTCTTTGTTGAATGAAGAATGACTTAGTTAGGCTAAGCGAGTTTAAGGATTTACATGGAGTTATGAAGAAATGCTCGGTTTATCTCTAACGTAGTCCACAAACTAGCAATAGATTAATGCTAACCCTATCAAGCAAGCTCCTAGGCATGCGATTAGACATTGACATGTCACCACGAAATCAAGAAATTGATCTATGGCTTATCGGGAAGAAAAATATCTACACGGTTATCGGTGTCATCAGTTAAGAAAAGAATGGCAAATTTGCATATGCATCAATTTTAGGGATCTAAATAAGGCATGTCCTAAGGATGAATTTCACTTATTATACCGAATTAATGGTGGACATCTCATGCGATTCTCATGGATGGTCATCTACAACCAAATCAAGATGGCCCGAGGATGAAAGAAATAATGCTTTTTGAACCTCGATCGAATCTAGTTATAAGGTCATGCCTTTCGCCTTAAAATGCTGCTACATACCCATGAGCAGATCTTCAATGAACTCATTCATCATCAAGTTGAATGCTATGTTGATGATCTAGTAGTCAAAAGCAAAAAGACCATCTCTTTGACTTGAGAGTAGTTTTTTGAATGGTTAAGATATTTAACCTCAAAATGAATCCCACAAGTGTGCATTGAGTAGATTAGGAGAAATTCCTTGGGTTATTGTCGACACCGATAGGTCGATCGAGAAGATCAAGGCTATCTTAGAAATGCCACCCCCTAAAAGTCTAACTCAACTTAGATCATTCCAAGGGTAGTTAGCGTATCTAAGATACTTTATATCCAACATATCAGGAAGATGCTAGCCATTTTCAGCACTTATCAAAAAGGGTGCCAAGTTCAAATGGGATGACAAGTGCCAGCATGCTTTTGAAGACATCAAGCACACTGACGCCAGTTCTAGTAATATCCGAGCAAACCATTGATCCCTACACCACTTGCATTATGACTCCTTAGTGCTTTGTTGGCTCAAACATGACAAAGGAAAGAAAATGCTCTCTACTATCTCGGTCATCATCCCAATCCCACCTAGTTTTTTTCTCTAAAAGCTATGACATGCTTTCTCATAAGGTGAATGATTTCCATCAATATCTCATGACATGACAAACATTATCGGATGGTTGGGATGGTCCCATGATTTTATCAGTTTGACATCACACATTGTACCCTATGTGAAGGACAAGCATTAGTAAATTTCTTAGTAGCACCCACTTCTGATTCTTTGCTTAGTGATGACCTCCTCAGAACAAATCATGAACTTAGGGGACACTAGCATTCCATTGGGAGATGTATATTTTGATGGTGCGCTTCTTTCAAAAGGAGAAGAACCACAATCTATCTCTTAGAAGGGGGTTGAATAGTTCTAACTCTGACATGATGTGATGAGATTCTCATATCATCTATCCAATCCATGCACCAACAATGAAGCGAATATGAGGCTCTTATTTGTCGGTTAGTCATTACACTATGCATCCAGCATCATCATCTTGGATTCTCACTCATCATCAACCAAATCATTGGGTCTTATAAAGTTCTAAAGCTAAGCTCCATCATTATCACAAGTATATGGAGTTGTTGGCTCAAATCAAGGTCATTATCTACAAGATTCCTTGGAGATAATGCGTGTATGCATTGTAGCCAAGCTTGCCAAGAAGTTGACATTCCCAGAAAATGAGTCCATTCCAATAAGGGTCCAAAATAGACAAGTTCTATCCCTTATTAATGTTGAACACATCAAGAAACTCTCTCTTGAAGGGGAGGTTGTAGTTGCTAAAAAGGATGATGAGTTTGATTGGAGGCAACAATTCATGGATTACCTAAACATAGGCAAACTACTTCAAGAGAAGTCATTAGCCCATCAAATGAAATAGAGAGCTCTCTCCTATGCTTTCATGGATGGCACCCTATATCGACGATCTTTCGATCATATGTAGTTACGTTGTTTATCCAAACACGAAGCCCATAAGATCGTGATCGAGGTACATTTAAGATTATGCAGAGCTCACCAGTCCGACCCAAAGATGAAAGCCAAGATCAAGAGACTAGGATACTCGGCCGATGATTCATGCATTGATATAGAGGTGCCACCAATGTCGGTGTGTGGTCTACATCAACCACATTCTACATCCTACATTGGCCTCATGGCCATTTGAGTGTTGGTCATAGTGGGTCGATCGATCCTCCTTCTTCCAAGGGTCCGGTTCATTCTAGCGCCACGTACTTTTCCAAGTGGCGGAGGTAATCCCATTAGAGGTCACAACTCAACATGTGCTCCATTTTTAGAACCATATCATATATAGGTTGGTGCTTGAATTATATCCGATAATGTGCGCATTCAAGAGCACTAAAATCAACAGTTTTGTCCAAAGAAATATCATAGATTGAAGATATTCAACCATTTACTATCCAAGGGTAGATGATCTAGTAGAAGCATTCGATAAAACTCTCATCCAAATATTAAAGAAGACACTTAACGACAATAAGTGACAGTGACAAGAGCAGTTGGTTGAAGCCTTGTGAGCCTACCGCACCACATACATAATTCCAACCCAAGCTACCCCATTCTCCTTAGTGTATGGGTCTAAAGCCATTCTACCATTAGAAGTCTAACTCCCATCACTAAGGATAGCTATGGGTAGCAAGATTACTATAGAGTAGAATGCCAAGTGTGGTTAGAAGAGCTCAAAGGTTTGGAGGAGAGATGCCTCCGAGCATGCCATAACCTCGAGTTGTACAAAGCCAAAATGATTCAAGCTCATAACAAGTTAGTTCCTCCTAGAGCTTTTCAAGTAGGAGAGCTTGTTTTAGTCCTATGGAGACAGACTGTTGCCTGTCAAAGATGGGAGGTAAGTTTGAACTCACTTGAGAAGTCACTTTCACCATAGAGAAGGCCTACTAAGGAGGATCTTATCAGCTTATAAACTATAAGGGAGAACGCCCTATGCTTCAAATCAATAGGCTCCACCTAAAGAAATATTATCTATAAATATTTTTAAAAATAATCATCAATAAAACTTTTTTTTCATATCAAATTCTATCTGTCATTTGTTAGAAATATCTTTCGCTTGTGAATCCATCATGATGTGTTTAGGGTAGGTGTAAGAGAACCCAAACAACATCCTATCCCTCCACAATACAAACACAAACCATAAATGATCCTTCAGTGCTGCTAGGGGAGGCATGAGAGAACCCAAGAGACATCCTATCTCGACTAGTACAACTAAGCTAGGTGTAAGAGAATCCAAGCGACATCCTTTCTTGGTGGAGTTACATTCCTATGTGTTTAGGGTAGGTGTAAGAGAACCCAAGCGGCACTCTATTCCTTATTTCACAACACAAATGAAGACATATCTTTTTTCTGAAGCTATTTTGATGTGGGCACAAGCCCCCCATGGCACTCACTCATTAGCTACTCTAGGACAAATCGATATGATACCTTGTTAGCGTGTCACCCTAGTAGTCACTTGTCTGGTAGATGTGAGTCCTTGTGCTTTCTTCCGAATTGATTGCAAGCACCTTATCTTTTGGTACTTCTGCATAGTAAGCTACCTTATGTTGACTTTTAAGAGATGTAAGCACACTTTCTTGACTAAACATCATTGACTAAGTCAATATATTTGAGGTTTAGGGTAAGTCCCCCAGTGGCTCCTTTCTTCTTGACTACTTCAAGTTTGGGCAGTCCTACTAAGACCCTTAGTAGTAAATCAATTAGCCCTACCGAGCAGATTATCCGTCTTCTTTGAGATGTGCTTACACACCTTCTTTCTAAACTGATTGTCGCAAACTAATGGGCACCTTAGGTCGGTTGGTTATCGCCATGCTGACGATGACCTACCCTATGGATACATCACTCTTGGCAGATGTGAGTCCCCGTGCTTTCTCTTTGAGTTGGCGATTGAATACCTACAGGCTTTCTTTTATAGGGTTTTGGATAATGCCCCCAGTGACACCTCCCCTATGGGCACTCTATTCGGATCACATCCTTTGTGACCCCATTTAGACACTACCCATGTTACTGGATTAGGCGGTCCCCTTTCCAGTAGCCACCCTCGGTTGAATTTGTTCATAGATCAGATTCTCCCCGGTCCCATAAGTCAAGATAGTACTATTGAGCTCTTTCTCATGTGGTCCCCATAAACCAACGGTCCCATAAACATAGAATAAAAAATATATCTTCGCTTGTGGATTAGAATTCAAGCCCCCCCCTCTTTCCAAAGACATCCTATCTTTAGGCGGTGCGAAACTCACTAAGAATTTTTTACTTTAAGTTGAGATAAGTCCTCTGCACTCTCAATGCCCTTAGTTGAGTTCAACTTGTTATCCACCGAGTTACCCCGGTGGTTGTCTTTGGTTTGAAAGATATATGTCTATTATGCATTCTTTTTAGCACGACTGTCACAAAACAATGGGCAACCTTAAGTCGGGTTTGATTTATTGTGCAAGCGACCGATCGCCCTAGTGGTTCCTTATTATTAGCATCATTTTTAGTATGAGCTCTCAACCTCCCATCTTGAACCAGGACTCCTCTTGAACAGAGTTCTTTAGTCATAAGACACTTCTAGTGATTAGGTGAATACTGACCAAACTCTAGAGAAAAGAGTTAGCCATAGGAATATCATGCCTTATGTAAAATTCTCATAGCTTGAACCAAATCCTCACTTCCTTCCTTCAAGTCAAATTCCAAAATTTAAACAAACTCCAAACTCAAACAAACTTCAAACTCAAATCAACCTTAACTCCAAGTCAAATTATTAAACTTAGCCAAATCAACCTCAAATAAATTCAAACCCTTAGATTTTCTTCATGATTCAATCAATCCTTCAATCATGAATCTAAATATAAATACAAACTTCCATCATCAAACCAAAACTAAATTTAAAATTCAAACCCAAATCAAACTCATGTTCATCCTTTGAACTTGAAATTGTAAAATGAATCAAAACTCATTTGGCTCCAAATCACTTGCAAATGGATTTATATTTCAATCATATGTCCATATGTGAGTTCAATCGAACTTGAATCAAGCCTTGATCAAGTTTATTGATAAGCTCACTTGTCCAGTGACCTAAAACCCTTGAGCTAAATTAATCTACTCCTGGATTGAACAAAGCCCACCTAAGCTCCATTGTGAACAACAATCATCATAAGATGATCAATCACTCAAATTTGGTCAAACTAAGTCAAACTAGCCTTTGACCATGTCAACATTTAAATGATAAACTATCCAAAATTACCATAGGATAAATTGATTGAAACCATTGATCAAAACCAATCCATGATCAATGTTTGAACTTAACCAAGTCATCATTTGAGCCTAACCTAGCCCAATTGGCCCCTTGATCCAAGTTGACCCAACTTGACCTGAAAAGTCAAAATGGGTCAAACATTGATCTAAGCCAAATTGATTACAACCAATGGGTTAAGTTCATTCTAAATCAGTTGTTGAACTTGACCAAAGCCTCAATTGGCCAACTAGATTGCTTTCCTTGACCATGAACCCAACTTAACCTAAAAGGTCAAATCAAGGCAAAATCAAACCAAACCAAAATTGAACCAAACAAATAATACCAAGATATTTCAAATGACCAACCAAACTAAAACCAACCCATGACCTAATATCAAATGGGTCAATTTAACCCATTTGATCTAAATGAAATCAAATGAATAAAAACCAAATACAAATCAAATTGAACCAAATCAATGATACCAAAACATTTCAAATGGTCATATGAACTTGACCCAACCCTTGGTTTGACCCAATTTGACCCATTTTGACCTAAATAGGTCAACATGAGCCAAATGATATCAAATATACTCCAAATTTCTTCAAATTTGGACCAACCCAATTTCAAACTATTCCAAATCTGCTTTAAATGAAATCAAAGCCAAATGACCATTTTACCCCTTGGTCAAGGGGTAACCTATGGCCAATTCCACTTAGAATTTGGTCATATCCTTTTCATGGCCATTTGTCACCCTCTTAGTGGACCAAATGGACACTAATGAGAGGGGTGCACATGACCTAATGGGTTTGGATTAGCCAAATCCCACCCAAAGCCAAAACTGACCCCTCCACTTGGAAATGAGCACATGGATCACCTCCATACTCTCATTCTCCACATGTGCAACTCCACAGTAGCTCTCCTCTGCCAAAATTGAATCACATGGCAGCCCTAACTACCTAACAAACCCAATCAATCTGATCAATTGATCAAAAATGAAAGGGAGGCTCACAACCATTCGATCCTTGTAGGGGGAGATATACTCCCCATAATTTCACTTCATTCCAAATCGCACACTATTGATTGAGCCTTAGGAACTCAAAGGAAGCATTTCCAAGCTCTCCCAAGGTTTCCCAAGCTCTTTCCAATTCTCCATTTTCATATTTCTTCAAAGCCGAAATAAGGGAGCTCATTGGAAATTCCACTTTGCTCAATTCACCACCAAACTCCAATTCCTCTTGCAAGCACCTTCAGAGGACCCAATCGAGCTCACCCAAAAAAAATCCCAAGCCCTCAAGCCACAGGAAGGAGGAGTTTGACCATTTTGAAGCTCATCTTGGCATTAAATCCACTTGGCTCAAGCCTTTAAACCTTCACTTTCTCCACTAGATGAAGCTACCATGATTAGAATTTGTGATAGCCTCAGGTATGCTTCAAAAGCATATAGAAATTCTTTGGTCCATTTGAAGAGAAGTGTCCCAGTGAAATTGACCATTGGATGTTCTTCCCACACCTCTTGATGGTGTGGGTTGAATCTAATCAATCTCATTCAAGGATGGACAACCTCCATCTCCGTTAGGATGAATCATGGACCGTCCATCTCACATGTTTGGATGGACTAGATTATGATAAGATCGGTGATTAATCCTTTTAGAAGCGTGGTTTTAATCACGCTTCCTCTGAATCTTTTGATCGGTGATCCGAGAAAAAATACCTTGACCGGCATTTGGCATAGCCAAGCGGGACAATTTAAACCAATGAATCGTCGCCTTTGGAAATGGCGAAAATCGATCGATCCATTACATGATTAGTTATATAGTAAGGGTTTAGTATCTAAAAATCCGAAAATTCAAAGAGAATAAAAATAAATTAAGTTTATATTGATTTTGAACAATGACATATCCTTAATTTAAATTTTATTGGGGATGTAATTATGTTAATTACTCTTTAATTATTCAAATAATTAATTCTAAATTCCCTAGGGTTAATTAGTTGGATGACCTCTACCTCCCATGATTTTCTTCAAATTTATTATTAGATTAATTTAGGTAATTTGTTGTTCCATCTCAAATCACCCCTTAATCAATTAAATGATTAATTAAGCTATTAAATGATGATAAGTTCATTAATTAAATTTATTAATCATCTTTGAACAGTGGATATACTAAGGGAATGAGATTAGGATGCCTTTTCTAAATCTTTTCCCTTAGGTCTATTTCATTTGAATGAGAAATTAATTAATTTACAAATTGATTAATGATTTAATCATTTCATTAAATAGCTTAAATGAAACCACCCTATAAGTTGAACCTCTCACACTTAGAAAGCTCTAATCTTAAAGCCTAGCTAATACATACCACAAAAGCATTAAATGGGACACACATTAGGCTAAGGCACCATTTCTAGTCCTATGTTAGGATGGTGCATGGTTTGATGCCTAATTTTGTTTTGTGATATAATGTTTTAGTCTGGATGTTAGGGTGTATGTGTGTAGATGGAATGGTAGGACAATCTTAGTTATTATCTTCGAGGATTATGCTTAAGGAGCCGTAATAAAAATATACTTTTACTTTGTGTGTGCATATACCTCAAGCATAATCCAAAATAGGCCAAGTGGACTTGGTTACCCATGTGGGTGCTAAGTCCAATTTATTCATATATATGCTTGGGATTGTGTGGTTTGTTTAGCTAATCTCTATTTTGCAAGTTTTAGTTAGATTTCCTTTTTTTCCATTTTCAAGTAACTTTGCAATTAGGATTTGGAATGATTGTTATGAGGGATTAGAATGAACATTGGTTAAAAGACTATGTCTTATGTACCATGTGAGGCCTTTGGAGCAACCACATCCAACCAACCAAAAGAAGAAAGAAGAAATAAGAAAGAAGAAAGAAGAAAGAAGAAATGAAGAAATGAAGAATGAAGACCCCCATAATATGAATTCGTTCTTGATTGTAGTTAATTCATTTGTAATTCGTGTTGTATAAAGGTAGAGCTCAGATACCCAATTTGTTTTCAGATTTGTGTGGTGGAGCCCAACCACAAAAGGCCTTTTATTCTTTTGCTCTATCTTTATAAACTGTTTGATATTTTGTTTAGCTTGTGCATTAAGATGACATATTTTTCTAGTTTCTTCCTTGCTTTGATGTATGTCCTGGAGGTGATTAGGCTCTTAGAAAAAATAAATTTTTTTATCCAATTAATCAACTCAAATTAAAAATAAATATCTCATAACCTCACCTAAAGCCTAAGTTATAAATCAAGATAAAAGATTTAGCAACCCCTTAGCTGGATGTTGTATGCTTTCACATCATGCATAAAAAACATCTTCTTTCACTCTTCTGATGGAGGGCTTCCACCTTGGCCAGGGAACTTGGCTTGACCTTTGAGAGCCATGATAAAAACACATCTCCTTTCCTGCTGATTTTGGCCCATAATTTAATTTCTCATGCATTAGGCATATCAATCCCATAGCCTATGTCAAATCAATTGTCCAAAATAAAAATAAAACATAACAAAAATTTGCATTAGATTTAAGTCATTAATCATGCCCTACCTGATATAGTATCTTAGGGAGTGTGTTCAAGGACTTAGTCTTTTTCTAAATAAACAATAGCCTTGCTATCTTGTAAAACATATGACTTTACTACATGTATTTAAAATCGTAGGAGGAGTTAGTTTGCGGCCACCCCAGGCATTTTTAAGTCCAACAGTCAGGTAGTTTATCCTCTTTTGTGGAGGTAAACCATATACTCATTTTGGCTTGATATTTAGGTCGTGCCTTGGCCCTCGCCAAAGCTCTCTAGATTTTGGTTCATAGGTTGCTACTTCTCTTTACAGGCCACAAGCATAAATCCTCTCCTCTTTGGTATTTCCATGATCTCGTGTCCTGGAATTGTAAGTCATACATTTCTAATAAAAATTCAACTCAAACAAATAAATTACTTTAATTTCAAAAATATTAAGCCCAACCATAAGATAGTTTAGGATGCTTACTAGGCTTCCTTGTATCCTAAGCATCCCCTACTTATCTTCCTTTTATTTTGATAATAACTCCCTTCTCTTGATCAATCCCACTTGATCTTCTAAAATAAACCAATTGACCATTGTACTTCGTTCAGTTACGTATTGCTAATGATCATTTACCTTATAAGGTATTCTTAAGAATGAGTCTCCTTAGATGTAATTAACTATGGGGGCTTGCCTCCATAGGGAACTTAATGAACTCGATTTAAAATAATGCTTTGCTTTTCCATGTGAAGTAGGAGAAGAATCTATAGTACATTCTGAAGACCCATAGTCTTTAGGAGTCCTTATTAAGGTGATTAGGTCCATTATAGGATGGTGACTTCTGTCTCTCGAGATTGTCCATCATTCCTCAATATCATACCCAATCACCCTAATAAGAACATCTGCAGATATGTGTGGTGTCCAACACAAGAAGTGTTTTGATTTTATTTTTGGCTCTTCATTTATTTCTCTCTTAGAAAAGATTAGATGATGAATCAAAAATAATTTTCACCACAAATTTTTTTTGGCAGCTCCGCTGGGGATGGTTTCTCTCTCCATCTTTAGTAAATGATCGATTTGTCTAAGTATCGATAGTAGATTTGTACTTTGTATGAATCCAAGACTATCTTTCTTTTCCGTTGGCTCTTAGTTTATTTCATTCTTAAGCTAAGCTAGCCAACATCCTTTAGGTTTTAGGACCTCACTCTGTGTGGGCCTTAAAACTCCTGTTGGGTTCCCCAATATGTGAAAATAAAAATTTATAAAAAGAAATAACTACGGACTTCCTCCTTACCATTTTTTATGGTAACGAAAGGTTCATTCCCAAGATAAACAAAAATAAATCCTTTATACAAAAAGCTCAATTTCTGAAAAGCACTTTTTCAAAATGCACATAATAAACTGTTTACACAAAAATTTTCATAAATCACCCTCATCTAACAATCCACATGATTGTTGAATGTAGGATCATTTCAAAAATAAAATCCAAAATCATATTTTCAAAAAGTACAAATGAACATCTTCATTCAATTTATTGAATGAAGATTTCATTTTCAAAACAAAATCAACAATCACATTTTCAAAATGAAATCAACAATCTCTTTTCAAAAATAAAATCCAAAATCATATTTTTCCAAAAACACAAATGAACTTCCTTATTCAATTTATTGAATGAGGATTTCATTTTCAAAACAAGATCAACAACATCTTTTCAAAAAATAAAATCCAAAATCATATTTTAAAAAATCACAAATGAACATCTTCATATAAATTATTAAATGAAGATTTCATTCTCAAAACAAAATCAACAATCACATTTTAAAAAATAAAATCAACAATCTCTTTTCAAAGATAAAATCCAAAATCATATTTTCAAAAGCACAAATGAACATCTTCATTCAATTTATTGAATGAACCTTTTCAAAATAAAATCAACAATCATCTTTCAAACTTTAAGCATATTTTGGATCTTTCATTTAGCATGCCCAAATTTGCTAAATGAAGGTCCTCTTTTCAAAATTAAAAGAACATTTGGATTTTTCATTTAGCATAACCAAATTTGCTAAGTGAAAATCCTCTTTTCAAAAACCAAAAAAAATAAATAAATCAAACAACATTTGGAACTTTCATTTAGCATACCCAAATTTGCTAAATGAAGATCCTTTTTTTCAAAATCAAAATCTAAATAAAAAAAATTAAAAATAATATTTGGATTTTTCATTTATCATACCCAAATTTGCTAAACGTAGATCCTCTTTTTCAAAAAATCAAAATAAAAAATAATAAATAAAAATAACATTTGGATCTTTCATTTAGCATACACAACTTTGCTAAATGAAGATCCTCTTTTTTAAAAATTAAAATCAAATTAAAAAAATATTTGGATCTTTCATTTAGCATTCCCAAAGTTGCTAAGTGAAGATCCTCTTCTACAAAAGTCAATATCAAAAATCAAACAAAACACATTTGGATTTCCTTAGCATACCTAAATTTGCTAAGAATCCTCTTTTCAAAATCAAACAAAGCACATTTGGATTTCCTTAGCATACTAAATTTGCTAAGAATCCTCTTTTCAAAATCAAACAAATCACATTTGGATTTCCTTAGCATACCTAAATTTGCTAATAATTCTTTTTTCAAAATCAAACAAAACACATGGATTTCCTTAGCATACCTAAATTTTCTAAGAATCCTTTTTTCAAAATCATCAAAAATCAAAAACACATTTGGATTTCCTTAACATACCTAAATTTGCTAAGAATCCCCTTTTCAAAATCATCTAAAATCAAAAACACATTTGGATTTCCTTAGCATACCTAAATTTGCTAAGAATCCTCTTTTTCAAAAAAATATCAAAAACAAAACACATTTGAATTTCCATAGCATACTTAAATTTGCTAAGAATCCTCTTTTTCAATATCAACAAAAAAATAATATTTGGATCTTTCATTTAGCATACCCAAATTTACAAAATGAAGATCCTCTTTTTCAAAAATCAAGATCAAAATCAAAAAAATCAAAAAAACAACATTTGGATTTCCTTAGGATACATAAATTTGCTAAGTATCCTCTTTTTAAAAATCAACAAAAATAAAACACATTTGGATTTGTTTGGCATACATTAATTTGCTAAGAATCCTCTTTTTCAAAATCAACAAAAATAAAACACATTTGGATTTCCTTAAAATACCTAAATTTGCTAAGAATCCTCTTTTTTAGAAATAAAAAATAATAAAACACATTTGGATTTCTCTAGCATACCTAAAGTTGGTAAGAATCCTCTTTTCAAAAATCATCAAAAATAAAACACATTTGGATTTCATTAACATACCTAAATTTGCTGAGAATCCTATTTTCAAAATCATCAAAAATCAAAAACACAATTGGATTTTCTTAGCATACCTAAATTTTCTAAGAGTCCTCTTTTCAAAATCATCAAAAACAAAACACATTTGGATCCTTTATTTAGCATACCCAAATTTGCTAAGTAAAGATCCTCTTTTCAAAAATAATAAAACACTTGGATTCTTCATTTAGCATATCCAAATTTTCTAAGTGAAGATTCCATTCTTAAATTTACACATAATTGTGGTGAAAATATTGATATCTTCATTTATCCTTTGGGAAGGATAAATGAAAATAAAAATATAATGTATTGTTCGGACACCACGTAGATTCACAAATGTTCTTATTAGGGTGATCGAGTACGACATTGAGGAGAGGTGTACTATCTCAAAAGATAGAAGTCACCACCATAGAATGGACCTAATCACCTCACTAAGGACTCCCAAGGACTATGGGTCTTCGGAATATACCAAGATTCTTTCCCTACTTTACATGAAAAAAAGTAAAGTAGGGTTTATTTTAAATTAGGTTCGGTTCTATAAGGGGCAAGCCCCATATACATCCTAAGGAACAGGATTCCTTAGGAATACTCTCGATTAAGGTAAATGATCATTATCTCCAAAGATTTTGAAGGTAGGAATATCAATTGATCAGTTTATTTTTAGAAGATCAAGTGGGATCGATCAAGAGGAGCGAGTTCTTATCACAATCAAATGAAGATGAGTAGGGGATGCTTAGGATACTAGGAAGTCTAGTAAGCATCCTATTGACCTCATTTTTAGGATGAGCTCTCAAGCCCTCCATCTTAGATATAGGACTTCTCTTAGGTGGCTTTAAGAGTTCCTTAGTCTTAAGACACATATTTTGATTAGGTGGACACTCAACCTAGCCCTAGAAGACCTAGAAGAGTTAACCATAGGAATAGGTCATGCCTTAGGGGTGCTAGGAAAATTGCTTACCCTTGGCTTAAACTATTCCTCACTTTCCTTCTTTCAATTCAAACTCCATATCAATTCTATTTGAT
Organism: Cymbidium sinense; assembly: GCA_021442155.1. Classification (NCBI taxonomy): domain Eukaryota; kingdom Viridiplantae; phylum Streptophyta; class Magnoliopsida; order Asparagales; family Orchidaceae; genus Cymbidium; species Cymbidium sinense. The sequence goes on along the minus strand of CM038215.1, from coordinate 136,980,939 downwards.
TTCCTCCAAACTTAAATCAAATATATATGATCAAAATCCATGATTGAAATCTATGATTGAAACCCATGATCAAAATCCAACAAAAATTCCTAAGCCCAAAATTTTCCTAAGTCTTTAATCTTCCCTTAAGAACTTAACCAAAATTATGATCAAAACCAATTCAAATCTTTGAGATTTTTTCATAATTCATTTATATTCACATATATAAATGAAATATAAATATAAATCAATCAAACTAAATTCAAAGCTCTAACTCAATTTAAAAATTTTTTAAGTCCCTTAATTTTCTATTAATGGACTTAGCCAAAATCTTGATCAAACCATTTCAAACTCATGGGATTTTCTCCAAACTCATTTATATTCTCATTTATATTCACATATATAAATGAAATATAAATATAAATCAATCAAATCAAATCGTCAAATTAAATTCCAAATCTAAAAATTTTCCTAAGTCCCTTAATTTTTCATTAAAGGACTTATCTAAAATCTTGATAAAACCTTTTCAAACTCATGGAATTTTCTCATAATTCATTTATATCCTCATTTATATTCATATATATAAATAAAATTCAAATCAATCAAACTAAACTCCAAATTCAAACTCCAAACTCCAAAATTTTCCAAGTTCTTTAAATCCATCTTAATGGACTTAGCCCAAATCATGATTAAACCAATTCAAATCTTGAAATTTTTTCATGATCCATTTATACTCTCATTTATGTTCACATATATAAATGAAATATATATTCCAACAATCAAAACCTATTCCAAAAATTAAACTCAAATCCACTCAAAATCCAATCTAAGCCTTTCAAGTCAAAATCTTGAACTTAGCCAAATCATTTTTAAATCAAGCCAAACTCTTGATTTTCTCTATGATTCAATCAAACCTACAATCATGAGCCCATATATAAATCCAAACTTCAATCAAACAATCAAAAACCAAGTTAAAAATCAAGGTCAAAACCCTATAATATTCTTCCTTTGAATATGTAATTGTCAAATGGATCAAAACCCATTTGACTTCAAACCACTTATAAATGGATTTATATTTCAATCATAAGTCCAAATAAAAGATCAATCAAGCTCAAATCAAGCTTTGACTAAGCCATTTGACCCACTTAGGCTCACTTGACCCAAAGTGACCTAAAGTACCCTTATGAGCAAAATTCTAATCCTAACCAAATTGGATTGAATCAAACTCACCTATGCCTCTCATCATGATCAACAATCATCATGGGATGATCAATCAATCAAATTGGGTCAAACCAAGTCAAACCTAATGGTTGACCAAGTCAACACTTAGCCCAAAATGAAACCTAACAAAATTCCACCATAGGCCAAATTGATTGAAACCATTGATCTAAGTTCACTCATGACCTATGTTTGAACTTGACCAAGCCAACATTTGAGCCTAACCTAGCCCAATTGACCACTTGACCCAAGTTGACCCATTTTGACCTAAAGGGTCAAAATGTGTCAAAACTTGATCTAAGCCAAATTGATTCAAACCAATGGGTCAAGTTCATTCCAAATCACTTATGGAACTTGACCAAAGCCTCAATTGGCCAACTAGACCCAAGCTAGCCTAATTGACCTTAGACCCAACATGACCTAAAGGGGTCATGTTGAGCCAAATTTAAACATAATAAAAATTGATTGGAAACAAAGATACAAATCCACTCCATATGACAAACCAAACCTAAACCTACCCTTGACCTAGTTCAAATAGGTCAAATGGGTCAAATAGGTCAACTTGACCCATTTGACCTAAATGAAGTCATATGAGCCAAATTCAAAACTATACCAAATTGAATCAAACCAAAGACACCAAAACATTTCAAATGGTCATATGAACTTGACCCAACCCTTGGTTTGACCCAATTTGACCAATTGGTCAACTGACCCAAGTTGACCCATTTTGACCTAAATGAGTCAACATGAGCCAAACCCTATCAAATGAATTCCAAATCTCATGAAAGTTGGCCAAACCTAGTTTCTCCACATACCCAACATATCCAAAGTGAAAAATTAGCAAAATAACCATTCTACCCCTAGGACATAGAAGAAATTTTGGCTTACTCCATAGTTAATTTGGTCATACCCTCTTCATATCCACTTTATGCTTCCCTAAAAGCTCAAGGGGACCTAATGTAGAGTGGTGCACCCAACCCAATGGGTTTGGGTCAGCCCAATTGGCCCCTAGGCCAAACCTGACCCCATGGGTCAAAACTCCCAATTCAAACTCTTCTCCCACTCAAATTGAAGCACATGGGAGGTTGGCAATCCACTCAAGGCCTCAAACTGACCATGTGCACACTCCTAACAGCTCAAATAGCCTTCCCGTTATGATCAATTAGATCAAAATGGTACAATGTCTTGCGGCCTTTCGATCCTTGAAAGGGGATATATACTCCCCCTAATTCAATCTAAATTCAACAATTCCACATTCGATTAAGTACTAAAGAGAGTAAGGAGCCATCAGAGAGTGATTCCTTGCTTCCTTGAGCTCTACCCATTTTCCTATCCTCGATTTTTGAACATTGAAAATAAGGGAGGAAAATTGAAGAGCTAACTTTCTCCATACTAAATTTCCACCAAATTGCCTTTGCATACTTCATCAGGGAGCTAAGTCAAGTGCACCCAAGCTTCCATTGGAGTTCCCACTACAAGGAGGAGATGAATTGGATCAAAGCCACAAAGCGGAACAAGGGGAGTTGGTCCATAGAGCAATTCACATAACCTCAAGAGCTCATTCTTCCAACACGCTTCATCTCAACCAGATGAAGCTCCTCCAAGGGAATCGAGCTTCGGTGATCACCTCCAACGAGGTATGGGATTTTGACCATTAAACTTAATGTGGTGTGGAGCTTTGTAAAATAAATTTTAATCCCATGGAGTTTTGACCATTGGATGTGCCGCTCTTTGGCTTTAGATGGCATGGGTTGAGTTTGGTTTGAATCCGAGCTCAATTGAGCTCGGATCTTCCCCTAGATCATGGACGGTCTCTGTTGATCAAGGGGGAAGAACTTGGGAGATCTCAACCGTCCATCTGTGCATTTTGGAGGGATGGCCGAGATAATTCCCACGTTTAGAAAATCCTTTATCCATTTTTAAAATCGCGGGGAGATCTCTGGCTGTCCGATCTTTGATCGGATGGTAGAGATCAAATTGCGTCTGCCGCCAGCCACCTTTATGGATTTGATATTTAATTGAATCCCTCGTTGCCTGACGCATGTAAATCGTGCTGACCGCCACTGCCACGCGTCACGCCGTGAGCTATAGGATTAGTTAAAATGCTTTAATTAATTCTAATTAATTTAGGGATCTTCTAAAATTCATAAATCTCTTTATAAAATTTTAAAAAAATATGAAATAAAATCCTATGGAAAGATAATTCAACCAAAAATATTTTAAAATTAAATTTCAAAGGGTTTTGAGTCATAAATTTCTCTAATTTTGGGTTTTATTAAAAACTTTATTTTGATAATTACCTTTTAATTAAGCTCTGATTAATCCCAAACTTCTTGGGTATGATTTAGGGGATGACTTATACCTCTCCTAATTTTCTTGGGATTTATTGAAAGCTTGATTAGGAGAATTGCATATGGATTTCTTAATTACCCTCCTTATGTAATTAAGAATAATTAAGGTGTGATTAATGATTTCAGTCCATCATTAGGATTGATTAAGGTTAGATCCAGTAAGCTGGAGGTTTATGGAATAATTTTAGGGCATTTCCCCTAAGCTATTTCCTAAACCCCCTCTTCTTCCTTAATCCTCTTTTAATTAAGTGTTAATTCATTAATTATCCCATTAATTAATTTCTAAAAAAAATTCTAAAAAGTTCCAGAACTTAATTAATCTACTTTGGGTAGATGCTTAGGTGTTTAATAGCCTAAGTTCAATTAAAGAAATCAAAACCCAATTCATATGTATGAAAGGGTGTTTCGAAATTACTTAAGCTTAATTAATCCCTTAGCTTAATTAACCTTTAATTATGAGCCAAATTACATTAGACCTTTTTTTTATTAGGTGCATTGTAGATTTAAATTCCTTGTGAGTTTTTTATCATCTCATTGGCTCATAATTATTTGGTTAATTATTCTAAGGTGGTGTAGGTAAGGGTTAATTAAGTTACTTAATTCACACTTTAACCTAATTAATATAAAAAAATGGATCTAATTATCTAAAAATTAAATAAAAATATCAAACACATGTGGGATGGGTGAACAAAAACTCAACTCACCTTTTCAAAATTAAATCAAACTCAAACTAAAAAAAAATCACATTGAATTCACTTTGATTTATTTTGTACTTTCTTAATCTATAAGAATGTCTTTACATGTTTTCATTGTTTTGAATCTTTCCCCAACATGTTAAATTTGTATGTCATGTGGTTTCATGCATTCATATTTTGCAAATTCAAGTTTAAAATGAAATTGTTTACTTTATGTCAAATTTGTATGTGTTGGCTAAACTAGAAATATGAATGGCTATTATCACTACTAAATCCAAGTTATTTTCAAAACATATAAATCAAATATAAAATCTGAAAGTATGCTACTTATATTCTAATTATAAGCTTGCATGTGAAAGAATATAAATGTATGCTTAGCATAAGTTTCCTTTCTTTCTTATGTAGGTATAGTTTTGAATAGGAATTTGGTGAGGTGTATGGTTCATTTGAAAAGAACCTAACACTCACCTAATTTCATATCCTATTCATCTCTATGATACCACCTAAGAAGGGCTACCTATATTTGCATACATAAATTGCATAAACAAAAATGAATCCATTAATACAACTTTTGCATTCTTTTTTTCCATTTCATTTCTTTTATACACATGTTTGTATTTAAGGAAAGTGGTATATTAGTCTGGACAACTCTGAGGTTGCTAGGCTTTAAGTAGCCCTAAGTAGGTCTTGTACCTTACACCTCTGGTTAACAATGATGTTGTACTGACTTATGCCTTTCTTACTTTCCTGTGTGTATGTAAAAATTTGGATAAGGAACCCCCTTTTCTACTTAAAGAAAATCATGCATCTTAATCTACTAAATTTCCTTAAATGGATTATGTAGCATGCATCATAAAGTATGTTAAATATTATGATTTGTATGTATAGATATGCTTATGGTCCATCCATATGCATGTTATATATGTTGGGAAATAAATGAAGTAATGTGTGTTATGTGAATTTTGATTCATTTTATTTAATCTTAAAATGCTTTTCTTTTTGAATAGGTTTGTTTAGAGTTCATCTAAACTTAGGATTAATTAAAATATTTAATCAAAACATTCACCTAAACAAAACTAAAATGTGAACCTACTTTAGAAATTACTTAAGTTAGGGAAGAAAAGAGAAGTTCTTTTTTCTTTCCCTCTCTCCATAACTTAGTAATTAATTGTAGGATCCACTTAAACTAAATAAAAACATGAAATAAAATCAACCAAAATAATTAAACAACTTAAATGAAACTCTCCGCTAAGTTGAGCATGTTCTTCACACTTAGAAAATTTGAACCTAAAGCCATAGCTAAGCATACCACACATGCTTGCAAAGCACACACATTAGCCTAAGTCACCACTTCTAGCCTTAGGTTAGGTCGGTTCATGGTTTGATGTTCTTTTTTATTTTATGATATATATTTTAGACTGGATGTTAGGGTGTATGCTTGTAGAATGAATGGTAGGACATTCTTAGTCAAACTAGGGATTGTGCTTAAGGCGCTATCATAAATAAAAAATATGAATGCTTTTGCGGTGCTTTATACCCCTAAGCATAATAATAGGCCAGGTGTACTTAGTCACCCATGTGTGGGGTGATAAGTCCAATATACATGCTTGAGAATTGTGTGATTTGTTTTAGCTCACCTTATTTTGTAGGTGTTAGCTAGATTTCCACTTTTCCTTTTCATGTAAATTTGTGCAATTAGGATTTTGGAATGATTGTTATGGGGATTAGGATGAGCATTGATCATAAGATCCTATCTTATGCACCATGTGAAGCCTTAAAGCATCTACCTTCCAACCATCTAAAAGAAGGAACCAAAGAAGAAAGAAGAAAAGAAGAAGAAAGAAGAAAAGAAGAAAGAAGAAATAAAGCTTGAAGACCCCCATAACAATGAATTCCTTACTTAATTATAAATTAATTCATTTGTAACCCAGGTTGTATAATGGTAGAGCTCGACTACCCACATTTGTTATTTTTGGGTTTGTGTAGTGGTGCCCAACCACAACGACCTTTTATTATTTTTTTTATTAGCTTTATAAATTGATTGATGATTTGTTTAGCTTGTACATTAAGTGGCATAATTTTTTCTTATTTCTTCCTTGCTTTATGTATGGCCTGGATGTGGATTAGGCTCTTTAGGGAAAAAAATAAATCTTTTAGCCAACTTAATAACTCAAAAATAAAAATTAAATAACTCATAATCTCACCTAAAGCTTAGGTTTAAAATCAAGATAAAAGAATTAACAACCCCTTAGCTGGATGAGCATTGCTTTTGTAATATTATGCACAAATGCATCTTATTTCACTCTTAATTGGACGGCTTCCACCTTTACTAGAGAAACTTGATTTGACCTTTGAGAGCCATGGTGGTAACTCACCTCACCCCTTCTCGCTAATTTTGGCCAATAAATTTGTTTCTCATGCATTAGTCATATGAATCCTATTAGCCTGTGTCAAAATAATTGTCCAAAAATGAAAATAAAATGAAATTTGAATTGCATTAGATTTAGGTCATTTGAAGCATGTCCTTTTACATGATCTACTCTCTTTAGGGAGTGAGTTTAAGGACTTAGTCTCTTTCTAAATAAATAACAGCCTAAGCTATCTTGCATAAGCATAAAGACTTACCTACTTGTTTTTAAAATCATAAGAGGACTTAGTTGGCAGCCATCCCTAGAGTGTCCAAGTCGTCGTGGTTTGTCCTCTCTTGTGGAGGCAAACCAATTACCCATTTTCACCTTAGATTTAGGTTGTGCTTCCGACCATCATTGAAGCTCCCTAGATTTAGGTTCTGAGGTTACTTCCCCCTTTATGGGCCCTAAGCTTAATTCTTCACGTCCTAGGCATTTCCTTAATCTTGTGTTAAGGAATAATGTCCTAAATTTTTAATGAAAAATTCAACTCAAACAAAATAAATCAATTTCAAAAATGTAAAGCTCAACCGTATGATAGTTTGAGATGCTCGTTATGTTTCTTAGCATCGTAGGCATCTCCTACTTATCTTCCATCTTGGCTTCGATAATAAATCTTTCTTTGATCAATACTATTTGATCTTCAAAAATGAATTAATCGATTGATAGTTCTTTCCTATTGAAATCTTCAAACATAACGATCATTTACCTTAATTGAGAGTTTTCCTAAGGAATCCCCATTCCTTAGGATGTAATTAACTATGGGGCTTGCCCCTGTAGGGAGCTTAACAAACCCAATTTAAAATAAACCCTACTTTTCTCTTCCATGTAAAGTAGGGGAAGAATCTTTGGTACATATGCAGACTCATCATCCTTAGGAGTCCTTATTGAGGTGATTAGGTCCATTAAAAGGTAGTGACTTCTATCTCTCGAGATAGTACACTATTTCCTTGATGATGTACTTGATCACATGAATAAGTACTTTGCGGATCTACGTGGCATCCTAAAAAGATGAATTTTTACAAGTCTCATCATTCCTTTCTCACCACAGATTTGAAAGGTGACTCATATAAAATTATTCTCCACACATCCCAAACTATCTTATGGTTGGGCTTTACATTTTTCAAATTGAATTGATTTATTTGAGTTGAATTTTTATTAGAAATCTAGGGCTTACAATTCTATGATACAAGGTCATGAAAATGCCTAAGAGGTGGGATTTATGCTCGTAGCCTGCAAAGAGAAGTAGCAACCTCAGAACCTAAATCTAGGGAGCTTTGACGAGGGCCAAAAGCATGACCTAAATCTAAGGCAAAAATGGATGTTTGGTTTACCTCCATAAGAGAGAATAAATCACCCAACTATTGGACTTACAACCACCTGGGGGTGGCCACCAACTAACTCCTCCTATGATTTTAAATACATGTAGGCAAGTCATATGCTTTTGTAAGATAGCTAGGCTATTATTTATTTAGAAAGAGATTAGATCCTTAAACACACTCCCTAAAAGACTAGATCATGTAGGGCATGATTTAATGACTTAAATCTAATCTAAATTTTATTATATTTTATTTTCATTTTGGATAATCAATTTGACACCGGCTTTAGAATTCATATGCCTAATGCATGAGAAATTAGATTATGGGCCAAAATTAGAAAAATAAGGAGGTGTGTTTCCAGCATGTCTTTCAAAGGTCAAGCCAAGTTCTCTGGCAAGGTGGAAGCCCTCCAGTCAAGAGTAAAATAATATACTTTTTATTCATGATGTGAGAAAAAAATAACATCTAGCTAAGGGGTTGCTAATGCTTTTAGCTTGTTTTATAACCTAAGCTTTAGGTGAGGTTATGAGTTATTTATTTTTAGTTTAAATTAATTAGTTGGATAAAAAATTTATTTTTCTAAGAGTCTAATCATCATCCAGGCCATACATCAAAGGAAGGAAGAAACTAGAAAAAGATGTCATCTTAATGCACAAGCTAAACAAACATCAATCAATTTATAAAGTTAGCATAAAAGAATAAGAGGTCATTTGTGTCAGGCTCCACCACACAAACTTGAAAACAAATTGGGTAGCCGAGCTCTACCCTTATACAACCTGAATTACAAATGAATTAAATACAATCAAGAAGGAATTTATTCTTATGGGGGTCTTCATTGTTCATTTATTTGGTTGGAATGTGGTTGCTCCAAAGGCTTCACCTGGTACATAAGACATAGTCTTATAACCAATGTTCATCCTAATCCCCTATAGCAAACATTCCAAAATCCTAATTGTAAATTACATGAAAATAGGTAAAAGGAAATCTAACTAAAACCTACAAAATAGAGATTAGCTAAAAAAACCATTCAATCTCAAGCATGTATATATATAAATTGGACTTAGCACCCCACACATGGGTAACCAAGTCCACCTGGCCTATTTTGGATTATGCTTAGGGGTATAAGCACTTACACAGTAAAAGCAGTTATAATTTTATTGCAGCTCCCCTTAAGCATAATTCCCTGTAGAAGACAATGGTTAGACTAAGATCGCTCTACCATTCAGTCTACGCACATAAACCCTAACATCCAGATTAAAACATCACATCATAAAATAAAAACAAACATCAAACCATGCACCGCCCTAACCTAAAGCTAGAAGTGGTGACTTAGCCTAATGTGTGTGCTATTTAAGGTTTATGTGGTATGCTTAGCTAGGCTTTAAGGTTAAAGTTTTCTAAGTATGAAAATGTTCAACTTAGAAGGGTTATTTCATTTAAGTGATTTAGTAGCTTTGGTTGATTTTATTTTGTGTTTTGATTTGGTTTGAATGATTCCTACAATTGATTACTAAGTTATAAAGAGAGGAAAAGGGAAGACAACTTCTCTTTCCTCCCTACCTTAAGTAATGTATAAAGTAGATTCATATTTGATTTTTGTTTAGTGAATGTTTTATTATGTGTTTTGATTAATCCTAAGTTTAGATTTTCCCTAAACAAACCTATTCAAAGGAAAGATATTTCAAGATTAAGTAAAGTGAAATACTATCACAAAACACACAACACTTTATTTCTTTCCCAACATGTGTAACATGGATATGTATGAACCCTAAGCATATCTATACATGCAAATGGAAGTGTTTAGCACATCTTAATGATGAATGCTAAGAGATGTTACTTAAGGAAATTTGGATGCTTCATGATGCATGATTTTGGTAAGTAGAAAAGAGTGATTCTTTTATCCATTTTTCATATGCACATTTACAAGTATAAAAGACATAAGTGAGTACGACGCCATTGTTAGCACCAAGGGTGTAAGGTACAAGACCTTCTTGGGGCTACTTAAAGCCTCGCAACCCAATGTTGTCTAGACTAATATACCACTTTTCTTAAACACATGTGCATGTACAAAAAGAAATGCATGGAAAGAGAATCATGCAAAAAGTTCATGTTTATTTGATTTTGGTTTGATTATTTAGTTTTAATGTGTGATGTGGAATTCCTTCTTAAGTTATGACAAAGGAGTGTATAGGAATGTATTTAAGCAAGTATTATGTCCTTTTCATATGGACTATACACTTTGCAAATCCTATACAAACCTATGTTAAAAGAAAAGAGAAGGAAGCCACACAATACACATATTTATATTTCTACTCACATGCAAGCTTATAAATAATTATAAGAAGTTAGTTATGATATTTTATTTGTAAGTTTTGAAAGTAATTTTGTATTTAATAGTAATAATATCCCTTCAAATTCTTACTTTAGCCAAAGCATGCAATTTGACATAAAGAAAATATTTCATTTTTAATTTGATTTTTAAAAAGGCATGAATGCATGATTTTCATAAAGTGATGAAAACATATAAATTCATTCACCCTAATTAATTCCTAAAGACAATCCTATGGGATAAGATTATTTAAAGTAAATCAAATTTATTTTAAAGAGATTTTTTGTTTTGTTCTGAGTTTGATTTGAATTTAGAAAATGTGAAAAGGTTTGCTAGTCCTAACCCATCTCCCACATGTGTATGTTATTTTCGTTTAATTTTATATTTTGTTTAGGTAAAGTACATAATTACCCCTACACAACTTTAACATATTTAACCAAATAATTATGAGCCAAAGTATGACATAAAATCACAAGAAATTTAAATCAGCAATGCACCTAAGAAAGAAAGGGGTCTAATGCATTTAGCTCACAATTAATGATTAATTAAGCTAAAGGTTTTAGTTTAAGTACTTTCATAATCCTTCCCATACATATGGGTTGGATATGATTTCCTTAAGCTACTTAGGTTATTGAACACCTAAGCATCTACCCAAGAAGGAAATGATTAAGTTCAAATTGATTTAATTTTAAAATTATGATTAATTAAGTCATTTAATTAACTGATTAAACTTATTTAATTAATTTTCACCTTAATTAGATTTTTATCCAAATGAAATGAACTTAAGAGAAAAGATTTGGGAGAGGACTCCTAATCTCATTCCCTATGTCCATTCACTATTATAAGGTAATTAACAAACTTAATTAATTAATTTATCACTGTTTAATAGGTTAATTAATTATTTAATTGATTCAGAGAGTGAATAAGAGTGGATCAAGCAAATACCTTAATTAAACCATTAATAAATTCTAAGAAAATCATGGGAGGCAGAGGTCATCCCATTAATCAGCCCTAGAAAGTTTGGAATTAATCAATGGAATAATTAGAGAGTAATTAACATAATTATATTCACAATAAAACCTAAATTGCATAAAATTCACCAATCAAAATCCATCAAACTTAAATTTAAATTATTCCCACTATGAATTATCTTCACAATGCATTTTATTTTGTATTTTTTGATTTATCTACATTTAATTATGTTATTTTAAATAGTTTGTGTTTATTAAGTAATTAAATACCTAATTACATGACTAATCCCATCGGTTCCATGTGGACCATTGATGTAGTGCGTGCTTTTCACGTGGCACGACAAAATTTGTCACTTAAGTTATCGCATTGACCGGTAGCTTCTCTTTAGATCGTTCGATCAAAGATCACATAGTTGAGATCGAGCCTCTAATTTCTAAAGGGATTAATCTCAGATATAGCATGGGTTAATCAGGACCATCCATCCAAAATGCCTGGATGGATGGTCCATGATCCTTCACTGAGCTTGCCTACGGGAGAGGGCAACCGTCCACTTCTTAGGGCATGATCCAAGCTCGATTGAGCTTAGATTAAGCTCAAACTCAACCCTCACCATCATCATGCAAATGGATGAAGATCTAAGGGTCCATTTCACTTGGGGTGAAACTTTCCTTCGAAGAGGACCAAAGAAAATTCAAACTATGCTCGATTTTGAATAGTACCTCACTGGAGGTTATCACCGGTGCTCCCAACCATCGAGGTAGCTTCGTCTAGTGGGGATGAAGCCCTATTGAAAGTTTGAGGTGTTCAGGTTGAGCAGATCCGCCAATTGGTCAAAGTCACCCACCTAGGCTTGCGACTTTGGTCTAGCTCCCACCTCCCTTGCCTTGGAAGCTTGGAAGAAGCTTTGGATCAACTCGATTGAGTCCCCTAAGGGTGCTTGCAAGAGCAATTGGCTTGATATTGGGTATTGAGTGAGATGGAAATCCTTGTAACCTCCTTTATTTTTGGTTTTGATAAATCGAGAAATGGAGAAATGCAAAGAGCCTTGGGAACCTTGGAGAAGCTTGAGGATGCTTGCTTTGTGTTTCTTAGCTTCAATCGAGTGTATGTCAAAATAAAATGAAATTAGGGGGAGTATATCTCCCCCTAGGAGGATTAGATGTCGAGAGGTGCTAAGCCATTTTGGATCAATTAATTACATGCAATAGGTTTGTTAGGTCATTTTAGCTTGCACATGGTTCAGTTTTGGCAGAGGAAGGTAGTGGAGAAGTTCCCATGTGCTGATTTCGAGTGTGGGAATGATCATATGTGATTGAAATGAGAGGAGTGGTTAGTTTGGCCATTGGGTTGGGTTTGGCTGACCTAAACCTATTGGGTCATGTGCACCACTCTTACTAGTGTCCATGGAGTCCACTAAGAGGGTGCCAAGTGGCCATGATTTGGTGAATTTGGCCAAGAATTACCTTTAACCAAGGGGTAATATGGTCATTTGGCTTAGATTTTAGTTTGAGTATGTTTGGTCTAATTGAAAAAAATGGGTTTCAATGAATTTGGAAATTTGATATGATTTGGCTCATGTTGACCCATTTAGGTCAAAATGGGTCAACTTGGATCAAGTTGACCAATTGTTCAAATTGGGTCAAACTAATAGTTGGGTCAAATTCATATGACCATTTGAAATATTTTAGAATCATTAGTTTGGTTCAATTTGATTTCTATTTGGATTTAGTGTATTTAAATTCATTTAGGTCAAATGGGTCAAGTTGACCAATTTGACCCATTTGACCTATTTGGGTTAGGTCATGATTGGTTTAGGTTTCATTGGTCATTTGAAATGTATTGGTATCTTTGTTTCCAATCAATTTTTGTTTAATTTGGTTTTGGCTCAATTTGACCTTTTAGGTCAAGTTAGGTTCATGGTCAATTGGGCTAGGTTGGGTCTAGTTGGCTAATCGAGGCTTTGGTAAAGTTCAACAAGTGATTTAGAATGAACTTGACACATTAGTTTCAATCAATTTCGCTTAGATCAAGTTTTGACACATTTTGATTTTTCAGGTCAAGTTAGGTCAACTTGGGTCAAGTGGCCAATTGGGCTAGGTTAGGCTCAAATGATGACTTGATCAAGTTTAAGCATTGATCGTGAATGAGTTTTGATCAATGGTTTCAATCAATTTGGCCTATGGTGGATTTTGGCTAGTTTATTTAAGTGTTGACTTGGTCAACCCTTAAGTTTGACTTGATTTGACCAAATTTGAGTGATTGATCATCTCATGATGATTGTTGCTCACAATATGAGGCTTATGTGGGCTTAGTTCAATCCAATTTGGGTAGGAATTAGAATTTTAATTCACTTTGTGTCAAGTGAGCCTAAGTGGGTCAATTGACTTGATCAAAGATTGAATCAAGTATTATTGAACTCACATATGGAATTATGATTGAAATATAAATCCATTTACAACTGATTTGGAGTCAAATGGGTTTTGATTCATTTGACAATTTCAAGTTCAAAAGGGTGAACATGAGTTTGACTTAGGTTTAATTTTTTAATTTAGTTTTGGTTTGATGATTGAAGTTTGCATTTATATTTGGATTCATGATTAAAGGATTGATTGAATCATGAAGAAAAATCAAGAGTTTGTCTTGATTTGAATTTGATTTGGCTAAGTTCAAGGATTTGACTTGAAAGGCTTAAAAATTTTGGTTGAATTTAGATTTGAGTTTTGAATTGCTTTTTGGATATTTGATTAAAGTTTGTATTTATATTTGGATTCACGATTGAAGGATTGATTGAATCATGAAGAAAAATTACGAGTTTGGCTTGATTTGAATTTTATTTGGCTAAGTTCAAGATTTTGACTTGAAAGACTTAGGTTGAATTTTTGAATTTGAATTTGAGTTTTGAATTGATTTTGATATTTGAATTTATATTTCATTTATATTTTGAATATAAATGAGAATATAAATGGGTTATGAGAAAATTTCTTGAATTTTAATTGATTTGATTTGATTTAGGCTAAGTCCATAAGATAGAATCAAAGTGACTTAGGAATTTGGGTTTCAATCATTTGGAATTGATTCATGATTTGGAAAAATCCATTGGAATTGATTTATGGTTTGGTTTGGAATTGATTTGAGTTTATGGTTGATTTGAATTTGGAGTTTGACTTGAAAGGAGGGAGTGAGGATTTGGTTCAAGCTATGGGGTAGGAAAGTTTTCCTAACTCCTCTAAGGCATGACCAATTCCTATGGCTAACTCTTCTAAGTCTCTAGGGTTCAATCAAGTGTTCACCTAATCACTAGAAGTGTCTTAAGACTAAAACTCTTAGTGTCTAAGAGAAGCCCTATGTCTAAGATGGAGGGGTTGAGAGCTCATCCTAAAAATGAGGTCAACAATAATTCACAAAATAAGCAAACAAATGAAGAAAAATTATTTTCGAACACCTCACTTAGCATACACAAATTTGCTAAGTGAGTAAATTCCAAAAAAATCTCAAATCAACACAAAATTAATTGACCATGTACTTTAACATACTCAAATTTATTAAATGAAGGGTTCCCTAATAATTAAAAAAATCAAAATCAAATATGAACCTATGGAGGCATCAATCTCTCCAAAAAATATTTGAACTCATTTTCAACATACACAAATTTATTGAAAATAGATTATTTTTTCAAAAATCTCCTTTCCAATCAATTCAAAAAATCTCTCTTCTAAATTCTTTTGAGCCCCACTTAACACTTTCAAGTTGTTGAGTGTGGGTTCAAATTCTAATTCAAAATTCAAAAATCAACAAAGCAAAAATCTAATTTGGGTTTATTTTCCAACATTGTGACATTCGGCCACCGGGCCTAAATCAGCACGTATAATGTGTTCACATTTCTTTTGGGATGGACTTAGTTGGGCCGCCTCCATCGACTTCCACCCCATTTACTTTGGTCGAGGTCTTGAAGGGGCTAGGATCACATGTGAGGGGACCTCCCTCACACGCAAGTAGAGCATGGTGATCCGTGGGCCATCCAGCCGAGGTGCCATCTAACTCAAAGATTCCCTCACTAAAGAGGAAGGCTATGGCAGTCCCACAGTAGTAGTAGTTCCAACGCCCAGTTGTTCCCCTTGTTGCCCCAGTTAGGGCTAGCACCCACCCATTGGCTCCCTCCAAGGGGAAGGCTCCCCTGATTTTAGGGATTGTCTCCTCTGCATTCGAGATAGGGTCTAGTTCCCAAACCGCTCACCTACTGTGACTCAAAGAAAATAAGAACGCATGATCAAGAGGTATCATACCCATAGGAGTTGGAAGTTTCCTGCCTAGTAGGAGTACCTAGGATGGTTTCCTCGCTGATCATAGAAAATAAGTTCCACCCTCTCTATGGATCTGATAGAGAGGATGTCAGGAGGATTTCAATTTCACCTCGGCCAGTAGTTCATTTTTAGGCTCCTATCAGTGAAAGGAGGAGGTCGAATGCCAGACTTAGATCAATTCTATGTTGAGTAGGCAGAACTTATAGATGATCGAGTCTGGGGCTCTTTGATTTGATTCACCATTCCCAGGGTGGGTAAATAGATTAGAGAGGGCCGTGGAGGCCCATACATCACATTACTATAGAGCGAGGTACAAAGAGGTAGTCGCCTCAACTTGTTGACTTTCCTGATCAACACACTACCCGCACCGATCATATTGATAGCATCTTACTAATAGGTACTACCCATCATAGGAGAGGAGCTCCTATCCAGAGAGAGTCAGTGGTGTGTCCACCACACCACTCTACTCCACGCCCACCATCTCTCGTACAAGTTCCATCATCTACCATTCCATCAAAAGCCATGAAGGCTGCATTAGGGGAGAAGTGAACCCCACTGGTGATCCAGCTATGGCAAAGAGATCACATTCCATCTACATTGCCGACTGAGGTGAGGCTGAGCTCTCCTGCTTGACCTTCTACCCCAATTGTGGTGAACAAGGAATGGCTACCACGAAGCATAGTAGTTGTTCCATCACCACCACCACCGCAATAGTGTATGGAGATAGTAGTAGAAGGAGGATGAGAGATAGTTAGCCATATGGCCACATCCCTAGGAGTACCACCCATCCGTGATCCAAGTGACAGCATATCTTTCTTCTAGTGAGCGTACCTCATGGTTAGCCTCCAGCAGTAGAGAGATGTCATCGCTCATGACAATGATCCTACTACCAAGCCTCAATTTTTTTTGTACATTTAGTTGGACCATCCCTAGATGATATAGTAGATATCAGTGGAGAAGAAGGAAATCTAGGATATGTCTGGTCCAATTTAGAGGATGAGAATGTCAATTTGATCCTAATGAAGATGATTGTAGAGGATTCAGTACACATGGTAGACAAGGGTTCCCTCTTCGTGATCGAGTTTGGAAGGTGTGAAGCAGAAGACACCTACTCTACCCAACACCTCCTTCAATAAATAAAACAAAAAGATGAACAAATAGATAGGATGGGGAAGAGGCTTGAAGACTTGCTAGCAGCAATTTTATCACTTCAGAACCAAGCCCCAGCAATGCATCCTATTATGGCAGAAACTAGTCAGCCCGAGTTGTTGCATGTCTTGGATCCAGCCAAGACTTCATCTCCAGTAGAGCAGGGCAGCACCAACTTGTATAGGAAGGTAGTAGATGGTACCTCCATAAGAAAAATCATACGAGCATGGTTGAGAGAAGCATTGGCTCAAGCCCGAGGAGGATCATCTCAAAGGGTAGACCTTACCCAGAGGAATTTGATGCCATCCAATATCCTATGGATTTCGTGCCACCTTCTTTCAAGAGCTTTGATGACAGCGGGAACCCAATGTAGCACATTGTGCACTTCAGAGCCAGTTGTTGCAACACTGGTGGTAGTGATGCATTACTCTTTTGACTTTTTGTCAATAGCTTAGCAGGTAAAGCCTTCGATTTGTATGCTGAACTTCCCAATAGTTCAGTGAAGACTTTCGCTAAGTTAGAGCAACTCTTTATTAAGAGATTTGTTGGAGCTCAGCAAAGGGTGACTGTAGGCGATCTCGTTGTGGCTCAACAACACCCTCATGAGTCTCTCATTGATTATATTCTCAGATGATGCATTTTGAGCATGAAATAAGAACCATAGCTATTTGAACAACATGCCATTGAAATTCTATTAAATAATATTCATGGCTCGGTCGCCATATGCTCAAAGTTTTTACCATTAAGACATTTGAGAAACTAATCAACAAGGCGGCTAGCTTATAAGGAGAAGCCAAACAGTTGCTTTTTCCGGATCAATCAACAAAGCCAAAGCCACAGAAAGCTTATGAGAAGAGGCCAGGGGCAGTGATAGCAGTAGATAAGGGGAAGCAGCTGACCAGAGAGTACTATGAGAGACCTTGTGCTCTACAATCATCGCTTACACCTCCTTTACCACCACCGAGGCCATCCTATGGCCGCCACAGTAGCCTCCATGGCCTTCACCACCTCCTCAGCCATATCCATAGCAGTAGCGGTATACATACCCACCATCAGGTAGCTACGGTCCACCTAATCTTTTGGATAAAATAAACAAACCTTATTCATTTAAGAGGGATGTAATAAGAAAAATCTTTAAGAATCTCTTAAAGAAACCTGATTTTTAGCTTCCCAGGCCTAGAAAGCTGAGGGAAGTGAGCAAAAGCAATGATCCTAACTTTTCCCCCTACCACTGCATGATTGGTCATGTTTTGGAGGATTGCTTTACATTTATGGACTGGCTTGAGCATAGCTTCTAGACAGGCACCATAGTTATCCCAAAGAAATACCTTATAGAACAACCACCCAGTTCCATTAGGGTAATCCTTGGGGATAGCTACAATCCTTCCAAAACCAAAGAAGGTTGGGATATCTCCTTATCCCGATCCTCTAAGAAGATTATTGTTTCCAAAATCAAGAAACTTTCCTTGGTGTAGCCAACCTCCAACATCAAGATTTATAAGTTACCAGAACTAGGAAAGGGGAGCTCAAAGAGTGAGCAACCCATCCCAACCCGGGATATCCAAGTAGCGTAACCACCGACCAATCCCAGCCTCTAGTCCACTGTTGCAGCTACTACATTAGTAAGCACCTCTTCTTCATCTAGCTCTTCCATTAGAAGACATCTTATATCAGTGGATGAGGGCATCAAATCCCTCACCCCTCTTACTTGATTTCTACTTTGTACCTCCTTCAAACTCCAAGAAATTGATGAATAAAGCTAGTTTGAATTACATTTGTGTCACTTCTGATAGGTTGTCTAATTCTATTCCTAAAAAAAACTCTTCAAGTCTAAAAAATAATTATAACAACTCCGATCTTTCTCTTTCTGATTTAGAGTTGGACTTTCTTTCTCTAAATACTATGGGTTTGCCTCTTGAGATAGACTTGGAATCATCTGATTCCGAGGGTCCCATAGGAGAAGCTATAGGTGAGCCTGACGAGCAAGTAGAATCTTCCACTAACCTGCCACAAGAGATCACTGAAGTCAACCTCCGTAGTGGCAAGGTTCTACCTCCTAGGGCAACACCTCAAGATAAAGGGAAAGAAGTCATTGGTTCACATGATCAAGAAGCCCCTCCACAGGATGCCCTACCCATGGATATGATCGTGGAGGATCAACCTAAGGTGGATTACAATGTCCTCTCTCACTTGAGAAAGTTGCCATCTAAGTTAAGCATATATGATGCCCTTGTCTTATCCAAAAATATGAGAGAATCATTAATCAAGGATCTTCTTGATCCAGAGATATGCTTAGCTCACCTGACCGCTAATGGAGAGGAGGCACATTATTCTAGAGAAGCAATCACTTCCAGATGAAGACCTTCTTGGGACATGGAGCATAATTGTCCCTCTACATTACAAAGGACATGAGAAGATTCTGCGTGAGTTCTTGTTGATCCAGGTGCATTGGTGAACATTATGAGTCTAAAGACCCTTGCCTATTTGAGGATCGACATCTCCACACTCTGAGAGGATTCATTGAATAAGGCGAGAGGGCTTTAGGTTCCATAGTGTTACCTTTGGAGATAGGTGACTGGAAGACTAAAGCCAAGTTCTATATCATTGGTTCAAATACTTTGTTCACCGCTTTGCTCGATAGGTCATAGATATATCAGAATAAGATGATTCCATCTTCCCTTCATCAGTGCATCAAGTTCATTAAGGATGGGATTGAATACTATGTCAAAGGTGATGAAAAACTATTTTTAGTCAGAGAGGTTGAGATATATAAAGATGTGACCTACTATCTTTCTCAAAACATCTTTTCTTGTGAACTAAGTCAAAATTAAAATTCAAAAGAAAAATAAAATGAAGAAAAAGAAAAAGAAAAAGAAAAGAAAAAAAAAATGAAAGTTCAAGTAAATAAGAAAAGGATATCAAGGAAGAAATAGAGCCACATATGACATTCAACCCAGTTCATTCCATCATATGGACATGTGGGTAGGATGACTCACCTCCACCAAAGGTGAGGTAGACATAGGCGTGCTAGAGGTGGAAGACCCCTGTTGGCCACCAACCAACAGGGTTATGTTCCAGTCATGAGTACCCCTACTATTCACTAGAGTTCGAGGATGAGTCAATGTGATTAGCATACTAGCCAAACCCTCTCAGTTTCATTGAGGTGACACTCGAGCTGATAAAGACTGCCTCAAGCAAAGCATGAATGTATTCAATCGTTATATGAAAACTATGACAGTAGGGAACCTAGCTCTAACCTCACTTTCCTCTCAAAAAAGTTGAAGGTTTAGTTAAGAAACCCCTCAGTCTTCCAGGGATGTCAAGCTAAAGAGATTCCTATTGGGATCATCATCCTCAAGTCCAAAAACTAATTCAGGAATTGAGGATAACCCATACAAAGAATTAATGAAATTGTCTTTTGATTGGTACTCACCTTGTGCTCTTAATCTTGTAAAGAAAGGTTTGATTCCTTATACATGGTCTAACTATAGGTCAAAGTACTAGAAGCTGGAATAATAAAAGGGGATGCACAATCAAGATGACTAGGATTGATAAGGGTCCAAATGATGATGATGATTACCGCGGTTATCACCAATCATCTAATATGATAGTTCTTTTCACACACCAACTCTTATGAGGATGTGTGTTTAGAAATATCAGATGATCAAGATGATCTTCAAATCAAAGATGCACCGCCAGAATTTGAAGAGGAGATCCATTCAACAATTGACAAGCTCAAAGAAATCAACCTCAGGATAGAAGAAAATCCTCGCACATACATCGCTCATTCAATGAAGAAAAAACCAATGACTTAGTTAGGCTATTGATTGAGCTTAATGACTGCTTTGCATGGAGCTATGAAGAGATACCCAGATTATCTCCTGATGTAGTAGTCCACAAACTAGCAATAGTCCCTAATGCCAACCCTATCAAGCAAGCTCCTAGCATGCGAGAAATTTAACAACAGTCATTTTGAAGTCAAGAACGACGATGTTGGTTTCATCGAAGAAAAAATATTGTACCGTTACATCTAGTTAAGATGAAGAATGGCCAAATTCGCTTATGCATTAATTTCATGGACTTAAATAAGGCATGTCCTACGGATGAGTTTTCTCTTCCTATACCAGAATTAATGGTGGATATCGCCTCATCTCATGCAATTTTCTCCTTCATGGATGGGTCATCTGGCTACAATCAAATCAAGATTGTCCCCGAGGATGAAAGAAACACTGCTTTCTGAATCCCAATTGAAATCTATTATTATAAGGTCAAGCCTTTCGGCCTTAAAAATGCTGGTGCTACATACCAATGGACCATGACTCAGATCTTCAATGAACTCATCCATCATCAGGTTGAGTGCTATGTTGATGATCTAGTTGTTTAAAGCAAAGAAAAGAAGACCATCTCTTTGACTTGAGGATAGTTTTCAAATGGTTAAGATAATATAACCTCAAAATGAATCCTCTAAAGTGTGCATTTGGAGTAGCTTCAGGGAAATTTGTTGAGTTTGTTGTCCGACACTAGGGAGTAGAAATAGATCCAGAAAAGATCGAAGCTATCTTAGAAATGCCACCTCCGAAAAGTTTAACTCAACTCAGATCTTTCCAAGGGAGGTTGGCGTAATTGAGACACTTTATTTCCAACATATCGGGAAGATGCAATACATTCTCGGCACTTGTAAAAAAGGATACCAAGTTCAAGTGAGATGACAAGTTCCAACATGCCTTTGAAGATATCAAGCAATTTTGTGTCGCTACTCTAGTTTCTATCCCTGCAAGCCACTCATCCTCTACACCGCAGATTAGATGACTCTCTGCTTTGTTGGCCCAAGCCAATGATGAAGGGAAGGAGAGTGCTCTCTACTACCTCCCATCATCGATTCTGCAACTACCCACCTATTGAGAAACATTGCCTAGCTTTAATCTTTACATCATAAAAGCTATGACATTATATGCTTTATCATAAGGTGAACTTGATTTTTAGAACTAATCCACTACAGTATCTCATGACATGGCCAATGTTATCAGGATGTTTGGCACATTGGTTTATAATTCTCTCACAGTTTGATATCACATTCGTACCCCTTCATGTGGTGAAAGTACAAGCACTAGTGAATTTCTTAGCAACACACCCACTGCTTACTGATTCCCTGCTTAGTGACAATCTTCATGACAAAAAAATCATAAACTTAGGGGAGCTTAACAACCATTGATGGGAAATGTATTTTGATGGTATGACTTTCTTTCATAAAAGAGAAGAACCACGATCTACTCTTCCAGGAATGGCAGGAGTAGAAATAGTCCTCTTAACTCTAGATTATGATGTGATGAGATTCTCATACTATCTCTCCAATTCCTACACCAACAACAAAGCTGAGTATGAGGCTTTGATTGATGGTCTGGAGTTATCCATTATAGTATATGTCAAGAGCATCAACATCTATGGGGATTCTCATTTGGTCATCAACCAGATTGTCGGGTCCTACAAGGTTCTCAAACCTAAGCTTTGTCATTACCATGAGTATACCATGAAGTTATGGCCCAAATCTAAGTCACCATCTAAGGTTCCCAGCAGAGAACATAGGATGCTTTGGCCAAACTTGCCAAAGAATTGGCATGTCCAGAAGATGAGTCCATTCCAATAAGGGTCCAAAACAGACAAGTCCTATTCCTTATTAATGTTGAACTCGTCAAGAGACTTTCTCTTGAAGGGGCGGTTGGCAGTGCTAATAAAGATGAGGAGCTGGATTGGAGGCAACCATTCATAGATTACTTAAATACTAGCAAACTACCTCAAGAGAAGTCACAAGCCCATCAGGTGAAACAAAGAGCTCTCTCCTATGCTCTCGTGGATGACACCTTATACCAACGGTCCTTCGATCAAATGTGGTGTTGTTTGGACAAACATGAAGCCTGTAAGATCATGATCAAGGTACATTCAGGTCTATGTGGATTGCATCAATCCAATCCAAAGATGAAGATGAAGGACAAGAGACTAGGATATTATCGACCTTCGATGATCACAGACTGCATGGATGTATTTAGGAGATGCCATCAATGTCAGGTGCACGGTGTGATCCTACATCAACCACCCAGCATTCTACATCCTACATTGGCCTCATGGCCATTTGAGTGTTTTCCCTGACATTGTGGGTCCTATTGATCCTCCCTCTTCCAAGGGTCATCGATTCATCTTAGGCCACACTACTTTTCAAGTGGGAGAAAATCCCACTAAAGGTCATACCGATGTGTTTCAATTTTTTAGGAATCATATCGTATATAAGTTTGGGGTATCTCAACGAATTATATTCAATAATGGTACTACATTCAAAAGCACCAAGATCAACAGCTTTGCCAAAATACACAGTATAAATTAGAGATACTACACCATCTACTTCCCCAGGCCAAATGGCCTAGCATAAGCATTCAAAAAAACTCTCATCCAGATACTAAATAAGATGCTCGATGACAACAAGCAACGTGGTAATGAGCGTGTCAAAGCTTGTGGGCTACCGCACACATATAGAACTCCAACTCAATCTACCATGTTCTCCTTAGTGTATGGGTCTAAAGTCATTCTACCTCTAGAAGTTCAACTCCCATCACTAAGGATAGCATTAGGTAGAAAAATCATTACGGAGCAGAATGCAAAGTTATGGTTAGAAGAGCTCGAAGGGCTGGCGGAGAGATGCCTACGAGCATGCCAAAACCTTGAGTTGTACAAGGCCAAAATGATTCAAGTTCATAACAAGTTGATCTTCCCTAGGGCTTTTCAAGTAGGAGAACTTGTATTAGTCTTAAGGAGACCAATTATTGCCCGCCAAAAGATGGGAGGCAAGTTTGAATCCACTTGGGAAGGCCCTTTTGTCTTAGAAATGGCCTGCCAAGGAGGATCTTATCAGCTCATCAATTGTAAAGGGGAACACTCAATGCTTCCAATTAATGGGCTCTATTGAAAGAAATATTACCCATAAAGAAAACATGTTTGAAAATAATTATCAACAAAGGAACAAAATTTCATTCCAATTCATCAAAATCTTCTCTTCTTTCGAAGCATTGTTTGTTTTTCTTACGAATACACCGTGACGTGTTTAGGATAGGTGTAAGAGAACCCAAGAGGCATCCTATCCCTCTTTCACAATAAGAACAGAATCAAACATAATTTCCCAGCGCTACTAGAATATGTTTGAGAGAACCCAAGAGGCATCCTATTTTGATTAGCACAACTAAGTTAGGTGTAAGAGAACCCAAGCAGCATCCTTTCTTAGTGGGAATCCTGGCTGCCATCCATGGCATCAATTCATCAATTCCTCAAGTGTGTTTAGGGTAGGTGTGAGAGAACCCAAGCAACATCTTATCCCCTTTAACACAACATAAAAATAAACACAAATCTTTAATCTTGAGCTATTTTGATGTGGGAGCAAGCCCCCTGTGGCACTCACTCATTAGCTGCTCTAGGTCAGGTTTACATGCTACCTTGCAAGTATGTCATCCCAGTGATCACTTGTTGGGCGAATGTGATTCCCTGTGTTTTCATCCTGACTTGACCATTACAAACAAATGAGCACATTTTTAGTTTGGTAGACTTCACTGCACATCCAGTAAGCTACTTCATGTTGACTTTGTTTAAGAAGATGTGAGTCCCCACACCTTATTCTTGAACCAATCATCATGTGACTTAGTATATCAGATTTAGGTAAGTCCAGGCTCCTTTCCTCTTATCTAAATTTGAGTTGATATAAGTCCTAATGGCATTCACTCAGAGTCAGGTCATAACACATGTCGATAAGATAGATTATCCTAACAATCGTTCACTAGAGGATGTGAGTCCCGAGCTTTCTT
This sequence comes from Cymbidium sinense, assembly GCA_021442155.1. Classification (NCBI taxonomy): domain Eukaryota; kingdom Viridiplantae; phylum Streptophyta; class Magnoliopsida; order Asparagales; family Orchidaceae; genus Cymbidium; species Cymbidium sinense. The sequence continues at coordinate 136,956,377 of CM038215.1, read as the reverse complement.
CCTCTTACTTGCAAATCTGTGCACCTTAGTTAGTTGATGTTCGCTATGCAAGTTCACCCTCAGTGGATACACCACTCTGGCGATGTGAGTCCTCAGCTTTCTCCATGAGTTGTCCATCGAATACTTATGTATATTATCTTCTTCGGGGTTTTGGATCAATCCGGCCTCTCTCTATGGGCACTCTATTTTGATCACATGGACCATTTAGACACTACCCAGTTACTTTGGATTAGATAGTCCCCTTTAGCCACTAGTTGGAGAATTTTTGACATGTAGATGCAACTCACCCGGTGGATACACCACTCTTGGCAGATGTGAGTCCTCGTGCTTTCTCCATGAGTTGTCCATCGAATACTTATGTATATTATCTTCTTCGGGGTTTTGGATAAATCCCTTAGCAGCCCCTCTCCCTATGGGCACTTTATTTTGATCACATCCTTTGTGACCCCATTTAGACACTACCCAGCTTACTTTTGGATTAGATAGTCCCCCTTTCCTAGTACCACCCCTGTAGTTGGAGAATTTGTTTAGCAGATATGTAGATTCTCCCTTAGTTCAGTATATCTGAGATAGGTCTAGGCTGATAAAAGCTCCTTCTCGCAAACCAACAGGGTCCACGATAAACAAACAAATAAATAAATAAAATTATTTGCTTGTAGATTAGGAATTAAAGCCTCCAAAGGGGCCTTTTTCCCAAGCAGGCATCCTATCTTTAGGGCTGTGTCAGCAGAACTCCTTATAGGAATTTACTGACTACATGAGTTGAGATAAGTCCTCGGGTCAGCACTCTCTCCATAGTCACCCTTAGGTCGGGTTCAATATGTTTTTCCACAAACAGGTTTCCCTGGCTGTCATTATACTTTGGAAGATATGTACCATTCTTTCTGGATATCGCCACAACCGACTAGCCCTAGATCGGGTTTGATTTGTTGCCCAAAGCAACTGATCACCCCAGTGGTCTTTTGTAGTAGAAGATGTGAATCCCCATGCTTTCTTCCCCTGAATTGACCATTGCAAACCTAAAGGAACTCCTTTGGTTGAATAGTTTTCCTCTCGATCCGGAAGCTACTCCCTTTGATTCAGTAAATCTCAGATAGATCTAGGCTAATATAAGCTCCTTCTCAGTATGATCCCTCACAAACCAATGGAATCCATCAAAAATAATTAAAAGATGAAATTAATTTTTACTATCATTGAGGTAATTAAGTCCCCCAGGGGCACTCACTCAATAGTTAGCCTTAGGTCAGGTTCGATTTGTTGCACAAGCAATCGATCACCCCAGTGGTTCCATGTTTTGGAAGATGTGAGTCCCTGCACTTTCTTCTTAAACTTAACTATTGTAAACTAAAAGACACCCCTTTGGTTGGATAGTTCTACTATGTGGTTGGTAGACTACCCCATTGGATTGGTAAATCTTAGTTAGCCATAGGCCCATATCCCCTACTCAGTATAGTCCTCGCTAACCAATGGAATCCATCAAAAAAAATTAAAAAATAAAATTAATCTTTACTTCCTTTTAGCTGATTTAAGTCCCCCAACGGCATTCACTCAATAGTCAGCCCTAGGTTGGGTTCGATTTGTTGTGCAAGGAATCGATCACCCAAGTGGTTCTTTATTTTAGAAGATGTGAGTCCCCACACTTTCTTCCTAACTTGACCATTGTAAATTGAAAGGCACCCCTTTGGTTGGATAGTCCTACTATATGGTTGGCAGACTACTCCCTTTGGATTGGTAAATCTGAGTTAGACCAAGGCGTCCAATGGCTCCTACTCTATGCAGTCCATCACAAATCGATGGGATCCATCAAAAATAATTAAAACATGAAATTAACCTTTGACTATATTTGAGTTGATTTAAGTCCCCCAATGGCATTCACTCAATAGTCAACCCTAAGATGGGTTCAATTTGTTTCCTCACCAATGGATCACCCCAGCAACTAGTCCCTACTTTGGAGGATGTAAGTCTACTACGCATTCTTCCTAGTATAGATGCTACACACCGAATGACAATCCCCTTTAGTTGACTAGTCTTACTATGTGTTTGGTAGACTACCCCTTTGGATTGATAAATGAGTTAGTTTATGCCTTCATGGCCCTACTAATGATCCACCGCAAAACCAATAGGGTCCAAATCAAAAAATTTTAAAAATATGAAACAAATTCAACCCCTCCTCCCTCAATGGAGTCAAACCAAACAAACAAAACAAATCCAATCAACCTCCCTTAGTGGAGTCAAAATAATCAATACAATCAAACAAATAAATAAAAACAAATCAAACATACCAAACAAGCAAATCCAATCAAACAATCAATCAATCAAATCAATTAAATTGATCTTCTTCTCCTCAGTGAGATGCAAATCTTTCTAGTTCTCTCTGGGGATCTCGAATTCTAAATCCCTCAGCAAATTTCACAACCTCTCCTCCCTAGTGGGTGACTTGAACTTGCTCCCCTTGTGGAGAGTTTACTTTTTCATCCCTAGTGGAGCACCAAATCCTAAATCAACAAATCAAATCAATTTCTCCTGAGCGAGACTCAAATCAAATCAAAGCTCTCATCCCCCAGTGGATGACGTGAACATGTTTCCCTATTGAAATGTTCACATACTCTATCTCTAGTGGATTCCTCCTTCACTCTCTTATGTCTTTGACATGAGTAGAGTCACACTGCACTAAGCTCTTGATTCCTTCTACACCTTAGGTTAGAAGTAGATCAATTTTTAGTGCTTATGATCGCTCATATTGTTGATCATTTCACAATAAATACCGGTCCTTGTCAATCACACCACACCCATCACCCTTTGTTGACCTCATTTTTAAATGAGCTCTCAACCTTCTCATCTTAGACATGGGACTCTTCTAGACACTAAGAGTTCCTAGTCTTAAGACACTTCTAGTGATTATGAATACTCAACCTAAATCAAAGACTTAGAAGAGTTAGCCATAAATAGATCATATCTTAGAGTGTTAGAAAATTTGACCCTATTGCTTGAACCAAATCCTCACTTTCTTCCTTCAAGTCAAACTCCAATATTTAAACAAACTCCAAACTCAAACAAACTTCAAACTCAAATCAACCTTAACTCCAAGTCAAATTCTTGAACTTAGCCAAATCAACCTCAAATCAATTCAAACCCTTGGATTTTCTTCATGATTCAATCAATCATTCAATCATGAATCTTAATATAAACATAAACTTCAATCATCAAACTAAAACTAAATTCAAAAATCAAACCCAAATCAAACTCATGTTCATCCTTTGAACTTGAAATTGTCAAATGAATCAAAACCCATTTGACTCCAAATCACTTGCAAATGGATTTATATTTCAATCAAACTTGAATCAAGCCTTGATCAAGTCAATTGACCCACTTAGGCTCACTTGACCAAAGTGACCTAAAGTACCCTTTTGAGCCAAATTCTAATCTTACTCAAATTGGATTAAACTAATCCCACCTAAGCCTCACATTGTGAGCAACAATCAATGATCAATCACTCAAATTGGGTCAAACCAAGTCGAACCGAGCCTTTGACAAAGTCAACATTTGACCCAAATGAAATCTAAACTAGCCAAAATCCACCATAGGCCAAATTGATTGAAACCATTGATCAAAACCAATCCATGATCAATGTTTGAACTTGACTAAGTCATCATTTGGGCCTAACCTAGCCCAATTGCCCATGACTCAAGTTGACCCAACTTGACCTAAAATGTCAAAATGGGCAATACCTTGATCTAAACAAAATTAGTTGCAACTAATGGATCAAGTTCATTCTAAATCACTTGTTGAACTTGACCAAAGCCTCAATTGGCCAACTAGACCCAACCTAGCCCAATTGACCATGAACCCAACTTGACCTAAAAGGTCAAATGAAGCCAAAATCAAACCAAACCAAAATTGAACCAAACCAATGATACCAAAATATTTCAAACGACCAACCAAACCAAAACCAACCCATGACCTAACCCAATTGGGTCAAATGGGTCAACTTGACCCATTTGTCCTAAATGAAATCAAATGAACCAAAACCAAATACAAATCAAATTGAACCAAACCAATGATACCAAAATATTTCAAATGGTCATATGAACTTGACCCAACCTTGGTTTGACCCAATTTGACCAATTGGTCAACTTGACCCAAGTTGACCCATTTTGACCTAAATGAGTCAACATGAGTCAAATGATATCAAATCAACTCCAAATTTCTTCAAATTTGGACCAACCCAATTTTAAACTATTCCAAATCTGCTTAAAATGAAATCAAAGCCAAATGACCATTTTACCCCTAGGTCAAGGGATAACATATGACCAATTCCACTTGGAATGTGGTCATATCCTTTTCATGGCCACTTGACACCCTCTTAGTGGACCAAACGGACACTACTAAGAGTGATGCATAAGACCCAATGGGATTGGATCAGCTAAACCCAACCCAAAGCCATAACTAATCCCTCCACTTAGAAATGAGCACATGCATCACCTCCATACTCTCATTCTCCACATGTGAAACTCCACACCACCTCTCATCTACCAAAATTGAATCACATGGAAGCCTTAACCACCTAACAAACCCAATCAATCTGATCAATTGATCAAAAAATAGAAGGAAGGCTCACGACCATCCTATCCTTGTAGGGGGAGATATACTCCCCCTAATTTCACTTCATTTTAAATCACACACTGTCTATTGAGCCTTAGGAACTAAGAGGAAGCATTGCCAAGCTCTCCCAAGGTATCCCAAGCTCTTTTCAATTCTCTATTTTTGGATTTCTTCAAAGCCTAAATAGGGGAGCTCCTTGAAAATTCCAGTTTGCTCAATTCACCACCAAACTCTAATTCCTCTTGCAAGCACCTTCAGAGACCCAATCGAGCTCAACCAAATCAAATCCCAAGCACTCAAGCCATGGAAAGGAGGAGTTTGACCAAAGTCACAACCCACTGAAGCTCATCTTAGCCAATAGGAGGATCCACTTGATCTCAAGCCTACAAACCTTTAACGTGGCTTGAGACTAAGCTCTTGGGAGGGTGGTGAGCCTAGGTATACTTCAAAATTGAGCTTAGTGTAGAAATTCTTTGGTCCTTTGTGAAGAGAAGTGTGATCCCAAGTGAAATTGATCGTTGGATGTTCTTCCCCACACCTCTTGATGGTGTGGGTTGAATCCCTACTCAATTCGAGCTCATGTGAGCTCCGATCAAGCCATGGAGGATGGACGACCTCCATCTCCCGTAGGCGAGAGAAGGGATGAATCATGGATCGTCCATCCCATGTGTTTTGGATGGATGATCCTGAGTACACAATCTAGATCTAGTGATTAATCCTTTAGAAATTTTGGTTTTAATCTTCATCCGATCATTGATGATGGTCCAAAATGCATCCACCCAACACTTTGTAGCTAATGTGATAACTTGAATAATGAATCTCGTTGTGCCATGTGGAAAGCGAGCACCGCATCAGCAGTCCATGTGGCCCTGACAGGATTAGTTATATAATTAGGAGGTTTAATTATCTAATAATCATATAACTTTAAAAATACATAACTAAATATAGAAAAATCCAAAAAATGCAAACTCAACTTCACTTTAAAGATAATTCAAAGCGGAATAATATAAAATAAATTTTAATTGATTTTGAATGGTGATATTTTCTTAATTTGAATTTTATTGGGGATATAATTATGTTAATTTCTCCTTAATTATTCCAATAATTAATTCCAAATTCCTTAGGATTAATTAGTCGGATGACCTCTACCTCCCATGATTTTCTTCAAATTTATTATTGGATTAATTTAGGTAATTGGTTGTTCCATCTCAAATCACCCCTTAATCAATAAAATGATTAATTAAGTTATTAAATGATGATAAGTTCATTAATTAAATTTGTTAATCATCTTGGAACAGTAGATAGACTAAAGGAATGAGATTAGGATGCCTTTTCCAAATCTTTTCCCTTAAGTCTATTTCATTTGAATGAGAAATTAATTAATTTACAAATTGATTAATGATTTAATCATTTCATTAAATAGCTTAATTAACCAAACTCAAAATCCAAAATTAATCGAAAACTTAATCACTTAATCAATTTTAGATAGGTGTTCAATAACCAAGTAAAGGAAATCAAATCCATCCTATATGTGTGGGAAGGGTTATGAAAGTACTTAATTAAACCCTTTAGTTTAATTAATCAATGATTGTGAGCCAATTGCACTAGGCATTTTCTTTCTTAGGGTGCATTGCTGATTTAAATTCAATGTGGTTGCATATCATATGTTGGCTCATAATTGGTTGAATAATTATGTTAAGGAGGCATAAGTAAGGGGTAATTAATTGATTTAATTTACACCTTAACCTAAACAAAACATAAAATCAACATAATGGTTCTAAAAATTAAACTAAAATAACATACACATGTGGTAGATGGGTTAGGACTAGCAAACCTTTTCACATTTCTTAAATTTAAATCAAACTAAAAAAATTCTTTAAACAACTTGGATTCACTTTAAATGATCTTATTTCATAGGATTGTCTTTAGAAATTAATTAGGGTGAATGAAGTTACATGCTTGAATCAATTTATTTCTTTCCTAGCATGCTAAATGGTGTATGTCATATGAAATCATGCATTCATGTCTTTTGAAAAATCAAATTAAAATGAAATATTTTCTTTATGTCAAATTGCATGTTTTAGCTAAAGTAAGAATATGAACGACTATTATCACTATTAAATCCAAAATTATTTTTAAAACACATAAATCAAACATTACAAATGAAAGGTATGCTACTTATAATTACTTATGAGCTTGCATGTGAGTACAATATAAGATGTACATTATGTGACTTTCCTTCTCTTTTCTTTTAACATAGTTTTAAATAGGATTTGCAAAGTGTATAGTTCATTTGAAAAGAACACAACACTTACTTAAATCCATTCCTATTCATTCCTATGTTATCATTTAAGAAGGATCTTCACATTTACACATGTAAATTGCATAACGAAATCAAACAAACAAACATAAATTTTTTGCATGACTCTTTTTCTATTCATTTGATTTTGTACATGCACATGTATTTAAGAAAAGTGGTATATTAATCTGAACATCCTGGGGTTGCGAGGCTTTAAGTAGCCCCAAGTAGGTCTTATACTTTACACCCCTGATGTAGGAAATATTGGTGCCATACTCACTTATGTCTTTCTTACATGTAAATGTGCATATGAATAATGGATAAAAGAATCTCTCTTTTTCTACTTAACAAAATCATGCATATATGAAACATTCCAAATTTTCTTAAGCAACATCTCTTAGCATTCATCATCAAGGTGTGCTAACATTTCCATTTGCATGTATAGATATGCTTAGGATTCATCCATATGCATGGTACAAATATTGGAAAGAAATAAAGTGTTGTGTGTTTTGTGATAGTAATTCACTTTACTTAATCTTAAAATGTCGTTCTTTTTGAATAGGTTTGTTTATGGAAAATTAAAACATAGGATTGATTAAAACACATAATAAAACATTCACTAAATAAAAATTATTAATGAATCTACTTTAGAAATTATGTAAGGTAAAGAGGAAAGAGAAGTTCTTTTCTCTTTTCCTCTCTTTACAACACTTGGTAATTAAGTGTAGGTTCATTCAAACCAAAATAAATCATCAAATAATATCAACCAAACAAACTAAATCACTTAAATGAAACCACACTCTAAGTTGAACCTCTCATACTTAGAAAACTCTAATCTTCAAGCCTAATTAATACATACCACACAAGCCTTAAATGACACACACATTAGGCTAAGTCACCATTTCTAGTCCTATGTTAGAGAAGTGCACAGTTTGATGCCTGATTTTATTTAGTGATGTAATGTTTTAGTTTGGATTTTAGGGTGTATTTGCATAGACTAAATGGTAGGAAAATCTTAGTCTAACCACTATCTTCTGCAGGGGATTGTGCTTAAGGGGCGCTGTAATAAAAATATAAAATACTTTTGCTATACAGGTTGCTTATACCCCTAAGTATAATCCAAAATAGGCCAGGTGGACTTGGTTACCCATGTGTGGGGTGCTAAGTCCAATTTATTCATATACATGCTTGGGATTATGTGGTTTGTTTAGCTAATCTATATTTTACGAGTTTTAATTAGATTTTTTTTCCATTTTCATGTAATTCTTTAATTAGGATCTGGAATGATTGTTATGGGGGATTAGGATGAACATTGGTTATAAGACTATGTCTTATGTACCATGTGAGGCCTTTGGAGCAACCACATTCCACCAACCAAAAGAAGAAAGAAGAAATGAAGAAATGAAGAATGAAGACCCCCATAACATGAATTCCTTCTTGATTGTAATTAATTCATTTATAATCTGGGTTATATAAGGGTAGAGCTCAGCTACCCAATTTGTTTTGGGGTTTGTACGGTGGAGCCTGACCACAGAAGGCCTTTTATTCTTTTTCGCTAGCTTTATAAATTGTTTGATATTTTGTTTAGCTTGTGCATTAAGATGGTGTGTTTTCATAGTTTCTTCCTTGCTTTGTTGTATGGCCTGGAGGAGATTAGGCCCTTAGGAAAAGTAAATTTTCTATCCAATTAATCAACTCAAATTAAAACTAAATAACTCATAACCTCACATAAATCCTAGGTTATAAGTCAAGATAAAAGATTTAGTAACCCCTTAGCTGAATGTTCTATGTTTTTACATCATGCATAAAAAGCATCTTGTTTCACTCTTCTTATGGAGGGCTTCCACCTTTGCCAAGGAACTTGGCTTGACCTTTGAGAGCCATGGTGAAAACACACCTCCTTTCTTGCTAATTTTGGCCTATAATCTAATTTCTCATATATTAGGTATATGAATCTCATAACCTGTCTCAAATCAATTATCCAAAAATAAAAATAAAATATAACAAAAATTTGCATTTGATTTAAGTCCTTAATCATGCACTACATGATCTAGTCTCTTAGGGAGTGTGTTTAAGGACTTAGTCTCTTTCTAAATAAATAATAGCCTAGCTATCTTGCAAAAGCATATGCCTTGCCTACATGTATTTAAAATCATAGGAAGAGTTAGATGGCAGCCACCCCAAGGCGGTTGTAAGTCCAATAGCCGGGTAGTTTATCCTCTGTTGTGGAGGTAAACCAAATACCCATTTTTTCCTTAGATTTAGGTTATGCCTTGGCCCTCGCCAAAGCTCCTTAGATTTAGGTTCAGAGATTGCTACTTCTCTTTGAGGACCACAAGCATAAATCCTCACCTCTTAGACATTTCCATGATCTTGTGTCATGGAATTGTAAGTCCTACATTTCTAATAAAAATTCAACTCAAACAAATAAATCACTTCAATTTCAAAAACATAAAGCCGAACTAAATGATAGTTTGGGATGCTTACTAGGTTTCCTAGTATCCTAAGCATCTCCTACTTATCTTTCTTTAGTTTTGATAATAACTCCCTCCTCTTTATCAATCCCACTTGATCTTCTAAAAATAAACCAATTGATTGATAGTCCTATCTTTGAAATCTTTGGAGACAACGGTCATTTACCTTAATCGAGAGTATTCCTAAGGAATCTCATTCCTTAGGATGTAATTAACTATGGGGGCTTTCCTCCATTGGGAACTTAATGAACTTGGTTTAAAATAAATCCTGCTTTACTTTTTCATGTAAAGTAGGGAAAGAATCTCTGGTATATTCTGAAAACTCATAGTCCTTATGAGTCCTTATTAAGGTGAATAGGTCCATTGTAGGATGGTGACTTCTATGTTTAGAGATAGTACATCATTCCTCAATGTCATACCCGATCACCCTAATAAGAACATCTGTGGATCTGCTTGGTGTCCAACATAAGAAGTGTTTTGATTTTATTTTTGGTTCTTCATTTATTTCTCTCTCTAAGAAAAGATTAGATGAAGAATCAAAAATAATTTTCACCACACTTGTGTAAGAGGATGTGAGTCTCTACACTTTCTTCCTAACTTAGCCTTTGCACACTGTAAGGCACCCCCTAGGTTAGTTAGTTCTACCTCATGATTGGTGGACTATCTCTTTGAATTTGTAAATTTAAGAAACAGTGACATTAGTTCTTTGGATCCATCGCTAGGGATCCATCAAATTAAAATAAATCAAATTTAAAAATGTAATTCAAATGACATTATCCTATTACTTTCAAATATTAGTCCCAAAGGGCATTCAAGAGTCACCATAGGTGGGTTTGATTTATGCATCCAATGATAACCCCAAATAGTTATCCTTACTTTTGAAGATGTAAGTCTACTACGCTTTCTGACTATCTAGATAAAGGCAACCCCCAGTCGAATCACCATGGTTACTTTTGGTAAATAGATAGTGGCCAACATAGCCCTGATGCATCATTTAAAAGAAGTCCATCTCAAAATCTAAAACTTATAATAAATAATCAACTAACTTCTCCCCAGCGAGACATCGATCATCCCAACCTCCCCAGTGGAGTCATTCAAATCCAATTCAAACTTGCATTTGCCAATGAGTGCACCTTCAAATGAAATTTAAACCCCCTTTATGCCTAGTGGAGAACCTGAAGTTGCTTCCTTAGTGAAAGGTTCATGCATCTATCCCGGGAGGTTTATACATTCTAGTCCCCAGTAAATACTCTATCCAATCATATAAGAATTCAAAACTCTTATTGTGGATAACGAACCTACTTAGTGGAAGGTTGCTTGATCCTTGGTGGATCCCTTCTTCCTCCCTTATGCCCATGGGAATGGAGTTGCATTGTCAAGATCTTGATTCATACATCGTTTAGGAGTATATCATTTGTTGTGATCCTTTAACGTTGTTGATCATCTCGGCCAACACAATATGTGGTGTACCTAGTCACACCATACCTATTGGGCGCCCTTTTTTGACCTCACTTTTGGAGTGAGCTCTCAACTTCCTCATCATAGATCTAAGACTCTTATAGACACTAAGAGTTCCTTAGTCTTAAGACACTTCTAGTGATTAGATGAGTTTTCCATAGGAATAGGTTAAGCCTTAGGGATTTAGGAGGACTTACCTACCCTATAGCCTAAAGCCAATCCTTGCTTCCTTCTTTCAAACCAAACCTCAAATTCAAATCCAAATTCCAAAATCAAATCCAACTTCAAGTGATTGAAATCAATAATTAAATCAAAATTCCAAAATCCCTTCCTAAGCCATATGAACCACCTTAATATGCTTAGTCAAAACTCCTTCAAAGCAACCCAAGCTTGGTTGATTTCTTTATAAATAGATCATTCCTTCATTCGTATTCATAAATATAAATGAAATCAAAATTCAAACCCTTCAAACCAAACCAAAATAAATCAAACCATTTCAAAATCCAACTTAGCCTTTTTTACCTACATCCCTAATGTGGTTAAATTTGCTTCCAAATCACCCCAAACTCAAATGATTTTCTCATAACCCATTTATATCTTCATTTATATTCATAAATATAAATGAAATATAAATTCAAATGTCCCAAACCAAATCCAAATCAAATCAATTTTCTAATTTTACCCCTTTTAGCCAAATGCTTGAACTTGGATAAATGATACCCAAATCAACTCAAAACTCATTGATTTCTTCATGATTCAATCATTCATACAATCATTGACCCAAATATAAACATAAACCACCATTATCAAACCAAACCCAAGTCAACCCAAGTCAAGTCCATGTTGACCCTATTGGCTTAGAATTGTCATATGAACCAAAACCCATATGGCTCCAAACCACTTGTAATTGGATTTATATTTCCACTTTAAATCCATATATCAATTCAACTAAACTTGAATCAAGCCATGATCAAGCCAATAAACCCATTTAGGCTCACATGACCCAAAGTGACCTAAAGGACCTTTTTGAGCGAAGTTCTAATCTAACCCAAATTGAATTGAACTAAGCCCATCTAAACCTTCAATCATGATCAACAATCATCATAAGTTGATCAATTGCATTGAATTGGGTCAAACCAAGTCAAACCTAGCCTTTGACCAAGTTAACATTTAACCAAAATGAAACCCAAACTAGCCAAAATTCACCATATGCCAAATTGATTAAAACCATTAACTCAAACTCATTCATAATTAATGATTGAACATGATCAAACCCTCACTTGAGCCAAACAAGGCTTAATTGGCCATTTGACCCAAGTTGACCCAAATTGGCCTAAAAAGCCAAAATGATCCAAATCACGATTTAACCCAAATTGATTGCAACCAATGGCCCAAGTTCATTCCAAATCACTTATTAAACTTAATCAAAGCCATAATTGAGCCCAAGTTGACCAATTGGCCAACTTGACCCAACCTAACCCAAATTGACCTCAAGGGTCAAATTGGCCAAAATTCAAATTCAATCCAAATTAAACCAAACCAAAGACTATAATCATTTTTAATTGACCAATTGAACTTGACTCAACACTTAACCCAACCCTATTTGGTCAAATTGATTAAATTGGTAAACTTGACCAATTTGACCCTTTTATATCCAAATGAGTCAAATCCAAACCAAGGCCAAACAAATCCAATCCAATTAAACCAAAATATCCAAAATCATCATTTGAACCTAACTCAAGCCTTAGTTTGACCAAATTTGACCAATTGGACAAACTAACCCAACCTAACCCAAATGATCCCATTTTGACCAAATGAAGCCAAATCACTCCAAGCCAACTCATGGGACCCTAGGACTTGGTCAAAACTGACCCAAACAAGTCCTAATTCATTCCCCAAACTAGCCCAAAGCTAAGTGGGCCCCAACAAGGGGATTAGCCATCAAACCATGGGATTTAAGCTTCAAAACTAATGGATCCAAGCCAAGTCAACTCTCCCATCCCCATGGCAATGCCTTTACACTCAAAAGAACCTTCCCATGACTCACCTAGCCCACCTTATGTCGGCTAAGGACCTTTGGGAGGTGAGTTGACTCACCTCCAACCCAAATCGAGCACCCAATGGATCCAAGACCTTGCAACCTTGGCACAATGGATCCATGGCAGTCCACGTCACTTCTCCCATCCCTGGCATGTGGCCTGACATGGATGGAGACAACTCTGGTGGCCGAACTACAACAAATTGGTGCAAATTATGTGCACACTAATGTTCGTCCATCATGAGCAATTGAGGGGTATACCCCCTCTATTCGAGCAGTAAACACATAGAATTGCTTTGCAAGGCTTTTAAGGCATTTTTGAATTCTCACAGAGCTTCCCAAGTGATCCCAAGCCCTCCTCGATCAGCATTCCTCTTCCCCGAGAAAAACTAAAATAGGACACCACCCTTTTGATCAATACTCCCTCTTCATCCAATCAAATCTCCTTTTCTCTTAGCCACATCATCACCATACATAATCGAGCACAAACAAATCAATTCCCAAGCTTTCAAGTCATGGGAGGAGTGAGTTCGATCAAGACCGAATGCCAAAGAAGGGAAGCTTGATCCACAGAGTACTCTACCCCAAATCAAGCTCAAAGCTTCTCAACAGGGTCTCCTGAAGCTACCTCGACCACCGGACATTAGTTTCGGTGAGGTAATTTTGCAAACCGAGCCTTGTATGCCAAAACTGGTTGGTCTTGTTCAAAGTAAAATCAAATATCATGCGAATTTAATCATTGGATGTGCATCCCCTCTCTTTCCAAAGGTGTGAGATCAATTTGATCCTAATCCAAGCTCGGGTGAGCTCGGATCGAATGGGGAAAGACGGACGGTGCTCATCTTTTATCGATCGTGAAAAAGAAAGATCATACTATGTTTGTTCTACATGATTGGAACGGATGGTTGTGATTAGATCACAGTAGATCCTGCTATTTTCTCTCTTAACACGCGGATCTGATCATGTCCATCTAATTTTAGATTGGACGGTCCATGGGAAAGCGCATCCACTGTCGACTGAGTCAGTACACGGATGTGACAATTTAAATAGCCAATCTCGTTGGTCCACATAGAAAGTGTGCCACATCAGCGCCACGTGGCCCGATGGGATTAAGGGCTTAATTAAGCTATTTTAATTAATTTTTAAGGCTGAAACATCCTAAATTCATAACTAATAGTAAAAAAATCCAAAAAAAATGCAAACTTTGGCTCATTTCAAAGATATTTCAGAGTAAAATCTAGGAAAATTATTATTAATTGATTTTGAATAGTGATTTTGGCTTAATTATGATTTAATTAGAAATCTAATTAGCTTCATTATCTCTTAATTAAACATCCAATTAATCTTAAATTATTTGTGAATTTCTAGGAGGATGACCTTTCCTCCCCTATTTTTTTTTTAATTTTTAATTAATTAGGAAAAATTAATTGATTAAGTTTTAATCACTCTCTTAATTTAATTAGTGATAATTAATGAATGAACAACAGTTTAATTAATTATTTAAGCCTAATTACCTATGTTGAACAGTAAGGGAGCTTAGGGAGTGTGATTGGGATATTTTTCCTAATTCATTTCCTAATTTTATTTCATTTTTTGGAATTTAATTAGTTAATGATTAATGGGGTAATTAATTAATTAGTCTCCAAGACAAAAATTAAAGCCTAATTGAGTGTTTGAAATGACTTAGGGATTATGGATTGAGTTCTTATCCTTGATCCCTCTCCCTAAATTAATTTCATCATTCTAATCAAAATATAATCAAAGAATCCAATTAATTAATCAACAAGCTTGATTCAACTTAATCTAAAATCCACCTCACACCAAAGCAAGCTTTAATTTATCTTAGGTAGCTCCTTGGGTGTTCAATAACCCAAAGTGAGAGATAATGATATTATAGTTAGCTCAAATGTTTGAGAAAACTATAAAAGTAATTAAGTGAGATCCCTTAAGCTTAATTAACTATTAATCATAAGCCAATTGCATTAGGCCACTTTCATTTCTTAGGAGCATTGTAAATTTACTTTTCATGTGGTTGCATATCATATTGGCTTATTATTAATTAGTTAATTAACTTAAGGTGATATATGTAAGGGTTAATTAATTTACTTAATTCATACCCTAACCTAATTAAAACATAAAATCAACCTAAATATTTTTTTTTATTAAACCAAATTAATTCACACATGGGGAATTAGGTTAGGTTTAGCAAACCTCTTTCATATTTCCTAAATCAAATCAAACTCAAAGTTAAAAATGTCTTTAAAGAATTTTGGTTTATGTGAAATAGCCTTATTTAATAAGATTGTCCTTAGAAATTAATTAGGATGAATGAGAACATGTGCTTATATTCCTTTATTTCTTTCCAATCATGTTAAATATTGCTTTCCATGTGAAATCATGCATTCATTTCTTTCAAAATCAATTGAAAATAATTTCTTTTATGACAAATTGAGTGTGTTGACTTAAATTAAAATAGGTGTGGCTATTATCACTATTAAATCAAAAGCTATTTTCAAAAGACTATAAATAAATTATAATATGTGAAGTGATGTTAATTACAAATATCTATGAGTTTGCATGGGTTGATAATATAGGATATGTAATATGAAACTCTCTTTCCATATCTTACATGGATTTACATAGGATTTATAAATGTATAGTTCATTTGAAAAGCCCACAATTTTTGTCTAAATCTATTCCAATGCACCTCCATGATAAGACTTAGGAAGAATTTCATATCACATATGTAAATCATATAATCAAATCAAATGTGACTTCTTGCATGACTTCTTATTCTTGTGGTCTTTTTGTACATTCATATGTATCTGAGAAAAGTGATATATTAGTCTAGACACCCCAGGGCTGCGAGGCTTTAAGTAGCCATAAGTAGGTCCTATACCTTATGCCTCTGGTGCAGAAAAGAATGGCATCGTACTCACTTAAAATACTCATACATATGTATGTATGATGTGGCCAATGAATAAGAATCATAAATGAAATAAATCAAGCACAATATTTGCATGGGTTTTTCCTATCCTTCTAGTTGCTTATACATCTACATGTATCTAAGAAAAGTGGTATATTAGTCTGGACACCCCGGGGCTACAAGACTTTAAGTAGCCCTAAGTAGGTCTTGTAGCTTACGCCCTAGGTGCAAAAAATAATGATGACGTACTCACTTAAAACTTCTATGCATGTGAATGTATACTTAGCTAATGGATGAAAAATCCATCTTTTCTATTAAAAATACATGCATTCATAATTCAACCAAATAAAATATCTAAATTCCAAACACATTTCTTTGCATTCATCATTTTTAAGTGTGCTAAAATATACCTTGTATGTCTATGTATGCTTAGGATTTAATCATATGCATGAGGTACATGATGGAAAGAAATGAATGAATATGTGTTATGTGATAGTAATTCATTCTAATTAATTTTAAGATACATCTCTTATTGAATAAGGTCATTTAGGGTGAACCAAAACTTAGGAATAATTAAAAATATGTAATAAGTCATTCACTAAAGAGAATTGATCAACTTTCTTTAGAAATGACTTAAGGTAGGGATGAAAGAGAGATCCCTTCTCTTTCTTCTCTTTATAACAGTTAGTTATTTTGTGTAAGCCAAATGAAATAAAAGAAAACATGAATGAAAACTTGTAAATCATTTAAATCACTTAAAGAGAAATCAACCCCTTATAAATTAAATCCTTCACACTTAGCAAAACTACAACTTTAAAGCCTAGTTAGAACATACAACACAAGCCTTGATGCATACACTTTAGACTAAGTTGCCACTTCTAGCTTTATGTTAGGGCGATGTATGGTTTGATGTATGCTTATTTTGTGATGTATTATTTTAGACTGGATGTTAGGGTGTATGTGCGTAGTCTGAATGTTAGGCCGTCATTAGCCTAATCATATTTTCTACAGGGGGTCGTGCTTAAGGGGTCACTGTAATAAAAATATAAATACTTTTGTTATGCAGGTTGCTTATACCCCTAAGCATAACCCAAGTTAAGGCAGGTGGGCTTGGTTACCCATGTGTGGGGTGCAAAGTCTAAATTATTTATATAACTGCTTGGGTTGTATGGTGTGTTTAGCTAACATTTGTTTTGGAGGTATAGTTAGATTTACTTTTCTTCTTTTAATGTAATTTTGCATTAGGATTAGGATGTGTTATGGGGGATTAGAATGAGCATTGGTTATAAGACCAAGTCTTATGTACCATGTGATGTCTTTAGAGCAAGCACATCAAAATCAAGCCAAAAGAAAGAAATAAATGGAGCAAACTAAAATGAAGAAATGAAAGATGAAGAGTGAAAAATGGAGGATGGAGAATGAAGACCCGCTATAAAACTTATCTTTTTATAATTGTAATTATTCTTTATAATACGATTTATATAAGGGTAGAGCTCGGCAACCCACATTTCTTTTCAGGTTGTACGATGGTACCTGACTGCATCAGCCTCTTATTCTTTTATAATAGCTTTATAAAATTATTGGATGTTTTGTTTAGCTTGTGCATTTGAAAATAGCATATCTTTTCATAGTTTCTTTATGAATCGGTGATTGTTGTGTGGCTTGGATGTGATTAGGCTCCTAGGATAAAAATAAATTTTCTGCCCCATTAAAAACTCATAACTAAAATTCCTAAAATAACTCATAATTTCATATAAAAAGCTTAGGCATTAAATCAAGATATTAAAATAGTTAGCAACCCCTTAGCTGGATGATTGTGTGTTTAACATCATGCATAACCATCTTATTTCACTCTTGACAAGAGGGGGTTTCCATCTTTGTCAGATAGAAATGGGATTAATCTTTTAAAGCCTATGACACGTCTTTCTCTTTTGATTTGGCCCATAATCAACTTCTCATGCATTTAGGCATACAAAATCCTATAGCCAATGTCAAAATAAAAAGTCTCAAATTAAATAAAATTTGATAAAATTTGCATTGGATTAAGTCATTATTCATACTCCTTATGCTCTAGTCTCTTAGGGAGTGGGTTTAAGGACTTAGTTTCTTTTCTAAATAAATAACAGTCTAACCATCTTGTAAAGCAAATGACTTGCCTACATGGTTTTAAAATGTAGGAGGAGTTAGCTGGCTGCCACTCCACGCGATAATAAGACCAACAATTGGGTGGCTTATTCTCTCTTGTGGAGATAAACCATATACTCACTTTCGCCTTAGATTTAGGTCGTGCATTGGCCCTCACCAAAGCTCCCTAGACTTAGGATCTGAGGTTGTTGTTTCCCTTTATGGGCTACAAGAATAAATCATCACCTCTTAGGAATTTTCACAATCTTGTATTATGGAATTATAAGTCTTAGATTTTTAATAAAATTTCAACTCAAACAAATAAATCTCGTCAATTTTAAACATATAAAGCCCAACCATAGGATAGATTGGAGTGCTCACTAGGTTTCCTAGTATCATAAGCACTCCCTACTTATCTCCTTTGGCTTTGATAATAACTCTCTCTCTCTCTCTCTCTCTCTTTCATCCATCCAACTTGATTTTCGAAAATATAACCAATTTATTGATAGTCCTCTCCTTGAATTCTTTGGAGACAATAATTGCCTACTTTAATCGAGAGTATTCTTAAGCGATTCACCTTCCTTAAGATGTAATTAACTATGGAGGCTTGCCTCTAGAGAGAACTTAATGAACCCGATTTAAATAAATCCTGCTTTACTTTTCTATGTAAAGTAGGAAAAAAATCTCTAGTGATTAGGTCCATTGTAGGATAGTGACTTCTATCTTTCAAGATAGTATACTATTGCTCAATGTCATAGCTGATCACCTCAATAAGTACATCCTCAGATCTGTGTGGTGTCCCCCTCACATATACACACACAAAAATAACAATAACAAAAATAAACACCACAAGAAGTATTTCCAAAAAAATAAAAAGATAAAGTTTTATATTATAAATTTTTAGAAAAAGTATACACATATGAAATGCATACAATGAAAAAATCTCACAAAAAAGTAAGAGAAAATAAGAAAAAATAATTAAAGATCATAAATATTTGATATAAATTATAAAATTTTAGGTTCATGATCAAACCCTTAGGTTTCTTAAAGGGACCTCCTTCCATGCTCCTCTCCACATGATCTTCTTGATGTCAAGTCATCTCATCAATCTCTCCTTGAATCTATTCATGCTAATAAGGGCAATATACCCCATGTTTATGGGCATATTAGAGTCTTGATATAAGAATTATAAATCTTTGTTAAAAAATGATTAGAGGCTTATCTTAGATATTATGCATTCCATATATCTATTCTCAGATATTATTGTCAAACTATTTTTAGCGAAATATTAGATTCTTACTTTGAATATGAGGAAGCTTAGACACCATAACTTAATTCTAATTCATCGAATAAAGATTATCAATCTTATGTTTAAAAAATATTGGAGCCTTACTGTAATGATTATAATATTTAGGTTATGATCTAAGAACTAGGTTTAATTTATTATCATTGAGTGACTCTAATTTAAGTTATTAATGACTTAAGGAAAAATTTTAAATTATAATTTTATTTATATTTGAATTGAGTTTAGTATTTTAAAGAGTGTGAGAAATATTAATGGGTTGCACAGGTCCCATTCCTCCTTACACTACTCTTGTAGAGTCTAACCTAAAATGAGTTTTATGGATTTTTGATTAATCTAGTTAGTGACATTGAGTTTTAAATAAATTCTAATTTAATATTCATTTAAATTAAAATGTTTTTATGATTATAAGAGCTATGTTTTAGAATTAGGGAAAACACCTAAAAGGTCACCTCAAGACATTTTGATCGATTTTGAATTATTAAAATTTAATATTATTTATTATTTAAATGAGAAAGAAAATTTTAAATCAATCTCAAAATATATCCCAAAGTTATGTAAATATTCTTTGGAGTTTGAGAGACTTTAAAAATATATCTCATAAAAATTTAAGATTAATTTAAATCTTCCTTAATTATTATGTGATTATATGATCTAGAAAATATTTAAATTAAAATAGTGCTAAAAACATAATGAAAATTTGAAGATGTGTTAGGAATAAAGTCCTAACACTTTTATAAAAATCTCATATCATTTAGAGCTTAATTGAATTTTTATAATTTATTTAATATTTAAATTATAAAGAAAATTTTAATATTTAGAATAGATATATTTTATCATTCTTATGTCATATATGTTTATACAAGTTTGTAATAAAATTTTGGTAAATTTTTTTTTATTTATATTTTTAAATTTTTTAATTTTCTAATTTTAATGGAAATTAATATGATTTTGATATTAAAGTGAATGCATATATGTTTGAAATTAAGTTCAATTGATTGATCAACTCCAAATAGTATGAGATTGTTTCCTAAGGTCGAAAAGAACCTCAAAAGTATCTCATAAAGATTTGAGAGAATTTTGCAACTATTTAATATTTAATAATAAATTATTTAACTATTATTTTTAAATATAGATAATTAAAATATAATTTATTAGATATGCAAAAAAAGAAAAAATATAGTTTTTTCTAATTAAAAGATCAAGAGGAATATCTTGGATGATCAACAAGTTAATTTGCGTAATTTTATTGATTATATACATCATTCAAGTAATTATATATTAATATAATTTTAAAATATAGTAGTTTACGTCAAAATATCATAAAGATTTTTCTGAGAGTTTTCACTAAACCTAAGGTTAATCATAAGATAATGAAACCATTTGAATTTAGCTTATGTCATTTATGAAATTTCTAATTTTGGGAACTAATTAATTAATTATTTGAATATATGTAATTAGGCCTAATTAAGGTAATTATTACAATTAAAGGTGATTAAATGCTATTAACACTTTTACCATGAATTTATCTATTTACTAAGTGGTTTAAAGTCTTAAGGTGCCATTTAATGATTTTTATGATTTTTTTAAATTAGTTAATTCAATTATATTTTTGAATCATAAAATAACAAATTAGAGAACATAAATCCAAAATTTTTGAAAAAAATTGAAGAGATGCAAAATCACATGAAAAATCTTCTCTAAAACTTTCAAAGTATTTGGAATTATATTTTATGACCAATTGAATTATTTAAGATTTCAATAATTAGTAGATTACTATCAAAATCCATCATTTTTTTGATCATTGATTTCCTCTCTATTGGCTCAGCATAAAGATGTGTTATTTATATTTTTTGAAATTTTATACATTTACTTATAAATTTTTTAAGTTTTAGGTGATTTAATGAATTATTAATAGCTAATTAGCCTAAATTTGTTGATTTTGAGTTCTAATTACACTCATAGGTCTAAAATATTTTTCCTAAGTACCTCTATGTTAAGTGGATGTGTTTAACCATCAAAATATAACTTTGATGATTTTTATATTTTTTATTTAATTATTAAGTAAATTTAATAATTAGACATTTTAAAATACATAACTTTTAATCTAATTTTCTACATTACATGAAATTTTCATGGAGTCATATGACATCACCAAAAATATTTCATAAAAATTTCAAGTTATTTGTCAAAGTATTTTAGATTTAATTCTAAAAATATATATTTCAATCAAACAAAAATTAGCTTTAAATTGCTTGCAAAAAATAACAGGTTTTATTATTATTATTATTATTATTATTATTATTTTGATATTCTTCTCTAAAAGTCATTTCCAAAGAAGGGTTAATTTTTTTAGATCATTGGGTGATTTATTAAGATTTTTTTTATATTTTGGTTCAATTAAGTAATTATTTATGATTTAATTAATTATAAATTTTATGTTTTTATATAATCAAGATCAAAGACTCTAATCATTTTTTATTGAGTTTCTTCTTTTTAATAAAGCTTTCCTAGAGCTAAAAAAACATTTTATGAATTTTAATAATTTTTATACAATTTATTAAATGATTTCTTATCATTTAATTTCAAAATATAATAATTATTTATGCACTTAAATATAATAAAATTTTTATTGGAGATGGAGAATGACACTCTAAAATATTATGCTAATTAGGATTATATTTTGAAATTAATTTTTAAAAAAATTCAAATAAACCCTAATTACTTCTAAACCATTAAAATAAATTTTAGGGCTTTTATTTTTCTAATGTTGTCCTCTATTTTATGAGTTCATAAAGTATTTTTTGTATTTTTATTTTTTTAATTTATGATAATTTTCAATGTTTTGTTGATTTGATGTAATTATTTAAGTCATAGAAAATCCCATTTTCTATATGGTGATATGGCAATGGTGATGGGGGTTTATGCTTGGAGCATGTTGGTAAGGCCAAGTCGCGTTGCACATGGATATTCACATTTGAATTAGCTTGTTCTGAGTAGTGGACTTGAATTTGCTATTCGACCTACATTCTAATGTTCGAGAGATTGCCCCCTTCCTCTCATGCAAAACCATTATTGTCCATTAAAACTGAGACAACCTGAGAGGTTCCCGTTATGACATAAAGCAATCACATATTCAAAAGGATCAAGAAGATAAATGTGGGGTTTCTAGTTGGATCCTACTTTCATTTGTACTCACTTCATAAAGCATTATGGTGTTTTATTTCAGATGCGAGGTGGACACTACGTAGATCTTAGGAGGTACTTATTGAAGTAATCGAGTATGACATTAAGGTATAATGTAATATCTCGAAAGATAGAAACATCACCTGACAATGGACCTAATCACTAAATAAAGACTCTTAAGGCATGATGGATCTTCGTATGTACGAGAGATCTTTCCTCTCTTTATATGAAAAAGTAAAGCAAAATTTATTTTATGTCGGGTTCTTTAATTCCCTATGGAGGCAAACCCCTATAGTTAATTACATCCTAGGAAATGAGACTTCTTAAAAATACTCTTGATTAAAGTAGTAAATCAATATCTCCAAAGATTTCAAGGTTAGGCTATCAAGTAATTGGTTATTTTTAGAAAATCAAGTGAGAATGTTCAATTTAGAAAGATTTATTTTGGATTCTAAGGGAAGATAAGTAGGGAGCACTCACGATGCTAGGAAGCCTAGTGAGCACTCCAATCTATCATATGGTGAGGCTTTATGTATTTAAAAGAGAGTTTGTTTTGATTAGAATTGAAATTTTACTAGAATGCTAGGGCTTATAAATCATCAACACAAATTGTGTAAATGCCTAAGAGGTGAGAATTTATGCTCGTAGCCCAAGTGAAACAAACAACCTCGGATCCTTAATCTACAGAGCCTTAGCATAAGCTAGAAGTACAAACTAAATCTAAGTAGAAAGGGGACATAATAGTTTATCTTCACAAGAGAGGATAAATCGTCCAACTCTTCTAGACTTACAATCACTTGGAGTGGCTGCCAACTAACACTTCATATGATTCAAACTCATGTAGGCTGGTCTTATGTAATTATAAGATAGCTTAGGCTATTATTTAATTGAGAAAGAGACTAGAGTCCTAAACTCACTCCCTAAGAGACTAGATTATGATTGGCATGAGTATATGACTTAGTCTAAATGCAAAATTTTATAATTTTTATGTTGTTTTGTTACTTTCATTTGGATAAAGGCTTTGAGATATTTTATGTTAAATGCATGATGAAATTAAGCTATTGGTCAAATCAGAGGAAAAGAGGAGGATCTTTATCATGAGGGGGTGCTCTCATAGGTCAAGCATTCTCTAAAGTGCAAGAATAGAGGCCCACATTATTTCAAGAGTGAAATAATATGATATGCATATTGTTAGAAATAAAACATTCAGCTAAAGGGTTGTTAAATATTTTAATTATGTTGATTATATCCTAGCCTTTAGATGAGGTTGAAAGTTCTTTTAAAATTTAGTTATGTGTTGTTAATTTGGTAAAAAAAATTTAATTCGATTCTAAATCTAGGCCACAAATTCAAACATCAAGTTTAAGAAACTATAAAATCATGATATTCTATTATCTAAACATAACAATAATTTTTAATAGACTAGAAAGTATAAAAAGGTCGATGTGGCCAGAATGCAGTATACCCAGAAAGAAAAAATTGCAGCAGAATCTACCCTTTATAACTCATTATAAAGAATATTATAATTAAAATTAAATTAGATGCTATGAGGGTCTTCACTTCTCCTTTCTTCTTTTGATTTGATTTACTCAAGGCATCCTAGGGCACCCTAGGACCATGCCTTCAGGCCACTACACATCCTAAACTCCATAACACTAATCATAATTTTTATTATAAAATTACATATTTATGTAAAGTAAATCTAACTATAAAATAGATGTTAGCTAAACATACATACAAATTCAAGGAGTTATATTTTAAAATTTGGACTTAACACCTACACATAGAATCACATCTCTAATGAATTATACTTAGGGGCATAAGCATCCTGCAAGCAAAAAATTTATATTTTTTGTTGGCCCCTTAAGCACAATCTCCTACAAAGGACAACATTAGGATAATGATGGCCTAACATCCAATCAATCTAGTCTAAATATCACTAAAATTCATCCATCTAAAGCTAAGTGGTGATTTAGCATTCTAATGTGTGTATTATTTAATAGTGTGGTATGTCTTAGCTAGGCTTTTGGATTATGATTGCCTAAAGTTTTGGATTATTCAATTGAACATGATAGGTGGTTTCATTTTAAATGCTTTATAGGATTTACAAATTTTAATTTTCTATTTTTTATCTGTTTCATTTGATATTCACTTAGCATTTAAGTGTTGTAAAGAGAAGAAGAAGGCTTAACCTTCTTCATCCCTACCTTAAATTATTTTCTAAAAGCATACTTTTATGATTTAGTTTCTATTAGTAAATGATTCATTAAATATTATTATTAATCCTAAGTTTGGGTTAATCTTAAAGAATCTTATTCAATATGAAAGACATATTAAGACTAATGTAATTGAATCATTGTCACATAGAGCATGTTACACATTCCTTTTCATCACCCATGACATGCATATGATTTAGGACTTAATATACCTATACATGCGACATATTTTTGGCACATTAAATGATTATTAATGCATATATTTTTGATAGAGAATGAGATTTTTTTCATTTTTTAGCTAAGCACACACACACATGTATAAAAGTATTAATAAAGTACATGTCATTGTTTAAACCAGGGAAGTGAGATAATCAAATGACCTCTGTGGGGCTACTTAAAGCCTCATATTCCCTGGATGTCCAGACTATATACTTATTATTATTCAAACATATGTAAACTCCTTCATAAATTATGAAGATAAAACAAAAACTTTAACATGCTTAAGCTATAAACACATATAAATCCTATATAAGTATTTATAGCAAATATCACACTAACTTTTCATTGTTAATTTATAATTTTGAAAATAATTTTAAAATTTTTTATTGGTAATAGTCACACATATAATAAAACTAAGACAACACATGCAATTTTTCATAAATAAATTTCATTTGATTATTTTGGCCAATAAAAGAGAAGCATGAGATTAAGTTAAGTATTGCAGAGATGAGGAGCTCAAGTGGATGAGTGGCTTTACTCTTAGAGATAAAATGTGAAATGAGTATGTTAGGGAAAACGTTGGAGTAGCTCCAGTGGGAGATAAGATTAGAGAGAGTCACCTTAGATGGTTTGGCTACATAAAGCGTTGACGGTCCAATGACCCGGTTAGAAGAGTAGATGCATTAGATTTTCCTTATGTTAAGAAAGGTAGAGGTAGACCTAAAAAGACATGGTTAAGATGTATAAAAAATGATGTTAGTATACTTGAATTAAATGATAATTTGACACATAATATGACACAATGGAGATGAATGATTCATGTAGTAGACTCCACTTAGTGGGATAAAAGCTTGTTGTTGTTATTGTTGTATTTAATTTTGAAAGCATGAATGCATGGTATCACATGGCATACAACATTTATGGTGATTCAAAAAGAATGACCAAATATTTTTCACATAATTCATTCAACTACATTAATTCCTAAGGATAATCACATTAAATAAAGTCATTTAAAAAAACCAAAGCTTCTTATTAAATTTGATTTTGGATTTTAATTGAAGTTAAAGAAGAGGAATCAATTATTGTTTTTTTTCCCATCCAATGTTGATGACTTAGTGTGTTTAAAGAGAAGTAATTAAATGAATTTTATGAATTAATTAAGTTAGAATCATTAAGCAATCCATTTAATTACCATTTTCTATGTTTCTTTAATTTAATTAACCACTTATTTATGAGCGTCAAATGATATGCAAATGAGAAATTAAAATTGCAATGCTTCTAAAGGACTTAATGCAATAAGCACATGCTTAAGTTTTAATTAGATTAAAGAATCTGATTAAGTACTTTTATGATTTTCCCACACTCATGGGTTAATCACAATTTCCTTAAGGGTCTTTATGTTATTGAATACATAAAGAGGAACTCATGAATTGAATGCTAATTATCTGATCTAATTACCATTTTAATTTAATTGAATTTCATCATTAATTACTTAATTGATTTCTTAATTAAATTTTGAATTAAGTAGCCCCTTTAATGAAATGAATTTGGGAAAGTAATTAGGAAAAATGTCCTAATCACTCCCCTTCATCATCTCACTGTTAATCAATGATTAATAAAATTCAATTAATCAATTTTTATTGTTTATAATTTTAATAATTATTAAATCATTTAAAAGGTAATTAAGATTTGAATTTCAAATTCCCCTAATTATCTAGCAAATAAATCCCAATAAAATTATGGGAACATTAAATCAACATGTCAAGTTCATTAATTGCCCAAGTGATTATAGCTTAATTAAGTTAATTAAGAAAATATTAAAACCCTAATTAAGTTTTATTCATTATTCAAAACTTAATGAAATTATTTTTATTAAAATTTCTCTTTACCCTTTATAAAATGAGTCGATTTATATTTCTCTAATTTTTCTACAATTAGTTATGATTTAATGAAATTTTAGAGCAATTAAATATATTTTAATCCCTAATTAATCTTTGATTCCATTGGCGCCACGATGGAGCTAACATGGTGACGCATTCCACGTAGCATTGTGGGATTGACCACTTAAATGATCCACACGGCATGCTGAGTCAGCGGTGGTGGATGCGCTTGTGTCCCCACCATCTGATCTCGGATCAGTCAGTGGGGATTAATCTCATTGTTCTTAAGGAAATTAAATCAAAATTTTGGTGGATTAAATCATGGTCTCCATTCTAATCACTGGAATAGATGGCGGATAATCCTTCATCCCCCGAGCATCAAAAGACGGACACTGTTCACCATGCTCCACTCGATCAGAGCTCATCAGAGCTCTTGAGGCATCGAGATTGACTCCAAAATATTCAAGGGAAAATGTAGAGGGATCTTGGGGTGTTTATTTTTAAATATGTGTATGGGGGACACTACGCAGATCTAAGGGTATACTAATTGAGGTGATTGGGTACAACATCAAAGAATAGTGCACTATCTCAAAAGATAGAAATCACTACCCTACAATAGACCTAATCACCTAAGAAGGGCTCCAAAAGTATGATGGGTCTTCGAATATACCAGATATTTTTCTCTTACTTAACACAGATGAATAAAGTAGAGTTTATTTAAATCGAGTTCTAAAGTTACCTATGGGGGGGCAAGCCCCTATAGTTAATTACATCCTAAGGAAAGTAAATTCCTTAGGAATACTCTCAATTAAAGTAGGCAATTATTATCTCCAAAGATTTTAAAGATAGGACTATCAATAAATTGGCTATGTCAGAAAATCAAATGGGATAGATCAAAAAGGAGAGACTTATTATCGAAGCCAAAGGGAGATGAGTAGGGAATGCTCATGATACTAGGGGACCTCGTGAGCATTCCAATCTATCCTATGGTTAGGCTTTATACATTAAATTGAAGAGAATTATATATATATATGAGTTAAAATTTTCTTAGAAAATTAGGACTTATAATCTCATAATACAAGATTGTGGAAATGCCTAAGAGGTGAGGATTTATTCTTCTAGCCCGAAAAAAATAATAACCTCAAATCCTAAGTCTAGGGAGCTTTAGCGAGGGCCAAAGAACGTCCTAAATCTAAGCAAAGATTGGTATATGGTTTACCTCCACAAGAGAGAGTAAATGACTCGACTGCTGGACTTATAACCTCTTAGAGTGGCAGCCAGCTAACTCCTCCTACGTTTTAAATTTATGTGGTCAAGTCATATGATATTTCAATATGGTTAGGTTATTTTTATTTAGAAAGAGACAAAGTCCTTAAACCCACTTCCTAAGTGACTAGAGCATGAGTGGGATGAGTAATGACTTAGTTTAATGCAAATCTTATAATTTAATTTTATTTTTTAACTCTTTATTTTGACAAAGGCCATATGATTTTTTTATGCCTAAATGTATGATGAAATAAGATTATTAGCTAAATCAGAAAGAAAGAGGTATTTTTCACCACAAAGGAGACCCTCTGTGGTGAAAATATTTTCACCTTCATCTATCCTTTTGAAGAGGATAAATGAAAATAGAAATATACACCACAAATTTTTTTGGCGACTCTGCTGGGGACGGTTCTTCTCTCCATCTTTGGTAAATGATTGTTGTCTCAAAGTATCGATAGTGGATTTATACTTTTGTGTGAATCCAAGACTATCTTTATCTCCTTTAGCACTTAGCTTATTTCATCCTTAAGTTAAGCTAGCCAACATCTTCAGGTTTTAGGACCTCACCCTGTGTTAGACTTAAAACCCTCGTTGGGTTCCCCAATGCGTAAAAATAAAAATTGAATAAAAAGAAAATGATAAAAGACTTCCTCCTTATCATTTTTATGGTAAAGAAAGGTTCATTCTAAAAATAAAGATAAAATAAATTCTTCATAAGAGATTTGCTTTTCAAAAGCACCTTTTCAAAATACACTTAATAAAATACTTGCACTACATGTAACAATTTTCATAATTGTTACATGTAGAAACATTTCAAAATGAAAACCAACACTCATATTTTCTAAAAGCACAAATGAATTTCTTCACTCAATTTATTTTGATAAAGACTTCATTTTCAAAAATAAAATTCCAGCGATCATGTTTTCAAAATGCACAAAATTTGAAGATAGGCCTTTCCATTCAACACATCCACAAGTGTTGGATGGACATTACATCTTCAAACAAAATCACAACTTTGAAATTCCACTCAACACATTCCACATGTGTTAGGTTGGAATTTTTCACATTTTCAAAAAGCACATATGAACCACTCTATTCAATATACCCACATTTATTGAAGGGAGATTTCATTTCCAATCAAAATCAAAAATAAACTTTCAAAAAGCACATATGAATATCTCCATTCAATATGCCCAAATTTATTGAATGGAAATTTCATTTCAAAATAAAATAACATTATTTTGAAATGACACTTAACATATTCCATATATGATTAGGTTGGGATTTCCTCTTTCAAAAAGAAATAATCACACACAAAAATGCATCTTTGGAATATGAAACATAATTGATTTCCATCTTTCATACCCAAAATTGTTAAATGGACATCTCTCTTTTCAAAATCAACAAAAATAAAATTTTTTGAAATATTTGGAACTTCACTCTAGCATACCCCATTTGCTAAAATGAAGTCTCCCTTTTCCAAAAACAAAAATTTGAAACACATTTTTTTTTGGAATTTCATTTAGCATACTCAAATTTGCTAAGTGAAATGACCATTCTACAAAATTTTCAAAAACACTTTTGGAACTTCATTCTTTAGCATACCATATTTTCTAAAGTGAAGTCTCCATTTTCAAAACAAAATCAAAACACAAAAACTTTAAACACATTTTTGGAATTTCATTTAACATACTCAAATTTGCTAAGTGAAATTTTCATTTCACAAAATTAAAGAAATGCCTTGGAACTTTATTTTAGCATACCATATTTACTAAAGTGATGTCTCTATTTTCAATCAAAATCAATTAATATGAAAAGAAATGCATTAAGACTGCCTTAGCATACTTAAATTTGCTAAGTATCCTACTTTTTAATAATAAATTAAAATCAAAAGAAACACATTAGGATTTTCTTAGCCATATTCAAATTTGCTAAGAATCCTATTTTTAAAAATTTCAAAAATGAAACACACTTGGATTTCTCATTTAGCATACCCAAATTTGCTAAATGAAATTCCATTTCTCTTTTAAATCACAAATGATTCACAAATAAAGCAAACAAAGAAATAAAAAGAATAAATTGTTTTCAAACATCTCACTTAGCATACCCAAATTTGCTAAGTGAGTAATTTCCAAAAATCACAAAACCAAAAAAAAAAAAAAAAATTGACCCTTTACTTTAACACACCCAAATTTGTTAAATAAAGGGTCCTCAAAAAAAAATCAAAACTCAAATATGAACCTATGGAAGCATCCTTCAAAAATATTTGAACCCATTTTCAACATATCCAAATTTGTTGAAAGTGGATTCTATCAAAAAATTCTCTTTCCAATCAAATCTCAAAATCTATTCTAAATCATTTTGAGCCAACACTTTCAAGATGTTGAGTATGGGTTCAAATTCTAAATTCAAATTCAAAATCAACAAAAGAATGATTCAAGTTTATTTTCAACATTGCGACTCGTTCAGCATTTTGGTTCAATTTTAGTTTCAATTGAAAGAATGGCAAGTATGTTTTCACCTTTCCATGGGATGGACTTGTCGGATCGACAACCTTCCCACTTTGACTACACCCATCTCATCCACTTTGGATGAGGTTTTAAGGGGTGAGAGGGCACTCCTCTGCTTGTTAGCGAGCATAGTGACGGAGTGGTCATTGATTGACATGCCATCAGATTTTGATATCTCTCACTAAAGAGGAAGGCAGTGGTGGTTCCAATAGTGGATCGGTACCGTGTCTGATAGTCGTGTGCCCGGTTGTTTCTGTGCCCGGTGAGGGCTAGCACCCACTCATTAGCACCTTCCAAGGGGAAGGCTCCCCTGATCCTAGGGATTGTCTCCCCTACTTTTGAGGTTGGGTCTAGCTCTTATGCTCACCCCCAAGACAGGGAGGAACAAAAGCATGATAAAGTGGTACCATACTTGCATCAGGAGATGGAGGCAGCTACGGTTGTTGAGGAGTTCCCACTTTGATTTCCCCCTGGTTACGTGAACCCATTCCATCTTCCTTCACCTCCACGGGGTTCAATTTCACTATCGGTGTGGTAGGAGGTCATATCTTTGGCCTCATTTAGTTCTTGTTGGAGCTATGGATGATCTGAGTTCGGGGCTCAATTTGATTTGAAATATGTTATCCCCACAGCATGGGGAAGCATCTTCGATAGGAAAGGGCTAGGGAGGCCCATACTTTAATTCATATCACTGAGGAGGAGGTTTATTCGCTGGTGGCCTCTGTACTCGTTGATTTTCTATCGATTCTACGTGATCATCTGACAATATTTTTGCTTATGGACTACCCATCATAGGAAGCTCTATTCAGAGAGTTGGTGGTGTCTCCACCACCTCACCCATCCAGATCTGTCCATGTTTCTGTTAAGCCAAAGGCCATGAAGGCCACATCAGGGGAGAGGACCCATTGGTGATCTATGGCCAAGGATCCCATTCCATCTACATACCTATTGTGGTAGGCGAGCTCTCTACCGACTTCTACCCAGTTGTGGTGTGGAAGGAATGGTGACCGAAGCATAGTGGTCATCCCTTCACCACCACCAATAGACATGAGATGATTGCAGTTGCGAGGGAGGGGTGGCAGTTAGTTGCACATATGATGATAGATCCTCCTAGGAGTTCCACCATGCATATTTAGTGATAGTTAGGAGCACATTTCTTCCTTGAGTATAGCCTCACGGTTGATTCTTAGGTAGGGAGGTCTGCCTCACGGTACATGATGATCCCACCAGTCAAAGTCATTTGGTTGATAGATCATTCTCTAGATGATATAGTAGCTCATTATCTCATGGAGAAGAAGATCTAGGATATGGCCGGTCGATGAGGAAGATCAGCTTTGATCCCAATGAAGATGATTTATTGGGAGACTCGTGAGTTTGCATGGTAGATACTAGGATCCCTCCTTTAGAAGCAGGACTATGGAAGGTGTTGAGGCGGCGAAGACACTGGCCCACTTCGACCTCAAATAAATAAAGCAGAAGATGAAAGATATATAGGATGGAGAAGAGGCTCGATCACTAGCAGCTATCTTAGCATTCAAAACCAAGCGTTCATCCTACTATAGGCGAGACTAGTCTCGGAGTTGGTGCATGTCTTGGACCCAAGACTTTACCTCATTGAGTAAGGTAACACCGCATGTATAGAAGGTAGTGGATAGTACCTCCATACAAGAAAAGATATCAAGAGCATGGTTGAGCAGCAAGTGAAGGAAGCATTGGCTCAAGCTCGAGGAGGATCATCAGTTCCAAAGGGTAGACCTTACCTAGAGGAATTTGATGCAATCCAATATCCTAAGGGTTTCATGCCACCTTCTTTCAAGAGTTTTGATGGTAGCAGGAACCAGAGGCAGTACATTGCACATTTTATAACTAATTATTGCAATGCTGGTGACAGTGATGCTTTACTCTTTCATCTCTTCATTAGTAGCTTAGCGGGTATAGCATTTGATTTGAACTTTTATAGTTAGTGAAGACTTTCAGTTGGAGCAACTCTTTATCAAGAGGTTTGTTGGAGCTCAAAAGGGTCATTGTTGGATCTCATTGTGGCTCAACAAAACTGTGAGTCCCTTGTTGATTACATTCTCGATGGTAATTTGAGTATGAAATGTGAACCATTGTCTAGCATGCCATGAGATTTTGCTTAAGAATATCCATGGCGGTTGCCTTCATCACAAGGTTTCACCATCAAAACTTTTGAGAAAATTAATCAACAAGGCGGCTAGCTTGCAAGGAGAAGCCAAAATTTACCTTCTCAGATCAACCAACAAAAAAAGTCAGAAGTTTATGAGAAAAACCCAGGGGTAGTGATAGCAGTAGACAAGGGAAATAGCCAGAACATTTGAGACCTCAACCCCACTATCCCTCCACCTCTCACCACCAGGGTAGTCTACACGCCCTCTGGTGCCACCCTCCTCCTCACCATTAGCAGCGGCGGTACACATACCCAGAGCTATGGTCCACCTACTCTTTTGGATAAACTAAACAAACCATATTCATTTAAGAGGGAGGTAGTTAGGAAAATCTTTAAGAATCTCTTAAAGAAACTTGATTTTCAGCTACCTGAACCTAGAAGGCAAGGAAGTGGGCAAAAGCAATGATCCTAACTTTTGCCCCTACCACCACATGCTAGGTCATGTTTTGGAGGATTGCTTTACATTCAAGGACTGGCTTGAACATAACTTCAAGACAGTGCTATAGTTATCCTGAAGGAATATCTTGTGGAACAACCATCCAGTTCCATTAGGGTAATCCTTGGGGATACTGATCCTTCAAAACCAAAGAAGGTTGGGATATCTCTTTATCCAAAACCTCTAAGAAAATTGTCTCAAATCAAGAAACTTTCCTGGGTGCGTTAGCTCAAACCTCCAACATCAAGGAAGGTTTGCAAGTTATCAGAGCCAACTAAGGGAAAGGGGGAGCTCAGTAGTAGTAGCACCATGTGCTAGCACAGGTAGCCTAGTGCACCCCGTCGAGTCTAGCCTTCAGTCCGCCATTGCAGCTACTAGATCATTGCCTCTACTTTAGCTAACTCTTCTTCTTCTAGTAGACATCTTGTATCGGCGGATGAGGGCATCAAATCCCTCACCCCTCTTACTTTACTTGATTTCTACTATATACCTCCTATCAAATCCAAGAAATTGAAGAATAAAGCTAGCTTGAATTATATATGTCACTTTTGATGGGTTGTCTGAATCTATTCCTAATAACTCTTCAAGTTTAAACAACAACTATAACAATTCTGATCTTCCTCTTTCTGATTCAGAGTTGGATTTTCCTACTTCGAATACTAGGTTCCTCTTGAGATAGACTTGGAATCATCCAATTTTGAGGGTACCATAGGAGAAGCTATAGGTGAGCCTGATGTGCAGGTAGAATCTTCCATTACCACCACAGAGAGATCATAGAAATTATAGTGGCAGGTTCTACCTCCTAGGGAAGCACCTCAAGATAGGAAACAAGTCATTGGATGATCAGAAGCCCCTCCATAGGATGCTCCACCCTTGGATATGCTTATGGAGGATCACTAAGGTGGACTACAATGTCCTCTCTCACTAGAAAGTTGTCATCTAAGCTAAGCATATATGATGCCCTTGTCTTATCAAAGAGATGAGAGAATCATTAATCAAGGCTCTCCTTGATCACGACATATGCTAGCCGACATTTGGTGAGGAGGCACATTACTCCATAAAAGGAATCACTTTCACAGAAGACCTACTTTTGGGACATGGAGCACATCCCCTCTATATTAGTGACATGGCGTTAGACTAACCAAAGTTCTCAATCCAGTGCATCGTGAACATTATGAGTCTAAAGACCTTTGCCTATTTGAGGATCGACATCTCCACACTTCGAGGAGATCGAATGATGTTGAGAGGATTCAATGAACAAGGTGAAAGGGCTTTAGGTTCCATAGTGTTACCTTTGGAGATATGGTGGAAGAACTAAAGCCAAGTTTTATATCATTGATTGAATACTTCATTTACCACTTTGCTCGAGGCCTTGGATACATCATACAAGATGATTCCATCCTCCCTCCATCATTGCATCAAGTTCAGAAGGATGGATTGAGTACTATGTCAAAGGAGATGAAAAGCCATTTTCAATTAGAGATTGAGATATATGAGGATGACCTACTATCTTCCTCAAAACACCCTTCTCATGAACTTGGACAAAATTCAAATTCAAAAGAAAAAGAAAATGAAGAAAAGAATAAGCGAAAGAAAAAGAGAAGAAAAATGAAAATCCAAGTGAACAAGAAAGGGAAATTGAAGAAGAAATAGAGCTGCATATCACATTTCACCCACAATTCATTCCATCATATGGACATGTGGGTAGGATGACTAGACCTCCACTAGGTAGAGGCAAGTATAGAAATAGAGGCAGTTCTAGAGGTGGAAGATACCTTGGTTAGCCATCAGCCAATAGGGGTTATCTTCCAGTTCATAAGAGTACCCCTACTATTCACATAGACTTAGAATCTAGCTCGGAGGATGAGTCTAATGTGATTAGTATACCTCTCAGCCATTGGGGGTGACACTCGAGCGAAGATGAAGACAAGCCTCCGACAAAGCAAAGTATTTGAATCAAATGTATGAAACTATCAGTGATAGTTAGAACCTTAGCTCTAACCTCACTTTCATCTCAAAAAGTTGAAGATTTAGTAGTTAAGGAAACCCCTAAGTCTTCTAATGATATGAAGTCAAAGAGATTCATTTTTGGGATCATCTCCTCAAGTCCTAAGTTGATGTAGAACTTGAGGATAATTCATATAAAGAATTAATGAATTACCTTTTGATTGGTACTCACTTGTGTTCTTAATCTTGCAAAGAAGGGTTTGATTCCTTATACATGGTCAGCATAGGTCGAGTATTTTGAAAAAACTATGGAACAATACAGGCGGGGATGCACGATCAAGATCGGGAATAGGATTTGGTACAATGGGTCATTCGATGATGATGATTACTTGCTTAGTTGTATCACCAACCATTTGAGTCGATAGGTTCTTTTCACACCAACTCTTATGAGAATGTGTTTAGAAACTCGATGATCCATATGATCTCCAAATCAAAGATGCACCACCAAAATTTGAAGAGGAGATCCATTCAGCAATTGACAAGATTAAAGAAATCAATCTCGGGATAGAAGAAAATCCACATCTGACATACATTAGTTCGTTGCTGAATGAAGAAGAAACCAATGACTTAGTTAGGCTATTAACTTAGTTTAAAGACTGCTTTGAATGGAGTTATGAAGAGATGCCCAGATTATCTCCTAACGTAGCAGTTCATAAGCTAGCAATAGATCCTAGCGCTAACCTTATTAAGCAAGATCCTAGATGCATAGGATTAGAGATTGAACAACAAGTCACTACTGAAGTCAAGAAATTGATTAATGCTAGTTTCATTAGGGAAGAAAAATACCCTACCTGGTTAGCCAATGACATACCAGTTAAGAAGAAGAATGGCCAAATTCACATATGAGTCAATTTTAGGGATTTAAATAAGGCATGTCCTAAGGATGAGTTTCTCTTCTCATACCAGAATTAATGGTGGACATCACCTCATCTCATGTAGTTTTCTCCTTTATAGATGGGTCATCTAGCTACAACTAAATCAAGATAGCCCCCGAGGATGAAAGAAACACTGCTTTTTGAACCCCGGTCAGATTCTATTGTTATAGGGTCATGCTTTTCGGCCTTAAAATGCTTTTCTATAATGGGCCATGACTCGGATCTTCTTCAACAAACTCATCCATCATTAGGTTGAGTGTTATGTTGATGATCTAGTAGTCAAAAGAAAAGGAAGACCATATCTTTGAGAGTAGTTTTTGAGCAGTTAAGATAATATAACCTCAAAATGAATCCCAAGTGTGCATTGAGTAGTTTGAAATTTCTTAGGTTTGTTGTCGACATGGGAATAAATAGATCCAGAAAAGATCAAAGTTATCTTAGAAATGTCACCTCCTAAGAGTTTAACTCAACTCAGATCTTTCAAGGATGGTTGGCTTATATAAGACGCTTTATTTCCAACCTATCAGGGAGATGCAAGCCATTCTCAGTACTTGTCAAAAAGGATGCCAAGTTCAAGTGGGATGATAAGTGCTAGCATGCCTTTGAAGATATCAAGCAGTATTTGGTGAAGCTGCCAGTTCCAGTAGCCCCTATCCTGGGCAGGCCACTCATCCTCAACACTGCTACATTACACAACTCTCTCAACACTTTGTTGGCCCAATCTAATGATAAAGGGAAGGAGAGTGCTCTTTACTATCTCAGCCAGTGTATGATCTCTGTTGAAGTGAACTATCCACCTATTGAGAAATATTGGCTAGCTTTGATCTTTGCATCTCAAAAGCTATGACAATATATGCTTTCTCATAATGTGAACTTGATTTTCAGAACCAATCCACACAGTCCCTCGACACGGCTGCTATTTATGGCGTTTGGCATGATGGATGATTCTCTTTTGATATCACATTTACTCCTGCGATAAAAGGATAAGCACTAGCGAATTTCTTAGCAGCACACCCACTTCCTGTTGATTCTCCGCTTAGTGATGATCTCCCTGATGAACAAATCATGAACTTAGGGGAGGTTGACAACCACTGATGGAAGATATATTTTGATGGTGCAGCTTCTTTTCATAAAGGAGAAGCATCATGATCTACTCTTCCAGGAAAGGCAAGGGTAGGAATAGTTCTCTAACTCAAATCGTGATGTGATGATTCTCATACTATCTTTTAATCCACCAACAAGAAGAGTATGAGGCTTTGATTGTTGTCTGGAGTTAGCTATCACAGTGTGTGTAAAGAGCATCAACATCTTTGGGGATTCTTAGTTGGTCATAGATCAACGGGTCCCGTTCTCAAACCAAGGCTTACCATGAGTATATCATGAAAGTTGGCCCAAATCCAAGTCATCATCTACAAGGTTCGAGAAACCGTAGCAAATGCTTTGGCCAAACTTTCCAAAGAATTGGCATGTCCAGAAGATGAATCAATTCCAATAAGGGTCCAAAATAGACAAGTCATATCCCTTATTGATGCTAAACTCATTGAGAGACTTTCTCTTGAAGGGGAGGTTGTCGTTGCCTATAAAGACAAGAAGATGGATTGGAGGTAATCGTTCATAGACTATTTGAACACCGCCAAACTACCTTAAGGAAAGTCACAAGACCATCAAGTGAAATAGAGAGCTCTCTCATATGCTCTTGTTGATGGCACCCTGTACTGACGGTCCTTTGATCAAATGTAATTATGTTGTTTAGATAAACATGAAGCCCATGGCATTATAACCATGGTACATTCAAGTCTATGCAGAGCGCATCAATTCATTCTGAAGATGAAGATGAAGATCAAGATACTAGGATACTACTGGCCTTCGATGATTACAGACTACATGGATGTAGCTAGGAGATGTCATCAGTGTCAGGTACACGGTGTGGTCCTACATCAACCACCCAACATTCTACACGCTACATTGGTCTAATGGCCATTTGAGTGTTGGGGTACCGACATTGTGGGTCCTATCAATCCTCCTTCCAAGGGACATCAGTTCATCTTAGCTGCCACCGACTACTTTTTCAAGTGGGCAGAGGCAATCCCACTCAGAGAGGTCACAACTCAGCATGTGCTTCAACTTTTCAAGAACCATGTCATAGATAGGTTCAGGGTGCCTCGATGAATTATATCTGATAATGGTACTGCATTCAAAAGCATCAAGATCAATAGCTTCACCAGAAGACATGGTATAGATTGGAGATACTCCACCATCTACTATCCCAGAGCAAATGGCTTAGAATAAGCATTCAACAAAACTCTTATCCAAATACTAAAGAAGACCCTTGATGACAACAAACAGCAATGGAACGAGCAGTTGGTTGAAGCCTTGTGGGTCTACCGCACCATATACCGAACTCCAACTCAATCTACCTTCTTTTCCTAAGTGTATGACCTTTAGAAGTTTAACTCACACTTATAGCATTGGGTAACAAGATCACTCTCTGGTAGAATGCAAAGTTCACAAACTTCTCAGCTCTAGCTAAGGTTTCGCACTTGCCTTCCTTAGATCATCTCTTCTCTTTCAAGGACTTGAATGTGAGATCTATTGAATGATTCTATTAAAAGCTAGCTCTCTCTCAATACATTCTAGAATTATGATGCGCTAAGAAAGAAGAAAGAGTTCAAGCTCAAGGTTTAGAGGAGAGTAGCCACTTAACCTCAAGTTGTACAAGGTTAAAATGATTCAAGCTCACAACAAGCTGGTCCGTCCTAAGTCTTTCCAAGTAGGAGAACTTGTGTTAATCCTAAGAAGATCAATTATTTCCTGTTAAAAGATGGGAGACAAGTTTGAACCCACTTGGGAAGGCCCCTATCTCATAGAGAAGGCCTACCAAGGAGGATCTTATTAGCTTATTGATTATAAAGGGTAACACCTGATGCTTCTAACTAATGAGCTCTATTTCAAGAAATATTACCCATAAAAATCATGTTTGAAAACAATTCTATAAATCAATAAAAAATTTTATTCCAATTCATCAAAATCTCCTCTTCGTTCCAAGTGTTGTTTGCTTATTTTCGAATCTGTCATGACGTGTTTAAGTTAGGTGTAAGAGAACCCAAGAGGCATCCTATCCTTCTTCACAACACGAACACATTCCCAACTGCTACTATAATAGGTGTGAGAGAACCCAAGAGGCATCCTATTTCTATTAGCACAACTAAGTTAGGTGTAAGAGAACTTGAGCGACATCCTTTCTTAGTGGGAAATCCCATTTGCCAGCCGTGGCACCACTTCATCAAAACCTCCAGCGTGTTTTAAAGTAGGTGTAAGAGAACCTGATATTCCCTTTAAAACAAGCATGAGAATAAATACATATCTTTTTGTCTCGAGCTACTTTGATGTGGAAGCAAGCCCCCTATGGCACTCACTCATTAGCTGCTCTAGGTCAGGTCTACATGCTACCTCGCTAATATATCACCCCAGTGGTTCCTTATTTTGAAAGATACGAGTCCCTGTGCTTTCTTCCTAACTTGATCATTGCAAACCAATGAGCACCTTGTTAATTTAGCATACTTCACTGCCCAACCAATAAGCTACCTCATTTTGATATTGTTTAAGAAGATTGAGTCCTTGAGCTATCTTCTTGAACTAATCATCATGATTTAACTTGGTTGAGTATATTTGAGGTTTAGGGTAAGTCCCCCAGTGGCTCCTTTCCTCTTGACTACTTTTGAGTTGATATAAGTCCCCCTAGTAGCATTCACTCAGTAGTCGCCCTAAGTCGGATGACACCTATCGAGCCGAAGACAAACTATCCTAGCAATAAGTTTTGTTATAAGAGGTTGTGAGTCCCTGAGCTTTCTTCCTAAGCTGATTGTTGCAAACTGATGAACACTTTAGATTGGTTGATATTCGCTATGCTGACAGCGACTCACCCAATGGATACACCACTCTTGGCAGATGTGAATCCTCGTGCTTTCTCCTTGAGTTGGCCACCGAATATCTATTTGATAAATAAATAACCATGTGATCTTCTCCAAGGTTTTGGATTAAGCCCTTAGCGGCCCCTCTCCCTGCGTGCATTCTATTTGGATCACGTCCTTTGCAACCCCATTTAGACATTACTCAGGTTACATTTGGATTGGACAGTCCCCCTTTCCTAGTACTCACCCCTGTGATTGGAGAATTTATTTAGGATGCACGTATTCTCCTTGGTTCAAGAATAAGATAATATAGTCGATATAAGCTCTTTCTCAGTTTGATTCCTCGCAAATTAACAGGGTCCATGATAAGCAAACAAACATAACAAACAAATGAATTTGCTTGTGGATTAGGAATTCAAGCCCCCAAATGGCCCCTTTTTCCCAGTAGGCATCCTATCACTAGGATAGTGTCAGCAGAACTCCCTATAGGAATTGCGACTTTAGTCGAGAGATAAATCTCCTGATACTCACTCAGTGCCCTTAGGTTAGGTTCAATCTATTTTGCCATAAAGTTACCCGGTAGTTCTGCTTGAAAGATGTAAGACTATGATGCATTCTTCCTAGCATGACTGTCACAAACCGACGGGCAGCCCTATGTCGGGTTTGATTTATTGCTCAAAGAAATAGATCACCCCAGTGGTCTTTTGTAATAGAAGATGTGAGTCCCCGAGCTTTCTTCCCTCGAATTGATCATTGTAAACTAAAAGGCACTCCTTTGGTTGGATAGTTCTCCCATCGGTCGGGAAGCTACTCCCTTTAGTTTAGTAAATCCGATCTAAGTCCCCTAGCGGTATTCACTCAATAGTTAGTCTTAGGTCAAGTTTGATCTATTGCCTTGCCAATAGATCACCCCAACAACTGGTCCCTACTTTGGAGGATGTAAGTTTACTATGATTTCTTCCTAGTACAGCTACTGCACACTGAAAGACATCCCTTTGTTTGGCTAGTCCTACTATATGTTTAGTAGACTACCTCTTTAGATTGGTAAATCTGAGTTAGGTCTAGGCCTCTGTGGCTACTACTCAGTACGGTCCATCACAAATCCACAGGGCTTATCTCAAAATCTAAATTCTAAAAATCTGAAATAAATTCAACCCTCCTCCCTCAGTGGAGTCAAACAACATATAAAACAAATCCAATCAACCTCTCCCAGTGGAGTCAATCAAATCAAAATAATCAAAACAAATTAAACAAATCAAATTAATTTCTCCCCAATGAGACACAAATCAAATCAAACCTCTCATCCCCTTTATGGATAATTTGAACCTATTTTCCTAGTGAGATGTTCACATACTCTATCCCTAGTGGATTCCTCCTTCCCTCTCTTATGTATCTGACATGAGTAGAGTCACATTGCACTAAGCTCTAGATTCCTTTTACACCTTGAGTTAAGGGTAGATCATCTCTATTAGTGCTTGTGATCGTTCAGTGTTATTGATCATTTTGATCAACACCAATACGTGCAATATGCCTCGTCAGTCACACCACACCTATTGGGCGCCCTTTGTTGACCTCATTTTTATAATAAGCTCTCAACTCCTCCATCTTAGACATAGGACTCATCTTAGACATTAAGAGTTCCTTAGCCTTAAGACATTTCTAGTGATTAGGTGAACACTTAACCTAACCCTAGAGATGTAGAAGGTTTAGCCATAGGAATAGGTTATGCCTTGAGGGTGTTGGGAAAATTTGCCTACCCTATAGCCTGAACCAAATCCTCACTTCCTACTTCCAAGTCAAAACTCTAAACTCAAATTAATCCTAACTTGATTGATTGACTCCAAACTCATATCAACTTCAACTCTGAATCAAACCTCGAACCAATTTCAATGAATTTTCTCAAATCATGAATCAATTCCAAATAATTGAAATCCATAACCAAATTCAAACTCCAAAAATATTTCCTAAGCCCTTTCATTCTATCTTATGGACTTAGCTCAAATCAAATCCAAAATAATTCAAATTCAAAAAATTTTCTCATAACTCATTTATATTCTCATTTATATTCATAAATATAAATGAAATATAAATTCAAATATCCAAAACTAAATTCAAAACTCAAACTCAAATTCAATCAAAATCCAACCTAACCCTTTCAAGTCAAAGTCTTGAACTTAGCCAAATCAAACTCAAATCAATCCAAACCTTTGGATTTTCTTCATGATCAAATCAACCTTTCAATCACAAACCAAATATTAACACAAACTTCAATCATCAAATAAAAATCAAGCTAACCCAAGTCAAACCCATATTCACCCTTTGACTTGAAATTATCAAATGAATCAAAACTATTTAACTTCAAATCTCTTATAAATAGATTTATATTTCAATCATAAATCCATATGTGAGTTCAACCAAACTTGAATCAAGCCTTTAACTAAATCCAATTGGCTTGACCCAAAGTAGCCAATTTGACCTACATGAACCAAAATTCAATTCAATCCAAATCAAAGTGAATTAAACCAATCCAAACTTCATGCCATGTTTGTTGATCATCATAGGTTAATCAATTATCATAAATTGGGACAAACTAAGTCAATCTAGCTCATTGACCAACTCAACCCTTTAACCCACATGAACCCAAACTAGCCAAATTGCAACCTAAACCAAATTGATTACAACTAATGGCTCAAGTTCACTCCAAATTGATTATTTAACTTATCTAAAGTCTCAATTAAACACAATTTGACTAATTGGCCAACTAAAACTAACCTAGCCCAATTGACCATGAACTTAACTTGACCTAAAAGATCAAATTAACTTGAAATTAAACCAAACCAAAATTAATTGAAACCAAAGCCTAAAATATATTCCAAATGAGCAACCAAACCCAAACCAAGCCATGATTCAAGCCAATTTGGTCAATTAGATCAAATCGATCAACTTAGTCCAAATTGACCTAAAGGATCAAGTTGGCCAAAATCTAAATTAAAGCCAAATTAAACCAAATTGATTAAAATCAACTAACCAATGCAATCAAAATGATCATTTGAAATTTACCCAACTCTTAGTTTGACCCATTTTGACCAATTGGTCAACCTAACCCATTTTGACCCAGTTTGACCCAAATGGGTCAAATTGACCCAAATTAAACCAAATGAACTTCAAATGACATGAAATTTGGTCCAACTTACTTTTGAATTATTTCAAATCTACACAAATCAAATTCAATACCAAATGACCACTTTTCTCTTGGGTCAAGGGCATCCCATGAGAAAAGACACATGCTCAAGTAGTCATTTCTCTTCCTTGGCCACTTGGCACTCATGCATTGGTCCACATAGGCACCAAAGACACTAATTTTCTGACCCAATGAGTGGTTAGGGTAGCCATGACTCATGGGAAGGTGAAATCACCTCACCTCTCCCAATGGAACACTTGGCATGAAGGACTCACCTTTGGCTGACACCCATTTGTCCTTCATGGCCACTTTCCATGTTAGCCAACTAAAGTGAGCCACCTAGGATGATTTCTTCCATTCCCAACCACCC
Organism: Cymbidium sinense; assembly: GCA_021442155.1. NCBI lineage: Eukaryota > Viridiplantae > Streptophyta > Magnoliopsida > Asparagales > Orchidaceae > Cymbidium > Cymbidium sinense. The sequence continues at coordinate 136,912,908 of CM038215.1, read as the reverse complement.
CAAGCAAATGACATGAAAGAAAAGAGATGGTTTTCACTCATAAGGAAACATTTCCATTTTCATTTCTCATTCCTCTTAATTTTTCAATACTTAACCAATGGAAACTTCATGTGAAGGTAAGATTTTTTTCCACTTTTTCCAAAAAAAAATCCAATGAGGTAATTTTAAAATAAGTTTGGATTTTTTTAGATATTTTAAAATGCCCTGATTTTGCCATTACGATCCCCATCCCGCACACGGGATTGGATGGCTCGGATCACGCATGGATCATGCGATCTAGGCCTTCGGATCGCTTGATGCGATCTAGACCATCCGATTCCACAGTTTGCGTGATCGAACAATTCAGAATGCACACCAATCGTACGATCCTTGCCTCTAGATTGCATGATCCGATCTAGACCATCCCATCTTTCGATCGGATGGTCTGAATCAAATGCGGCATCACGTCCGGCTAATCCAGGATTCCACCATTGGCTACGCATCGCGCAATCACGCGGTGCATGTACATGCCACGCACCGCGGCACCGATCTCGCTGGACATGGGCATTGCCATGTCAATGCCGCGCGCAGTGTTAAGTGTGCTAAGTAGGAAAATCGAATTTTCTCTGATTTAGAAAAATATTTAAATCACGTGAAACTTCAAAAATTCCCAGAAATAAAATACTTAATCAAAAATTATAAACAATGGCTTGTTGGATTCTACTTTCCGAGTGGAATCCAAAAATCTAAAATCCCCAAATTTCAGTGAATATTTTGTACTTAATTTGAGTTATAGTAAAAATCAAATTTCAAATTTCAGTAATTAAAGCAGGAATAAATGTCAGATTAAGTTGAAATTTTCAGAGACTAAAATTGAAGTTAAAACACACCTACCATTAAAATTTCAAGTCAAAAAGACCTTTGGATTAAGAGATATTAAATTTTGTGTTTCAAATGATTTATTTGGATAAAATAAATTAACATAATTCATTAAAAATTACTTAAATCAATTAAAATTTCTTAAATTCATAACTAATTTTAGAAAAATCTAAAAAATACAAACTCAGGTTCATCTTAAAGATAATTCAGAGCAAAATCAAACAAAACTATTTCAATTGAATTTGAATAGATTTTCTTAATTAGGTTAATTTAAAAAATAATCATAATTACTCCCTAATGACTTCATTAATTCTAAACCAAGGCATGTTTAGTGGGATGACTTACCCCTCCTAATTTTCTTGGAATTTATTAATGAGTTAATTAGAAAAATTAATTAATGAACCCCAAATCATTCTCTTAATATTAGCTTAATTAAGCATGTGAATAGTGGTTTGATTCCTTGATTAATTAACTTTGTTTAGGTGAAGAAGGTTTATGGAGTGGGTTTGGAGCATTTTCCCCAAGTCAATCCCTAAACCCCTTTCTTTCCTTAATCTAATTTAATTAAGGGCTAATCAACTAATGACCTACTTAATTAACTTGATAAAATTCTTAAAGCCAAAATTAATCCAGAAAATTTATCAATCTAATCTTGGGTAGCTCTTTGGATGTTCAATAGCCCAAAGTAAGAGATAATGAAGTTATGGTTATGTCACATGTGTGAGAAAATCATAAGAGTAATTAGTTGAGATCCTTAAGCTTAATTAATTAATCATTTATGAGCTAATTGTATTAGGCCCCTTTCATTTCTTAGGAGAATTACAAATTTACTTTTCATGTGGTTGCATATCATATTAGCTCATAATCAATCATAACTTAATGTGATATAGGTAAGGTTTAATTAATTCATTTAATTCATACCTTAACCTAACTAAACCATAAAATCAACTTAATTACCTTCTCATTAAACCAAAATTAACTAATGCATGGGAATGGGTTAGGACCAGCAAACCTTTTCACACTTTTCTAATTCAAATCAAACTCAAAACAAAAATGAAAGTCTCTTTAAATAACTTTTGATTCTCTTTAAATGATCTTACTTCATAAGATTGTCTTTAGGAATTAATTAGGGTGAGTGAAGTTACATGCTTAGATCACTTTATTTCTTACATAGCATGCTAAATGTGTATATCATATGAAAATCATGCATTCATGTCTTTTAAAAATAAAATTAAAATGAAAAGTTTTCTTTATGTCAAATTGCATGTTTTGGCGAAAGTATGATATGAATGGCTATTACACTACTAAATCCAAAAGTATTTTCAAAACTTATAAACAAAACATTACAAATGAAAAGTATGCTATCTATAAGTACTTATTAGCTTGCATGTGAATAGTATAAAATTTGTTATGTGACTTTTTCTTCTCTTTCTTAATATAGGTTTGTGTAGGATTTGCAAAGTGTATAGTCTATTTGAAAAGGACATGACACTTGTTTGAAATCTATTCATATACACTCCTATGTCATGACTCAAGAAGTAATTCCACATCACACATATAAATTAAACAACCAAAATCAAACAAACAAATATAAACTTTTTGCATGATCCTCTTTCTATTCATTTCTTTTGTGCATGCACGTGTATTTAAGAAAAGTGATATATTAGTCTGGATAACCCTGGGGTTGCGAGGCTTTAAGTAGCCCTAAGTAGGTCTTGTACCTTACACCCCTGGTATTAATAATGGCGTCGTACTCACTTATGTCTTTTATACTTGTAAATGTGCATATGTAAAATGGATAAAAGAATCAATCTCTACTTAACAAAATCATGCATACATGAAAATTTCCAAATTTCCTTAAGAAACCTCTCTTAGCATTCCCTTTCCATACATTTTTTTGTACATGCACATGTATTTAAGAAAAGTGGTATATTTATCTAAACAACCCCGGGGTTGTGAAGCTTTAAGTAGCCCTAAGTAGGTCTATACCTTACACACCTCGTACTAACAATGGTGTCATACTCACTTATGTCTTTTATACTTGTAAATGTGCATATGAAAAAAATGGATAAAAGAATCACTCTCTTCTACTTAATACAATCATGCATACATGAAACATTCCAAATTTCCTTAAGCAACCTCTCTAAGCATTCATTATTAAGGTGTGCTAAATACTTGCATAGCATGTATAGATATGCATAGGATTCATTCATGTGCATGATACACATGTGGGAAAGAAATAAAATGTTGTGTGTTTTGTGATAGTAATTCACTTTACTTAATCTTAAAATATCTTTCTTTTTGAATAGGTTTGTTTAGAGAAAATCTAAACTTAGGATTAATTAAAATACATAATAAAATATTCACCAAATAAAAATCATTAATGAATCTACCTTAGAAATCACTTAAGATATGGAAGAAAGAGAAGTTCTCTTCTCTCTTTACAACCTTTAGTAATTAAGTAGGTTCATTCAAACCAAATCAACTCATCAAATGAAATAAACTTATATCAACTAAATAACTTAAAAGAGACCACCCTTCTAAGTTGACCATTTTCATACTTCAAAAATCCTAACCTTAAATTACAGTTTACATATAATACATAATAAAGTCTATGTTAGGGTGGTGCATGGTTTTGATTTATTTTATTTTTAGTTTGGATGTTAGATTGTATGTGTAGAATAAATGATAGGATGATTTAGTCTAATAATATTATCTTCGTAGGGGATTATGCTTAAGGTAATAAAAATATATGCTTTGCTATGCTTATACCTAAGCATAATCTAAAATAGTGGACTTGGTTACCCATGTGTGGGGTGCTAAGTCTAATTTGTTTATATACATGCTTGGGAATGTGTATTTTTGTTTAAATTTTAGTTAGATTTGCTTTTTCCCTTTTCATGTACTTTTGCAATTAGAATTTTAGAATGATTATTATGGGGAATTAGGATGAGCATTGGTTATAAGATCACATCTTATATATCATGTGAAGTTTTCATATCCATAAAAGAAGAAACCAAAGAAGAAGAAAGAAAGAAGAAAGAAGAATGGAAATAAAGAATGAACACCATAACATGAATTCTTGTAATTAATTCATTTATAATCCAGGTTGTATAAGGGTAGAGCTTATCAATTTGTTTTCGGGTGTCAACCACACTTGGCCTCTTATTCTTGCTAGCTTTATAAAATGTTTGATGTTTGTTTAGCATTAGAAATGGCATGTTTTCTAGTTTCTTCCATGCTGGATACGATTAGGCTCTTAGAAAAAATAAATCTTCACTCAAAATTAAAATAATCATAACTCATTGCTAAGTTAAAATCAAGATAAAAGAATTAACCCCTGCATTTCTTTTCTAACATCATGCATAAAATATATTATTTCACTCTTGATTAGATTCATCAGAACTTGGCTTGACCTTTGAGAGTCATGGTGGAAACACACCTCCCCTTGATGATTTTGTCCCATATCTTATTTCATTTTAGTCATATGAAATTCAAATGAATAAAATGTTAATATGTTTGACATATGAGTCTCATGAATTGTTCTTCTAAAAAATAGCCTAGCTATCTCACATAAATAAAACTTGCCAACATGAATGTAGGAGGAGGAGCAGTGCTTCTAAATAAAGCAAACGATTTGTCTGTTCAAATACCCATTTTCACCTTATATTTAGGTCATGCTTTTAACCCTCACCAAAGCTCCTTAGATTTGGATCAGATGCTTCTCCTTTATTTCCACAACCTTGTATTATGGAATGAAGCCCTAAACTTCTAATAAAATTCAACCGCCAATTTTCAAAATGTAAAGCCCAATAGGATAGTTTGAGATGCTTACTAGTATCTAAACATCCTACTCCATTGATTCCCTCCTCTTGATTGATTTTGATTTACCAAACTAATCGATTGATAGTCCTTCATATTAAAATCTTTGGATAGAATGATCATTTACCTTAATCGAGTGTATTCTTAAGGAATCTTTCAGGATGTAATTAATTATGGGGCTCATAGGGAACTTAACTCACTTAAAATAAATTACTTTACTTTTCCATGTAAGGGAATTATCTCTGTAATACAAATGTCCTTAGAGTCCTTGAGAAGTCTATTGTATGGTGACTTCTATCTTCGAGATAGTACACCTCTCCTCAATGTCGCATATCACCCTAATAAGAACATCTATGGATCTACATGATGTCCCAACTAAATATATATCGCATATAATCCCTAATAAGAATATCTGTGGATCTAGGTGGTGACCCAGCGGAGTCATCAAAAAAATCTATGGTGAAATATTTCTTCCTTCATCTATCCTTTTGAAGAGAATAAATGAAAACAGAAATATACGCCTTTAGTTGGGACACTATGTAGAACCCAGATGTTCTTATTAGGGTGATTGGGTATGACATTGAGAAGTGTACTATCTCGAAAGACAGAAGTCACCACCCTACAATGAACACATCACAAGGACTCTAAGGACAATGAGTCTATATGTACGTAGATTCTTCCCACTTTATGAAAAGTAAAGTAGGGTTTATTTTAAAACAAATTCATTGTTCCAGGCAAGCCCATAATTAATTACATTCTAAGAAGGGATTCCTTAGAAAATTTCATTAAGGTAAATGATCATTCTCCAAAGATTTCAATAGACTATCAATCGACATTATCTTTGGCAAATCAAGTGGGATCATCAAGAGGAGTGACTTATGATAGCCAAATGGAGGTGAGATATTTAGAATACTAAGAAGCCTGGTAAACAAAACTATTCTATGGTTGGGCTTTACATTTTGAAATTGAACTACTATTTGAGTTGAATTTTATTAAAAGTAGATTATAATTTCACAATACAAGGCATGGAATGCTAAGAGGTGAGGATTTATGCTTATGGACCATAGAAGGGGAAAGTGACCTCATAACCTAAATCTAAGGAGCTTGAGGGCTAAAAAGCATGATCTAAATCTAAGAGAAAAATGGTATTCGATTTTCTCCACAGAGGACAAACCATGACTTTGACTTACAACACTGGGTGCCAACTAACTCCTCTTATGATTTTAAATTCATGAAAGTTATGTTTATGTAAGATAGCTAGTTGTTATTTATTTTAGAAAGAGACTAAGTCCTTAAACTCAGAGACTAGATCATGTAAGGGCATGAAAAATGACCTAGACCTAATGCAAAACATATTACATTTTACTTTCATTTTTGGACAATCATTTGACTCAGGCTTATATGATTCATATTCCTAATGCATGAGAAATATGATTATGGGTCAAAATCAGCAAGAAGGGGGAGGTGTGTTTCCACCATGGCTCTCGAACGTCAATCCAAGTTCTCTGACAAAGGTGGAAGTCCTCCAATCAAGAGTGAAATAATATATTTTTATGCATGATGTTAGAAAAAAAATGCTCATCCATTATCTTGATTTTAACTTAGGCTTTAAATGAGCTTATGAGTTATTTATTTTTAATTTGGGTTGATTAATTTGGCAGAATATTTATTTTTCTAAGAGCTTAATTGTCATCCAGGCCATACATCAAAGAAAGGAAGAAATTAGGAAAACATGTCATTTCTAATGCACAAGCTAAACAAACATCAAATATTTTATAAAGCTAACGCGAAAGAATAAGAGGCCAAGTGTGGTCGGGCACCACCGCACAAACTCAAAAATAAATTGGGTAGCCAATCTCTACCCTTATTCAACCCAGATTACAAATGAATTAATTATAATTAAGCAAGAAATTCATGTTATGGGGGTCTTCATTCTTCATTTCTCCATTTTCTTTCTTCTCTTTCTTCTTCTTCTTTCTTCTTTTGGTTCCTTCTTTGATGGTTGGAATGTGGATACAAAGGCTTCACATGGTATATAAGATGTAATCTTGTAACCAATGCTCATCCTAATCCCCCATAACAATCATTCCAAAATCCTAATAACAAAAGTACATGAAAAGAGAAAAAACAAATCTAACTAAAACCTACAAAATAGAGATTAGCTAAACAAACCACACATTCTCAAGCATGTATATAAATAAATTGGACTCTTAGCACCCCACACATAACCAAGTCCACTGCCAATTTTGGATTATGCTTAGGGTATAGCAAGCACAAACAAAAGCATTATATTTTATTACAAAGATCCCTTAAGCACAATCTATGAGAGAATGATTAACTAAATCATCCTTCATTCATTCTACCATACACATCCAACATCAAGACTAAAATATCACATCACAAAATAAAAGTAAACATCAAATCATGCACTACCCTAACATAGGACTAGAAGTGGTGACTTAGCCTAATGTGTGTACCATATAAGGTTTGTGGTATGCTTAGCTAGGTTTTAAGGTTAGGATTTTCTAAGGGTGAAAAGGTTCAACTTAGAAGGGTGGTCTCATTTAAGTTGTTTAGCATGCTAGGAAAGAAATAAATTGATGTAAGCAAATAACTTCACTCACCCTATTTAATTCCTAAAGACAATCTTATGAAGTAAGATCATTTAAAGAGAATCATAAGTTGTTTAAAGAGACTTTTATTTTATTCTATTTTTTTGAGTTTGATTTAAATTAGGAAAGTGTGAAAAGGTTTGATGGTCCTAACCCATTCCCATGTGTAAGTTAATTTTGGTTTAATGAGAAAGTAATTAAGTTGATTTTATTGTTTAGTTAGAATTCATGTAGTCGACCCCACCTAGTGGGATTAAGGCTTATTGTTGTTGTTGTTATTGTATTAGTGGATTAGCCCTTATTTAAATTTAGATTAAGGAAGGAAAAGGGTTTAGGGAATGACTTGGAGAAAATGCCCTAAACCCATTCCATAAACCTCCTCTTCACCTAAACAAAGTTTAATTAACTAAATCAAGGAATTAAACCATTGTTCATATATACTTAATTAAGCTTAATTATATTAAGAGAGTGATTAGGGTTCATTAATTAATTTTCTAATTATTACTAAATTTCAAGAAAATTAAGGAAGGCAGAAGTCATCCTACTAAACATGCAGAAGTTTAGAATTAACTAATGAAGTCATTAGAGAATAATTAGGGTTATTATGTTTTCAAAAAAACCTTAATTAAGGAAAATCTACTATTAAACTTTAATTAAAAACAATTTTATTAGATTATCCTCAAAATTATCTTTAAGATGAACATAAGTTTGTATTTTTTGGACTCTTCTACAATTAATTATGAATTTAGTAAGTTTTAATAGATTAAAGTGATTTTTTATGAATTTTGTTAATTTATTTTATTAAAATAAATCATTTGACACTCAAAATTCGATATCTCTTAATCCAAAAGTCCTTTTGACTTGAAATTTTTATGGTGGGTTGTTTTAACTTCAATTTTAATCTCTAAAAATTTCAACTTAATCTAACATTTATTTTTAGTTTAATTAATGAAATTTAAATTTTACTAAAACTCAAATTAAGCTCAAACTATTTAGTAAATTTTGGAGATTTTATATTTTTTGGATTCCTCTCGGAAAGACGAATCCAACGAACCCTTATTTGCAATTTTTTGTTAAGTATTTTATTTTCTATGATTTTTTGAAGTTTTAGGTGATTTAAATAATTTTTTAAATCAAATAAAATCCGATTTTTCTACATAGCACGTCGCACGCTACGTGGCAACTTCCACATGGCATGCCATGCTATGGATGCATGGTGTCATGGTAGCGCCAAGATCACGCGGCCGCGATTATCGTGAAAGGGCCACCGACGGCAAGAATCTGAGTCGCCATAAATACATGATGCACGCTTTGATCCAAACCATTCACCGCATCGATGGTCCATATCGATCGCGTGATTCGAGGCCGTGATGATCACTCAATCCGAGGATCACACAAATCACAGATCGGATGGTCCATATCACATCTAGCCGATGGCTGATTGCATGATCCATAATTCGAAGACCAATCTGAACCATGGGATCGGATGGTCACCCGCCGGTGGTGAATAGTGAAAGGGCATTTTGGGAAAAATAAGAGATTCTAATGAAAACTTGTCCAAATGGACTCATTTTTACGTTGATTCGCACAAAAAAATTTCTATTTTCTAATTATGATGATTTAAAGTAAAAAAATGCGGGATTATCTAAGATAAAATCCTAAAAATCACATAAAAACCTATCACAAATGAAGGATCCTAAGTTATAGTTTTCAAGTTACCTCTGGGATGATTTACGTGATGACTCGAGCATGCTGTTGAGCAAGAGAAGAGGCCTTGAAATGAGCTTGGATATTTTCCTTCACATCAAAATAAAGTTTCCACAGGTGATCACCATTTCCTTACCAAAATCCACTTAGTTTTGGAGTATTTCTCTTCAAAATGAAGTAGGGGTGATTGCCAATGGGTTTGAGAGCTCTAGGAGAGGGAGAATGAGAGGAATGGGTGAATGCTTCAGCCTCTAATGCCTTAGAATGAAAATTGAACCAAAATCTCTCTTTACTTTAAATTTTTGGCTCTAAACTCATGTCATTTTCCTTGAGGTGGTTGGGAATGGAAGAGAATCATCCTAGATGGCTTACTTTGGTTGGCTAAGGCATGGAAAGTGGCTCCCATGAAAGACAAATGGGTGTCCCGGCCAAGGGAGATGATTTCACCTTCATGTCATTGGTGCCTATGTGGACCAATGGATGAGTGTCAAGTGGCCAAGAAAGAGAAATGACCACTTCGACAAATATCTTTTCATGGGATGCCCTTGATCCAAGGGAAAGTGTTCATTTAGCATTGAATTTGATCATATTTGAAATGAGTCAAAAGTAAGTTGGACCAAATTTTATGCCATTTGAAGTTCATTTGGTTTAATTTTGGTCAAATTGGGTCAAAATAGGTTGACCAATTGGTCAAACCGGTCAAACCAAGAGTCAAGTTAAAATGATTATTTTGATTGCATTAGTTCAATTGGTTTCAATCAATTTAGTTTAATTTAGATTTAATTTAGATTTTGGCCAATTTGATACTTTAGGCCAATTTGGGCTAAATTGATCTATTTGACCCAATTGACCAAATTTGCTTGAATCATAGCTTGATTTGGGTTTAGTTGATCATTTGGAATATATTGTATTTTGATTTCAACTAATTTTGGTTTGGTTTAATTTCAAGTTGATTTGACCTTTTAAGTCAAGTTGGGTTCATGGTCAATAATAGGTTGGGTTAATTGGACAATTGGTCAAATTGGGTTTAATTTAACTTGGTCAAGTTCAATAATCAATTTTGAACATGAGCCATTGGTTGCAATCAATTTGATTTAGTGCAATTTGGCAAGTTTTTCATATGGGTTAAAGGGTTGACTCAATGCCTAGGTTGACTTGTTTGACCCAATTCATGACAATTGATTAACTCATAATGATCAATAAACATGACATGAAGTTTCAATTGGCTCAATTCACTTTGATTTGGATTGAATTGAATTTTGGTTCATGTAGGTCAAATTGGCCACTTTGGGTCAAGTGAGCCAATTGGGTTTAGTGGCTTGATCAAGGCTTGATTCAAGTTTGGTTGAACTCACATATAGATTTATGATTGAAATATAAATCTATTTGCAAGAGATTTAAAGTCAAATGGGTTTTGATTCATTTGATAATTTCAAGTCAAAAGTGAATATGGGTTTGACTTGGGTTGATTTTGATTTGATGATTGAAGTTTTGTTTATATTTGGTTTGTGATTGAAGGGTATATTTAATCATGAAGAAAATTTAAGAGTTTGGATTGATTTGAGTTTGATTTGGCAAAGTTCAAGACTTTGACTTGAAAGGGTTAGGTTGGATTTTGGTTGAATTTGGGTTTGAGTTTTGAATTTGGTTTTGGATATTTGAATTTATATTTTATTTATATTTATGAATATAAACAAGAATATAAATGGGTTATGAGAAAATTTCTTGATTTGAATTGATTTGAATTTGATTTGAGCTAAGTCCATAAGATAAAATCAAAGGGCTTAGGAAATATTTTTAGAATTTGAATTTGGTTATGGATTTTAATCATAGGTTTCAATTATTTGGAATTGATTCATGATTTGAAAACCCAGAAATTGGTTCAAGGTTTGATTCAAAGTTGAAGTTGATATGAGTTTGGAGTCAATCAAGTTGGGATTGATTTGAGTTTGGAGTTTTGACTTAAGAAGGAAGTAAGGATTTGAAAGGGTAGGCAAATTTTCCTAACACCCTCAAGGCATAACCTATTCCTATGGCTAAACCTTCTAAGTAGGGGGTTAAGTGTTCACCTAATCACTATAAGTGTCTTAAGACTAAGGAACTCTTAATGTCTAAGAGGAATCTATGTCTAAGATGAAGGAGTTGAGCTCATTCTAAAATGAGGTCAACACCCTCAAAGGTCAAGTCTTCCCCTATCATGCAAGGATGGAAACCCTCTCTTAGAAAAAGTGAAACAAGATGACATGCATGATATTAAACATACAATATCTAGTTAAGGATTGTTAAATCTTTTAATTATCTTAATTTAATTCTTAGACTTTATGTGAGGTTATAAGTTATTTAAAAATTTAGCTATGAGTTGTAGTTGGGGTAGAAAATTTATTTTTTTCTAAGAGCCTAATCAGATCCAGGCCACACATTAAATCATCATATATGAAGAAACTAAAAAAATACATACCATTTTTATTACTCAATTTTAAACAAAGCATCAAACAATTTATAAATTCAATGTAAAAGAATAACGAGGGTCAAGTACCACCGGCCCAACCCGAAAAGAGAAATAAAATGAAGCTCTACCCTTAGATAACCCGATATATGAAAGAATAATTATAATTATAAATAAATAAAATGATATGGGGGGTCTTCTTGTCTTCTTTCTTCATGTTTCCTCCATTTCTTCATTTAGGTTAGCTTCCTCCAAAAGCATCATGGGGGTGGGGCTCCTTGGACAAAGCCTTCTAGCCTCCGCTCATCCTAATCTCCCATAACACTAATCCTAAATCCTAATGCACAGTTACATTAAAAATAGGAATATCAAATCTAACTACACCTACAAAATAAGTGTTAGTTAAACACACCATACAACCCAAGCAGTTATATGGATAATTTGGACTTAGCACTGCATTAGGGTAACCAAGTCCACCTATCCTAACAGATTATGCTTAAGGGTTAAGCAACCTACCAAAAAAAATATTTATATTTATTTTTAAGCACCCCTTAAGCACAATCTTCTACATAAGTCATAATTAGGTTAATCATAGCCTAACATCCAGTCAACGAAGCATATACCCTAACATCCAGTCTACAACAATATATCATAAAACCAAGCATACATCAAACCATGCACCACCCTAACATAAAGCCAGAAATTATGACCTAATCTAATGTGTGTGTATTAAGGTTTGTGTGGTATGCCTTAACTAGGCTTTGTTATAATTTTCTAAGTAAGAAATGATTTAATTTGAAGGATGGTTTCACTTTAAGTGGCTTAATTGATTTGTAAGTTTTACTTAATATTTTATTTTGTTTCATTTGGCTTACACTTAACAACTAAATATTATAAAGAGAAGAAAAGAGATTATCACTCTCTTTTATCCCTACCCTAAGCCATATCTAAAACAAATTAATTAAGTGAATTCCCTTTAGTGAATGGTTTATTACATATTTTAAATTAATCTTAAGTTTAGATTCACTTTAAATAATCTCATTCGATAAGAGAGGCATCTTAAAATTGATTAGAATGAACTACTATCACATGACACATATCATATCCATTCATTTTCATCATATATAACATGCATATGATTAAGTCCTAAACATATCTATACATGCAATATATTTTTGGCAAACTTAAATGTAGGATGCATAAATGAGTTTTATAGAAAAGAGGATTTTCATTAATTAGCTAAATATACATTCAAATGTATGAAAGTTCTAAGCAAGTACTTCACCATTGTTTTACAGAGGGTAGGAACCTCCTTGGGGCTACTTGCCGTGCATCCTAATGTCCGACTAATATACCCACTATTCAAATACATATGGATGTATAAGGAACTATAAGAATAGAAAACCATGCAAAAGTGGAATATAATTTAATTGATTTATTTATGTGAATGAATTAAAACTCTATCCAAATTCTAATGTCAAAATGCATAAACATGAAATCAAACGGGTACGTCACCATTATTTTGCACTAGGGGAGTGAGGTAGGAACCTCCTTGGGGCTACTTAAAGTTGTGCATCCCTGGAATGTCCAAACTAATATACCCACTAACATTCGTACGTATGCAAATCAACATGTGAATGAAAGAAAGGAACTTCACTTCATACACTATGCTTATATTCACATGCACCTCCTATGCATGTATAACTAATGTCACAACATGTATTATTCTTCATTAATAAGCTTTTGAAAATATATTAAAGATTTAATAGTGATAACAGCCACACATATTTTAAATTAAGCCAACACACGTAAATTTGACATAAAGAAAATCATTTCATTTAATTAATTTTTGAAAAGAAATGAATGCATGCTCACAAGTGGCATATAACATTTCATACAATTGGAGAGAAATAAAAGAACATAAGCACATAATTTCATTCAATCTAATTCCTAAAGACAATCATATTAAATAAGATTATTTAAAACAAACCAAAGTTCCTTAATGCCATTTTTGACTTTATATTTAACTAGTAAGAGGTGTGAGAAAGATGTTTTGATCCTAATCTCATTCTCCATATGTGAATTAATTTGATTTAATGAAAAGCAATTAGGTTAATTTTATGAATTAAGTTAAGCATGGATTAAATCAATTAATTAACCCTTACTTATGTTACCTTAAGGTAATTAAATAAACAATTATGAGCTAATATGATATGCAAATACATTGAAAAGTAAATAGCAATGCTCCTATGAAATTAAAGGGGTCTAATGTAAGCTCATACTCATTTAATAATTAAGCTTAATAAATTCACTTTAATTACTTTTATGATTTTCTCACACATATGAACTAATCATAATTTCATTAAGCTTCTTTAGGTTCTTGAACACCAGCTCTAAAAGATGGATTAAGAAAAAAATTATATTTAGATGAAATTTTGTTAATCAATTAAACCAATTAATCCTTTAATTCACCTCTCATAAAATAGACTAACCAAAATTAATTATTATCTCAAAATGAGATGGGCTTAAGCGAAAAGATAGGAAAAGAGGTCCCCACCTATTTCTATAAACCATCCACTAGATTAAGCATAATTTAACATGTTTTGAATTATAATTTAGCAAATTAAGTTTCTAACTAGTTAATTAATTAATAATTAGGAATTTAGTTGAAAAGAGAGGGAAAATTGGAGAAAGGATTAGGAGGAAGGCTCCGATCCACTTCCCTAAGTCTCCTTACTGTTCAACAGTGGTTAGAGTCCAAATAATTAATTAATCAATGTTCATATGCTTAATCACCCCTTAATTAAGTAAAAAATTAATTAGGTCTTAATCAATCAATTTTCTTAATTAAGCAACCAATAAATTCCAAGAAAAATAGGGGAGGCAAAAGTCATCCCTCTAAACATTCTCATAAAGTTTGAAATCAATTAGATGATTAATTAAGGAGTAATTAAGCTAATTAGTTTTAATTAAATCTTAATTAAGCTCTATTTACTATTCAACATCCATTGGAAATATTTTTATTAAATTCTTCACTAAAATATCTTTAAAATAAGCCCTCATTTGCATTTTTTTTTTATTTTTCTATAATTAATTATGAATTTTGGATGTTTCAGCCTTAAAAATATATTAATTAACCCTAATTAAAGCCTTAATCCCATCAACCATGTGACTGACGCAGCGTGCTTTCCATGTGGCGCGATGGGATAAGTTATTTAAAGTTGTCACATCTACACTGTGGCACGACACGCTTTCTCGTGGACCGCTTGATCTAAGATCGGATGGCCATGATTAATCCTGCAATTTAGAAGGAAAAATCAAGGATTTAAGCATGATTTAATCATGGTCGTCCATTCCGATCACGTGAAACGGATGACCTGTGATCTTTCTCCTTCACGAGTGATGAAAGATGGATATCGTCCGTCTTTCTCCATTCGATCCGAGCTCACAAAAGCTCGGATTGCTTCCAAAATGATCTCACACCATCAAGGGAAGAAGAGGAACACATCCAACGATCAAAATCGCATGACATACAAATTTTCTTCAAAAAAGAACAACCACTTTTTTCTAAATCTATGATTTTGAGGAATTACCTCGTCGGACCTCAAGACTGGCGGTGGGATTGATGAAGGTAGCTTCATGTAATAGAGATGAAACCTTGTTGAGGAGCTTGGGCATTAATTTGGAGCAGATTACCTTGGAGACCAAGATCATCCTATTTGGTGTTTGGTCTTAATCAAACTCCCACTTTTGATGGCTTTGGAGCGGCAAATGATTTGTATGGCTTTGA
Source organism: Cymbidium sinense (assembly GCA_021442155.1). Lineage (NCBI taxonomy): Eukaryota > Viridiplantae > Streptophyta > Magnoliopsida > Asparagales > Orchidaceae > Cymbidium > Cymbidium sinense. Next base: position 136,897,673 of record CM038215.1, on the reverse strand, counting down.
CTAGGTCCAAGGATGGTGTGTACAAGTTTGATTGAAGTTTGGTTGAGAGATGGATGAGTTTGAATCAAGGGAGGCCTCCTCTATAAAATCGAGAAGGGAGAAAATGGTGGAGCTTGGGGAAAGGCTATGGAAAATTCTCCTTCACACTCTCTAGCTCAAATGAAGTTGATGCTTCAATTCATGTTTGAATTGAGGGGGTATATCCCCTCAATTACTGAGGTGGATGGACGGGAATCAATCCCATTTTCTCGTCGGCCAGCCGCCGTCAGACCGCTGGACTTGTCTCAATCTGGTCAACGTAGCTCACCAAGAGTGGGGGAAGGTTTTTTAGAGGTGGCTCAAGGTTTGATATGGGGCAGATTTATTTTCTTGATCCTTTGGCTGCTCGGTTTGGAGTGAAGGGGATGAGATTGGGTTTCTTTTGGTCCATGGCTGATCCTAATGTGTTTAGAGTGGGCTAGGAAGGCTAGGCATACTCCATTTGGCAATTAGATGGCTACCCATGTGATGGGAGAGTGGACTTTGCCAAATGGGGAAGAATCCTATGTGAAGAAGTTTTTCCAATGGTTAATCCCCTTGAATGGGACCCAATTTTATTATGGGCAGACTTTGGGCTGATTAGGGTCAATTTGGGTTGGGTTTGGTTAGCCATAAAGGTCCCATGGGTTAGTTTTGGGTGCTTTGGCTTCATTTGGTCAAATGGGTTCATATGAGTTCATGTTGGGTTGGGTTGACCAATTAGTTAAATTGAGTCAAACCAAGGTTTGAGTTAGGTTCAAATGATGATTTGGAGAGTTTTAGTTCAATTGATTTGGGTTGGTTTGGCTTAGATTTGATTTTGGCTCATTTGAAATCAAATGGGTCAAATGGGTCAAGTTGATCAATTTGACTAATTTGGCCAAATTATATTGGGTTAGGTGTTGGTTCATGTTCAATTGGTTAATTGAAAATGATTGTAGAGGCTTTGGTTTATTTTGTTTTGGATTTAATTTGGATTTTGGCCAATTTGACTCTTTAGGTCAATTTGGACTAGGTTGGGTTAAGTTGACCAATTGGTTAAATTAGGCTCAATTGTAGCTTTGGTCAAGTTCAAAAATTGATTTGGAATGAACTTGAGCCATTGGTTGCAATCAATTTGGGTTTAATTTGAATTTTGGCCAATTTGACTTTTTAGGTCAATTTGGGCTAGGTTGGGTCAAGTTAACCAATTGGTCAAATTGGGCTTGATTGTGACTTTGGTCAAGTTTAATAATTGATTTGAAATGAACTTAAGTCATTGGTTGCAATCAATTTGGGTTAGATCATTATTTAACCCATTTTGACTTTTTAGGCCAATTTGGGTCAACTTAGGTCAGACACATTTGAGGGTTTGGTCATGTTCAATCAATGATTATGAGTTAGTTTGGATCAATGGTTTCAATTAATTTGATATATGATGGGTTTTGGCTAGTTTAGGTTTCATTTTGGCTAAAGGTTGACTTGGTCAAAGGATCAAGTTGATTTGGTTTGACCCAATTGAGGTGAATGATCATCCTAGGGTGAATGTTGATCATGATATAAGGTTTGGATGGCCTTGGTTCAATCTAATCTGGGTTAGATTAGAACTTGGTTCAAAAAGAGTTTTTAGGTCACTTTAGGTCAAGTGGACCTAAATGGGTTAATTGGTTTGGTTTTGGCTTGATCCAAGTTTAGTTGAACTCACATATGAGCCTAGGATTGAAATATAAATCCAACTACAATCAATTTAGAGTAAATTGGGTTTTGGCTCATTTGAAGTTTTCAAGTCAAAAAGATTAACTTGGGTTTGACTTGGGTTGACTTTAGTTTGATTTGATAGTTGTAGTTTATGTTTATATTTGACTAAATGATTGAAGGAATGATTGATTCATAAGAAAATCAATTGATTTTGGCTTGATTAGGATAGGATTTAGCCAAGTCCAAGAAATTGGCTAAAAAGGCTTGAATTGGGTTTTAGTTTAATTTTGGATTTAATTTTAGCTATTTGGATTAATATTTTATTTATATTTGGGGATATAAATGAAAATATAAATTATTCATGAGAAAATCACTTGAGTTTGGAGTGATTTGAAAGTAAATTTGACCAAGCTTAAGGATGTAGGTCAAAAGCGCTTAAGTAGGGAATTGATTTAGTTTGATTTATTTTTGGCCATTTTAGGGTGGGTTTTATTTATATTTATGAATATAAATGAAGTAATAATTGTTTTATAAAGAAACCAATTTATTTTGCATTGATTTGGTTTAAGATTTGAGTAAGCTTATGGAAGTAAGTCCATAGAGCTTAAGAAGGAATTTTTGTTTCAAATTTGAGATGAGGATTGAATCATTTGGAATTGGGTTTGAGTTGGGATTTGGTAAATTATTGAAAGGTTGAATTGATATTTGAGGAAATCAATTGAATTGGGATTGATTTGAGTTTGGTAAAGATTAAGTCCATAAGATGAAATGAAAGGGCTTAGAAAGGATTTTGGTCTTGGGTTTGATTATAAGTTTCAATCATTTGGTTTAGAATTTGGACTGATTTGGTATTTGAGTCAGATCTGAGGTTTGGTTTGAGAAGGAAAGCATGGATTAGATTTAGGTTGTAGGGTTGGCAAGTTTTATTAAATCCTTAAGGCATATCCTATTCATATTGCTAACCCTTCTAAGTTTCTAAGCTTAGGTTAAGTGTTCACCTAATCACTAGAAGTGTCTTGAGACTAAGGAGCTCGTAGTATCTACAAGATTCTCAGATCTATGATAAGGAAGTTGAGAACTCACTCCAAAAGTGAGGTCAATAGATCCTATTGTTGGTAACACACGAGAACATAATTTTCTTCACAAAAGACTAACTCATATTGGATTTTCTACAGTTTGCCAGAGTTCACCTTGTCAGAGCTCAAGACTGGCGATCCAACAACCAAGATAACATCTTCTTAAAGAGACGAAGCCTTATTGAGAAGCACGTGCCTTGCCTTCTCACCGATGGCTCTATGGACCAAGCACACCTTGTAATCCTCACCAAAATAGGACGTATATTTGAATTGATTGGAAATTGATTTGTTCTTGATCATCGAAGCTTGAGGAATGTGTGGGTGAAGTTAATTTGGAATTAGTAGAGTTTATGTGAGGTTGGATGGAGATGAGCCTCAATTTTGCTCTAGTTTAACATCGCCGGTGATGGGGAGCTCAGGGGAACTTGGAAATGCAATTGAGAAGGTCATCTCGACTAACTCTAGCTCTGAGGATGACTTGTCTGAATGAATGAGAGGGAGTATACTATCCCCCTCAAATCAAACTGTGGGATGATCTGCCTTTGTAGATCAGCCGGCCGGGATGTTAGTGGATGGCTGAGGTGGAGCAACTTGAGTGGGTGAAAGCCTAAGGTGGGATGCTAAGGCTTGTCCTCCTTCTCCTAGGTGTGTCAATGAGAGTGGAAGGGTTAGCTCACCCCCTTTGACCCATGGCTGACCTAACCGCCAACCAAGGGTGAGGTCCAAACTAAGCTATGGGGGGCTACCAAGCAAAGGTGTAGGTAAGACCATGCAAATATGGGTTTTGTCTCATTTGGAGAGCTTTACCCAATGAGTATTAGGCTAATTCAGGGTTGAAATGGGCTGGGTTTGATTTGAGCTGACCCATGGTGACCCATGATGGGTCATGCCAAGTTTGATTAGGGTTGGAGTGGGTTTGGCTCAAATTTACCCATGTAGGTCAAATTAGGCTAGGTTGAGTTATGTTGACCAATTGATCAAATTGGGTCAAACTAAGGGTTGGGCCAAGTTCAAATGATAATTTTAGATGTTTAGGATCAATTGGTTTGATTTGATTTGAAGTAGATTTCAATTTGCCTCATATGGGTCAAATGAGCTAAGTTGATCAATTTGGTCAAATTGGCTTGAGTTAGGTGTTAGTTTAGTTCAATTTGTGATTTGAAGATGATTAGTTTAGGTTCAATTTGTGATTTGAAGATAATTGTAGGTGTTGATTTCAATTAATTTGGATTTAAGAATGATTTAGATTAATTTGACCCTTTAGGTCAATTTGGGCTAAATTGGTCAATTGGGTTGACTTGGCTAAATAGAGTTCAATGGAGGTTTTGATCATGTTCAACAATCACTTCATGATGGATTTGAGTCATTAGTTTCAATCAATTTGGATTAAGATTTAATTTAGTCATTGGGTCAACTTGAGTCAAAGGGTCAATTGGACTTGGTTTGGCTTAATTGATTATTGATTTATGTTGAAGGGTCAATTTATGATGGGTAGGAATCATTGGTTTCAATTAATTGAGTTTGGAATGAAGTTTGGTTCAATTTGATTCATGTAGGATAATTGGGTCAACTTGGGTCAAGTGATCAAATTAGCTTGATTTGACCCAATTGATTACAATTGATCAATCAATGATGATCAACAATCATTATAGAAGGTTTTAAATTAGTTGGTTCAATCCAATTTGGGTTGGATTGCAGTTTGGTTCATTTTGGTCCTTTAGGTCACTTTAGGTTAAGTGAACATAATGGGTCAATTGAGTTAGTTTTGAATAAATAAATTTGAGATGAGTTTGATGATTGATTTAGGATTGATTGATGGCTTTAATTGTAATTAATTTAGGTTTAATTGATTTTTGGCTCATTTGGATACTTTGGGTTCAAGTAAGTTAAGTTGGGTTGATTGAATTGATTGATTGACTTGATTGTAGGTTTTGGAAGAGCTTGAAATGATGATTTGAAGGGTTTGAGTTCTTTGTGAAGATCAATTGTGTTTGATTTAATTGAAGGAATTTGGGTTAAGTCCAGATTGGATTAGGAAGAGTTTATGTTTAAATCATTTGGCTTGGAGCTTGGATATAAAATGAAATTCAATTGGGTTTTGATGGGATTGGTTTGAGAATGGATTGAGGTTTGGTTTTGGCTAAGGGGATAGACATATGTTTGGTTTATGCCATAGGGCAGGTAAGTCTCATTCATCCTTAAGGCATAGCTTAAATCTAGGGCATGCCATCCTTAAGTCTCTAGGCTTAGGTTTAGTGTTCACCTAACCACTAGAAGTCTCCTATGACTTGGAAACTCTAAGTGTCTAGAGGACTCCTAAGTATAAGATAGGATGAGTCAATCCTCACTCCGAAAGAGAGGTCAACAAACTCATAATCTCATCTTAATGCTTAGGTCTATAATCAAGATAAATAAAAGATTTAGAAACACTTAGTTAAATGTTGTATGTTATCACACCATACATACCATATTGTGCCACTTTTGAATAGTGAGGGTCTCCATTCCTGCACAATAGGAGGATAAGCTTGACTTTTGAGGGATAAAGTTATAAATTTTGGCATTAGTCTAAGTCATGTTTTCATACTAATCATGATCTAGTCTCTTAGAGAGTGAGTTTAGAATTCTAGCTTTCTTCATAATTAAATAATAACCTTGCTATCTTGCATCAACATAAGACCGACCTACATGATTTTAAAGCATATGAGGTGTTAGCTGGCGGCCACTATAGGCAGTTGTAAGCTCAAAAGAGTCACGGTGTGTTCATTCTCTCTTGTGGAAGTGAACTATCATATCCCATCTTTCTTGATTAGACTTAGATCATGCTTTCAGCTTGTGCTAAAGTATTTTATATTTAGGTTCTGAGGCTACTTATTTCTTTCAGGCTATGAGCATAAGTCCTCACTTGTCGCATTTTCACGATATTGTATTGTTGGACTATAAACCCTAACATTCTAATAATAATCTAACTTAAACAATATTAAATTATCTCTCTCAAATATATAAAGTCTCACTATAGGATAGACTGAAGCACCTACTAGGCTTCCTAATGTCATGGGTGCTTCCTACTTATTCTCCATTGAAATTCATAAATAAGTCTCTTATTTGAACTCTCTCATTTGATTTTCATAAATACTTAATCATTTGATAGTTTAGCTTTGAAATCTTTGGAGATACTTATTGGTTACTTTAATCAAGAGTATTCTTAGAGAATCTCATTTTTTAAGATGTTATTAACTATGAAGCTTACTTTCATAGGGAGCTAAAGAACTAGGCATAAACTAAACTCTGATTTACTTCTCCATATAAAGTTGGGGAAGGATCTCTGGTACATACGTCCCATCTGTCTTAGAGTCCTTATTAGATGATTAGATCCTTTGTAGGGTGAAGTTTGATCTCCCGAGATGATACATCATACCTTAATACAGGACATGATCACTTCAATAAGTACCCCCTAAGATCCATGTGGTGTCCCTATGGCTCCAAATGAAAACACCATAGTTATCAATCCTATAATTAATCATATTATTAATAATCATGCAATTGCTCGTTATCTATGATGGTATAAATCTTAGGCTTTACTATATGTACTACAAGTTGAACCACAACCACCTAGTGCATGCTATCATAGGGCCCTAGTAGAACGACATTATGTAAGTATCATAGTTATGTAAACTAAATTTATTTTTATTTTGTTAAAATATTACTAACAACAAATTTACAACAAGAAACAATTGATCGAATGGAAAATTTATTCTAGCCATTTTATGGCAGTGATGGACGAGATGCAAGTGGAAAGATGCTTGCCATTAATTCATTTAGTGTAGAGCTTAACAACTACGAAATATGGTACACTCAGAGATCTATCAAGAACTCATAGTTGAAACTAAAAAGTGATGCACAACAAAGTCTTCATACTACGCAACAAAATCCATTAATGACAACCCAAATTTATACTCCCACACAACCAATTATTCGGTGGCCATCATTCAATATGGGTTGAGATCAATAACAAAGTAGTCAAGACATTCCTCCAAGAAGCATAGTACCTACTTATGGTTATACAACAACATCCAGTCCAATGCAACTATCCACAATAGAGTTATCGCTTCTATGATCACATTCTTTCCTTATAATACTGATAATCTATTTGGTGTAAAACAATCCATAGAAGAAACTCAATAAGGTCATCAAGAAGAAGAACAAAATTAAGAAGAACATGAATTACAACATGACCTTAGAGAACGAACAAGAAGGGGCTAAATCGGTACACACCAGGGTCGCATGTAATATCACAACGTTGTAGACGAAGGCATTATATTACAAGTTCTTAGTAGTAGGGAGGTGTGATAATGTAAATTACTTTAAATTTTGAATATTATTTTTAAGTTTTAGCTCCTTGAATTGTGTTAAATTCTTATTTTGTAATGTAAAGTAATTTGAAATTTAAATATTACTTTCAAGTTATATTTGAATTTATGATGTTAAAAAAAATTATAATGAAAAACTTTCTAAATCTGTATTGCTATATTTGCAACATTCATATTCATAAGCATTATTCTGCTAACCTATCGTATGATAATGGTTTTAAGCCTTCTATTAAAGAATTCCTTAACAATTTTTACTAGGGCAAATTTTTAAAATAAGTATGGTTTAAAATGTAATTAGTAATTTAAGTATCTTAAAAAAATTTAGATATAGGTATGGCGATCAGTCACGATCGAATCGACGCCACGCCTGCTTAAGTCTTAATCTAGTCGCTTGACTCTGACTTATAATGCATAATTCACGTTAAAAGGGCAACTTACATGTAACTTTTTTTTAAGTATTCTCCAACTTGGATTTAGGTTCCATTATTATCTATCATCGAGTTTCCAACCTTCACGCTTATATAAAGCCTCTTATTCTCGATATTTTTATTAAATTCTTAATATTTTATCTCAAATTGCATAAATATATGAATTTATTAATTTAATTTATTTTAATAAAAAATTTATAAATAAGCATGTTTTAATGATCTGCACATATTTTTATACTATTTTTTTACAAGTATTTGATTAATTAGTATAAAAATATAGTTTAAATAGCTTTTTATTTAAATCCAAATTTATTTATATATAAACTAGAGTCAATCATCCTTGAATATATTGAATATATTGAATTTTGAAAACCCTTATATTTGAATGGCAAATGTTGTATTTATTCTATGAATAATGATAAGATCAAAAGTTTGTCCACATGAATAAGGATAAATATTAATATTTAGTCAATATCTTAAATGATGGACATAATATCTTGATCATTAGTGTATAAAGAGATCTGTATACGTACATAAATCAAGGAAAAAATTTACTTCAAATTGTATGAATAATCATATCTCAAGCTTGAGGGTATAGATGGTGGAATTATATAAGTGACTCTTACAGTCATTTCTTATTAAGTAAAATTTTAAATAAATGTATGTGTGTGTGTGTGTGTGTGTGTGTGTTGAGGTTAAAGAAATTCTTGGGAATAGTTCAGGTAGTTTTACACTTTTCATAATGTCATTATTTTTCAATAAAAAAATCTTCATTTTAAACAAATTTAGAATTAAATAAAAAAGTCATTTAAACTATATTTATCTACTAATTAATCAAATACTTGTAAAATATAGCATAAAAATATGCGCAGATCATTAAAAACATGTCTATTTAAAAAAATTTATCAAAATAAAATAAATTAACAAATTCATATATTTATGTAATTTGAGATAAAATATTAAGAATTTAATAAAATATTGATCGGGAGAATGAGAGTCTTTATATAAGCATCGGAAGGTTAAAGTACCTCCAACGATAATAGTAAACCTAATAACCAAGTCGGCAAAATACTAAAAAAAATAGTTACATGTAAGTTGTTCGTTTAACTCGTGACTTCTATGTAACACTATAAGTCACTCGTCAAACGGACAACTAGGTTTGACTCTTAAGTTAACGACTAGCGTCACGTCAGATTCGACATGGCAAGCAAGTCGCCCATTAAACAGGCGATTATACGTATAGCTATTTTTTTAAAATACTTAAATTACTGATTATGTTTTAAACCATACTTATTTTTAAAAAATTTCCTTTTACTATGATTTACCTAATGGACACCCTATTGTTTAGCATAAAAAGTATACTTTGAGATATATTTTTTATAGCTGATTTTGCTTTAATAATGGGCTCAAAATAACTAGCATGTTGATGAAAAAATAGTTATTATTCTTTCTTATTGCTTCTTTTGTTTTACTAATAATAAGTCTTTAAATCATTTATATTTTGAATGTTTATTTACTTTCAATATTTTGAGAGTCTCTTTCATGAGTGGCCAACTTTCTCCTTAGGCCAACTCAATTATAAGTGGCTACAGATATCTTAAATATTTACTATGTTTCCAAAAGTTGAGAGCATTTTTTTTATTTTATCATTTAGCTGCACTATTTATTATATATGATGTTAGCATAATTAGAGAAGAGTTTGACTAAAATTTCCCTTATTCTCCTTTTTGAAGGATTTCGAATTTGGATAAAGATGAGTAAGCTTGTAAGATCTCTTATTGGAATGAAGTGAGATGCTACTCAATATGTGCATTAATAAATAGTTTCATCAATTTCAATTCAAAATTTATAATTTAAAATTAGAGGAAAAAAAAAAGCTTAACTTATCTTCCAACTAACTAATTACTAAAAAGATGTTTGAGATCACATTTATTTTTTATTTAGTTTTAATTCATTATATTAAATTAAAAATAAAATATATTTAATAGTGATAATCATTTCTAAAAATATTCAAAACATCTCAAATCTATTTAATTTTAAAAAAATCATAATTTTATTTTTAGAATAAAAATAATTTAAATATGATTAAATAAAATATATTTTATAAAATATATAAAATTAAAAATACAAAATTCTTTTCATGAAATCAATTGGATCTAATTTCAAAGAAAAAATGATATGATTAATAAATTAATAACCTTATTGTCAAAAAAAATTTATTTATTTAGCATCATTTGAAAGAAAAATTCACCTGAAACAATCTAACAAATATTTCAACATGATAAATTTAATAAAATATTTAAATAAATATAACAAAAATTTTAAAATAATATTATATACCATTAAAATTTTAAAAAAATAAAAACATGAATACAAAAATAATTATTGAATATAAAAATTAAGAAAATAAAGTATAAATTTTAAGTTGAAAATAATAACTTATAAAATTAAAAAGTACACAATAAATATAATTTATATTTGAAAATACAAAATTAAAAAAACTAAGAAAATTTAAACGATATTGAAATGTTAAAAATAAAAACATTAATAGGAAAATTAATATTAAAATAAAAAAATAAAAATAAATAAAAAAGTTACAAAATAGTGAAAATTTTAAATAAAAAATTCTGAAAAAAAACGGGCCAACTATATTTAGCTAGTCGCTGCAGAATTGGACGACTGGCACTTTTTTTCAATTTTTTTAATTATTTTTTATTAAATTAATTATTAAAAATATATCTTTTAAAAATATATCCCTTCCAACATCTCAATAACTGGAGCAATGGCGATATATTGATTTCATCTCATAGGTTCGGCCAAAATAATAACCCCAAGAAAATAAAAAAAGGTTTTCATCTTTGATCACAATTTACAAAATATTATGATTTTTTTTAAATATTACAGTAGAGTAGGATTGCAAATCACCGAAATGTACAACTGTCAAGCAATCAGTCCATAAAAGAAGTCTTCATACGTCTACGATGCTAAGCAGGTTAGAAAGTAACAGAACTATATCGCTCCGTCCGTTACACATCGGACGGCTACAAATCTAGTCGTTTATCCCTACACCTCCCCCACCAGCACTGATCGCTCTCCCAATTGAACGGACGCCGTCAGCGGAGAAACGACACCCACCCGGCGGAGATCAACAGAGGCGAAGGCCGGCGAGGAGCTCGCAATCTTACACGTGCCTTTTCGCCGTATCAGAGAGAGAGAGAGAGAGAGAGAGAGACATGGGGTGAAAAATACTGAAGCATCAAAGCAATCAGGCCGTAAAAGAGGGCTTCATACGGCTACGATGCGACGTAGAATAGGGCGTCAGGTCCAGATCCATCCAACTTCTTGCGCATCGGAAGGCTGTAAAGTCATCAGACCCAATGTATCGGCCCCTTTCTACCAGCACTGGTCGGTCTCCCAGGTGCGGCGAGGGCCGCGACCGGGGAAACGAGAGCTCCGCAGCGGAGATCGGCGGATAGCGATGTGAGCGCGATCGTATTCGGCCCGCTTCGCCGGATCGGAAAGCGTCGAGTACGCCGCGTGGACACTCATGAACTCGTCGGCCGATGCGCCAGAGCGCACATCCGGGTGGCACGTGCGAGCCAGGCTCCGGTACGCGGCCTTGATCTCGCGGATGGTGGCTTTCTCCTCCAAGCCGAGGACATCGTAGAGAGAAATCGGCGGCGAAGGGCTGGTAGAAGCCCTTTCCGCCGTGAAAGAGGCGGCGATCGTCGGACATCGGAGGGGGAGACGGAGAGGCGGAGGGGAGGGGCGAGGGACGGCGTTCCGGCGGCCGAGGAAATGGGGGCAACAGAGGGAGAGGTTGGGAGAGGCGATCATATGGAATTCGTTGGATGAGTCGGTGATGATTGGTATAGAGCGGGGATGCGAGCAGATCACGTTCTTATAGAATTTTTTTTTAGAAAAAAAAACTAAACGTATACATCATCGTCATCCGCTCAATCTGACGACTACTTATTTTGCTAAAAGAAATTTTTTCGTGCCTAAACTGCTAATTACGATTATGATTAAGTCTATTTTAAAATTTTTGCCATATGAAAGCCCATGGCATCTGATGGTTAAATAGCAAAAGGGCAGCAAATATTTATTTTCTACGCATGATTTATTTAATAAGAGAATAATTGAGCTTTTATGGTTGGTTATAACAAAATACAATAAATATTTTTCACGAGTACATATGTGATTTAAATTTAAGTTTCATAATTAGAGAAAAACTATTTTATCAACTCTTCTAAAGGCCAATCATAAAATCATCTACCTTGCAGAACAAATGTAAAATGTTTATAAAATATTATTTTTTTGTTGTAGATAAATATTCAAATTTACAATGATTAAAAGATCAAAAAAAATGAAAGAGAGATAAAGAAAAAATTAAGTGAGTAGCTCTATAATTTTATTAAAACAACAACAAACAACAATAACAATAATAAATCTTTATCCCACTAAGTGGGGTCAGCTACATGAATCCTTTGTCTCCATTGTGTCTTCTTATGTGTCAAATTCTCATTTAATTCAAGTATACTAAGATTATTTTTTATACATCTTAATCAAGTCTTAAATTTATTCTCTAAATTCATATTTATATGCTTGTATCGAGGCATAATATCAAAAATATATATATAAAATTATAACATGGCATAACAAATGTTTGTTATAAAATAGCATTAACTAATTTGTTGCTAAAGAGTACATAATATAATTTTTGTGATCTGTCATACTCTCTGGATGATGAATGCAGGGTGAAAGAAAACTTTTTTTTTTCTTTTTTGCTACTTCAAAATTTCTCATATTTTACTTTGGCCTATTAAGATGATATTTTTCAGTATTATGGTTGATGATGGTTATGCTTTTGTTATCACGGATATTGATAATGTGATTTAAACTCCAAGTTCAGCTTTCTAAGGAGAATCCTTAGAAACATTTTAAAAATTATCTACAAAACCACAATCTCAAGGTCTATAAAGGTTGATACATTATTATACTTTTCAATATTAATATAACTATTAATGAGTTATAATAACTTGATTTTAAATTTTTTGTTGTTAGGACCTTAGTGCCTATCTGAATACTCTATAGTCGTTTACAAATTTGATTATATATGATTTAAATTATAATTTGGTGTACGTCAAATGATATATAAATTTTAAAAGATTATTTTATAATTGATATATCACACATAAAATTTTAAAATAATGCACATATGTTATTTTGCTTAATAATTAAATGTCTCAATGAGACAAATTCAACTTCATCAAAGTTGGGTGAAGTAGGGCCCAAATGAGCTCGAATTAAGCTTAAAGGCTACACCTAAAAACTTCGATACACTAATTGGATTATCAAATGGCTTCAAAATTTGACGTGCTTATAGTTGAATCGAGTGGCTCGATGAGACGAATTCAACAAGCCTAAGATCATTCAAATTGAAGGTCATTTGAATCGCCAAATAACCAAAAAAACTATCTATTATCAAATGAATCGATATGAATCGTTCGATGGAGTGTTTTGAGATTTTGGTTACAATGATCTGAATGCCCTCTCAGAATCCTATAAATAGGACCACATTCTTGTCATGAAGGGGAGAATGTGCAAGAAGCGAACTTGGGAGAAAGTTGAGAGAGAGCGAGAAGTTCGAAGTTCGTCAGCATCGTTGTCGTCGATCGCCGACTGCCTCCAACGACCATTATTGTCCAACTACGATTGTATAATTATTGTAACCTAATTCTGGAATTTTCATTATCAGGATTTCTCATATAGAATCTTATAATCCCGCTATCAGGAAGATTCAAACTTTGTACTCCAAAGTTGATATATAGTGAAGCATCTTTATTAGGCCAGTCCTCGTGATTTTTTCCCCTCTTCCTAAGATTTTTTTACGTAAAAATTCTGGAGTTTATTATTCTATTTTCAACTATATACGTGTGTTGGATTTCCCAATAAAGCTAAGGCGTGAAGTTTTATTCTACATGGCTCGGCACACAACCGCTTACCGCCTATGGGAAACCGATATACATATTACTTCATCATGTCAGACGACTTCCAACCAAATCAAATCATCAGCCAGGTGAAATAGTTCATACCTTTGAGGAGCGCATACAAAGAATAGTGGAATAAGAGGCTCAAATCCTTCAGCATTTACTAGGAGCTCGACAACTGAGAAGGACACCACAACTTAGAAGAAATCGACGATATCAACAACATGATAGAGTTGATTTTGTTGGAGAAACTAATGAAGAACCCCCTCATGATCATGTGGAAATTTTCCATGTACGTCATTCTAATATGGATATTGATAATACTGCTAGTTCAACTCACCGTTCTTATGACATCCGACCAACCTTCAATCCCTATGCCTCTTTGTTGGAGGTTGAATCAGCCTCGTTTTATTGGAACATCCAGTGAAGCCATTAGAAATAAGTTGTATGCCTAGTCAGAAGAATTTCAAAGAGATGATTCATTCTTTCGTCCAGCATTCAAGAATCTTCTCCTTTGCATGATACGCTTTTTCTACAACCCATCCTTGATGGGGTTTAAACTACCTAACATGGAGCCTACGATGGGGACGTGATCCTGAGCATATCGATCATTATAGGACTATTATGCACATCCAACATGCCTTTGATGCTTTACTCTGTCAAGTTTTTCAATTATTCTCAAAGGACAAGCTCGTATGTGATTTTATTCTCTCTCATGGGAGCATTCTCAACTTCTCTCATTTGGCAAAACTATTTGTCTAATAATTCATTTCAACTCAACGAACCATTAAGGATCCATCTCACATTTCTAGAATACGTCAAAATGAAGGATAAACAATAAAAAAGTATTTTCAAAAATTCTCGGGTGAAGCTCGACAAATTCCAGAAGTATACCCTGAATTATTAAGAGGTATTTTTCTGGGAGGCCTAAGGCTTGGACCATTCTACTCATCATTGATGAGAGAAACAGTTTCTTCTTATGGAGACCTCATACGGAGAGTAGGGGCACATATAATGGCAGATGAGGCCATCAATACCCATAAGGAGTAATTCGAACATTCTTCTGAGAAGCATAAAGGAGACGCAAACATCTCAACCAAAAAAGTATGATCGTCATAAGTTTCAGAACCTACCCCCTAAACTTGCCCAAGCCCAATCATCGCGTGAGCCTCACCCACAAAAAGAATATACACCCTTAAATGCCTATCGCACGAACATTTTAATGGCTATTCAAAATAAAAATAATATAAAATGGCCTAATCTCCTAAAATCGAACACCGAAAATTAGGATCAGTATTATTACTTTCATCGAGGATACGGACATACCACTGAGGCCTACAGAAATCTAAAAGAAGAAATCGAAAGATTATTACAACATGGCTACCTCCGACAATTTGTTCAAAATCAACAAAGAAATAATAATAATCCTATCGGAGGGCAAAACCAACCCCAGCTAAGACAAAACCAAGACAACCGCAAGAAAATCAACAAATAGTCGGAGAAATTGAAACTATCGCAACCACAATTTTCTTATCAAGTTCTGCTCACTACATCAAAAGAGCCTAGAATGAAGAAGTCATGAATTAATCAGTCTATCAAATTTGATGATTATGACTTTGAAGGGATACAAACTCTAGATCAAGATCCCTTAGTTATCAATGCATGGATTGGAGATCTTTGTTATAATGTTAAGAAAATTTTGGTTGACAATGGTAATTTTTTCGATGTATTATTCTACTCGACATTCATAAATCTAGGTCTTATAAGAGAAAAACTCCAACCAGCTGCTGGGCCGTTATATGATTTTGACTATCGACCTGTAAGGGTAAAAGGAATAATAACCCCCTCGGTTACTCTTGGGAATCCCTAAACAAGTTACACATTTGATTCAATTTATAATAGTTAAATCAAAATCAGCCTATAATGTTATATTTGGAAGACCATTGTAATCAATTTTTGACGCTATCGCTTCCAAACCTCATCTGAAAATAAAATTTCCAACCTCGAATGGAATAGGTGAGGTTTGTGGCAACTAGTAGAAAGCATAAACTTGTTACTTGAGGCAGGCCGGACCATAACCCTCAATAACATTAAGCATCAAAAATTTTGATTTAAGAGATGAAAAAACACTCCAAAGAGCATCACCAGTCAAAGAGTTGATCAGCATCCCATTATTAAAAGAATATCTCTCAAAAATAGTACAAGTAGGTTCGTTGCTCTCTAAGGATGAAAAAAAGGAGTACACTAACTTTTTGTGTCAAAACTAGGATATTTTTGCTTGGAGTCCAAGAGATATGCCAAGAATTGATCCTAGGGTCATATCTCATTCCCTCAAAATCAAATGGATTATCAAATGACTTCCAAATTTTTTGTGGTTATAGTCGAATCGAGTGGCTCGATGAGACAAATCTAACAAGCCTAAGATCATTCAAATTGAAGGTCATTTGGATAGTCAAATCACCAAAAAATTATCTATGATCAAATGAATCGATATGAACCATCCAATGGAGTGTTTTGAGATTTTGGCTACAATGACCAAAATGCCCTCTTATAATCGTATAAATAGGACCCCATTCTTGTCATGAAGGGGGGAAGGAGCTAGAAGCAAACTTGGGAGAAAATTGAGAGAGAGCTAGAAGTTCAAAGTTCGTCATCACCACCGTTGTCACCGATCACTGTCTGTTATCATCGCCGACTGCCGCCAACGATCGTTACAGTCCAACTACCACCGTATAGATGTTGTAACCTAGTTTTGGAATTTCCATTATCAGGATTTCTCATATACAATCTTGTAATCCCACTATCGGGAAGATTCAAATTTTGTACTTCAAAGTTGATATATAATGAAGCATCTTTACTAGACTAAGCCTTGTAGTTTTTACCCCTCTTTCTGGGATTTTTTTATAAACTGATTAATTTCGGTGTAGTGAGCAAAACTTGATAAGAAAATTGTGGTCCGCCAGCGATAGTTTCGATTTCTCCGACTATTTATCGATTTTCTTGCGATTATCTTGGTTGCTGTTTTAGCTGGCATTGGTTTTGCCCTCCGACAGGATTATTATTATTTATTTGTTGATTATGATCAAACTATCGGAGGTAGCCATGCTGTAACAACCATTCGATTTCTTTCTTTAGATGTCTGTAGATGAGTGGATCTTAATCTTTAGATGTTGTAACCAAGATAATCGCAAGAAAATCGATAAATAGTCGGAGAAATCAATATATAATGAAGAGGTCACGAATTAATCAGTTTATCATATTTGATGATTCTGACTTCGAAGGGATATAAACTCCACATTAAGATCCCTTAGTTATCAACGCAGGAATTGAAGATCCTTGTTATAATGTTAAGAGAATTTTAGTTGACAATGGTAGCTCTATCGATGTATTATTCTACTCGACATTCTTAAATATGGGTCTTATAAGAGAAAACTCCAACCAGGTGCTGGGCCGTTATATGGCTTTAACAATCGACCGGTAAGGTAGAAGGAACAATAACACTCCCGGTTACTCTTCGAGAATTCTCTAAATAAGCCACGTATTTGATTCAATTTATGGTAGTTAAATCAGAATCAGCCTATAATGCTATCTTTGGAAGATCCTTGCAATCAATTTTTGACGCTATCGCTTCCATACCTCATATGAAAATAAAATTTACAGCCTCGAATGGAATAGGTGAGGTTCGTGGCAACTAGTAGAAAGCACAAACTTGTTACTTGAGGCAGGCCCGACCACAACCCTCAATAACATTAATCATCAAAAATTTTGATTTAAGAGATGAAGAAATACTCCAGAGAGCATCAACATTAGAAGAGTTATTTTGCATAAAATTTTAAAATAATGTGCATATGTTATTTTGTATAATAATTAAATGTCTCAATAAGACAAATTCAACATCACCAAAATTGGGTGAAATATGACCCAAATGAGCTCGAATTAAGCTTAAAGGCTACACTTAAAACTTCGATACACTAATTGGATGATCAAATTACTTCCAAATTTGACGTGCTTATAGTTGAATTGAGCGGTTAGATGAGACAAATCCAAAAGTCTAAGATCATTCAAATCGAATGTCATTTAAATAGTCAACTCATTAAAAAAACTATCTATTATCAAATGAATCGATATGAATCGTCCGATGAAGTATTTTGGGATTTTGGCTATAATGACCAAATTGTCATCTCAGAATTCTATAAATAGGACCCCATTCTTATCATTAAAGGGGGAATGAGCTAGAAGAGAACTTGGGAGAAAGCTAAGTGATGGAGGTGGGCGTTCTTTCTTTTGATGAGATTGAGAAAACGTGGGTATTGGAGGTAAATGAAGAAGATATGTTGGAAAACTAGTGCTCCCACCAAAGATTATCAAAGTTTGGCCACCAAGCTCTCAAACCACAAGAATAACTCAATAATTTATAATTGTCAAAAGATCTCCTTCATTCTAGTAAGAGGAGCTATTTATAACCATTACAAGTATCTTTCAAAAGACAAGAATTCAAAACATGAAGGGAAAGGTGAGTAGTCACATTAATGTGAAGCATTAAATTGTCTCATTATTTTATGTCATCCACTCATTTCACATACTATTATTTTATGTGGATTCAACCACCTCACATGTTATGCTTTAAATTTTTAAATGCAAAATTTCAAGCATGGAGTTTATAGAAAAAAAATTTAAAAATTACATAAATAAAAAAGATGAAATCATAAAATTGGTCTTGGCAGGCTAATGGGCTAAGCCTTCTTCTTTCTTGAATTTTCTTGGGCTTTAGCTTAAGATCTTGTAAATTGATCATGAACTCTAATTTTTGGATCCTCATGATATTCTTCATCACTAAGAGAGAACTAGAAGTTCGAAGTTCATCATCACCACCGTTGTCACCGATCGCTGCCTATTATCATCGCCAACTGTCGCCAATGACCGTTACAGTCCAACTACCTTCGTCTAGCTGTTGTAACATGATTCTAGAATTTTATTATCAAGATTTCTCACATACAACATTATAATCTCACTATCGGGAAGATTCAAACTTTGTATTCCAAAGTTGATATATAATGAAGCATCTTTACTGGGCTAGGCCCCATGATTTTTTTCCCCTCTTCCTGGGTTTTTTCACATAAAAATTATGGAGTTTTTTATTCTATTTTCAACTATCTGCGTACGTGTTGGATTTTCCAACGTAACTAAGGCGTGAAGTTTTATTCTACCGCAACTGATTTTCTGGCACGTAATAATAATAATGAACTAGTCAAGTTGAAATTTTCATAAATTTGAATTTAGCATGTTAAGGCTTGAAGATATCCTAACTAAAATTCTAATCAAATATAAAAATTCATTTTTTTTTCAATTTACTTACAATCAAATATCACCTAAATCTCATGTTAAAACTTAGAGGGGATTCTCTTAAAAGTATGCTACTGCTTAACTAATTAGTGAGGTTCAAAAATTATTAATTATTTTGTTGTTTAACCGTAGAGAAATGAAGGTTGTACTTTCACTTATTTAAGTATGAAAATCAGTAATGCATAAAATTGCACGATTAGGTTGCATCCTTTTATTTTCAACCCTAAATTTATATAAATTAAAAAAAAAAAATATGCTAATGTGAAATATTTTATAATTAGTTATTTGTTTGTCAAAGTCAAAGTTCTCAAATGATTATTTATGTGATATATATTAATTAAAATAATAAATAAGTTATATTATTCAAAATCAAAGTCACAGTTCAACCACTAGACGTTTAGATCCATACATTATGGATATATTTAGATGGATTGGCTCTATTACACTAGGATGTAGAGGAAATCAAAATATATCTGATTATCTGTTTATCTATATATATAAAACGCGAAGTCTGTATTTTGTCAAAAAGTTTAAATATAAATAATAAACCTATTTAGATATATATGTAAAAAGGCAAATGGATTTGGTCGAATGACTCGAATTGTTTGGCCTTATCTGCGCTGCTGTCCTCGGCTGAGTCAGCAAGCTCTCGGCACTTGGAAGCCATGATTTATCTGACAATATTTGCTATTTTTATAATTAAAGATGACTTTTACTATATCTATTTTACTTTTTTTTAAATATATATTTATCATATTAACGACAGAATGGATCCAACTCAGCATTTTGAGAGCGTGCAGATATTTAGTTGGAATCAAATAAAATAAATTAAATATAAGAGTTTTAAATTTTTTGATGTTTGACATGATATAAAATAAAATTTTAAATTGATCTAATATTTTTAGAATGTAATTATATTTTAATTTATTTAAAATTCATCTAAATTTGAACGAATTCTAAATATACATAACGTAGTATGGCCGCCATTATCATCATTATCCGCCATGCCATCACCATCAAAGATCACCGCCGTTGCCGTCGCCCGCCATTGGCCATCACCACCGGCGTCGGCTGCTATCGCTAGCCGTAATTATTGCCCTTCAAAATTTTCAAAATATTTTATATTATATTTATTTAACCAAACAGAAAAAATAAACTCATAAATTTGTAAAATTCTCAACCAAATAACTTAAAATAATTTAAATACATTGCATTATTTTTATATTATATTTCTTTTTCAGACAATCAAACAATCTCTAAATATAAATAAATTGAGTTGCTCAATTTCTAATTTGCTCAAACTCATTTTGCCTATCTATTTCCAACCTCGAGCTTGATTTGATAGCTCAAGATGACCACAGAATCAGGAGGAAAGAATCAAGGGGAGCTTGGTGGAATAAAAAGACAGTGATAAGAGCTTCTTGAAGAAGGGTTGTGAAATTAGTGTTAAAAAATAAAAATAAATAAATAAAGCCACCTCATGAGATAATGAAGCTATGTTGGGCGACGTTCTGACTGCAGTGTGATTCATACTGCATCGTTATAAACATTTGATAATCTATAACGGGGCTGTATTCTGAAAAATCTATAGCATAAAGTCGCATCTCTCAACCTAATTTGATAAATGTGATGGTAATCATAAAACTATGATTAAATTTTTTGAAAATAAAAAAATTTATAATGCCCACTATAACTTCTTAGACATGCTTTAATTTAGCTTGTTTAATATTCAATCCTTCATTTGAGCTCAAATTGATTACTTGATAAACTCAACTCATAAACCTATAAAGAATATAGTTTTAACTAACAAAACAAACTTACATCCTTATTAGTGGTAATGTGCTTTGATTTGAAATTAAAATATTAATTACTTCATCAAATATTAAGTCCAACAAAAAAAGCATGAATGAAAGTATATTTTTAATTATTAATATTTACAAAAGTGATATAATATGAATATATATTAATTATGTATTTAATTAATAAAGCTGAACGGACCATTTTAATTTATTTGCATTTAATTTGATTTTGATCACTATTAATTTTTGGTCGGATAAAATCAGTGTGACTCTAATTTATGTGAGCTCTTTCTTTAGAATATTTGAATCATTTTCATAATAAAGTCATGCCACTGTGCATTCCCAAAAGTCCATTCTCACTTTATGATATTTTTTAAAAGCTAATTTAATTAAGCGAGTGAAAATTACACAATTATTTATTTTCAAATTATCCAAAAAAATTTAAAAAAAAAAACCAAATTGATTGATGCGTAAACCAAATTTTTATTGGTTTCATCTATGATCAAAGATTTTAGATCGTTGATTATGAATATCTAAATTAAAATCATCAATTCAATTTATTTACATTAACTATTCGAAATTTTTTTTATATATATAGAGAATTGATTTTGATGTTCTATTTTCATTAAATGGCTTGCCGTATAATATAAAGAAAATAATTTGTTTTTTTTTGTTTTTTTTGGTGAGTTTCATTTTCATTGTAGAAAGACTCATAAATATTAGATTAATGAAAGCAAATCGGATAAGGCATCCTCGAAGAAAAAGAGGACGCCGGCGTTTGTGGGATTGCTCGTGACTTATACCGATAATTTTTTTAAACTAAGTATGATTAGAAGCTTAATTAGGTAATTAAGTATTATTAAAAAATTTAAAAATAGTTATAGTCGCCTAATTAGTGAGCCACGCCATCGCCGTCGACGCCGCATCGCTTACGCCATGCGAAAGTGAAACCGCCCACCAATCGCAGAACCTGCTTGTTATTTTTTAAGGTGTGATTTGTGTGAGATAAGTAACAGCGTCACGGTTTAGGGCTATGAAAAGAACCAAGATTTTCGCATATACATAGAATTTCGTACTCATCAAACAAATCTTAATTCTTAAATTTTTGTTATTCTAAAAAGTAGAGAGTAATAAACCTACTTTAAAAACAAAGAAAAAAAAGTACAGTTTAAACTTGAAATGGTTCGTGACCGCATCAAGTTGATAATAGTTTAATGGATGATAATCATATGAAGTTAACAAATTCATTTCAGAAATGGACAAATAATAAGAAGTTCATTATGACATAACCAAATTTAACGTATACATGACTCTCAAGTTTGTAATGAAATAGATAAATAAAACGTAATACACACACAAAAGTATAATGTCTTAAACATCTAATGCCTCCGACGTCTGCGTGGAATCGCACCATTCCGTGTTGCCGTGTGCAGGATGAACGATCACGCGAAGCGATGGTGACCCTCTTTGCAAGATCCTCGGTAGTGTGTCATATATCATCTGTGGCCCCGGAAGATAGGTGAGCTGCGACTCATATGTAGGCATATGTAGAAGGACTTGGATCGACATCATTAGAAGGACACGGATCGCGAGTAGATGATGGCCTCAGTCATGGTGTGCGACACCCTCTGAGCCGATCCGTAATATGTGTCCTTAATATATACCGCTCATCGGTCTCGCATATCATTCGTCTATCAACACATCCACAGTAAGGGGTGATCATCCAGCAGAATTATGGTGAAAGATGTCCCAGTCCGCGATATGTTCACCCCGAAAAATAGTATGTAAAATTAGCACTTACATAAATATTGAATTAGGATGAATACTTATATCGGGACTTACATAAATACTCCCGGTGCTCGGCATAGTAAGTGGTGGAGGATCTGTAGGGTGGCCGACAAATCTGAGCCACGATCTAAACCACACGTATATTGGTGCATTATCTTCACATCACATTCTCATCAGGCCTCGGCGAAGCAATCCCTCCACTCTCCCAAGCGACAATATGTGGTGGTGATAATCAACCGTCGACATCCGCTTTACCAGACCATCGACTTATTTTGAAACTAGGGTTAGCGGGGCTACATCTACTCACAGAATAAGGCCAGCGGCGCGACACTATCACGGTAAATGCCACTCAACCCTCTTCCGGTGATAAGAGG
Organism: Cymbidium sinense; assembly: GCA_021442155.1. Classification (NCBI taxonomy): domain Eukaryota; kingdom Viridiplantae; phylum Streptophyta; class Magnoliopsida; order Asparagales; family Orchidaceae; genus Cymbidium; species Cymbidium sinense. The sequence continues at coordinate 136,874,813 of CM038215.1, read as the reverse complement.
GACTCGTCTTAACCATATGTCGAGCCTTTGAGCATGTATCGATAGATGTGATGTGATCACACTCATTGTCGGCTCCCGGATCACTGCACATATAGTAAAATTATGTTAAAACATAATCTGCATTCTGAATATTTGAACTAAAGTATTATCTGCGATCCGACGCCATTCTTGCCATTTCATTTCATACTTTGCAACAAATTCGTTGGACGTGACATACTTCTCATTCCATCTGAAAAGCAGTTTAAACATATATATATAAACATAATTTGAAAGTGCAATTAACAACACATATAAACCAGAGAAGCTTCAGCCAGGATATGGAATATGTAGAGTCAGCCTGCCCACATGAATATGCTCCCAAGCCCAAATCGAAGGAGGTGTAGGCAACCATGTTATGTTGGGCTTAGTCGACTTGTCTCCCTATATTGATGAGCTAGGCACTCCACCATAGATCATGCTAAAGGAATCCGGGTCATCCAGAGTGGTAAATCTTTGCGGTGGACCTCGAACCAGTATCGGTAAGAAGCGTGTCGAAATAAAATATAAGCAGAGTGATGGAAGAACTCCTCCATACGGTGTATGCCTCACGTAGAAAGTCCACGAGCCACCTTGGTGGCATGCGTATGTATGCGTGTGCTAACCATCGAATGTCGATCGATGCGGTGATCGGATAATGACATCCGCGTCGTAAGGGGTGTCGTCCCAACAAATCATCGCACAATCGGGCGGGTGACATCTCTTCCCTCAATCATAATGTTATAATGTGGCATCAACCCGTAGTCAGGGATCGCCATGCGTCGAGCGTCACGATCATCTCTACAACAGCGTGAAAGGTATTGTCTCGGAGACCATCTCTCAACCAAGGCGGTCAACAAATGATGATCTAGCCGGATGAAGCGTCCACGATGCACCCACCGCTCTAACCCGCGGATGAATCATTTGCCGCGTGATGGGTCACTCCTTGGCATAAGCAAGTGTGATGCGGCCTCCAGTATGGTGCTCGCAAAAATAATCATGTCGAAATAAAAGGTAAGCGGTAATGTAGAAATAAAAATAAAATCACTTACGATATCGGTGCGGCGATCATGCACGAGGAGGCAATGCTAGGATGAACCTCAGCAGATGTAGGCTTCAATGGTGGGGTGGCCTCCCTAGCATGCTCTCGACGCACGTCAGGCGGGCAATGCTCCTCGCCATCGTGTCGAAAAAAGAAGCAAATATAATAGTGTTAATATTGTAAAATCTAAGTAGAAGCGTACAAGAAGAGAATGATAAGCATTATCCTATGTGTAAAATCTAACACCTATAAGTAAAGGAAAATGTCATTTGTTAATATTATGAGCGATGACTGCGGTGACCAACTATTTTCCATATGCTACAAGTTACGCTATCTTGCTACCTACATTTTCATCCATTGTGTTTTGAATCTATTCATGAGTCGGCGACCTTCTACAAAAGTTAGGTGGTTGTAACACGACTAATCCATGCTCTACACTGAGAGATGGTCAATCAGAACGATCTGGTAGAGTATGAAATTTATTTATGTATGTCAGCTTATACAATGTAGGTGTAATCTTGTGACAAGCATTGAGATGGTTCAATCAAAATCCCAATCGGCAATCACATGTGGGCATGGACAATGATATATGATCGTTACGCCAATTACAATCAGAGGCCATTATCTAGCAAATCAACTCATGATCGGCACTGTCAAAAAACGCATCTCACGTGGGTTGATATTTACAGGTTCAAGGAAATGCCTAGCCTCCCTTTCAGTACGTTGTAACAGTGTGGACATCCTTTGAGTATAAATAGACAAACTGACTTCCTCTTGCTGAGTAGTAGTGGATAACTGTTTCATGAACAAGACTACTAAGTTGTAATAGATAGTAGTGATTAAAGACTGAATCAGTAAACCACGTGCCCATTTCAGGACATAATTAAAACACTCAGATGCATTCGTAATCATTGTCACATAATGCATACCACCATCGTGCACAAGGGACCATTTTCTGGTCACGCTTCTCTAAGTATGCTTCTTCTTTAACATTTTAATATCTAACATTAAATGGTTGAGAACGAATATCATCAGTATTACATGTCATATACATCTTTTGGCATAGAAACTCAACATCACCAATCCCCAACCTGCGTACGACCTTTTTAAAATTTTCAAGCAAATAGCGCAAACAATGCCTGTGAGCTGCCCATGGAAAATCTCTTTGCATTCACGTAACAGATCAGCATGTTTATCAGATATTATGCACAAAGCACGTCTAGTAGACACTACGGGCAACACATCATGCAAGCACAGCAAGAACCTCAACCACGAATCAACATTCTTGGACTCCACAAAAGCAAAAGCTAGAGGAAACAACCCATTATTGCCGTCGATTCTACGGTTAATGTACCCGCGATACTTGCCCAATAAAATGCGTCTAAGCTCAACACTAATTAGCTACTCCATCCCATTATTGAAGGTCCAAAGGCCCAAAAGTCTCGAAATCGCGTAGTGGTAGATTGAATTCAATAGACTGTACCAGGTAAAGTACTATAAACTGATTCTATATAAAGACTGAGACTCCTATAGGACTCTTCCCAGCTGCCGAATATTACTTTTATTGCCTTACGCCTTGCATCCCAAGCTTTCATATACAAAACTTTAATATTGAATTTCGATTCCATTCTACATATAATCTCTCTAGGCTTCAAATCAATCTGGTGCCTAATCACAGGTATGATGAAGTACGCTATGAATTTTGAACTACTGATGATGGATGCACTTGCATTGACATCTATGATTTTCACCAACTCTTGATATTCTCCAAGCACCCCTAAGCATTTGTTCTTTACAATCTGCTACTTACAAGGCCTTGTAGGATTATCGTGCTGTACACATACAACCGTATAGTTCTTCTGGTTAGAGGTAACTATTTGGAATTGAACATTATTTACTATGCACCACCCAACAATAGCGAATTGCAGACTCCGTTTACTTGAGAAACACATACCTTCAACAAGGTCATTTGGAATTTCAATTTCATCTGTTAGGACAGTTTCGTCGGATGGGTCGTCAAAGTAAACATCGTTGTCCCACTCTCTCGTAATTTCACATATCCGAACATACTCGTTTGTGGACAACATATGACTCTCACTGTCAATATTACGAAATGAGTGATTTTTTAGCATATTGACGTCATATTCTCAAGCGGTAGCTTCTAACCCGACTAACGGTCATCATCACTAATATCCTACCGGACTCACTACTGAGCCACTACTCATAGTCGATACTCATCTTATGCGGACTCGAGGCACATACGGTTCATCCGAGCGATACGGCATCGTCGCCTATAACTTATAAGTTGAGCAACAAATTATCATATTAATTATTACAAGTCGGATAAATGTTGACCATATCTTGGGAATCAACTCATCAGCTTCGTTGTAGGTGCTTGTGATGAAATCACGTATGCGTTAACGGTATATCTACTGACCTTACTACCGGATCAGCTGATGTGGATGCAATATTAACATCTTCCACTTCGACATACAACACCAACGTCTGATGGGAAGCTTCGTCAAGTGTAACTTCGCAAATGTCATCTTCAGATATTACAGACGCTATAAATCCTCCACCCACTGCATAACGACCTGTTAGAGTGACTGTGTGGCGCTCTGGATCAATGTGCAAGATTCTCATAATTCGTTGCTTCAATTCGGTAAGGTCTTTGTGACCTAACCTTGGCGATTCGACCTCCCACGTAACTTGGACTGAACTGCTCATTGATACTTAGTTCGCCTCCATAGAAAAGGATCAGCGAAAAAAATTCTTTATTTATTCTTGCCAAACAAACTATATAGCTACTTAACACGAATCATAGCCTAAAACATACAACTCAAATCACAAATAAAAGTCTAAAAATACTACTCAAATTCCTACCATACATACTCTATTAATTCATAAATTGATAGAAGTAGGGATTTACCGTGAGTTTACAAATAACGACGGGGATGTGTGCAAAAACGAGTCGAATCCGCCACAGGAAACTTCCCCAAACAAAATGGAGCCGGTAATTAAGAGCTAATGTTGGCTTCCAAACCTATATATGAGAGGTGTCAAACGCCGTAAACACGGCTGTCGGCAAGAAAAATAAGTTTATTTTGAATACCCGAGGGAAATGACACAATGCAGGAGTTGGAGATACGCCGACGGGTGCCGGGAAGCTCCGATGTTGCCAGAACGGCTGTCGGACGGGGATGTTGCCCACTCGAGCTCGAGAGTGAGGAGGAATCGTGGAGGAGTCGCGGAGGAGCCAAGTCGAAACAAACCAAGGCCTCGACCGATCGGCCCTAATAGTGTTAGCTAACGCTGATCAGGCGGAGCGGCTGAAGTCCCTTATTGGGAGGCGGCGTAATCTTTGGTGGGCTAACTGATACGAAGCGTATTATAATGTGACTAGCGGACTTAGTGTACGATACGCTCGTCGAGTCGATGCGTGGCTAATTCCTACTAATTACCTATTCTTAAATTTTTTTAATAATACTTAATTACCTAATTAAGCTTCTAACCATACTTAGTTTAAAAAAATTTCCCTCGTACACCTCGGGCCTCAGATGACGAGTCATGCATCTTATCGATAAAATTTATTAATAATTAATACAGTTTAAAATAAATTTATATTTAAATTAATTTAGGGGATTTAGGATCACTTTTTTTTAAAAAAATTTTAATTTAATTTAATTTATATTTTATTTTATAGCAAAATATATTTGATGAAAATGATTATTTTAAAATCACTCAAAATACCTAAAAAATTATTTTGAGTGTTTTCAAAAATAATGTTATTTATTTTTGAAAAATAAAAAATAAAAACATTTAAAAAAATATAATATACATATATATTATTAAAAATAAAAAATAGAAAATAGGAAATAAAATGAATTCCAAACAACCTTTTAATGTCTGACATTTTTTTTTACAAAAATACACCCAGCAAAATTTAATCATAATATTTTTTTTATTCATTTGATTTACTTTAAATAGATAATAATTAATTAATTAATTAGTCATATATTATATTTCTAATCATTCAATCTCCCCTCTTATGAAAAGAACAATCAAGCTGATCACAAATCATTGCTTATCTTTCTAACTACTCACACTTGTACCATTACAAAAGAACAATCAAATTGGTTGCACATAATCTTCAATTTATAAAATTTCTTACTGATCATCGCTTATCTTTCTATGTTTGCCAACTATTAACATTCGATGCTTATCTTTCTAGTATTTACAACTTTCATTATATTAAGATAACAAATAAGCTAGACAACAAAAAAAAGTTGACAATTGATTATTATTTATCTTCATGTTCAATGAGTTTCCTCTCTAATAAGAATGCTAGCCCAATTCACTCTTCATTGTTTGACTTCTAATATTACTTGTTGATTGTTGCATGATGCCCACAAACAATAAGCATTTATCATCATCACTAGTATAAGCCGTCCTTCATTTCGATCATTTAGTTTTCCATTTTAATAACAAAATGATCAAGTTGACCATCAGCTAACGTTTTCTATTGATCTTCGTGTGATGCTTATTAACGACCAAGGTCTAATACAAGCAAAGTTTGATGCTTAACTTCCTAATAGCCAGGTCATCTATCATGTTATAAGAATCACCAAATTGATGACTCTCTATCGCTTAACTTCTAATATTTGTTTAAGTTGTCGCATAATCTCGTGTTCTCGATCATCCAATCTTCTCTTCTATCAGTAAAACGATCAAGCTAATTGTCCCTCATCATCCAATTCTGAATATCATATGATAGATGTCCACTAAGTACTAGCATCTTATGATCGTCTTCCCAAGTGCTTGATTTATCGATCGCCTCTTCTTTCAAGAGAAAAGTCATACCATCATTCATCTCAATTCAACTTTCAACACCCCTCATCAACTCTCTTCTCAACAACTACTGGTGATTGGCATCCATCACTCATCGGCCATCAATGTATCAAACTCACCCTCTTTAATGTTCAATCATACTATTTTGAGAGTAAACAAGAAAATCAGCTACGATCATCTAAATAACACAATGTTTTAAAAGATTCATGCCATGATTATTTCGACAAGTTTTACTCTGACGGTCGACTATCCACCATCATCTAAATATATTTTGTTATCCGGCATTTGACATTTATCAATAATCAAATATCCAACAATGCCATCCATTAAAGTTCAACACTTACCCCTATCAATTACATGATCACCCCCTCTTACTTTTGGGAATAACCAAATTAATAGCCTACTCAACTTTCACCTGAAACTCATAATTTGATGATAACTAATATTTTAATATTATCATAGGAGATACATCTCATGATTCAATTTTATTACTTTAAGTTTTTTTTCTCGAATTAAGAGGAAAAAGTAATATTTATAACTCTTAATTCATATTAATAAAATTGTTTCAATTGCTAAAGTTATCAAAAAAAAAAATTCTCTTTTAATCTTTTCTGTAAAAAAACATAAATCACATATAATGTTTTCGACTTATTTTATTTGCTTTATTATTATATAATCTTAAGAAATCAAATTATTGCCGTCGTCGCAATAATTACGTAAAAGAGCAACAACGTTATCCATAAATAGAAGAAATAATTATTATTTTTATTTCATGTTTGTTCTCCTTCCAGAAGGATTAGCTAAAAACTCCAAAAAAAAATAATAATATTAAATATGTGTCAAAATGGGCATTTCATACCAGAGCACCAAGTGCACATTATCGCGTCATTTTTTAATACAAAAGAAGGCCACCGAGAAATTAAAAAAAAACTTAATGGGCAAAGACGTGGAATGTCCTATAAAGAAATGGACTTTATTGGCTTAAGCGAAATATAACTCATAATCAAATCCGTTTAAATTAAAATATCCACAGTTCAATAACCACCACAAATTATTACAATATTGACTTCCCCTCATTATCACTTATCAGCATCTACATTGGCCTTCATTAGGGTATCAATTTAGGCTGGTGGATAGGGCTCAGATTTGAGCTGAAATTAACCCTAGCTCAACCCGCTTATTAATTGGGTCGAAATTCTAATCCTGAACTCGATCCACCTTCAACCTAATTGATCCAAACATGATCAAATTGTCTATTTTTATTTTTAAATACCTTCTAGATAAAAATAGGTCAAATCCGAGTCAACTTCGAATTCGCAGATAAAAATCAGATTAGTTTTGAGTTTAAAGGTTAAAATTGAGTCAAATTTGAGTTAGCGGATCAACCCCGAACCCAATCCTAAATATTAAATGGGTCAAATTCTAGGACCTAAGTAAACCCGAACCTAAAAAACTTTAGTCATATTCGAGTTGAATTATTGTATCGATCACTATCGAGTTAATTTTTGACATCTCTAGCTGCCAGCTCTAATGAGCTCTCCTTTTTAATCTTGAAGTTTTAAATATAAATTTATTGAGATTTATATATGTTTAATATTTACAAATAACTTTATGTTAATATTTTATATTTATTGTTTTTATTATATGTTCATTTTATATAAATGTACTTACTTTATAAAATTATTAATAAAAATATGAGATAAATTTTTATATAAAAATAAATCAGAATTATTTAGGCCATTTGTAACAAATATAATCTTAGGTTTGATTATAACTTTTTTTATCAATATTTTATTTTATCCTATTATAATAACTCGCAATTTTATTATATCTTTAGGCATCCAAACATTATATGTGCATATAGGCTTGTGTTGAGTTTATTATTAGTTTTACTATAAGTTTAAAGGCTAATTATATTTCTTTTTTGTTTGGTCTGATAATAATAAGCAGTGCAAACTATACTATAGCTAAGTAGTAAACTTGGATGACATTCTGTGTGCACAAGTCCTAGCCCTTTAGTCAATCAAGATTTACAGAATTGTTTAACTAACGGGAGATTAAATAATTCATAAAAAAAATACTTGCAAAAAAAATATGAATTATTTATAAAATTAAATGATATTTCCTTAAAATACAAAATGGATATATTTCATCATTTGCATATTTTACATAAATTAACCAAGGCATCTTTAATTATTTAACATTGATTTTAATGTTACCAAATTATGAAACCTTTTGTATAAGAATTTAAAAAAAAAAACTTAATTGTTTAAAACTATAATTATAATTTTAAAATAAACTTGGACATAAATTAGATATTCATTTGTTGATGATTCTTAATTACACACTGGTGATTTTATGGATTTATTAATGATTTGTGTTTGTCTAAAGCTAATTCATATGATTAAGCTCTTGGGGTAATTTTTTTACAAAGTTGAAGAGTTATAAATAACCTTAAATTTAACTATAGGTTAATAAAATATTTAAAAATATATATTTCTTCATTGCATCGTCTTTTTAGCACATTTTTAGTTAAATAAACCCTAATATTTTTAATAGTTATGTGAATAAATACATATCCCACATTTATATATATATATATATATATATATATATATATATATATATATATTCCAAAGTCACATCTATTATTTCCAGCCAAGTTTCGTTATTTTCCAAACATGACTTCTCATATTCTTTGATTCTTCTCTTTTTAATTCTTCACCCTCATATATTTTGTATTCATTTTTTTTTTAATTTTCCAAACCATTTTGAGATTTTCCAAACTTGACTCCCAATTGTAACTTTATTTATTCTTTATTTTCTTTGAGGAACTAGCTAGGCCTAATGACAATTTCCTTCATTCCCATTATTATATTCTAAGATGTGCAATTAATGGAAATTATAGTTCAAGCACAAATGTTAATTGAGGTAGCTTTCTGTCTCAATCGAGGATGTGTTTTCCTTCACCTCAAAGCTTTTATGAGCAGCGGTGTAAACGAGCAGAGGTTGAGATAGCTAAAGCTATGTTCATGTTCAAGTCATTTATATTAGCTCAGCTTCGAAATTGACTCGTGTTCGAATTAAGCTCGTAAATGTGTGTTCATGTTCGGCTTGATATTGTTTGATTTATTTGAATTGACTCGTGTTAGACTTGATTTACCTAAGAAAATCAACCAAAATGAGCTATAAAATATTTAGAATATTATTCAAATATGTGCCATTTCAAAACTATCAGTTCCACTCTACATACCATTATGCCACATTTGCTGCAATGAATTTATTTTGAGCTGAAATGAATCAAATATAATCAAATAGAGAGTTGTTCATGTTCGACTCATTCATAAATTTAGCTTAAAATATGCGTTTGTATTCGACTCATTTTTTAACTGATGATTTAAACACAAGTTACTTAACGAGTCGAATATGACCTGTTTGTGAACAAATAGCTTTTTTGATAGCCCTATTTAGGAGTGCTATGAGAGGCCTTCACATTAATTTACATCTTGGACCTAAAGTAATTATGAGCGGTTATATAAAAAAAAACTTATAGATTTAAGGGATCAAAAGTTAGTTAAGTCCGCTTTACAAGAAATCCTGACTATCAAACACTTTTAAGATTTTTCTAAACTAAATACTTGGAAGAAAAACGAACATAGCCAAATGTCAACTAAGTTTAGTAATCGATTGATGCCTATATTCCTCATCAACTATCACTTTAGTTTCCCTAAAAAATAGACATATGACATCTACCAATTGCTAATGCTTGATGTCTACCTACTAGGTCGCCTAATTACTTTTCCTACAAAGAGAACAATTGAGCTAACATCTTTCCAACTTTCACCATCTATTCTTTAATGCAATTAATCCTCAACACTAGATGTGAATTTTCCAATATTTTCTAACATCTGGAGTCAATTAGCATATACCAATATCTAACTTCTCGCACCCAACATTATGTGCATTAACATCATTGATTGATAGCCATCACCCTTCATAAATGTTTCTATTTTCAACTAATTCTCCTAGGGTCAAAATTTTATTGTGTTTTCACATAATATTCTCATCTTCTCCAATTGTGTTGAAGGGTGGAAAATTGTGATATAAAGTCAAGGTTGAAGATTCCATTTTAACTAGGTAAGGCATTATGATTATTCTTTGGCTAAATTTTATGCAAAAAATTTTTTGTGCCCTTTGGTTTTTTACAAATTTATCTCTCTTCATTATTGCATGGGGATCTTGTGTAAACTAAAATATAGCTTTTGATCTTTAAGATAGTGTATTTCCTAGCATGTTGTACCCTTGAATTGTCAATCTAAAAGTTACAAACTTAAGAGTAGAATAGCTTCTTCTTTAAGTAATAAAGTAACTAATTCAGATTAATCACACCTTAATTCAAAAGTAAAATATTTTTATGTTTATTAAATTTTAAAGGACTTTAGAGTTCTAGGTATAATTATCATCCTAGGTAGAAAACAAATCAATTCAAGCAAGTTATTTTTTGATCATTCAAGCTAATTGGAATGAGTTTTAGAAAAATAAAATTGAAATGAACTATAATAACAAAAAGTATAGACCAAATATAGCTTAATTTGATATAAATAAATATAATTTAATATATATATATATATATATATATATATATATATATATATATATATATATATATATATATATATATATATATATATATATATATATATATATATATATATATATATATATATGGGAAAAATTACTATGAAATCTCTTCCAAAGTTTGAAAGCATTCTAGACTATAACTTTATGTAAAATTCATGAAAGGATGAAAAATTCAATTTAGACTCATTTTTTAATTCTTTCTATTATTATTATTATTATTATTATTTAATATGAGAACTACACTTAGAATTTTCATTGATAATAGAAATGAGGCCTGTCACATTAAGAGATCATAGACCAAATTAAGAAATAAGACCCATAAAAATGTAAAGCACAAGTGCCCCAAAGAGGATTAAACTTGAGCACACAAAAAAAATTACATCAACTTTATCTAATTGCATATGAATAGAACCCACAAAATAAAAAGAAAATCATCTAAATTAAAAGGAAAAGCCAACACTTAGCAATATTGCAACTAATATCAATAAGCTCACATAAGAACCAAATTGAATCACCAATGCAACTAAACCACTTTAAAGAGTGATAAATCTAAAATAAATAAATAATATTGATAGTATTCTCATTAAGTAAATTGCCAAAAAAAAAGATTTCAGAAACATTTTGTAGGATTAAATTATAATGAAATACAACTTAATAGCACAATCGAATAATAAAATCAAACTAAAATAAAATAGATACTTTCAAAGTATTCTAATAAAATAAATAACCAAACAACTATAATGTAGCAAGTCTATCACCAGATATCAGGTTAATAATAGCTTGCAAAAATTAGTAATAAGAATTAAAAACCTAGGGCAAACATTAAATAGAATACACTAGGCCTAAGAAGTTTAATATAATTTCAAATCATTGAACTCTAAAATAAAACATATAAATCAAGTTAAGAAAACCATCATAGGAATATCAATATCAAGGAATTAACCTCTAAAGCAAAGAGAACTAATCTTGTTAGAGATATCATGATTAAATATTAAATTGAAAGAGAATTAGTCTTCTACTTTTTGTGATACATTAAATTGAAACTTATTAATAAAGTGACAAATTATTGTATGATTCTATTTGCTAATGCTATTATTCTTACATTTCAAATATACTATGTCTCAATCTAAATAATAAGTAGGTAAAATTAGGCGGTGCATTTGATATTGACTTAGTAACATGTTTGAGGGCTTAATAATAGGCTCAACTAAAGAAAAACAAAAGAACCTTTTGAGTGTAAACATGCAAAAAAAAAAATGGTGCATTCAAAGAAAAAAAAGTATGAGTTATGATAACTTCCATTTTAAAAACCAACATGCATATTTGGTGGTGCAAGCATTGAATCAACAAAATTGCTCCAAACAATATTAGAAATGTAATCATATAAGAAAATGCGGTAGAAATCAAAAGTGAATTATCAAATCATAAGATTAAGATTAAGTATTAAAATTTTATTATTACTAATTAAGAGGGAAAAATCGCTAAAAAGAAAGACTATTGCATTTAGTACAAAATTGTGCATTAAAAAGAAAGAAAGACTTTACTACAAATGAAAAGCAATAATTAATATATACATAAATTAAAGATATACAAAAGCTTATTTCATACAAAATACAATCCAAATTTATACAAATCATTTAATGTTGGAGATTTTAAAGCTATTCTTTTAATCAAATGGCAAATAAATAATCATTATAACAATCACAAATCATCATGATGAAAAAAATTGAAGAAATACCCAATAAATTCTATTATTTATTAATTTATTTTTTGATCTTTCTTTATATATGAAATGAATTTTATAGATAAAGTAATTAAATAATCAAAAGTATTTCAAATATTGAAATGATCTTGAATATGATGTATTTTGTGCATTTGAATGCTCAAATGAAGTCTAAGATATTTTTTTGAAGTCAATTTTCATAAATTCATAAATTTATTTAGAGATTTAGATTAGTTTAAATATTTTAAGAGCTTGATCTAATTTAAATTTCTTTTAAATAAGATTATCTTTTAGTATTTTTTAAGTGTCACTTTATTTTATGAATTATCTGTTAAAAATAAAAAACTTGAAAATATACTAAAAAATTTTATTAGTCATTTTAAAGAGCAAATCTTCATAAAATATTAAGAATATAAATTTAGTATAAATCAATTTAGAAGAAGCTATAATATTATTAGATGTTTTGTAAATCAGCAAAATAATTTTAAAATAAAATCACCTGATTAATTTTTTTAAAATGCTAAAATTCAAATATTTTTATAAATTATATAAATTAGAAATATATTATTGATTAAGATCAAATAAAAAAAAATCACTTTTTTCAAGTTAGAAGAAAAAAGCTCCTCACTTTGTTAATCACTATAATCTGATTTAATCTACATGATAATATTGATGATTTTATTCTAAATGCGCAATGATTTTGATTCTTATTTGATAGCATCTTAATTTTCTAGAAGAAAATAGCTTTTCAAATAATGATAATCATATAAGCAAATAAACAAATTTAAAAATAAAACTAAATATATGTAAATATTATAAAAATATCAAAGGTTAAGTATTCCTAATTTTATTATAATTTTTAGAATTATTGATGTATGATTAAATCAAGAAAGTTTAAATTATTAGAATAAAATATAGAAGTAAAAAAAGAGAACAAAGATATTATAATATATTGAAATACATTTAAATTTATACAAATTATTTATATATCTTCTAAGGTATTAAAATTTTAAAGCTATTCTTTTTCCAAATGGGACCATAACAATCTCACAAAGCAAATGTCATAATTATACAATCTCTAAATCATTAATTGAAGAGATACCAAATACCACCTTTCTTCTTAAAAGGGAAGTAATGGTCAAAGAGATATTATATAATTTATTACTTTCAATATTATGAAAAAAAAAATCAAAGTATTAATTCTACAGGTAGAGATAATGTTACCAATACATTTCCAAGGAATGGGGTAGCAGCTTAAATTAAATACGTCAACAATCTATTGATGGAATCTTTATTTGAATAATATACTTGGGTTAAGGCATGTAAATTAAAACTATCAAAATATATTTTGAAGTCTAATTTTTCATACATAAATTTGAAAGATTGAGTTCCTTAAGAAATTTATGAGCAAGAGGAAATATAGGAATTTAATTGCATCCTCACTCTTGTTAATCCAACTATAACTAAGTTGTTTAATCTCTATGACAATATTTTGATGATTTTATTCTAAATGCTAAGAGCTTAATGAATTAGAATGGAGTCAAGAGGCTTTACTTTTGAGTAGCATCTTGATATGACACTTAAAATCTTATTATTCAAAACGAATCTTGATGTTCCGATCCAATTGAACTGCCAGATCACTCTTAAAATATCTTTTTTTGGGATATCTAAATCCAATAGCCTCAATATGAAGTGTTCTGATCTCGGCGTCTCGCAAAGATCTTACAACCCTTCATTTGAGCATTCAAATGCAATATCATGATCAAATTTCCGCCGATGGAGAAGTTTTTGATTTTGCTGTATTTCTGATCACTCCTCCTCTAAATATTCTTTCCTATGAGGGATCAAGAGAAGAGACTCAAGATCTCCAATCGTCTCGCCTCGGCTTGTCAACCCAGCCGCCGCATCTGATCGCCGCCTCTCGACCCACTGTTCTCATCATCCGCACTTTCGTTGACATCATGTTTCGTCGTAACATTGTCGTCAACATCGTCGTCAACATTGTCACATTCTTCGGCTGTTTTTGCTCTATCTGCGTAATGGTATAGGAAGATCTTGTACTGAACATACATAGTGGAAGCTTTTTTTCTGCTGGACCTGGTGGTTTTCCCTCGAGGGTTTTCAGGTAAATGCGGGTTTTATTGTTATCTTTAAATCTGCTTGTGTGTCTTTGGTTGAATGATGGCGAAAATTTTTTTCCTGTGTGATTTTCTGCACGCAATAGTCTTAGATGAGAAAATAGCTTTTCAAGATAATTCCCTAATTTTAATCAAAATCTAAAATTATCTAAAGAAAGAATATGTAAAATTTTATAAAAGTAAAAGGAAATTTGTCCATCCAAGCTAGATTATAAAAGGCCATCCTATTAAGATGATATTTGATTAACTGATCTAATTGTTGGTTGATTTAATTATAAAAAAATAGTATTAAGTAAATTTAAGAAATTTGCATAAAAGATATAATTATTGAAATTATTCATTTGTTAGGACTAAGATATTTTCTTCTAATTCTTTTAATATTGCTAATACCATTGAAATCCTAAAATAGTAATCAAGGCTCCCTAATACTCTCAAATAATTTTATGATGATATTCAAAAGAATTTTTCTTGAAAGAGTCTCTTTTTTAATATAAATAAAAATTAAAAGAATATTAATGATAGTAAATAACTCTAGCCTACCATGAATAAATTATAAATAAAAAAGGAAATAAGTAAATCTTACTTTTTTTTCATTAGACCATTTGATCTAAATTCTTTTATTAGATAACTAAAAGTTATGACAATTCCCTTCATTTGTTAGAGATTGAATCATATGAGAGTAAAATAAGCAAAGTATTATTAATAGAATTTTAGTTCAAAGAGTCTATTGATATCAATACTATTTCAATAATCAGTTTCTTATTAAAATCCCCATAAGTTCTCTAACATTTCAAGCTATGACATTTTAAAAAAAAAAAGCTAGCTCTAAAAGAATCCGTAGCTCAATAATTATAGCTTCTTCTCATTTAAAATTTATTGTTCGCTATTAAAACAATTAAATTAACTTTCAACTTATACGTACTCCTCACTATTAAAAAACCGAACTTTCTTATGGTTCCTCAATTAAAAGTTCATACCGATCAAACATCAGCAATTCAATCGAATTCTTCTGATCCAGCCATCGGCATTATTTCCAGGCTCCAGTTACCTCCCTTTCCCAGTCTTCGGTCAAAAACCTCTCGGCAAATTCTCCTTCCTGATGCCGGGATGACGGCCGTGCCGCTGCCGGGCGACCGCCGCCGATGCCCCATCGTGGCATCCAACACACAAAAACCTCCCCTTGCCTTCTCGCATTCTTCAATAGCCATATCTCCGCCGGCCGCCTCGCCGATGCCGTCGCCGTTCTCCCTATGCTCACCCGGCGCGGTCTCCGGCCCCCAACCCGCACTCTCTCCCTCCTCCTTACGCACTGCCTTTATCACCCTTCTTTTCTCTCCTTAGCTCGCCGTGTTCTCCACTTCCTCCATTTCACCGCCCTTAAGCCCTTTTACCCCTCCAACACCTTTCTGTCCAATCACATCCTTCATCTGCACTTCCTCAGTGGCCGCTCCGATCGCGCCGAACACCTGTTCGGCAAAATGTCTCAAAAAAACGTTTTCTCATACAACACCATGCTCGCCGGATACGTCCGCCTCTGGTTGTTAGCTCCAGCTATTAATCTATTCGATTGTATGCCTCATCGGGACCTTGTGTCCTGGAACACCATCATCCTTGCCCTTGCCCGCACTGGCGCGGCTGCGGAGGCTGTTGCATTCTACTCACGCCTCCGTAGCTCCACTCTCGGCTTAAATGCCCATACTTTCTCTGCTCTACTTACAGCCTGCGCCAGCCTTGGTGATAAAGGTCTTACCTTTCAAGTCCACTGTCAGGTTCTGGTTTCTGGTTGGTCATCCAATCTAGTGGTTTCAAGTTTACTTGTTGATGCTTATGCGAAGCATGGGATTTTAGAGCATGCAAGGAGGGTGTTTGATGGAATTCCTGCGAAGGATGTTCTTGCTTGGACTGCAATGGTGTCCGCTTATGCCAGGGGCGGGGATATGGTGTCCGCTCGAAGGCTGTTTGATGAGATGCCTGAGAGGAATCCCGTGTCATGGACAGTACTTATCAGAGGGTATCTACGCAATGGCTTTTCATTTGAAGCTTTGAATTTGTTCAGAATGATGGTTGATGATGGTCTTCAACCAGATCAATTCACTTTCAGCAGCTGTATTTGTGCTGCTTCTGCAATTGCTTCAGTTAAACATGGCAAGCAGATACATGCTCGCCTCTTTAGGACTCATTTCAATCCAAATGTGATTGTTCTTAGCTCTCTTATTGATATGTACTCCAAATGCGGTGATCTGGAGGGAGGCAGACGAGTTTTTCGTCATTCAAGCATCAGGAGAGATGTTGTTATGTGGAATACTATTATATCTGCTGTAGGTCATCATGGTCATGGAAGAGAAGCTATTGACTTATTTGAGGAAATGATTATAAATAAGATCAAGCCTGATGGTAACACATTTGTTGTTCTTCTTACCGCATGCAGCCATTCAGGCCTGGTGCTTGAGGGCTTGCAATTTTTTGAGTCCATGACTAAGAAATATAGCATTTTACCCGAAGAAAATCATCTTGTGTGTTTGGTGGATCTTTTGGGCAGGGCTGGTCGATTCCAAGAAGCCATGGATTGGTTGGGTAAAGAACCCTGTAAATCCAGTTCAAGAGCTTGGAATGCATTGCTAGGAGCTTGTAAGATACATGGAAATTTACAGCTTGGAGAGCAAATTGCTCAGCGGCTTTTGGACTTGAAGCCTCACTCTTCTGGTTCTTATGTTTTACTCTCTAATATTTATGCAGAGGATGGGAACTGGGTGTCAGTGGAGAATGTGAGGCAATCCATGGAGGAGAAAGGAATGAGAAAAGGGTACGCTTCAAGCTGGATAGAAGTGGATAATATGGTTCCAACACTAGAGACTTCTCCAATTGCACAGTTGAAAGTGGACAGCCATGATTTCTTGAACAACTAAGTGAATCAGTTGGAAGATGATCCTTCCTTATGAGTGCTTTGAAGCACTTGCAAATAATGCTCTTGCAGCTCAAATAACAGCCTTCTCGGACATTGAATTTTTATGGCAGAAGTGTTGAGTTTCACTCTGGATATGAATCAAACTCTAATGAATTTCGTATTTGATCAATCGGCATACTAGAGCTATTCACCTTTTTGATGGAACATTTTATTTTAGGTAACATCCTCCAACTATATTACCAATTTATTTCCTTCTTTCTGTTTTGTTATTGGTAAATGCAAGTATGTGTCATTTTTACATCTATGGTAGATCAATCTGCTAAACTTTATTGCGTTTCTAATTTCTCCAGCTTAAACCGTGAGGCGACTACCATTGTTAGTGCGCCGACGACCAACACAGACGCCCACCATTGCCGGATGAATGCTATAGACCGTCAACCAGGCTCCATTTTTTTATTATTTTACGTAATTTTTTTTTAATTCATTTATCTTAAGATAATAAGCTTTTGAACATTTTGGCCTGTGATTATCTTCTTCTTGGTTAAATTATTTGCGACAGCAGTGTATCTTTTCTCTGTTGGAGACTTCTGAAGAGTGCTGTAACTAGTGTTGTGAGGTTGGAGAAAATGGGTTTCCATATGGCTTCAAAATGCTTTTGCTGTACTCAGGAGGAATCCATTTCTCTCTCTCTCTCTCTCTCTCTTTCTGAATAGTACTGTGATAACAGACGTTTGAGATTTCTTTGAAATTTTGTGGTTAAATTTTTATATTAAGCCTAATTAAAATTTTAGTTAGCTAAATGAGCACGAAAAATAAAAAATTTAAAATTAGCGACAGGCTTGAGCTAAACATATTTTTTTAAAAAAAAATTGTTTCTGATATTTTTTTCGTATCATTTATCCGTATTAATCAGTGAAATGTCGTTGGAAATATAAATTCCTGACTTTTACAAAAATATTTTTATTTTTATTTCATAAAATTTTTACAAATATTATAGATATATATCATTTTAAATTTTACTTTTATACAAAATATTCTTGTTGATATCTTTGTTTTTTAAATCTTTAAAAAAAAAAATTGTGTCTTGAGTTGAAAATTTTGGCATAATTGTAGAATTTTTTTGTTTCGTATAATCATTTGATTAGTTGGAAAACATACAAAGTTAATTATTAATAAATGCTTTTATCTGAAGGCACAAAATCACATGAGGAGAAAAGAGTAATTATAAGTTATACTGCCCACCACCACATAAAAGAGTTAAAACAGACACAAGAAATCAAAGATTTGATAGCCTCTTTGAGACTCATATGTAACTGCATATATGTATAGGCATAAATGTGGCATAAGATAAACTCTTTGAACCGAAAAATCAATGTAGGGCGACACAATTGAGCCAGGTAGACATGTTATCACTTCCTTGAACAGGAGTCTCACAAAATGCAATTATCACAACATGTTGAAATCCATCAAGAGAGAACGGAAAGAAACCTTCTCATCATTCTCTCTTTGAACAAGAAAAGTAACACGACATAGTTATGAACAAACTCTCAATACCCAAACTTCAAGATCAAATGCAATGACATTAATTACTAGAGGAGCTTTGGCCCACCCTTGATGATGTCTAATAGCAGAAGTTGAAGAAGTGTTTTATTAGAGAGATTATTAAAAAAACAATCAACACAACAATCAAGTGAGCTCTGCTTCTTACATATATAGTTTTATGGCGTTTACAAATAGGCCTAAATTGTCAAATTTGGTAAGAAAGTTGGAGAATTTCATTGATTTCCTTGATAAAATCTCTTAATTAAAATTGATGAGTGAATACAATTTTTTTACGGTATGCCAAAACTTTTAACTCCGCACCGTAGTTTTTGCCACTCCTTACTAAAGTTGTTATGAAGTCGTGGAGAATTTCATTATTTCGATCAATCTCGATTGAATGATCTGACAAAATATTGAGATTCCGCAATTTTTTTTTTTTTTAAATTTAGCTCAGCGGCCTATTTTTAAATGATTTATTTTTCTTGTATATTTAGCTAATTAAAATTTTAATTAAGTTTAATATAAAAATTTAGCCATTTTTTGTTGTTCAGACATATTTAGTTTAGATATATTTAATTCAATCATTTCTAAATGCTTGGATGTTTTTGGGAAATAAATTATAGACTGACTTTCCATTATTTTTATTTTGAAAAATTTACATGCACAACATACCATTTTTATGTATTTACTTATCTTACATTTTTAATTTGATATTTATAAATATAATATCTTTCTTATGCATAAAAAAATTGTATTTTATTTTAAAAAATTAATATTAATACTATTTTTGATATAATATTAAAAACATAGATGTTATTTATGTAAATATGAAAATTTCAGTATTAGATTTGAAAATATATAAGAATTATATAATATGCATATGAATCTCACTAAAAATAACACTATAATTAAGCCTTAAACATCACATCAGGTTCATTAATTATAAATTTAACACATAATTCTCATATATTTATATATATTTAACATTTAAATTTTGATATATATATATAACACTTAAATATTCAATTACACATAAAAATGTCAATATAATTTAAGTCTTCAAAGTGAAATGCATATTTTAGATCATAAAAATATTATAAAAGTAAATAAGAAACTTGATATGTAAATGCACAAGAATTATGTGGCATATGTGTAAATCTTTTTTTAATATGTTTGCTTGTAATCAATTTTATCACTCTAAATGGTCATTTGTTATTTTTAAAATAATATGATTTATTTAAAATAAAAAAAGTTCATTAAATATATTTTTAAAAATCATATAAAAATAAAAAAAATACAAGATTTGTCTAAATAGGCCCTAAAGTTTTCAAATTTATGTTTAAGAAGCTTTAGATTTAAGTTGATGCCTTGATTCTTAAAAATCTAGTTAATAAAATTGAATAGGGTGAATACTTTTTTTTTTTAAACGGTAGGAAAAAACTATTAAGCCATTGTTTGCCAACATAGACAACTAAAGTTGCTCATTTTAGGAATCGTTGATGATTTTGGTTATTAATCTCGTTGATTAAATCTTTTTGAGTGGTCAAAATACGTTTTTATCACTACATAAGCAATCAAAGAAATCACAATTAATTAAAAATTTGAAAGATTTTTATATATATATCACATAATTTTTATATATTTATATATTTAATTTTTAAAATTCAATATTTATATTTCAACACTTTTTTATATATTCATTTTGAAAAAAAAAATAATGCGATATTAAAATTTTAGTATTGTATATATAAATATCAAAATTTTGATTCTAGATATATAAATATATAAGAATAATATGACATATGTAAATGCCCTGAACTTTTTTATATGAAAACTAAAAAAATTTTGGACTACTCAATTTGGTAATAACCTCTAACTATTTAGTTATGATTTTACTTTCTAGGTTTAATCAATTGTTGAATTGCACAAATAGCTTATTGTTTATTATCTTATATATTAATTTTAAATCTTTTTATTATTTTAAAAACATCTATTGCAATTTTCTTTTATCAAAGTATGCTGGTCTTACTAGAAGCAACTTAAATTTGGGCTCCCGCAAGTTAGACAGTCAAATCAAATGTGACCGGACTCGGCCGAATACGCCACCGTAGCCGTTGCCGCCTCAGTTTTACTTCCGAGGCTTAAGACAGCATCAAACCCTAATTTTGATGTTCTTAGCAAGCGATCTCCTTGTGAAATGACATCGCTTAGCCTCAATACAACCCTTGTCCCTCGAGGAAGTCCGAGGAAGAGCTATTCCTTCTTTGGTAAGAGCAGAAGCTGCCATCCGAGACCCAGCGCTTCCATTGTCAGAGCTTCTGCGGTTCCAAGCCTTGTTAAAGCTCCGGTCACACAACACTCATGCCTCTCTTTTCCAATCTTGGTAAATGGCTTAATCTTTTGCAGCTTGATGAACCGGCGTTAAATCCAGGAAAAAAAAATGCGATTTTGATCGTATGTGGATGTCATTGGGATCCTTTTTGGTTAGTCTTGTAGCATTCCCTGTGTTATGGTTTATGAGGTTTTTTGATGATAGGGCTTCTCTATCTTCGAATAATTGGATTTGAACAGGGGTTTTTAGTCTTTAGATGGATTGTGGTAAGCACTAGGGAGTGGTTGAGGGTTTAAACAACCATTTTTTGTTGTGTTCTGGAAGGTATGTTGGTGGGATTTTTTTTTTTTGGTGTTTATTTTTAATTGATCACATGTTTCAGATAAATATTGACTCTCATTAGCAAGTTTGAGCGACTCCAACTTGCATGTGTTTTGCCTATCAGAGGGAACTTACGGCATCTATTATATGGGCATTATCTTGGATTGCTGATCGAATGTGTCTAATGATAATTGAATATTTTCCTTTACACTTTACATCAGTTCAGGCATGTTTAGCTGCTCTCGAGGGATGTAATCCATTTTTTTTATTCCTGTCGGTATATATTAACCCAAGATTCTTCGTGCAATCCTTACACTTTAGTTATTTTGAAAAATGTAATCTTTGATGAATAATGGTGAATGGGAAGCAAAAAAAACATATAATACTCACAATGAGGAAGAGGGGGAGATAGATTATTCAGGGAAAAAAATATTTCATTCAAATTTCAAATCTATTGTCATACTTGGTAAAAATTACCCCTTTATATAAGTAAGTTTGCAACTTTTCATCTTCTCATTAATTCACAAACTTTCACCTTCCTTTATCTAATATATTCATTATACTAAGGGTTAGTCTTTAAATTCACGCACTAAGACTTGAAACCATGTACTTAGAAGACTAAAAGGCACTTCATGAAAAATACTAAAAGCCACTCATTACTTCAAATATTTGTTTGCTAGTTTAACACTCTCATGAAGCTAAAAGTTGTTCTATCAACTTTTCCAATACAAGTCTTCAATTTGATGATTTTTTGATGTAAGAGGTTTAGTGAAAATGTCATCAAATTGTTCTATGGATTTGTTGTATTTGAAATGGGTCTCATTTTGATTTATTTGATCTCTAATAAAATGGAACCATATGTTGATATGGTTGCTCCATTCATGATACATCAAATTTTTTTGCCAAAGCCATTGTTCATTTGTTATCCTAATAAATTTTTATACCTTGACTTGAACTTCCATAGAATTTTGTATGGAACACACTAGACGCTGTGAGAAAATTGATTATTTCTTTGAAGATCATGTAAATGTTATATCATTCATGTAGAAGGTTAAGTTCAATGTACTTGTCCAAACATCAAGATCCCCACCCAATCACTAGTTAAATAGTCAACAAAATGAAACCTATTAGATATAGAATATACTAAACTATGATATAATGTACCTTTGATTAGCATAGGATTCTCTTGGCTACTTTTAGATAGGTAAATATTGGTTCTTTGATATCGACATTCAAGTTCAATTCAATTTGAGGTGTTTTGTTTTGTGCATGTTAAATAACATAAGTTTCCAACTAAGCTTATGAAGTAGGTTGGATCCATCGTCTTGTCATCATATGTTTTTTATTATTTAACGCCATAGTTTATCAATGTGACCACTGGTTTATAATCTTCCCCTCTAAATCATATAAGAAATTTTTTTCATACCAATGGCCTTCTGTCCTTTAGGAAGAGATGTTAGTTTTTATATAGACTTCTTCTAAAGGGCCTTGATCTCCTAATCTATCACACATTTCCATTTTTCATCTAGTATTATTTATTTGAATTCTAAAGAGTCATCATTTTTAATAAGTCAAATATAATGTAGTTCATTGGTTTTCTCAAAAATCTTTCTTAAATTTTTTGTTATCACTAACCTTGGATTGTCTTATAATGATGGTGTGGAAAGTTTTGGCAAAGTTGGATGTTCAAGTTCTTTAAGCTCCATATGCATATGTTCTCAATCTTGAATAACTTTGATTTTCCTATCCCAAACCAAAGTTCCACTTCCTTGAATTCCACATCTCTATTTATAACAACTCTAGAGTTGCTAGGATCAAATAATTTATTGAATTTAGATTTACACATGATGAAAATGAGTTTGACTTTTTTTCATCTAGTTTTGATTTCTTTTGTTTAAGAACATGTGTATAAGTGATGCTTCTAAAGATCTTCAAGTATGAAATATTTGATTTTGTTCCTATCAATGCTTCTTGTGGTGGTATGTCCATTACACTTGATTTATGGCAACAATTGAGAGTGTATATGTTGTAAGCACCTCTTTTGCTTAAAACTCCTTTGGCATGCTCTTCCTTTTGATTAGGCTTTATACCTTGTTAACACTAATGTGATTTTTTACTATCATCATGTTATTTTGCTAAGGAGAAAATGGTTCCATTAATTGATTATGGATGTTATGTTTATTACAATAATTTTCAAATGCTTTGGATGTGAACTCATTAACTTAATATGAATTTAATTTAGTGGCTAGAAACATTTTCTTACTTCACAAATGCCTTAATCTTCTTGAACACATTGAGGCTTCTTATTTCTCTTATAGATACACCTAAATATTTTTTTGTGTGTAAATGTTAATAAAAGTGAGGAAATAATGATATTGATTTTAGGGAATTTGTGGTAGAAGTCGAACTAGAAATGGTGTGATTATAGATAAAAATTTGAAGGATAATGTTATAAATATTAATAGATGTGGAGATAGAATTACAGCTTTAAAGATATTGTTGATACTAAGATTATCAATGTTATAAGTGTTTATGCTCCTCAAGTAGATTTGGATGTAAGCTCAAAAGAAAAATTTTGGAATGAATTAGAGAGATTAATACAAAAGATACCTATTTATGAAAAAATATTTATTGGAGGAGATTTAAATGAATATATTGGTAGAGTGGTAGAAGATTTTAAAAGTATTTATGGTGGTTATGGATTTGAAGTGACTAATGAAGAATATAAGACTATATTAGATTTTGCCTTAGTGTATGATTTTATAAATGCTAATACTTTATTTAAGAAAAGAGATGAACATAATATTACTTATAAAAATGGATCTAGTAAAACACAGATTTATTATTTTAATAAGAAAAATAGATCATTTAGATTGAAAAGATTGTAAAGGCCATTCAAGTGAAAGTTTAAGTCAACATCAATTAGTTTTAGATTTTAAGATGAAAGATTGTATGAAGAAAAATAAATCAAATTATTATTTTAGGATTAGATGATGACACTTAAAGAACACAAATAAAAATATTTTAAAGAGCAAGCTACAAGAGCTTAGAATTTGGGATGTTCATAAGGAAGTTTAATGTTATGAAAAAAAAGGTGAAATTAAGCAAATTACAAAAATGCTTGAAGAATCAAGGAAAAACTTCTTAATAAAATAGTTGGTGGTGAGTCGAGAAAAGATAAAAAATTAGAAACATTATTATAAAACTTGGTTTAGATGTAAAAACTCGGAGAATTGAGAAATATATAAAGTGACCTGAAGAGATTATAAGAAAACAATATATGATGCAAAAAATTTAGCTTTTAGTGATTTATACTGATAGATTAGATATCGAAGGTGAAATATATGTATGTATAAGTTAACCAAAAGAGATAAGAGAAGTAAAGACCTAGTTCAAGTGAGGTGTATTAAGGATGAAAATAATAAAGTGCTTTTCTTAAAAAAGGATATTGAAAATAGATGAATGATGTATTTTGATAAGCTATTCAATGAAGGATCTGAAGTATAATTGATTTTAGCAACCTTAACACCCTAAACAAAAATATAAAATTTTATTTTTATCATCGTATTAGTAAATCTGAAGTTAGAGAAGCTTTAAAGAAAATGAAATGTAAAAAACAAGAGACACGATGATATTCAATGTGTGAAAATGTTTAGGAGATCAAAGAATTTCTTGGCCTACTAATCTTTTTAATGTTATTTTAAAGACTAAAAAGATGCCAGATGAGTGGAGCGAGAGTTTGTTGGTTCTTATGTTTAAGAATAAAGGTGATGCACAAGAGTGTGCAAATTATAGAGGAATTAAGTTAATGTGTCATACATTAAAATTATGGGAGAGAGGAATTGAGCATGAATGATGTGATACAAACATTTCTCACAATTTTGGTTTCATGCCGGGTAGATCTATTATGGATGCTATACATTTGTTAAGAGGTTTGATGGAGAAGTATAGAGAAAGTAAGGAGGATCTACATACGATATTTATTAATTTAGAGAAAGCTTATGATAAAGTTTCAAGAGATGTTCTTTGGAGAGTTCTAGAACATAAATGAGTTAATATTGGTTATATTCAAGTCATTAAAGATATGTATATTAGAGATGTTACTTGTGTCCAAACACAAGGAGGATTGACAAAATGTTTTCCTTTTCAGTTGGATTGTATCAAGGATCAGCTTTAAGCCCTTATCTTTTTGCTTTAGTTATGGATGTTCTTACTAGGCATTTACAGGAAGATGTACCTTGGTGTATGTTTTTTGTGATGACATTCTTCTTGTTGATAAGGCTAGAGAGGGAGTCCAAGAGAAACTTGAATTATGGAGCTCAACTTTAGAGTCTAAAGGCTTTCGTTTAAGTAGATCTAAAACTGAATATATGGAGTGTAATTTTAGTTGTAGAAGTTCTAGTGATAATGTTGTGACATTAGGTGAACAAGTCATTAATAAGAGTGAGCGATTCAGATATTTAGGCTCTATTGTTCAAAATGATAGTGAAATAGATGGAGATGTTATTAGTAGAATTCAAGTTGGATGGTTGAAGTGGAGGAATGCATCTGGCCTGTTGTGTGATAGAAAGTTCCACTTAAACTTAAGGAAAAAATTTATAAGATTGTGGCAAGACTTGCAATGACTTATGGTGTAGAATGTTGGCCAATAAAAGAGAAGCATAAAACTAAGTTAAGTGTTACAGAGATGAGGATGCTCAGGTGGATGAGTGGCTTTACTCTTAGAGATAAAATGCGAAATGAGTATGTTCGGGAAAAAGTTGGAGTAGCTCCGGGCGATAAGATTAGAGAGTCGCCTTAGATGGTTTGGCCACATAAAGCATCGTCCATGATGTTAGGAGAGTAGATGCATTAGATTTGCCTTATGTTAAGAAAGGTAGAGGTAAACCTAAAAATACTTGGTTAAGATGTATAAAAAATGACTTTAGTATACTTGAATTAAATGAGAAATTGACACATAATAGGACACAATGGAGACAAAGGATTCATGTAGCCGACCCCATTTAGTGGGATAAATGCTTTTGTTGTTGTTGTTGTTGTTCTATAAACATCTATGTGAACTAATTGGAGTGATACCTTTGCTTTAAACTTTACCTCATGAGGAAAACATTTTTTTGGTTGTTTTCCAGGGATGAACTCTTCACAAAGTTGATTCGATGATTTGTTTGTCATGAGCCATACACTAATTTTTACTTTGTGATATTGATATTTCCAATGTTGGGATGCCAACATCAAAAGTCATGATGACCAAATTTCTTACATAACAAAGGATTTGAAATTTTTTATACCTTTGCTTCTTTGGCTCTCTTCTCCATTGCTCATCGTTTGAGTTTTGGTTTCATTCATCACTACTTTCATATTTGGCATGCCGATGTCTACAACATTGCACACTTTCATAGCCACCAACTTTCCATAGCCATGATTGCATATATGATCATGGCCACAACCTCGATCACTTGAATTCTCATCAGCCTTGCATATATGATGACCAATTTTTTTTTCTTGATAAAATTGAGTATGGAAGCATAAATGGCTATCCTCAAACTCGATGCATCATGGAAGAAAAAATTAACACTCATTTCCTTTTACATTTTTCATGCGAAGCTTTGATTTTAAGAGATTTCTTGATGGTCTTGCTTCATTTTGTTTTTTCAATTTCAATTTATTATTAAAGAACCTATAAATGACATGTTTGAATTTGTCATTCACTGAATGTAGAATCTTTCTATCAATCAGCAATTTTTCAAGATTTCTTTATTTCTATGTAGTTGGTTAACTATGGCTAAAATTCTAGTAAGGTAACTCTTAATGGATTTTGACTGCTTTAGTGTTTAGAGCTTGGATCAAAATGTTTGGGGGTGAGGTTTTTTTAACTATCTGTACAGCTTTATAGGCATTATAAAGGATCCCGTATGTTTGTTTGGAGGTAGTCGTGTTTGCTATATCAAATCTTTGTAGATGAGGGGTATTATATTTTTTTAAGAGTTCTTCAATGACTCTCTTTGGCTTGCTGTTAGAATTGCTTTATCTTAAGGCTACTTATAGACTGCGTCCATTACCTCACACGTGTTTTAGGTGCAAAACAATGCAATTATTTGGATATTTAAGTTCTCATAATTCTCATCAGTGAGATGAGGTAGTTGTTGTAGCATGCTACTCTTCATCTGTGAACACAACTCTAAGACCACTTTAATAAATCATTAAAAAAAAGTGGCTAGAAAGTTACTAATTACAAAGAATTTAAAAATTAAAATTGCTATCCAAAACTTTCAATTTTGCTAATGAAAGGAGGTAGTTATTCATGTCACTCCTCTTTCCATGTTAAGCACATGAATTTATGACACTTCTTTTTTCATATTAAGCATATAAATATGTGACACATGTTTTATCTTATTGAATACATAAATTAGTGATTTATTTCATTCTTTAACTATCAATCCTAATACTTTTACTCTACAAATTAGATTGTTGAGTTTACCATTCCAAGTTTACTTTAACATATTTTTGAGTGTAGGATCGCAAAGTCCTTTGTTAAATATATTGGTGGGTTTTCTTTTTCTTGGAATATTTGTAGTGTAATTTATTTCATTTTTCTAGTTTTCTTTTATAAAATGTTTATTCATCTCCACATGTTTGTTTCGATTATATTTTATTAGACTGTGGACAATGCTATTGGTAGGCTTATTGTCACAGTATATCCTCATTGATTCTTTACATTTGATTTTTAAAAATTTTAATATAATTTTAATATATAAGAGTTTACAAATATGTTAAGTGATTGTTTTAAATTTAGATTTAGCACTTGACTTGCTGACTAAATTTTCTCCTAGTAGTCTGTAATATTTTGAGGTGGATCTTCTATTTACTAGTGATCCACATGATCAACATTAGTATAATATTTTTATAGGGTTTCATGTCTTCCATAGAGAATTTATTTTCTAGGATTTGATTTTAGATACATAAGAATTCTGCAAGCAGCTTAAAGGTTAGATTCTTTGGTTTTTGACATGAATTGACGTGTGAGATTTACAATAAAAGCAAGGCCAAGATGAGTGTAATATAGATAGGTTGTTTTTTGATTAATTTTTAACTTGTCTTAGTTAGAATTTCACATGGCTTGCAATTAGTCATTTTTTTCTTAAAACATCCATAGCATATTTTTGTTGTGAGATAAATTTTACTTCTATACCTAAGAAGTATTGGTGCTTGTTGAGTTATTTGATTTCAAATTCTATAATTCTTTTTTGAAATTCCTTTCCTTTATTGTTATTGCCTATAATAATTATATCATCATCATATATTATAAAAATTGAAAATTGTTGATTACAAAATGTTTTATGATGAGTGTTTGATCTTTCTGGCTTTGTTTGATTGAGCCACTTCACATCATACTATTTCATGAACCATCCAAAGTTAGCAACGAAAGAAATTAGAATGTGATTAGTATTCATTTTACAACTGGAACAAATATTTCTTAATAGTCTATTCCATAGGAATGATTATAACCTTTTGTTATTAACCTTGGTTTATACCTTTTCAGGCTTCATTTAGTTTATATTTTAATTAGAACATTCATTGGCATTCCATAATTTTTCCATTTTAATAGATTAACGATCTCTTAGTTGTGATTTTTTCAAGGAATTCATCTCTTCTCTTATGAAAGTTTTTATTTTTTCTAATAACAAATAGTGTTCATTGTATTTTGATGGTATTGCAACTAATTTTCGTAAGAAAGGCTTTGTGTTGGAGAACATTTTAGAAATGAAGTGCATTGGATTATTTGGATGAGCTTTGTCTTGTGGTAATAGATTGATCATTGGCTATAGGAGTTACCTGACAGTGGCTCTAAATCTTGAGCTTGCTAGAAACTTTGGATGAGCTTTATTCTTCTTATATGGAATTGTAGATGTTTAATGATAGGCATAATGTGTTGTTCTTGTATTTGCGATGTCTAGATATCAAAAGAGAAAATTTTAATTTCAACAAAAATTTTCTTCATTTTGGTTGTTCTTCCCTTGAATATAAGTTTGAGTGAAAAAATTTTATTTTTTATCAAAAAGTGGCATCTTTTGAAATGAGAAAACTTTATTGGTTAGTTGATAATATTTGTTTCTTTTTGAGTGGATGAATATCCTACAAAAATAAACTTGATTGTCCTAAAATTAAGTTTTTTTCGATGTTGTTTATGAGTCTGAATATATGACACACCTTAAAATTTTTAGAGGAAACTTTAAGAAAAAATTGTTTGTGGAAAAAACAAAAAACCTTTAGGAAGATAATTTAAGGGACTTCTAAAAATAATTATTCTTGAGGGTAGTCCGTTAATGAGATATGTGAGATTAGGATTGATTTTAAAAGAGAGGAGTTCTGGTAATTTTCATGAAGTGTTTATTCTTATTTTTCTTTTTGCCACCTCTTTTGATCATGTGGTGTTAATACAAAATGATTAATGAATAATATATTTTTTATTATGGATATAAGATATAATTTGATTAACATAATCTAAAAAAATTTGATATTAAAATCATATTGACTTTTTATTGTAGAGTAAAAAATCAGAATAATATAACTAACATTAATTTTTGTGTTTGATAAGATAAATTTATCATCTGAGTGTAATCAATAAATGTGATAAATTTTGAAGGTTCTCAGATATCGATTGGGGATTTGGATTTACTTCAAAAACTATAAGGTTTAGCAATTTCATAACTTTCATAATGAATTTTTTCATCATTAGTATTTATAAAAAGAGAATGAAATATACATATTAAGACTTTAAAGGAGGGATGCCTTAATTCATAATGATGGTCTCAAATTGTGTCTTTAGTTGGTATAGATATGAACATACATATTAAGACTTTAAAGTACGGATGTCCTAGTCTATGATGATGCTCCTAAATGGTGTTTATGTTTGGAGTACATATAAAGGATCATGATAGGTTATTATTTTTAAGTAGGTATATGTCATTCTTCTCTCTAGTTTTCTCAATCATTTTTCCTCGTATTAAAGTCTTCAAATAAAAATGATTTGAAAATGGTCAACATTGTAGTTGTGATTTTTTGTGAGTTTCTAAATAGATAAAAGATTTACTATTAGGTTAAGAGCTTGTACACATTTTTAAGAATTGATGTAGGAGAAATAGAAATGTTCCTTGGACCTAACCACTGGCTAGTTTTTTTAATTTAAAAAAATTAATTTTTTTTCAAATCTCTTGGATAAGGTTTATATGCTTGGAAAATATTGACAAGGTTTTTGATGTTATTGATGTTTCTGAATGAGGTTTTAAACGTATAAGAGTTTAAATTTATATCACTTTGAGATAAAGAACTTAAAAGATTTTTTGAGAGAATTGATGTAGTTTGTTAGCTTGCTTTTTTTTTTTTTTGAGTTGGGCTATTCTGGTTTAACAAGATAAGCTTATAATTTTGATTGGCTTTCTTTATTTTCACCATAACCTTGGAGTTTTTATAGAGTTTCTAATATTTTTTTAGATATACCTTTTTTTTATCGCATATTGCTTTTAAAGAAATGCTTTTGTCCTTTTTTAGGAAAATTCAATTTCAATCAATCCCTTACATTTGGTTTGTATGATTGTTATGGGCAATGCTTTGGAGTTAGTTGTATCTAAGTATTATTATCTTTTTTTCTTCTTCAGTTCATATGAGTGAGCAAACCTTTTCTAGGGAAGGTTGGTTCTCTTAGTTCTTGATTTGAAAGCGATCATGATTGAATTCATTATTAAATCCTGTAAAAAACACAAATACTCTTTCTTTTGTTATAAATTGTTTAAGAACTCCATCATCAACACTTCTTCTTAAGATCTTGATAGTAATCTAATTCTAGCTCACATACTTTTATTGCATTGAACTATTCAATGATATAGAGGTTTCCTTGCCTAGTTATTGAGAGCTTATTTTTTTTGATTTCATAGATGATAATGACATCTTTAATTATTAAGTAATTTATTTGTAACATCCTAAAGTTTTTTATAGTTATTTAAAACATATGATCCACTAATTTAATGCATTATGGTATTCCATCATTCTGACATAGGCATGGAATAGACTTCAGCCAAAAGTGCAAATTTCGGGTCTTTCAAATTGGGGGAGGATCAACAAGATCATTTTTTTTCTTTTAAAAAGGTTTTTATAATTTGAGATCACTTTAGATTTTTTTTTCCATTTAAATGATACGAGGCTTGTAGCTTTATGAATTCTTCTTTAGTCTAGTTTTTACCATTCATAATGTTGACTCTTTGGAAGGGATGTTTAAAAAACTTTATATGAGGTGGTGAAAAATGGATGGCAATGAGGAAAAATAAGTTTGAAACGACGATCCTTGTAATAACCGAAAGTCAAAAGAAAAAAAAAGATAAATAATAAAAATCCAACCGCCGTGACAGTTGGCCACGGAGTGAAAAAGTCAAAAAAAAAGGGGGCGGGGGAGAGTTCGGTTTCGTTTTGCTGAAATAGAACTCTCAACGAAAGAGAGAGAGAGAGGGAACGGGAGAAGGGGAATCATACTCTACCTGTATGCTCCCTGGCCGAGCGACACTTCACCATCACCACGCCGGACAGCCACCACGGGTCGTCAATCGAAGTCTCTAAACCCTAGAATCCCTTCGAAGGACCAAGAAGAAGAAGGAAGAGGAAGCCCTTTATGGACCTTGCGGCAAAACGAGTGAGCAACGGAGGAAGAAGGGAGAGACCAACGCATGCGTTGATAGTAAGAAGCCGACAGGTTGAGGCTTAGGGCAAAACCGAGAGGTAAGTTTATTTTCTTTTGGTTTTCTTTATAATAAAGGAAATGCATTTTATATTATAAAAGGAAATGTATTTATATTATATAGGTTTCAATTTCAAAATGAAGTGTAAATTTAAATGACAATTTTACTATACAAATGCCTACATAAGTATTTCGATATATAATATATTTTAATTATATTAAAGGTTATGTATGTAAATTATAAATATGTTGAAAGATTTATGAGAATAATTAAATTATTAAATTAAAATCTATAAATGAAATGTTTATAATTTAGATAAATGTACAAAAAAATGATTATGTTACATGCATATTTAGTAGGATCATAATCAAAAGGTAGTAATGAATAACGTAAAATTGATAATTATAAATAATATTATTAAGGAATTTAACTTGATTTAGAAAATAGATAATGAATATCAATTTGAATGTGATCTATTAATAAAAGTATAAGTATCATAAATAAAAATGAATAAAATAAAAATACATTACTTTCTAATATTGATTCAATCAATATTTTATTCTATAGAAATTTCAATTAAGAAAAGAAGCATTAAAAGAAAAGAGATTCAAGAGAAAACTGTAAATTAAAGTGGATAATTATGTTCTTATATTTATGGTAAAAATGTCTTTAATTTATTGTGATGAAATGCATGTTTATATGATTATGACTTTTTCCCGTACTACAAGTTATGATTATTTTCTTGTTTCATTATGTTTCCGCTTTCTTGGATAATAACGAATCTTAGATCATATTAGTCGTTTTATAAAGTTAATTGATTTAGTTATGAATTAATACGCATGTATATAGCTATGTTATGAATGTGTATGTTGAAAGTGGAGTTCATCTCTTAAGAGTGAGACGTAATGATGCGAAAAAAGCGAATGAAATTGGTAAATGACACTTTTGATAAAGGTTTTGACGATGACTCCTAAAATGGATGATAAATGTAAAAGTAAAAGTTCACACAAAATATTTATCTGTACCTACCTCTCATATGTTTGATTGTTTGATCAATTTCTTTACGTATACATAACAGATGATAATGTATATTAGTTTTACCTTGCTTACTTATAAGATAACAAAGATAATTGGCCTCAATTTTATTCAAGTTGTTTAATTTTTTTAGGTAACCATCCCAACTAAATGGTTGATAGAAAGAGTTATCGCTAGCGTAGAGACTTTAAGAGATAAGTAATTATGTCAATTATGTTTAAATTGTATGTATATGAACTTTGTTAGTATATATATGTGTGAACAAATTGTTAAATCATTGTGTGGATGAATTGTATTTATGATTAAAGATTTTATTTAAGATTGAAGGTGTTATATAAGTTTTTCTTTTATTCGTCCGACCGCCTTTCACCTTAGTATTCTAAGCTCCCGGGCTGGGTCGTGACAAGAGTGGTATCAGAGTTAGATTTTATATTTAGGGATATAAGTATGATCATAATCAAAGAGCTATTAGGAAGATGATAAATTTTTTGAAGAGATTTGCATATGATTATATTGATTGATGTGTAATAGTTATAATTAATCTGTGCTTCTCAGATCTATGAAATCAATTCAGGAAGATCTTATGGGTGAAAATAGAGGCACAAATCGCTGAGCACCATAATTTGGTGCAACCGCCTTCGCTAACAATAGATGTATTTACACAAATGATGGAAGCAATGACTCAAATGATAAGAAATCAACATACACAAGCTAGTGGAAGTGGTGAGGTTCTTATTGACAAATACCTGAAATTTTTTTAGGATATGAGTCCACCTTTTTTCTCAGAGATAGAAGGACCTTTAAAATTAGAAAATTGGTTGATGCAGATTTAATAACACTGCTACTATATGAATTTGATGTGATTTTAGGAATAGATTGATTATCTAAATATTATGCTACTACAGATTGTTGTAAAATGATAGTCAAATTCAATATTCTTGGAGAAGAATTCAAATTTGTGGGCATAAGTAGTTATGATGGTTGCTTGCTTTGAAAGTTTAAAGATATTAGAAAAAAGCTATGATTTTGCTCAAGTTACTGATGTTATTAAAAAGGTAAAGAAGTTAGAGGATATATTAGTAGTAAAGGAGTATCCAGAAGTCTTTCTGAATGATTTACCAGGTTTACCTCCAGTCAGAGAGATAAATTTCTCTATTGATTTAATTTAGGATAAATATTAAAGAATTATAAGAGTTGAAGAATGAGCTACAAGAATTGTTAGAGAAGGAATTTATCAGGCCTATCACATCTCCTGGGAGCTCGTATTATGAAGAAAGAAAGATGAGAGCTTAAGGCTATGCATCGATTATAGGGCTTAACAAACTCACATTGAAGAATAAATATCCTCACAAGAATTGATGATCTTAGAAGGAGCTTCGATATTTTCAAAGATTGATTTAAGATCGTTATCATACTTATAATCAAAGAAGATATACCAAAGGCTGCATTCGACAAGAGAATATGAGCATTATGAGTTTGTGGTGATACCTTTTGGCAACAAATGTTAAAATATTATTTCATAAATCAAATTAAACCCTTTTAGATTCATTGTGATTGTATTAATAGATGATATTAATTTATTCCAGAGGGGCTCATGAAAATCATCTCACATTATTTTGTAAGCTCGAAAGGAAATGAATTGTATGCAAAATTTTAAGTGAATTTTGGTTAAATAACATCATATTCAAAATGATTAGAAAGGAGTTTTAGGATCGGATGAGAAAAAAGTCGATAATAAACGAATGACTTGACAATCACCGTCACGTAAGTCAGTTTCTTGGGTTGGCGGATATTACGAAGATTTGTTGAAGGGTTTTCATAGATCGCCATGCCGCTATCTGACTAACCGAGAGCCAAATTTGAATGGTCGATCGTGAAAAGACTTTTCAAAATTTAATTGAACGACCGCATTTAGAGATTAACTATTCCATCGTGAGACGAAGGATTTCAAATTTATAGTGATGCATCATTAAGTTTGGGATGCGTACTTATGAGAATGGAAGAGGGTCACGCTTCAAGACAATTGAAAAATCATCAAAATTATCCAATCCATGATCTAGAGCTAGTAATAGTGATATTTGCACTGAAAATTTGGAGGTATTATTTATATAGAGTAAGGTGTAAAATTTTTACTGATCATCAAAATTTGAAATATATCTTTATTCAGAAGGAGCTAAATTTAAGACAAAGAAGATGATTGAAATTTATTAAGAATTATGATTTGCATATTCAATATCATACGGAGAAAGCAAATGTAGTTGATGATTCTAAGTAGAAAAACATCTGGTAGTCCTTATTGGTTGATCTCTCAACAGAAAGTGTTGATTAAAGATTTTGAAAAATTGAAAATTTTAATTATTAAATCTACAGATGATCATGCTTTATTGTTAAATCAAATAGCTATACAATCAAATTTGAATGACAGAATACAAGCTGCTTTACCTCAAAATGATGACTTTTAGAAAATTCTAAATTTGGTAAAAATAGGCCATACAGAAGATTTTGAAATTGATGAAGAGGATTCAAGATATGGCGAGTTTGTATTCCAAATGTTGAAGATTTGAGGAAAGACATCTTATATGAAGTACATCATTCTAATTATACAAGTTATCCAAGTAGTAGCAAAATATATCAAGATCTTAAGAAAATATTTTGGTGGCCAGGATAAAAAGAAGTATAGCTGAATTTGTCTACACAATCAGTCGATTGAACAAGCCAGTGACTTTCATAGCCTTTGCCAATACTTGAGTGAAAATGGGATGATATTGTTATGGATTTTGTGGTTGACTTACCTAGATCCAAAAGAGGATGCGATGTTATTTGGGTCATTATTGATAGGTTGACTAAATCTGCACACTTTATACCTATCAAATAATCTGATGCTGTTGAAAAACTAGCAAGGAAGTATGTTGATGAAATCATGAAGTTACATGGTGTGCCAAAATCTATAGTGTCCGATCAGGATGGTCGATTTACATCTAGATTGTGAAGACAAATTCAAGAAGCTTTAGGTACGATGTTTACTTTCAGTACTGCATTCCATTCTCAACAGATGGCCACTCAGAAGGAACAATTCAAGCACTTGAAGATTTGCTTAGACTTTGTATCCTTGATTTTGGGGAAAATTGAGAAATTCATTTGCCTTTGATTGAGTTTGTCTACAATAATAAATTTTCAAGCAAGTATAGGTATGACTCAAGCATTATGGAAGAAATGCAACACCGCTTTGTTGTGGAGCGTGAAAGAAGAATCATTTGTGTAGATGTAGTAGATAAAGCCATTGAAAAATTTGATTGATCCGTGATAGATTAAAAGTTGTTCCAGATAGGCAGAGGAAATACTATGATGCTAAACATCAGTCAGTAGAGTTTGAAGTGAGAGAATTTGTATTTCTCAAAGTCAACCTCATGAAAGATATAAAACGATTTGAGAAAGTTGGAAAGTTGAGCCCTATATCGGGTCCATACGAATTCAAAAGAATCAGAAATGACTGAGATAGACCTGATTACCTTCTCACACGCAGTGAGCGACAACGTTGTCATATCTCTCTTCCTCAAAAGTATATTAACATGAAGCCAACAAAATTATCATGATTCTATCGATATTCAACCGTGATCTCACATATGTGGGAGGAGCCAAAAAAATATGACAAGTTAAGCATTTCGTGAATGGAAATTTCATTTGTCCAGCTGCGGAAAACATGGATCGATCGGCTACGCGAGAAGGAATCGTAAATGCGAGAACTTTATCCTCAATTGTTTAATTAAATGTATGTTTATTTTTATTATTGTCATTTAATTTTGAGGACGAAATTTTTATAAGAGGGAGAGATTGTAATAACCGAAAGTCAAAAGAAAAAAATAATAATAAAAATCCAACCGCCGTGACGGTTGACCGTGGAGTGGAAAAGTCAAAAGCGGGAGTTCTTTTGTCAAACATAACTCCCAACGAGAGAGAGAGAGAGAGGGAACAGAAGGGAATCACACTCATCTTTGCATTCCCTACTGATACACCTTCACCATCACCGCTGTCGAGCCACCATGAGTCGTCGAAGTCTCTAAACCCTAATTCCTTCCGTATGTGAAGCGAATCAAGAAGAAGAAGGAAGAAGGAAGCCCTCGCGGACCTCATAACGAGTGAGCAACGGAGGAAGAAGGGAGAGACCCGTATGGCGCGTCGAGTAAGTGGCTGTGTCGAGGCTTAGGGCAAGACCGAGAGGTAAGTTTCTTTTCTTTTAGTTTTCTTTGTAATAAAGGAAATGCATTTTATATTATAAAAGGAAATATATTTATATTATATAAGTTTCAATTTCAAAATGAAGTGGAAATTTAAATGACCTTTTTACCATACAAATACCTACATAAGTATTTCGATATACAATATGTTTTAATTATATTAAAGGTTATGTATGTAAATCATAAATATGTTGAAAGATTTATGAGAATAATTAAATTATTAAATTAAAATCTATAAATGAAATGCTTATAATTTAGATGAATGTACAAAAAAAAAAAAGATTATGTTACATGCATATTTAGTAGGATCATAATCTAAAGGTAGCAATGAATAAAGTAAAATTGATAATTATAAATAATATTGTTAAGGAATTTAACTTGATTTAGAAAATAAATAATGAATATTGATGAATGTGAGCATCAATTAATAAAAGCTATATGTAAGTATCATAAACAAGAAATGAATAAAATAAAAATACATTACTTTCCAATATTAATCCAATTAATATTTTATTCTATGAATTTCAAGGAAAGAAGATTAAAGGAAGGAGATTCGAGAAACCAAATTAAAGTGAGTAATTATGTTCTTACATTTATGGTAAAAATGTCTTTAATTTCGATGAACGATGCTTATACGATTTTTTCATGCAAGTTATGATTATTTTCTTGTTTTCTCATAAATTGTGAGTAGTTTCCTGTTTCTTTATATTGGATAATAACTTAAATGCTAGATCATATTGCCACTTCATCATTTTATAAAGTTTACTGATTTATTGTTAGTTATGAATTACGCATAGATAATCATGAATGTGTATGTTGAAAGTGGATTCATCCTCTTATGATATTTATGAAATGTGCAGTGAAAAAAAGAGCCCAAATAGAAACGATAATAACTTCTCTAGTATAAAATATTTTTGGTAAAGGTTTTGATGATAACTCCTAAAATGGATGAAAAATGTAAAGTAAAGTCACACCAAATGTTTATCCGTATCACCATATGTTTGATTGTTTGAATTTCTTTACGTGATAATAAAATTAACACGATAGTTACTTTTTTGTTTATTATAATGTAACAAAGATAATCAACAATTGAATTTTATTCAATTGCTAGTTGTTTAATTTTTTTTAGGTAACTATCTTAACTAAATGGCTGATAGAAGAGAGTGTTATGTTTATCGTAAAAGCTAGATAGGTAATTATGTTGAATTATATTTAAATTATATGTCATATGAATTTATAATATATATGTGACAAATTGTTAAATTATTTGTGGATTATAAATTTCTTGTATGATTGGAGATTTTATTTAAGATTGTTATGTAAGTTTATTTTTTATCCGTCCACCGTTCTCGTCTTCCAAGCTCCGGCTCTCGTGACAATCCTAACCTTACTCTGATGCCATATAAAAAGAGAAACAGCTAGAATGCTTTATTTATTCATTCTTTTGATTGATATTTATACACAAAACTATCTTGAAAATAATTAGAAACTACTAATAAAGAAGATTTTTTTTAGAAAACCCCTCTAAAGATGGCATATGTTGCTTTAGTTATTGGGCACATAGTATTCTTTAGTAAAATGTGAAAGAATAGTTTGATCTATGCCCAACACATAGCTGTGTAGTAATAAGAAAGAATTTAATTTAAAGCACATGAATATGTGGTACTCCTCTTTTCATGTTAAGCACATGAAACTGCGATACATATTTTCTCTTTTTAGCATATAAATTTATGGTCTTAATCATTCCTTATTTACTAATTCAATTCTAATACTTTCAACAAGTGGATGAGAAGTTAATAGTGCAATGCTCCCAAAGTGGAAGATCATACCAAGAAAGAAAAAATCTATTTCATTAGTTCAAACTCTGGAAGTCTAAGCCCCTTGGAAGTAAGCGGCCGCTTTATGTGCGTGTTAAATAAGTAAGGGTTCCCACATTATGGACAGATGCGAGCAAAGAAGTTAGTTCATGAAACTAGAATTAGATTAAAAATTTGTAATATAAGTACTCTTACAGGTAAATTAATGGAATTAATAGATATTATGGTTCATAGGAAGATAGATATTTTTTGTATTTAATAAACTAATTGGGTTGGGGGAGAAGGCCAAGGAGATTGATAGTTAGGTTTTAAATTTTGGTATTTAGGTAGAAGTCGAATTAGAAATGTTGTAGGTGCGATTATAGATAAAACTTTGAAGGATAATATTATAAATATTCATAGGATCGGAGATAGAATTATAACTTTAAAGATTATTGTTGATACTAAGATTATCAATATTATAAATGTTTATGCTCCTCAAGTAGGTTTGGATGTAGGCTAGAAAAATTTTGGAATGAATTAGAGGGATTAATATAAAAGATTCCTCTTGAAGAAAATATATTTATTCGAAGAGATTTAAATGACATGGTAAAAAAATTTTAAAAGTATTCGTAAATAGATATGGATTTGGGAAAAGAAGTAGGATTATATTAGATTTTGTTTTATCCTATGATTTGTAGTTGCTAATACTTTATTTAAAAAAATAGATGAACATATTATTATTTATAAAAATGGATCTAATAAAACACAAATAGATTATTTTCTGATAATAAAAATAGATCGTTTAGATTGTAAAGATTGTAAGGTTATTCCGAGTGAAAGTTTAAGTATGCAACATTGGTTGTTAGTTTAAGATTTTAAGATGAAGGATTGAAAGATGAAAAATAAGTCAAATTATTATCCTAGGATTAGATGGAGGTACTTAAAGAACACTAAATATATTTTTAATAGCAAGCTACAAGAGTCTAGAATTTGGGATGTTTATAAGGAAGTTAATGTTATGTGGGAAAAATAACAAGTGAAATTAGGTGAGTTACAAAAAATGTACTTAGAGAATTGAAAGGGAAAGTTTCTTTTAATAAAAATAATTGGTGGTGCAATCAAAATGTGCAAGAAAAGATAAGAAATAAGAAGCATTATCATAAAATTTGATTTAGATGTAAAAACTTGAAGAATTAAAAAAATATAAAGTGGCCTGTAAAGATTCTAATAAAGTAATATATGATATAAAAAATTTAGCTTTTAGTGATTTATATAATAGATTGGATATCAAAGAAGGTAAAAGATGTATGTATAAGTTAGCCAATCACAAAAATAGGAGAAGTAAAGATATAGTTCAACTGAAGTGTATTAAGGATGAAAATTATAAAGTGTGTTTTTTAGAAAAAGGATATTGAAAATAGGTGGATGAGGTATTTTGATAAACTTTTCAATGAAAGATTTAAAAATACGATTGATTTTAGTAACCTTAATATCCTAAATAAAAATAATGAATTTTGTTTTTATCGTCGTATTAGTAAATTTGAAGTTGGAGAAGCTTTAAAGAAAATGAAGTGTGGAAAAACAGTAGGACCTGATGATATTTCAATAGAAGTGTGAAAATATTTAGGAGATCAAGGAATTTTTTGATTTGCAAATTTTTTTAATATTATTTTAAAGACTAAAAAGATACCAGATGAGTGGAGAAAGAGTTTATTGATTCTTATATTTAAGAATAAAGGTGATGCATAAGAGTATGCAAATTATAGAGGAATTAAGTTAATGTGTCATACATTAAAGTTATGGGAGAGAGTAATTGAACATAGGTTATGATGTGATACAAAAGTCCTTCAAAATCAGTTTGGTTTCATGTTAGGTAGATCTATTATGGATACATTTTTAGAAGGATGTCGAGAAAGTAAGGATGATTTACATATGATATTTGTTGATTTTGAGAAAGCTTATGATAAAGTTTCAAGAGATATTTTTTGGAGAGTTCTAGAAAAGAAAGGAGTTAATATTGGTTATATTCAAGTCATTAAGGATATGTATACTAGAGCTGCTACTTGTGTCCAAATATAAGGAGGGTTGACAAAATATTTTTCTATTTCAGTTGGATTAGATCAAGGATCAGCTTTACGCCCTTATCTTTTTTGCTTTAGTTATGGATGTTCTTACTAGGCATTTACAAGAAGATGTACCTTGGTGTATGCTTTTTGTTGATGGCATTCTTCTTGTTGATTCGACTAGAGAGGGAGTCCAAGAGAAATTTGAATTATGGAGGTCAACCTTACAATCTAAAGGTCTTCATTTGAGTATATCTAAAACTGAATATATAGAGTGTAATTTTAGTTGTAGAAGTTCTAGTAGTGGTGTTGTGACATTAGGTGGCTAAATCATTAAAAAGAGAGCAATTTAGATATCTTGGCTCTATTGTTCAAAATGATGGTGAAATAGATGGAGATGTTATTAGTAGAATTCAAGTTGGATGGTTGAAGTGGAGGAATGCATCTGGCCTGTTCTGTGATAGAAAAGTATCGCTTAGACTTAAGGGAAAATTTTATAAGATGGTGGTATGACATGCAATGATTTATGGTGCAAAATGTTGGCTAATAAAAAGAGAAGACTAAATTAAGTGTGATGATGTTCAAGTGGATGAGTGGCTTTACTCTTAGAGATAAAAATTGGTATGTTCGAGAAAAAGTTGGAGTAGCTCAGGTGATAGATAAGATTAGAGAGTCACCTTAGATGGTTTAATAAAGCGTCCGTCCAGATGATGACAGAGAGTAGATGTATTAGATTTGTTTTATGTTAAGAATGGTAGAGGTAGGCCTTAAAAGACTTGATAAAGATGTATAAAAAAATAAACTTAGTTTACTTGAATTAAATGAGAATTTGACACATAATAGGATACAATGGAAAAGAAGGATTCATGTAGCCAACCCCATATAGTGGGATAAAGGTTTGTTGTTGTTGTTGTTGTATTAGTTCAAACTCTCTTGCAAAACATAGTGCATAAGACCCCTTTATCTAGGTAATTTTACAACTTTTTGTATTTAAATAGGAAGGATCACTCTTTAAATTCTTGCACTAAGGCTCTTTAGAACCTTGTATTTAAATTCTTGCACTAAGGCTCTTTAGAACCTTGTATTTATGCTACATGACTTTTAATAAAAAATGCTAAATGGTATCTCATTGTGTATTTTGGTTTACAAAGTTAATGTTTTTTCCTTGAAAATTGCTTAACCTTACAATATCATCTAATTTTTTTTAGCCATTTCTTCATATTGAATGAAAAAATTCTCTCAACCTATAATGAATCACTTTATCATTTATTTTCTTCATGCTTTTCTATTTTGTTGTGTTTTCTGACATTCCATGTATTTGAAACCAAACTAGTTTTTCCTATTATCATAATTTTGGATTCAAGGTCATTTGGTTGCCTTCATTATGAGTGTAATGCAAATCAAATACATGTAATTATGAAATTATGACATTTGGTTGAATATAATTGGAATGCAGTGTAAAATTTTATTGAATTTGAAAGTCATCCTTCAATTTAAATTGGGAGTATTTGAAAATTGCCCAATCTGGCTTATTTCCAATTACATCACACAAGCTATTAAGACCACTACCCGTCACTGTAGCTTGCCTATTCAACATCACCATCGTCGACTCCTGCCGTTCCCTGCCACCTTTACGTTGATTTCATTTTACTTCAAATTAAACACAAAAAGATAGATATCTTGCATTTGTTTTATCCAACCAAACAATTCTTAAATGTTTCAAACATACTATATTTGAATTTTATTGTATTTCAATTACGCTATATTTCTTTTTTAGCAAATCAAATGATTCTTAATCTTAAAAAAAAAGAAGCGTAGTATTAAAATTTCTTTGCAGTTTTCATTGGAAACGTTTAGGGCAAGTTTAAAGTAAAAAACAGGAATGTGGTTAACTATTATTATTTTGTAATTGATTTCCATAGTCTTTTTGTTGATGAGTATCTTCACCTTTTTCTTATTCACATCATCACACTTACCAGATAAATGGGTGCACCGGAAGAATGGGCAGGGCAGTTGCTGATGCAGCAGTTGGTGCTGGCCTCCAGTTAGTTCCTGTAACTTTCAGCAATTTGGACATGCCCAATAGAACTTTACAAGTTGGCAATGTAGAGATTATGATCCATGGTCCATCTGAAAGAAAGAATGTCCTTTCTT
The DNA here is from genome assembly GCA_021442155.1 of Cymbidium sinense. Lineage (NCBI taxonomy): Eukaryota > Viridiplantae > Streptophyta > Magnoliopsida > Asparagales > Orchidaceae > Cymbidium > Cymbidium sinense. The sequence continues at coordinate 136,831,293 of CM038215.1, read as the reverse complement.
CTGTCTGTAATGAATATCCCAATGTTATTGTTGTTGACTATACAGTTCCTGATGCAGTGAATGGTAAACAATATTTCTTGCTTCACTATATCCTCTCCTATTGTATGTATGTGCATATGTATTGCCATAGGAAACAAGAGTTAAATAGTACAATTATAATTCATGGATTTCGAATAAAGGTCCCAATACAAAGAACAAAATAAAAATAAAAGGCAATTTGAAGTAAAGTAAGAAGCCATTTGATGCCAAACATCTTGTTCAAAGTCATAGTCATCATATTTATCTAAGACCCTTTGTTCATACTTTGTGAGATTCTCATGTAGCGAATCATTTTCATACCTGACAAATTTAATGTTACTGACATGTATTTTCTGGCTGTTGATGTATTGGAGCCATTTTTGGTCGTGATTCATGTCAGGTTTAAGTGTTATTAGGTTTGGGTGCTTTTTTTGTCATAAATTTTATGTTACTTTCATGTAAGCTTTTTAGTTGATCTGCAATAGGTTGGTTTCAAAGCAAATTAATCATTACTTAGTTTTCTATTTAGTGCATTTTCTCTCTGTTCTTTTCCATTTCTTCAAAGCCCACAGTGGCAACACATAGTGAACACCCTTTTAGGTTGATTTTTAGATCATTAGTGAAATGGTATTTTAATTTGTTTCAATAATAACATTAAGCTATGAGTTTCATGCATCATGATTTGCATAATAGGATCCATGCATTAAAAATATTAATCTAAAACATCATAAGCAATACGACATAGAGCCTTAGCCTGAACATTCATAACATCTTGAGAAAGGTAAAGGAGCCTAACCTCTTGGTCCAAATTCTCCCCCACCACCACCATCTTGATCATAGGGAAATTGAGCATTTGCTTTTATTACAAATGACTATCCTAGAGTAAAATTTTTACCCCAAGTTGCTCAGATGTTTTTTGATAGATATGATGGCTTTTATCATCAACCATTCCAGAAAAATCAATTTTCACATAATTCCCCAAGGTTATGAGTCATGCCTGCCTACGGTGTAATGACTGTAACCTTGATGATGACATTCTTAAAACAGTTAAAGTTGATTCCCCTACTTTTGATGGATATCTAGAGCTCTAGGTTTTTTTTTGGTTTGGATCACTGACATGGATCTCTACCTTGATTGGCTGAACATGTTAGAAGATTGTTAGGTGAGGTTTGTTCAAATGAAGTTTGTTGGGTATGCTAAACCTACTTGTTGAACCTAAAACAACAACTTCGAAGGTTGAGATAACCACTAGCTGATTCTTGAGATGTCCTAAAGGAGTTACTCATGGAAAAGTATCTTTTTAGCATTTAATGATCAACATTTGGAGGAGTTGACTCCATCGAGAGACAGATTTCAATGTTAGTTACTGATTATATGACTTGCTTTGATGAGTTAATGGTATAATGTGACATCTTGAAGATCATAGGGCTGCCATTGCTAAATTTTGTTTCAGTTGCATACTGATGTCCATCGGGAAATGTTGACTCAAAATACCTTTGCTCTAGAGGACTTATTCCAAATAGCCATTTAATTGGAGCAATATCTTCAGCTTCCTCCTTAGAAGTTTCCTACCTCATGTGGGAGTAATAGTTTCGAAAATCCAACCCATAGCACTCGGCTATTTTTGAAGGGAGCTTATGATCCTAAGGGCAAATATATGTTTGGAGTTTTTAGCTCCAAGACCTCTGAAATCACTTACTTCACATGTAACAAAATGGCCATATGCTGGCAATTGTCTTCATAAGTCTCTATTTGTCTGTTAATCTCGATCAACACAATAACTAGAAGGATGATCATGTTAAGTGTGACTCATGTGATGCATCCAATGATGTTGGAGAAGTATTGGATGGCTCACACTTGGTAGTATTGGGATGTATACCTTGCAAGTCAACACTGACTAAAAACACCAATATTTCTCACACTTAGTCTAAAGTTGTGACAAATCATATAAGTATCATTGTTAGTAGTAGCTGCATGAATGTCATTTCCACTTCTACCATAGCCTTGGAGGAAGCTCATCTTTAAGTCACATCCATGGCCTTAAAAGGTTTCTTAGGTTAACAAGATTACCATTCTTGTCACCTAATGGCGCCTTGTCCCAATACTAGTATTTATTCTAATCTTATTTGATATGATGTCTTTATTATTTATATTGTCTATATATTTCTGGGTTGGTTCTGGTTGTATGAATTTTTCATCACCTATTTTTGTCGTTCTAATATTTGATGAAAAATGTGTGTTTAGTCACTTTGAAGTAATGACTACCCTTTCTACGAATTCGATCATTGTTCCCCATATTTTGAATCTTAGTAGCCCTCTCAACAATGTGATGTCATTTATAGGTTTCCTCTTGACAATGGCCAAGAGGATGTCAAGTTAAATCATTTTGTTCCTCCATGGAATCAAAATTAACCTGTGTTGGAATCAGCCATCTCGATCAAAATGCCAACACTATGCATTTCAACATTAATAAAATTTGATATAAAGCTTAAACCACTCACAATAGTTGCAGCTGATGGAGAAGAGCCTCTATCTAAAGGGTTCACCGCCACATTATGCAATTGAACATGAGTGGATACTCCATGATTTTTACCACAACCAAGGCTACCCACAACATTGTTGTCTGCCAAAGAGGAAGCACCGAGTCAAGTATGGGCTGTGACAAGAGGCTAGGGGTGTAAACGAACCGAGCGTTCAACATACTTTCTGACCGATTAGAGCTCGTTTATGTTCGTTCATTTAATTAATCGAGCGAGCTTGAACACTTTATAAATACTGATTGTTAAATGAACAAGCTTGAACAAGTTATTGTTGGTTATGTTAAACGATCATTTAAAGTTTCATGAACAAGCTCGTTAAGGATGATAATGGCTCGATTCTCGAAAGGCCGATTAAGGCTCGATTAAGGCTTGTTCATAAACAATACTGATTAAGGCTCGATAAATTGGCTCTCTCCTTCTCAACCTCTTCCATTAAAATTTTTATCTTTTCTTGAGCAAGTTTCTCCATCTTCTCATAGCTTCCCTTCAAGAACAAATACCTACCTTTCTCCTTCATGATTTCCTTCTCGACTTCCCGACCGCTGTTCCTCGAGAACGCAATTCCTTCTCCAAGCTGTAATTTTAGCCTCCAGATGGGATAATTTGGCGGAGATCCCTCAAAGCCTGGGACTTGGCTAACTCTTCTGGGACTTGAATATCCGACCCTAATGAACTCGACACCAAAGAGGACTCGAGGAAAAGATAAGCTCAAGTTGCTTAGGCTATCGAGCTCGCCGCCATTGTTCGACTGGGAAACAAAGAAGAGATATGGACGGCGATTAAGGCTCGATTAAGGCTCGTTAAGGAGCTCAACAACACCTAAATCCTAAGCGAGCTCAAGCTCGAACACCATCGTAAAAGCTCGATCGAGCGAGCTCGAGCTCGAGCATCGGCAAACGAGCTTGAACTTGAACAGTATCCTGCTCGGTTCGGTTCGGTTCGTTTGCAGCCCTACAAGAGGCATAGAATTGATATGGCCTCATCCCCCAAATATTGAGTATCTGCTCAAACGCTAAATTATGTGGGTGGAAATGGAATAAGATCGAGGGACACAAAGGAACTAATATGAGCTACTCCAGTATGATCAACTATAGAGTCAACTATATCTCGAGTTGAAGAGTCGTGTTTATCATGATTGACAACATCATTATCTTGATCAACAATTTCATCAAATTTGAGCTACTATGGCAGCATTGTTTGATGAAAATTTGAGTTTAGAAGGCTAGAATTGATGTCTAGAGCATAATTATCTCGAACCATGATATTTGCAGTCATTAGTTGAGCCTCATCATTGTTTGAATCACTTCTACCCCCACAACACCTCTCTTTCACATTCTATATTAATGCTATTGAGTTGAATAATTGACAATAGCACTGATGGTCCTTTATAATTAGTCCGAATTCTATTTTTTGGTTGCTTCACAAGAGGAGCACATTTTTTTCAAGTGTTGTGTTTATGTTCCCCAGCAATGCAGAGATAATCCATTCATGTACCAACTCATGCTCAGGTGTAATTCAGTCTGAGTGCATATATTTTTTTTTGCTGCAGGAAATGCTGAACTTTATTGTAAAATAGGCGTGCCATTTGTCATGGGTACAACAGGAGGAGACAGGGAGTTGTTGTATAAGACAGTTAAAGATGCAGGTGTTTATGCAGTAATTTCTCCACAGATGGGGAAACAGGTCAGCCTAAAATTATCAAAATCAATAGAAATTTTTTTTGACCTTTACTTTTCTTTCTCCGTGAGATTTTCACTGCACCTTTTTTCGACTAGGTTGTTGCATTTCTTGCAGCCATGGAAATTATGGCTGAGCAGTTTCCTGGAGCATTTTCAGGCTATTCGTTAGAGGTATTACTTGTTTACTGTATAATTTTAAAATTTTCACTTCATCAATCATAGGAGAAACTGCATTTATGCCAACATTTGCTTATTCTACTAGTTAACATTTGCAAGATTCAGTTGTTTGGGACTTTTTCGAAGTCATGAATACTGTTTGATGCCATGGCCTTGTCTTTTAGGAGCCACCTGTACCCTTTCATAAAACTCTGTCGACATTGCTACCATAATTTTTTTTGTACGTTGAATGATTATAGGAGAATTGAAAACAGAACATGATTATTTTTGTTTCGCATTATTGAAGTGATTATATTCCAGGAATCACATATACTTTGATAGGGTTCTTTCAAAGTGGTGTCTTTTCCATTTTCAATTCTTTCAAAAGCATGGGAACTGAAATTTTTTAGGACACCTTATTGAAAATGTCATTTAGCTCATCTCTTTAAAGTTCTCATAGAACTATGGATTTTTATCAGCCATTCTTATCCTATGTCATATTTATAGCCATAGAAAGCAGACCTTCCAAGTTTAGGGAAATCAGATTTGAGAGTAAGGCATACCTCTTAAGGATAATTGATATAAGTTCTTGTTCCTTTTCCGGATCATGCGAAATTTATTGTAGATACCCAAACAGCATCTTTGTTACCAAAAAATTTATATTCTTCATAAACACTGTCAATGTTGAAATGAACAATTAACAAACTGACTGTTGATTTTATTTCAGACTGAATGTTGATTTTATTTCAGTTGCGTTTTATTTTTTATTTTAAGTTTATTTGTATAAAAATGCATTTGATGTTGAATGCCTGTAAGAACGGTATGTTTTCTCCAATATTTATTCTCTTAATTTGTATAGTTTAATTGCTTTGTTAAAGTTTATGGATATTTTTGGCTTGGTGGGTTTGTTATTTGCTTATTCTTGTGTTATCTGATCTTATCATTTACAACTATTTCCAAATCGTGAGATTTGCCATTTGTTTGGGTTTCTTTATTTTTCCCTTTGCTGTTATCTGATCTTATCTAAGGAACCTAAATATGTTGACCTATAAATAAAATTTATAAGTGCAATTGAGCAAATATATTGAAATCAACAAAGATTGAATATGATATTAAGCAAATTGGAGTTGCAATGTCTTGATCGCAACTGAAATCAATCGAGATGTCCTCTAATCGTAAAATTGATTGAGTTAATGCATTTAGAATATCAAAATTAATTAAAATTGACATTTCACATCGATCAATTAACATCCGATCATGGAAAATCAGACGAATAATTAATTTCACGCATATCAAAGTCGGGAGGCCTTGACGCTACTCAAACGAGCTCCATTCGCGAAACGGACTGCGTCATCCACTGAAACGGAGAAACCTTTCAAACGAAACCTTCCGCGATCAATTCAGTTAAATGTGGAACGAATGATAAGCTTTGGAATGCGACAACGTGCAAATCAAGCTCAAATTCATATCAACCGACCTCGACGTGGCTCAAATTACATTCGATCACAAAACAGATTGTGCTGATGTGTTCGGAACATCGAATTTAGCTAGGAATGATATTCATATTATATGGATTCAATTTCGTCAACTTTCGCATGAATTTTGATGCGATTGAGTCATAAAGAAATATATAGTGATTTATGAAATCTAATTTTGAAAAGAAATTTATTTCAGAATTAATTCAGAATCTCATATTATGCAATTAATAAATTGAGTTTCCTTCAAAATGATCTTTAATTTTGATTTTGAATTTTGAAATCTCAATTTTTCTCTCCCAATCCTAGTTAATAGCAACTAATCCCAATTTCGCCCCTAATTATTCTCCTAACCAATTTTTTTATTCCTCTCTCTCTAATTCCCATATTTGAATGATCTCTCTCTCTCTCTCTCCCAATTTCCTGTGATCGAGTTCCCTCTTCCAAAAAACCCAAGCCAAAGCCGCGGATCAATCTCTTGATATCCGACGTCACTTCCAAACTCACCCGCACAATCCTCCTGCCAGTTGATCATCCAAACCACTGGCCAATCCCAAACCTCCCATCTTTCGTGAAATCTACCTAGCTGGAACCCGTGTAGATTCTCTTATGTCACTCCCTTCAGTTAACTTAACTTATAGCCGAATTCCACGACTATTCCCTTCACTGCAACGACCCTCCTTATCTGGATCCCACTGATCATCCTCTTCTGTTGTCCCGATTATACCCTCTAGCCAACCGAATAATCAGCCATCCAGTTACAGTATTCGAGCTGGGACCCTTTAGCCACCGGCCATCTTTCCCTCCAGCCAAACTAATTGGCTGACTATCCACACTCTTATTGCCACGTGACTCTCTCCACCGAGCAGTAACCAGATTTTTTGTGTTGCTTGACCTCACACGAATCTCCCATAGCCGAAACTCACCACATTGTTTAAGATTCATTTCAAATCATTATTCTCCACCACTATTTGAAAGACGATTCATACATGCTTAATAATTTCCATCAACTTATTCCTCCCTCCTATCTGGATAATCATAAATACCTTTCTTTCTTAATTCCTTCTCTCTAACTTGTGGCAAAATCCGGCACCTTCTCTCATCACTGTTCAAACCCAACAGCTGAACTCCACATCCAATCCCATTGGCAAGCCTTCCTATCGTCTCCTCAGCCTTCCCAGCTGAATGAAAGCCTCCTTTTATGCCTCAACTTAAATCCCTCCCATTATAGTCGAACAACTTGATCTTGTCAATTAGTCCAACTTTCTTACTGATTTCTTTGCAATCGGAAACAACCCTCTCCTATTTGATTTTCCATAAAGTCTGTCACCTGCTTCTATCCCCTTCTTGTGCGAGACAAGATTGAAAGTAGATCGTCTCTAATTCCAAGTAAAATTCAAAATAAAAAGCTTTTTTTTAATACAATTCCTTGCTCCACAGGAAAAATCTTGAAGACTTTCACCGTTGATTTGGATTAGGTGCGAAATGAAGATCCTTCCTTCGTCGATCTTGGATCCAGAGCAAGGGAGAAGAACGTGATCCGTTAATTATATTTTAGGCATTCATAATACCGAAATTTTGTCGAAAATTCAAGAATCTTGAAATTTGAAGGCCTTCGCCATTGAACTTAGTTCCGACATGAGATGAAAATCTTTCCCTTGTTGATCTTGGATTCGAAACCAAGGAATAAGAGTGCTTGTTGCACTAAAAAATTGTGAAATCTAGTATTGCTAAATAGAAATGTTGTTGAAATAATGTCAAAACTTGATATTTATAGAAAGACAAATGGACCAGATGTGATTTCGGATAGTGGAATTAATTTAAATTTCAAGGTTCAAACTTCAAGCAAGGATCAAATAGAAACAATTTGAACATAAATTTGCATTAAGTTTGATAAATTGGCTTGCAAATTAGAGCTTGATTTGGTGGCTTACTAATGAATATGAAATACGATCTTTCAATGAATAACCCAATCACTTTGTGATTCATCGAATGAATTGAAAGAACCTAAATGGAATTGGCAAAGAATCTTATAATCTATTGATGAAAGTAAATATAACTCTTTGCAACTCATTATGTTAAATGACTTGAAAGAGAGTTATTCTATATATATAAAGGATTTGTGATAGCTTTAATTGAATGAAACTCAAAACACCTTCAAATGTCACTGGATCTGCAACTCCTCTATACTAGCAGACAGAAGGCATTAACTTATGTTTTAAATGAACCTTGCATGCTTTATAAATCATTTATTAAATTCAATTTGGATATTCTTGAAATTAATATAAATATCTGAATGAATTTAATTTTGTATATATATATATATATATATATATATATCATAAGATAAACTTTTTGATTAAATTCAAGTGTTTTAAAATTCATATCAATTCACTTCCATCAAAATATACGTAAGTGTTTTTTAAAAAATAATAAACTTTTTGAAAATTTACGTAAAGCATTTGAATTGAAATCACCCACATAGACCTCGACATAGTGACAAATACCAAAAATCAGTGTCTGTGGATGCTTCGCGGGTTAATATAAAGTACTTAATAATTACTCGTATTGGCCTCAACACAGTGACAAATGCCTAAACTTAGTGTCTGAGGATGCTTCGCAGGTTAATATAAGATAGATATGAATTGCCTACATGTGCTTTGACCAATGCTTTACATACTTAATCATAAGGTCTGAGAATACTACATAGGCTTAAAATTTAGATCAATTTAAATTCATTATTACTTTGAATGCTTAAATGCTGAAATTAAATCTAATTTGTTAGCTATATACACTCCTATATGAATTAGATTGCAAATCTCATTCAACCAATTTGATCTTTTTTTTCATAAAATATAAGTGCTGATAGGATTGATACTAAATTTTGTAGACCCTATTCTTTGCTAAGAAGAGTTGACAAACTCTACTCCAATGATGGTTGTGTTGAATGATTATTTCAATCGAAGGAGATATTTTCATTAAAAATTATTTGAATTTTAAACTGAATTAATATGAAATTAAACTTCAATTAAATGTTAATTCAAGTTAAATGAAATTTATTCTTTAACAATAACAACAACAACAACAATAATAACAAAACAAACAACAACAACAACAACAAGCCTTTATCCCACTAAGTGGGGTCGGCTACATGAATCCTTCGTCTCCATTGTGTCTTATTATATGTCAAATTCTCATTTAATTCAAGTATACTAAGGTCATTTTTAATACATCGTAACCAAGTCTTTTTAGGTATACCTTTATCTTTCTTAACATAAGGTAAATCTAATGCATCTACTCTCTGAACCGGGTCATCGGATAGCTGACGCTTTATGTGGCCAAACCATCTAAGGCGATATTCTCTAATCTCATCTACCATTGGAGCTACTCCAACTTTTTTCGAACATACTCATTTCGCATTTTATCTCTAAGAATAAAGCCACTCATCCACCTGAGCATCCTCATCTCTGCAACACTTAACTTAGTCTTATGCTTATCTTTTATTGGCCAACATTCTGCACCATAAATCATTGCAGGTCTTACCACCATCTTATAAAATTTTTTCTTAAGTTTAAGCGGTGCTTTTCTATCACACAGCCGATGCATTCCTCTACTTCAACCATCCAACTTGAATTACGCTAATAACATCTCCATTTATTTCACGATCATTTTGAACAATAAAAGAATTCACTCTTTTAATGACTTGTTCACATAATGTAACAACACTACCACTAGAACTTCTACAACTAAAATTACACCCCATATATTCAATTTTAGATCTACTTAAACGAAAACCTTTAGACTCTAAGGTTGACCTCCATAATCCAAGTTTTTCTTGGACTCCCTCTCTAGTCTTATCAACAAGAAGAATGTCATTAGCAAAAAGCATACACCAAGGTACATCTTCCTGTAAATGCGTCGTAAGAACATCCATAACTAAAGCAAAAAGATAAGGGCTTAAAGCTGATCCTTGATGTAATCCAACTGAAATAGGGAAATATTTTGTCAATTCTCCTTGTGTTTGGACACAAGTAACAACTTTAGTAGACATATCCTTAATGACTTGAATATAATCAATATTAACTCCTTTCTTTTCTAGAACTCTCCAAAGAACATGTCTTGAAACTTTATCATAAGCTTTCTCTAAATCAATAAATATCATATGTAGATCCTCCTTTCTCTATACTTCTCCATCAAACCTCTTAACAAATGTATATCATCCATAGTAGATCTACCTGGCATGAAACCAAACTGATTGTGAGAAACTTTTGTATCACATAGTAACTTATGCTCAATTACTCTCTCCCATAATTTTAATGTATGACACATTAACTTAATTCATCTTGTGCATCACCTTTATTTTTAAATATAGGAACCAACAAACTCTTTCTCCACTCATCTGACATCTTTTTAGTCTTTAAAATAACATTAAAGATTTGTAAGCCAAGAAATTCCTTTATCTCCTAAACATTTTCACACTTCTATTGGAATATCATCAGGTCCTACTATTTTTTCTTACATTTCATTTTTTTTAAAGTTTCTCTAACTTCAAATTTACTAATACGACGACAACAACAACAACAAGAACAGCAAGCCTTTATCCCACTAAGTGGGGTCGGCTATATGAATCCTTCGTCTCCATTGTGTCCTATTATGTGTCAAATTCTCATTTAATTCAAGTATACTAAAGTCATTTTTTATACATCTTAACCAAGTCTTTTTAGGTCTACCTCAACCTTTATTAACATAAGGAAAATCTAATGCATTTACTCTTTTAACCGGGTCATCGGACAACCGATGCTTTATGTGGACAAACCATCTAAGGTGACTCTCTCTAATCTTATCTGCCACTGGAGCTACTCCAACTTTTTCCCGAACATACTCATTTCGCATTTTATCTCTAATAGTAAAGCCACTCATCCACGAGCATCCTCATCTCGTAACACTTAACTTAGTCTTATGCTTCTCTTTTATTGGCCAACATTCGCACCATAAGTCATCGTGGTCTTATCACCATCTTATAAAATTTTTCCTTAAGTTTAAGTGGAACTTTTATCACACAAAGAAGCATTCCTCCACTTCAACCATCCAACTTGAATTCTCTAATAACATCTTCATCTATTTCACCATCATTTTGAACAATGAGCCTAAATATCGATCACTCTTATTAATGACTTGTTCACCTAATGTCTCAACACTACCACTAGAACTTCTACAACTAAAATTACACTCCATATATTCAGTTTTAGATATACTTAAATAAAAACCTTTAGACTTTAATGTTGACTTCCATAATTAAAGTCTCTCTTGGACTCCCTCTCTAGTCTTATCAACAAGAAGAATGTCATCAGCAAAAAGCATACACCAAGGTACATCTTCTTGTAAATGTCTAGTAAGAACATCCATAACTAAAGTAAAAAGATAAGGACTTAAAGCTGATCCTTGATGTAATCCAACTGAAATAGGAAAATATTTTGTCAATCCTCCTTGTGTTTGGACATAAGTAACAACTCTAGTGTACATATCCTTAATGACTTGAATATAACCAATATTAACTCATTTTTGTTCTAGAACTCTTCAAAGAACATGTCTTGAAACTTTATCATAAGCTTTCTCTAAATCAATAAATATCATATGCAGATCCTCCTTACTTTCTCTATACTTCTCCATCAAATCTCTTAACAAATGTATAGCATCCATAGTAGATCTACCTGGCATGAAACCAAACTGATTGTGAGAAACTTTTGTATCACACCGTAACTTATGCTTAATTACTCTCTCCCATAATTTTAATGTATGACACATTAACTTAATTCCTTTATAATTTGCACACTCTTGTGCATCACCTTTATTCTTAAATATAGGAACCAACAAACTCTTCCTCCACTCATCTGACTTTTTTTTAGTCTTTAAAGTAACATAAAAAGATTAGTAAGCCAAGAAATTCCTTTATCTCCTAAACATTTTCACACTTCTATTGGAATATGATCAGGTCCTACTATTTTTTCACATTTCATTTTCTTTAAAGCTTCTCTTAACTTCAGATTTACTAATACGACGATAAAAATAAAATTATCGATTTTTGTTTAGGGTATTAAGGTTGCCAAAATCAATCGACTTTCAAATCCTTCATTGAAAAGTTTATCAAAATATCTCATCCACCTATTTTCAATATCCTTTCTAAGAAAAGACTTTATTATTTTCATCCTTAATACACCACTAACTGTGTCTTTACTTCTCTCTTTGGTTTAACTTATACATACATATTTCACCTTTGATCTAATCTATCAGTATAAATCACTAAAAGTAAATTTTTTGATCATATATTTTCTTAGAATCTCAGGTCACTTTATATCTTTCCCAATTCTCAAGTTTTACATATAAACTAAGTTTTATAATAATGTTTTATTTTTTATCTTTTCGCGCTCGACTACCATCAACTATTCTTATTAAAAGAAACTTTTCTTTTGATTCTCCAAGACATCTTTAAGAACTTACTTAATTTCATTTGCTATTTTTTTCCACATAATATTAGCTTCCTCATGAACATTCCAAAGTCTAATCTCTTGTAGCTTGCTCTTAAAAATATTTTTATTTGTGTTCTTTAAGTGTCCCAATCTAATTCTAGGACAAAAATTTACTTTGTTTTTTCTCTTACAACCTTTCATCTTAAAATCTAAAACTAACAATCGATGTTGGGTATTTAGATTTTCACTTGGAATGACCTTACAATCTTTACAATCTTAACGATATATTTTTCTTATCAGAAAATAATCAATCTGTGTTTTACTATCTATTTTTATAAGTAATAATATGTTCATCTCTTTTCTTAATTAAAGTAGAATTACAAAATCATAAGTTTAAAAGAAAATTTAATATACTTACCTTCTTTATTACCACTCCAAATCCATAACCACTGAATATTTTAAAATCTTCTATCACTCTACCAATGTCTATTTAAATCTCCTCCAATAAATACATTTTCTTGAGATCTTTTGTATTAATCCTCTAATTCATTCCAAAAATTTTTTGTGAGCTTACATCCAAATATACTGAGCATAAACACTTATAACATTGATAATCTTAGATCAATAATTTTTTAAAGTATAATTCTATCTCCACATCTATTAATATTTATAACATTATCATTCAAACTTTTATCTATAATTATACCTACACCTTTTTTAGTTCGATTTCTACTTGAATACCAAAGTTTAAAACCTAAATTATTAATCTACTTGGCCTTCTTTCCAATCCATTTAGTTTCTTGTACACATAAAATATTTATCTTTTATGAACCATAATATCTATTAATTCCATTAATTTACCTGTAAGAGTACTTATATTCCAAGTTCATAACCTAATTCTAGTTTCATGGACTAACTTCTTTGCCCGCATTTGTCCATAATGTGGGAACCCTTGCTTAGTTAATGCTGCACCCGGGCGTCGATATAGCAACCCTTGCATATTTTTCACTATATCCAAGTCATACAGTGCGTCGCTTCTAGGGGATGCCCTAACATTAACACAATGATTTAAAGGATTCATGTCATGACTATTTCGACAAGTTTTATGCTGGCTTTCGACTACCTATCGCAACCCTCCACTTTTCATATCCGGACTTGGGACCGACAAAGGTAATGTTAAAATAATATTAAATGATAGTGTTAAACTAATACGATGATAAAAATAAATCTCTCTATTTTTGTTTAGGGTATTAAGGATATTAAAATCAATCGTATTTTCAGATTCTTCATTGAAATATTTATCAAAATACCTCATCCATCTATTTTCAATATCTTTTAAGAAAAATACTTTATGATTTTCATCTTTAATACACCTCTCACTCAAGATCTTCCTATCTTCTACTAACTTTTATATACATCTTTCACCTTCTTTTGATCTAATCTATCAGTATAAATTACTAAAGTTAAATTTTTTCAGATCATATATTACTTTCTTAATCTTTACGGCACTTTATATATTTTCCAATTGAAGTTTTACATCTAAACCAAGTTTTATAACAATGCTTCTTGTTTCTTATCTTTTTTTCACATTCTGACTCCACTATCAACTATTTCTATTAAAAGAAGTTTTTCCTTTTGATTCTCCAAGCACATTTTTAACAACTTGTTTAATTTCACTTGCTATTTTTTTTCACTTAACATTAACTTATGAACATCTCAAATTCTAAGCTCTTATAGCTTGCTCTTAAAAATATTTTTATTAATATTTTTTAAGTGCCTCCATCTAATCGTAGGACAATAATTTGATTTATTTTTCATCATCCAATCTTTTATCTTAAAATTTAAAAATAACAATCGATGTTGGGCACTTAAACTTTCACTTGGAATAACCTTATAATCTTTACAATCTAAATGATATATTTTTTTATCAAAAAATAATCAACCTGTGTTTTATTAGATTTATTTTAATAAGTAATAATATGCTCATCTCTTTTCTTAAATAAAGTATTAGTAATTACAAAATCATAGGCTAAAGCAAAAATCTAATGTAGTCCTACCTTCTTCATTAATTACTCCAAATCCATAACTATCATGAATACTTTTAAAATCTTCTACTACTCTACCAACATGTTCATTTAAATTTCCTCCAATAAATATTTTTTCTTCAAGAGATATCTTTTGTATTAATCTCTCTAATTCATTCTAATTTTTTTTTCTTTTGTGCCTACATCCAAACTTACTTGAGGAGCATAAACATTTATAACATTGATAATCTTTAAAGCTATAATTTTATCTGTACATTTATTAATATTTATAACATTATCTTTTAAACTTCTATCTATAATCACACCAATGCCATTTTTAATTCGACTTCTACCTGAATATCGAAATTTAAAACCTAAACTATCAATCTCCTTGGCCTTCTCCCCAACCATTTAGTTTCTTGAACACATAAAATATTTATCTTCCTATGAACCATAATATCGATTAATTCCATTAATTTACCTGTAAGAGTACCTATATTCCAAGTTCCTAATCTAATTCTAGTTTGATGGACTAACTTCTTTGCTCGCATCCATCCATAATGTTGGAACTCTTGCTTATTTAACACTGCACCCAGGGCCGTGCTGGCTGCGACTTTTCATTGTATTCGCATACGCGACGCCTGGGGACGCCCTAGCATTAACATAATGATTTAAAGGATTCATGTCATGATTATTTCGACAAGTTTTACGTTGGCTGTCGACTGCCTATCACAATCTTTCACTTTTCGCATCCGGACTTTGGACCGATAAGTTATTATTTAAAATCTAAAATAAGCAATCCATTCATTCATTCATCATCGTTTATGAAAGATGATAAATAAAAAAAACTTTAGGTCACAAAAGAACTAATATCAAGTCAAATAAATTACTATATTCAAATTTAAATATTCTCATGCCAGTAATGACGGGGTCAGTGTCTTCTATCCATGTGATTTTTGCCTCTAAATGACATCATAAAATGCGATTACGACCAGCGTCTTCTGAACAGGTGGTTTTACCTTTAAATGATTTAATTATATTACAATCACGACTGTATTTCATATGTTCCCCAATGACTTGGCCTTTTGAGTTATGAATTATAAGATATATTTGATAGACATAAAGTCTTCTGTCAGCTAAGTTAGGCTTAAGATTGTCTCCTTAGACAAATCAACTCATATCTATAAGGTTATTTAGGATGACACAACTCATCCCTACTGACAAGGATCCTTTCGTCAGGTTGGATCAACTACCTTCTTTACCTAAGTAGATTAGGGATTATGATAACCTGAGATAATAGAAATATGGGATGTGGATTAGGCACGTCATCATTCCATCAACCATATGTTTTAAATCAATAAATGATGAATTTCATGAATTATCAATACTCCATCTATTGCTACTATATACTAAGCAATTAGCGACCTCATGACTAGCCTTAATCGAAAGTTCTCTCATTCTTGGGAGAGGTAATTAACTATAGGTGCTTGCGCTTATAGGGAACTTGAAACCAGATCTAAAGTTCTCATAAAATGAGGACAAAATCTCTAGACAATGCCTAATCCGCAAAAACAAAATAAATTCATCTGCCTTGAAAATTTCGTTCGACACAAATCTAAACTCTCTTTCATTGGCCGGGAGTGAATTTTTCGGAGCTTACAGATTTTAGCCGACTCCACTGGGGAATGTTTCTCTTTCTATCTTTGACTAATCAAATTTATAATATAGTAGTAATGGAGTATAATAAAATTGAAGCTTAAACTTAATTACAAGAATAAACTTAAAAAAAATTCAAATACTTTTGAATATAATTTTGTTCTGAGATTTTATTTAATTTTAGTTATATTCATTTTATTGTACCTTTATATATTGAAAGTATGAGATTAAATATATGTTATAGATTATTAAGCTTTATCTTTCATTTTCACGAGTGAAATTTTAGAACTTCCCGTTCATCATGACACTTGGCTGCAAATCTAACATCCATCTAGCTAACACCTTATTAATATTAGAAATGCTGGGATTACTATTCAATTTAATAGTGTTGACTTTCCACAAAGTGCTGAAAGGGGCCAAGGAGAAATGCCTAATGAAAAGAAGATTTTAAAGGTTTGCAATGATTAGAATTGACAATGCTTCATTTGAAAGGCTGCCATCCACTGTGGTAGCTCAAGATAAATTTGATAGAATCCCGCACAATGAGCATCAAAGCGTGACATCCAGATCATATGTCCGGGAATTCGCTTTTGAAAGGTCTCGATGGAAGAGCAAATAGATTTGGAGGCCAAAGCCTCGAAAATAAGTTGTTGAAGAGAAAAGGAAAGACTTGACATTTGGTTCGCACTCGTGGAGATCTGTCAATAATGAATCCCAACAAAAATGGGTGCAGAAGAAGAAGATTTCTGATAATGAATGTTCCAGAAAACCCAACAGAAATGGTCAATACTCAAGAGAACGTTCTAGAAAATCCCATCATCGATCACATAGATCTTCAAAGAAGAAGATCAATTTTCATTGTAGTCCTTCGATTGAAGAGGTGTTCGTCTCTCATCCTGAACCAAAGATTTATTGGAGACAATGCTCTGAGATCAGGTTACAAGGTGAGGAATATGATGAAGACACCATGAAAGTGAAGTGGTGCATATGGTACAACATGTCGGAGAATCATCTGATGCACAACAGTCCCAACATAGACGACGTGGAGTTGTACCTCATATACGCATTAAAGTGCCAATACTTGAGCAGACATAAAGGGGAGTTTCAAGTACCTCTTCAAGTGACGAAGAATAAGAACATGAAGAAGAAGATGATAACTCTGTAATCAGAAACACTACCACCTTAGCTCAAATACAGAAGCGAATACAACCACAGATGAAAGCCAAGGATAAAAAGATCCTCCAATTAAATGTGAAGATGTAGTTGATGATGGGTGTGTTGATTGTAGATTTTAACCGGAGGGGATGTTATTATCAAAAGTTATTTAAATTTTAAATTGAATTAATATGAGATTAAGCTTCAATTAAGTTCAAATACAAATTCAAATCAAATGAAATTCAATCTAAAAAAAACTTAAAGCAAATAACCTATCTACTCATCAATTATCGTTTGTTGGAGATGACAAATTAAGAAAATCCTAGCTCACAAAAGAGCTAATGTCAAGTCAAATAAATCATTATATTTAAACTCAAATAATCTCATGCAGTAAAGACATGGCTAGTGTCTTTTGTCTGCATGATTTTACCCCTAAATGATATCACACAAAATGCAGTTATGATCAGGATCCTCTGACCGGTTAGTTTAACCCTTAAATGACTCCACTATATTACAATCACGATTGTAGCTCGTATGTTCCCCAATGACTCAACCCAGTTATAAGTCATATGATATATTTGATAGGCATAAATTTTTCTATCAGCTAAGATAGACTTAAGATTATTTTTTTAGACATCACCTCAAGTCTACAAGATCCTTGGATGATGCAACCCATGATTGCTAACAAGGATCATTCGGTTAAGTTGGATTGACTACCTCTTTTGACTAAGTATACTAGTTCTGGATGACGAAAACATTGGATCTTGATCGGACATGTGATCATTCCATTAACCAAATGCTTTAATAATAAATGATGAATTTCATAAATTATGAATACTCCACTTATAGGTACTATACGCTAAGTAATTAGTGATTAGCCTTGATTGAAAGTTTTCTCTCAATCTTGGGAGGGGTATTTAACTATAGAGGGAAATCTACAACTAGATCTAAAGTCCTTTCAAAATGAGGACAAAATATTTAAGTTGTGTCTAATTTCCAAATAAAATAAATTCATCTGGCTTTTGAAAATTCTGCTCGGCACAAATTTAAACTCTTTTTCACCGAGAGGTTGGGCGTGGATTTTCAGAGCCCGCAAAATATACTACTGATTTTGCCATGAATTTAGCTTTTGGACTTTAGTATTTCAGTATCCTAATCTAGGGACTATTGACCTTTAGAGAACTACTTGGCTATAAATATCATTGGAGGCATGAAATGCCTTTTACTTTTTCGATAGTATGTTTGTGTTCTCTCTTTGTACCAACTTGAGGCCTAATTTTTTTTTATTTGGTGATGTTTTAATATTTTTATTTGGTGATGTTTCACCGAGAGGTTGGGCGTGGATTTTCAGAGCCTGCAAAATATACTACTAGTTCTGCCATGAATTTAGCTTTTGGACTTTAGTATTTCTGTATCCTAATCTAGGGACTATTGACCTTTAGAGAACTACTTGGCTATAAATATCATTGGAGGCATGAAATGCCTCTCACTTTTTCGATAGTATGTGTGTGTTCTCTCTTTGTACCAACTTGAGGCCTATTTATTTTTTTTTATTTGGTGATGTTTTAATATTTTTATTCTCCTTCATAATTTGTGATTGTTTTTCTTAATGTGATTGATTTTAGATAAATTCGATACAATTTGATTTTCTACTTGCAATTGAAGATGTGATTTTATGTTTTCAAATTTCTCACAAAATTTTCTAGATTTAAGCTATCATTAAATTACCATTTATCTGATTTTTGAATATTTTTTGTCACATCAAAACTTAACAAGTAATTGTTTTATGTGATGGTTTTTGTACTATGAATTATAAACCTTCTATACTTGAATTTCATTTAGTGCATCATTTAGTCATATTAAGAATCCTAAGGTATCCTTCATCAAATTGGTATCATAGCTTAAAGTTATATTATATTATCATATCAACTGGAAGTAAGATGTACTAATTAGCTCAATAAAAAAAATATGATAATGTGGTTTTAATAAAAAAAGATAAGATATGATTCTAGAGAATTACAATGTGACTATGTTAAGCTTTAGACTTATATTATTAGGTAATTTTTAAACTGAATTGTTAATTTGGAAGATGTCTTTGAACATTACAATATACTTGATTTTCAAAGTTGAATGTGCTTGGATTTAAAACTAGTAAGATTTATAGATATAAATTTTTTAAGAAACAAGAATAGTCCATCGATATAATCATTACATATAGATGATCCTCCAGTAATTATTCAAAATTAAAGTTAGGTTAATTCTATTAACATCTCTAATCACATATTTATTCTTAAGTACCCTTGATTCTCCAATAAATAATAAATTTATGATCCGATCATAAATTAAGTGCCCTTATTATTCAAGACTAAATACTTTTAAGAGAATTGTTTTTTCTAACATTATATGATGGAATGGATGTCATCTTGTAAATCAAGATTTTTAACAACTTATTCATTATGTCTCCAAATACAAGGAGTAGGATAATTCTTGAATATGTACCAAATAAATAAAAAAAACATAATCACGAATAAGAGTATCTTAATTACTCAAGATTAAGATCATCTAATATATGATTGTTTTATTGATATAATTTGAATATTTTTTGTTAAAATAAAATTATCATAAGTTTAAAATAATTCACTTCTAGTTATATATGATTATATTATACAAAATACTTTCATTGCAATAACTCACACTTTAATAATGTAAATAAGATTGTCCTAATTTAGAATTGAGATTAATCGTGCCAGTAATTAGTACATTAAAAATATCAACTTTAATTTATTGATCATGAATATTTTTAGATTATTATTCACAATAACTCTTTTGATGATTTGACATTCTTTATAGAGCAAGTGTTTGAATGTGAGCCTAGGTCTCTTCTCTTAGATTGATGTTATTCTTTCAACTTTAAGTTATTTTGATTCAATATAATTTATATCTTTATTATTTTTTGTTCTATGTGGTCTGTTACTCTTTTATAATCATTTGATCATGTACATTTCATTGACTAGTAATGAAATTTTTGTGCTTAAAAAAACTAAGAAAGATTTTCACAGCAATAAAACTAGCCATCTAAATTAACAAAGACCTAAAGTATTTATCACTAGGTGGTAGGAAGTAAAAGGTAACAGCAAATAGAGTGAAGATTGTAGTACAACCTTTTTGACATCTCCCTTGTTTTTTTTTTTTGGTACTTTGTACTAACCATAAAGAAACCTCCTAAGATTTTGTTTTCATGGCCATCATCATCATCATTCTTTGCCTTATCTCAATTTTTTGGGTAGATTATGAATCTTCATTTTTCATTTATTCCTATTATGTTCTACCTAAGATGTTAAATCTATTTTTTAAAAATCATTTTAAATAACTTATATTCATATATTCTTAGGTTTACCCTTTCTCCATAATTTTTTTGACACAAATTTATCTAAACGTCTAATTACGCACTTTTCTCTTATGTTGTACATATTTAAATCACCTAAGTAAATATTCTATTTCTTTATTTTCATAGATGCCATTTATAATAGTTAATTCATCTTTTATAATTTTGCCTCACATCCATCTTAACACTCATTTTTAACACATTCAACTCAAATAGCATATTTTTACTGTTGAACGCACAAATCCCTACAACATTGATTGCTTAGTTATAATTTTATTAAATATACTTTTCATGTCCAAAGCTATCATTTTCATAATTATCGTCCAAACATTTGAATTTTTCTTTATTTTTATCAAAGTAAGATTCATCTTGCTTTATGATCATCTTTTGTTATTTTAAGGTGGAAGTAACATTTTATCATGTTTAATCTTCATAAGCCTTAGCATTATGAGTTTTATAGCAACTATTCTTTTTAATCTTTTCTCCCCTCAAAAAAGAAAATATTCATTTTATGAGTAGTTGAGCTTAGTTCTTTAACTCTCATCTTAATTTCAATCTTCAACATCTTGTAAAGGTTTGAGATAGTTAATTAAGGTTTTGGACCTAGAAATAATTGAGATAACCTTGCCATTGATTGGTCAAAATGGTGTACTCGTACATGTGCTGTTTAAATAATATAACGAGGAATAGTATTGTTCCCTTGAGGATCAGTCGTAGAAATTTCAATGAAGTTAATTATTAATCTCTTACCAATCTAATTTTTATTTGACCAAGTCAAATTTGTTGAAATTTAAAAAGATAGAAATAATAAAAGTTATTTTTTAAAATAGGGTTTTTCTTAATTTAAAAAAAAATGTATTCTACATTTATAAAAATCTTGGTTAATTTGATGTACTAAGTTAATGAGAGTTTAAAAGTTATAGTTGTCAATCAGGAACATCAATGTCATATTGTCTATGTCTGATCAATATAACTTAATCACTATGATTAATTAGTTATATGTCTAGAATTAAATTAAAACAAGTTATTGTATTAAAATTATATCTCTTATTCAATTAGAAATCCCTAAATATGTTATGCCTATATATATTTAAATTTTTTAAAAACTTTTTTTAGTTTCACTAGGATTTCTTTGATATCTCTAGATCATACTAAATGTTAATATTGCAAGTGGTTAGATCACAAGTGATTGAAACATGTGAAAAGCAAAGTAATCATAACATTGAAGCACAAATAATTTTCTTATATATTAATTCACATTAACAATATTACACAAATCAACACAAGCTAAACATAAATTCAAAGCACTATTATTTTTAGTTGCTAATTATACACAAAGAAAAGAATATTGATGTGCCACAAACTTATGAGATCGTCTTGAGAAATATCAAATGAACAAAAAGAGTAAACTGAATAGGGTCTTCTAAGTTTGTCAATAATCAAAGTCCTTCTACCTCTCAGTAATGGATTCCCTTCTAATGGATATTCTCATTCTTCAATCTTCAACTTAAATAACACATAAACATCACGATCAATCAACACGAATATTGGATTGCACACACCGCTTGGAGTCTCACTCTCCAAGTGACACACTCACACTTATACATAGACTTCACACATTGCCAAAAATTCCTCTCATTTTTATAGCTTTAAGTGTCCCCTAGTAGTTGGTTTCACTCATGTTAAGTAGCTCCTCTGAACCACCCCAAAAATTGCTCGAATCGCTTGTTGAAACTGCACAAATTAAATCTATCAGGCGACCACATCGTAGTGCAGCGCTTAGGCACCTAGTCTAGCACCGCTGTGTTGATTCTTCAGCAGCAATGCGCTCCCCTTACTGTGTTGTTCCTTAATTTGAGGTATTTTGAAGCTGCTGTGTCACTTCCTTGACGCCAATGCGCTCTTCTCTCTATCTTGAACTCTTTTATATCATGACATCTCTCTAAGTCTCTAGCATTGCGTTGCCAACTTTCCAGCGATGAAACGCTGAGCTTTTTGTCTTTAGACTGAATTTTTGAAGAAATATAGCACTGCGGCGCTGGTTTCCCATCGTTTAGGTGATGTGCTCTTTGTCTTTGAATAAAATTAAGTCTTCTTGGGGCTCTTTCAAGCACCATAACATTGCAAATGCAGCGCCTAAGTGTCAGGCTCTCTGTTTGGTGGTCCAAATTTTGTTGTTGCTATTCTTTTTTTTTCTTAGCAACTACTATTACTCATTTATAGCGTCATGACGCTACCTTGTGCAGTGCCAAGGAGTTAGTCTCCAACTTTGCATTTTTTTCTACTTTTCACTTTAAGTAGGAATTTTCTGCCAAAAATATCAAAAATATAATGAATATAACGCATTTTAACATTATTTAAGTATAAAATACACATTTAAATATGACAAATTTATAAATGTTTTTATGTTTATCAAGCACCCCTAAACTCAACCTATTAGTTGTCTCCAAATAGTTTAGCACATCTTATGAATTCTTGAAGTTATTTGATAACAAACCTTTTGGAAATTAAAATATCAAGTAATAATTTTAATTGAAGCATAGAGTCACATATAAAGTTATTAAATACGAAAAATAATTAAATTATAATAGCTCAAATTCTTATTTAAACTAATATTTTTTTAATTAAGTTTTTTTTGTGCTCAATAATAATATAGTCGATTCCTATGAATCTTAATAAATTGAATGCTATAAATAGTTATTTCTTATTATTTGAATAATCAAAATATGATTTTCTTTCTTGAATTTAACACATTTAGTCACTTTAATAAGTTCATTTACTTGCTTAGATTATAAGGGAATTTTAAGTATTATTATTGTATAATACTTGTCTTAAGTACATTCTTCCTTTTATTTTTTTAGCCCTTTTTTTCTTTCTTTTCTATTTTTTTTATGTCAAGAAGTCATCATATTGGCCAAGTATCTTTAAATATATTGATTTTTATACTATTTATCCTCTTAACTATCTAATGCCAATTCAAATAAATTATTAGTTTTTAATAACTGTAGTAATTTCTAATTGATAATAATCATGATTATATTATTAACATAATAAAAATTTATATTTATTATAAATCAATTGATTAAGTGCACTAAGAATCCTCTATATGTGATATGTGTGTAAGAAAATTCTTAACTCATAAAAAATTACTAGTTCTCATAAGATATTTTAGTTATTAGTAGTTTAAATTATAATTTATAGTTTAATATATTTAATGCAAGTTCTAATTTTCAAGTTAAAATGTTATTTAATTAATTTTAATTTTAAAATTTTGTTTTTTAAATACACTTCAAGTTCCAGAAAATTACATTCATTTTCATAAGACAAATAAAAAAAAATAAGTTTGAATTTCATTAGAAATAATAGAAAAATATAAAATAACACATACAAAAACCATTTATTAAATGGGTTTGACATGAAGTTAACACGACCAAAACTTGTCTCGACCCTAACCTACTCACCTATTCGAACTGAAATTGACCTCTTTAATTCATTTATTATAAGGATCATGCAAATTTTGTATCAATATGATCCAATTAACTCAAATATGACATGTTTAATATATGTCTATTTTAACAATGTATTTGTTGCTTTTCAAAATCCGAACCCGAATGGTAATCATGTCAATTTTGAGTTTATTTTATATCAAAGTCTAAAAAGGTGAAATTAAGAATTGAGATATTTTGCCATAGTGATGGGAGGCATAAGCCTTGAAACAAAAAAAATTAAAAAATCATAAAATAAAAAATAAATCGTTAAAATAAAAAACTATCAATATATTCACTAGTTCATTATCATATAGACATAATCACAAGTTATGATATTAAATATTAAAAATAAAAAAAATTGAAATAAGATTTTATGTAAGCACTCACTTTCAATTTAAATGCATTATAAAAATCAAGATCTAAAATAGTATCACTATAACTTCATCTTTTTTTTTAAAATTAATATATATATAACTATCATCCTTAGAATAGGTTTCATCATATTCAAAATCTTTTTAAACTACTATAGCTTTCTTCTTATTCTTTATAACAATTAATAATGTATTTAATATAATTTTAAATAAAATAATAGATTAAAAACATGGAGGAAAATAGTGGCATTAATCTAGTTCATGCTTCTTGGAGATGTGTCATACTATCGTTACCTAAAGATTTTGGCTCGTGTTGTTTGGAAAAGAAAAATAACATTGACTTGCATAATTTGAGAGAGTTTCGCTTAAAATTGAGAATTCTAACTCGTTAAAATGATGAGATAAATAGATAATTAGATATAATAATTTATAAAAATAAATTAATATTATAATAAATTAATTATAATTATTATTTATAAAAAATAAAGTGACTCATTGCCTCAAAGTGCCTCAAGGAGAATGTCTCACTTGAAAAAGGCGTAAGCCTAACTGGACCTATTAAGACTTAAGCTTTAAGGAGCTCTTCATGTATATTAACTGAAAAAAAAAAAAATTCCAACTGCCGGGACGGTTAGCTGTAGAGAGAATAATTGAAAGGCGGGCTCGGTTTCGGGTTGCCAAAATCGAACCCCCAAAACACACGAGAGAGGGAGAGAGAAGACTTACCTTCGATGCCCATGCCCTAACAGTGAGGCTCACCGTACATCAAGTCGCCGAAAGCCATCCGTGTGTCGTCGGCTGAGGGAGAAGAAGGAGCGGCTGAGTAGGCGAGGCGGCTCCATTGCCGCCGACGTCGATCCGAGCTATGCCGACCGAGGGAGAGCGAAGAACGGAGGAAAGGAGTCGAATCGTATGCATGAAGAAGGACGTTGAGTTATGGCAATAGAATGAAATATATAAAGGTAAGTAAATAAATAATGTATATAGTTATATGTTTAATTAAAAATTTGATTTTAATGTTATTATCTTTGATTTTAATGTTATCTCAAGTTTTAACTTAGGGTTTATAATTTTGACTTAGGGTTTATAGATTTCAGCAAGAAATGTAATTTGAGAATATATAGGATGAATCAAAGTTAAGTAATTAAGTATTAAACCCTTACATATGAAATATAATTGAAAATTTAATAAAACCTTAAACCTTTGTTAAGTTATATTATCGTTAATTAATTTAAAATCATTTTAAGGGGTATGATAAATATTAAATGCAATATATTAAGTCAATTTAACACTTAATATTTTATATTAAAAAATAATAGGATTAATATGATTTAGATGTATTATATGGCAAATTAGGACATATCATTATATTAAAATAAATTAAAGGTTAATTTAACTTGATTTAGAAAAAGATATTGATGAATGTGACATGATTAATAGAAATTTATATGTATCGTATAAATAAAATAAAATAAAATCGTTGCTTTTAATATTGATCCAATCGATATTCCATTTATAGGAATTTTAATTAAGGAAAGAAAGCATTAAAGAAAAGAGATTGAGGAAGCTATGAGTTAATGTAGGTAATTATGTTCTTACATTTATGGTAAAAATGTTTTTAATTTCTTGTGATGAAATGCATATTTATATGATTATGATTGTTTCGCTTATAATTATGATTGTTTTTACTTTTCATAAATTGTGATGTAGTTTCTTGTTTCTTTGTGTTGGATAATATCACGAATCTTAGATCATGTACCGCCTTCATTTTATAAAGTTAAGCGATTCTTGTTAGTTATGAATTAATATATGCATGCGGCGTAATTGTATCTTATGAATGTGTATGTTGAAAGCGGAGTTCAGCTTATAGTGCGGCTTGGGGCGTAATGTCGTACGAGAAATGATGAAAAAGAAGATGAAATTGGCATGTAATAATTGGCTACTTTCCTTTGGATGAGTATTGGTAAAAGTTTAGGCGGTGACTCACAAGACGTGATAAATGTAAAAGTAAAGTTCAACGAAATGTTTATGTATTGTGGGATCAGAAAATTATGCACATCTTTCGGAAAAGAGTTGTTTAAGTGTCGGTGATAATTTGAGGATGAATAGTAGATAAGACCTTGCAGGAGATTTCGTTTCATTTGATGAGAACTTTTATATTCGGTTCGGGTTTCTATATGGCCCAAGTTAATTACCCTCAATCACGAGAAGCACTTTCGATTAAAGGTAGAATCGTTGTTAAATGAGTATATAATTAGTGGCGGAGCTTAGAATTTATGGAATTTATTATTTTAACTTAAAACTTTTTTTGGGGAAGCGATGTGCCGTCGATCCATGGTTGTCATCCATCGCGATCCACGGTCAAGTCGGAGGAGTCGATGACTGGCCAGAAGGATCCTTGTCGGACACATGGGTTCGTCCGAGGTGTCACTTGTAGAACTGGGTGGAGTTTGTCCCAGGGGACAAATATAAGTCAACAAGTAACATAGGGGCTTTTCTTGATAAATCATTCGTTTAGCATTTCGAAAGGCCGTTAAGAACATCTGCGGTAGTGGCCAAATTTGGTGGCGTCTCATATCGCGTGAACCACCGGTCGGAGGGCTCGGGTCATTAACCGATTTATGTGGTCTTATGCTCAAAATCGCAGACCAGGGGGACACGCCGCGAACTTTAGGAATATTTGAGTGTGAAGGTAGTTATGTATTAATTTGACATTGTCTTTTATGAGCAAGTTTTCTTAATTTGTCGAAGATAACAATATTGCGGAGGGTGGATTTATTTTATTTATTTTTTAGTTTTAATTTAAATAATTAATTTCATTTTTTTATTTATATTTTGTTATTTTCTTTTAAATTTTGATCATTTTATGATTGATTTTAGATTTGAATATATGATCATTTATCATTGAAATTTTAATTATAATTCATTCGATCGTAGGGTTAATATCGATTGATAGGCCTTGTCTACTACGTAGGTTTTAGAGGATGGTCTTAATTCATTGTCTTGAGAAGTATAATCCTTCAAAACCTTGTCCACTCTAGTTTGAACATAGAGGATCGGGTTTGGGACTTTTCTTCTTGAGATCTTGAATTTTAGAAGCTATGTGAGTTGATTCATATCTTGTATTATATGACAGAGTTAACTTCTCAGATATTATTAATTTGAAATTCTTATAATATCAAATTTTTAGGTTTTGTTAACGGGACGGTCAGAAGACAGCGGGGTTATGTAGCATCTGTCTTGTCTTTGACTTGTATCTGGCGCATGAGTTTTGATACATGATTTTTAGGTTTTGTTAACGGGACGGTCAGAACAAAAAGGATGATGTAACATCTGATCTTTTGGTATTTGACTTAGTATTCACTCCAACATCATGGATATCATTCTTTGAATTGTATGGGCATTAGAATGCAAGTTGGAGTTTATATCAATTTTGATTTTTGAGTTTTGTTAACACGGTCAGAAGAAGAAAGCAGGGTTATGTAGTATCTGTTCTTTTGTATTATACTTGCACATGTCCCTGTTTGAACACTTCAACATACTGAGTATCATTCTTTTGATATTTTGTATGGACATTGAATGTCAGTTGAAGCGTATTTGTCAATTTGATTTAGGTTTGATGTGGCATTTTGGGTTTTGTTAACGGACGGTCAAGAAAATAGGAATGTGTAGCATATGTCCTTTTGTATTTGACTTGCGTTTGGATTACATGTTTTTAGATATTTGATGAACTTGATACATACGTATACGTTCTTTTGAAAATTGCATGACATTGAATGTGTTGAAATGTATGTGTCAATTTGAGTTTAGATTCTTGATCGATATTTTTGGGTTTTTTGTTGGGACGTCAAGACCAAGCCGGAAGATGTAGCATCTTCTGTATTTGAGCATTTTAGAAAAAGCGAATGTGGATCGAGTTAAGATAGATATAAGCGTTTGATTGAGAATATCTTTAAATAGTTGAAAACAAATGACTCTTTTAAATCACAAATGAGCGAGGATATAGAGTGACATAAATCATTTGGAAGCTATAATCATATGTAGAGCGATAGCTTAAAATTGAAGCGTTTGTTTTGAGCGAGATCACCTCCTTATAACAATCAATGAACATAAATGAAAATAATTGCTTTGGAAGCCAATGACCATATGTAAGGTAATGGGAATAAAATGACTTAGGCAATTTGATTTAAGTAATAGTCTCATGTTAAAATCGCAAGCATAGGGGAAAATAATTGATTTGAAGCATATAATCATATCTATAGCCATTTATTTCTCTTGAAAGGAGAGGAGAATAAAAATATGAGTAGATCATGTCAAAATGTTTCATTTCATGTATGTCTTCTTTGATATACCCTTTTTTTTGCCATGTTTTTATCATAGACAAGGTGAAAATGGACATATGGGTAAAAGATAACATGTTAAACATGTATTTAAACGTAATGTTTAGCGTGTAATAGCGTATATCAGTGGGGTATTAGAACCGACATCAACAAACACATGTCACAAGCATAAACATCCATTTTATTATTATTTGCCACACTTCATATGTTAAGCATGTAAAGTTGAAAGATTCAACATTCATCAGTAAGCATGAATAGTTGTTTATAGTGTCGTATAACATGAAAAAATGAATTAAAACATAAAGCATAATATAAAATACATAAGCATTTTTTTTTTCCTTTTTTAAAATTTTGGCGATCCTCGTCATCCCAAGAGCGCTTGGAGTAAGCTTCCATACGCGAAAGGCGTCGTGGTAGTGTCGTGAGACATGTAGAAGTTTATTTACGCGAGAAAGGTGTGCGTGTTAAGCATAATATAGCGGCGGTTTTACGAATCCTTTATCTCAGTCTTATTGAAGTTTAATGACCTCATCTGAGGGTTCATGAGAGGCCCGCACCTGCCGAAAGGCGTGCATGGTGGTGTCGTGAGACAAGGTGAAAAGATGAGCGTTCTCTGTTAATATGATCATGCAGTATCTGAGAATGAATAGTTAATAGCAAATGGTATAAACCTCATTTTAATTTGATTTCAACTTGCATATGAAAGGCATGATATATATAATTCCCATGAAATAAATTGAAGCAAAGTGAAGCATGAAATTCATGGGAGAACATATCTCATCAAACAAGTAATTGATTTCTCCCTTAGATAAGAAAGTTTAGCAAACTTTATACTTATCAAATAACAAAATGATTTATTCCCCTTAGAGAAAAAATATTTTGACCCATTGATAAGATGGTTTCCAGCACCACACTCACTACTAGTAAAACAATACAATTCCTAGATAAAAGAAATTTCAGAAACCTCATGCCTCTAGATATGAGCTAATAGTTTCCCCCTCCACAAAATACTTTCAGTATATCAATTAGAGCAAAATCGATTCAATTTCCTCTAATAAAAATATTTTCAACAAGATAAATGCATAGATAACAAATTAATAGCTTTCCCATCTTGTGGACGTGAATTAAACAATTTCCCCTTTGACACAACATTTCAGCAAATAACACTTGAACAACAAATTAATTATTTCCCCCCTCGTAGAAATGATTTCAACATCACATTCTGGGCAAATCGCTTTGGTTTCCCCTTAGGTATAATCAATTTCATCAAAAATAGCATGTAATTATCCCAGAGATAGCATGCAACACATTGGGCCATACATCATCCAAAACAATTTTAGTATAAGCATCACATGTCTGAATAAAGATAAGAAATGAGATTTGGGCCATACATCATCAATCCCAAGAGCTGCATAATCAAAACATAAGACATATGTTTAAAATAATTTCAAAAGCTCAATCATGCATAAAACAGGTTAAACCTGGAGGTGTCGATTTACTAAAGGGAGAAGGAGGAGTTCATGAAAAGACCGTCGTCGAAGTGAAGGAGAAGAGAGCTTAATATGTTCTGGGAGAAACAAGGAGAAGAGAGCTCGTTCTGGAGAAGCGAGATCTGAGATGAGAGAACTCGTCGTTCTGAGAAGGAAGATCTGAGAGATGATTCGATATATCTGGGAGAAAAGAAGGAACTTGGGTTCTAGAAGCCAGCCGAGGAGAAGAGAACTCGATCGTCTGCGAAAGCGAAGGAGAAGAGAGAGGAGCTCACGTCGTTCTGGGAGAAAGCAGAAGAGAATCAAGAAGCTGCGTGTGCTTCAGTAGAGATCAAGCGAGGAAGCAGAGAGAGGATCGTCGAAAAATGAGGGTCGAGCGGATAACCTCGTTCCATATGAAACGCCGCGAGAATGAAAATTTTTCCCCCCCTTTTTTTTGTTTTAGGGCTTAGTTGGCACATCTCGATTGGTTGAGTGGGCGGCGGGATTAGGTAGGGAATTAATGCGTGATTAAGAGGTAATTAGCGGATTAAGCTTTGTTAGTCGTTTAATTGCGATTTTATTACTTTGACAAACTGTATATGGGTGTCAATTTAAGTTGTTATTGCAGAAACATAGGCGATCAATTCGTGTCAATTTATGGAATGTTAGCGGCAATTCGAAGTAAATTCAAGTCTAAATTGTCGCCAGCGCTTAAATTGATCGACCCGCATACTTTGCCGATTAGCGGAAGGTGTCGTTTGATAGGTTTCGACGTTTCGGCGACGACGGCACGATTTATTTTGCGAACGGAGGTCGTTTAGGCGCCGTCGAGGCTTCTCGACTTCGATATGCGCACAATTTCATGATAAATTTGGTTTTAATTATCCGATTGATTCTTAATTGATTCAAAATTTTTTGATTAATTCATTTTAATATTTTCGACGCATTCGGCGTCGTCGATAAAAGCAATTTGGCCGGTTCGGATCGCGATTTAAGGGATTTTAAATCCACCTTATTTATTTAATTTAATGTGGCACATAGTTGTAGGTCAATCAACATGAATGCGCATGGGCGGGGCCGTGTTTGTTGTACACTAGTTGACCTTGCGGATCTCCAAGAGATTTGCTTGGATGTCACGCTGAAGTTGTAATTT
The DNA here is from genome assembly GCA_021442155.1 of Cymbidium sinense. Classification (NCBI taxonomy): domain Eukaryota; kingdom Viridiplantae; phylum Streptophyta; class Magnoliopsida; order Asparagales; family Orchidaceae; genus Cymbidium; species Cymbidium sinense. The sequence continues at coordinate 136,799,914 of CM038215.1, read as the reverse complement.
CAACAACTTTTGATAATACCTGATCGTTGCCCGTTGATAGAAGTGAGTATAACTTTTAGGTTGGGGCAAACATTTAAATTTCATCGGTTCGACTGTAATAGCCCGTTGAACCGGTATTTGTTGTCTTTTGTCCAATGCTTTGTGCTTGATGGATGAAGGAGATGATTTGACTTGTCATCATCAACTTGTCGAGAATTTGATGCATCTTCAACCTATGTTTCGCTTTTAGTTTGTTGAAGACTTCCTCCTGAGAATTTGAAATCTATATTTTTTCTCTTGTCTTTGCTTTGTGCCTTAGCGGACTTAATGAAATTGATGATTTGTTGCTGAGATGATAATATCTTCGGTCCTGTGCTTTGTGCTTTGACGGACTTGTTGAAGATTTCCTCCTAAGAGTTTGAAAACTTGTATTTTCCTCCTGTCCTGGCCTTGTGCGTTAGCGGACTTAATGGAATTGATGATTTGTTGCTGAGATGAGAACATCTTCGGTCCTGTGCTTGGTGCTTTGACGGACTTGTTGAAGATTTCATCTTTTCCTCCTATCCGGGCTTTGTGCCTTGATGGACTTAATGGAGTTGGTGAGACAAGAATGTCTTCGGTCCTCTGCTTTGTGCTTTGACGGACTTATTGAAGACTCCATCTCGAAGATTCGTATCTTGTGCCTCCTTTTACCCTGGCTTCATGCCTTGATGGATTTGATGGAGGAAAGTCCTGAATTATCTTGGAGATTTATCAGCGTCTGATTACCTTACACAGCTTTACGCTTTTGTAGGCTTGTAGAAGGATAAATCTCGACGGCTCTCGAGCTTGTGTTGGATTAATGGCGAAGAGTCATCGGTCCGTGCTTTGCACATGTAATGGACATCTTAACTCCCAGTTGACATTTAGCCTCTGAACATTGGGATAGCTTCTTCGGTCCTCTGCTTTTTGCTTGATTGGACTTACTGAAAAAGAATTTCCTTCGGTCTTTGCTTTCTGCTTTGATAGACTTATTGAAGGAGTTGAGATTTTACATTTGTCTTTGATTCCAAACTCGGCTTAGTGCTTTCTCGAGTAAGGATATCTTTGTTTGTTGTAGAATTTTGAAAGATGATCTTACGATCAATATGGATAATTTCCCAATCTGGGTCACCTGAACTCACCAAGTTGGAGAGATTTGGGGATTTGGATGCTCTTGTCTTTGACTAGCAGTAGGAGGATCCTTACGGCTTTGTGGCGTGTTGAGTAAGCAGTCTGACTTCGGATATTTTGGCGTGTTGAATCGACCTATACTACTTGAGTCATGGACTTGAGCAATTGATGAAGGATTTTATCCCATTTGCGAGATGGGGATCTCTTACTACGGCCTTTGGGCGTGTTGAAGGAACTGTCGGACTACCTTATTTAGGCGTGTTGAGTCACCTTATACACCAACTCGAGCCTTTAGATTTGATGTGCGATGGAAAATGTCCTTCCAACTTGGTTTGTTGAAGTTTGCAGACTTGAAAATTTTCTTCTTTGGTCAATAAGACTTTTAAATTTGAGCATTTGAACGCATAATTTTGAGTATGCATGTGGGGATCTCACTTAAGCGATGTCAACCAAAGAAAAGGCCCTGTCTTAGAAGCGCCCGATACTTTACTATACAACAACAACAAAAGCCTTAATCCCACTAGGTGGGGTTTCATGAATCCTTCGTCTCCATTGTGTCTATTATGTGCAAATTCTCATTAATTCAAGTATCTAAGATCATTTTTTTACATCTTAACCAAGTCTTTTTTAGTTCTCTACCTTTCTTAACATAAAACAAATCTAATGCATCTCTCTAATGGTCATGGTCCGACGCTTTATGTGGCCAAACCATCTAAGCATTCTCCCTAATCTTCTACTGGAGCTACTCAACTTTTTCGAACATACTCATTTTGCATTCTATAGAGTAAAGCCACTCGACCACTTCATCTCACGTGAACACTTAGTCTTGCTTCTTTTTGGCCAACATTCGCACATATTGCGGTCTTACCACCATCTTATAAAATTTTCCTTAAGTTTAAGTGGAACTTTTCTATCACATAATATAGGCGGATGCATTTCCACTTCACCATCCAACTTGAATTCTCTAATAACATCTCCATCTATTTCACCATCGTTTTGAACAATGAGCCTAAATATCACGCCACTCTTATTTGACTTGATCTAAAATCACCACTATCTAAAACTTCTACAACTAAAATTACACTCCATATATTCGGGTTTAGATCTACTTAAAGCGAAAACCTTTGACTCTAAAGTTGACCTCCATAATTCAAGTTTCGTTGGACTCCTCTCAGTCTTATCGAAGAATGTCATGAAAAGCATACACCAAGGTACATCTTCTTGTAAATGCCTCGTAAGAACATCCATAACTAAAGTAAAAGATAAGGGCTTAATGTTGATCCTTGATGTAATCGAAATAGGAAAATATTTTGTCAATCCTGTTTGGACACAAGTGACTCTAGTATACATATCCTTAATGACTTGAATATAACCAATATTAACTCCTTTGTTCTGAACTCTCAAGAACATCTCTTGAGACTTTATCATGCTTTCAAATCAATAAATATCATATAGATCTTTAAAATGCCCCTGTCTAACAGGAGATTTTATTTTATTTTAATGCATTCTTGTGTTATGAGAATTTCCAATGCAAATTTTCATAAGTGTTAAACACATAATTTTGAGTATGCACGTGGGGATCTCGGCACTAGGCACGATGTCAACCCAAAGAGAAAGAAAGACCCCTCTCTACCAGGGGCCGATACTTTCTTATAAAATTTTTAAAGAAATGCCCATCGTCGGGGATTTTTTATTTTGTTTTGGAAATGCGTTCTGTTCTGAGAATTTTCAATGAAAATTTTCATAAGCGTTTGACACATTTTCAAATCGACTTGTCAATCACACTTTCATGTGTAATATTTCTTCAAATGTCGGAGTTGATTGGCGGCGTTGGTCTTTCACCTTTGAAGTCAACTGATCCCCCGATATACTTTTTTAAATAAAAGGTCCTTCCCGATTAGGTTCAAATTTACGCCAATTCTGCGATGAGGGATGATTGGTCTTCCGGCCAGGGACCAATTCTCCTTCACGAAAAGCTTCGAGGGCGTCTTGTATGATCGAATGCTGACATCCTCGCGATGACTTCTAGATTTTCTTTGAGCGCGGAGCCCTGCGCCGTCAAGCTCTCTTCCGTCAAATATTCTCATCTTGGGTAAGATTTTGTTGAATTACTGGGGCGAAGGTAGTTCAATTTAGTGGCGCAACCATGAGGAGTAGACTTTGTAGGAGTTTTATAAGTGGTACAGCAGCCCTTATGAGCTTGGTATGCTCCCCTTTCTTGTGAGAATTTTTTTAGCGGTTTGGTAGTGTTTTATTAAAAGCCTCAGAGCCACTCGGATTATAAATTGAATCCAATCAATCTTATATCGTCGACAAACTTGTAAACTTTAGTACTTTTGAAGGCGTCATTATACGAAATGATTGGCGCACGCAAATCATAAACATATTGTGGGTAAAGAAGTTAGTCACTTGTTACGTAACTTCTTTAAATAGTGCACCTGGAGAAATAATCGGTGGCTAAGATGAAGCGGTGACATGATGGTGGATCGGTGGTCGATTACATCTCTCCCAAACTCAAGCGGAAGATCTTGTCGTTGGATGCTGAGTTGAAGGTTGATGAATTATGTTGCATTGGACCGGCATGGCATCTCTTGGCGTGATTGATACAATCTTTTCACCATGACGCCAATAGTATCCAATTCTTTTAATTTTGAAAGCCATTTTAGGACGATTGGTGTGTACCACAAAGTCCTTGATGAATTTCAACAATTACTTTGTTCTTCTATTCTAAACATGTACTTTCGAAGGATCTACGATCTGAGTATTTGCAACAAGCGTATAGTGAGCCCGAGTTGTCGTATCGACTTATTACTTGACAATTTGCCTTCCTGAAGTAAGGTCGTCTCGTCTTCCTTCTCTTCTTATAAGGATTTCATTGTGTGGTTTTAGCACAAATTGGCTTCTTCTTGAATGGTTTGAGCTTATCTTGTTGACTTTGAAGTAATTTGTAAGGGAGTGTAAGGAGCAACATGAGGATGGTTATGTATGACCCCTCTTCCAGTGGATTTTAAATTTATCGACTCTGGACTGACGAGTGCTTAATCGGTATGTAATTAAATTTATCCATCTGCCATTTCTAATTTAGCTAAGCAATCGCGCTCTATTCTTAGCTCACCTGAGTCATAATGACATTTGGAATTTGCTTCATAAGCTCGAGAACCCGCTTGTGATAGTAGGCCAATTCAAGCTTGTTGATTTTGTAAAGCTCAACAGATTAATGTGAGTTGAGAATCGCCATAAATTTGTAAATTCGGACTCCCATGGAAATGGCTTCCTCTAAACACATACCGCTTCATATTACGCCCGTTGTTGGTTATTGGTTGAGTTAATTTATAAGAATGTCTCGTATGACCCCGTGTGATCAGATGAGGCCGATACGAGCCTTTGGAAGATTTGAGGGTTGAGTGTATCAATGAATGCCAATCATTCCATTTGTTGCTTTTCTTTTTCATATATGCGTGATTTGCTCATGGAAGATCATCGTTAAGCAATGAGTCTGCCGTGGGATGGCGGCAAAAAAATCTGCGAATTTCTTCCGCTTTCGGGGAACATATGTAATATCAAGCAGAAGGACATCCCATCGTGCGGCGACGCAGCGTTGGTCTTGTCATCGAACTTCACGGATCGATCCTTAAGATAAGGGTAATTTTATGAGATAGCATGTAATGGCGTAATTTTGGGCGCAAAAAAATTAGCGTCAACAATGCTTCTCAATTGAGAATCTTCGCTCTATTAGTCTTGGTAATATAATACAAAGCGTTTTCCTTTCCTTCATCATTATCTTTGTGCCAACAAAGCTAGAGATTCTTGTCTTTGCAGTGTACTAAGAGGTTTCCACGGGATGGTGCAAGAATAGGTGGATTCAACAGATATCTTTTGATACTGTCGAAGGCCTCTTGACATTCTTCGTCTCACTTGAAAGAGTATCTTTCTTCATTAATTTTGCAAAGTGACATCGTGATTTGATATAAATCTTCTAATGAATGCGAGATGTCCACGTATGGAGGCGAAGTTGGCGAAGACTCCTTGGAGGCATTTCGACAATCGCTTTGATTTTGTTGGAATCGATTTCAATCCCTCCACGCGGCGCCAACATATCGAGGAACTTTCAGAAGAAACTCAAAGCGCGCAGAGAGGTTCATCTTGAGATCATATTTTGATTCTTTCAGGCGATCCTTAAATCATCGAGATGATCTTTGCGATCCATACTCTTGACAACGTCATCAACATAGCACTACTTTTGATGAATCAACTCGTCAAAGATTCGTGTCATAGCCTTTTGGTATGTTGCTCGGCATTCTTCAAGCGAAGGCATGGTATATGATATATGCCAATTGGCGTCTGAATGAGGTATGTTTCATCTGTGAGCCATCTTCGATTGATTGTAACTGACGATCCGCCCATAAACGGTAACATGTCGTTTAAAGTGTTATCCACCAACAGCTGAAGTTTTAAAGTCATCCTTGACATGCTGTTTAAATCCTCAAGTCGATACGTATAATGAATCAATTATTCTTCTTTTTCACGACAATATTAGCTATCCAAGCAGATATTTTTCTTCTAATAAAACCAGCCTTCAATGAGCTTCTTTCTCGCAATTACCGTTCTTCAACCTCCAATTCTCATTTGCTTGACCGGTGATATATCCGCTTAATTGCTAGTTTAGGAACCGCTATATCAGGGATAAGCTGCATTTCAAAGATATGTCCAGTAAAGAGCCCCTCAATTCACAGCAAGATTTTTAATTCTTCCACTTTATCTTCGTAAGTAGAGATATGAACGCTACAGGATCCTCCTCGCCCCAAATTAACTTTTGTTCATCCATAAGAATGCCTCCCCACCATCTTCAAGCTCTTCAGCGCCTGGCTTCTACTTTTCATTATTCAGAGACTAACATTAAGAATGACATTCTCATCTTCATCATCACTCAACTTCTATTCCCTCTATACGCAATGTGTATATTCATGGACATTGTCTGAAAAACCAAGTGTTTATTTCTCTTACCAATGGTTTGAGAACCTTGTACCACATCATTTCAAAGAGCTTCCCTTGTTTTACTCGCCAAACCCCATGTTTATGCATTAAATTTGATCTTTGAGAGTAATATTTTGGCATCCTCATAGCTTCTTCTTCTTCGATAATCATTACCCAATCAGATCTTCTTCGACACCCCTCTGATTTATAAAACAGTGCTTCCCGCCCGTGTTTTCCGTGGAGAGGAGGTACATGTAAGGTCACCGCCTCGACGGAGTTTCTAGGTGATTTCTTTAAAATGTCGGGAGGAATGGAGTGACTACGAGTGTACCGGGATCATCTATTGTTTTTAAAGAGTGCAGACCCTACCTTCAAAAGCATTCAAACTCATAATCGAAACTTTTCCTCAATCGCTTTACTCAAGAGTCATGCGACCTTTGAGAAGGAACACATTCATCTTCTTCTTCAAGATCACCGCCAGATTTAGATGTTATTGATTTTGGACTGTTTCTTTATATCCCTAGAATATTTGGAACAACCTCTTTTCCTTTATTCATTTTATCTTCTCCTTCTTCTTAACTTGTTCTTTTTTTTAAGTTTGATTGCATTGTTTTTTTTGATTCCCCTAAGGAAATAACCGCATCTGATAAATCTTCATTTCATGCACCGCAAACAGATGTCCCCACAATTTGGCATTCTTCTCCATCCTTTGTATATTTCAGATGCGATGTAGATGGAGACAATGCCATACTTATGAAACCATGGTGACAGGAAGGACTCACGAATGAAGTATCATCGATCACATGAAATTTAGCTTACGTGTAGGTCTCCAAATTTAAGAGGAAGGGCGAATGACGATAGTTTTCGTCCTTCTCATTGAAACCTTGAACCATGACTTTATCTCGTCCAGATGTTGTACATAGAGATAAGCCATCTAAGTTCTCAATTCATAAGATTCCGCGGAGGCAGGGATCAATTAAGATCCATGGTATTATAATTTCATCACTTTTTGTAACATCTGAGAGGCGATTGTGCTCTGCAGTCCCGAACATTAGATCGTCTTCTGAAAATGTGACGATTGGAGGCTCTTGAACATGCAAGGTCTCCGTTAGGCGTTGACAAATATGCTTGAACTTTCCGTCTTTGAGAGCTTCAATTAAGGTATTACGGAGATCTTACGACATTAGAAGTGCTTATACCTATTTGGAATTTTCCTTAGATGGGATAGAATATTGTAGTCGATCCCTTTTGATGAAACTTCTTATTTGAATCCTTAGGGATAACTTTTTTTGATTTCAATTTCTTTTCCTTTATCTTTATTCATTGGCTCTTTCTCTGTTGGGATGGTAGCACTCGACCACTTCTCAGCTTTACTTGCTACTTCATTTGCATCGAATCTTGGATACTTCGGTTCTTCGGCGCACCTTACGTCAATGATAGACTAGAAGATTGAGTCAACTTAACATTTTTTTATATTTGTTGATATGGTGAGCTCGTTCATCTTCATCCGGGAAAGCGAGTTCCCTCTTTGTCAAATTCATGCATCATCAAGCAAGACTTCGGTAGGAAGTTCTTGACTTCTTCATTGATCGAAGATTTGAAGCAATTACAAGCGTGATAGGTCGTCTTGCTGATTGTATGTAATCTTCCATATTATTGATGATCTTTTGTGTTACGTTGCGACCATCCATAATAGTAGTAACATTTTGTGCTACTTCCTTCTTCTTTTTACTTAATTTATTTTTTCGTTTGGCAGATTTCTTAGCATTCCCTTGCGGTATTTGGCTAGAGGTCTTTCGTGAGATGAAGCCTTCCATAGCTTAGGTTTTGTCTCTCAATGCAGACTCAGTGGTGATTTCCACGAATACACGGAACGCCTTCCAATTCAACATTTTCTGATCTTTTTTAGAGGCTACATCCTTCATCATCGACCGACTCTCTTTTTGCCTTTATCATTGCTTGATAGTGGAGATGAGGTTATTTTGGTGGATTCTTTCTTGGACGCACCAATACACGTCCGATAATGTGAATTCACCGTTTATATTTTCTAAATCTTTGAATATGTAGCAATCTTCAACAGGATGGCCGAGCACCCGATGATATGGACAGTAGTTAGGATTATCTGCTTGTCCGGCCTCTTCAGGTCTTTTACACTCTGGTAGTTGGAGACCTACTTTGAGTGCATGTTTAAACAATTTGGCCATACTTTCCCTCTTAAAAGAATACTCTTTGTTCAGCTTTTCTTTTAGTGGGGCCATTGAGTCATTGCTCCTTTTGTTTGCTTGGTCGCGCCTTCAGGCGACCTCGGTACATCATTACCTCCAGTATGAGCTTGGGTTGTGGGCGAGGATTGAAGCAGCTGTCTTGGTTTTCTTGATAAGCGGTAGCCTTTCTTTCTTATATAGGTAACGCTTACGTATCCTTCTTGTATGAGGTGAAATGTGTTTCACCTTTCTTTGAATCTGGAGCTTTTGCTCTTTTGGATTTATCTTCTTTGTCGAGCGAGATAAATTTAATTTCTCAAATTTAGCCACCTATCAGTAGCTCTTGAAATGTGGTAATTGAAGCCATGCAAGATAAGGCCATCTTGTCATCAATGTTGCCCATCATGTGAATTGAATTGCGTCTCTTCTTAATTGTTGTTCACATTTCATACTCATATTTATGTAGCGTAATATAATGTGACTTCGTCTTTCTTCGAAGCGAGATCGTGTTGTCTTTTTTATTGCTTGAACCTTTTGACGAACATGTTTTCAAGTTCAAAAGTCTTGGAGTCATTTGATAACTTCGGCATACCATTCGGCGATCGGTTACTGCGGAATAATAAGTGCATCGTTACCCCGTGTTCCGGGGATGCTTTGAATGGGCTCTTTGGGATTACCATTTTCGAATAGATTGAACTTTGGCATTGAATATCTCTTTGGATATGGAATTTGATCATACTCCGCGGGATATGGCGACCTTTTCACCAATTTTTACGCCGCTTATAACGATCTTCTCATTCAATATAATATCAAGTTGAGAAGCTCCGCGGCCGATATAGTTTGTATTACGAAGCGGGTTGTGAGACTCATTTATTTCAATCCTCGCTTCAGGCTCAATTTGGACTCTTGAAGCATGTGAGATCAAATTTATTGGAGGATTTTCGTTAGCATTGCTAGAGGCTTGATGATTATTTGGGGGGCGGTGTTGGACTGCGCAATATTCTCTTAATCATCGTCATCAGCGTCATCATTTCTCATTTTCATATTCAAGCGATTTCTTTATCTTTGGCTTTCATCACGGCGAATTTGTCTCGCTTACGCCAAAGTGGTAGTATCGGCAAGGTGGGATTTTCTTCCCTTTCTTCTTCTTCTTGTTGTTCATCTCACGAAGACTGGATGCTTCTATTTGAACATTTTGTTGTTCTTGGTTGAGAGATCTTGCTACTATGTTGATATTGGCGTAACCGGATGGCTCACCGACTGTACCATATACTACTTTGCATGTTGCCTCTTCTTCTTCTTTGTCCTCTTGGACACGAATTTGGTCGGCGTCTCCAATGGACTTAGATTCCAAGTGTGGAATGAAATTTCTTGATTAGAGGCTTGATCGAAGTTAACCTCTTCTTGATGGGATGGAATTGATTGATGATGGGATCCCGGAGGATTCTCCAAGGTGTCTGCAGTCATATTTTATCATGGGGCCCTCTTTTTAGGCTCCCATGGTTGATAGATTTGAGTGGGGCGGATCGAATTCACCGGATGTCACGCCATGTCTTTGCTTTAGGCAATTTCTTTTGAGGCTGAGCCTCATATCTGCCCCTTCCAGGACCTTTCGGTGGATTCACTGACACCTTGTCCAAGTGTCACACCGATGCTCACCGTGTGGGACATGGATTGGTCAGCATTGGAGTTCGGGATGAGGTCTCCTTGGAGCGAGCATCCCGATATGGACCTTGATATTTTCTTTTCATCGCCTCTCTCGCTACTTGAGAACCGTGCACTGTGCGGATATAGTTCGAGTTTCCTCGGGAGGAGAACACGATCTTGTGGGGTCAGAATGGCTTAATCACCCGATAGAGCTCCGTTTACCCACTTAAGGTTGTCAAACCGGTTATGGGTTGGAACACTCACTGCTGGTTCCAGAGTTGATTGTCGGTAGTGCAGGCGGTATGTTGAGCATGTAGCTCAGATTTCTCTTTTCTTTGCCTCCTAAGCCTCAGATGAAGAAGCTTGACATCGCCTCCCGGGGCGAATGGTTTGGTGGCGGATTGCATTATCTCGAGGACGAAAGAGATCGTCCAGAACAACCCTCTTCATGATTGTGTCTCCAAGGCGAGCCTCTCAAAGATTGATTGTTTCTTTTGAAGTGACCTATGCAGGGGTCATGACTTTAGCGTCTTTTGATTGCGCACATGGCGTGCGGGCGGCGAATTTGCCAGTCGAGGCTGCTCTTTCGTTCAAGATGGCTGGGAAATCCACCCTACCAAGTTGGATGGTAGCCCCGGTGCTTCCAGCGTTGATGACGGCGTTGGCCAAACGAATGTTGGCATGCGCCAAAATATGATGGCAGTTGTATTCTCGTGCCATTTAAACGTGCGAAATAAAATCTCAAATGACTTAAGACTTTAAGTAGCAAGCTTTTAAGTTTTCGCTTTTAACTTATCACTTCCCATTTCATTTTCGTTTCTCTTTTTTTTATATACCACTGCAATTATAACTTAGATTGTGGCAAAGATGGAAAGAGAAACTATCCCAGTAGTCAGAATCTGTGGGATCGAAAATTCAGACATCTTTCGAAAAGGAAAGAGTTGTTTAAGTGTTGATAATTTGAAAGATGAATAGTAGATAAGACACTGCAGGAGATTTCGTTCCCATTTGATGAGAACTTTTATATCCGGTTCGGGTTTTCCTATAAAGCAAGCCTTATATAATTACCCCTCCCAATCGAGAGAACACTTTTAGATTAAGGCTAGTCGATAAATCGTTAAATAACAGTATATATAATTCGAGTGGAGTTTAGAATTTATGAAATTTATTTTAACTTGAAACTTTTTTGTGGAGCGATGGCCAGATCAAGATCCCATGGTTCCGTCATCCTGCGATCCCACAGCTTAGTCGGAGGAGGTTGGTACTAGAATGATCCTTGTCGCGGGGTTACGTCGTCAAGGTGTCCTTGTAGACACAGGGTGGAGTTTGTCTAAGGGACAAATATAAGTCAACCTTAACATAGGGTTTTGCCCAACCAAATACATTACATTTCACTCAAAGAGCAAAGCCGTTGAACATACTGGCGGCGTGGGTAATTTAGTGGCCATATCGCGTGAACCACGGTCGAGGGGCTTCATAACGCCATTTATGTGGTGTCATATCAGAAAAACCGGACGAGGACCAGCGTCACGCTTTAGGAATATTTGAGTGTGAAGATAGTTTTAATTTGACATTGGCTCTTTGTGAGCAAAAGTTTTCTTAATTTGTCACCGGAAGACAAACAATTGCGGAGGGGTGGATTTATTTTATTTATTTTTTTAGTTTTAATTTAAATAATTAATTTCATTTTTTTATTTATATTTTGTTATTTTCTTTAAATTTTGATCATTTTATGATTGATTTTAGATTTGAATATATGATCATTTATCATTGAAATTTTAATTATAATTACATTCTCGATCATAGGGTTAATATCGATTGATAGGCTTGCTACTGGGTTTCTGGAGGATCGTCTTAATTCATTGTCTCGAAGTATAATCCTTCAAAACCTTGTCACTAGTTTGAACATAGAGGATCGGGTTTGGGACTTTTCTTCGAGATCTTGAATTTTAGAAGCTATATGATTGATTCATATCTTGTATTATATGGTGAGTTACTACCGGATATTATTAATTTGAAATTCTTATAATATCAAATTTTTAGGTTTTGTTAACCCGGACCCGGTCCGAAGACCAAACTGGGGTTATGTAGCATCTGTTCTTTTGTCTTTGACTTGATTGTAATGCAAGCATGAGTTTTGATACATGATTTTTAGGTTTTGTTAACCCGGACCCGGTCCGAAGACCAAACCGGGATGATGTAGCATCTGTTCTTTTGGTATTTGACTTAGTATTCACTCCAACATGCATACGGATATCTGTTCTTTGGGAATTGTATGGACATTAGAATGCCTAAGTTGGAGTTTATATGTCGAATTTTGATTTTTGAGTTTTGTTAACCCGGACCCGGTCCGAAGACCAAACCGGGGTTATGTAGTATCTGTTCTTTTGTATTATACCTAACTTGCACATGTCCCTATTGTTTGAACACTTCAACATACATACTGATGTACTTTTTTATTGAATGGACGTTATGTCTAGTTGAAGCGTATTTGTCATTTTCAAGTTTAGTTTCAATGTGGCATTTTGGGTTTTGTTAACGGACGGTCAAAACCAAGGAATGTGTAGATATGTCCTTTTGTATTTGACTGCGTTTGATTACATGTTTTTAGATATTTGATCAAACTTGATACATACACGATTTTTTTTGAAAATTGCATGACATTGAATGTAGTTGAAATGTATGTGTCTGCAGTTTAGATTCTTGATCTCGATATTTTGGGTTTTGTTAAGGACCGTCCAAGACCAACCGGAAGATGTAGCATCGTTCTCTCAGATTGAGCATTTTAGAAGCTTATTCAAGCAAATGTGGATCAAGAGTCAAGATAGATATAAGCGTTTGATTGAGAATATGTTAAATAGTTGTTTAACAAATGACCTCTTTAAATCAAATGAAGCAGGATATAGATGAAATAAATCATTTGCATATAATAAATATGAGGCAATAGTGGACAGGCATTTGTTTTTTGAGATCACCTCCTTATGTAACAAAATCAAGAAACATAACTGAAAATAGTTGTTTTGCAAATGTGTATAGGTAATGGGCTAAAATAAAGCAATTTGATTTAGGCTAATAGCCTCCACATGTACAAAATCAAAGCGTTGAGGCGAAAATAATTGATTTGGAAGTATAATCATATCATAGCCCATTTATTTCTCTTGAAAAGGAGAATATAAAAATATGAGTAGATGTATGTCATGAAATGTTTCATTTATGTCCTTTGATATACCTTTTTTTTGTCTTTATAATCATGTGTAGACCAAGTGAAAATGGACATATGAGTAAAAGATAACATGTTAAACATGTATTTAAGCATGTGTTCTAAGCATGTCTAATAGATATCAATTTAAGTAGTGTAGAACCTCAACAAACACATGTCAGCATAAACATCCATTTGTATTCTATTTGCCACACTTCATACACATGTTAAGCATGTAAAGGGGAATTTAGATTCAACATTCATCAAACTATGAATAGTTGTTGCATAGGTGTCATGACATGAAAAATGAATTAAACACATAAAAGCACTATAAAAAATAAGCATTTTTTACCTTTCCCCTTTTTTTTTAAAATTTTCTGACCTCCGTCATCCCAGAGTCTTCGAGGGGTAAGCCTTCCCACCACGCCAAGAAAGGCGTGCATGGTAGGTCATTGAGACACCTCGGCCGAAAAGTTTTGCCAGCCAAGAAAGTGCATGGGGTTAGCATAATATAGCAGCAGTTTTACGAATCCTTATCTCCGTGCTTATTGAAGTTTACAACAACCTCCTCTTCCATGAGGTTCTGTGAAGGCTCACCTGCCAAGAAAGGCGTGCATGGGTGTGTCGTGAACACAGCGGTTAACTTTGATATAGCATTCTGTTAATATGATCACATATGCAAGTATGCAAGAATGAAACTCATAGTTAATAGCAAATGATATAACCAAATCCCTTTCTGTTTAATTTCAGATTTCAACTTGCATATGAAAGAGGCATGATATATATAATTCCCTTCATAGGAAATAAATTGAAGCAAAGTAGAAGCATGAAATTCATAGGAGAACAGCATCATATCTCATCAAACAGCAAGCTAATTGATTTCTCCCTTAGATAAGAAAGTTTAGCAAGCTTTATACTTATCAAATAACAAAATGATTGATTCCCCCTTAGAGAAAAAATATTTTCAGCCAACATTCCCCTTGATAAAGATAGTTTCCAGCAAGCACCACACTCACCTACTAGTAAAACAATGCAATTCCTTCTAGATAAAAGAAATTTCAGCAAGCCTCATGCCTCTAGATAACAAGCTAATAGTTTTCCCCCTCCACAAAAATATCACGTATCATACACATTAGAGGCAAAATCGATTCAATTTCCCTCTAATAAAAAATATTTTCAGCAAGATAAATGCATATATAACAAATTAAAAGCTTTCCCCATCTTGTGGACGTGAATTAAACAATTTTCCCCTTTGCAAACACAACATTTCAGCAAATAGCACACTTCAAACAACAAATTAATTATTTCCTCTCATAGAAATGATTTCAGCAAACATCACATTTACCGGAAAGCAAATCGCTTTAGTTTCCCTTAAGTATAATCAATTTCAGCAAAAAATAAGTCGTAACTATCCTAGAGATAGCATGCAACACAACATTGGGCCATCATCCAAAGCAATTTTAGTAGGCTAAGCATCATAATCATGAATAAAGACAATAAAGAAATGAGATTTGGGCCATACATCATCCCAAATCCCTAAAGAAACTGGCATAATCCCAAGCATAAGACATAGCATGTTTAGCAAAAGCCCTAATTTCAAAGAAGCTCAAATGCATAAAACAAGCTAGGGTTAGAGAAACAACTGAGTGTCGATTACTAAAGAGAGGGAGAAGGAGGAGTTTAGAAAGGGGAGCCGAGGTCGGGAGTCGAAGGAGAAGGGAGCTATGGTTCTGGGGAAGAGAGCTCGTCGTTCTGGAGAAACCGAGAGATCTCGAAGATAGAGCTCGGTGTTCTGGGAGAAAGATCAGAGATGAGCTCGTCGTTCTGAGAAGCCGAAAAGAAGGAGCTCGTGGGTTCTGAGAAGAAAGTCAAGGAGAAGAAGAGAGCTCGTCGTCTGAGGAGCCGAGGAGAAGAGGAGCTCGTCGTTCTGGGGAGAAACAAGAAGAGGAGCTCGTGCTTCTGGGGAGCCGAAGAAGGAGAAGAGGAGCTCCGTCGTTCTGGGAGAAACCAAAGAGAAGAGAAGAACTCGTCGTTCTGGGAGAAACCAAGAGGAGAATCTGAGAAGGCTGCGCCGAGAAGCTGAGCAGAAACCAGAGAGGATCGTCGAAAAATGAGGGTCCCGAACGGATAACCCTCGTTTCACGCCTTAGAGCCGCCCGCGAGAATGAAAATTTTCCCCCCCTTTTTTTTTTTTTTAGGGCTTAGTTGGCACATCTCCATTGGTTGAGTGGGCGGCGGGATTAGGTAGGGAATTAATGCGTGATTAAGAGGTAATTAGCGGATTAAGCTGCTGTTAGTCGTTTTAATTGCGATTTTATTACTTTTGACAAACCCTAGCAATATGGGTGTCAATTTAAGTTATTGTGCCGACAACGCGATCAATTCGTGATGGTCGTTGGACAACGTCGGCGACGGTCGAAGTAAATTCAATCCTAAATTGTGCGCCGTCGCGCTTAAATTGATCGACCCTCGCGCATACTTTGCCGATTCGACCGCGGAAGGTGTCGTTTGATAGGTTTCGACGTTTCGGCGACGACGACACGATTTATTTTGCGAACGGAGGTCGTTTAGGCGCCGTCGAGGCTTCTCGACTTCGATATGCGCACAATTTCATGATAAATTTGGTTTTAATTATCCGATTAATTCTTAATTGATTCAAAATTTTTTGATTAATTCATTTTAATATTTTCGACGCATTGCAGCGTCGAATCGTCGAATTAAAACGAATTTGACCGGTTCGGATCGCGATTTAAGGGATTTTAAAATCCACCTTATTTATTTAATTTAATGTGGCACATAGTTGTAGGTCAACATGTATACATACCCACCTACATATTTGATTGTTTGAACAAATTTCTTTTATGTACATGTGATTACAAAAATTGGCATCCATACTAGTTCTATTTTCTTTCTTATAATAATAGATAATCGATCCATTTGAATTTTATTCAATTGTTGTTTAAATTTTTTTCGCGTGTCCCATTAAATATCGATAGAAGGGAAAGTTATGTTTATCACCATAGAGAGACTACAAGAGATAGGTAATTATATCATTTATGTTGAATTATGTTTAAATTGTATGTCTTATGAACTTTATAGTATATATATGTGTGGACAAATTTTAAATCATTTGTGGATTGTAGTGATTCTTGTATGATTGAAGATTTTATTTAGGATTGAAATTATTGTGTAAGTTTCCTATAGTGTAATAGTATAATTGACCCACTGAATTTTATTCAATTGTTAGTTGTTTAAATTTTTTTCAGGTAACCACTCCAACTAAATTGCTGATAGAAGGGAGAGTTATGTTTATCACCGTAGAGAGACTACAAGAGATAGATAATTATATCATTTATGTTGAATTATGTTTAAATTGTATGTCTTATGAACTTTATAGTATATATATGTGTGGATAAATTTTTAAATCATTTGTGGATTGTAGTGATTTTTGTATGATTGAAGATTTTATTTAAGATTAAAATTGTTGTGTAAGTTTTCTTTATCCCGAGGCTCATTTGCATTCAGATCCGGGCCGGATCATGATATCTTGTGCGCCAATTCTAGGCAAGCCTCAAGGCGTACGTCTCGAACACCTTTTTAAACAATATTTTAAATTTTTTTTATCAAGACAAATTTGTCCTGATTATAATTGAGTCCACAATTTTGATCCCATCTAAACCTGAATAATAATCTTATCAAGCTTTTCAAGTCAGGTTTGTGTCTTGTTGTATTTTCTTGTAATTTATTGACATACCAAGATATAACTCTCAAATGAAGGGCCAATAGAGCCATATTCTTTGAGTTACTCAAACTGCTTTTCTACAGAACTTTGAGATCTAACTGCTGGAATGTAAAGATTATTTTCATGAAACATGCAATCTTCCAAGAATGTTCGAGTTCTTTGTCATCATGTCTTTAATGATTTCCTTTTTCCAGTAATGTTATTCTGTTTTATACACTCTTGTTAATTTTCTTGTTCGGTTGCTTATAAACTAAAATGGCATAACTTCTGGAAATGACACATTAACAGGTGATGGAATCTCATCAAGCAGGCAAGCGGGATTCATCTGGTACAGCTAAAGCTGTTATTTCTTGCTTTCAGAAGATGGGTGTTTCATTTGACGTGAATAAGGTTTGTTTGTCATCCACATAGTTTCTTTTGAAGTCTAACCTAATAATTTTGTAAATCAGTGCTATTGTGCTTTATTTATCAAGACATGCTATCAAGTTGCCCTCTTTTCTTTTGTTTTATTTTCATCTACGTTGTTTTACAATACAACTTATGCAAGGGAAGAATGCTTAAACAAAATGAATGGTTTAGAACATTTGCTTTCGTTTCCTTTATGTGAATTGCACAACAAGACCCATTCTTATGGTAGCTATTATTCATTTATTATTTATTCGTTATTTTTGTGTGGCATTTCATTCCTTGATATCTAATGTTCCCTTTTTGGAATGAATTTCAACTTACATTCAGAAATATGCCTATTGAATTTTATTGCCTATGACCCATAGATTTCACTCTTATTGATAGATTAAAATGATCAGAGACCCTAAGAAACAACTTGAGGTGGTGGGTGTTCCTGAAGAGCATCTTGAAGGTCATGCGTTCCATAAGTACCATCTCACTTCACCTGATGAGACGTAAGCTAACATCACTGCAATCGGTTTTACTGAAAGTTCCAAGTCTGCTTCAGTTTTATCTTAGATTTTCTTTGCTTGCTTTTATCAGAGTTTCTTTTGAGTTCCAACACAATGTCTGTGGTCGCTCGATATATGCTGAGGGTACAGTTGATGCTGCCATATTTCTATCCAAGAAGGTTAATAGAACTTTCTCTTCTCCTTTTTCATTATTACTTGCTTGAAGTTAAAAATCATGTTTTGATAAACGGTTAAGTTAAATTAATCATTTGATTGCATGTAGTTAGTTAGAAGTTAGCATTTGTTTCAAACTTCCCAATGCCTTTCAAACTATCTTAAAAGTGATTAAACAAAATCATTATTTTCTAAAACATATTTTTTATTTAGAAGCAACCAAATGAGTTCTTAAGAAACATAGTTAATTTTTTTTTTTAATTTTACTCGCATGCAGATCCAGTCCAAGTCTGACAGGAGAATATTTGACATGATAGATGTCTTGCGTGAGGGAAATATGCGGTGATTCTTCTCCCTGTAAGTCTTTTTTTTTCTTTTTGTTGAGATGTGCAAGCTTGAGGTAATAGTAAATTGTAGTGAGGCTTATTTAATTCTTTTTTTTTTTATATTAATATGCTCTTACCAGCTTTGACTTTTTGGGATCTGACAGATACTTAACATTATTATTATTATTATTTTTGACTTGAATCTTAAGTAAAATTGGATTATCTTTGATTTTTATGAATAAAAATGTAGTTTGGAAGAAATAAATTTGGCATGGCTGAACCTCGGGCGGCAAAGTTGCTTTTGTGCCAGCACTTAATGATGCATTTTCTTAAACATTCTTCCTTCCTTTCCTTCCTAGAAATTACTAGTTTCAGATATTTGAGGAGATCCATAGGATATATCAAGTGATTGACTTTGCCATGCTACAAAGTTTCCATAAATCCAGAACATCTTGACTGATTAAATATTTTGCGATGTGTGCAACCATTTCATTTCTAAAGCTTTTCTACATTTTGCCTCAAGATATGGAAATGTGATGCACTGATTCCATGTAGCATATCAGATGATAAAGAACTTATTTTATTGTGCAAATAGCCATCTATTAACAGAAAGATTAGCATAAAGGACAAGAATAACTTGAGACTGTCCTTATGAAAAGAAGAAAAAAAAATCTGTGTTAAAGAATCATGTAGTAAGTTTTGCTTATTTTGAAGGTTTGGTGACTTTTGAACCTAGTTCAAGTTTATGAAGTGACCTTGGTCAATTTTATTGAAATAAACATGAGGTTGCATTGAGTTCTCCAATTCCCATGTCTCCTTCAAGAAATCAAGAACATGCTAATGAATTCCTTAAACCCAATTCGGCCTAGGTGACTTGGAATTGATCGAATCATCATACTTTTTGTATTTGATAGATGGTGCATATGCATTAATCGAGTCAATTTCAAGCTAGTCATTCTCGAACGAAAGCAAAAGAATCTCAAATCAAGTAAAATTTTAGCACTTATTAAGTGATTTTTCAGTTGGGGATGCTAGCTATCTTACTAAATATCTTGAAAGTTGTCAAGATTTTGGGATCGAATCCCTCCTGCATCAAATTTGAAATTAGGCAATCAAGTTTATTGAAAAAAGGGATAAATCTTCCCGTCCAGACTAAAATTACCAGCAGCATTATATAAGCTTGAGCCTTATCTCACACCATTGTTGTACAACTATGGGATTTAATTGTATAATCTGTCTTCTAACTGTCTCATCGATGTATAATTTCTCCTACAAAATCTCGTGAGCTTTGTAAGACTTAATTAATTTGGTTTAAATATAGACAGGAAACTTATTTTTCTTCTTATTTTTGAAGCTTATTGATAATTTAGGCCTGATTTGTTGACATTTTTTTATTAATTGTTTATATATCATTAGACAATGATTGGCTCTTCTGAAGATTTTGATCTTTCTTAAAGGAAACTCCCATTATCACATAAATCATGCTATAATTAATTAAGTAATTAATTAATTAGTATTTTCATTTTAATTTAATTTATATGCATATAATTATTAATTAATATTCTTACATCAATTACCAATTTTATTGGCGCTTTGATAAGCATTTATATATTGATCATTTATGCAATCATATTTCTTGTAGTCATTTACTAAGAGGTTGTTTGGTAGCGTGCATTTGTAATGCACTCTTTTAAACATTTCAAGCGTTTGGTTCCAAGTAAAGTAAAATTCTAGTGCATTTCAAATACAGAAAAGGTCGGTTCGTGTATTTGGAATTCATCTGGCGAATTCAAATACTCAATAAAAAGTGATCGGCGGGGCGTTGGCTGCGCCCATTCGCTGCGCCGCCCGTGGCCCCGCCCATTGCCGGCCGCGCCCCTCATCCGCCCTCTGGACCGCCGTAGCCCGCTCCTCAGCCGTGGCCGCCCTTCGCCGTGCCAGCCAGCCTCAGCCATCCGCATTGCTTGTCGATCGTCGCCAGCCTTCGGTCGTGAAAGACGCTCCCAGATGTTCAACTTTCTTTATTACATTTTTGTCATTAATGAAAATCTGAAGTCGTGAATTAAACTCTTAACTAAACAACTATAAAGTAATCCTTATCTTGAATTAAATCTGCGTTAAATCACAATTACCTAAATGATTATCTATCGCATCATTTTAAATAATATTCTTATGAATTAAACATGAACATAATACAACAAAGACTTTAATGCATCTTTTAACACAACACAATGTATTGCTACAAAACTTAGCTTAAGATTTTGTTACTTTGTTGTGCTATTTATTTATTATTTTTATAAAGTTGTCGAAATAAATTATTTTACATTCAATTTTTAGTCTTTTTGTTTTTCATGAAATATGGATACTTAAATACAACATTTAAAAACTTGTTTTTTTATTTTTTATTTAAATAAATCAGGTAAATGTCAATTACTCTGATTGATAAGTGTTATAGAAGTTGTCAAAATTATGAGTTTGAATTCTGTCTATATCAAAAATATAATCTAATCTTGCATTTTTTAATAAAAAATAAATCTGATAAAAATCATAAGGATTTATTTGAGGTAATTGTAGTTAAATAAAAAAATAGTGATAGAATTGCAGAAGAATTTGTGAGGTATTATAATTTTTTATTATATGAAAAAATAAGATCAAAATTTTTTTATAGCCATTGCATTATGTTATGTTAAGTTGAAAAGTATGACTTTGTCATCATTATTTTTTTTAAATATAGTTAAAATATAGTTTCTTAAACGTTATTTGTGATATGATTCAGATTACACCATCAATAGAAAGCTGGCTCAAACACAACTTAAATAATGCTTAAGCTTGATTTACTTGATAATGAGGGACAATGGCTGCACAATTGATTTGAGCCAAAATTCCAGCTAAAACCGTATAATTCCAACCCAATTTCCTTTTTTTGCGAAGAAGTTCCATTCTTCTCTCATTGCAAATTCGGAATGCAAATGAATTGTAGTTAATGATAGTAACGGCTACCTCATTAATCCACCCTCAAAGCACCACAAGGCACATTCCCCTTTCCCCAAAACCTTTCCTGGTTCACCTCCCAATTCCCATCATCCAACAAAGCTGCCTTCTTTTTCCCGTCTCTCTCTCACTTCACCCATAAATCTCTCCTCGCTGGCGCCACCTTCTCCACTCCCATGCCGCCATGGCCTCTCGGCCAACCTTAGCGGCCGAAACCCTCCTCATCTCCATAGCCATCGCCTTCTGTTCTTTTATACTTTACGTCCTCCTTGAAATGGCCTTCCAAGCCATCAAACTCTGGCTCCTCAGCCGCCGTTTCCACGGCATAGTCTTCTACACATCGTCATACCGCGCCGCTCCAGTAGCCGCGCAGCAGCGGCTTGCGGATCTCAGTGCCATGGCCGTCGAAATCTATGACTCTCCTGCAGCTTGCTTGCCTTCTTCTGCCGCCGGTGATAATGAGATGGAGAGCTGCGCCGTGTGCTTGGCGGAGTATGAGGTTGGCGAGGAGGTGAAGGTGCTTCCGGCCTGCAAGCACATGTTTCATCGCTACTGCATCGATTCCTGGCTCTTTGTCTCGCGTGTCTTCTCCTGTCCCGTTTGCCGCCGCAACGTGTTTGATAAAATGCCGGACAGGATGGAGCAGACTTCTGAGATCAGCATGATTACCATAATTTGTTGTTTTATATGAAAAGAAGCTTTTTTCTTAAATTTTTAGTGAGGGAGAGATTCAAAACTAAAACTAGAATGAATTCAAAGGTTTTACTTTTCGTATTAACAAAATGTTTTGAACTAATTAAGATTGGAATGAGAGCACAGCTCTCCTCTTAGAATTAAACGAAATGGTTTCAAATTTTTCGAGGAAAGAAGACCTGGATTTATGGGATTGAGAATCATATATTGGACACCAATTCTGTCAAGAGATCTGACTGTTGGGTTAGTAGTTTATCCTGTGTTAATTGGGTCCTAAGTAGTGTTCTTTTTTGCATTAATGACCAATCCATTGATCCTAATATCATATTGGCAAAATTTTTAAAACAGGCACATTCTTAAAATTAATTAATAATTTAAGCATCACAAATTTTTTTTTATGAAAATAGGCAGTGGTTAATCTGACGATGCCACCACTACATTTCGTCTCAACTGACTGGCGGATTTTTTTTTTTGTTTTTTTGCTTTTGGTAGGAGAGAGAGAGAGAGAGAGTTGCACGGCGGGAGAGAAGAGAGAGAGATTATATATATAAATAAATAAATAATTAATTAAATAAATAAATAAGTATATATATTTATAATTAATTAAATAATTAATTAATTAAATAAATAAATTTGTAAAAATAAATAAATAAATTTTTTTTATTTGCGTATTTTTTATATACATTAATAATTGAATAAATAAATAAATAAATAATTTTTAATAAATAAATAATTAAGTATATATATATAATTTTAATATATATATATATATATATATATATATATATATATATATATATATATATATATATATATATATATATATATATAAAATGAATTAAAGATGAATTATTATTTATTTTTTATATATTTATATATTTTATATTTTTTGTTATTATTATTATTTTATATTTATTTATTTATTTTTTAATTTATAAATCTTCATAATTTTTAATAACTTTGATATTATAAATTAAGAAAATAATATATAAAAGTTATTAAAAATTATAAAGATTTATAAATTAAAAAAAGAAGAAAAAAAAAAATAAAATAAATAATAATTTATCTTTAATCATGTGAAATATATATGCATTAAAAATAAAATATAAAAAAATATTATATTTATGTATTAAAAATAATAATATAAAATATAAAAAATATAAAAAAATATAAAATATAAATAAAATATAAAAATATAAAATAAATAATAATAATAACAAAAAAATATAAAATATAAAAAATATAAAATATAAAAGTATAAAAAATCTAAAATAATAATATTAACAAAAAATATAAAAATATAAATATATAAAAAAATAAATAATAATTAATCTTTAATCATGTAAAATATATATGCATTAAAAATTATTGTATATATATATATATATATATATAGTTATTTATTTATTAAAAATTATGTATTTATTTATTTATTTATTTATTAATGCATATAATAAATATGCAAATAAAAAAAATTTATTTTTAAATTTTTTATTTATTAAAATTTATTTAATTATTTAATTATTTAATTATTAATGCATATATATACTTAATTAATTAATTAATTATTTAAACCTCGGTTTAAATAATTAAATGGTATGCTTTTGGTAGATTTATATATAATCTCTCTCTCTGCTCTCCCTCCGTGCAACGCACGCGCTCTCTCTCTCTCTCTGCCTGCTACCAAAAGCAGAAAAAAATTAGTGATTGTGGACGATTCAACATGGCGTATTGACCAGTTGTCATTATGGACGATTAGGCCTATTTTTATAAAAAAAATTTTTGATGCTTAAATTACTAATTAAAGTTAAGTATGTGTTTATTTTAAAAATTTTGCCTTTCAGATGGGGCTGAGGTAAGCCATACACAATACTTCCCTTCACAGGATTGGTCAGTTTACCCTGTTGGCTAATGATGCTTGGTAGGGAATAATATTATTATATTAGGAGAGTTTTTGTTTTGGAAAAAAAACATTAATTAATTATATTTATTCTCTCATTTACTTTCTTTCTGTTATATTCAACCTGTACGTATATGCTTAATGCAATTTTGTTCTTTGGATAAATAACATTCAATTATCTCCATCCTAGTTTTAGGAGTGTGAACTATTTGGATAAAGCTGAAAAAAATCTAATGATCTCATTGTTCTTAAAACGTCCGTTCAATTATTGATTGTAATTTTAGCTTCTATTAATTTTTTTTATTATTGGTTTGATTTTTTTTTTTTTTGTAAAACAAATTAAATTAAAGGTAATTAATTGTTAATAAATAAGTAATAAGATCAACATGAATATTAAAACATGCTTATTAAAAATTTTTGAAAAATGAATTGAGTTCATGAAGTGAAGGAAAATATGATTTTTAAAGAGATATCATTTATATTTATAAATATTTTATATTTATTTTGAAAGATTATAAGTTAGAATTTAATTTATTTGATTTAAAAAATTATTTTATTATTATAAATTTATAAGTATTATATATATATATATATATAATTTTTAATAATAAAAATTTTGATCTTTTTTCAAGCTTGTTTAATCCGGCTAACTCAAGATTAGCTCGAAAAAAGATTAGATGAAGTTTTTGGCTCATAATTCAGCTCAATATGTTCAATTTGATATTAATCAGATCCAAATTTTAATTTAAATTTTAAACAATCTACGATTTTAAAGTTAAACTAACGGTCTTATTTTGGGCTATGGTGATTTTGACGCACTTAGACTTAATAATTATTGTGATGGCTTCGCCATCATATAAAACTAGTAGAAAATATGAGTTACGCCATAAGTTTGATTAATATGATCTTGAAGTGAAAAAAGTGATTTTAAATAAAATGATAATTTTATAAGCATATTTTTATATAAATTAAAATTGCTTTAAAAAAAACTAATTAGAACGAAAGATGAATAAAAAATTTGCAAGAGTGATGTATATATCATATACAGCCCAACTACGCTAATAAAACATTATGACCGTTCCTGGTTAAAATTTTAACCTGAGGTAGAGTCAGAAAATCAATTCATTCTTGGTAGACAAAATTACATGCAGACCATTTAATTATTTAATAATTACATATTGAACACCAAACGTCATTTATTTTCTTAGCCAACAAATATACCACGCTGTTGAAGTAACCCCGCATCAAACTTTGTCTCATGAGAAACTTGTGGCCGGTGTGGGTTCTCCATCTCGCGCGATAAAAACTATCTAATTCTTCTCCCATCGGCATCCTCCTGAAACATAGAAAATATTACATGTGAAATTCGGACGTAATTTTATGTCTAGATATCAACTGAAATATAATACATATTTAGTAATAAAATATAATTTTTCAAACTTTATAGCACTGTAACGTAATGATGCTGTTAACATTAAACTAGCCCGACCCGTCCCGTCCCATTAAAGCAGTGTGAGAAAATATTACGGACAATGTTCTAGATCCCGAGCCTTAGAAAATTTAGACATTTTCATTTTTGTGCAGAAATTTTCCTCAGCTCTCTCTCCCAGCTCTCTCTCCCAGCGTACGTTCGACCTTCCCCTAGAGATTTGCTAAATCTTGAGCATTAAAAATTGAGGTATTATAGGCGACTCCATGAGATATTTTTTCATGCATTCTTGTACTTTAAAGATTTTAGAATTTTCATATTTGTTCTAACCGTTGAATAGGAGCACATTTGAGTTCTTTAAAGGAAATGAGATTGTTTTGCTCATTTTTAAAGTTATTTTACATATATACCCTTTGTATTCTCATGATGGTACATCTCATTTTTTTTTCAGTTTTTTCAACTATGAGGCTTGTCATATGTTTAGTATATCTCATTGTAAGATGTTTGGAGATGTTTCATGAAGAATTTGGTGATTTTTAAGGTTGTTTTGTATATGTACTCTCTGTACTCTCATGAGAGTACACCCTATTTTTTCAAAATTTTTAACTGTGGAGCTTGTCATATGTTTAGTATATCCTATTGTAAGATGTTTGGAGATGTTTCATGAAAAATTTGCTAGTTTTTGAAACTATTGTGTATATATACTTTCTGTATTCTCATGATAGTACACTCTATTTTTTAAAAATTTTCAACTATGGGACTTGTCATATGCTTAGTATATCCCATTATAAGATATTTGGAGATGTTTCATGATAAATTTGACAATTTTTGGGGCTATTTCGTATGTGTACTCTCTGTACACTCATGAGGGTATACCTAGTTTTTCAAAATTTTCAACTGCAGGGCTTGTCATATATTTAGTATATCATATTGTAAGATGTTTGAAGATGTTTCATAAAATATTTACTGATTTTTGGAGTTGTTCTATATGTGTACTCTCTGTACTCTTATGAGGGTATACCTTATTTTTTCAAAATTTTTAACTATGAGACTTGTCATATGTTTAGTACATCATATTGTAAACTGTTTGGAGATATTTCATGAAGAATATGCTAATTTTTTGAGTTATTTTATATGTGTACTCTCCGTACTCTCATGAGGGTACATCCTATTTTTTCAATTTTTTCAACTGTTGGGCTTGTCATATGTTTAGTACATCATATTGTAAGCTGTTTGAAGATGTTTCATGAAGAATTTGGATATTTTTGGAGCTGTTTTGTATGTGTACTTCATGTACTCTAATGAGGGTACATCTTATTTTTTCAATTTTTTCAATTGTGGGGCTTGTCATATGTTTAGTATATCATATTGTAAGTATTTGGAGATATTCTATGAAGAATTTGGTGATTTTTTGGGCTATTTTATATGTGTACTCTATGTACTCTCATGAGGGTACATCCTATTTTTCAAAATTTTTAATTGTGGGTTTGTCATATGTTTAGTACATCCTATTGTAAGCTATTTGGAGATATTTCATGAAGAATATGCTAGTTTTTAGAGCAGTTTTGCATGTATACTCTCTGTACTCTCATGAGGGTACACCCTATTCTTTTAGTTTTTTCAAATGTGGGGCTTGTCATATGTTTAGTATATCCTATTGTAAACTGTTTGAAGATATTTTATAAAGAATTTATATATTTTTGGAACTGTTTTGTATGTGTACTCTTTGTACTCTCATGAGAGTACACCTTATTTTTTCAATTTTTTTAATTGTGAGGCTTGTCATGTATTTATCATAACTTATTGTAAGATGTTTGGAGATATTTCATGAAGAATTTGCTGGGTTTTGATACTGTTTTGTATTTGTACTCTTTGAGCCTCCATTATGTAGATAATGTTCTCATTAATTCACTTTTCATTTTGAAGTTTAAAATGTCTGGGAAAAGGATAACTTTCAGAAGTAGGCCTAGAAAAGTAGACATTCTATTTTGGTGGCCAATGCATTTCTTTCACCCCCAATGAAGTTGCATTAATTGCAGGGATGCTAAATAAAGGGGAGAAGATCATATGGCATAAATCTCTACTTTTGAAGTCCAACTTAGTTGATTTTAAGAATAAAATTGAGAAGTTGGATTGCTCGTTAACTGCAACACAATTTGTGCAGTTGTACATATAATTTTTTACTTTCAAATCTTTTTTTTATATATCATAATTATAGAGTGACATCAAAATTGATAGCCTACACTGACGACATAGAGAGATTTGTTGATTAGAATCCATCTGGAGCTTTCTAGTTTCACAGTTTGATGGCATTACATATAAAATTTTAACATAGAAGGCACCTGGGTACATGAGTGGTTATGTCACGCTTCTAATGATATATTTTATATCTTCAGATTTATATTATTTTATGCATAAAAGCTAAGTTATGTAAATCTTCGTTGCAAATCTGGGCGGCATAGCACATAGGAATCATAAGGTCATTCCTTCTGCAAAGCCACGTATGTTACGATGACCAAAAATAAAGTTTGCAGATGATTCTTTTAGTGGTTTGCAAGGATACTAGGTGATGCAAAATAAATTGACTTCATTTACCTCATAATGTATTTATTCATATTAAAAATCATCATATTTTCTTATTAGTGTAACATAGGTATGCCTTTCATTTGAGGATATATCAGAGGAGGAGACCTGACTCCTTGAAACAGTGCCCCTTGTCCAGCAGATAACACACATTGAGCCCCATAACAGCCCCATTCCAAGTCCAAGGAGTGGAGCCCCTAGTGGATCTCCATACATCCCTCCTTAATATTCTCCCCCTTCTAATGTATCTAGCTTGCCATCTGCTAGTACCCATCTACAAAGCTTTGCGGTGAAGAAGATACTTTCAGGTTTCAGGACCCTGGGGAAAGAGTATCATTGTTTGAAGCTTCAATAACTGAGAAAGTCGATGATATTGATTTAAGGGTAATTACAATTGAGGCGATGGTTGTTGGACAGAAGGGTCATAGCATGGGGGAAGCTCCTGTGGAGGCTACCACAAGGGAAGCTCTTGATGAGGCTACCATAGGGGAAGTTCTTATGGAGGCTACCATAGAGGAAGCTCCTGAGGAGGCTACCATAGGGGAAGCTCCTGTGGAGGCTACCATAGGAGAAGCTCCTGAGGAGGCTTACACTGGACACGAAGATGCTGCTCAGCTTTTACTGGGTAGCATTGAATGTGGTGTGAAGGCTAGACAGGTGAGGAAGAGAAAAGATGTATCCTCCCTATTCACACAAATGTACAGGAAGACTCACAACAAAATAACTCTTACTATTGCTGCTACACAGATGTACATACAACAGATGAGGTATTACTTTGCTTTCCTTTTAGTATAATCTAATAAAAGTTGATTTTAGTAATTTTTTATGTAGGTTAACAAAGTGGTTCCAATATCGCTAGATGAACCAACAATTGTTGTCGTAGTAGTTGAGGAGCATCAAGCGAAGGTATTCTTCATCTTAGAAGATTCGATTTCATAATGAATCTAGCTCTTAAACTTTGTTGATTTCTTGCAGCCAGTTGAGGCACATGATATTATAGACTTCTCATCAAGAGATGTCCTGTCCAAGCAATGCTGCAGTTCATTGACACCTCATATGCCCGATTCAAGGACAAGCAAGTCATTACTTAGTTTATCTTATTCAATATACATAAAATCACCTTTTCATTTAGTAAAGCTCATATTCCCGTGCTTCTCACATGCATGAGTGATAGCGTATTCTCGACTCGTAATATCATTATTGTGAGAGGACAAATTGATGAGTTGTTGAGAGATCAATATCTGTTAGTTGCACATGTTGATGCCTTCACATTTTTACTGGCCGAGAAATATACTATCTGTCATGGGCTATATGTCTCCTATTTGTATGTCTCATGCCTACAATGGGTGAGTTAATGCACGGAGTTTTGGATTATACGATGCATTCCAAAGTTTTGATAGTTATAAGCTACTAATTTTAAATTTTTTCTTGAATACTTGTAGAGTTATACTAAATATGACCTACCAAAAGAAAGTAAAATGTTCATCCAGTATGTTACTGCAGATAATGTTTCAAGGACTGATTTACTCTTACTTCCAATTATCAATAATCAACATTCGACACTACTGGTGGGGTATATTAATGAAGGGGCTTGGTATTTCTATGGCTTATTGCGAAACCCAACTCATAAGACCATTCTTCCTGATATTGTAAGAATTCTTCTCATTTTTAGTTTGTCTCAAGTGCATACTTTGTACCTAACTCTTGACTTTAATTTTTTAACTCTTTAGATCAAATTACTCATCCAAGATGATAGCCATGCTTTCGGGAGTGATCCTATAGAATGGCTAATCAGAGTGATCAGTGGTCTACTATTTCAAGAAAATAGTGTTGATTGTGGGATGTTTATGTACAAATATATTGAGGCAGGGATCATCAAACCTCCAATGGACTAGGCTGAGCACCAAGATTGGCCAAAGAAAATGAATTTCTTTAGGGTTGAGTTTTCTTATGCTATTTTTTGTTTAAGTATGAAATAATTGAGCTGTAAAATATTGAGTACAATAAAGTTATGTGTAAACTATTTGGAGTTATTTTTTTGTAATTAGGTGCAATTTCTTCATTTTCTCAATTATTTTCAACTGTGGGGCATGCCATATGTTTAGTGCATTACATTGTAAGCTATTTGAAGTTTAGTCCTTGGAAATTAAGTGGTTTATGGAGTGGGTTTATGGGGACTTTCAACTAATCTACACTACTTCTCAATTCAATAGTTAATAGATGTTATACTAAGCTGTTTGGAGGCTTCTTGGTGGGTTTTTGGATCAGTTTTTCATTTGTATATTATGTACTCTCATGAGAGTACACCTAATTTTCTTAATTTTTTCAACTATTCCACCCGTTCTTTCATTTATATGTTTAGTGGATGCAATTATAAGCTATTTAGAGGATTCTTGGTGGATTTTTGGATCAATTTTTTATGTGTACTCTCTGTACTCTCATGAGAATATATCCTATTTTCTTAATTTTTTTTCAACTATTCTACCCTTTCTTTCATTTATATGTTTAGTAGATATCATTATAAGCTGTTTGGAGGCTTCTTGGTGGATATTTAGATCAATTTTGAATGTATACTCTCTATACTCTCATGAGAGTACACCCAATTTTCTCAATTTTTTTAGCTATTCTACCTTTTTTTCATTTATATGTTTAGTAGATGTCATTATAAGCTATTTGGAGGGTTCTTGGTGGATATTTAAATCCGTTTTGAATATGTACTCTCTGTACTCTTATGAGAGTACACCCCATTTTCCTAAATTTTTTTAACTATTTTACCATTTTTCATTTATATGTTTAGTGGATATCTTTATCAGTTGTTTGGAGGCTTCTTGATCAATTTTGAATGTGTACTCTCTGTACTCTAATGAGGGTACACCCCATTTTATCAAATTTTTTCAGTTATGCTATCTTATTTGGAGATAAAATATTTAGTAGATGCCATTATAAGCTATTTGGAGATTTCTTGGTAGATTTTTGATGCTATTTTGAATGTGTATTCTCTGTATTCTCATGAGAGTACACCCTATTTTCTCAATTTTTTCAGCTATGCTATCCTGCCTGGAGATAAAATGTTTAGTGCATGATATTCTAAGAAATTTGGAATCATTTGGATGGGTTCTTGGATCATTTTTTCATGTGTACTCTCTGTACTCTCATGAGAGTACACTCTATTTTCTCAATTCTTTTTCAGCTATTCTACCCTTTCTTTCATTTATATGTTTAGTAGTTGCTATTATAAGCTATTTGAAGGCTTCTTGGTGGGTATTTAGATCAGTTTTAAATGTGTACTATCTGTACTCTCTTGATAGTACACCTCATTTTCTTAATTTTTTTTCAGCTATGCTACTCTGTTTGGAGATGAAATGTTACATGCTATTCTAAGCTGTTTGGAGTAGTCTGGATGAGTTATTGGATCAATTTTTTATGTGTACTCTCTGTACTCTCATGAGAGTACCCCCCATTTTCTCAATTTTTTTCAGTTATTCTACCATTTCTTTCATTTATATGTTTAATAGATGCCATTATAAGCTATTTGGAGGCTTCTTGGTCGGTATTTGGATCAGTTTTAAATGTGTACTCTCTGTACTCTCATGAGGGTACATCCTATTTTCTCAATTTTTTCAGCTATTCTATCATTTCTTTCATTTATATGTTTAGTATATGCCATTATAAGCTGTTTGGAGGGTATTTGGGTATTTTTAGAGCTATTTTGAATATGTACTCTCTATACTCTCATGAGAGTACACCCAATTTCTCAATTATTTTCAGCTATTATACCCTTTCTTTAATTCATATGTTTAGTAGATGTTATTATAAGCTGTTTGGAGACTTCTTGGTGGATTTTTGGATCAATTTTGAATGTGTAATCTATATACTCTCATGAGAATACACTCTATTTTTTTAATTTTTTTTCAGCTACTCTACCTTGTTTGGAGATAAAATGTTTAGTAGATGTCATTATAAGCTGTTTGGAAGCTTCTTGCTAGATTTTTGGAGCTATTTTGTATGTGTGCTCTCTATACTCTCATGAGAGTACACCCTATTTTCTCAATTATTTTCAGCTATTCTACTTTATTTGGAGATAAAATATTTAGTATATGTCATTGTAAGCTGTTTGCACGCATCTGGCTAGATTTTTTGAGCTATTTTACATTTGTACTCTCTGTACTCTCATGAGGGTACACCCTATTTCTCTAAATTTTTTTAGCTATTCTATCCTGTTTGGAGATCAAATGTTTAGTAGATGCCATTCTGAGGTGTTTGGAGGCTTCTTGGTGGGTTTTTGGGTGAGCTTTGAATGTGTACTATCTATACTCTTATGAGGATATACTCTATTTTTTCAAATTCTTTAAGCTATTCTACACTATTTGGAGATCAAATGTTTACTAGATGTCACACTAAGCTATTTGAAGGCTTCTTGGTGGATTATTGGGGCTATTTTGAATGTGTACTCTCTATACTCTCATGAGAGTACACCCCATTTTCTCAATTTTTTTTAGCTAGTCTATCATGTTTGAAGATAAAATGTTCAGTAGCTTCCATTATAAGGTGTTTGCAGGCTTCTGGATTGATTTTTGGAG
The DNA here is from genome assembly GCA_021442155.1 of Cymbidium sinense. Taxonomy (NCBI): domain Eukaryota; kingdom Viridiplantae; phylum Streptophyta; class Magnoliopsida; order Asparagales; family Orchidaceae; genus Cymbidium; species Cymbidium sinense. The sequence goes on along the minus strand of CM038215.1, from coordinate 136,767,442 downwards.
CTGTTTTGCATATGTACTCTCTGTGCTTTTATGAGGGTACATCCCATTTTTTTTAATTTTTTCAGATATTATACTTTTTTTCATTTATATGTTTAGTAGATGATATTCTAAGCTAAATGTGAACTGATAAAAGTTATCAATTACATAAATAACTGCTTAAAGAGAACTTTTTCTATATCTTAGATTTAAGTGATAAATTTAAATAGTTGAAATAAAGATGATTAATGTTGTTCCTTGAAAAAAAATATTATTATTCTTGTAATTGTTGTTTAGTCGATGTTATTAGTTAGATGCAATTCAAAATTAGTTTGAAATTAAATTCTAAAAAAAACTAAAATATAATGTTATTTTAAAATGATCTCCTACTTAAGGGTTAGTGGTTGGAGAAGGTAATTTTGATAAGATTAGGAATCAAGAAGCATGTATTGTGACTTCTCTCAACTCTTCATGATTAATACTTTTTATGTACATTAAAAATTCTTTAAAATGAAATATATTTTATTTACTTCACTTTTATTTACAAACAAATCAGTGACAGTTCAATGCTTCATAAATGTTTAAACCATAATTTTTGCAATGTCACAAATATAATAGATGTATTTTGTCTGAAATGAGTTTGATTGATTGGTCAATATGCTTAAAACTCGATCCACGTTGAAAATTTAAGATGTCGACTGTTTCATTAGTTTGAGAGCTCCAATTTACTTTTTGAAATTCCTTACAGCTAGGTGAATACTAAATAAATATCAATCACGAAAGAAAATAGGTTGATTATCAATATCATTGGAGACCACTTAGTTCATGAAAAATGTGACAATTTAATACAGTCAAAAGAAAATTGTAAAAAGAAAATCAAAACCTTCCAAATAAAAGAGAACATTGAAGCTGAAACACACTGAAATAACATAATTAAGAGCAAAAGATACACTAATATATCATATGGTAAAACACACACAAAAAAGAACCTTTGCTACAAAATTTCAAGCAGCTTTAGCTTCTTTTTCCTTTTTCCCTTCTTTAATGAGCTTTTCCCATCTCTCCACATTGTCAATTATTTCTCCAGTCTTGATGAGGTAACAGACTTTGCTTCCATCTTCTAAAACCTTGCTCCCAACTCTGCTAGCTACATTCTCCTCTTTCGAATACAACATGGCATTTGAGCTATGAATGGGTGCTTCAATCTGCAGATAAATCATTAAATTTTAGTCACATTTCTCAATTTATTAGAAAGATATACAAAATTACACCTATTTGGGATCAATTTTGCTATCTATTTTTTATGTTGTCTTTAGAAACATATTTGTAAGAAGTGATCCCAAATCACATCATTTTTACAAATATTCAAAATAATTTTCATATATTTTGAGTGAGTGTATTTAAGAAACAATCATCACCACCAAACATATTCTATTTAAACCCTAAACATAAATAAAACAAATTGAAAACAAAGAAAGCACACAATAAATAAAAGTGATCCCAAACAACTTCTTAAAAATACGTTAACTAAATATATTATAAAAATTAAAATTAAAATTAGAAATATAAAACAAAATAAAGTCCAAACAGATCCTAAATAAATATATTTTTAAAATTAACATAAAAATTAAAAATAAAATAAAATTGATCCCGAAAGTGTTCAAACATAACTCTTTTTATAAAAAATATCTATAAAAAAAAAGCTACCAACCTTTATAATTTTCCCTGGCTCGTCCTGCTCTTTGCTCTTTATGTGTTTTGTCTTGAAGTTAATGTCTTTTACTATAACCTTGTTGTTTGGCACATATATGAGGAATTTCTCCTATTTTACCTTTGTCATCGCTTGCAATGATTTTCACAGTGTCCCTCATTTTAACGTGCAGTACTGGAAGACTATTTGGTTTGCACTCTTTTCGCTCCCATTTCTTGAGTTACATTAAAGTATATACATTCAAATAACACATGACAACTAAATGATATAATGTATTATAATGTTTCCTTGTAATGATATCCATCATTAGGTTGGTATATCCTTCAGCCGACTTACTGATTATTGAGCTTGAGTTAAATTCCTAAGATAGAACATCGTATCAGTTACTGATATGTAATAGCAGGAATGAAGTGTTATACCTAAATACCTCTGAAAAGCACTCTGACATAACAGAAAAAATGCGTTGTAATGACTGACCCTTCATGGTCTCCACCTCACTTGTTCTTTCATATCTGTAACATTAAAAACATAATAGTTTAAAGTTTAAAAGCAATATTTAAAGACTATAAATTCATAGACAGGTAGAAAATTACTCTAGGATTTCTTGTTTCTCTCCCAATATCTTTTTAGCCTTGCATTGGAAACACCCTTTGGCCACTGCTTAACGGGAACCTTTAAAATGTCAGTTTCTTTATATGTTATAGTAGACTTCTTCTTCTTAGCTATTTTCTCAGTTGGAGGTGAATTCCCACATAATATAAAATCAACATAATCAGATAATTTTTTTGCGGAACCCAACATATACTCCTCAGCTTTTTTATTACCTTATGCCCTGGTGCTTATTTGATATGCATATCGACTGATGTGGTTCGGAAAAATAATGCTAATTTTATTTCCATCATTACCTTGCACATCTTTTAAGTTCCCGTAAGCACTGTCAAAGTATATATTCATCTTTGCTCTAGTTGACCATCGCATAAGAAGATACTTCTCCGGAATGCTCACAATATCTTCCTGACTCAGAACTTGGATGCAGTGAGCACAAAACACCCCCATCATTTCAAATTTTTTACAACTACAAGTTACATTTATGATTGAGTGTCAAAATGGACAATCTATATTTTGGAAGAACTTTTATTCACTAAATTTCTCATCAAATACTCCATGGGTTTGTCATCTGACACATTTGCTGCTAATCCACCAACTCCATATAAAAATTCTTCTTCAAATATTGTATAAAACTTTCTTGTGTAAAATATAGCTTCTTGTTTCAGAATTGGACTGATTTTAACAATATGAACAACTACTGATTGGCTACACTTGAAATCTTCATCATAATTATTCCATCGCCATGTGTCCACACCTTCTCTAATCCTAAGAAATAATCGGTGATAAAACTTATTGATTTAGAGATTTCATGACATACATTATTCGTGGAGTCACTACGTTATATTGGCAAGATACCCATACAGAATGAGTATTTGCATAATGCGATGAACCACTTGCATATAATTTTATATAGCTCAAACAACCAAGCATGATCATGCAAATTGCCCTTCTTCTAGCATGGTAGACCAAGCTTGCTCAAACTCTTCCTGTGAATCACACTTACTCATGTATGTATAAAAGAGACTTATACTGTTTTATTACTATTAAAGCAGTGTATCTTTGAAGGAGCTTTCTTAGAAATATATCATTGACATAACCTATGGCGAGTATGCAGTAATGCAATTTTGATAGCTCTCGCCATTGCCTGATCTTGATCAGTGAATATTATTATAGGATGACTGTCATTCATTAATCATAGAAATATTTTAAATAGCCATGTGAATGACTCAATTATCTTTTCTGATAGAAATGCTACTCCAAATAAGATATTTTGTCAGTGAAGATTCACTCCAACAAAAGGTGCATAGACAAGATTATATTTATTGAGTCGATAACTTGTATAAAAAATTATGACATCCCTAAAACAATCACATTCTATCCTTGACATGCCATTGCTAAAAAAAATTGACCAAGCTGTCCGACTCATCAGCTTGGACATCTCATGCAAACATTCCATCCTCAGCTTGCCTTTCCTTGAATAGTTGTATTAATGCATTACTATCACCATTCTCAATCCTTGATCTTCTTTTTTTGGATGTAATTGAAAGCATCTTTTTTGTGAAGCCAATATTGTCCACATTGCCAACTTCCTCACTGAGATAGATAAATGCATTAGTTGCTCTAATTCTAGCCTTTGTCATTGACTTCAACACAACCATCTTCTCATTGCTAATGCCTCTGTATGATTTGAGAAGATGTAGGTCACCTGGCTTTGCCAATGAATGATTATCATTTTCTATATATTTTTTAACCTTCCAATTCCCATCTAAATCAATAAAAAATCTAAACATGGCCAGAAAATCACTCATTGTATCTATTTTCTGAAATTTGACTGAGCATTTTAGATTGACAACTTTCTTCAGACCTACTTTTGCACATGAAAAATCATTTGATTTCAAGTTCTTCCAGTTTGGCTAATAACTAGTATGATTCTTTCTAACACTAAATCCAGTTCGATGTGCATAATCATAGTACAATTCATATGCCTCTTTTTCATTGTGAACAATGGTGCCAAGGAGTTTGCCCACAATTGGGTCAGTGGATATAACGGCTCCATCATCGCACAAGTCATTAACCTCATTCACCTGTGCAGATACAAATAAGTTTCATGCAAAATAGCTCCAAAAACCAACAAATTCTTCATGAAATATCTCCAACAATCTTACAATAGGTTATGGTAAACATATGATAGGCCCCACAGTTGAAAAAATTGAAAAAATATGGTGTACCCTCATGAGAGTACAGAGAGTACACATATAAAATAGCTTCAAAAATCAGCAAGTTTTTCATGAAATATCTCCAAACATCTTACAATATGATATACTAAACATATGATAAGCTCCACAATTGAAAATTTTTAAAAAATGGGGTGTACTCTCATGAGAATATAAAGAGGACACATGCAAAATAGCTCCTAAAATATTCAATTTTTTCATTAAACATCTCCAAACATCTTACAATAGGATATAATAAACAAATGACAAGCCTCACAGTTAAAAAAATTGAAAAAATGGGGTGTACTCTTATGAGAGTACAGAGAATACATATACAAAATAGCTCCAAAAATTAACAAATTTCTCATGAAATATCTCCAAACATCTTACAATATGATATGCTAAATATATGACAAACCCCATATTTGATAAAACTGAAAAAATAGGGTATACCCTCATAAGAGTATAGAGAGTACACATGCAAAATAATTTCAAAAATTAATAAATTTTTCATGAAATATCTCCAAATAACTTACAATAGGATGTACTAAATATATGATAAGCCCCACAGTTAAATTTTTTGAAAAAATAGGGTGTACCCTCATGAGAGTATAGAGAATACACATATAAAATAACTCAAAAAATTAACAAATTCTTCATGAAATATCTCAAAATATCTTACAATAGGTTATAATAAAGATATGCCAAGCCTCATAGTTAAAAAAACTGAAAAAATAAGGTATACCCTCAGGAGAGTACAGAGAATACACATGCAAAATAACTCCAAAAATCAGCAAATTATTCATGAAACATTTTCAAATATTTTATAATAGGATATACTAAACATATGACAAGCCTCACAATTGAAATTTTTTAAAAAATAGGGTGTACCCTCATGAGAGTATATAGAGTACACTTGTAAAATAGCTCTAAAAATCATCAAATTCTTGATGAAACATCTCCGAATATTTTACAATTGGATATAGTAAATATATGACAAGCCCAACATTTAGAAATTTTGGAAAAATGGGGTGTACCCTCATGAGAGTAGAAAGAGTACACATGCAAAATAGCTCTAAAAATTATCAAATTTTTCATGAAATATCTCCAAACATGTTACAATAAGATATACTAAACGTATGACAAGACTCATAATTAAAAAAACTGAAAAAATAGGGTGTACCCTCATGAGAGTATATAGAGTACATATGTAAAACAGTTCCAAAAATCAGCAAATTTTTCATAAAATATCTCCAAACATCTTACAATAGGATATACTAAACATATGATAAGCCCCACAGTTGAAAAAAATTAAAAAATGGGGTGTATCCTTATGAGAGTACAAAGAGTACACATGCAAACAGCCCCAAAATTATCAAATTCTTGATGAAACATCTCCAAACATCTTATAATAGGATATAGTAAATATATGACAAGCCTTAGTTGAAAATTTTGAAAAAATGGAGTGTACCCTAATGAGAGTACAGAGAGTAAACATGCAAAATAGTTCTAAAAATACCTAAATTTTTCATAAAATATCTCCAAACAGCTTACAGGATGTACTAAGCATATGATAAGCCCATAGTTAAAAAAGCTGAAAAAAATGAGGTGTACCCTCATGAGAGTATAGAGATTATACATGCAAAATAATTCCAAAAACCAAAAAATTCTTAATAAAATATCTCCAAACATCTTATAATAGGTTATGATAAACATATGACAAGCCTCATAGTTGCAAAAACTGAAAAAAATAAGGTGTACACTCATGAGAGTATAGAGAGTAGATATGTAAAACAGCTTTAAAAATCAACAAATTCTTCATGAAACATCGCCAAACATCTTACAATAGGTTATGATAAACATATGACAATCCCCACAGTTAAAAAAATTGAAAAAATAAAATATACCCTCATAAGCGTATAGAAAGTACACATGCAAAACAACTACAAAAATACCCAAATTCTTCATAAAATATCTCCAAACGGCTTACAATAGGATGCACTAAATATATGACAAGCCCCACAGTTGAAAAAACTAAAAAATAGGGTGTACTCTCATGAGAGTACAGAGAGTACACATACAAAACAGCTCCAAAAATCACTAAATTCTTCATAAAACATCTCTAAACATCTTACAATAGAATATACTAAACATATGACAAGGCTCACAGTTAAAAATCTTGAAAAAAATATGATGTACTCTCATGAGAGTACAGAGAGTACATATACAAAATAGCTTCAAAAATCACCAAGGTCCTCTTACAAAGAACTCCAAACAGTGTAAGAAATATATATTACATAAAAGAATTTCAAAAAAATATCACTAACTGTTTCAAAAAAACTGTATATATAAAATGGTTGAGAAAATTTATCGATGTATTTTTATTTAAGACATCATCCGCTAAATTGGTCGCAATATCAATACCATTACTTTCAAATTCATTCTCCATCTTCAGAGTTCTTCTTGAAAATTGAAATGAGATTTTTTTATTCATCTTCTCTGTGCTCAATTTGTCTAAAATATATTCTATCCTAAATCTATTTATATATTATTTTTTAATTTCTCCCGTGCATTCAAATGACGTTTCTCCTGCTATTTTAATGGGCCGGGCCAGGTTAACGTTAACGCCATCATTACATTACACCGTTATAAAGTAAGAAAAAATCATATTTTATTATTGAGCATGTGTTGCATTCCAGTTGATGTCCGAACGTAAAACTATGTGTTGACTCTACAAATAATATTTTCTCGCTGAAGGAAGCTTTTTCCCCTCTCTCGCAAACAACTCTGGCCCCCTCTCCCGTTATCCAGGCCCAGCCACAGCTCTTCATGTCACATGTCGCATAGGCTTCTCCCCTTCTGTCGCAATCACAAAAGCAGGAAGGCTCACGAACCGTCTTTCGCACCTCTCTCTCTCTCTCTCTCTCATTATCAGCAACAGGCGTTTTCTATCTCCCCAGCCCTCTTTATATTTCTGAAGCAACAAATAAGTAGAAGAAACAAGTAACCAGTGGCTAGAAGTAGGACAACAATATTCTTTCATCAAAGAAAGGATTAATAAAGACAATCTAAAAACTAGAAACAGTACGATTTCAACCATACTTAATCAAACAATTGTATGTGCTTTACGATCAATACACTACAAGGTTTCTAATATACACCAAACAAAAAAAAAAAAAAAAAAATTGCAGTGTATTGCTCTATCAAATTGAAGAGTAACGAGTTCTACCATACATTTTGAAAGTTACAGTGTATGTAGTATGCCTTACACTGAACAACAATATGTTTCACGTTAATGCACTTGTAAGTTAGGATAAGCTCCAATAGTCAGGAACTTCTGCAAGCTGAATGATATGAACACATATCCCAAGCCAACAACAGAGAATAACATACATTAGAAGCATTCCAAACATCGCCTTTACAACAGAGAAGAAAACCGAGCAGGAGGCATGCCGTTACAACAGAGAAGAAAAGAAACCCAAAACAAGAAGAAAGATTAATTACAACAGGACTCCAACGCGTTCCATCCTACAGAAAGAAGCAAGATCCATAAGGATAATATGAAATCTATTAATGTAGAAAGTAGTTAGGGGTATAGAGAACTTAGATCCAACCTAAACAGAAAACTATAAATAGGACTCCAAAGCCAAACAGAGAAAAAGAATCAAGAATTTTACAGAAAGAACTTAGCTCTCTCAGTCTTTCCCCCTTTCCCTGTCTTCTCTTCTTCCTACTCAGATTCCTCTCGGGTTCCCTCACCGGAAACCATCACGAGCCACCGAGAAAGCAGCCTTCTCTCCTCCCTCCGCCATCTTCCTCTGAGTCTTAGTGACTCGAGCACAAAGCGAAGAATAAGGCAAATATCAGTTAGGTTAAATTCAAAACTAGATCCAACGATCAAGATCACGCATTCTCAATCTAGGTTGATTCATTTCCCGATCAAGCGATCACACAACATCGTAATCCACTCAACATCAGGAAGAAGGAAAGCCGCTTGATCAAGAAACAGATCCAAGGGCAGAAGATAACACAAGGCAATCCAACGGCTTCCAAGCAGCGCAAGAAAGACCAATCCAAGTGAGCCCATCCAACGGCAGAGAAAAAGGCGCTAGATCCAACGGATCAGGAAGCTCCCGAAATGTTTCCTTCTATTAACTCAGCCGGGTTAACTCAAGTGAAATGGTTTAACTCACGTCTTGACTCAACTTAATACAGACCCAATTGGAACAAGAAAGCGAGCGGACATCAATTGAAGGAATTAATCACTCAAACTCAGTTATAATTACGAGATTAAACCATAAAAAAAATTGTTCCTTATCATTGGTGCTCGTTGATTCAAACCTCCAAACAATGGCGGATGGTACAAGATATACAACAAAAACCCTTGAAGAATGTCTAACAGATGAATGAAATGAAGAGCAAATGACCTCGATCCTATAGCATTGAATGAAATATCACAATGTCGAATAGAAAACAGATTAGAAAAACAGCCTCCAAGCCAGGTATGTGATGCATCCCTTTATGAATCCTATTCCCCAAACAGACCACATACACACACACCCATATCAATGCCTCTTAAAATAGATATGCCAAGATTTAATGGAGAAGACCCTAGAGGATGGATCTTTAAAGCAGAGCAATTTTTTCAGTATTATCAATCCTCAGATGATCATAAATTTTTAATATCCTCAATATACATGGATGGACCTGCTTTGAGCTGGTATCAATGGATGCAAGCAAATAAACAATTGCATTCTTGGCCACAGTTCAAAGAACAAATTATGCAAAGATTTGGCCCTTCCTCTACACGATTTAAGAGGAGAACTAGCTAAGTTTCAACAACAAACAACAAGTACTTTTTTATCGAGTTTGAAGACCTAGCAAATGTCGATATCCACAGAATTGCTACAAAGTTGCTTTGAATCGTGGCTTAAACTAGAAATTAGAAGAGAAATCAGAGCCTACAACCTACTTCATTGCAACAAGCATTTCAATTGGCCAAGCTAATGGAGGATAGGCTATCGATACAACAAATACGAAAAGCGGAAAGCAAGAAATACAGAAACACCAACACGCCTAATCCACCAAATGGCAATCAATATAGCAACAAACGACCCTTAGCCAACTTATGTGCATTCATGAGTGTCAATGAAGAACAAGAATATCAACTACGACATTATAAACTCGGTGGATACAAGAAAATGCCTTAGAACCAAACTTCAAATATCAACCATTCAATCCAGGTTAAGACAGGACATATAAATGTCTAATTATAAAATAGCCTAAATAAGTTCTGCATAGTTCTGACCATAGAATTAGCCTAGATAGATAAGTCGGATATAGCCAATTATCTAGCATAAGATAGTCCACGTGATAAGTCATGGGGCACAACAATTCCTTCCAACTTCAAGTAGATGGCCACAAGATTTCCCAGATACGATCATATAATACGACCACATATATGTTGGAGATCCATATAACTCACAGGAAGCTCAATAACAACATGAAACAAGGGCCGATAAAGAGAGCTTCAATCCTAGACTTAAGACAATTCACCCAAGCTTTACACTACAATCAGTAAAATCACCAACTCAGTTCAGAAGATGGATAGATGGTAATCAAACAGACACAATTACAGAGAAGGATTCCCATCCAGCCCCCACAATTTACAGAAATTTTATAAAGCCGAACCAGCAGGACTCAGAACAGAAATTTTTAACCACCAATTAAAGAAATATCGGCAAACAGAAGGATTTCTAGCCACAAAAGTTTCTGGGATATCAAGAAAAGATATATAGAAGCAGAATTACAATAATGAACTGAAACTACAGCTACATCGGTGAAGCGAAACGATTACGGCTGACAGAGAATGCCAGGGATAAATCCTATCAAGTGATGCTCCTAAGGAAGGAATTCAGCCAAGATTGTTACAGTTTGGATCACAGAACAGTAATACAGAAAGCATCCCCAAAATTTTGACCTTGAGGACAAGGTCAGTGTGAGGAGGGGAGTAATGATATGAACACATATCCCCAAGCCAACAACAGAGAATAACATACAGCATTAGAAGCATTCCAAACATCAGCTTTTACAACAGAGAAGAAAAACCGCAAGGCATGCGCGTTACAACGAGAAGAAAAGAAACCCAAAAAGAAGAAAGATTAATTACAACAACAGATCGCTCCAACGCTCCATCCTAACAGAAGAAGCAAGATCCATACAGATAATAGCAAATCTATTATGTAAAGTAGTTAGGGGTATGAGAACTTAGATCCAACCTAAACAGAAAACTATAAATAGGACTCCAAAGCCAAACAGAGCAAATAATCAAGAACTTTACAGAAAGAACTTAGCTCTCAGTCTTTCCCCCTTTCCCTGTCTTCTCTTCTTCCTGCTCAGATTCCTCTCGGGTTCCCTCACCGGAAACCATCACAAGCCACCGGAGAAACTGACTTCTCCGTGCCTCCCCTCATCTTCCTCTCGAGTCTTCGCTCGAGCAGGAAACAACTGAAAGAATAAGGCAAATATCAGGTTAGGTTAAATTCAAAACTATATCCAACGATCAAGATCAGCCGCGCATTCTCAATCTAAGGTTCAGATTCATTTCCCCGATCAAGCCGATCACAACACAACATCTGTAATCCACTCAACATCAGAAAGAAGGAAAGCCGCTTGATCAAGAAACAGATCCAAGGGCAGAAGATAACACAAGGCAATCCAACGGCTTCCAAAGTAAGAAAGACCAATCCAAGTGAGCCCATCCAACGGCAGAGAAAAAGGCGCTAGATCCAACGGATCAGGAAGCTCCCGAAATGTTTCCTTCTATTAACTCAGCCGGGTTAACTCAAGTGAAATGGTTTAACTCACTGTCCTTGACTCAACTTACGTCCAACAGACCCAATTGGAACAGTAAACAGAGCAGACATCAATTCAGAAGGAATTAATCACTCAAACTCCAGATTATCAGCAGAATTACAGAGATTAAACCATAAAACAGAAAATTGTTCCTTATCACTGAAAGTTTGTAAACACATACCTTCTGAATAAGCTGCCATAGCAGGTTTAGCTTCACTCGGAAAATGTCGAGCCAACTGATGGAAGAGACACTATTAAGTCCTTAAATTCAATATAAGGATAACTCAAGCAAAATCTACCGACTGATCATAATATTTCAGTGAAATAACTAATAAGCTTCCACCGCAACCATTGTAGAAAAAATTTATGTGACTTTGTCCACTTGGAATAATCATAGCAGTTACAACCCAAAACATGTATTTCAAGGATAACTAATAATGAATATAACATAGACAATTAGAAGTGTAATTAAGCTTGTAAACTTTTTTTTGACTAAGCTCGTTTCCTACCGAACCAATCACACAAGCTGGTAAACCAGCAGACGTGGGGTTAGATGGAAGAAATTTTTAAAATAAGTATAATTTAAAATATAATTAGTAATTTAATTACCTTAAAAATAAAATTTAAATATAGATATAGTCGCTCGTTTAACGGACAACTTATCACACTTACGTGAAAGTCGTATTAAGCGGGTGACTTACATATTATGTCTTGCTAGATCTGAAATAATTTAAAATAATAGTTACGTATAAATTCATCCGTTTAGAGACGACCATGTAGGTAGTCGCCGCGATAAACTATTTATACCTATATTTAAATTTTATTTTTAAGATACTTAAATTATTATTTATGTTTTAAATTATACTTATTTTAAAATTTCTTCGTTAGATGTGAGGTTATATAAATAACTTGATACAAAATAATTTAAAGCAATAGTTATATAAATTCGTCAGTTTAACGGACGACTTATATATAAGTCAGATAAGCGAGCATATATATATTTAAATTTTATTTTTAAGATACTTAAATTATTATTTATGTTTTAAATTATACTTATTTTAAAAATTTCTTCGTTAGATGTGAGGTTACGGCAATAGCTAAGGGTGTTGAATTCAAAAACTTTAAGGTGTTTGCTAAGTAAATAAATTAGTTTTGATGTTAAATATGTAATTATTAATAACTAAATGGTATGCATGTAATTTTGGAAGAGACACGATTAGTCGACCGAGAATGACTACTTTTCTGACTCAACTTCATTTTGGAATTTTACCAAGGGCTGTCATAATGTTTTATTTGTCTAGTTGGGCTGTATATATATATGATACTTACATCACTCTGTAATTTTTTTATTCTCCTTTTTTCTAACAATTTTCTTAGAATAATTTTAATTTATATTAAATTATCTTTTTATTTAAAAACATTTTTTTTATCACTTCAGGATCATATTAATCAAACTAGTTTTATTTCATATCGACCAATTATTACGTCTAAGTATGCCCACACGGCCATAGCACAAAAGCAAATTTAAATTATGTTTAAAATCAAATTAAATAAATTTGAATATTGATTTTATTAATTTGTTTCAATTTTTGAAGAATCAAAATATAAAAATTTTAGTAATAACTTAAGTATCTTTTACTTCAACATATATTAAGAGAGATATCGAATAGTTAAACTTATAACTTCAAATTTTAAGATATCTAATATTCATGTTGATCTTTTTATTATTTATTTATTTAAAAATTAATAAATTTTGCAAAAAAAATCAGCTTTACAAAATATAAATTAAAATAATAATAATAAATTGAAAGAAGTCAAAATTACGATCAATAACTGAACCGGTGATTCAAGAATAAACATAAATAAACTACATAAGATCGATTTGATTTTTCAGTTTTATTCAAACAATTCATACCCTTTAAGTTAGGATTAGGGCTTTAAATGAGTCCATCCGTGATTGCCTCATTGGCTCGAAATAATTTGAGCCGGCTCGAAATCGGATCGTGGCTCGATCCGTTCAAGTTCGAGCCAGCTCAAATCCATCTGTTGTCGATTTCGAGCTGACTCATTTTGTTACTGAGCCGGCTCGAAAGTTTTTTTTTTTTTTTCAGAAAAACAATCCGAGCTCGCTCTTTTTTAACGAGCCAGCTCCAAATTTTCTTATCATTTCTATGCTTTTTTCAATCTAATTTTTAATATTTATGATACAAATTACATTAAAATATATATTTTAAAACACACACACATATAATAATAATAATAATGATAATAAACAAAAATATAAGTTCCTTGAAATACATATATGTAGATAAAATGTTTATAATTTGAAAAAAAATCTATTCTAATGCATAAGTGCATAACAAATTACAAGTTTCAACTTTCAAATTACAATTCACAAATTACAACTCCTTCCACTAATATAAATATATTATACATTACAACTTACAACTTAAAAAAAAGTGTAAAAATAAACATAATTTTAATTTCTCAATACTCAATAGGCCGTCGAATACCCTTGTTGCAACATATGAAAACTCAAGAATAAGATTAGTAAATAAATTACATCTATCTAAAGAATAAACGATGATATTATTGAATTTTATAAAAAGAAAGAATGACAGGAAAATAAGTAAATATAAGAGATTATGCATGGCCTTTATCCTCATAAAATTGAGATGATTGGTGGATAGATAAAATAAAATTATTAAAAGAAAGAACATATATGTACTATATACAGAAAAAAAAAGTACAATATGACAGAACAGGAAGAAAGACAGAAGAACAATCTAAGCAAACAAGTGCTCACTTTCAGGCTCAGCTCAAGCCTTCCAACAAAACCAAAGGAACTACGCAGAACAACAAAAATGCAATACCATATATGACAACAGAACAACTAGTAGAAAAAAAGAACAGCAATATAGCACGACAGAACACGAAGAAAGACAACAGAACCAATTAAGTAAACAACTGCTCAGTTTCAGGCTCAGCTCAAGCCTTCTAGCAAAAACAAATGAGCTAAGCATAACATCAAAAACACAATACTAGATATGGCAGCAGAACAAAAGAAATTTCTCAAAGATAGAAATTTGGCAGAAATGTTGCTAAATTTTTGATCTTTACTTTTTTGCCTTTGATGTCCTCAATACTAATAATTTCTCCAATACTTTCATTAGTAGTACTAATATTATCAACTGGAGATTGACTAGAACTTACGTACTGATTTTGAGAATTTGTAGCGATTGTCTATAAAATGAAATAAGAACCTTAAAGTTAATAAACTGACTATGTTAAAGGCAATAATGCATTTATGCAAATTTTAGTGTATGCTAATAAAAGAACACTCAAACTCCCAAAGCTTTCTGCATTGCTATACTCTTTTATACATATCCACATTTATTAAGCATATCCAAGAAAATAGTGCGTGCCCAACATAACCAGATTTTTTTACCTAGACATAAGACTTATTCACTTACAATAAAATGAGTAGAGAACTGAATAACTAAATACGAGTGAGAAAAAAGAAAGAGAAAGAAGCAATATCATCTACACAGTCAAATGAGCTAATATAACACATCTAGAAATAAAAAAAGTCATTATCTACCACATGCCGCAGACCCACAGAACCATATACCCACAAGGGCACAAACTATCAAAGTATCAATATCCCGGATTAGGAGTGTGAAAGCACACTAACTTACAAGTAATAACTTTTGATAAAAACCACTAACAGTGCAAGCTCAGCAATATCACTATACCAGTTAAGCAATGCAAGCTCAGCAATTGCCAATTTGTTCTATTGTAAGCCCAAAAAGGCAAAATAATACAAACCCTTGGCAATACAAGCAGCACTAGGCCACAAGCAAGCCGTATACAAGAATATTACAAAGTCGAGTAATTGAGCAAAGTTACCAAAGTAAGCCGTATGCAGTAACTAACAAGTAATAATTATAGGTGACAGATCCATACCAAATAACCCAAAGGCAGCTAGAGGCCAGAAAGTCAGAAAATGAAAAAAAAAACCTCCTCATTCTTGGTGTATTTTTAAGCGAGTAAAAAATATAAAATCCATGTGATCAATATTGAGAGCAAAAAAAAAATCTAAAAGAAATAGACTAATAGTCACCGATCGATGCCATTGAAGAAATGATATTAGATATAGAGGCAACAAATAAAAAAAAATCTCATTCTCGATTTATTTTTAAGTTATCAAAATATAGATGTCGAAAAAAAAATATAAAAACCTTATAAAGATTGTTGCTCAGAGATGATTGAGACTTCCAGAAGAAGTAAATTCCCGATTATATAATAAAGGCACAAAGAACTTAACTATTTAAGAGCAAATCACAAACGGAGATGCTGATCGAGAGTCAAAAGATCAAGAGAAGAAAAGAATTAGAGAGTCGGAGTCGGTCGAGGCCTCAAGGGTTAGGGTAGAGCCGCAAAGGAGAAAGAAACTCTCATTCGTGAGAGCCATGCAAATAAAACTCTTATAAAACTACTTCGAACAGTCGTATAAAATAAACCAAACGATCATCCTAATAAACGTGGAATAAATAGTTCGATTTGAGTTGATTTGTGAACCGAGCTATGTTGGGCTCGAAATCTGCTCGATTAAATAACCGATTTAGGCAATCGACTCGATTAACTCAAATCGAGCTCAATTCGATCCAAAAATTGATCCGATTTTCGAGTGATTTTTAATTAAAACTAACAACCCTACTTAGGATGTGAATGTTTTAATTCATTAAACAAATTTGCTTATTTATGAGCATACAAGATGAATGCAATATAAAGAAAATAAATGAGAGAATAAATATAATTAATGATTTCCCAAAACAAATACATTCCTAATATAACAATATCATTCCCTACCAAGCAACATTCGCCAACAGGGTAAACTGACCAATCCTATGAAGAGAAGAATTGTATATGGCTTACCTTCAGCCCTTGTGTTTTAAAAATCGGACCGGATCGGCCAGTTCAACTTATTTTTTCAAAAAGCGGTCTTCGCATTGAACCGATTAGAATCTGTATGAACTGGTTTCGGTTTTGAAAAACTGGCTGGTTTAATTAAATTTTATAAATATTATACTTAAATATTAAACTTAATAAAATATGTTTAAAAAATATTTTTAGATGAAATTATATAATTTAAAAACTAATTTTATAATTATAAATGAGCTTGAATTAAATAAATAACATGTACATCAAATTATTCTAAATATATTATAAGCTCATTCTTAGGAGCTCTATTTTTTAATATAAATAGCAAAACATCTATCTTCTCTTTATGATATGTAACTAAAATAGTTTTTTTTTTGGAGAAAGTGAGAGCCTTAGCTCAATTGTATTCCAAAAAAGTGATAATTACAATGTTACAAATTGACTTCAGACTAGGAAGTCAACCAACAACACCAATACAACATAACAAAACCTGTAAAGAACTATAAAAGAAGAAAGGAAAACTATAAAGGAACAACCCTATAGCTTTACCCAAAAAGAAAGCCTAAGCTCAAACATAATTGAAAAGACCAAAGCAAAGTGCCTTCCAGAACTCTGCGACAGCACCAAAAACTGAAAGATGAAGATGTTTAGAGATATTTTTTATGGACTAATTTGAATAATCCAAAATCAAATCAACCCCGAATAGAAAATGCAATGCAGCAGCACCCTCACAGCCCTCCATTTGGCGAAAGTAACATCCAACCAAGGTTACTGTGTTGTGCAACCAAGCAAAGCCAAGATCACCCCATCTAGTGGGAAGGATTAGTGTCATCATCGTCCAGTAAACCCAGCATACCCGGCGCAGCACATCCCACAGCACGTCCTTCACAATAGCCATAACCTTAACCTCCATAACCTCCAACAGCATTGAAACAGAATAGAAAGAATTCCATATCAGCAACCTGCAAAAGCTCAAAATCCAGGCAATGAAACAGATAATGACCGTCCAGCACACCCCACATACCCAGCACATTACAACATCCAGCTAAACTAAAATAGTTGAATATGGAAAAACTTTTGGACTTTAGGATTGAAAATTTTGAATTATATGATATGAGTTTTAGTAATATCAAATGAGCTTTAAAATGTAAGAATAAAAAAATAATATTTCAATTATTAACTATATATTTTTATTATAAATTATAATTTATAATTTATAATATATATATTTTAAGGAATTCAAATTCATAATATTATTTTATAAATTTGTAATATACTTTTTTTATATTGTAATCTTATATTTCTATATTATAAATAATATTTATATTCATAAACTTACATGATCAAATTTTTTAAATTTTAAATCTTTTTAATATACATATGTCATGATTTATAATAATTTGATTAAATATTTTATATATTATATTTTTATATTATTTATATTTAACAAGGCTTTTAAAATAAATTTTTATTCTAAATTATATATTTTTATTATAAACTATAATTTTAATAAATTATGTACTAATGATAAATTATATTTGTATTTATAAATTCATATTATCATTCTT
The DNA here is from genome assembly GCA_021442155.1 of Cymbidium sinense. Lineage (NCBI taxonomy): Eukaryota > Viridiplantae > Streptophyta > Magnoliopsida > Asparagales > Orchidaceae > Cymbidium > Cymbidium sinense. Next base: position 136,749,566 of record CM038215.1, on the reverse strand, counting down.
TAAGATTTTAAATATATTTAATATATACATAATTAAATTTATAATATAAATTAATTATATCTTATTAAACTTTATATTAATAATAAAATTAATAATTATCAGAAATATTATTTACATATTTATTTTATTTTTTTCTTATATATTTATATTATTTTATCTATTAATTAATTTAATATTTAATAATTTTAATATTAATTAAATAATCCGGTTTAATCCCCATTCAACTCCAGTTGAACCTTTGAATCTTAAACCTCTCTCTTTTGGTTCTATATCTGATTCAATTCTCACAACCTTCAACCCAATTAACAAGGGATGTCATATGACATTTTAAAAAGATATCCAAGTTAAATAACAACTCCATAAACTATAATGAGAATTTTTTCCAATTAATCCGATTAATATGAGTTTAAAATTTTATTATCAAATTTTTAGATTTTACATTATAATATACTCCCATTTTTCAAATTTGGATGGAAAAATATATATCTATAGTATATATATATATATATATATATATATATATATATATATATATATATATATATATATATATAGGGATCAAAACTATCTGATATTAGGATCCAAGGATCGCTATTAATGCAAAACGAAAACTACTTAAGACCGAATTAACCCAAGGGATAAATTATTGGGATTATTTTTAAAATAGGCTTATTGTTAATCTTAATTAGACGTTTAAATATGAAATTTTTTTTTTATAAAAATAAACATAATTGAGAGACCAGCCAGTCGTCAATTTTAACTGACCCTTTTTTATTTTATTTTATTTTTTTTTTTGCTGTTTTACAAACCAAGGAGGAGAGAGATTTTTTTTTATTAATTTTTTTAATTAATATAATTATTTAAAATATATAATTTAAAAATATTTTTTTATAAAATATTTAATATAAATAAAAAAAAAGGGTCGCCAGTACGCATCGGCACCAGTCGTCCGTTAGACGATTATGCCTATTTTTATAAAAAAAAATTATGCCTATTTTTATTAAAAAAAAATTTTCATGCCTAAATGACTAATTAAGATTAACATTAAACCTATTTTAAAAATAATCACTAAACTATTCACTCTACAGTCAGATCTCTTGACAGAATTGCTGTCCAATATGGCTCGCAGCCCCGAAATCAAGGTTTCCTTTTCTCGAAAAATTTGAAACCATCACAGAAAATTTTACCAGTGTTTAATTCTAACAGGAGAGCTGTGCTCTCATTCCAATCTAAGTACGTCAAAGAACTTGTTTAATACACAGCAGAATTTCGAATTCATTCCACTTTTACTTTTCAATCTCTCCCTCACTACAAAGTTGAGGAAAAAAAAAAGCTTCCTTTCATATAAACAAACTGATTATCGTAATCATGCTTAACTCAGTTCTATTCTCCATACTGTCAGGCATTTTATCAAGCACGTTTCGGCGGCAAATGGGACGGGAGAAGACAGGCGAGGCAAAGAGCCAGGAATCAATGCAGTAGCGATGAAACATGTGCTTGCACGCCGGAAGCACCTTCACCTCCTCGCCAACTTCATACTCCGCTAAGCACATGGCGCGGCTCTCCATCTCATTAACACCGGAGCCGCCCAGAGCGGCATAAAAAGAAGGCGAAGGACACGCATAGATTTCGACGACGATGGCGCTGAGATCCGCAAGCCGCTGCTGCGCGGCAGCTGGACCGACGCGATATGCCGATGAGTAGAAGACTACGCCGGGGAAACGGCGTCTGAAGAGCCACAGATTGACGGCTTGGAAGGCCATTTCATGGAGGACGTAGAGTAAAAAAGAACAGAAGGGGATGGGAACAAAATTTTAAATTAAGTATATTTTTATTGATAATTAATAAATTAAGCATCGGTAAAAAAAATTTAACTTTAGGAATAGTCATCCGATAAATAGGTGATTTGACCACCATCGCCGAGGCGTGACCGTCTTATTTATCGCCGACCAAACATAGCACCCGATTAACAATTAGTTATCGGTAGAGCCGGCCACTAACTTACGGACCGACGAAGTTTACAGCCTGAGATAATTAGCTGTCATTTTTTTTAAAAAAGAAGTTGTAATTTTACAATGAAAATCAAGTATTCAATCAACACCAAATGTACATCCAGTAAAATTGCATTCTAAACAAAGACACTATGAGTTTGAAAGATTTAAATTAAAAAGAATAATAAAGAAAGTGAATACATCAGAATCTTTCTGTTGTTTGGTTTATATAAAGAAATATACGAACTATATTTTACGTTTGGTTGATATATAAAGAAAAGTAAGATACTGTATATGGTTTACATAACTTGAAATATTTGAGGTAAGTGAGATTTTTTTCATTAATTAAAATATTAAATTAATAAATTAAATATATATTAAAATATAAATATTTTATAAATAAAATTTACTACTTAATTTTAAAAAATTATTATATATTTATTTTAAAAGTGAAAAAAATTGAACAATATGATGTATCTCTACATAACTTGAACTCATTAAATAAATTTATTTTAAGGATTTCTGTTAGTTAATTTAAAATATTTTTTGCTTCAATAGATGCTTCACCAGAAAGCTTATAACCAAGGGTTATATCAGTCCAATGATGAATATGCCGTGATACACGGTCACTCTCCAGAGCATTACGATGCTCTAAAATAAATTCTTCTGGCGATGAAGCCCAAGAAGGTACAGCCAAATCGCTCATTTCAGAATGAATGGAATAGAAAATATGAGGATCACTGTAGAACTGAGGAATGCACTCATTTGGAGTCCATTGGTAGAGTCTCTGCATATTCGAAGGATACTCATTAGGTTCATAAACTGAACGGACAGCAGATCGAAGTATTTTTAAAGGTAATCTTCTAGCTTTATAGCTGCAAACGGCTAATTCCGAAAGGCATTCATCAGAAACATGATGAGGAATTTCTGATGTAGCATAAGTGAAATCCAATTGTTCATCACCTTTCGCCAGCCTCCACTTGCTTTTCTTCAGATCTCTCCAGCCAATCTCACAATTTTCATCGGGCAATACACTAGAATCGATGACCCACGGCATGACAGTATGGAAAGTGTGGTCACCCCACCTTCTCCCTGCTAATTTATTCAGAATAAGAAGGTACTCATAGTTGCTAAGTTCACCTTTCCACCATTTCAAGAAATTAGAGTGCCAATCCATCGACAATGATGGATGTAGATTGGAATGAAGTGCTTGACAGGAACAGTGATCTATTTGAAGATGTGAGTCTAATGAGGAAGAAATTTGACAATTAACACTAATTCTGTGCTTCATAATTGACATTTCAGCGACACTCAGCCAAGCCCACAATGAATCAGACAGCAGAATGCTGGAAGGGCATAAGCTGCCATGCGCAATTCCTAAATCATGAATGTATTTTAAAGCTGAGAATATTTGGTAAATCAAAAACCGAATGTGCTAATCCGACTTCAAACTATTTGGGTTGTAATGAAGAATGTCTTTCAGAGTGAAAGGAGCCTTTGGATGCAACAAATAACACACTGCATTTCATTCTAACTTAGACCTCAAGCCAGAAAAAAATAGAATACAAAATCATTCTAAACAAACTAAACTTTAGCTCTTTTGATAGGGTAGCCAAGCTTCAAATATTGGACCTCAAAATTGTCTCGGTATTGATAATAATATACAAAAATAACAAACATCATCCGCAAGTACTACAATACTCGTACTGTTATCATCATAGTCCTTAGCCATACAAAAGAGACTTTGTGTAGTTTGAGATTGAACTTAACCATAACCATATAAATGCAGGAATATGCATATTTATTCTTCAGATATTAGTTCAAAAACAACAAAACACTAGCTTATAGTATGTGTAACAGTATATTTAGCAGCAAAATTATCATTTATTAGCTTAGGAATCTCAATATCCCATCATATTCTATAAAAAGTGACCTAGATCTCAAGCCAAGACAACAACCACATTACAATACAAAGGCAAGGCTGCTATGTCCACCCTTCCAAGTCCCAACATTAACAAATACTCACAGACCTTCCCAATAATATAACCAATTACATAGATTTATTCTCTTTCATACTCTCATTAAAGTTTGAGGTAGATGGTCTAGTAAATGAAAGCAATGAAATTAGAGCAAACTTTAGAAGTAACTCCCCAAATTTAAATTAGCAACCAAATTTTATTTGAAAGTTTTAGCCATTTATCTACAATAACCTCACCTACATCAACCCAAATTCAATTAAAGCATTAATTCAGCTTGAGTTTTTTAAAATCATAAATAAAAAAGTATGAACAAATTTCAAAGATCGTCATGTTCAAGCTTATATTGAGCTAAACTAAAACTAACAAACCAAACTTGAATAGTATAATGCACATATCAACTCAGCTTAGTTGCACAATAGTAGCCTAATTTCACCTACACGTTTAATATGCTTGGTATGATGTTATAATTTTTAAAAGATGATAAAGTTTTACATAATACACACAAGTATAATACACTTATACTAAACTTAAGCCTCTTCTCTTCCTAGCTCATTTTCAACAAGCTTCAATGACAAACTAATAATATTCATTTAGAATTAATTAACAAAATAAAATTAACCTAACCATTGGTCTTGAACTACATAATAGATTAGACTGCACCACTTTGTGCCCATGAACAACTAAGGCTAAACAAGCATAGATCAAGTATAACAATAATATGATCACCTAAGATCATTTATATCCCGACAACTAACCTAAACCACCTTAGCCACTTTACGTAAAGAAACAAGACATCCTCTAGTCATTAGTTATATAATACAATTAAATATAGGAAAAACACCATACACTGCAATCATATAGAAAATAAATATGAGTTCATAAACATGCCAATTAAGTATTTTATCATCATAAACCATGTTTAATAATCTCGAATCAAGTTTTAGTCCAACATGAACCAACATTTTGAGCCAGTTCCCAAACAATACAAATCTCATTCTTGGTTCAGAATTAACAATCTTGAATGATGTTCATGTGCATTATGTTTAGTAGGAATGGACCTGACTCATTTAGACCTCCACTTGGACTTGAAAGAAACAAACATAAAGCATGTTTATATCAATTTGAGCTTGGACCTCAAGTGACATTTCTAGCATCAACAAAGAACACACCTACCACATCAAGTAATGCCAAGCCTTGAACATTTTTCGCTACAATCATGTCCAACTACATGAACATTTACACAAATTATAGGATCAAAATAAATTGGAATTCTCATAGCCATAAGCGTAATTTGAACCCATTTGCAATATTGTTTTAAGGACAATACCAAAGCAAGGATGTCTCTTAAAATTCTCAATGAAGCATAGCTTTTCAAGAGGTGAACTGCATTGGCTATCCTCGACATCATTTTACAACAAAATACATCAAAATACCTCGCATTCACGAGTTTTCTCATATTAAAACCATTAAATTCATCTCATACAATCTCAAAAAAAAGGAATTTTGAACACAGGCGAGGTTTTAAATTGAAGGCGAAGACTAATTAGAACATGTAGAAACACAAAAAGCGTGATAAAAGAATCCATAGCAAGAAAGCAAAGACACAACGGTGGCGAAGTTGAGGGAATCGGAGATCTCGTAGAGGAAGACGATATCAGGTGATAAGTCGGCATCTATTCACCGCCGCAACCACTCAAAGCAGAGCAGCGGATCGCCGGACATTGGGACCTTCCCTGCTCCAAAGCGAGGAAAAATAACCGCGGACATTGGGACATTGGGACCTTTCCCGCTCCAAAGGAGTCTACGCGCGGTTGTTAACCGTGACTTACTTCGATTTGGTATTTTGTTTACGTAAAATCTGTTGGGAAAGGATTTTCAAATACCATAAAATTTTACACGGTAATTACATTACCGCGTACCAAACACCGGAAAGGAAGATTTGCGCGTATTTAAATTACATTACACGGTAATTACACGGAACCAAACCCCTAAGTGCTGAAATAAATAACCATTCACAATGAAATAGAGGAGAATCATATGCTCTAGAGAAAAGTGAAATAAATAGCTGTAAAAATCTAACTATAACTCAATAGCTACAAAACAATTGTTCCAACCATACTATCGTCGACAACGGCGTCTATATGCTATCACAACACTACCTGGAGTATAGTGCTCAGGTAGCTGCAACGGACGATCGCGCAATTGATGGGAGACATCATATGTCCCATGAGCCTGGCTCGCATCATCTGACCCAATGTTCGGCTGCGAGTCTCGTAGAGATACCCAATCGAGGCGGGTGCTCGGCGAAAAGATGATGGTCCCGATCGATAAGTGGATGGCCTGCATGTTTGTCGTCTGCGGCTGATCGTGACATAATGACATTTTGTTTGCGGCGGTACATTATGGCTTTATTTCTACGTAAAGAATCAATGTTTGACGGGAAGCTTCATCCAATACAGTACTACAGACATCATCATCATCATCAACAATACAAGCTATGTATCCCGTGCCTACAAGAAAATGACATGTAATCTCCACTGCAAAGTTATCAACGTCATAATGCAGAGACCTGAGCACTTTTTATTTTAAATCTTCTAAGCTTGCATGACGCGACACTCGCATGGGCTGATTTTTGCCACCAACATAACTTGGAATGAACTGATCATCAATGTTCAGTTGCCCGTCATAGAATAGAATTAAGGAAATGAGATCCTGACTCATTATACTATTAGTTTAGCAACCAATGTTGTAACAAAATCTAACAATTCACTCAAAATCCGTTAAAAAATATATATTGCTCGCCTATTTATACACCTAACAATTTAGCAAAGAAAAAAATAAACTACCAAATTACCTGATCCCAGCATGTCATATACCCTAACCACAATAAATTTTAGGAAAATAATTATGGAAAACATGAAAAACTTCCCATACCCTAATCACGACAAATTTTAGGAGAATAATTATGGAAAACATGAAAATCTTCCCTCTACATTATTGTTAATTCAAATAAGCAAGGAAGAAAAAAAACTTTACTACTGATCTCGATTAGCTTCTGATAACAAGCGTTTGGTGGAGCAATGCCAAAATCCAAAATGGTGGAGCCCGATGGGGTCTTGTCGCGTCGAGGAGGAGGATGAGCTAAGCTAAAACGAAAATGAAACAGAAAAATGTGAATGGGGCTCGGGGGGATTTATTTAGAAATCATGATCTCCTTAGGCGTACTTCCATCATCAGATAAGTAAGCGTAGTCCATGACTTCGGCGATATGTGGCCACCATTACTACTTGCTCATATTTGTAAAGTTAAATTTTTTTTTACCGATACTTAATCTGTTAATTATTAATTGAAACATACTTAATTTAAAAATTTGTTCAAGGGGATGGCTATGCAGATAAGGAGGGTTTTAGCTGCAAAGGTTGGCCAAGAGGCCATGGCGCATGGGATTGGGGATGGTGGGGCTAGCGAAGAGAGATTTATGGGTGAAATGAGAGAGAGAGAGAGAGAGAGAGAGAGAGAGAGAGATAGCCTTCCAATGACATCCCATTACGCATGGGTGATAAATGTGAGGCTTTAAGCCCCAGGGAATTAGTCACAATAATATCCTCACCCACAAGATGGGTTGGGTGTTGGGTGGATACCCTTCCAAAAAAAAAAAGATAGCAAAAAGATGGCAGCTTTTGTTGGATGATGGGAATTGGGAAGTAAACCAGGAAGAGTTTTGGGGAAAGGAAATGTGCCTTGCGGTGCTTTGTTGGTAGGGGGTACCAATTTGGGTTTGTCGGTCAAGTTCGTGTCTGATTTGAAATTGACTCGACTTGAATATGTTCAACCCGAACCTGACCCAAATTTTAAGTGGGTTCAAATTTTTAACCCAAACCTGACCCGAATATTAAATGGGTTCAAATTTCTAATCTAACCTGACTCAAACCTGGATAGCCCGAACCCAACCCGTATAACCTATATAGTGATAAAAAACTCAAAATCAACTAGTCCCATTTAACCAAAAAAATAATCTATTTAATCAAATAGAGGAAAAAAATTAACATTAAACATTATTACCCAAAATTTCATGAGATACTATAATTTCCATGTAATAGTTCTAATAAGATTTTATAATATCATATAACTTACTTATTATGAATCAAAAATAAAATTAACACAAGTAATACATCATAACCCCTCTTGATATTACAAATAATTATAATAAAATAATAACAACAACATTTAATTAATCAAATTTATATCCACAACTCTCCCATACACTAATAACAATAATATTTAAAAAAGAAAACTAAAACTCTAAACAATAGTAGGATGAATCATTTGAAGAGAAAAAACCAACAAGCTCAAAGTGAGCTGTAAGACTCCCAAGTCCCAATCTGTAAGAAAATCTTATAAAACACCATATATATATATATATATATATATATATATATATATATATATATATATATATATATATATATATATATATATATATATATATATATATATATATATATATATATATATATAGAGAGAGAGAGAGAGAGAGAGAGAGAGAGAGAGAGAGAGCAATAAAATCAACCACAAAGGAAAGATCACATGAGCAAACCAGCCAACGTGCACTAAACTAAGGCAACCCAATCACCCCACCCAAGCTCCAAAACCTGAAGCCACTAAGACAAAAAAAACAAGAAAAACTAGCACAGCTAACCAGAGAAAAATCACCACCGTCCACCAACAAGCAGGAACAGCACCAAACAGAGAAAACTAACAAGAGGCTTAGGCTCAGAAAAGTATTCTCTAAGAGCAATAAATATGTGAGCATCCAAACTTCAAAAAGAATGGGTACAATCACATAAATGCTACCAACCAAATAATAGAGAGAAAGGATAAGCATCAAAGCTATCATAGCCAAAGGCAACCACCAATAAAAGAAACCAACCAAGGCACCCAACAACATAGCACACAAGAGTAGCAAAACCAACCACAAAAGAAAGTCACAGGAGCAAACCAGCCAACGAGCACCAAACCAAGACAACCTAAGCACCCCACCCAAACTCCAAAACTTGAAGCTACCAAGACAGAAACAACAAGAAAAATCAGCACATAAAACCATTGCTAAATCTATGAGCATCCAAACTTCAAAAAAAAAAGAGAGTTACAATCACATAAATGCTACCAGCCAAATAATAAAAGAAAAGATAAGCATCAAAGCTATTATAGCCAAAGGTAACCACCAATAAAAGAAATCAACCAAGGCACCCAATAATATAACACACAAGAGCAGCAAAACCAACCACAAAGGAAAGATCTCAAGAGCAAACTAGCCAACATGCCCAAACCAAGGCAACCCAAGCACCCCACCTAAGCTCCAAAACCTGAAGCCACCAAGACAAAATCACCAAGAAAAATCAGCACAATAAACTAGAGACAAATCACCACCGTCCACCAGCAAGCAGGAACAATACAAAATAGAGAAAACCAACAAGAAGCTCAGGCTTAGAAAAGAATTTTCTAGGAGAAAAAAATATGTGAGCATCCAAACTTTAAAAAGAAGGGTTACAATCACATAAATGATACCAACCAATTAATAAAGAGAAATGATAAGCATTAAATCCATCATAGCCAAAGGCAACCGTCAATAAAAGAAACCAACCAAGTCACTCAACAACATAACACACAAGAGCACCAAAATCAACCACAAAAAAAGATCACAGGAGAAAACCAGCCAATAGACACCAAACCAAGGCAACCCAAGCACCGCACCCAACCTAAGCTCCAAAACTTGAAGCCACCAAGACAGAAAAAAATAAGAAAAATCAGCACATTAAATTAGAGACAAATCACCATCGTCCACTAGCAAGCAAGAACAACACCAAACAGAGAAAATCTGCCCAAGCTAAACCAACCATCAAAGTAGAAGCCAAGGTACAACAAGAAAGCAGCCAAAACCACTCCAAATAAAAGTCATGAATAGATTAATATTGATCAAGTAATTAACATGATACCTTCTCTAACTCAACCACTCCCTTCTTGAGTGTACTTCCCAAGTTGTATCTCCATTGAATAGCTACCAATATAAAAATATAAACAAGAACATATAATGATAAATCTAAACAAACCTTTATATATAACAACCAAACAACTGACCTCTAACTATACACCATCATCTTTTATAACATGTAATCATTAACATTGCAATCACAATAGACATAAAACTATAATAACTATTAAACATAAATAAGCATGGATGCACAACAAATATAATATCAAATTTGAGATAGAGAATACTAGATTAAATAACTTAGCAACCTAAAACCTATAATATTATTCATGAATTATAACAGTCATCCATTAAAGTCTTGCATGAAATTATAAAATACTCAAAGAGACTAGTTTGCTATGTTAATTGAGATATCACCATCATTCTTGTCACTTTGATTGGAAGTGTACTTCATAACATTTCTTGTAACTTCTTCAAGTTTAGAATCACTTAAATCTACAACAAAGAAAGACTTTAATTATTGAAATTATAGATATATATTAATAATTTAAATGAGAATTTATTACAAAAATATGCTTCAAACTATCCCCATATAACCAATCCTTTGTGCATATCAATGCCCACAATATCATATTTTAATGCACTCCAATATTGATTAAGAATCTTCTCACTATTACTAAATGCACTTTCAGATGCAACAGTAGAAATTTGTATACACAAAATATCACAAGCCATCGCAGCAACTTCAAAAAACCTATATTGGCTGTCTCTCCAATAATGCAATATGTCTAACTCCATTTTTATCAATCCTAGGCTCATCTAAGTATAGCTCAAGCTCAAAATTTTCTTGGCAAATTATCTTCTTCATCAAAAGAATCAAAATTCTTAGAAAAAAAAGATATTATAAAATGTAACAAATATATATATATATATATATATATATATATATATATATATATATATATATATATATATATATATATATATTGACTAAAACAAGAGTACCGCAAAATTATGATTTTGTAATCGTTCAAGTTAATGCTCTTGAATTATCATTTTGTGATGTTCTAGTGAATTCTGAAGTTTGTAATGATGAACCTTGCATATTTGATTTTGAATAATTTACAAACAATGAAAATAACTTTTCTCTCATATTTGCAACTTCTCTGATATAATTACCTCCATAAAGTATTTTATAACACTATTCAACAAAATTAAATTTATACATTGGATCAAGGATAACAACTACTGCCAGTATTATACAAAAATCAGACTATTATTTCTCAAATTTGGAAAGCATATTTAATGCCATCCTTTCAATGTAGTCATTATCACTTGAACTTTCATGCTTCAATGCTACATTTGTTGTTGAAATTGTAGGAAAATAGAGATTTATTGTGGGATTTTTTGTGCCAGAAAATATAAATGTAATTTCATAAACTGGTGTTAAGAAATTGCATATGTTCATAATTTTTTCCCAATCAATATTTGATGGACAACTCTTGTAGTTTGAGTCACCCAACTCTAAATACAAAAAGGCACGCCTATAATAGATAGCTCTATCAAGCATAATAAAAGTTGAATTCCACCTAGTAGGAATATCTTATTTTAATCCCTTTTTTTTTTTCATCAAGATAACTTTGTTTAGCACATTCCCAAAATTTTTGCTTTCTTGCTTGAGAACTGTTGATCTCATTTTTAGGATGAGCTCTCAACTCATCAATCCTAGACATAGACTCCTCTTAGACTTTAAGAGATCCTTAGTCTTAAGAAACATCTAGTGATTAGGTGAACACTTAATCGAGCCCTAGAGACTTAGAAGAGCTAGCCATAGGAATAGGTCATTCCTTAGAGGTGTTAGGTAAATTTGCCTACCCTATAGCTTGAACCACATTCCTCACTTCCTTCTTTCAAGTCAAACTCCAAATCAAATCAACATCAAACCTAAATCAATTCCAGCTTAATTGATTTTCTCCAAAATCAAATCAATTCTAAATGATTAAAATTCATGATCAATTCCTTATGATTGAAGTCCATGATTGAAGTTCCAAGTTCAAAATCATTTCTACGTCCTTAGATCCCCTCCTAAGGACTTAGCCTAAATGATGTTCAAATCAATTCAAAGTCATGAAATTTTCTCATAACTCATTTATATTCTCATTTATATTCACATATATAAATGCAATATAAATTCAAATCAATCAAACTAAATTCAAAATTCAATTCCAAGTTCAAAATCTTTCCTAAGTCCTTTAATCCCTTCCTAAGGACTTAGCCTAAATCAAGTTCAAATCACATCAAATCTTTAAAATTTTCTCATAATTCATTTATACTCTCATTTATATTCACATATATAAATGATATATAAATTCAAATAACCAAAACCAACTCCAAAAAGCAAACTTAAATTAAATCAAAATCCAACCTAAGCCTTTCAAGTCAAAATCTTGAACTTGGAAAAATCAATTTCAAATCAAGCCAAACTCTTGATTTTTCTTCATGATTCAATCAATCCTTCAATCATGAATCCAAATATAAACAAAAACTTCAATCACCAAACCAAAACTAAATCCAAAATTCAAATCCAAATCACAAATCTTTCCTAAGTCACTTTGATTCTCTCTTAAGGACTTAGCCTAAATCAAGTTCAAACTACCTCAAATCCTTGAAATTTTCTCATAATACATTGATATTCTCATTTATATTCACATATATAAATGATATATAAATTCTAACAACCAAAACCAACTCCAAAAATCAAACTCAAATTCAATCAAAATCCAACCTTTCAAGTCAAAATCTTGAACTTAGCCAAATCAATTTCAAATCAAGCCAAAACATTGATTTTCCTTCATGATTCAATCAATCCTTCAATCATGAATCCAAATATAAACACAAATTTCAACCAAATCAAAGCTCAATTAAAAAATCAAACCTAAATCAAACTCATGTTCACCCTTTGAACTTGAAATTGTCAAATGAATCAAAACTCATTTGACTTCAAATCACTTGCAAATAGATTTATATTTTGATCATAAGTCCATATATGAGTTCAGTCAAACTTAAATGAAGCATTGACTAACCCATTTGACCTACTTAGGCTCACTTGATCCAAAATGACCTAAAGTACCCTTATGAGTCAAATTCTAATCCTAACCAAATTGGATTGAACTAAGCCCACCTAAGCCTCTCATCATGATCAAAAATCATCATGAGATGATCAATCACTCAAATTGGGTCAAACCAAGTCAAACCTAAGGGTTGACCAAGTCAACACTTAGCCAAAATGAAACCTAAACTAGCCAAAATCCACCATAGGCCAAATTGATTGAAACCATTGATCAAAACTCATTCATGATCAATGTTTGAACTTGACCAAGTCAACATTTGAGCCTAACTTAGCCCAATTGGCCACTTGACCTAAGTTGACCCAACTTGACCCAACTTGACCTAAAAAGTCAAAATGTGTCAAAACTTGATCTAAGACAAATTGATTGAAACCAATGGATCAAGTTCATTCCAAAATGATTGTTGAACTTGACCAAAGCCTCAATTGGCCAACTAGACCTAACCTAGCCCAATTGACCATGAACCCAACTTGATCGAAAGGGTCATATTGAGTCAAACTCAAATATAAATCAAACTGATTGGAAACAAAGATACCAATCCATTTCATATGACCAACCAAACATGAACCAATGCATGACCTAACCCAAATAGGCCAAGTGGGTCAATTTGATAAACTTGACCCATTTGACCTAAATGAACTCACTTGAACCAAAACCAAATATAAACCAAATTGAATCAAACCAAAGCCACCAAAATATTTTAAATGGTTCTATGAACTTGACCCAACCCTTGGTTTGACCCAATTTGACCAATTGGTCAACTTGACCAAAGTTGACCCATTTTGACCTAAATGGGTCAACATGAGCCAAATCATATCAAACCAACTCCAAATTCAATTAAACTTTGCCTAACCTATTTTTCAAACATATCAAACATATTCAAATTGAAACTTAAGCCAAATGACCATTTTACCCTTAGGCCATAGGGTAAATTTTGGCTAAAAATACTTGGAATTTGGTCAATTCCTTTTCGTGGACACTTGGCTTCCTCTTAGTGACCAAATGGTCACTAATGAACCTAGTGCACATGACCCAATGGGTTTGGGTCAGCCAAACCCAACCCAAATCCATAACCGACCACCTCCTTTGAAAATGGCCACATAAAATCCTCCCTCCACCTTGTTTGAGCAAATGGGAGCTCCACAACTCCACTACTTAGGCTAAACCGAATGCAAGGACACATCTAATAGCCTAACAAACCCATTCAATGAGCTCAATTGGATCAAAATGATAAGTAAAGGCACGACTGTTCGATCCTTTAAGGGGAAGATATAATGCCCCTAATTTGATTTTATTTGCACACTCCCTAATTCAATTAAATAAGAGGAAGCGAGAGAAGTCATTTCCCAACCTCCCTATGCTCTCTCTAGCAATTCCCAAATTTCATTTTCTTGATTTTCATAGATTGAAAATAGGGGAGCTCCACTGAAAATCCAACTTAGCCTACACTCAATATCAACCTAATTCCCATTACAAGCTCCATCAAGGAGCTCGATTAAACTTGCCTAAGATCTTTCTTAAGTTCCAAAGGCAAGGGAGGACCATTCTTGATCAATACCGAGCTCAAGTAAAGGTGGACTTGACCCATAGAAGGATCTATCCAATCTCAAGGCCTCAAACTCTCAACAAAGCTTTGTCTCCACTAGATGAAGCTTCTTTAAGGGAATCGAGTGCCGGTGATCACCTCCGACGAGGTATGCCATCAAACCAAGCATAATTTCAATGGTTAGTCCTTTGAAGTAAAGTGTCACCCCATGAGACGCATTAGATGTAATCCCTTTGCCTTAGATGGTGTGGGTTGAGTTTCAATCCAGCTCAATCGAGCTCGGATCATCCTGATGGATGGACTATTCATTTCATAGAGAAGAATGGAAGGATCATGGCCATCCATCTCATTTTGGATGGACCATGATCAAAGACACATGATCCATATTTAATCCCTTAGATCAGAACTTTAACCTCGTCCGATTGATCGACGGATGAGGAGAAAGTGCAGCCGCTACATGGCACTAAGGATGTGACAACTTTAATATCAAATCCCATCATGCCACATGGAAAAGTGCATGCATCGCCCCACATGGCAATAGATTAAACATTTAATTAGGCTATTAAATCACTAATTGATCATGAAAACTTCCTAAATTTACATCTAAGCCTAAAAAAATAGAATAATATGAAATAAATTGCATTGGATAGATAATTGAACATAGAATATTCTAAAAATGATTTCATTGGATTTTGAACAATATTTTTCTCTTGATTTGGGTTTTATTGGAAATTTTATTTTGCTAAGTATCCTCTAATTACTCCACTAATTAATCCAAACTTTTTGTGTATAATTAATGGGATGACTCCAACCTCTCCTAATTTTATTGGGATTTATTGGTGGCTTAATTAGAGGAATTACTAGTTTATTCCTTAATTACTCCCTTAATGTAATTAAGCTTAATTAAGGGTATAATTAGTGGTTTAACCCTCTGATTGAGTCAATTAAGTTTTTCTTAAGTGAATATGAGGTTTAGAATAATTTTGGGATACTTTCTTAAGATATTCCTTAAACCCCTTTCCTTAATCCAACCTTAATTAAGGGTTAATTCACTAATTACCCTTAATTAATTTCATAAAATTCTAAAACTTTTAGAACTCAATTAATCTATCTTGGGTAGATTCTTAGGTGTTCAAGAGGCTAAGTACACTTATGGAAATTAAAACTCAACTCACATGTGTGAGAGGTGTTATGAAATTACTTAAAATAAATCTCTTAGCTTAATTAATCATTAATCATGAGCCAATTGCATTAGGTACCTTTATTTTCTTGGTGCATTGCTAATTTAAATTCCTTGGGTGATTTTGTCATATCATTGGCTCATATTTATTTGATTAAGCTAAGGTGGTGTAGGTAAGGGGTAATTAGCATACTTAGTTCATACCTAACTAACATATAAAAAATCATCTAATAATCCTAAGAATAAACTAAATCAATAAACATATGTGGGAATGGGTTAGAGCAGCAAATCACCTCATATTTCTCAAATTAAATCAAACTCAAAATAAATCAAACCTTCTTAAAAATAACTTGATTTATTTTAAGCTTTCTTATTTCATAAGATTATCTTTAGAATTAATTAGGGTGAATGTGTTTACATGCTTTCATCACTTTAGTTCTTTCCTAACATGCTAAATGTGTATTTCATATGAATTTCATGCATTCATGCTTTTCAAAAAATCAAATTGAAAATGAAATATTTTCTTTATGTCAAATTGCATGTTTTGGCTAAAGTAAAAATATGTATGGGTATAATCACTATTAAATCCAAAACTATTTTCAAAATTTATAAATCAAACATCTAAAACTGAAAGTGTTCTACTTATAACTATTTATAAGCTTGCATGTGGACATAAATATGAAGATGTGCATAGTGTATTTTCCTTTCTCTTCTTTTAATAGTTTTGAATAGATTTGGCAAAGTGTATAGTTCATTCAAAGAACACAACACTTGCCTAACCCCATTCCTATGCTATTACCTAAGAAGGACATCCACACTTGTACATATAAATTGCATAAACAAACAAACAAACAATACAAACTTTTGCATCTTTCTTTTTCATTCATTTATTTTATGCATGTTATATTTAAGGAAAGTGGTATATTAGTCTGGACAACCCTGAGTTGTGAGGCTTTAAGTAGCCCTAAGTAGGTCTTGTACCTTACACCCCTGGTGCTAACAATGGTGCCATACTCACTTATGCCTTTCATACATATACATGTGCATGTGAATAATGGATAAAAGAAACCCTCTTTTCTACTTAATGAAAATCATGCATCATAAAGCATTCCAATTTTCTTAAGTAACATTTCTTAGCATTCATCATAAAGTATGCTAACCATTTCCATTTTGTATGTATATATATGCTATAGATTCATTCATGTGCATGTTATACAAATTGGGAAAGAAATAAAATGATGTGTGTTTTGTGATCTTAATTCACTTTACTTAATATTAAAACTACCTTTCTTTCTGAATAAGTTTGTTTAGGGAAAATCTAAACTTAGGATTAATTAAAACATATAATAAAACATTGACTAAATAAAATCAAATATGAATCAACTCTAGAAATTACTTAAGGAAGGGAAGGAAAGAGAAGTTCTCTTCTTTTTTCCCTCTCTTTAAAACTTAGTAATTAATTATATGATTCACTTAAACCAAACCAAAATACAAAATAAAAATAAACTAAATCAACTAAACAACTTAAATGAAACTACCCTCTAAGTTGAATATCTTCACACTTAAGAAATCTAAGCCTTAAAGCCATATCTAAGCATACGACACAAACCTTTTAAAGCACACACATTAGGTTAAGTCACAACTTATAGCTTTAGGTTAGGGCGGTGCATGGCTTAATGTTTTCTTTTATTTTATGATGTATTATCTAGTCTCGATGTTAGGGTGAATGTGCATAGAAAGAATGGTAGGATGATTTAGTCTAATCATTATTTATGGGATTATGCTTAAGTGGCACCTAATAAAAATATAAATGCTTTACTATGCAAAGTTCTTATACCCCAAGCATAATCCAATAGGCCAAGTGGACTTGGTTACCCTTGTGTAGGGTGCTAAGTCCAATATACATGCTTGGGATTTATATGATTTGTTTAGATAATCTCTATTTTGTAGGTGTTAGTTAGATTTACTTTTTATTTTCATGTAACTTTTGTAATTAGGTTTTTGGAATGAATGTTATGGGGAATTAGGATAAGCATTGGTCATAAGATTACATCTTATATACCATGTGAAGCCTTTGGAGCAACCACCTTCCAACCATCCAAAAGAAGGAACCAAAAGAAGAAAGAAGAAAGAAGAAAGAAGAAAAGAAGAAATGAAGACCCCCATAACATGAATTTTCTTACTTGATTGTAAATTAATTCATTTGTAATCTGGGTTGTATAATGGTAGAGCTTGACTACCCAATTTATTTTTTGGATTTATGTGGTGGTGCCTGGCCACAAAGGGCTTTTTATTTTTTTATGTTAGCTTTATAAAATGTTTGATGTTTTGTTTAGCTTGTGTATTAAGATGACATATTTTTTTAGTTTCTTCCTTGCTTGATGTATAGCCTAGATGATAATTAGGCTCTTAGAAAAAAAATAAATCTTCTACCAAATTAATCAACTCAAAATTAAAAATAAACAACTCATAACCTCATTTAAAGCCTAAGTTAAAATCAAGAAAAAAGAATTAGTAACCCTTTAGTTGGATGAGTATTTTTTTTATAACATCATGCATAAAAGTATATTATTATACTCTTGACTGGAGGGCTTTCACATTTGCAAGAGAACTTGGCTTGACCTTTGAGAGCCATGGTGGAAACACACCTCCCCTCCTGCTGATTTTGGCCCATAATCTTATTTCTCATGCATTAGGCATATGAATCCTATAATCCTGAGTCAAATGATTGTCCAAAAATGAAAGTAAAATGTAATATATTTTGCATTAGATCTAGGTCCTTTTTCATGCCCTTACATGATCTAGTCTCTTAGGGAGTGAATTTAAAGACTTAGTCTCTTTCTAAAATAAATAACAGCTTAAATATCTTACATAAAGCATATGACTTGCCTACATGAATTTAAAATCAGGAGGAGTTAGTTGGCAACTACCCCCAGGTTATAAGTCCAAGAGTGGTTTGTCCTCTTATGGAGGTAAACCAAATACTCATTTTTTCCTTAGAATTAGGTCGTGCTTTTGGCCCTCTCCAAAGCTCTCTAGATTTAGATTCTGAGGTTGCTTCTCCCTTCTATGGGCCATAAGCATAAATCCTCACCTCTTAGACCTTTCCATAACCTTGTATTTTGGAATTATAATCCCTAAACTTCTAATAAAAATTTAACTCAAATAAATAATTCAATTCAAAAATATAAAGCCCAACCATAGAATAGTTTGAGATGCTCGCTAGGTTTCCTAGCATCATGAGCATCTCCTACTTATCTTTCTTTGGCTTTGATAATAACTCTTTCTCTTTGATCAATCCTATTTGATCTTCAAAAATAAACTAATTGATTGATAGTCCTACATATTGAAATCTTTGGAGATAACAATCATTTACCTTAATCGAGAATATTCCTAAGATATCATTTTCCTTAGGATGTAATTAACTATGGAGGCTTACCCCTATAGGGAACTTAACAAACCCAGTTAAAACTAAACCCTGCTTTACTTTTCCATATAAAGTAGGGGAAGAATCTCTAGTACTTATGCATACCCATTATCCTTAGGAGTCCTTGTTGAGGTGATTAGGTCCATTATAGGGTGGTGACTTCCATCTTTCGAGATAGTATATCTCTCCTCAATGTCGTACTCGATCACCCTCAATAAGAATATCTGTGGATCTACGTGGTGTCAAAAATGCATAAAAAGGAGTATATTTCTATCTTCATTTTATCCTACATAGAGTGAAGATGAAGTATGCATTCTTTTAAAAATCTCTTAAAAATTTCACAGATTTTCTGGCGACTCCGCTGGGGATGGTTCCTCTCTCCATCTTTGATAAATGATTATTATCTCCAAGTATCGAGAGTGGGTTTGTACTTTTATATGAATCAAAGTCTATCTTTTTTCCCATTGGCACTTAGCTTATTTTCATCCTTAAGTTAAGCTAGCCAACATCTTTAGGTTTTAGGACCTCACTCCGTGTAGTCTTAAAACCCCCGTTAGGTTCCCCAATGGGTGAAAATAAAAGCTTAATAAAAAGAATTAATTAAAGACTTCCTCCTTACCATTTTCATGTTAAAGAAAGGTTCATTCTAAAATAATAAAGACATAATAAATTCTTCATAAAAATCTTGCTTTTTAGAAAGCACTCTTTCAAAAATGCACATGATAAAATATTTTGCAAAATTTTTTTCCTAAATCATCTTCATCTAATAATCTTCATAATTGTTATATGTAGGATCATCTTTACAAAACTAAAATTCCAACAACTACATTTTGTGAAAGAACAAATGAGCTTCTTCACTCAATTCATTTTGGTGAAAACCTCATTTTCAAAAATAAAATTATAACAATCATATTTTCAAAAGCATAAAAATTTGAAAATGGGCCTTTCCATTCAATACATCCAAATGTGTTGAATGAATATTACATCTTCAAGCAAATTCACAACTTTGAAATTACTTAACACCCACATGTGTTAGGTTGGAACTTTTACATTTTCAAAAAGCACATATAGAACCTCTCCATTCAATATACCCACATTTATTGAATGGAGGTTTCATTTTCAAACAAAATTGAAAATAAACATTCAAAAAGCACATATGAATATCTCCATTCAATATACCCAAATTTATTGAATGGAAATTTCATTTCCAAATTAAGTAACATTATTTTGAAATTCCACTTAACATATTCCATATATGATTAGGTTGGGATTTCCTCTTTCAAAAAGCAATAATCACACACAAAATATACATCTTTGGAAAATAAAACATAATTGATTGCCATCTTACGTACCCAAATTTTTTGAATGGAAATCTCTCTTTTAAAAAAATAAAATAAAATCAACAAATATAGAAAATTTTAAAACATACTTGGAACTTCAATTTAGCATACCCCATTTGCTAAAATGAAGTCTTTCTTTTTCCAAAAAAAAATAAACATTTGAAACACACTTTGGAATTTTATTTAGCATACTCAAATTTGGTAAGTGAAATGTCCAGTCCACGAAAAAGTGAAGTCTCCATTTTCAAAATAAAACCAAAACACAAAAATTTTAAACACATTTTGGAATTTCATTTAGCATACTCAAATTTGCTAAGTGAAATTTCTATTTCACAAAATTAAATGAAACTTCATTTTAGCATACCATATTTGCTAAAGTAAAGTCTCCATTTTCAATCAAGATCAAATCAAAATCAAAAGAAACACATTAGGATTTCCTTAGCATACTTAAATTTACTAAGGATCTTACTTTTCAAAATAAAATTAAAATCAAAAGGAACACATTTGGATTTTCTTAGCATACTCAAAATTGCTAAGAATCCTATTTTCAAAAAAATTTAAAAACAAAACACACTTGGATTTTCTCATTTAGCATACCCAAATTTGCTAAATGAGAATTCCATTTTCAAATCACAAAATGATTCACAAAACAAAGCAAAGAAAGAAACAAAAAGAAGAAATTGTTTTCAAACATCTCACTTAGCATACCCAAATTTGCTAAGTGAGTAAATTCCAAAATCTCAAATAAAAAAAAAAAACAAATTGACCCTTTACTTTAACATACCCAAATTTGTTAAATAAAGGGTCTTCAAAATCAAAATTAAAACTCAAATATGAACCTATGGAAGCATCTCCTCAAACAAAAATATTTGGACCAATTTTCAACATATCTAAATTTGTTGAAAGTGGATTCTATATCTAAACAATTCCTCTTTCCAATCAAATCTTGAAATCTATTCCAAATCATTTGAGCTTGACTTAACATTTTCAAAATGTTGGGTATGAGTTCAAATTATAAATTCTAAATTCAAAGTCAACAGAAATCTGATCCAAATTTATTTTCGATAATGCAGACTCTCGTTCAACGATAGTTTTAGTTCCAGTTTCAGTTCAGTTTTCATTTGATAGAAATGGCTGCACAGAAATATGTTTTCACCTTTCCCCATGGGATGGACTTGGCCCTGGAATAGGCCAACCTTCCCTGTTCTGATTACACCCACATCATTCATTTTGGATGAGGTTTTGAGGGGGCGATGATTACTTGTGAGGGCACTCCCCTCACCACTGTTAGCAAGAGCAGTGACCACCATGCGACATCTGATTGATGCCCTCGACTTTGATATTCCCTCAACTAAAGAGGAAGGTGGTAGTTCCTACGC
The DNA here is from genome assembly GCA_021442155.1 of Cymbidium sinense. Taxonomy (NCBI): domain Eukaryota; kingdom Viridiplantae; phylum Streptophyta; class Magnoliopsida; order Asparagales; family Orchidaceae; genus Cymbidium; species Cymbidium sinense. The sequence continues at coordinate 136,727,604 of CM038215.1, read as the reverse complement.
AGCCGCATGCACCAGTGATAGCACCGGTGCTGGTTGTTTCTGTCGCCCCAAGGGCTAGCACCCACCCATTAACACCTTCCAAGGGGAAGGCTCCCCTGATCTCATGGATAGTCTCCCATGCTTTTGAGGTCGAGTCTAGCTCTTATTCAACCCGCCCTACCAAGACTCAGAGGAGAAACAAAAACTGCACGATTAAGCGGTACCATACACACATCGCCAAGGAGATGGAGGCAACTACATGATCAGTTGTGGAGGAGTTGCCCACTCTGATTTCTTGCTGGTTACAATGAAACCATTCCATCCTCTCTCTGGGTCTGACAGAGAGTATGCCAGGAGATCCCTACTTCACCTCCACCAGCGATTTAATTCCATCCCATAGTTAGTCAGAGTAGGAGGTCATATGTTGGCCTCCATTCGCCTAAGCTGTGGTTGAGGCTCTGAATGCTCAACTGAGCTCAATTTGACTTAGGATCTGTTATCTCCCACGGTGTGGGGAAGTATCTATGGTAGGAGAGGGCCAGAGAGGTCCATACTACAGCTCATATCACTATCGAGAGAGGCGAAGGTTTGGTCGGCAATCAACAGCCTCTACACTCATTGATTTTCTTGATCGGCGCGCTACCCACGTCGATCACATAGACAATATTCTACTTACAGGACTACCCATCACAGGAGGAGAGCTCCTATTCCGAGAGAGTCGATGGTGTCTCCACCACACCGCTTCTCCCCCATCACCGCTCGCTCATCTTTCACATCTCGCCACCCAAGGCCATGAAGGCCACATCCGGGGAGAAGAGGACCCCGTTGGTGATCCAGCTATGGCCAAGAGATCCCATTCCATCTACACCGCCTATAGTGGCGAGGTCGAGCTCTCCTTCTTCCAATTGTGGGTCCCTTCACCATCACCACCGTAGCAGAACATGGAGATGGTTACAACAGTTGCAGAGGGAGAAGGTGGCAACCTAGTTGTACCTATGATGATTGAACCTCCTAGAAGTGTCACCCCATACAGAGTCAGTGACAGTCAGGAGTGTATATCATCTAGCGAGTACAAGCCTCAGAGGGTTGATTCTTTAGCAGCAGGGGAGGTCTGGTGCCTCAGTACATGATGTTGATCCCACCATCGGTCAGCCGAAAGCATTTGTACCATTCTCGATAGATCATTCTTTAGATGACATAATAGCTCACTATTTTATGGAAAAGAAGGAGATACTAGGATATGATTGGTTTGATGAAGAGAAGATCAGATTTGATCCCAACAAAGATGATTTGTTGGGAGACTCAGCAGGGGTTTGCATGGTAGATACAAGGGGATCCCTCCTCAGAGAGCATCATACTATGGAAGGTGTTGAGGATGAGCAGAAAGACATAACCCACTCAGGCCAACACCTCCTAGCACAAATAAAGCAAAAGGACAAAAAGGTAGATTGGATGGAGAAGAAGCTCGAGGATCTGTTAGCAGCTATCCTAGCATTGCAGAACCAAGCCCCAACAGTTCATCCTACAACAGTTGAGACTAGTCAGCCAGAGTTAGTGTACGTCTTAGACCTAGCCAAAACTTTACCTCCATTAGAGCAAGGTAGCACCAACATGTATAGAAAAGTAGTGGAAAGTACCCCCATAAAGAAAAAAAGATATCAATTCCATCACCTGTTGCTCAAGCTTGAGGAGGATCTTAAGTTCCAAAGGGTAGACCTTACCCAGAGGAATTTGATGCAATCCATTATCCAAAGGGTTTCGTGCCACCTTCCTTCAAGAGTTTTGATGGCAGTGAAAACCTGAGGTAGCACATCGCCCATTTTAGAGCTAGTTGTTGCAACGTGGCGGTACTTACTTTTTTTTTCTCTCTTCTAGTAAGGATAGCTTTTGATTAGTATGCTGAACTTCCCAATAGTTTAGTAAAGATTTTTTTAAGTTAGAGCAACTCTTTATCAAGAGGTTTGCTGGAGCTCAGCAAAGGGTCACTGTTGGCGATCTCATTGTAGCACAACAACGCCTAGGTGAGTCCCTTGTTGACTATATTCTTATGTGGCATAACCTGAGTATGAAATATGAATTATAGCTGCCTAAATAGCATGCCATTGAGATTCTTCTAAAGAATATCTACGGCTTAGCCGCCTTCATGCTTAAGGGCTTCACTATTAAAACCTTTGAGAAATTAATTAACAAGGCGGCTAGCTTGTAAGGAGAAGCCAAACAGTTACCTTCTCTAGATGTACCAACAACCAAAGCTAAGGGTATAAGAAGAAGCTGGTAGTGACAAGGGATAAGGGAAAACACTAGAGCGCTTTGAGAGACAAACTCACAGACACTTCCACCTCCTCTACCACCACTAAGGCAGCCCTACCGGCCACCACAGTTGCCTCCAAGGCCTAGCGCCCCTCCTCCTCCCACATCATCAGTATGCACACATACCCGTAGTATGGCCCACCTACTCTTTTGGATAAACTCAACAAGCCTTATTCATTTAAGAGGGAGGTAATCAAGAAGATCTTTAAGAATCTTTTAAAGAAGACTGATTTTTAGCTACTCGAACTTAGGAGACAAGAGGAAGTGGAAAAAAGCCATGATCCTAACTTTTTCCCCTACCACTATATGCTAGGTCATGTTTTAGAGGATTGCTTCACATTTAAGGACTAGCTTGAACATAGCTTCAAGACTGGTGCTATAGTCATCCCGAAGGAATACCTTGTGGAACCCCATCCAGTTCCATTAGGATAATCCTTGGGGATACTTTTGATCCTTCCAAAACTAAAGAAGGTTGAGATATCTCATTATCCAAAACCTCTAAAAAGATTGTTCAGAAAATCAAGAAACTTTCATTATAGGTGCCTGAATCAGCTCAAACCTCCAACATCAAGGAAGATTTGCAAGTTGCTAGAGCCAACTCAAGGAAAGGGGGAGCTCAACAGCAGCAGCAACATGTGCTAGCCTGAGATAGCCCAATAGTGTAACCACCGATCGAGTCCAACCTCCAGTCCACCATTGCAGCAACCACATCAGTGACTACCGCTACTTCAACTAGTTCTCCTTTTACTAGTAGACATCTTGTATCTACATATGAGTGCATCAAATCCCTCACCCCTCGTACTTTACTTAATTTCTCATTTGTAGCTCCCATCAAATCCAAGAAATTGAAGAATAAAGCTAGCTTGAATTCATCTGTGTCACTTCTGATGGGTTGTCTGAATCTATTGCTAATAACTCTTCAAGTCTAAACAACAATTATAATAATTTTGATCATTTTCTTTCTAATTCAGAGTTGGAATTTTCCTACTTTGAATGCTATTGGTTCTCCTCTTGAGAAAGACTTGGAATCATCTGATTCTGAGGGTCCCATAGGAGAAGTTGTAGGTGACCCTGATGTGCAGGTAGAACCTTCCATTACCCTGCCACAAGAGATCATCAAAGTCAACCTCCATAGTGACAATGTTCTACCTCCTAGGGCAGCACCTCAAGATATAAGAAAATAATTCATTGGTTTAGAGGATCGAGAAGCCCCTCCACAGGATGCTCCACCCTTGGATATGCTTGTGGAGGATCAGCCCAAGGTGGACTACAATGTCCTCTCATCTAAGAAAGTTGCCATCTAAGCTAAGCATATACGATGCCCTTGTCTTATCCAAAGAGATAAGGGAATCAATATTCAAGGCTCTCTTTGATCCTGAGATATGTTTAGCTCAGCTGATTTCTATTGGTGAGGAGGCACATTATTCCAGAGAAACTCAGGGGATCACTTTCACAGATGAAGATCTTCTTCTGGGGGACATGGAGCACAACCATCCCCTCTACATTACAGTTGACATGGGCAGATTTAGACAAGTCAGAGTTCTTGTTGATCTAGGTGCACCGATGATCATTATGAGTCTAAAGACCCTTGCCTATTTGAGGATTGACATCTCCACACTTCAAGAAAATTGGATGATGTTGAGAGGATTCAATGAATAAGGTGAGCATGCTTTAGGTTCCATAGTGTTACCTTTGGAGATAGGTGATCAAAAGATTGATGCTAGGTTTTACATCATTGATTCCAATACTTTGTTCACTACTTTGCTTGGTAGGCCTGGATACGGAAGATAATTCCATCCTTCATCAATGCATCAAGTTTAGAAGGATGGAATTGATCTGTCAAAGGGATGAAAACCATTTTAATTAGAGGTTAAGATATATGAGGATGCAATCTATTATCTTTCTCAAAACACCATTTCTCATGAACTTGGACAAAACTCAAATTCAAAAGAAAAAGAAAATGAAGAAAAAGAAAAAGCAAAAGAAAAAGAAAAGAAAAATGAAAATCGAAGTGAATAAGAAAGGGGAATTGAAGAAGAAATAAATCTACATATCACATTCCACCCACAGTTCATTCCATCATATGGACATCTGTGTAGGATGACTCAATCTCCACTAGGCAGAGGTAGAAATAGAGGTAGTTCAAGAGGTGGAAGACTCCCTGATTGTCCATAAGCCAACAGGGGTTATGTTATAGTTCATAAGAGTACCCCTACTATTCACATAGACTTGGAATCCAGTTCGGAGGATGAGTCTAATATGATTAACATACCAGCCAACCCCTCTCAGCGGGTTTCATTGTTGGTGACACTTAAGCCGGATAACGATGAAGACCAGGCCTCTAGATAAAGCAAAGTATTCAAATTAGATGCATGTAAAACTATCAAGCATCAGTTAGGAACCTTAGCTTTAACCTCACATTCACTCTAAAAAGCTGAAGGTTTAGTAGTTAAGGAAGCCCCTAAGTCTTCTAATGACATGAAGCTGAAAAGATTCTTTTTAGGATCATCCTCCTCAAGTCCTGAAGTTGATGTGGAACTTGAATAGAATTCATACAAAGAATTAATAGAATTATCGTTTGACTTTTACTCGCCTTGTGTTCATAATCTTATACAGAAAGGCTTGGTCTCTAATACATGGTCCAAGCATAGATCAGAGTATTTTGAGAAGCTGTGAAACAATACAGGCAGGGAAGCACAATCAAGAGTAGGACTAGGATTTGGTACAATGGGTCCAGTCGATGACGATAATTAATGCTTAGTTGTTACCAATCATTTGGAGTCTGATAGGTTCTTTTCACACAACACCAACTCTTATGAAGAAGATGTGTGTTTAGAAATCTTAGATGATCTAGATGATCTCTAAATCAAAGATGTACCGCCAAAATTTGAAGAGAAGATCCATTCAACAATTGACAAGCTTAAAGAAATCAACCTCGAGATGAAAGAAAATCCACGCCTGACATACATCAATTCATTGCTGAATGAAGAATAAACCAATGACTTAGTTAGGCTATTGACTGAGTTTAAGAATTACTTTGCATGGAGTTATTAAGAGATGCCTGGATATCTCCTAACATAGCAGTCCACAAACTAGCAATAGATCATAGCGCTAACCCTATCAAGCAAGCTCCTAGATGCATGCGATTAGAAATCGAATAATAGGTCATTTTTGAAGTAAAAAAACTGATCGATGCTGATTTCATCAGGGAAGAAAAATATCCTATATGGTTAGCAAGTATCATCCCAGTTAAGAAGAAGAATGACTAAATTTGCATTTGCATTGATTTCAGGGATTTAAATAAGGCATGCCCTAAGGATGAGTTTCCTCTTCTTATACCAAAACTAATGGTGGATATCATATCATCTCATTCAATTTTATCTTTCATGGATGAGTCATCTGGCTATAACTAAATCAAGATGTCTTCTGAAGATGAAATAAACACTATTTTTTGAACCTTGATCGAAATATTTTGTTATAGGGTCATGCCTTTCGGCCTTGAAAATGTTAGTACTACATACCAATGGGCCATGACTCAGATCTTCAACAAACTCATCCACCATCAAGTTGAGTGCTATGTTGATGATCTAGTAGTCAAGATCAAATAAAAGGAAGATCATCTCTTTGACTTGAGAGTAGTTTTTGAATGATTAAGATAATATAACCTCAAAATGAATCCCCCTAAAGTGTGTATTTGGAGTAGCTTCAGGAAAATTCCTTGGGTTTGTTGTCCAACACCGGGGAATAGAAATAGATCTAGAAAAGAATAAAGCTATCTTAGAAATGTCACCTCCTAAGAGTTTAACTCAATTCAGATTTTTCCAAGGATGGTTGGCATATCTGAGATGCTTTATTTCTAATCTATCGGGGGGATGCAAGCCATTTTCAACAGTTGTCAAAAAGGATGCCAAGTTCAAGTGGGATGATAAGTGTCAGCATGACTTTGAAGATATCAAGCAGTATTTGGTGAAGCTGCTAGTTCTAGTAGCCCTATCCTAGGCAGACCACTCATCCTCTACAATGTTGCATTGGACGGCTCTCTCGGCACTTTATTGGCCCAAGCCTATGACGAAGGGAAGGAGACCAGTTTCTACTACTCAGCTGTCATCTGATTCCTGCTGAAGTAAACTATCCACCTATTGAGAAACATTGCCTAGATCTGATCTTCGCATTCCAAAAGCTACAACATTATCTGCTTTCTCATAAGGTGAACTTGATTTCCTGAACCAATCCACTATAGTATCTCATGACACAACCAATGCTATCGGGGAGTTTGGCACGATGGTCCATAATTCTCTCACAGTTTGATATCACATTCGTACCTCTCCATGCTGTAAAAGGACAAGTACTAGCGAATTTCTTAGCAACATGCCCACTTCCTATTGATTCTCTGCCTAGTGACAAACTCCCTAATGAACAAATAATGAACTTAGGGGAGGTTGACAACTACTATGGGAGATGTATTTTGATGGTGCAGCTTCTTTTCATAAAGGGGAAGCACCACAATCTACTCTTTCAGGAAAGGCATGGGTAGTAATAGTTATCCTAACTCTATACTGCGATGTGATCAGATTCTCGTACTATCTTTCCAACCCTGCACCAACAATGAAGTCGAGTATGAGGCTTTGATTGCCAGTCTGGAGTCAGCCATCACAATCAGTGTCAAGAACATCAACATCTTTGGGGATTCTCAGCTGCTCATCAATCAAATTGTCGGGTCCTACAAGGTTCTCAAACCCAAGCTTCATCATTACATGAGTATACCATGAAGCTGTTGGCCCAAATTCCTGAAGTCACCATCTACAAGGTTCCCTAAGTAGAGAACACAGTAGCAGATGCTTTGGCCAAACTTGCCAAATAATTAGCATGCCTGGAAGATGAGTCCATTCCAATAAGGGTCCAGAATAGACAAGTCCTATCCTTATTGATGCTGAACTCATCGAGAGACTTTCTCTTAAAGGGGAGGTTGCCGTTGACTATAAGGACAAGGAGCTAGATTAAAGGCTACCGTTCATAGACTATTTAAACATCGGCAAACTACCTCAAGAAAAGTCACAAGCCCATCAGGTGAAACAAAGAACTCTCTCCTATGCTCTCGTTGATGGCACCTTGTATTGCCGGTCCTTTGACCAGATGTGGTTACATTGTTTAGACAAACACGAAGTCCGTGACATTATAGGCAATCATGCAGCACATCAACTGGGTCCAAAGATGAAGATGAAGATCAAGAGACTAGGATACTACCGCCTTCGATGTTTACACCGTATGGATGTAGCTAGAGATGCCATCGAGTGCACGGTGTGGTCCCACACTAACCACAACATTCTACCCTACATTGGCCTCATGGCCATTTGAGTGTTGGGGTACCGACATTATAGGTCCGATCGATCCTCCCTCTTATGAGGGTCATTATTTCATTCTAGCTGCCATCGACTATTTTTCCAAGTGGGCAGAGGAATTTCCACTAAGAGAGGTTACAACTTAGCATGCGATTCAGTTTTTCAGGAACCATATTGTATATAGGTTTGGGGTGCCTCAACGAATTATATCCGATAATGGTACTGCATTCAAAAGCACCAAGATCAACAGCTTTGCAAGATGACAAGGTATATATTGGAGATACTCTAACATCTACTACCCAGAGCAAATGGCTTAGTAGAAGCATTCAATAAAACTCTCATCAAAATACTAAAGAAGACACTCGGTGACAACAAGAGATAGTGGAATGAGCAGTTGGTTGAAGCCTTGTGAGCCTATCACACCACATACCGAACTCCAACTCAATCTACCCCATTTTTTTAGTGTATGGGTCCGAAGCAGTTCTACCTTTAGAAGTTTAACTCCCATCACTAAGGATAATAGGGTAAAGATCACTATGAGCGTAATGCAAAGGCAGTTAGAAGAGCTAGAAGGTTTGAGGAGAGTTATTCACTGGTAACCTCGAGTTGTACAAGGAAATGATTCAAGCTCACAACAAGCTGGTTCGCCTTAGGTATTTTCGAGTAGGAGAACTTGTGTTTGTCCTAAGAAGACTAATTATTGCTGATATAAGCTCCTTCTTAGTTTGATCTCTCACAAGCTAATAGGGTCCACGATAAATGAACAAACTAAACAAAAAATTAATTCGCTTATAGATTAGGAATTCAAGCCCCAAAAGGGCCCCCTTTTTCCAAGCAGGCATCCTATCTTTAGGGCAGTTTCAGTAAAACTTTCTATAGAAATTGCCTGACTATCTGAGTTGAGATAAATCTCTAGGTCGGTACTCTCAATATCCAGTCGTGTTCAATATATTTTCCATAAAGTTACCCCAAAGTCATTCTACTTTGGAAGATATAAGACTATGACACATTCTTCCTAGAATGATTGTTATAAACTGACGGGCAGACCTAGGTTGGGTTTGATTTGTTGCCCAAAGCAACCGATCACCCCAATTGTCTTTTGTAGTGGAAGATGTGAGTCCCTGAGCTTTCTTCCCTTAAATTGATCATTGTAAACCGAAAGGCACTTGTTTGGTCGGATAGTTCTCCCCTCAGCCGGGAAGCTACTCCCTTTAGTTCAGTAAATCTGAGTTAGATTTAGACTGATATATGCTCCTTCTTAGTGAGATCCATTGCAAACCGATGGGATCCATCAAAACAAATCTAAAAATAAAATTAAACTATACTATCTTTGAGTTGATCTAAGTCCCCTAGCAGCATTCACTCAATAGTCAGCCCTAGTTTGGCTTCGATCCGTTGCTTTGCCAATGGGTCACCCCAGCAACTGGTCCCTACTTTAGAGGATGCAAGTCTACTATGCTTTCTCCTTAGTGCAGTTGCTGCATACCGAAAGGCATTACCTTTGGTTGGATAGTCCTACTATGTGCTTAGTAGACTACCTCTTTGGATTGGTAAATCTGAGTTAGGCCTAGGCCTCCATGGCTCCTACTCAGTATGATTGATCACAAAGCAACAGAGTCCATTTCAAAATCCAAAATTAAAAATACGAAACAACAAAACAAAATAATCAATCAATTCAAATCAAATCTTTTGCTCCTCCTTATTAAGATGCAAATCTTTCTAGCACCCCAGTGGATCTAGAATTCTAATCCCTTAGTGGATTTCACCTTTCCTCCCTTGTGGATGACTTAAACTTGCCTCCCCAGTGGAGAGTTCACTTGTTTATCCCTGGTGGAGTCAAAATAAACACAATTAAATAACCAATAATTTGAAACAAACTCAACCCTCTTCCCTAGCAGAACTTAATTAAACAAATCAAATTTTTCCCCAGTGAAACTCAAATTAAAACAAACCTCTCATCCCCTTATGGATAACTTGAACCTACTTTCCTAGTGGAAGGTTCACATACTATCCCTAGCGAATTCCTCATTCCCTCTTTTATGTCTTTGACATAAGTAGAGCCACACTGCACTAAGCTCTGGATTCCTTCTTCACATTGGGTTAGGAGTATACCGTCTCTGTTAGTGCTTGTGATCGTTCAGTATTGTTAATCATTTCGGTCAACACCAATATGTGCAGTGTTGCTTGTCAGTCAAACCACACCTATTGGGTGCCCTTTGTTGACCTCATTTTTAGGATGAGCTCTCAACTCCTCCATCCTAGACATATATGACTCCTCTTAGACTTTAAGAGATCCTTAGTATTAAGACACATCCATCGATTAGGTGGACAATCAACCTAGCCCTAAAGACTTAGAAGAGTTAGCCATAAGAATCGGTCATGCATTTGGGGTGTTAGGAAAATTTGCCTACCCTATAGCTTGAATCACATTCCTCACTTCCTTCCTTCAAGTCAAACTCCAAAGCAAATCAACATCAAACCTAAATCAATTCCAGTTTAATTGATTTTTTCCAAACTCAAATCAATTCCAAATGATTGAAATCAATGATCAATTCCTTATGATTGAAGCCCATGATTGAAGTTCCAAGTTCAAAATATTTTCTAAGTCCTTAGATCCCCTCCCTAGGACTTAGCCTAAATCATGTTCAAATGAATTCAAAGTCATGAAATTTTCTCATAACTCATTTATATTCTCATTTATATTCACATATATAAATGAAATATAAATTCAAATCAATCAAACTAAATTTAAAATTCAATTCCATGTTCAAAATCTTTCCTAAGTCCTTTAATCCCTTCTTAAGGACTTAGCCTAAATCAAGTTCAAACTACCTCAAATACTTGAAATTTTCTCATAATCCATTTATATTCTCATTTATATTCACATATATAAATGATATATAAATTCTAACAACCAAAACCAACTACAAAAATCAAACTTAAATTCAATCAAAATCCAACCTAAGCCTTTCAAGACAAAATCTTGAACTTAGCCAAATCAATTTCAAATCAAACCAAACCCTTGATTTTCCTTCACGATTCAATCAATCCTTCAATTATGAATCCAAATATAAACACAAATTTCAATCACCAAATCAAAGCTCAATTCAAAAATCAAACCTAAATCAAACTCATGTTCACCCTTTAAACTTGAAATTGTCAAGTGAATCAAAACACATTTGACTTCAAGCCACTTACAAATGGATTTATTTTTCGATCATAAGCCATATGTGAGTTCAATCAAACTTAAATCAAACATTGACTCAACCATTTGACCCACTTAGGCTCAATTGACCCAAAGTGACCTAAAGTACCCTTATGAACCAAATTCTAATCCTAACTAAATTGGATTGAACTAAGCCCACCTAAGCCTCTCATCATGATCAACAATCATCATGAGATGATCAATTACTCAAATTGGGTCAAACAAAGAAAACCTACAGGTTGACCAAGTCAACACTTAGCCAAAATGAAATCTAAATTAGCCAAAATCCACCATAGGCCAAATTGATTAAAATCATTAATCAAAACTCATTCATGATCAATGTTTGAACTTGACCACGTTAACATTTGAGCCTAACCTAGCCCAATTGGCCACTTGACCTAAAAAGTCAAAATGTGTCAAAACTTGATCTAAGCCAAAATTATTGAAACTAATGGGTCAAGTTCATTCTAAAATGATAGTTAAACTTGACCAAAGCATCAATTGGCCAACTAGACCTAACCTAGCCTAATTGACCATGAACCTAACTTGACCTAAAGGGTAATATTGAGCCAAACTCAAATATAAACCAAATTGATTGGAAATAAAGATACCGATCCATTTCATATGACCAACCAAACATGAACCAACCCATGACCTAACCCAAATAGGCCAAATGGGTCAATTTGGTCAACTTGACCCATTTGACCTAAATGAACTCAATTGAACCAAAACAAAATATAAACCAAATTGAATCAAACCAAAGCCACCAAAACATTTCAATTGATCATATAAACTTGACCCAATTCTTGGTTGTACCCAATTTGATCAATTGGTCAACTTGATCTAAGTTGACCCGTTTTGATCTAAATGGGTCAACATGAGATAAATCATATCAAATCAACACCAAATTCAATGAAACTTGGCCTAACCAATTTTTCAAACATATCAAACATATTCAAATTGAAACTTAAGCCAAATGACCATTTTACTCCAAGATCATAGGGTAAATTTTGGCCAAAACCACTTGGAATTTGGTCAATTCCTTTTCATGGACAGTTGGCTTCCCCTTAGTGGACCAAATGGTCATTAATGAACCTAGTGCACATGACCCAATCGATTTGGGTCAGCCAAACCCAACCCAAATCCAAAACTGACCACCTCTTTTGAAAATGGCCACATGGAATCCTCCCTCCACCTTGTTTGAGCACATGGCCACCTCCACCCACTCCTCCTCCAAAAACCATCAATGCCACTCTAAAACTCTAATAAACCCATTCAATGAGCTCAATTGGATCAAAATGATAAGTGAAGGCACGACCATCAGATCCTTCAATGGGGAGATGTACTCCCCCTAATTTGATTTCATTTGCGCACTCCTTAATTCGATTTAATAAGAGGAAGCAAGAGAAGTCATTTCCCAACCTCCCTAAGCTCTCTCAAGCAATTCCCAAATTCCAATTTTCAATTTTCATAAATTGAAAATAGGGGAGCTCAACTGAAAATCCAATTTAGCCTGCACTCAATATAAACCTAATTTCCTTATCAAGCTCCATCAAGGAGATCAATTGAACTTTCCTAAGCTCTTTCCTAAGTTCAAAAGGTAAGGGAGGACCATTCTTAATCAAGATCGAGCTCAAGTGAAGGTGGGCTTGACCCATAGAAGGATCCATCCAATCTCAAGGCCTCAAACTCTCAACAAAGCTTTCTACTAGGCAAGCTTCAGGAATCGCATGATGGTCACCTCCGATGAGGTATTCCATTAAACTAAGCATAATTTTAATGTGGTCTGGTCTTTTGTAAACTAAAGTGTCACCCTATGAGATTCTAGGCATTAGATGTGATCCCCTTTGCTTTTAAATGGTGTGGGTTGAGTTTCAATCCAATCCAAGCTCAATCGAGCTTCACTCTTCTCCTAGAATGTGGACGGTGTCCATTACTCACAGAGAAGAACAGGGAAGGATCATGGGCCATCCATCCATGTATTTTGGATGGACGGTTGTGATCAAAGACACGTAGATCCATGTTTTAATCCCTTAGATTCGTGACTTTAACCTCAACCGTCTGATCCTTGATTGGATGGATGAGGAGAAAGTGCATAGCGTCGCTGCTGATGCAGCACTCTGATGTGACAACTTTAATATCAAATTCCATCATGCCATGTGGAAAGTGCATGTCGCGTTAGCAGCCCATGTGGCACCAACGAGATTAAACATTTCATTAGGCTATTAAATCACTAATTAATTATGAAAACTTCCTAAATTCATATCTAAGCCTAAAAAATATAAAATATGAAATAAATTGCATTGGATAGATAATTGAACATATAATATTCTAAAAATAAATTTAATGAATTTTGAATAGTGCTTTTCTCTGGATTTGGGTTTTATTAGGAATGTTATTTTACTAATTACCCTCTAATTACTTCACAGATTAATCACAAACTTCTTGTGCATAATAAGTGGGATGACTCTTACCTCCCTTAATTTTCTTGGAATTTATTGGTGGCTTAATTAGAGGAATTACTAGTTCATTCCTTAATCACTCTCTTAATGTAATTAAGCTTAATTAAGGATATAATTAGTGGTCTAACCCTCTAACTAGGTCAATTAAGTTTTGCATAAGTGAATATAAGGTTTAGGGAATAATTTTGGGATACTTTTCTTAAGATATTCCTTAAACCCTCTTTCTTCCTTAATCCAACCTTAATTAAGGGTTAATTCACTAATTACTCACTTAATTAATTTCATAAATGTCTAAAACTTTCTAGAATTTAATTAATATATCTTGGGTAGATGCTTAGGTGTTCAAGAGCCTAAGTACAATTAAAGAAATCAAAACTTAAGTCACATGTGTGAGAGGCGTTATGAAATTACTTAAAATAAACCCCTTAGCTTAATTAATCCTTAATCATGAGCCAATTGCATTATGTACCTTTCTTTCCTAGGTGCATTGCATATTTAAATTCTTTGTGTGGTTTTATGTCATATCATTGGATCATAATTATTTGATTAACTATGCTGAGGTGATGTAGGTAAGGGGTAATTTACACACTTAATTCATACCTTAACCTAGGCAGCATATAAAAAGCATCTAATAATCCTAAGAACAAACTAAATCAACAAACATATGTGAGAATGAGTTAGGAGCAACAAACTCACCTCATTTTTCTCGAATTAAATCAAACTCAAAACAAAATCAAACCTCCCTTAAAAATAACTTGATTTGCTTTAAGCTTTCTTATTTCATAAGATTATCTTTAGGAATTAATTAGGATGAATGTGTTTACATGTATTCATCACTTTAGTTCTTTAATAATATGCTAAATGTGTATGTCATATGAATTTTATACATTCATGCTTTTCAAAAATCAAATTGAAAATTAAATATTTTCCTTATGTCAAATTACATGTTTTGGTTAAAGTAAAAATATGAATGACTATTATCACTATTAAATCCAAAACTAATTTTGAAATCTATAAATCAAATATCTAAAACTGAAAGTGTGCTACTTAAAATTATTTATGAGCTTTCATATGGATAAAAATATGAAGATGTGCATAGTGTGACTTTTCTTTTATCTTATTTTAACATAGTTTTGAATAAGATTTGACAAAGTGTATAGTTCATTTAAAAAGAACACAATACTTGCCTAACCGCATTCCTATCCATTCCTATGAACCTACAAATTTGCTATTACCTAAGAAGGACATCCACACTTGTCATATAAATTGCATAAACAAAATAAACAAACCAATACAAACTTTTTTGCATCTTTCTTTTTTTCATTCATTTCTTTGATATTGTATTTAAGGAAAGTGATATATTAGTCTAGAAAATCTCGAGGATGCGAGGCTTTAAGAAGCCCTAAGTAGGTCTTGTACCTTATACCCCTGATGCTAATAATGGCGCCGTACTCACTTATGTCTTTCATACATATACATGTGCATGTGAATAATGGATAAACCCCTCTTTTCTACTTAATGAAAATCATGCATCATAAAGTATTCTAATTTTTTAAGTAACATTTCTTAGCATTCATCATAAAGTATTCTAAACATTTTGATTTTATATGTATAGATATGCTAAGGATTCATTCATATGCATGTTATACATATTGGGAAAGAAATGAAGTGATGTGTGTTTTGTGATCTTAATTCACTTTACTTAATCTTAAAAATTGCCTTTTTTTGAATAAGTTTGTTTAGGAAAAAGGTCTAAACTTAGGATTAATTAAAACACATATTCATTAAATAAAATCAAATATGAATCCACTTCAAAAATTACTTAAGGAAGGAAAGGAAAGGGAAGTTCTCTTCTCTTTTCCCTCTCTTTAAAACCTAGTAATTAATTGTAGGATTCACTTAAACCAAACCAAAATACAAAATAAAAATCACCTGAATCAACTAAATAACTTAAATGAAACCACCCTCTAAGTTGAACATCTTCACACTTAGGAAATTTAAGCCTTAAAGCCATAGCTAAGCATACCGCACAAACATTTTAAAGCACACATTAGGTTAAGTCACTACTTCTAGCTTTAGGTTAGGGCGGTGCATGGTTTGATGTTTACTTTTATTTTGTGATGTGTTATTTCTAGTCTAGATGTTAAGGTGAATGTCCGTAAAATGAATGCTAGGATGATTTAGTCTAATCATTATTTTATACAGGGGATTGAGCTTAAGGGGTGCTGTAATAAAAATATAAATGCTATAGGTGATTATACCCCTAAGCATAATCCTATAGGCTAGGTGGACTTGGTTACCCATATGCGAGATGCTAAGTCCAATATACATGCTTGGGATTTGTATGATTTGTTTAGCTAATCTCTGTTTTGCAGGTGGTAGTCAGATTATTTTTCCTTTTCATATAACTTATGTAATTAAATTTTTAGAATGAATGCTATGGAAGATTAGGATGAGCATTGGTCATAAGATTACATCTTATGTACCATGTGAAGTCTTTGGAGTAATCATCTTCCAACCATCTAAAAGAAGGAACCAAAAGAAGAAAGAAGAAAGAAGAAAAAAGAAAGAATAAAAGAAGAAATGAAGACCCACGTAACATGAAATTTCTTACTTGATTGTAAATTAATTCATTTATAATTTGGGTTGTATAAGGGTAGAGCTCGGCTACACAATTTATTTTTCAGGTTTGTACGGTGGTTCCCAACCACAAATGACCTTTTATTCTTTTGTGTTAGCTTTATAAAATGTTCGATATTTTGTTTAGCTTGTGCATTAAGATGACATATTTTTCTAGTTTCTTCCTTGCTTGATATATGGCCTAGATGACAATTAGGGTCTTAAAAAAAATTTTCTACCAAATTAATCAACTAAAAATTAAAAATAAACAACACATAACCTCATTTAAAGCCTAAGTTAAAAATCAAGATAAAAGAATTAGTAACCCCTTAGCTGGATGAGTATTTCTTTTATAACATCATGCATAAAAGAATATTATTACACTATTAACTGGAGTGCTTCCACCTTTGCTAGAGAACTTGGCTTGACCTTTGAGAGCCATGGTAGAAACACACCTCCCCCTTCTCGCTGATTTTGGCCCATAATCTTATTTCTCATGCATTAGGCATATGAATCCTCAAAGCTTGAGTCAAATGATTGTTCAAAAATGAAAGTAAAATGTAATATGTTTTGCATTATATCTAAGATAATTTTCATGCCCTTACATGATCTAGTCTCTTAGGGAGTGAGTTTAAGAACTTAGTCTTTTTCTAAAATAAATAATAGTCTAGCTATCTTGCATAAAGTATATGACTAGCCTACATGAATTTAAAATCGTAGGAGTTAGTTGGCGGCCGCCTCAGGTGGTTGTAAGTCTAAGCAGACGGGTGATTTGTACTCTTTTATGGAGGCAAATCAAATGCCCATTTTTGCCTTAGATTTAGGTCGTGCTTTTGGCCCTCGCTAAAGTTCCCTTGATTTAAGTTCTGAGATTACTTCTCCCTTTTATGGGCCATAAGCATAAATCCTCACCTCTTAGACCTTTCCATAACATTGTATTATAGTATTATAAGCCCTAAACTTCTAATAAAAAATTAACTCAAATAAATAATTCAATTATAAAATTGTAAAACCCAACCATAGGATAGTTTGAGATTCTCGCTAGGTTTCCTAGCATCATGAGCATCTCCTACTTATCTTTCTTTGGCTTCGATAATAACTCTTTATCTTTGATCCCATTTGATCTTCAAAAATAAACTAGTCGATTGATAGTCCTACCTATTGAAATCTTTGGAGATAACGATCATTTACCTTAATCGAGAGTATTCCTAAGGAATCCCCTTCCTTAGGATGTAATTAACTATGGGGGCTTGGCCATGTAGAGAACTTAATGAACCCGGTTTAAAATAAACCCTACTTTATATTTTTATATAAAGTAGGGGAAGAATCTCTGGTACATATGCAGACTCATTGTCCTTAGGAGTCTTTGTTGAGGCGATTAGGTCCATTGTAGGGTGATGACTTCTATCTTTCGAGATAGTATATCTCTCCTCAATATTATACCCGATCAGCCTCAATAAGAACATCTACAGATCTATGTGGTGTACAAAAATGCATAAAAAATAGTATTTCTATCTTCATTTTATCCCGCATAGAGTGAAGATGGAAGTATACATTCTTTTAGAAATCTCTTAAAAATTTCACCACAAGAACCTTTCACATTTTTAATACTTTCACGAACTTTTGAGATTGAGCTATCAATGTCGTTCAATCCTTCTTGAATAATCAAATTTATGATATGTGCACAACATCGTATGTGAAAGAATTTCTCATTGCAAAGAAGGTCGCCTCTTAAATTTAATTAATTTCTCATAAATTCAACAGAAATATTATTAGTTGAAGTATTATTTAAAGTAATGCTAAAAATCCTTTTCTCAATCTCCCAATTAGATAAAAAGGTTTGAATTACTTCAAATAATACATGACCATCATGCAAAGGTAGCATAAAGTTGAAATTAAAATTTTTTTTTTGCAACCTCCATGCATTATCAATGAAATGTGCTGTTAAACAAATAAATCCATCAATATTGATGGAAGTCCATAAATCTGACATCAAGCAAACTCGACTAGTGATAGTTTTTAGCATTGTTTGGATTTGCCCTTTCTCGTGACATCTTTTTACAATTATTTCAAATAGTATTTCTTGACACAAGTTGCAAGTCTCGATGCAAATAATGTAAAAGTGCTCTAAAATCAGGTCATTCAGCGCATTGAAAAGGTAAATCATGCATAATAATGCAAGCGGTAAGCAAGTCATGAAACTCTTGTTGGTTAAACTTAGCATTACACATGGAAATAGATGAAGAAGAATTACTTTGCAAAAAAATTGGCCTATATCACATGTATCCCATTTTTTTTACAAGTTTGTAAGTGATGTTTCAAATTGCCAGTGACAAATTTGCTATCACATATGTAGTATGCACCACACTTTTTACATTTGCATCTTTATTTCCCATCATTTTCAAGAGGTAATAAATAAAAATATCCCCATACAAATGATTACAATATTCTCTTCTTTCTAGCATGTATATTACTTGTCTCTTCATCAATTGTTTGAATATCATTCTCACCAATATCCCCATGAAAAAATTCTTCATTTTCTTGAGCATTACTAATAGTATTGGAATCCTCCATTTAAATTAAAAAATTGATAATGAGTAATTTACAAATAATACGTGTATTAAACCTTAATAAGCCATTTAAAAATAATACACATGCTAATAAAAATAATGAGTAGATAAAGTAAATGATACTCAAATGATACTAATCAACATAGTAAACTTCAGCACAAGCCATAGCTCTTGCTAAGTTCTCTTCAAGAATATGAAAGTAAATCGACATTGATTCTAACACATTAATCATACTGGTTCATCAATAATATTCAGCTCAAGTCAGCCAGCCTGCCACGAATCTTAGAATTCCCCATACAATAAACAGATAGGTTAAACAACATATCCATTCATATGCACAAACAAAGAAACGATCACCAATCATGAACGAGACATAAGTACCTGGGGATTCAATTTAAGAAACAATAAAAAGATAGGTTAAACAACATGTCCATTCATATGCACAAACAAAGAAACGATCGCCAATCACGAATGAGACATAAGTACCCGGGGATTCAATTTAAGAAACAATAAACGGATCATCAATAAACAGCATGGTCATTCATACAAATAAATGATCACCAATCATGAACGATAGAGAAGGATTGATTTACATTTGTCATGGCTCTCCGAAGGTTGATTATCGTTAGAAGACAAGGGATTACCTCGAGGAATAGACGATGCTCTCTGAAGGCAGAGATGTGAAGAGATGCGGAATGACAGAAAGAAGAAGGGCGACGGAGAGTCGAGATGGCAACGTCGACTAGAATGGAATCGGCCTTCGCACTTCGCAGCATTTGTCTTCTCGATCGAGAGTCGAGAGACGACGAGACGGAGTGCAGAGACTCTAGATGAGGCTAGCGAGGATCAACAATGAGAAATTAGGGCTTTTCAGCCTATTCTTTCGGTGCTATGCAATTACGATGAATCTGGGTCGTCCACATGATCGAATGGCTTAGATAGACTCTGTAATTTGCCAATTCCACAATCCACAGTTCCGCGCTCGGCCTCGGCGGAGTCGACACAGTTTCGAGTCATTTTGGGTCACTTTCGGGTATTTTAGATCAACACGAACTCAACTCGAAAATTTATATGTGTCAACGATTGAGACACAAACATGACCTGAAAATTATTTGAGTTGATACTAATCTAGATTTTTCGAGTCAAGTTATCACGTAAAGTCATTTTTTGACACTCCTATTAGTTGGTGGAACTAGCCATTACTTTCATTAACTACAGTTCATTTATTTCCGAGTTGTAACGACTAACAAGAGAAGAATGAAAATCGTTGTATAATGCGCACAAATGACACGCATAAATCAAGAAGAGTAGAATGACACGCATAAACCAAGAAGAGCAAAAGCTTCTTCGCTTAAAAAAGAATTGTTTTAAAATCAGACTAGATCGATCCTTAACTTTAAAAAATTCTTTTGAATTGAACCGACTTGGACGATCCGTTTGATCAGTTATATAATCGAACGGTTCAAATTAAGCTCATTTAATTACTTTTAATTTTTCAATTAAATGATTAAAAAATTTTAAATAATAATTAAATATTATATTTTAATTAAATATTTTAAAAATAAATTTAATAAATTTTAAAATTTTTGTTATTATTAATATAAATTTAATCAAATTAATTTATAATATACATACCAAATCACCATATCAAGCCACCATTTAAGTATATCCCAAGCTTTTTGTTCTTTTCATTTATATAAAGAGTGTGATAATAATTTTCTTTTTGATGCGGGACAAAAAGTTTAGAAGTATGTTGAAATATGACTTGAGCTATTAGAATAAGAAATTATATTTTTAAATCTAAGAATCAAAGAACAATATTTTTAATTTTAAATTTTATACTCTTATTTAAATTTTTTATACTATAAAGAAGTTATTTTAAGTATATAAAATTTATAATAATATGTTATAAATATTATATATATTATATATATTATTATTATTTTTATTTTATAAAGTTTTTAAATATTTTTATATTATAAACTTTATATTTTTATTATAAATTATATTAATATTTATATATCTATATAAAATTTATTCTTAATTTTTTAAAAATATTTAATATACATATATTTAGGAATAGAATAAACGTATAATTATATCTTAATAAATTTTAATTTCATTTTAAATTTATAATTTTTAAAAATATTGTTTATATGTTATTATTTTATTTAAATTTTATAATATATTTATATTATAATTATATTTGATAATTTAAATATTTATTATATCATCTGATTTAATCTCTAATTTAACCCCAATTGAATCATTGAATCTTGAACCTCTCATTCTTTTAGTTCTTTATCTTGTCTCTAATTTTCAAGAAACGGATTGAAATTAAATTGGCTTTAGCAAGAGTTTTGGCTCAAACCAATTGGTTGCCCAAAATCAAATTTAAGCATTATTTGCTTGTAATTTTTATCTAATATAAATTTATTATATTATAGATAAAATTTGAATCTAGGATTTAAAAATAAATTAAAATCTTTATATTCAGACTAATTAACATTTACATGATATATTTAAAAATAAAAATAAAAACAAATTTTTTATGTTGAATTTGAGCATATGCATTTCTTGAAAATAAAAGATTAAAATTGAATGTAAAGTAATTTTTTAATAGCTTTATAAAAAAAAAAAAGTTCATGAATATTTTTGGAAATACTCAGTAGCTAAATAAGCAAGTTGTTCCTCGATTCAATTATGTTCATGAATAGTATTGTCTAAAGTTTGTAAATAGTATCATTCAACAAAATTAATTTTAAGCTCAACAAACTTAATTTATTTTTAGGCTTACTTATACTGTGTTCTAGTGCATTTACGTATTAGGTAGTTTGCCCAAAATTTGTTGCTTCTAGTTTTCCTTTTTGTTTTATATTTAGTTTTTTGAGCATATCGTGCACACCGGCGGATCCAGAAATTTTTTTCAAAGGGCACAATAAAATAAAAAAGTAACTCATATATAAAACAAAATTTTCACCTTTACCTTTTTTAAAAATAAAATCAAATCGATAATTTTTCAAAAATAAAAATATACCATTGATCTTCTCTTAAAAAAATAAATCAATAATTTTTAAAAAATAAAGGCACAAATTTTAAATAAAATTTTAAATTACTATTAATGAACAAATTTGAATAAAAAACAATTATCTATTTATATTTATACATATATACATTTATTATTTAATAAGTAGTTTGCTTAAATTTTAATAACTTAGTTATAATATTATGCCAATTTTTTATATCTTATGGACGCTTAAATGTTACACATATTATTAAATAAACATATATCAATAAAATATTAAATAATCTTTAAATCTTTTTCACTAATATTTAAATTTCATCAAATAAATAAAATAACATGTAATGAATTATATCAATTTTGATTAAAACATATGATATGACCTTGAAAATTCCTCGACAAATCTTGATGCCAAAAAAAAGGCGTCGAAATTGAAGGTTTGAGATCAAACACTTAAAATATCATCGAAAATTTTGGGACATCGCTTAAATTCTTAAAAGGCTCTCAAATATGGAGTGATATAGTCAAATCGACGAGTTCCAAGATCTTACAATTACAGACTTCGAGCATTCAAATACACAAAATACATCAAAAGATCAAGGGAATCATCATGAGCCGTCAGATGGAGGAGTGGTTCGCTTTTGGATGTATTCTGAGGCTACTCCTCCATAAATAGCCGATTATCATATGAGAGGAGGCCAGTGAAGGAGAATGAGGGCAAACAAGAGAGAGCTCTAAAGATCCTCCAGCGGTCGTCGCCACTCGGCGGTCGTCAACCATGCCGGCCATCATCGGCCTGATCGCCGTCGTCGATTGTTGCCATCATCATCACCACTATATCGTCATTGGCGTCAACATCGTTCAACTTATCGTCAACATTTATTACATTAGCATTGTTGTCCATTTCTCATATAATTTTGTAATCCCGATCGGAAGATCTTGTACTCAACATACATATGGAAGCTTTTTTTCGGCTAGGCCGTGATTTTTCCCTCTTTTTGAGATTTTCCACGTAAAAATTCTGGAGTTTTATTGTTCGCTCTTTAAATACCTGTGTGTGTGCTGGACTCCCCAAAGAAGTTAAGGCGTAAACTTTTACTCTACCGCAACTGGTTTTCTAGCACGCAACAACGTATAAATTCAATTATGCAAAATAATTAGAATTAATGAAAGCTCAATTATTACTTAAATTGGATAAAAAATTCACTAAACAAGATTTATAAAAGAGCCTATACATACATAGCACATAATTCTTATATATTTACCTATCTAACTTCTAAATTTTCAGATTACATAGTAACTAAAATCTTTGATATTATATTAAAAATAACATCATCATTAATTTTTTAAGGTTAAATGCCTTTTATTTTCATAGAAAAAAAATACTATATTTATAAATATTAAAATTTAGACATTAGTAGGGGTATGCATTATTTGGTTTTAACCAAAAAATCAAATCGAACCAAAGTTTTTGAGTAATTTGGTTCGGTTTTGAACTTAGTAATTTGGATTTTCGTTTTAATTAATGAAAACTTTGGTTTTTGGTTTTTGGATCGATTTGTTAAATAAAATTTTGAATGGAACCAAATAAATCAAAATAATTATATATAATATGATATTATTAATTTATGTATAATAGGATTATCTATTATACACTTATTTTTATTTAGTTTTGAATACTTAGTAGATGCTTTTTTGGAGGACCATTATCCAAATTTTAAAATATTTTGGTTTTATAATATGGTAATATGGTTCCATCAATTTCTAAGTTCAAAACATCGTTCAGGTAAGTAAAAATTACTTTTAAATATTTTTTAGCGCATGAAGTAGTTAATTGCATTTTGATTATATTTATATTATTTTGCTTATAGCTTGTTCATTATACAATAAAAAATTATGCAATTAATTTTTAAATATAGCCAACTTTGATTTTTCTAAAACCAAACCAAAATAATCGAACCAAATTATTATTTAGTTTGTTTAATTTTGTATTTTATTTGGTCAGTTTGGTTCAATATTTTTAGGAATCCAAAACCAATCGATTGTAAAAATTTATCATCCAATCCATCCAAATCAACCAAACGCACACCCCTAGACATTAGATATATAAATGCATAAAAATTATGTGCTATGTATGTAAATCTCCCTTATAAATATTATGTTGAGATGTCTAATTATTTTTTTTTATCTTAATTTTTGGCATGCTTAGATTTTTATCGTTCAGTGAATTATTTTATTATCAAAACTTGATTTTCAAGCATTTGGCTTGTGATTTATAGATACAATATAATGATGCAAACTTATCTGTAAGTGCGAAAGGTCACCATAATGTACTCTATGGTTATCATCTTTGTAAATTATATAAGATTTGACCCTTTATAAAAACATCTAGATAGCTGGTCATTATTCATTGAGTGATAAGTTCAACCTTTTAATTTTTTTTTATTTTATTAAAAAAATTATTGCCAACTTAAATAAAATGTAAAATTTAAATCCTGTTAGCGCAGCTCAAATTCTATAAAAACAAAAACAAATTAACCTCAAAGATTGAGGGACAAAGAATGGTACAGACATAGCTTCCTTTGCCACTTATGGACAGAATATATAAATTGATTTTACTTTACGGACAGAGAATATAACCAATCAAATTGGGGGACAAAGAATATTATCTAGGTCAATCCTGAATAATAATAATTTCACGGTGTCTTCTCTAAGAACATAAACAATCAAATGAACAAAGTCTCATAATTTAGAACAGAAATAAATAAGTAAAATTTTTAAATTAAGCATCTTTTAAATTTTAATTAATTAAATAGGCTTAAAATATATTTTTTTTCAAAATAGGCACAGTCGCCCGTTCGACTGTTAAACGGGCGACTGGCGACAGTCTGCCTACCGTACCTATTTTTTTTTTAAAGGGGAATTTACATACATATCACACTATTCTTATGTATTTACATTGAGCTTAAAATATATTTTTTGACCTAAATTTTTTTTTTTTTAAAAAGAAAAATTTACATATATATCACACAATTCTTATTTATTTATTTATATATCTAACATCAAGTCATAACATCAAGTCACGTAAAATATTTTTTTTATTAAAAAAAAGGGAATTTACATACATATCACACAATTCTTATGTATTTACATATCTAACATCATAATTACCTTAAATTATATTTTTTGGCCTAATTTTTTTTTGAAAAAAGGAGAATTTACATACATATCACACAATTCGTATTTATTTATTTACATATCTAACATCACAATCATGTAAAATATTTTTTTTTATTTTAAAAAAAGGAATTTACATACATATCACACAATTCTTATGTATTTACATATCTAATATCTAAAGTTAGATATTTACTTATCTAATATTTTTTTATGCTTAAAAAGATACATTTCATTTTTAAAAAGTGAATAAAGTGATATTTTTGATGTGATATTAAAGATTAGAGTGTTATATATGTAAAAATTGAAGTTTAGGTGTTAGGCATATAAATACATAAGAATTATTTGGTATTTAAATAAATCCCCTCAAAAAAATACAAATTTTATAATTTTGCTTAGAGACCTCAACTTTAATTTATCTTTTTTTAATAAATATCTAAATTTTATATTTAAAATATATTTATTTTCATATACATAAAAAGATAAATTTTATTAAAATTTAATAATCTTTTTTTATATAAAATTTAAAAAATTTATAATATTTATGTAAATATGAAATTTTAAATTTAAATATGTAAAAATATAAGAATGAAATAAAAAAATATTTTAGGCCAAAAAATATATTTTAAGGTAATTGTGATGTTAGATATGTAAATACATAAGAATTGTGTGATATGTATGTAAATTCTCTTTTTAAAAATAAAAAAAGATATTTTTACGTGACTTGATGTTAGGACTTGATGTTAGATATGTAAATAAATAAATAAGAATTGTGTGATATGTATAAATTTCCCTTTTTTTTAAAAAAAATTTCAGGCCAAAAAATATATTTTAAGCTCAATGTTAGATATGTAAATACATAAGAATAATGTGATATGTATGTAAATTCCCCTTTTAAAAAAAAAAAAAAATTTGCACCGGTGCCCGTATTTTAAATTTTTTTTTTAAGCCTATTTAACTAATTAAGATTTAGAAGATACTTAGTTTAAAAATTTTACCAAATAAATAAAGCACTTCAGATTAAACGTCAAACAACTGTATGCCTCTTTCAGAGATTTAGAAAATATTTCTTTAACAGTAGTTCCAAAGTTTCTTCACCTATAATCAAACATATCACTTTCCATGTAGCAAAGAACAAAATGAAGAATTTTAAGAACTTGCATTAGTTCAATAACCATACACAGAAATGTTCTTTAAGGCCATGAATTAGGGCTTCTGATCTCATTCTTAAGCTTTCATCGTTGTATCTTATGCTGAATTAGGCGCTATAGAAGCCTGATTGAATTTAGGCCTGACATGGTAGAAGACTTGCTTATTACAAAACCAGAATAATGTGTCCAACCTCTTTTTTTTTCTATAATTTCATTGGCTTTAGACCAAAATCACAAATCAATAACCGTCAACTCTACCTGTTTATATGAGCCTACTCGTCCAGAAAATAAATAAAAACTTAATTTTTTTCTTAATACCCAATTTTGAACACAGAAATCAGCCTCAAATAAAAAAAAGTTAACGGACTTCAAGAGAAGCAAGGAGATAGAAGACACTCACGGTTGGAGGCACGCCTACAAGGGCAATGGTTGGACGAGGCCAAGGGCCATTGCAGCGAGATGGAGCGGCGGTCTGTGGAACTGAGGAAGTCAAGCGACTGGGCGAGTTGCGTGACAGTAGCACTTGGGAGTCGGCACTCGGGAGAAGGAGAAGCGAGGGTTTAGAGGCGAACTGAGAAGCTTGTAGCGTGAGACTGGATGATGAGACTATTATAGGAGAAAATAAAGACAAAAATCTTTTTTGTTTTATAATAAGGTGAGCCGGTGGGGGCACGTGCCCCCAATACCCTCACTGTGCAGCCGCCGCTGGTTGTCAACTTTTGTTATATGTAATCAGGGCGGATCTGTCATTACCCCACCCTGAAAAAAAAATCGTGTGAGTGTATTTTAGTAAATTTGTTTTCAACCCTCTGAAATAACCCTCGATGGCCCAATCATTCGTTGTTGTTTGACTGTTCCAAATTACGAACTCGCAATACCAAGCCGCAGGCTATCTCCCGAGACCCGATCCCCTCTCTTGCACTTTGTCCACCCTCACCCTCCTCATATTCTCTCTAATTTTCGAGCCTGGACATCTGAAGAGGTCGTCGACGCCATCACGTTAATCCACTTCCACCACAAGTCTGAAATAGGTTGGTTTTTATTCCGAAACTCTTGATATGTGGAAAATGAGTTTTCTCTTTATTTTGAGTGCAAATCTTATTTTTTTTTTAGTTATTTGTGTGGTTATTTCATAATCTCCTTCCATTTGCAAGCAACTCATGCTACATCTATTGAGACCATTAACAGGTTGGACAATTTCTATTTTGTTCATTCTCAAAAAAATTTCCGAGCATCTCTTTTTTCCCGACTTTAATTGTTAGAAAACTCTGAGATTTCTCTATGATGTTCTCTGAGAACATAATATGTTCTTTAGAGGCTTGTTGGTTGGGTGATGAAAAGTAGGGTAAATGCATATTGTATGCATTCTATTGTTAATAAGCTTGGTCTTGAGGTTTCAATGCATTCTCTTTTGGAAGAGAGGGCATGGTTAATCATTATTTAGTCCTGAACTAATGGTGGTTCTTTCATTGCAAAGAAGACTTAAGATTTATTTTATTTGGCCAAAATGATACTTCAACATGCCAAATGTTAGGTTGATATTGAGGTATTGGATTGCAAATGTCAGTTTTCAATCATGATAATTGCGATATTGATGTTGTCTAGTGGTTTTTGTAGTTGGTTGGGCTGAAAATCATTATCTTAAATTATTTTTTATGGTGAATTGATATTAAGTAATAGTGGTCATCCAATGGTGATTGTTGATCCTTGAGCTATTATTTGCAAATTGCGTATTGTGATATATAAAAACTATGCTAAATCGACCTTCGAACTTGTTTTTTTTGTACATTTCCAAGAAAATGTAATTATTTTAGATATCAAATTATAATATGTTTCCTTGTTATACTTTTGATTCTTCTTTCCTGATATCGCTTTGACATTTGCTTAAAATTATTTTTATATAATTTAGATATGCACATTTTGCATTAAGTCAAGAAAATTCACTAAGTCACTCATATATTTTATATTACATTGTTGTCCTCAATTTCACTTTATACTTTGAATCTAAGTTTATGTTTAATTGTGTTGTGTAGCTCCTTGTTTGTAATATATCTAAAAAATATTCAAACTCTTTTTAGTTTGATTAGAGAGACACATATTACCCTAATATAGATTTGAATATAATGACTGCATGCTAACACTTATTTATGTTATTTTATTTCTAATTGATATTTATGTTATGTAAGAGAACCACCGTGCTTGATAACTTGTGATTTGGTTTCGATTATTTTCTTGTCATTATTTTGTCTTAATAACTTTCATAAGAGTTTTTAGTTAAAAATATTCTTAGATTTAATGAAAGATAAAAAGATCAAGGTAATAAATTTGATGACCAAAATTATCTTTGATGAGGTTTATATAAAATATATTGAGAATTTTCACATGAACACTAAGTCACTTGAGGTAGTGGTCACCATTACAAATTCTCATTTGTATGATATTTTTTATATATGCTCTTAGCATTGGTAGTAAGATTTATACAAGAAGGTATTCATGGTCATTTAAAAATTTTATATCACATATGAGTTGCTTTTAATTTATTTATTTAATGTATGTATAATATCTTTATATAATTATATGATGATTTCTTTGTACAATTCTTAGAGGTTAAACTCTTTTGATTATTATAATTTTCTTACATGTAGTAGTTTGATTATTTCATTGTATAAATTTGAAGCAATTTTAAGTTGGGGGGTAACACTTCTTATAACTTTGAAATGTAGTTCACACCAACATTCTAAGATAATTAGCCATCCTTTCAAATGAAGTGCATGTTGGATTTTGTATGTGGATTAAGGAGCACTTTGAATTTTGTATGCGGATTTGTTTAAGAAGTGTAGTATTTTTCTCTTTTCTTGAATGTTTGTTGAATGTAAGACAAACAAATGTCATATGGCTTAACTTTTATTTATTATATATTTATTAATATTTCATTATTTCTTTACTCTTTACTTGTACTATAGATAATATTAACATAATTTAATTTTTATATTATATGTTCTTTGTTTAAAGGTGATCTTTAAGAATTGGAGCAGTCAAAATATTCTTCGTTGAAAAGATCTTTACAATCAATATGGGCACGTGATTAGTTTTTTTTATTCTAAACAAAAGCTGATGGTGTGCCTTTGATTTAGGGATATTTTATTATATATTTTTGTATCAAAACTGGTCGAATGTGTGCCTATCTTTAAAAATTATTATTTTTGTTTTATTTTAAAAGGCCAACAATGTACCTTTATTTTGAAAATAATTGATTGTGTGTTTTTGTTTTAAAGAAAAATGGTTGTAGGTGTGCCTTTGTTTTAAAAAATATTGCGACTTATGTGTTTTATTTTAAAAAGGGCCGAGAATGTGTCTTTATTTTCATTCATTTACATATTAATTTATCTTTAAAAGAAGGCCAAAATGTGTTATAAAAGATTACTTATACATAATAATACAACTTTTCTCATTTTTAGGGTTTAGTAAATGGATCGTTTCTTGAAGAAGAAACAACGGGTACAGTTGGACATTGCCAATCCGCTGGCTAACCCTGGACTTTGCCCATCAATTTGTAGTTATGATGTTAATGATATTGAATAAGTACGAAGTGCATATTTGTTGAAGGGACCTCATCAGCCTAAAAGTTTTAATTTATCCCAAATAATGATAAGAATATTGCACGTAGATTTAATGCTAAATGGTTTGAAGAATATCCAGATTGGTTGGAGTATAGTATTCAAAAGAATGCTACATTTTATCTTTGTTGTTATATTTTTAAGCCACAAGAATAAACTAGTACAAGCCAAGGTGGTGGAGACTCATTCGTTATTGAAGGGTTTAGAAATTGGAAGAGAAAATATAAGCTTCTAACTCATGTTGGAGATCATAATAGTGTCCATAATAAGACGAGACAGAAATATGAGAATTTAATGAAGCCTCGTGAACAAAGTCTTTCTATTTTTTTGAGTAAGGAGGAGAAAAATAGAAAAGATTATCGTATAATATTGACTACAACCATTGATTGTATTTGATTTCTTCTACGATAAGGACTATCATTTCGTGGTCATGATGAGTCTTCTAAATCAACCAAACAAAGGAATTACTTAGAATTATTTTTTTTAGATGATCATAATGAAGAAATAAAAAAGGTACATTTGAAAATGCAAATACAAAGTTTAAATTAATTTCACCAAAGGTTCAAAAGAAAATTTGTTGTGCAGCTGCAGCTAAGACTTTACATTCTATCATAGCTGATATTGGTGATGCATATTTTTAATAATTATAGATGAGTCTCGCGATGTATCAATAAAAGAGCAATTGGCTGTTGCAGTGAGGTATGTTGACAAAAAAGGATAAGTTATTGAGAGATTTATTGGGATCAAACATATTTCTTCTAATACTGCAGTAGTATTGAAAGGAGCACTTGATGCTATTCTCGCTAAATATTCATTAAATTTACATAAAATATGTGATCAAGACTATGATGGAGCATCTAATATGCATGAAGAGTTCAATGGTTTGAAAGCACTTATCTTAAGAGATAACCCTCAAGCATTTTATGTTCATTATTTTACTCATCAACTCCAATTATGCTTAGTACCTATATCAAAAAATTATTAGCAAGTAAAACATTTATTTAAAATTACTACAATAATTATAAATACAGTTGGAGCATCTTGTAAGAGAAATGACACTTTCAAAAACATTCATCATAAAAAAATTCTCTTACATCTTAAAAGTGGAGAGTTAATTAGTGGTCATGGTTTGAATCAAGAGACTGAATTGCAATGACCTGGTGACACTCATTGGAGCTCACATTTTTATACATTAATTAGCCTCATGAAAATGTATGCTTTTGTAATTAAAGTTCTTGAGATTATCAAGGAGGAAGTGGTTCATGATCAACAATTAGTTGAAGTAGGTGTATTAATAGATGCAATAAAATCTTTTTATTTCATTTTTTAGTGCATTTAATGATTAATATTTTGGGATCAACAAATGAATTATCACAATCATTATAAAAGAAAAATCAAGACATTGAAAATGCAATGATATTAGTCCAAATATCAAAATAACAATTACAAATGATGAGAGATGGTGGATGAAGTTCTTTATTAGAGGAAGTGTCACATTTTTGTAGTGTTTTTGATATTATTATACTAGATATGAATTCTATGTACAAGCCTCATCGGTGATCTATAAGAAGAGCTGAAGAAATCATAAACTTACATCATTATTGTGTTGAGTTATTTTACATCATAATTATTATGCATCTTCAAGAGCTTAATAATCATTTTTTTTGAAGCTAGTACTGAGTTACTTCTTTATGTGGCATGCTTAAATCCAAGTGACTCTTTCTTTGCATTTGATAAGAGAAAATTAATTCATCTGGCAGAGTTATATCCAAATGATTTCTTTACAATTGATCTTGTGGCTCTTCAATATTAGTTATCTACTTACATTATTGATATGTGTACTTGTGATGAATTTTCTTCTTTAAGAGGGATTGTTGATCTTGCAAAAGCATTGGTTAAGATGAAGAAGAGTGATGTTTATCCCTTGGTTTATAGACTTATCACTTTAGCATTAACTTTACTAGTTTCTACCGCAATAGTAGAAAGAGCATTTTCCATAATAAAGATTATCAAGCATTGACTACATAGCAGAATGAAAGATGAATGGCTTAATGACTGTCTAGTCCTTACATTGAAAAAGAAGTGTTTGATTAGATTCTTAATGATATTATTATGCAACATTATAAAAAAATACAAAATAGAATGCAAAGCTTTTAATTAATATTTAATGCATTGATCATATTAGAATGCATGACTTTGATTTAAATATTATATTATATATTTTAAAACATATTTAATATTATTTTATTTACATGATTAGATGCCCACCCTCAAAATAGGGGCTGGTTCCGCCCCTGTATGCGATGAAATGTTTAGATTAGTCACTTAATTTTTACAAAAAAAAACTCTTTAATAATTGCATATTTAATACATAAAATTATTTATTTACTTAGTCAGCACCTAAAAGTTTTGAATACCACAAATATACTACTCGTAGTTGTCGTTGTAACCCCACCTTCTAATTAGGTCTCACAATAACCGCATGGGTTCTTCTAGCTTGACACAACATATATTCATATAACTGCAACATGTAGAAAGCTTCTCCCCACTCTCACGATCAGCTTTTATACCCCTCTCTATCGATTCAGTGCACATATATGTTCCTATTACATGTCGCCATATGTTAGATTTGTTGGAATGAGAGAGCTTTTAGAATTAGAAAAAGATTAAGGAAAAGAAAAAAAAAATAGAGGAATAAGCTACTAAATTTTATTTCTTACTTTTTTATTTTGTATAAGTCAAGAAAACCACCTCTATTTATACCAATAGCCATTACATAGGATTATGATAACACATTTTGATACAATGGCTACAAATAACTCTCTAGAATTCTCTATTATAAATGACAATTAATACATATTGTAGACTCTTCTACTAGACCATTCTAGAATACAAATCTAGACTATTCCTAAGAACCACTCTAGAATAGACTAATCTAGAACATGAGCTCATCTCCTAAAGCCAAAATAATCAAGTTTAACATTCAACACCTCCTCTTAAACTTGATTTTATCACTCCAAGCATACTTCGCATCTTGATGAAATCTTCATACTTAAGTGACTTGGTAAAAACATTTGCAATTTGATCTTGAGATTTTACGTACTTCACCTACACATTTTTCTTTATAATAGTATTAACCTCACTTTTGGAGTGAGGATTAACTCATTTGCCTTAGACTTAGGAATCTTCTAAGCACTAGGCTTTCCATAGTCATAGGACACTTTGTGGTGTTTATTTTTGGAATGTGGGACACCACACAAATTTTAAGGGGTACTTATTGAAGTGATCAGGTACGATATTAAGGAATGATGTACTATCTCGAAAGATAGAGATCATCACCTTATAATGAACCTAATCATCTAATGAGAACTTCTAAGGCATGATGGGTCTTTGATTGTACTAGAGATTTTTCCCTACTTTATATGAAAAAGTAAAGCAGGGTTTATATTAAGCTGGGTTTGTTAAGTTCCTTATGGAGGCAAGCCTCCATAGTTAATTACAACCTAAGGAATGTGAATTCTTTAAGAATACTCTTGATTAAAGTAGACAATTAGAGTTTCCAAAGATTTCAAGGCTAGACTATCAATAAATTGGTTATGTTTGGGAAATCAAATAGGATTGTTCAAGGAGAAGATTTATTTTGAGAAGCCAAAGAGAATAAGTAAGAAATGCTCATGATCTTAAGAAGCATAGTGAGCATTCCAATCTATCCTATAGTTGGGCTTTATATTTCTGAAGTTGAAGAGGTTTATATGTTTGAGTTAGAATTTTAGTAGATTGCTAAGGCTTATAGTCCAACAACATAAGATTATGGAAATGCCTAAGAGGTGATGATTTATTCCTGTAACTTGAAGGAAACAATAACCTCGGATCCTAAATCTAGGGAGTTCTAACATAAGTTAGAACATGACCTAAATCTAAGCGAAGATGGGCATAAGGTTTATTTCCACAAGAGTGGATAAACCACTTGACTGTTGGACTTACAACCGTATAGAGTGGTAGCCAGCTAACTCCTGCTACACTTTAAATCCATGTGGTCCAGTCTTATGAAGTGCAAGATGGCTAGTGTAGTTATTTATTTAGAAAGAGGCTAAATTCTTCAACCCACTCCCTAAAAAACTAAAGCATGAGTGGTATGGGCAATGACTTAGTCTAATTAAAAATCTTTTCAAATTTTATATTAAATTTTGACTCATCATTTTGACAAAAGGCTATAAGATTTTTTATTCCTAAATGCATAATAAAAATAAGTCATTGGTCAAATCAAAAGAGAAGAGGGTGAAGCTCTGTCGTCAGGGGTTACTCTCAAAGGTCAAGCTGTTCCTATTGTGTAAGGATGGAGGCCCTCATTTTTACAAGAGTGGTAGAAGATACATGCATGGTATAAGACATAGAACATATAGCTGAGGGCTAAATCTTTTAATTATTATGTTTAAAACTTATGTTTTATTGGTGAGGTTATGAGTTGTTAAAAATTTTAGTAATGAGTGATTAGTTGGGTAGAAAATTTATTTTATCCTAAGGCCTATCGCATCCAGGTCACACATTCAAACACCAATCATTTAACAAATTAGAAAAAGAATACCATTTTTAATGTGCAAACTCAACATAATATCAAATATTTTATAACTATCGCAAAAGAATAAGAGGCCTGTGTGGTCGGATACCGCCGTACAACTAGAAAAAAAAAGATGGGTAGCCGAGCTCCTCTCTTATACAACTTAGAATATGAGAGAATAATTACAATTTGTAAATGAATAAATGCTATGGGGGATCTTCATGTCTCCTTTATTTCTTCTTTTCTCCACATCTTTACTCTGTTGGTTTGGTGGGCTCCAAGGCACCGCATGGTACCTCAGGATTGAGCCTTCTGACCAATGCTCATCACAAACTCCCATAGCACTAATCCTAGTTCCTATTGCAAAATTATATTAAAAATAGGAAAGTAAATCTAACTATATCAGCAAAATAGAGATTAGCTAAACACATATACAACCCAAGCAGTTATATTTATAATTTGGACTTAGCGCCTTATAAATGGGTGAAGAAGCCCACCTATCCTAGCTTAGATTATGCTTAGGGACTTGTGATGTTTTTTTTAAATTTATGTGTATGGGGGACACCATGTAGATCTAAGAGTATATTTATTGAGTTGATCGAGTATAACATTAAAAAATGGTGCACTATCTCAAAAGATAGAAATCACCACCCTACAATGGACCTAATCACCTAATAGGGACTCCTAAGGTATGATGGGTCTTCGAATATACCAAATATTTTTCTCCTTCTTTACATGGATGAATAAATCATGGTTTATTTAAATCAAGTTTTAAAGTTTCCTATGGGAGCAAGCCCTGATAGTTAATTACATCATAAGGAAGGTGAGTTCCTTAGGAATACTCTCGATTAAAGTAGGCAACTCTTGTCTCCAAAGATTTCAAAGATGGAACTATCAATAAATTGGCTATGTTGGGAAAATCAGGTGGGGTAGATCAAAAGGAGAGATTTATTATCGAAGCCAAGGGAGATGAGTGGAGAATGCTCTTGATATTAGGAAACCTAGTAAGCATTCCAATCTATCCTATGATTGGGCTTTATATTTGAAATTAAGAGGATTAATTTTATTAAAGTTGATATTTTATTAGAAAGCTAGGACTTATAATCCCACAACACAAGATTGTAGAAGTGCCTAAGAGGTGAGAATTTATGCATGTAGCCTGAAGAAAATAGCTACCTCAGATCCTAAATTTAGGGAGCTTTAGTAAAAACCAAAGCATGACCTAAATATAAGCGAATATGAGTATATGGTTTACCTCCACAAGAGAGGATAAACCACTCAACTGCTGGACTTATAACCGCCTAAAGTGAAAGCTAGCTAACTCCTCCTATGCTTTAAAATAATGTAGGCAAGTCATATAATTTTGCAAGATAGTTAGGTTATTATTATTTAAGAAGAGACTAAAGTCTTTAAACCCACTCCCAAAGAGACTAGAGAATGAGTAGTATAGGTAATGACTTAGTATAATGCAAATATTTTTAAATTTTATAAGTATTTGACACTTCATTTTGACACAGGCCATAGGATTTTTATATGCCTAAATGTGTGATGAAGTAGGTTATAGGTCAAATTAAGAGAGAAGAAGGTGAAACCCAGTTAGTAGGAGTTGATCTCATTGGTCAAGCAGTTCCCATGTGTGCAAGAATAGAGGCCATCATTTTACAAAAGTGATAGAAGATGCATGCATGATATTAGACATACAACCATACAGCTAAGAGGTTGCTAAATCTTTTAATTATCTTGATTTAATGTCTAGACTTTATATGAGGTTATGAGTTATTTATAAACTTTAGTTATGAGTTGTAGTTGGATAGAAAATTTATTTTTTTCTAAGAGCCTAATCGGATCCAAACCACACATTAAAGCATCAATACAGAAAGAAACTATAAGAGGTATGCAATTTTTAGTGTGCAATATAAATAAATCATCAAATAATTTATAAAGCTAGAGCAAAAGAATAAAAGTCCTGATGCGGCCAAGTATCACCGTACAACCCTAAAAGAAAAATGAGTAGCCGAGCTTTACCCTTATACAAGCTGGATTAAAAAAAATAATTAAAATTAAAAATAAATACATGCTATGAGGGTCTTCATCTTCATTCTTCATGTCTATTTAATTTCTTCATATCTCCATTTGAGTTAATTTGCTCCACATCAAAGGCATCACATGGCCTCCCAGGATAAAGCCTTCTAGCTAATGCTCATCCTTATCATCCCATAACACTAATCCTAATTTATAATTACAAAATTACATTTAAATAGAAAGAGTAAATCTAACTACACTTGCAAAATTAAGTGTTAGATAAACACACCATACAACCCAAACAGTTATATGTATAATTTGGACTTAGCACCCTACACATGGTAACTAAGTCTACTTGTCCTAATTTAGATTATGCTTAGGGGTTAAACAACCTACAAAAGAGAGTATTTATATTTATTTTAAGCTCCCCTTAAGCATAATCTCCTACAGAAAAATTTAATTAGGCTTATAGCAGCCTAACATCTAGTCTACGATATACACACCCTAACATCCAGTTTAAAATAATACATCACAAAACCAAATATACATCAAATTATGCACCATCCTAACATAGAAGTGGTGACTTAATCTAACATGTGCGTATTAAGGCTTGTGTGATATGTCCTAACAAGGCTTTAGAGTTATAGTTTTCTAAGTGTAGAAAGATTCAATTTAAAGGGTGGTTTCACTTTAAGTTATTTAGTTAATTTAGAATATTTTACTTAATATTTGTTTTATTTCATTTGACCTACACAAAATAACTAAGTGTTATAATGATAAGGAAAGAGAGGATCACTCTCTTTTATCACTATCTTAAGTTATTTCTAAGGCCAATTAATTAAACAATTCTCTTTAGTGAATGACTTATTATATGTTTTAATTTATCCTAGGTTTAAGTTCATTTTAAATAAACTCATTCAATAAGAAAGGCATCTCAAGATTAGTTGAAATTAACTACCATCACATGACACATGTTTGTTTATATCTTTCCATCATATATAGCATGCATATGGTTAAGTCTTAAACATACCTATACATGCAATTTATATTTTAGCATGCTTGAATGATGAAAGTAAGAAAATATATTTAGAATTGATATTTCATTTGGTTGAATTATTTTGTCATATTATTTTAAAGCTCTATCTAAATTCTTATATAAAAGCATAAGTAAAGAACATCAAATTATATAACTAATCAATCCAACCACTTGAGCAAAGTATGAATGCATGTTTATTTTTAATAGAAAAGGGAATTTTCATTCAGTAGCCAAATGTATACATAAATGTATAAGAGTTTTAAGTAAGTACGTCACCATTGTTCTATACCAAGGGAGTGAGGTAGGAACCTCCTTAAGCCTACTTAAAGTCATGCATCCCTGGGATGTCCAGATTAATATACCTGCTATCTTTAGATACATATGGATGCATAAGCAACTATAAGAATGAGAATCATGCAAAAGTAGAATTGATTTGATTAAATTAACACACCAATCCAACCACTGGAACAAAATATAATTGCAATGTTATTTTTAATAGAAAAGGGAATTTTCATTCATAAAATGTATACATAAATGTATAAGAGTTTTAAGTAAGTATGCCAGCCATTGTTCTATACCAAGGGAGTGAGGTAGGAACCTCTGGCTACTTAAAGTCATGCATCTTTGGGATGTCCGACTAATATACCCACTTTCTTAGATACATATGGATAAGCAACTATAAGAATGAGAATCATGCAAAAGTAGAAATGATTAAACTATGCAAAAGTTGGATTCAATTTAATTTATTTATTTATGTAGATGAATTGAAGCTTTATCTAAATTTTAATGTCAAAGATGCATAAGAATGAAATCAAGAAAGTACGTTGCCATTGTTCTACTCCAAGAGAGTGAGGTAGGAACCTCCTTATGGCTACTTAAGCCGTGTGTCCCTGGGATGTCCAGAATAATATACCCATTAACATTCTTATGCAAATCAACATATGAATATACAAAAGAAACTTCATTTCATACACTAAGTTTATATTCACATGCACTTCATATATATATAACTAAAGTCACAACACATATTCTTATTCATTAAGAAGCTTTTGAAAATATATTTATAATTTACTAGTGGTAATAGCCACATATTCTTAATTAAGTCAACACATGCAAATTGACATAAAGGAAATCATTTCTTACTTAATTAATTTTTGAAAAGAATGAATGCAACAAGTGGCATACAACACTTCAATATGATTGGAAAGAAATAAAGAAACACAAACATGTAATCTCATTCAAGCCAACTAATTCCTAAGGACAATCACATTAAACAAGTATATTTAAAATAAACCAAAGTTTCTTAAAGCCATTTTTGATTTGATTTGTGAAATATGAAAGAGGTTTGATGGTCCTAATCTCATTCCCATAAGTGTGAGTTAATTTGATTCAATAAAAAGCAATTAGGTTAATTTTATGGACTGATTAAGTTAAGCATAGATTAAATCAATTAATTAACCCTTACATATGTCACCTTAAGGTAATCAATTAAATAATTATGACCTAATATGATATGCAACCACATGGAAAGTAAATGGAAATGCTCCTATGAAATGAAAGCGGCCTAATGCAATTAGCTTATAATTATTAATTAATTAAGCTTAAGGAGCTCAGTTAATTACTAAATCTTAATTATTTTTAATCAATAATATGAATTGGACTTAGAGAAAGAGACAAAGAAGGGAGCCTAATTTTCAATTCCTAAATATTTTCAATTAATTATTTAAAGTTCAGGTATGATTTTGTTTTTGATTGATTTAATTAATTAATTAATTAATGGGTTTTAATTAATTAATTATTTAAGAGGGAATGGAGAAGACTTAAGGAAAAGATTGGCAGAGGGGGTCCCAATCAATTTACCTAAACTTCATCACCATTAATAGAGGTTAATAAGCTTAATTGATTGATTAATTTACTGTTCATTTGCTTAATTAGTATTAATTAAGATAGGAGAGTAATTAAGACTTAATCCATTAATTTTATCAATTAATTATCCAACAAATCACAAGAAAAATAGGAAAGGTAAAGGTCATCCATCCCCTTAAAATCTCTGGAAAGTTTGAAATTAATTGGATAATTAATTAGAGAGTAATTATGCTAATTAAAATTTTATTTAAATCTTAATTAAGGAGAAATT
Organism: Cymbidium sinense; assembly: GCA_021442155.1. Lineage (NCBI taxonomy): Eukaryota > Viridiplantae > Streptophyta > Magnoliopsida > Asparagales > Orchidaceae > Cymbidium > Cymbidium sinense. The sequence goes on along the minus strand of CM038215.1, from coordinate 136,688,400 downwards.
ACTACTCAAAATTAATTAATAATAATTTTAATCGATTCTCATCTAAAATACCTTTAAAATGAGCCCTCATTTGTATTTTTTTGGAATTTTCTATAATTAATTATAAAATTTAAAAGTTTAGCATTAAAAAGAATTAATTGCCCTAATTAACCCCCTAATCGCGTCAACGCCATGTGGCTGCTGATGCGGCCTGATGGGATTGATTATTTAAGTTGTCACGTTGAATGTTGATGTGGATGGCAGTGGAACGCATTTTTGTGTGGGTTGTATGATCTAAGATCGGACAACCATGATTAAACGCATGGTTTCAAAGGAGAAAAGAGGGGTTCTACTCGTGATCATATCAGGACCATCCATTCTGGTCATGCGGAATGGACGGTCCATGATCTGTCTTCTACCGAGCGGCAAGAGCGGCAAGAGATGGATATCCGAGCTCAAATGGAGATCAAATTGATCCCACACCTTTAGGGGAGCATAACAAACACATCCAACGGTGGAGATTGCACGAGATGCAAGTTTCCTTCACAAAGGACCAATCTATTTTAAGCTAAAGATCAGTTTTAATAACATACCTCATCAGAGCTTATGACCGACAGTTCCAACGACTAAGGAAGTTTCATTTAATAGAAACAAAACCTTGTTGAGCCGCACGAGCTTTGATTTGGTGTGGTTTGCTCAGAAGACCAACCCAAGACACGTAAGCAACCAGCCTTGATTGAACTCCACTATCAGGGCATCGAGAAGCTTGGGAAATGATTCATTTCGACTCGTCTAGGTCCAAGGATGGTGTGTGCAAAATTTATTGAACTTTGGTGGAGGTTTGAGAAAATGACAAACAGAGGTGACCTCCCCTATTTTGGTTTCACATAAAACTGAGAATACATAATTTAGGGAGCTCAGGAAATGCAAGGGGAAGCTCTGGGATCTCTCTCCTTGGCTACTAGGGTTGAATCAAGTGTGAGTGTGTGTTTGAGTAAGAATGAGGGGTGAGAGAGGCATTCCCCTTCCTTGGATGGTGATGATGGTTTCAACTTTTTGGATCAATGGCTGTGATGGAGAGCTCGGGTTGGGCAGAGAATCACTCCACTTAGCCTCTCATAAGTGGAGGAAGGGTGGGAGGTGGTTGCCATGGGAGTAGTGGGTGTCCTTGGTAGTTTGAAATGCTCTAATGGGAATGGGGAGGTGATTTCACCTTCCCATGAGTCATGGCTGACTCAACCACCCTTGGGTCAGGTCAAGCATAGTCCTTGGTGCCTAAGTGGACCTATGAATGGGTGTCAAGTGACCAAGGGAGGAAATGACCAAAGATGTAAGTGTATTTTCTCATGGGATGCCCTAGACCTATGGCCGAAGTGGTCATTTGGCTATGTGTTTGATTTGTGTAGATTTGGAATAGGTCAAAAATGGGTTAGCCTAAATTTCAAGTGGTTTGGAGCTCATTTGGTTTGATTTGGCTTGATTTGACCTATTTAGGTCAAATTTAGTTAGGTTGGGTTAAACCAAGGGTTGGGTCAAGTTTACATGACCATTAGGAGTGTATTGGCATCATTGGTTTGGTTCAATTTGCTTTGGATTTGATTTTTGCTCTTTTGGATTCATATAGGTCAAATGGGTCAAGTTGACCAATTTGACCAAATTGGCCAAATTGGCTTGGGTTGGGTGTTGAGTCAAGTTCAATTGGGTAATTGAAAAATGATTGTAGGATTTTGTATGATTTAATTTAGAATTAATTTGGATTTTAGCTAATTTGACCCATTAGGTCAATTTCGGCTAGGTTAGGTTGACCAATTGGTTAAATCAGGCTCAATAATGGCTTTAGTCAAGTTCAATAACTAATTTGGAATGAACTTAAACAATTGGTTGCAATTAATTTAGGTTGGATTGTGATTTGACATATTTTAGCTTTTTAGGACAATTTGGGTCAACTTGGGTCAAATGGTCAATTGGACTTGGTTTGGCTCAATTGAGGGTTTGGTCATGTTCAATCACTTATTATAAATTAGTTTGAATTAAAGGTTTTATCAATTTAGCATATGATGTGTTTTGGCTAGTTTAAGTTTCATTTGGGTTAAAGGTTGACTTGGTTTGACCCAATTCAAGATAATTGATTAACCTAGGATGATTGTTGATTATGTTGTGAGTTTTAGATGGGATTGGTTCAATCCAATTTGGGTTGGATTAGAACTTGGCTCAAAAAGGTCTTTTACATCACTTTGGGTCAAGTGGACCTTAATGGGTCAGCTGGCTTAATCATGGCTTGATTCAAGTTTAGTTGTATTGATAAATGGATTTGAGATGGAAATATAAATCCAATTGCAAATGGTTTGAAGCCATATGGATTTTGGTTTATATGATAATTTCAAGTCAAAAGGGCTAACTTGGGTTTGACTTGAGTTGACTTAGATTTGGTTTGATTATTGTAGTTTATGTTTATATTTGAAATAATGATTGAAGGAATGATTGAATCATGAAGAAATCCATGGGTTTTGAATTGATTTGGGTATCATTTAGCCAAGTTCAAGAAATTAGCTAAAAAGGCTAAAATTGGAAATTTGATTTTATTTGGGTTTGATTTTGGTTATTTTAATTTATATTTTATTTATATTTGGAAATATAAATAAAAATATAAATGGCTTATGAGAAAATCACTTGAGTTTGGAGTGATTTGGAAGCAAATTTAACAAAGCTTATGGGTGTAGGTCAAAAAGGCTAAGAAAGGAAACCTATTTAGTTTGATTTGATTTTGGTCATTGGAGGGTGGATTTTATTTATATTTATGAATATAACTGAAGGAAAAATTGATTTATAAAGAAATCAATTGAGTTTGGAATAGTTTGAGTTGATATTTGACTAAGTTTATGAAAGTGGTTCATAAGGCATAGGGGGAAAATTTGATCTTGGATTTAATTTCAGATTGATTTATTTAGTTTGGAACTAATTTATGACTTGATTTGAGATTGAATTGATATTCAAGAAAGTCAATTTAATTGAGGTTGATTTGAATTTGGTTAGGGCTAAGTCCATAAGATGAAATCAAAGGGCTTAGAAAGGATTTGACATTTGTATTTGATTATGAGATTGAATCATTTGAAGTTGGAATATGATTCATGATTTGGAGTTTGAATTTGAATTTGAATTTGATGTTTTGTTTGAGAAGAAAAGCATGGATTTGGTTTAGGCCATAGGGTAGGCAAGTTTTTCTAAGTCCCTGAGGCATAACCTATTTCTTTGGCTAACCTTTCTAAGTCTTTATATTTAGGTTACGTGTTGACCTAATCACTAGAAGTGTCTTAAGGCTAATGAGCTCTTAGTGTCTATAAGAATCCTAGATCTATGATGAGGAAGTTGAGAACTCACTCCAAAAGTGAGGTCGACAAAGGACCACCAATACGTGTAGTGTAACTGATAAGGCACACCGCATGTATTGACATTGACCGAGAAGATCAACAACGTCCAAAGGATCACAAGCGCTAATGGAAATAATCTACCCCTAAACTTGTATTTCATAGGAAAACTTAATAAAAATATTTTCAATTGATTTTGAATAGTAATTAGGCTTAATTTGAGTTTCATTGAAAACTTAATTAGCTTAATTACTCTCTAATTACTCAATTCATTAATTACAAACTTTTTTAGGTTGATTAATGGGATAAACTCTACCTTCCATAATTTTCTTGGGATTTATTTCTTGCTTAATTAGGGAAATTGATTGTCTTATCCTTAATTACTTTATTAATTAATTAGGTGATTAATTAAAATGTTGAATAGTGAAGAAACCATTAATTAAACTTGCTAATCTTTGTATAACAGTAAATGGACATGAGGAATAATATTGGGACCTCTTTCCCATTCTTTCCCCTAAGCTCATTTCACTTGACTTGAAAGTAATTAATTTGGGACAAATTAATGGTTTAATTCATTAATTAAAATGGCTTAATTAATCAAATTAAAATCATTATCATTCAAAATCTCATCTAATTAAGTTTCTTGGGTAGATCTTTAGATGTTTAATAACCTAAAACTATTTAAGGAAAGTATGGCTAACCTACATGTGTGGGGAAGCCATAAGGGTACTTAATTAAGTTCTTTAATCTAATAAACCACTAATTGTGAGCCAATTGTATTAGGCCTTTTATTTCTTAGGGTCATTGATGATTTAAATTCTAATTCATGTGCATATCATGTTGGCTTATAATTAATTTGTTAATTACTTTAAGGTAACATAGGATTGATTTATTTCATATCATAACTTAATTAATACATTAAATTTACCTAATTATCTTTTCATTGAATCAAATTAATTAACAAACATAGGAATGATGTATGCTTTTTGTTGTGATGTAATATTTTAGACTAGATGTTAGGGTGTATGTTTTGTAGACTGGATGTTAGGTCATGATTAGCTTAATCATGTTTTGTACATGGGATTATGCTTAAGGAGATGCTAAAAAATAAATATAAATTCTCTCTTTCAAGGTTACTTAAGCCCTTAAGTGTAATCAAAGCTAGGACAGGTGGGATTGGTTACCCATGTGCAGGGTGCTAAGTCCAAATTATAAATATAATTTCCGGGTGGAATGTATGTTTAGCTAACCTCTATTTTATAGGTGTAGTTAGATTTACTCTTTCCATTTAATTATAATTTTCCAATTAGGAATATAGATTAGTGTTATGGGGGATAAGGATGAGCATTGGCAAGAAGGCTTTGTCCTGGGAGGCCATGTGATGCCTTTTAAGTGGAGAAAATTAAATCAAATGAAGATATGAAGAAATGAATGAGACATGAACAATGAAGATGAAGACCCCATAAAATGTATTCATCCTTAATTGTAATTATTCTTTTATAATCCAGGTTGTATAAGGGTAGAGCTCGGTTACCCATTTTTCTTTTTGGGTTGTACGGCAATACCTGACCGCACCGGCCTTTTATTCTTTTGCGTTAGCTATAAAATGTTTTACTTTTTATTTGTTTCATGCATTAGAAATTACATGTCTTTTCAAAGTTTATTTATGATTGGTGTTTGTTGTATGGCCTAGATGCGATTAAGCTCTTAGGAAAAAATAAATATTTTACCCAACTATAACTCATAATTAAATTTCTTAATAACTTATAACCTTACATAAAGCCTACGTGTTAAATCAAGATAATTAAAAGATTTAGCAAACCCTTAGCTGTATGGTTGTACGTCTAATACCATGCATGCATCTTCTACCCCTCTTACAAAAATGAGGGCCTCCATTCTAGCATGCATGGGAATCGCTTGACCTATGAGAGCAACTTCTATTGACAGAGCTTCACCCTCTTCTCTCTTGATTTAGCCCATAACTCATTTCAACATGCATTTATGCATACAAAAATCCTATGGCTTTTGTCAAAATGAAGTGTCTAATATAAATAAAATTTGAAAATATTTGCATAAGACTAAGTCATTACTCATACCACTCATGCTCTAGTCTCTTCAGGGAGTGGGTTTACGGACTTTAGTCTCTTTCCAAATAATGATAATCTAACTATCTTGTAGTATCATTTGACTTGCCTACATGGTTTCCAAGTGTAGGAGAAGTTAGCTGGCTGCCACTCCAATTGGTTATAAGCCCAACAGTCAGATGTTTTATCCTCTCTTGTGGAGGTAAACTATATACCCATATGCTTTAGCTTATGCCAAATCACTCTAAATCTAGTATCCAAGGTAGATATTTCCTTTGGGATACAAGCATAAATCCTCACTTCTTAGGCATTTCCACAACCTTATTTTGTGAGATTATAAGCCCCCGCCTTCTAATAAAATTACAATTCAGACATATAATTCTCTTCAACTTCAAATATATAAAGCCCATAGGATTGGAAAGCTCACTAGGCTTCCTAGTATCATGAGCATTTCCTACTCATTCTCTTTGGATTTAATAATAAGTCTTCTCCTTGATATATCCTATTTGATTTTCTAAATTGCCAATCCTTTGATAGTCTTAATCTTGAAATATTTAGAGACCCCAATTGAGTACTTTAATTGAGACTATTTCTAAGGAACACACCATCCTTAGGATATAATTAACTATGAGGGCTTGCCACCATAGGTAACTTTAAAATCCAATTTAAATAAACCCTACTTTATTCATCCATGTAAAGTAAAGGAAAAATCTCTGCTATATTTAAAGACCCATCATGCCTTAGGAGTCCTTAATAGGTGATTAGGTCCATTATAGGGTGGTGATTTCTGTCTTTTGAGATACTGCACCATTCCTTGATGTAGTACCCAATCACCTCAATAACTACACCCTCAGATATACATGGTGCCCCCCATATACATAATCAAAAACAAACACCACACTGGATGAAGTGAGCATTGATCAGTTTCTTGACCTCATAAATGACCAATTATTCTATGTCTAATTGCATGCGTCTAGGAGCTTGCTTGATAGGGTTAGCAATAGGTTCTATTGCTATTTTATGGACTGCTACGTTAGAAGCCAATCTAGGCATCTCTTCATAACTCCATATAAAGCAGTCCTTAAACTCAATCAGTAGCCTAACGAAGTCATTGGTTTCAATTTCATTCAACAAACAATGGATGTATGTTAAGCGTGGATCTTCTTCAGCTCCTAAGTTGATTTTCTAGAGCTTGTCGATGGTTGACATGATCTCTTCTTCAAACTCTGGCAGTGCATCTTTGACTTCAAAATCATATGGATCATCTGAAGTTTCTAAGCATAGCTCCTCATACTAGTTAATGTGATTTGAAAAGAACCTATCAGATTCTAAATGATTGGTGATGACTAGTAATAATCATCATCATCATCGCACTCATGAATCCTAGTGTCTTGATTGAGAGATTTTGCATTTATTCTTCTATATTCTTTCGAAGTAGTCTAACCTATACTTTGACCATGTATGTGGGATTAACCCTTTCTTTGCTAAATTTTGACACAAAGGAAGTACCAATCATAAGGTAATTCTATTAAATATTTATATGAATCATCCTCAAGTTCAACATTAACTTCTTGACTTGAGGATGATGCTCCCATAAACAACCTCTGAGTCATCACACCTGTGGATGACTTAGAAACTTTCTTAACTACCAAACCCTCAGCTTTTTGAGAAGAAAGTGGGGTTAGAGCTAAGGTTCACAGCTAATGCCCAATTATTTCACATATAAACTTGGATATACTTATTCTTTACTTTGGATCCCAGTCTTCATCGCTATCTGGCTCAAGTGTTACCTCCAAGGGAATCTACTATTAAGAAGAACTAGTTGGTGTGCTAATCATATAAGACTCATCCTATGAACTAGATTCTAAGTCTATATGGATAACAGGTGAACTCCTAGTAGATGGGATATATCTTCTATTGGGTGGCCAATAATGAGGTTTTCCACCCGTGGGACTACCTCTGAACTGCCTCTTCTTCTGCCTAGTGGAGGTCAGGTCTTCCTACCCATATGTTCCAATAGAGTAACAAACTGTGGGTTCAATCTAATGTTAGGCTCCACTTCCTCCTCCAAGTCTATATTCGCTCCCTTTTATTTTCTTTATCTTTTTCTCTTTTCATTTCTTTTTCTTTTAATCTTTCTTTTTCTTTTTCTTTTTCTTTTTCTTTTATTTTTAAACTTTGGCCAAGTTTGCGAGAATAGACTTGTTGATTATGTGGGAGATAGTAAGTTGCATCTTCATATATGCTGACCTCATGAACTATAAATGGTTTGAGATCTCCTTTGATCATAGATGATCCCATCTCTCACGAACTTCATACACTTGAGAGGATGGAACTATGTTGTTCTCATGTATCCATGGTCTCCCAAGCAAAGTGTTGAAAGATGTATCAGTCTATAATGTGAAACTTGGCTTGATCTTGCAATCCTCTATCTCCAAAGGCAACAATATAGAGCTTAAGTCCCATTGACCTCGCTTTGGAGTGTGGATTCAATCTTCCCATCTTAGACTTAGAGTCTTCTAGACACTAAGATATCCCTAGTCATAAGACACTTCTAACAATTTGGAAAATACTTAACCTAAGCTAAAAGGCTTAGAAGGTTAACCATATGATTAGGTTATGCCTTGGATTACGATAATCAACCATACAACCCAAATCCAATCCATGTTCACCTTCTCAAACCAAACTTCAAGTTCAATTCAAGCATCAAATTCAAATCCAAATCTAAACCCAAATTCCAAAACCAAATGATTGAAGCCCATGATCAAATCCAAACCTGAAACCCTTCCTAAGTCATATGGCCTATCCCATGGACTTAGCCAAATATTAATCCAAATCAATCCAAAATCAATTGGTTTTCTCATAAAAAATTTATATCTTTAATTATCTTCCTAAATATAAATCAAATCTACATTCAGATGATCAAAATGAAATCAAACTAAATCAAATTAAATCAAAACCCTTCCTAAGCCATATGACCTATCCCATGGACTTAGCTAAATCTTAATCCAAATCAAGTCAAACTCAATTGATTTTCTCACAAATCAATCATATTTTCAATCATCTTCATAAATTTAAATGAAATATATATTTAAATCATCAAAACTAAATCAAACCAAATCAAAATTCAAACCTAAGCCACATGACCCAACTCCATGGACTTAGCCAAATTCCTTCATTCCAAAACCCAAATTTAATTGATTTTCTCATGAATCAATCATACCTTCAATCATATTTATAAATATAAATGAAATCTACAATCACCAAGCCAAACCAAAATCAAGCCAAATCAAACCCAACTTAACCCTTTTGGTAGAAATGTTCAAATGAACCAATACCCATTTGAACCCAAGCAAATTAATTGAATTTATATATCAATCCCAAATCCATATATAAACTCAACTAAATCAAACTCAACCCAAAATCAAGCCAACTAAACCAATTGGTCCACTTGACCCAAAGTGGCCAATTTGAGCAAAGTTCTAATCCTACCCAAATTAGATTGAACCAAGCCCATCAAAACCTCCCATCATGATTGTTGATCACCCTAAGTTGATCAATTATCATAAATTAGGTCAAACCAAGTCAACTTGGTCATTTGACCAAGTTAACCCCTTAACCCATATGAACACAAACTAGCCAAATTTCACCCTAAGCCAATTCCCGTGAACCTATAGATTCATACCAAATCAAAATCAATATTTGAATATGACTTGACCTTTAATTGAGTCAAACCAAACCCAATTGGCCATCTTGACCCAAGTTGCCCAAATTGACCTAAAAGGCCAAATTAGGTAAAATCAAAATATAAACTAAATTGATTGCAACCAATGGCTCAAGTTCATTCCAAATTGATTGTTGAACTTGACCAAAGCTATGATTGGACCTAAATTGACCTAAAGGTTCAAGTTGGCCTAAATCAAAACCAAATCCAAATTAATTGAAACCAAAGCCTACAATCATCTTCAATTAGTCTACTAAACCCAAACAACCACCTAACCCAAGCCAATTTGGCCAATTTAGTTAAATTGGTCAATACCCATTTAACCCAAATGATTTTAAATGAGCCAAAATCAAATCTAAGCCAAACTAAACTAAACCAATTGAACTAAAATATCTGATCATATGAACTTAACCCTTGGTTTGACCCAATTTGACCAATTGGTCAACTAGACCCAACCTAACCCAATTTGACCTAAGTGAGTCATATTGAGCCAAAGCTAACTGGATTGACTCCACTTGACTTGAAATTTGGATTAACCCACTTTTGGCTCATTTCAAATATGCACAAACCAAATCCAATGCCAAATAATCATTCTACCTATGGGTCAAGGGCATCACAAGAGATAAATCACCCAGGTAAGTGGTCATTTCCATTCCTTGGCCACTTGGAACTCTCTCAATGGTCCACCTAGACACCTAGACACAACTGACGACCCAATGGGTGGTTAGGTCAACCATGAGGTGAATTCACCTCACCCTCCCCATTGAATTGAAACATATATGACACCCATGATTCCTCCTTGGCGCCACCTCCACACCTTCAACCAGTCGAGCCAACTCACCTCCTCCTGCCACCCAACTCCGAGATGGGGCACTATAAGCCATACCCAATCCCACTATCCATTCAAGATGAAGGGGGGTATACACCTCCTCTTTTACACTCAAACACACACAAAACATCATTCCTTAGAGCCCTAACTACCCAAGATGAGCTGCTAGAGCCATTCCCTAAGATCCCAAGCTCATTCATCGATCAAAAAATGCCATTCCCTTCCATCTTGAAATAAGACACCCCCATTTTTGACCCAACTTCACCATTTTTCTATCAAACTCAAATTAACTTTGCACGCGCCTTCCCTAGGCCTTGTTGAGCAAGAACAAATCGTCTCCCAAGCTTCATAAGCACTGGAAGTGGGACTTTGATCAAAGCTGAGCTCCAAATCATCAGTTCATGGAATTCTAAATGAACTTTAAGGAATTAATCCAATTGCTGCTCAATAGGGCTTCATCTCCACTAGATGACACTTCCTCAATCATTAGATCCACCGATCTTGAGCTCTAGTAAGGTATGCTTCCAAAATCGATCCTTAGGAAAAATAAGGTTGGAATTTTTTTGAAGAAAACTTACATCTCATGTAATCTTGACTATTAAATCTTCTTTAATCGATGTCGTGAAGGTGTGGGATCCTTTTGGAGTTGATCTGAGCTTGGGTAAGCTCAGATCAAGTGAGCAATGGTTGATGGACTCTATTCTCCCTCACTTATGTGACGTTATATCACACACCATCCATTTTGTGTGATCAGAATGGATGATCGTGATTAGATATGCTAGATCGATATGATTTAATCCTATTAAGTTGTGGGATTAATCATAGCCATGTAATTGCTAAGTCCGATAAGTTTTTAGTAGCCAATTCCATGGAGCCTTGTGGAAAGCTTGCATCGAGCCATGTGTAGATTAGAAGGCTTTAATTAATCATTTTTTATGGCTGAAACTTCTAAAAATCATAAATAATCATATAGGAGAATTATTTTAAAGGTATTTTAGAGGAGAATTAAGTAAAAATGACATTAACTAATTTTAAATAGTAATTAATATTTAATTAAGTTTAATTACAAAATTAATTAGCTTAATTAAACTTTAATTACTTGAGCAATTAATCCCAAATTTTGTTGGTTAATTTAATGGGATGACCTCTGCCTCCCATGATTTTCTTGGGATTTATTGCTCACATAATTAGGAAATTTGACTAATTAAACCTTAACTACTCTTTTAAGTTAATTAATGATTAATTAATCACATGAATAGTAACAAATTGGTTAATTAAGTTTATTAATCATTGTTCAACAGTAAGTGAACTAAGGAATAGGGTTGGGACCCCTTTCCTATGTTCATTTCACCCTTTTTAAAAATGAAATTAATTAAGATTTAACTAATTAATTAAATCACTTAATTAAATTGAAATCATAATCACATCTGGCCTTAATTAATTAAATCTTGGGGTAGATCTTTAGCTATTTAATAACCTAAAAGCATTTAATGAAATTATGGTTAGTCCACATGTGTGGGAAAACCATAAGAGTAATTAATTAAGTCCCTTAATCAAATTAACTATTAATCATGAAATGCATTAGGCCCCTTTTATTTCTAAAATCATTGCAAGTTTATTTTCCATTCATATCATGTTGGCACATAATTATTTAATTAATTCCTTTAAAGTGAAATAGGTAAGGGTAATCAATTCATCTAATTAAGGGTTCAACTTAATTAACCCATAAAATCACATAATAACATTTCCTTAAATAAAATCAAATCACTAATGTGAGAATGGGTTTAAAACAACAAGTGATAATTCTTCTTCTTCTTTAAATCAAATCAAATCCAAAACTTAAATAATAAAGCTTTGTTTGCTTTAAATAATCTTATTTGATTTGATTATCCTTAAGAACTAGTTTGGTTGAATGAATCTCATGCTTATATTTGATTGTCCTCTTTCAAATCATGTTAAAATTGGTATGTCATTTGAATTCATCCATCCATATTTTCAAAATAAAGTAAAATAAAATGGATTTTCTTTATTTAAGATTGCATGTGTTGATTTAATTTAATATATGTGTGGCTATTATCACCATTAATTCCAACTGTACTTTTCGAAAGCTTATAAATGAATAATAATATATATTATGATACTAGTTATAAATACATAAGAAATGCATGTGTTATAACTTAAGAGTATGAATGTTGAGTTCTCTTTCCTCTATTCATGTGTTGATTTAAATAAGATTGAATGGTAATGGGTATATTGTCTGGAGATCCCAGTAACATGAGGCTTTTGCTAGCCCCAAGGAAGTCATTTGATTAGCTCACTTCCTTGGTTTAAGAATGGCACGTACCCATTTGATTCCATTCTTATGTTTTTCAATATTAGAATTTTGATAGAGCTTTAATTTATATATATAACTGATTCAATTAAAAAAGAAATATACATATTTGCATGGTTTTCTTTCCCTCATTTATGTATACATCGATGTATGTCTAAGAAAGAAAGTATATAGTATATAATTACAGACATAGGATTGATTTAGTTAGTAGGGAGGTCATTTATTACCTCACTTCCCTCGTTTAACACTACTTTACTTTATATCTTTGTACATGTATATGTATATGTGATTAGTGAATGAAAATCTCATTTTACATTAAAATTGCATGCATTTATAATTAACTAAGTCGTTGAATTAATTAGCCATATGATTTAGAGCTTACTTCCTATGTTCATGTATACAAATTTACATATGTTTGAATGCAAATGGGTATATAGTATGGACATCTCAGAATCTGAGGCTTTAGCTAGCTCAAGGAGGTCATTTGATTATCTCACTTCCTTGGTTTAATGACACATGCTTATTTAATTTCATTCTTATGTCCTTTTTTATATAAGATATTGGATAAAGTTTTAAATTAATATGTTTAAATAATTAGTCAAATAAAAGATAAATTCTAAACATACACATACATTCATTTAAGTGTGCTAAAATATGTTGCATGTATAGATACACTTAGGATTAAATCATATGCATCTTACATGTGATTGAAAGGAATGATTTAAAATATGTCATGTGGTAGTAATTCAATTCAATTAATCTTAAGATGCCTTTCATTTTGAATAGGATTATTTAAAGTGAATCTAAACTTAGGATTAATTAAATCATTTAATAAGACATTCACTAAAGAGAACTAAATCAAATTAATATACTTTAGAATGTGACTTAAGGTAGGGATGAAAGAGGACAATCCTCTTTTCCTCTCTTTATAACACTTAGTTTCTAAGTGTAATCAAATGAAATAAAAGAAAGCATAAATTAAAATTCTCAAATCAATTAAACTACTTCAAGTGAAATCAACCTTTCATGCTAAATTTAATCCTTCTACACTTACAAAATATAACTAATGCCTAACAAGACTTATCACACAAGCCTTAATACATACATTAGAATTAAGTCACTACTTCTAGCTCTAAGTTAGGATGGTGTATGATGTGATCTTTGTTTTATTTTATGATGTATTATTTTAGATTGGATGTTAGGGTGTATGCTTCATAGGCTAATGATAGGCCAATATTAGCCTAATCATGTTTTATGGGATTATGCTTAAGGGATGCTTAAAATAAATGTGAATGCTCTTTTACTAGTTGCTTAAATAATCTAAGTTAGACAAGTTTAGTTACCCATGTGTAGGGTGCTAAGTCAAAATTATAAATACAACTGCTTGGGATTATATGTATATTTAGCTAACCTCTATTTTCTTGGTATAGTGAGATTTACTTTTCCCACATTAATGTAATTTTTGTAATAGGAATTAGGATTAGTGCTATAGAGATTTGGATGGCAATGGCGAGGCTTTGTCGGGTGCCCTGTGATATTTTGAAGTAAACACCATCCAAATCAAAGAAGGAACCAAATCAGAAATGGAGATTTGAAGAAAGAAGACCCTCATAGCATTTAATACAATTATAATTATTCTTTTATATTCCAGGTTGTATAAGGGTAGAACTCGGCTACTCATATTTTCTCTCTTCGGGTTGTATGATAGTACTCGACTACATGCCTTTTATACTTTTATGATAGTTTATATAATTGTTTGATGTTGTGTTTATGTGGTGTTTATTTTTGGTTTATGTGTATGTGTGTGTGTATGGGGGGGGGGACACCACATGATGAGGTGTACTTATTTAGGTGATTGGGTATGACATCAATAGTATACTATCTCGAAAGATAGAAATCACTACCCTATAATGGACCTAATCACATAATAAAAACTCCTAAAGCATGAAGGGTCTTCAAATATACTAGATATTTTTCCTTTACTTGACATGGATGAATAATGTTGAGTTTATTTAAACTGAGTTCTAAAGTTCCCTATAGGGGGCAAGCCCCCATAGTTAATTACATCTTAAGGAAGGTGAGTTATTTAGGAATACTCTTGCTTAAAGTAGGCATTTTTGTCTCTGAAGAATTCAAAGATAGGAATATCAATAAATTGGTTATATTTGGAAGATCAAATGGGATAGATCGAAAGGAGATATTTATTATCAAAGATAGAAATAATTAAGGGATGCTCATGATACTAGAAAGCCTAGTGAGCATCCCAAACTATCCTATGGTTGGGCTTTATATGTTTGAAATTGAGGAAAATTATATATTTGAGTTAAAATTTTATTAGAAATATAGCACCTATAATTTCAATACAAGATTGTGGAAATGCCTAAGAGGTGGGGATTTATGCTAGTAGCCCAAAGGGAAACAACAACCTTGATCCCAAATTTAGGGAGCTTTAATGAGGGCCATAGCATGACCTATTTTATGAAAGTGGGTATATTGTTTACCTCCACAAGAGGGTAAACCACCCATTATTGGACTTATAACTTGGAGTGGCGACTAACTCCTCCTACATTTTAAAACCATGCAGTCAACTCATATGCTTTGTAAGATGGCTAGGTTGTTATTATTTAGAAAACTAAAGTCCTTAAACCCACTCCCTAAGAGACTAGAGCATGAGTGGTATGAATAATGACTTAGTCTAATTCTTACTTCAAATTTTATTTGATTTTGACTCCTTTTATTTTGACATAGGCTATAGGATTTTATATGCCTAAATGCATGATGAAGTGAGTTATGGGCTAAATTAAAATAGAAAGAGGTGTTTTCCATCATAGGCTCTCAAAGGTCAAGCTTTTCCTATCTGAAAGATGGAAACCTCTCTAGCAAGAGTGAAATAAAATAACATGCATGATATTAAGAATACAACACCCAGCTAAGGGGTTGCTAAATACTTTATTATATTGATTTAATGTCTAGGATTTATGTGAAGTTATTAGTTTTTTTTTAAAAAAAAATTTAATTTTGAGTTGTAGTTGGGGTAGGAAATCTATTTTTTTAAGAGCCTAAATGGATCTAGGCCACACATTAAATCATCATACATGAAGAAACTAGAGACACATGGCATTTCTATTAGGTAATTATAAACAAAGCATCAAACACTTTATCAACTTAACGTCAAAGAGTAATAGGCTAGTGCGGTCGGGTACCACCATACAACCCAAAAAGGAAAATGAGGGTAGCCGAGCTCTACCCTTATACAACCTGGCATATGAAAGAATAATTACAAGTTACAAAATGATAAGTGTTATAGGGGATCTTCAAGTCTTCATGCTCCCTCCATTTCTTCATTTGATTTTGCTCCATTTGATTTGGTATGCTTCTAGGCATCACATGGCACCCAAGGATTAAACTTTCTAGCCAATGTTCATCCTTAACTCCCATAACACTTAACCAAATTCCTAATGAACAATTATATTAAATGAATGGAAAATTATATCTAACGATACTTGCAAAACAAGTATTAGCTAAACACACCATGCAACCTAAGTAGTTATATGAATAATTTGGACTTAGCACCCTACATATGGGTAACCAAGTACACCTGTAATAATGTAGATTATGCTTAGGGGTTAAGCAACATGTAAAAGAGAGTATTTATATTTATCTTAATTTCCCCTTAAGCATATATCTTTCATAAAACATGATTAGGCTAATCATAGCCTAAAATTTAATCTACGAGGCATACACCCTAATATCCAGTGTACAACAGTACATCACAAAATAAGCATACATCAAACCATGCACTACCCTAACATAAAGCTGACTTAATCTAATGTGTGTTAAGGCCTGTGTGGTTTGCCCTAACAAAGCTTAAGAGTTGAGATTTTCTAAGTATGAAGGACATTTAATCATAAAGGGTGGTTTCACTTTAAATGGTTTAACTAATTTGCATATTTTACTTAATGGTTTCTTTTGTTTCATTTGACCTACACTCAACAACTAAGTGTTATGAAGAGAAAGAAAAATGATCACTCTATTTTATCCCTACCTAAGTCACTTCTAAAGAAATTAGTTAATCAATTTTATTTAGTGAATGTCTTATTATATGTTTTAATTAGTCATAATGTTTGGGTTCCCTTTAAATAAACTCATTCAATAAGAAAGGCATCTTAAGATTAGTTGGAATGAATTACTATCACATAACACATGTTTGTCCATTTCTTTTCCATCATGTATATCATGCATATGATTAAATCCTAAGCATAGCTATACAATTTATATCTTAGCACACTTAAATGATGAATGTGAGTAAATTTATTTGAATTAATATTTCATTTGGTTGAATGATTTTATCATATTAGTTTAAAGTTTCACCTAAATTCCTATGCAAAAGCATAAGGAAAGAACTTAAATCACATGACTAATCAGCTCAACCAATTAAACAAAGCATGAATGCATGTTTTTTAATAGAAAATGGTGGTTTTCATTCATTAGCTAAGTACACATTCACATGTATAAAAGTTTTAAGCAAGTACATCGCCATTGTTCTGCACCAAGGGAATGAGGTAGGAACCTCCGTAGGGTTACTTAAAGTCATGCATCCCTGGGATGTCTAAACTAATATACCCATTATCCTTAGATAAATATGGATGTATAAACAACTACAAGAATAGAGAGCCCTGCAAAAAAAATTATATTTTGATTTGATTGATTTATTTTGTGTAAATGAATTTAAGTTATTTTCTAAATTCTGATGTTAAAATGCATAAGAATGAAATCAAGTAGGTATGTTGCCATTATTTCACACCGAGGGAATGAGGTAGAAACCTCCTTAGGGCTACTTAAAGCCATGCATCCCTAGAATGTCCGGACTAATATACCCAGTAACATTCTTACTTATACAAATCAGCACATGAATGTATGGAAGAGACTTTATTTCATAGACTAAATTTATAATCACTTGCATTTCCTATGTATATATAACTAAAGTTACAATATATATGTATATTCACTTATTAATAAAGTTTTGAAAATATCTTTGAGATTTAATAATTCTACTAGCCACATATATTTTTAGTAAAGCCAACACATGCAAATTAACGTAAAGAAAACCATTTTTTTATTTGATTAATTTGAAAGAGATGGATGTATGAATCATATGGCATACAAAATTTAGCATGATTTGAAAGAAATAAAACAACACAAGCATGTAATTTCATTCAATCCAACTAAGTCCTAAAGACAATCATATTAAACAAACTCATTTAAGATGAACCAAAGTTTCTTAAACCCATTGTTTATCTTTATGTTTGATTTGAGTTAGGGAATGTGAAATAGGTTTTCCAATCATAATCTCAATCCCCATGTTTAAGTTAATTTAGTTTAATATAGAATAAGTAAGTTGATTTTATGTCTTAATTAGATCGAGGTATGAATTAAGTCCATTAATTAACTCTTACCTACATCTCCTTAAGCTAATTAACTAAATAATGATGAGCCAATATGTGATGCAACCACATGAAAATTAAATTGGCAATGCTCTTAAGAAATGAAAGGGTTCTAATGAAATTGGCTCATAATTAATAGTTAATTAAGCCTAAGTTGCTCACTTAGCTACTTTTATGATTTTCTCACACATGTGAGCTAATCATAATTTTATTAGCTTTCTCTTTAAGTTATTGAACACCCAAAAAGCTACCTAAGATTGATTAAATAAAGGTAGGTTGTGAATGAATATATTTTAAATTCATTTCATTATTCCCTTGATTAATTGATTAAATACTTTGATTATGCTTTAATTAGAATGCTGAAACTAACTTAGGAAAAGGGATCAAGGGAGAGGCCTTAATCCTAACTCCTAAATCATTTCAAACACTTAATTTGGCTATGAAATAATTAAGTTCTCTCTTATTTTGATTGGCTAATTAAATGGCTAATTAATTATTTAAGCTTTTTTATTAACTTGAAATAAATGAAAGGCTTAATGAAATGGCTATAAGGAATGAAACCAAACCACTTCCCTAAGACTTCCCACTATTGATAGAGGATAATAAACTTAATTAATTAATTAAACTACTATTAATTTTCATAATTATCACTAATTAAGGTTGGAGAGTAATTAAAGCTTAATCCATTGATTTCCTTAATTAACTATCCAATAAATTTGAAGAAAAATAGGAGAGGCGGAGGTCATCCCCCTAAATATCTATAGAAAATTTAAAGTTAATTGGACAACTAATTAGAGATTAAATAGGCTAATTATTTTTTTAATTAAACATTAATAAAGCAGAAATTATTCTAATATTAATTAATCATAACTTTATTGGATTCTACTCTGAAATATCTTCAAAATAAGCCCCCATTTGTATTTTTTGGATATTTTGAGGATTAGTTATGATTTTAGGAAGATTATTTTAAAATTAAATTAAAACATCCTAATTTAAAGCCATATAATTTATAACACCTGCAATTTCCACGTAAATGAGATTGGTATTTAAGTTATCACATCGAGATGCTCACTGATTGTGGGATGTACTTTCGTGGACCATCTAAAGACTAATAAATACCATGAATACAAAAGAAAAGTAAAGATCTCATGATTTGATCAAGACTATTCCAATCATGAATATGACCAATGATCATTTATTTTAATGGTAAAAGATGGATGTCATCCATCTTTCCTTTCGATTTGAGCTCACCCGAGCACAAATTGCCTCCAAAATCATCCCACACCTAAAAGACAATGCAAACAATATGATTTTAAATGCACATTCACTTCACATACCAAATTATTTTCATTAAAGTTTTGCAAAATTACCTCACTGAGCTAATTTTTATGGTTAATGAAGGAACCTTTTTGAGATTAAGCCCTTATAAATTTGGTGTGAGTTTTACCAAGCCAATACAAGAGTCTTGGCTTTGATAACTATCTCCTTGGTTAGAAGGTATGAAGTTCAAATAAAAGCATGAGAATGGCCACTTAGGTTTGATGAGAGGAGAGTATTGATTGGAAGGTCAGTCTCTATTTTAGTTTTGCAGAGAAGAAATCCAGGATGCTTGAAATGTTTGAAAGGCTCTAAGGGGTTTTAAAAATGCTTAAACTCTAAATTATTTATTATTCCCACATGAATTGAAGTATAAAAATCAGGAAGGACATGATTATTTGTTTAAGAATATGAAACCATGTCTAACTCATGGCTAGTCTTGGGTAGTTAGGCTAACAAGGGCTAGTGTACAAAGATTTAGCTTGAATCTGGTTTTATTTTTTGGTTTTATGAAAATTGAACTCCCATTATTTATTAATTAATTAATGGGCTTTTGGCTTGAGCCTCCCTAGATTTAAGGCTATGGTAATAATTGCTTGTTATTAAGACAATGGAAAGAATTGTCCAATGGCTCATTACTTGGGTCCCACTATGGATTCTAGTTTAATGATTAACTAGTTAGGTTAGCTAGTCCTATGGTCCCATAGTTGGCTTTGGGTGATTTGGCTTAATTAACAACAAAATTAATCTACTAACATAATCCTTCATCTCCAATATTATGTGTCAAATATTAAATCAAGTATAAAGATCATTTTTTTTTTTGATTAAGTATTTTAGTTAAAATTTTCTTAACATAAAGAATCTAATGCATCTATCCTAATCATCATCATAAGCTTTATGTGGAATTCATTGGAAGTTAATCTTATTACCAGAGCTACTAACTTAATATGTATTTGATTCTATCTCTAAGAGTAAAGCCACCATCTACCTAAGGATCTCATCTCTATAACACTTAACTGTTTATGCTTCTTTTATTGGAACATTTTGCACCATAAGTCATTGGTCTTACCACCATCTTATAAAATAATCCATTAAGTTTATGGAACTTTCTATCACATAATAGGATGCATCCACTTCAACCATCCAACTAATTCTACTAATCATCTATTTCACCATCATTTTAAACAATGAGCCTAATATCTCATTTATTCAAAATTTGTTCACCTAATTTCACAACACTAGGAACTTATATAACCAAAATTACACTTTTATTCCTTTAGATCTACTTAAATGAAAACCTTTAGACTCTGTGAGTTGACCTCCATAATTCAAGTTTATGTTGATCTTAGTTTATTAACAAGAAGAATGTCATCAAAGATACACCAGGTACATTTTCAAAATTTTAAAGAACATCCATAACTACAAAAAAAAATGATAAGGGCTTAAAGTCGATTTGATGAAAACTGAGAGAAAATATTTTGTCAAACCTTGTTTGGACAAAAGTAAATGTTTCTAGTATAAGATTATGACTTGAATAACCAATATTAACTCTTTTTACTAGAACTCTAAAAATCTTCACCATAATTTAAAATCAATAAATATCATATATGTAGATGCTTACTTTCTATGCTTCTATCAAATTAAATGTATAGCATCCATAGTAGATCTGGTCGAGAAACCAAACTGACAGAGAAACTTCTCAAATAAATCATGCTCCATTACTCTCTCCCATAATTTTGTCTGTAAACATTAACTAATTCCTTAATTTCACACTCTTCTTAGATAACCTATTGACTGAAAACAAACTTTTCTCCACTATGCATCTTTTTTGTCTTAAAAGACCTTAAAAAATTTGTAAGCCAAGAAATTCTTTAATTTCCTAAACATTTCCACTATGGAATATTATCCAGTTTCTTTCTTGGATTATTTTCTTTAAAGCTTCACTAACTCATTCACTATCTATTGATGGCTTTATATGGTCAAAATAGGCTCATTTTAGGTTAGGTTGGGTTGACCAATTGGTCAAATTGGGGTCAAACAAGAAAAGTTCAAATGATGTTTTGAAGAGCTTTGGTTTAAGCAGTTTTTATTAATTTGGCTTAGGTTTGATTTTGACTCATTTGGATTGAAATAGGTCAAATGGGCTAAGTTGACCAATTTGACCAATTTGACCAAATTGGGTTGGCTTAAGTGTTGGTTCATGTTCAATCGGTTATTTAAAAATGATTTTAGGCTTTAGTTTGGTTTAATTTGGAACTAATTTAGATTTTGGCCAATTTGACCCTTTAGGTCAATTTGGGCTACGTTGGGTCAAGTTGACCAATTGGTCAAATTGGGCTCAATCATGGTTTTGGTCAAGGTCAATAAGTGATTTGGAATGAACTTGAGCCATTTATTGCAATCAATTTGGATCAAATCATGATTTGACCCATTTTAGCTTTTTAGGCTAATTTAGGTCAACTTAGGTCAAAAGGTCAATTGGACTTGGTTTGGCTCAATTGAGGGTTTGATCATGTTCAATGAGTGGGTTTGAGTCAATGGTTTCAATCAATTTGGCATATGGTGGGTTTTAGCTTGTTTAGTTTCATTAAGGTTGACTTGGTCAAAGGACCAAGTTGACTTAGTTTGACCCAATTCAAGGTAGTTGATCACCTTAGGATGATTGTTGATCATGATATGAGGTTTAGATGAGCTTAGTTCAATCCAATTTGGGTTGGATTAGAACTTGGCTCAAAAAGGTTTTTTATGTCACTTTGGGTCAAGTGGACCTAAATGGGTCAATTGACTTGATCATGGCTTGATTCAAGTTTAGTTGTATTGGTAAATGGGTTTGAGATGGAAATATAAATCCAATTGTAAATGGTTTAAAGCCATATGGATTTTGGTTCATATGATAATTTGAAGTCAAAAAGGGCTATCTTGGGTTTGACTTCAGTTAGCTTTGATTTGGTTTGTTAATTGTAGTTTATGTTTATATTTGGAACAATGATTGAAGGAATGATTGAATCATGAGAAAATCCATGGCTTATGAGTTGATTTGGGTATCATTTAGCCAAGTTCAAGAATTTGGCTAAAAAGACTAAAATTGGAAATTTGATTTGATTTGGGTTTGGTTTTGGCCACTTGGATTTATATTTCATTTATATTTATGAATATAAATGAAGATATAAATGATTCATGAGAAAATCACTTGAGTTTGGAGTGGTTTGGAAGCAAATTTGACCAAGTTGAGGGATGTAGGTCAAAAGGGCTTAAGTAGGGAATTGATTTGGTTGATTTAATTTTTGGTCATTGAGGTGGGCTTCATTTATATTTGTGAATATAAATGAAGGAATTATTGATTTATTAAGAAATCAATTGAGTTTGGGTTAATTTGGATTGAGATTTGGTTAAGCTTATGGAGGTAGGTTCATATGGCTTAAGAAAGGTATTGACTTGGTTTGATTTAGTTTGATTTGATTTGAATGGTTTGAATTTCTATTTAATTTATATTTGTGAATATAAATGAAGGAATGATTGATTATAAAGAAATCAACCAAATTTGATTTGGTTTGAAGGGGGTTTTGGCTAAGCATATGAACGTGGTTCATATAGCTTAGGAAAGGATTTTGGAGTTTGAATTTAATCATGGGTTTCAATCATTTGGAGTTGGATTTGATTTGGAATTTGGGTTGGGATTTGATTTGAGATTGAATTTGATATTTGATCAATTGAATTGGGGTTGATTTTAATTTGGTTAAGGCTAAGTCCATAAGATAAAATCAGGGCTTTGGATTTGGAATTTGAATTTAATTATGGGTTTCAATCATTTGATTTGGGAATTATTTTATGATCTTGGATTTGAATTTGAGGTTTGGTTTGGAAGAAGGAAGCAAGGATTGGGTTTTTGGATATAGGGTAGGCAAGTATTCCTAAATATCTAAGGCATAACCTCTTCCTATGGTTAACCCTTCCAAGTCTCTAAGCTTAAGTTAAGTGTTCACCTAATCAGTAGAAGTGTCTTATGACAAAGTAATTCTTAGTGTCTACAAGAGTCTTAGATCTATGATGATGAAGTTAAGAGCTCACTCCAAAAGTGAGGTCAACAAAGGGCCTAATAGGTGTGGTGTAATTGACTAGGTGCACCGCACGTATTGGTGTTGATCGAGATGATCAACAACGTCCGAAGAATTGCAACTACTAATCGAGACAATCTTCTTCTAAACCCAAGATGTAGAAGGAATCAAGATCTTAGTGCAATGCAACTCAACTTATTCCAAGGGCATAAGAGAGGAAGGAAGGATCCACTAAGGGAACAAGCATGAACCTTCCAATAGGGAAGCAGTTCAAATTATCTATATAGGATAAAAGTTTGATTTTGATATGATTTGGGAAGAAAAGATCCACTAGGGATGAGTGCATGAACCATCCACTAGGGAAGCAGGTTCACATCACCCACTAGGCTTAGGGATTTGATTTGATTTGATTTAATGCAGGCTCCACTATGGAGAGGATATGATTCGCATTTTGAAGGCACATCTGCTAAAGATATGAGCTCAGATCCATAGGGGATGAAGTGGATTTAAATTTGGACTCCCCTAGAAGGAGGATGGTGAATTTATTGAAATGGACCCTATTGGTGTGCGATGGATCCACTAAGAAGGGGCTAATATCAGCCTGAGCTTATCTTAGATTTGTAAATCTAGAAGGATAGTCTAGCAGTCATCAGGTAAGACTAACCAACCTAAGAGTTTCCTTTCAGTGTGCAATGATTAAGTTAAGAAGAAAGCTTATAGATTAGCAACTTCCTTAATAAAGAATAACTAGGGTGATCGATTGCTAGAACAATAAATCAAACACGTCCTAAGGAAACTATTTGAGTCAATGCCTCTGTGGACTCATATCGACTTAAGAATAGCTAGAATCAATTTTATTTAAATTTTAAGATAGACCCTGTAGGTGTGTGATGGATCCATTAAGAAGGGGTTAATATTAGCCTAGTCCTATCTTAGATTTACAAATCCAAAGGGATTGTCTACTAGCCATGAGGTAGAGCTAACCAACCTAAGGGGTCCCATTTAGTGTGCAATGGTCAAGTAGAAAAAGGCTTCTAGAATTACAACTTCATGAACAATGAATCACTAGGGTGATTGGTTGATAGTACAACAAATCAACCTAAGAGCCGGGCAATGGTCGGAGAGAATCGGTGATAGACTTATATCTCCCAAAGTAAGGATGATCGCCAGGGTGACTCATTGGTGGCACAACAAGTCAAACCCGACCTAAGGGCGACATTTAAGAGAGTGTTGACCTAGGGACTTATCTCAACTCAAAAGTAGTCAAGTATTCCTATCGGGAGTTTTGTTGACACTGCCCTAAAGATAGGATGCCTGCTTAGGAAAAAGTACTACTAGTGGTTTTCCTCTAATAAAAGATATATATATATATATATATATATATATATATATATATATATATATATATATATATATATATATATATATATATATATATATATATATATGTTTATTATTGTATGAGTCCTATTGAGGGACCACACTGAGAAAGAGCTCATATCATCCTAGTCTTATCTCAGACTTACTGGACCAAGGGAGAATCTGTATATCAGTAAGACAAATTCTCCAACCATAGGGGTAGCTACTAGGAAAGGGGGACTATCCAATCCAAATGTAACTAGGGTAGTGTCTAAATAGGTTCGCTAAGGATGTGATCCAAATAGAGTGCCCACATGAGTGAGCCAAGTGGCTTTATCCGTAACCTATAAATAAAAGCCTACAGGTATACAGTGGACAACTCTGGGAGAATGCTTACAGACCTACATCTGCGTGGTGTATCCATTGGGTGGGTCATCGTCAGCATGGCGAACACCAAACAACCTAAGGTGCCCATCATTCTGCAACAATCAGTCTAGAAAGAAGGCTTGTAGACTTACAACTCCCTAAAGCGGAACTGATTGCTGGGATAGTCTATCTTTGGCTTGATAGGTGCTATTCTACCTAGGGAGACTATCAAGTGGGGAGTCCTATGTAAGGACTGGACCTAGAATTGAAGTAGTCAAGAGAAAAGTAGCCATTGGGGGACTTATCCAAATCCTCAAATATACTCGACCCATTCAGTGCACAATGGCTACTTCAAGAAGAAAGTGTGTAAGCTTACATCCTCTTAAACAAAGTCATCATGAGGTAGCTTACCAACTACATAGTAAGGCCTACCAAACTAACAAGGCACTCGTCGGTGTGCAGCGATCAAGTTAGGAAGAAATCCTGTAGACTTACATCCGCCAAACAAGTAACCACTAGGGTGACACACTACCAAAGTAGCATGTCAGCCCGACCTAGAGTAGCTAATGAGTGAGGGGCATTACATCACATAGCAGATAAAAGATATGAGTTTGTGTGTTTGTCATATATACTCAACCAAGTCAATGATAGCTAGTTTAAGAAGAAGGCAGAGCCAACATGGGGTAGCTTACTAACAAGGTACCTACTGCTAACAAGGCACTCATCAATGTGCAATGGTCGTTAGGTAAAACAAGAGTAGACTTACATTCTCCTAATAAGGGACCATGGGGTGATGAGCTAAAAGGGTAAACGCGTACCTAGAGTAGTGAGCATAGGGGCTTACTCCCACATCAAAATAGCTTGAGATAAAACATATGTGTTTATTTTATATGTGGTTGTGTGTAGTTTGTGTTGGTGTTGTTTTGCTAAAAGAAAGGATGTCGCTTGGGTTCCTTACACCTACCCTAAACACATTATGGCAGATTAGCAAGCAAAGATATTTTTAACTAATATGAAGAGATGCAATTTTAAATGGAATGAAGTATTATTGATGATTATTTTCAAACAATATTCATGGATAATCTTTCTTCAGGTAGTGCTAATCAGGGCACTCTTCTTTACAATTTATAAGCTTATAAGATACTCCTTGGTAGGCCTTTTCTATGGAGAAAGAGCTTTCCCAAGTGGGTTCAAACTTGCCTCCCATCTTTTGACAGGAAAAATTAGTCTCCTTAGAATTAAAACAAGCTCTCTTACTTGAAAATCTCTTAGGTGGATCAACTTGTTATGAGCTTGAATCATTTTGGCTTTATACAACTCAAGGTTCTAGCATGCTCGGAGGCGTCTCTCCTCCAAACCTTTGAGCTCTTCTAACCGCAACTTGGCATTCTGCTACATTGTGATTTTACTACCCACAATTATCCTTAATGATGGGAGTTGGACTTCTAATGGTAGAACTACTTCAGACTCAAACATTAAGGAGAGTAAATTGAGTTGGAGTCCTATATGTGTAAGCCCACAAGGCTTCAACTAACCTGCATGCCATTGCCGCTTGTTGTCATCGAGTGTCTTCTTTAATATCTGGATGAGAGTTTTGTTGAAGGCTTTTGCTAATACATTTACCCTCGGATAATAAATGGTGGAATATGTCCAATATATGATGTGTCTCAGGGCAAAGTTGTTGGTTTTAATGCTCTTGAATGCAATACCATTATCTGATATAATTCATCGAGGAACCCGAACCTATAAATGATATGGTTCATGGAAAACTGGAGCATGTGCTGAGCTGTGACCTCTCTGAGTGGGATTACCTCTGTCCACTTGGAAAAGTAGTCGGTGGCAGCTAGAATGAACTAGTGACCCTTGGAAGAAAGAGGATGACCCACTATGTCAGTACCCCAACACTCAAATGGCCATGAGGCTAATGTAAGATGCAAAATGTTGGGTGGTTGGTGTAAGACCACACCTTGTACCTAATATTGGTTGCATCTCCTAGCTATGCCCATGAAGTCTATGATCATCGAAGGCCAGTAGTATCCTAGTCTCTTGAACTTGGCTTTCATTTTTGGACTAGATTGGTGAGCTCCACATAAACTTAAGTGTACCTCGATCATGATATTAGGTGCTTGTATAATAATGTAACCACATATGATCAAGGACTGGCATAAAGTGCCATCCACTAGAGCGTATAAGAGAGCTCTCTACTTCACCTGATGGGCTAGTGACTTCTCTTGAGGTAGTTTGCCTATATTTAGATAATACATGAATGGTTGCCTCCAATCTGACTCATCATTTTTTTTGCAACGATAACCTCCCCTTCAAGAGAGAGTCTATTGATGAGTTCAACATCAATCAGGGATAGGACTTGTCTATTTTGGACCCTTATTGGTATGGACTCATCTTCTAGACATGCCAGCTCTTTGGCAAGCATGGCTAATGCATCTAGTACAGCATTTTCCCCTCGAGGAATCTTGTATATGGTAACCTTTGTGATTTGGCCCAGCAACTCTATGGTATACTTGTGGGAATGATGGAGCTTAAGCTTCAGAACTTTATAGAACCCAACAATTTGGTTGATAACTAATTAAGAATCCTCAAAGATGTTGATGCTCTAGATGCATAATGTAATGGCTAACTCCAGAATGACAATTAGGGCTTCATATTTGGCTTCGTTATTGGTGCATGGATTGGATAGATGATACTAGAATCTCTTCATATCGTAGTCCAAAGTTAGAAGGATTATTCCAACCCCTGCCATTCTCGAAAGAGTAGATCGTGGTTCTTCTCCTTTTTGAAAGGAAGTCGCACCATCAAAATACATCTCCCAACAGTGAATACTAGTGTCCCTTAGGTTCATGATTTATTCATTGGGGAGGTCATCACTAAGCGGGGAGTCAGCAAGAAGTGGGTTTGTTGCTAAGAAATCTGCTAGTGCCTATCCTTTCACTGCATGGAGGGGAATGAATGCGATATCAAACTGTGACAAAATCATGGACCAATGTGCCAACAGTCTGGATAATGTTGATCATGTGATGAGATCTTGTAGTGGAATGATCCTAGAGATCGGATTTACCTTATGAGAAAGCATGAAATGTCGTAGCTTTTGGGGTGCAAAGATTAAATCTAGGCAGTGCTTTTCAATAGGTGGGTAGTTTACCTTAGTATGAGATAGTAGTGCATTCTCTTTCCCTTCATTGGTTTGAGCCAACAAAGCTCCAAGGAGTCATCTAATGCGAGGTATATAATATCAATGGCTTGGGATAGCTGCTAGAGTCATCAAGGTAGTGCTTGATGTCTTGAAAGCATGCTAGCACTTGTCATCATCCACTTGAACTTAGCATCCTTTTGACAAGTCGAGAATGGTACATCTTCACGATAAGTTGGAAATGAAACATCTTAGATACCTCAACAGCCCTTGAAATGATCTAAGTTGGGCTAGACTTTTAGGGGGTGGTATTTCTATGATAGCCTTGATCTTCTCTCGATCGATTTCTATCCCACGATGTTAGACAACAAACCCAAGGAATTTCTCTGAAGCTACTTCGAATGCACACTTTAGGGGATTCATTTTAGGGTTAAATTATCTTAACCATTTAGAAACTACTCTTAAGTCGAAGAGATGGTAATGCTTTTCTTTACTTTTTGCTACAAGATCATCAACATAGCATTCAACTTAATGATGAATGAGTTAATTAAAGATCCAAGTCATGGCATGCTGGTATGTAGCACTGGCATTTTTAAAGCTGAAAGGCATGACCTTATAACAATAGGTTCTGATTGAGGTTTGAAAAGAAATATTTTTCTCATCCTCGGGGGCCATCTTAATTTAGTTGTAGTGAGATGACCCATCGATGAAAGAGAATACTGCATGAGATGAGTAAAAGTCCACCATTAACTCTGGTATAGGAAGCAAAATTCATCCTTAGGACATGCCTTATTTAGATCCCTAAAATCGATGCATATGTGAATTTGGCCATTCTTTTTCTTAATTGGAATGGTACTAGCCAACCAGGTGGGATATTTTTCTTCCCTGATAAAGCCAGCATCGATCAATTTCTTGATTTTAGAAATGACCTGCTGCTCAATGTCTAACCGCATGCGTCTAGAAGCTTGCTTGATATGGTTAACATTAGGATCTATTGCTAGTTTCTTGACTACTACATCAGGAGATAAACCAGGAATTTCTTCAAAACTCCATGCAAACCAGTCCTTAAACTCAGTCAATAGCTTAACTAAGTCATTGGTTTCTTCTTCATTCAATAAGGAACTGATATATGTCGGGCATGGATCTTGTTTTATTCCTAAGTTGATTTCTTTGAGTTCATCGATGGTTGATCTGATTTCTTCTTCAAACTCTGGCAGTGCATCTTTGACTTCAAGCTCATTTGGGTTATCTAAAATTTCTAAGCACACCTCCTCACATGAGTTAGCATGATTTGAAAAGAACCTATCATACTCCAAATGATTGGTGATGACTAGGCAATGGTTGGCATTGTTGACTGGACCCACTATGCTGAATCCTAGTCCTGGTCTTGATTCAGAATATCTACTTTGGTTGTCCCATTAAAATAATCTGACTTATGTTTAGACCAAGTATGTGGTATTAATCCCTTCTTTGCTAAGTTAAAAACACAAGGAGAATACCAATCAAAAGACAATTGTATTAAATCTTTATATGAATCATCCTCAAGTTCTACATCAACTTCTTGACTTAAGGATGATGTTCCCAACAAAAAATTCTTAGACTTGACATTTATGGATGACTTAGGGGCCTCCTTAACTACCAAACCTTCATCTTTCTAGAAAGAAAGTGGGGTTAGAGCTAAGGTTCCCAACTACTACCTGACTATTCTATATAATGTTAATTTGAATACATTCATACTTTACTTTGAGGCCTGGTCTTCATCACTATCTAGCTCGAATATCACCTCCAAAGGGACCCACCTAGTGGGTTTGGTTGGCATGCTAACCACATGAGACTCATCCTCTGAAATGGATTCTAAATCTATGTGGATAGCGGGGTACTCTATGAGCTAGAACATAGCTCCTACTGACTGGCCAATAAGGAGGTCTTCCACCTCTAGAACTGCCTCTAAATTGTCGTCTACCTCTACTTAGTGGAGGTCGGGTCATCCTACCCATATATTTATATGAAGGAACGAACTGTGGGTGGAATCAAAATTCAGGCTCTACCTCTTCCTTAATGCCCGATTCTCGCTCACTTACATTTTCATTTATTTTTTCATTTTCTTTTTTAATTTTCTTTTCTTTTTCTTTTTATTTTATTTTTGAGCATTGACCAACTTCACAAGAATAGTTTCTTTGATTTTGAGGAAGATAGTAGGCTACATCCTCATATATCTTGACCTCCCTAACTAAAAATGGCTTCAAGTCTCCTTTAACACAATACTTGATTCCACCTATTCAAAATTTGATGCACTGATGTAAAGAGGATGGAACTGTGTTATTTCCATGTATCTAAGGCCTACTGACCAAAGCAGTGAAAGATGTATTTGAATCAATTATGTAGAACTTGGCTTCTATCTTCCAGTCATCTAACTCTAATGGTAACACTATGGAGCCTAAAGCTCTCTCGCCTTGCTCATTGAATCCTCTTAACATCATCTAATCTCCTCAGAGTTCAGAGATGTCAATCCTTAGGTAGGCAAGGGTCTTTAGAGTCATAATGTTTAATGATGCACCTGGATCAACTAACATCCTAGAGAGTCTGAATCTACCCATATCCACTATGATGTAGAGGGGGCGGTTGTGCTCGGTTGTCCCCAAAAAAGCTCTTCATCAGTGAATGTAACTCCACAAGCTTCTCTTGAATAACATGCCTCCTCTCTAATAGAGGTTAGCTGAGCTAAGAATATTTTTGGATCGAGAAGGGCTTTGATCAATGACTCCCTCATCTATTTGGACAAGAAAAGAGCATCATATTTGCTTAGCTTAGCTAGCAACTTTCTCAAGTGAACTAATATATTGTAGTCAACTCAGGGCTGGTCCTCCATAAGCATATCCATAGGCAAAGAATCTTATGGAGGGGTTACTTGATCGCGTTAACCAATGACTTGCTTACTCTTATCTTGTGGTGCAACTCTATGAGGTAGAACTTTGCCACTACAAAGGTTGACATCAGTAACATCATGGGATAGTTAGTGGAAAGTTCTACCTACTCATCGGGTTCACCTATAGCTTCTCCTATAGGATTATTGGAGTTAGATGACTCTAAATCAATCTCAATGGGTGAACCTGAATGATTCATGTATGGGTAATCCATTTCTAAATCAGAAGTAGAACAGTGATTAGAACTAGAGCTATTATTAATTAGACTTGGAGAGCTATCTATATGAATAAACATACGAAGATCATCAAAAGTGACACAAATGTAAGTGGAATCATTTTTCTTCATTGTTTTGTTAGATTTGGATGGAGGTACAAAGTAGAAATAAAGTAAAGTAAGCGAGTGAGGGATTTGGCACTTCCCTCCATTGATACAATACGACTACTAGAATAGGAGCTGGCTGGAGGAACTGTAGCTGCAACTATGGAAGGAGTGTTGGAACCGATTGGTGGTTGCACTACTATACTATCTCGGGAAAGGGGAGGTTATCGCTGCTACTGCTGGCCTCCTACCTCCCTCATGTTATCCTTAGCAACTTGCAAACCTGCCTTAGAGTTGGAGGTTTGAGGGCTTGAGAACGCAAGAGTAATTTCCTAATCTTAGAAAAAATTTTCTTGGAGGTTCGGGATAGGGAGATATCCCAACCTTCCTCTTTCTTAAGAGGATCACATGCATCCCCAAGGATTACTCTAACAGAACTAGAAGGTTGTTCTAATAGATATTCCTTGGTGATGATGATGTCACCTGACTTGTAGCTATGCTCAAACTAGTCTTTAAAGGTAATGCAATCTTCTAAGACATGGCCTGGCATGCGGTGGTAGGGGTAATAGCTTGGATCATGCCTCTTGCCCACTTCCTCTAGCCTCTTAAGCTTTGATAACTGGAAATCAGGCTTCTATAAGAAATTTATAAAGATCTTCCTGACTACCTCCCTCTTTAATGAATAAGGTTTATTCAATCTATCGACATGAGTAAGTAAGTAATAACTACATGGTGGTGGGTAGAAATATTGCTTCTAATGATACTGATGAGGAGGTGGCGATGACAGCCGCTATGATAACTGAGGTTGCCGGTATGATGGCCAATGTGGTGATAGAGGAGGTGGCAAAGGAGACTGCTGAGCTCGAGGCCTATCTAATTGAACCCAAGCTGGCTACTTCCCCTTATCAACTGTTGTGACTAACCCTAGTTTCTTCTCAAATGCCCTTTGAGGCTTGGGCTTGGCTGACTGGTTTTGGAAAGGCAACTATTTGGCTTCTTCCTATAGATTAGCCACATTATTGATTAATTTCTTGAAGGTTTTGATTGTAAAACTCTTAAGTATGAAAGTAGTCGGGCCACGGATGTTCTACAGAAGAATCTCTATGGCATGTTGTTCAGACAGATGTGGTTTGCATTTCATACTCAGGTTTTACCACTTGAGAATGTAATAAATAAGGGACTCGTTGGGGACTTCTGTCACTATAACAAGATTGCCTATAGTAACCCTTTAATGAGCTGCAGCAAACATCTTGATGAATAGGTGCTCGAACTCAGCAAATGTCTTTACCAAATCATTGGGCAATTCAACATACCAGTCAAATACAACACCACTAAACTGCTAGCAAACAATCTAAAAAGAAGGGCACCACAACCTCCGGTGTTGCAATAGCCGGTCCTAAAATGTGTAATATGTTGGTGAGGGTTCCCACTGCCATCAAAGATTTTGAAAGAATGAGGTACAAAGCCTTTAGGATATTAGACTGCATCAAATTCCTCTAGGTAGGGTCTACCCTTTGGAACAGATGAGCCACCTCAGGCTTATGCTAGTGCTTCTCTCACATGTTGCTCCACAATATGTTTGATATCCTTCTCATGCATGGAGGTACTATCCACGGCATTCCTATGCAAGCTACCACTATCTTCCTCTACGGGAATGTAGCTAGGACGATGTGAGATAAGTGTCAACTCTATTTTATCAGTTTCTATGGGTGAAGGCTGTAAAACTGGGGCTAAGTTCTGCAATGTTGAAACCACTACCATCAACTCCTCAATTTTCTTCCCCATCTTATCAATACGATCATCTGTCTATCTAAGTTGGTGAAGGAATTATTGAGTTGAATGGAGGGCATCATCCTCTTCTACTACAATATCTTCTTGACTCTACTAGTCTCTATGGAGGGAGCCCCTAATATTGACCATGTGGAACTCGGTTGTGTCATCTAGAAAATCATCCTCATTGGGGTCAAAATTTACTTTACCCTCATTCTGATTAGAGAAATCACTCCCAAAAATCTATTTCTTTATCGATATCTTTGTGCTAGAATGTCACTAAGGACGGTCTAATTATGTCAACATAAACTCTCACTACTGATCGATAATAGGTTTATGCTCACTGGTAGAAATACATTTAACACTGCCTACCACTACAGTATTATCTCTAGGAAGACTATGCTCACTAGAAGATATATGCTCATGAATGCTCATAATTGGTGAGTGTTGTCTCTAGGGGGATCCACTGCCATGGGAACTATAGAACTATCTTTCTCCCCCTCTGTTACTACTGCTACTATCAACTGTAGTGGAGGTGGTAGAAATATTACGATGCTCTTGGTTTGCCATTCCCTCTTCACCATAGTTGAAGTAGAAGGTCGAGAAGGAGAGCTCAACTACACCTCAATAGAGTAGTGAGGTCATAATCAATCTGTAGGCTTTCTTCTCCCTAGAAGCTGACTTCATGACCTTTGTGGGAAAGGTGGATGGTAGGACCTAAACTGGCAATGGCGGGAGAGGAGTGGATTAGTGTGGTGGACATGAAATTGGTCCCACCCTCACTGGGGCTTTCCACCTACAACTGGTGGTACCTATAAATACTATGTTGTCAGTCCTATCGACCCTAGTAGATCAGAAACCTAGGAAATCAACTAAAGCAGATGCTACTGATAGCCTTGAAAATCTCTATCACTCCATACTCCCTGACTGAGCTACTACTCTAGCCTCTGATGCTCTATCACTGCAGATCTATCTAGTAACACTCTTGGGGATGATAATCCTCAAATTAAAAAGTGTGCTAGACTCTGAGCATCTATGGGCTCTACCAACCTAGTGTAGTACCATCCATAGACTGACATAGGGCTTCCTCCTATTCTGAGCCAAAATCTCATGGCATTCGAGTGGTGGAGGCAATGCAGCTATCCTCCTATAGTCTTCCTCTCCATCTGATGCTTAGAGGGGGTAAAACCTACTGCCACTAAGAAGTGGAGAGGTCTCATAGGGAGATCCCTCCTCAATAGCATGGGATGCTACGTCTATCTCTCAGGCTACATGCTCGTGATGCCGCTTGATCTAGTGGCTTCTATTGCGGTGTAGTGTGCAGCTGAGTAGAGATGTGCGAGAATTAGATCCTACCTCAAAGTAAGGGGAGACTATCTCTGAAGTCAAGATAGCCTTCCCTTTAGTGGGGACCAATGAGAAGGTGCTAGTACTCACTTGAGGGTGAGTAGGACTATGAGGGGGCAACTAGCGGTGGAACCTTGATCGCCTTCTTCTTTAAGGAATGATACTCAGCATCGAAAGGCAGGTCAATGCGGATGACTGGCTTTTGCTCAGCCACCTCATACCATCTGATAGTGGTGAGGGTCGCCCACTCACAGGTAATGCGTGCTCCCTCAAATCCTCAACCAAAGAAAACTAAGTTGGTGGAGTCAGTCTTAGGGAGGCTGGCTCGATCCAAGGCTAAATCCATCCTAAATGGAAAGGTAAAGAAGAACTTATAGGAGGCTATATATATTGACTATGAAAACATACTGCATTGGTAGTGCATCACTATCTGCATGTGTTGAAATATAACTTGAGTTAGATTTCTACTTTAATACTTGTCCCAAGAGAGTAATAGAGATTTGGAGTCATGAACCCACACTCAACAATTCAAATATGTTAAATTGAGTTCATTGGAGAGATATTGATATGTGAGGAGAGTCTTTATCATTTGATTTTGACTTAGAACCCATACTCAACCAATTTAAGTAGGTTGGGCTGGGTTCAGATATTTGAAGATGTTTGTGTTGTTATATTGTTTGAAAAAAATTTATTTTGAAAAATTTTATTTTAAAAAAATTTTATTTTGAAAAAATTTACTTGGCAAATTTATGTATGCTAAGGAAAGGTTGTTACTCTATGTCTTGGAAATTTTGTGAAAAGAAAAATATTTTCTTGTGGTGATTGATTATGTGTTTGTCGATTTGAAAATGAGGTTCTCGCAACAAATTTGGTATGTAAGTAAAACCAAATGTGATATGATTTGAAAATATGATTATCACTTAACAAATTTGGTATGTTAAGTAGAACCAAATATAATATGATTTGAAAGGGCTTCTCACTTAACAAATTTTGTATGTTAAGTGGGAACCAAATGTAATATGATTTGAAAATATGATCCTCACTTAACAAATTTGTTATGTTAAGTGGAACCAAATGTGGTATGATTTGAAAATGAGATTCCCACTTAACAAATTTGGTATGTTAAGTGGAACCAAATGTGATATGATTATGTGATTCTCACTTAACAAATTTGGCATGTTACATGGAACCAAATATAATATGGTTTAAAAATATGATCCTCACTTAACAAATTTGGTATGTTAAGTGGAACCAAATGTGATGTGATTTGAAAATGAGATTCTAACTTAACAAATTTGGTATGTTATGTGGGAATTAAATATGGCATGATTATGTGGTTCTCACTTACAAATTTGGTATGTTAAGTGGAACCAAATATAATATGATTTGAGAAAAGGATTCTCACTTAATAAATTTGGTATGTTAAGTGGGAACCTAATGTAATATGATTTAAAAATATGATCCTCACTTAACAAATTTGGTATGTTAAGTGGAACCAAATGTGATATGATTTGAAAATGAGATTCTCACTTAACAAATTTGGTATATTAAGTGGTACCAAATGTGACATGATTTGAAAATGAGATTCTCACTTAACAAATATAGTATGTTAAGTGGGAATCAAATATGGCATGATTTGCTTTTGAAAAGAGGAAAGCTTTAATTCTAACTTATGTGAAATATGTTAAGTGAAATTTCAATTTTATGCTATGATTTTATGTGAAAGTAGAACCTCATTCAACAATTTTGAGTATGTTAATTGAATATGGTCATTTTCAAGAACGTGCTTTTGAAAAGATGGAAACCCCAACTCTAACATATGTAAAATATGTTAAGTGAAGTTTCAATTTTATGCTATGATTTTATTTGAAAATAGACTCCACATTCAAAAATTTTGAGTACATTGAATGAATATGGTTATTTTCAAAAATTTGCTTTTGAAAGATGGAAACCCCAACTCTAACACATGTGAAATATGTTAAGTGAAGTTTCAATTTTATGTTATGATTTTATTTGAAAATAGACTCCTCATTCAACAATTTTGAGTTTGTTGAATGAATACGGTCTACATTTTTGAAAAGATTGAAACCCCAACTCTAACATATGTGAAATATGTTAAGTGAAGTTTCAATTTTATGCTATGGTTTTATTTGAAAATAGACTCCTTATCCAACAATTTTGAGTATGTTGAATGAATTTGGTCATTTTCAAAAATGTGCTTTTGAAAAGATGATTTTGATCTTGATTTTGAAAAGAACCTCCATGTAATAATCATGGGGATTGTTGGGTGAGGTTTGGTTATATGAGTTTTGTGCTCTTTTGAAAATTTTGTGCAAAATAAACTTATTTATTTTATGAGTTTTGAAAAAGGTGCTTTTGGAAGGTGACACTTTGCAAAAAAGTTTATTTTTATAATCATTAAGATAAACCTTGCCTTACCAAGCTAGTGGTAAGGAGGTTTTAAATTTTTGTCATCTCCTTTCATGAGTTAATTTTATTTTTCACCTATTGGGAAACCCAATAGGGATTCCAAGACCTACAAGGAGTGAGGTCCTAAAATCTAGAGGATGTTGGCTAGCTTTTCTTAAGAATGAAATAAGCTAAGCGCCAACAGAAGGAAAGATAATCTTGGACTCATATGAAATACAGGTCCACTATCGATGCTTGGAGACTACAATGGTCTACAAGAGATGTAGAGAGGAATCATCCACAGTGGAGTCGCAAGAAAAATCTATGGTGTTTATTTTTGGTTTATATGTATGTGTGTGTATGGGGGGGACACCATGCATATCTGAGAGTGTACTTATTAAGGTGATCTAGTATGAAATCAAGGAATAGTGTACTATCTTAAAAGATAAAAATTACTACCCTACGAAGTACGTAATCACCTAATAAGGAATCCTAATGTATGATGGGTCTTCTAATATACTAGAGATTTTTCCCAACTTTACATGGATGAATAAAGTAGGGTTTACTTAAAATAGAGTTTTAAAGTTCCCTATGGGGGCAAGCACCCATAGTTAATTACATCCTAAGGAAGGTGAGTTTCTTAGGAATACCCTCGATTAAAGTAGGCAATTGTTGTCTCCAAAAAATTCAAAGATAGGAATATCAATAAGTTGGTTATATTTGGAAGATCAAATGGGATGGATCAAAAATAGAGATTTATTATTAAAGCCAAATGGAGATAAGTAGGGGATGCTCATGATACTAGGAAGCCTAGAGAGCATCCCAAACTATCCTATGGTTGGGCTTTATATGTTTAAAATTAAGGAGAATTATATATTTGAGTTAAAATTTTTTAGAAATCTAGGACTTATAATTCTATAATACAAGATTGTGGAAATACCCAAGAGAAACATCAACCTTAGATCCCAAATCTAGACAGCTTTAGCTAGGGCCAAAGCACGGCTTATTTTAAGGTGAAAGTAGGTATATTGTTTACCTCCATAAGAGAGGTTAAACCACTGGACTGTTAGCCTCATAACTGCCTGGAGTGGTAGCCAGCTAACTCCTACATTTTAAAATCACATGGTCAAGTCATATGCTTTGCAAGATGGCTAAGTTATTATGATTTAGAAAGAAACTAAAGTCGTTAAACCCACTCCCTAAGAGACTAGAGCATGAGTGGTATGAATAATGACTTATTCTAATGCAAATCTCATAAAATTTTATTAGATTTTTGACTCTTTATTTTGGCATAGACTATAGCATTTTATATGTCTAAATGCATGATGAAATGAGCTATGGGCTAAATCAAAAGAAAAAGAGGTGTTTTAAATCATAAGCTCTCGAAGGTCAAACCTTTTCTATCTAGCAAAGATAGAAACCCTCTCTTAGCATGAGTGAAACAAAATGACAAGCATGATATTAAGCATACAACATCCAGCTAAGGGGTTGCTAAATATTTTATTATCTTGATTTATTTCTTAGGTTTTATTTGAGGTTATGAGTTATTTTATAAAAAAAAATTAATTATGAGCTATAGTTGGGGTAGGAAATTTATTTTTTTCCTAAGAGTCTGAATAAATCCAGGCCACACATTAAATCATCATACATGAAGAGACTAGAAAAATATAAGCCATTTCTATTATGTAATTGTAAATAAAGCATCAAAGACTTTGTAAACTCAACTTGAAAGAATAATAGACCGGTGCGGTTGGGTATCACCGTAAAACCCGAAAAGAAAAATGTGGGTAGCCGAGCTCTACCCTTATAAAACCCAGTATATGAAATAATAATTACAAGTTACAAAATGATAAGTGTTATGGGGGATCTTTAAGTCTTCATGTTCCCTCCATTTCTTCATTTGATTTTTCTCCATTTGATTTGGTAGGCTTCTAAGCATCACATTGCACCCCAGAATTAAACCTTCTGGCCAATGTTCATCTTTAACCCCCATAACACTTAATCAAATTCCTAAACAATTATATTAAAAGAATGGAAAAGTAAATCTAACTACACCTGCAAAATAAGTGTTAGCTAAACACACCATACAACCTAAGCAGTTATAAAAATAATTTGGACTTAGCACCCTGCACATGGGTAACCAAGTCCACCTATCCTAATGTAGATTATGCTTAGGAGTTAAGCAACCTACAAAAGAGAGCATTTATATTTATTTTAAGCACCCCTTAAGCATAAGCTCATGCAAAAAATAAGATTAGGTTAATCACGGCCTAACATTCAGTCTACGAGGCATACACCCTAACATCCAATGTATAACAGTATATCACAAAACAAGCAAACATCAAACCATACGCCTCTAACATAAAGCAAGAAGTGGTGACTTAACCTAATGTATGTTTTAAACCCTGTGTAGTATGTCCTGACTAGGCTTTAGAGTTTTAGAGTTAAGATTCTCTAAGTATGATGGACATTTAATCATAAAGGGTGGTTTCACTTTAAATGGTTTAACTTATTTGCAAATTTTACTTACTATTTTCTTTTGTTTCATTTGGCCTACCCTCAACAACTAAGTGTTATGAAGAGATAGAAAGAAAGGATCACTCTCTTTTATCCCTACCTTAAATCACATCTATAGCAAATTAGTTAATCAATTTCCTTTAGTGAATGGCTTATTATATGTTTTAATTAGTCCTAATGTTTAGGTTAACTTTAAATAAACTCATTCAATAAGAAAGGCATCTTAAGATTAGTTGGAATGAATTACTATCACATAA
Organism: Cymbidium sinense; assembly: GCA_021442155.1. Taxonomy (NCBI): domain Eukaryota; kingdom Viridiplantae; phylum Streptophyta; class Magnoliopsida; order Asparagales; family Orchidaceae; genus Cymbidium; species Cymbidium sinense. The sequence goes on along the minus strand of CM038215.1, from coordinate 136,648,858 downwards.
TACATGTTTTTTGATTTCTTTCCATCATGTATGCCATGCATATGATTAAATCCTAAGCATAGCTATACATACAATTTAAATCTTAGCACACTTAAATGATGAATGTGAGTAAATATATTTAGAATTAATATTTCATTTGGTTGAATGATTTTATCATTTTAGTTTAAAGCTCTATCTAAATTCTTATGCAAAAGCATAAGGAAAGAACCTTAAATCACATGACTAATTAACTCAACCAATTAAATAAAGCATGAATGCATGTCTTTTTAATAGAAAAAGAAGGTTTTCATTCCTTAGCTAAGTACACATTTACTTGTATAAAAGTTTTAAGCAAGTACGTCACTGTTGTTTTGCACCAAGGGAATGAGGTAGAAACCTCCTTAGGGCTACTTAAAGCCGTGCATCCCTGAGATGTCCAAACTAATATACATGCTATCCTTACATACATATGGATGTATAAATAAATACAAGAATAGAAAGCCATATAAAAAATTGTATTTTGATTTGATTGATTTATTTTGTGTAAATAATTAAAGTTCATTTCTAAATTCTGATGTTAAAATGCAAAAGAATGAAATCAAGTAGGTACATCTCCATTGTTTCTCTCAAGGGAACGAGATAGGAACCTCCTTAGGGCTACTTAAAGTCATGAGTCCCTACGATGACCAGACTAATATACCCACTAACATTCGTACTTATACATATCAACACATAAATGTAAGGAAGAGACTTTATTTCACACACTAAATTTATATTCACTTGCATTTCCTATGTATATATAACTAAAGTTAAAGCATATATGTATATTCATTCATTAATAAACTTTTGAAAATATCTTTGGAATTTAATAGTGATACTAGCCACACAAATTTTTAATTAAGCCAACACATGCAAATTAACATAAAGGAAATCATTTTTTATTTAATTAATTTGAAAGAGATGGATGCATGAATCATATGACATATAAAATATAACATAATTAAAAAAAATAACATAAGCATGTAATTTCATTCAACCCAACTAAGTCCTAAAGATAATCATATTAAACAATCTCATTTAAGATGAACCAAACTATCATAAAACCATTTTTTATCTTCATGTTCGGTTTGAGTTAAGGAATATTAAAGAGGTTTGATAATCCAAATCCCATTCCACGTAATAGTTAATTTGGTTTAATGAAGAATAATTAGGTTAATTTTCTATCTTAATTAGATTAAGGTATGAATTAAGTCCATTAATTAACCCTTGCCTACATCCCCTTAAGCTAATTAACTAAATAATGATGAGCCAATATGAGATGCAACCACATGAAAAATAAATTATCAATGCTCCTAAGAAATGAAGGGTCCTAATGCAATTGACTCATAATTAATAGTTAATTAAGCCTAAGGAGCTCACTTAACTACTTTTATGGTTTTCTCACACATGTGAGCTAACCATAATTTCATTAGCTCTCTTTTTAGGTTATTGAACACCCAAGAGTTACCCAAGATTGATTAAATAAAGTAGGTTGTGAATGAATTGGATTTTAAATTAATTTTATTAAGCATTTGATTAATTAATTAAATTCTATGATTATGCTTTAATTAGAATGATGAAATTAACTTAAGGAAAGGGATCAAGAGAGGCCTCAATCCTAACCCCTAAATCATTTCAAACACCAAATTAGGCTCTAAAATAATTAAGTTCTCACTTATTTTGATCAGTTAATTAAATGGCTAATTAATTATTTAAGCTTTTTAATTAACTTGAAATAAATGAAAAGGCTTAATAAAATGGTTATAAGGAATGGACCTAAACCACTTCCCTAAGACTTCCCACTATTAACAAAGGATACTGAGCTTAATTAATTAATTAAACCACTATAAATTTGCTTAATTATCACTAATTAAGGTTGGAGAGTAATTAAAGCTTAATCCATTGATTTTCCTAATTAACTATCTAATAAATTCTAAGGAAAATAGGGCACGTAGAGGCCATCCCCTTAAATATCACTGGAAAATTTTAAGTTAATTGGAGAATTAATTAGAGAGTAATTAGGCTAATTAAGTTTTTAATTAAACTTTAATTAAGTATAAATTACTATTCCAAATTAATTAATCATAATTTTACTATATTCTACTCTAAAATATCTTCAAAATGAGCCCTCATTTGTATTTTTGGATTTTTCTAGGATTAGTTATGATTTTAGGAAGATTCATCCTTAAAAATTAATTAAAATAGCCCTAATTAACCATTAATCCCATCAGCATCATGTGGCTACTGATGCGATGCACACTTTCTATATGGTGCGGCAGGATTGGGTATTTAAGTTGTCATGTCAAAATGCTGACTTGGATTGTAGCGAATTCCCTTTCTCATGGACCTTCCAATCTAAGATCGGACCGCAATAATTAGATCCCATAGTAAAGGGGAGAAAATAGAGGATCTAAGTGTGATTTGATCAGGACTGTCCATTTCAATCATGCGAACAAATGACCCATGATCTATCTCCCTTGCGAGCGGTGAAAGACGAATGTCGTCAGTCTTTCTCCATTCGATTCGAGCTCACCTGAGCTTGGATTGCCTCCAAAATCATCCCACACCTTCAGGGAAGGGATACATACACATATATTGGTTAAGATTCTCTCAAATGCACATTCACTTCACAAAGGACCAAATGATTTTGACTAGGGAGCTCAGTTTTGCAAAATTACCTCATTGGAGCTAATATCCAATAGTTCGAACAACTAAGGAAGCTTCATCTGGTTGAGACAAAACCCTATTGAGGTGCATGAGCCTGGATTTAGTGTAGAGCTCTCAGTTGACCAAGACACATGTAGAGCCACGCTTTGATCAATCTCTGGTGGATGAAAGGCTGGAATGATTGGGTTGGCCGATGAAGTATGAGAATGGTGTGGGTGCGAGGAATTTAGGTTTGATTGAGTAGAGAGAGAATATTGATTGGAAGAAGGCTGTCTTATTTTAGTTTTACACATAGAGGAGAAATTCGATCGAGGGAGGCTTCAGGAATACTTGAAAAGGCTCTGTGGGGTTTCAAAAATGCTTAGGGAACTCTCACAATGCAATTTGTGTCCATTCCCACTCGAATTGGGGGAGTATACCCCAAAATTATGTGTAAAGTATATATGGGATGTGTTGGCATGTTTTGACTGGCAGGCCTCCTTCAAGGCACTAGAGAGGTTGTGTCCAACTCCACGTGTCTCATATTGAGTGGAGGGAGCTATAGGAGGCTTCCCAAGGGCTGGTGTGCAAAGATCTCTCGGCCTGAATCCATGGGTTTTCAGTTTTAGCTTGTATGAGGAGGAGTTGAACTCCCATTGGTCCTTGGCCAACCTAAGGGGAATTAGGTGAGCTAGGTGGGCAGGTGGAGCCTTGCTTGAGTGCTTGGAGGCTGCCATGGTGATGGGGAAGTTAACATTACTTGTTAGTGTGAAGACCCAATGGAAAGAAGGTTTGTCCAATGGCTCATTGCTTAGGTGGGGCTCACTATGGATTTGGACTTGTTTGGGAATGAGTTAGGACTGGTTTAGGTCGGGTTATGGCACGTCCTAAGGTCCTATAGGTTGGTTTTGGGTGATTTGGCTTCATATGGTCAAAATAGGCTCATTTGGGTTAGGTTGGGTTGGGCTGACAATTGGTCAAATTGGGTCAAACTAAAGCTTCAGTTAAGTTCAAATGATATTTTGAAGAGTTTTGATTCAAGTGGTTTTAGTTAATTTGGCTTAGGTTTGATTTTGTCTCATTTGGATTAAAATAGGTCAAATGGACTAAGTTGACCAATTTGACCAATTTGTTGGTGGGTTGGGTTAAGTGTTGGTTCATGTTCAATTGGTTAGTGAAAATGATTGAAGGCTTTGGTTTGGTTTAATTTGGAATTAATTTGGATTTTGGCCAATTTGACCCTTTAGGTCAATTTGGGCTAGGTTAGGTCAAGTTGACCAATTGGTCAAATTGGGCTCAATCATAGCTTTGGTCAAGTTCAATAAGTGATTTGTAATGAACTTGAGCCATTGGTTGCAATCAATTTAGATCAAATCATGATTTGACCCATTTTGGCTTTTTAGGCCAATTTGGGTCAACTTAGGTCAAATGATCAATTGGACTTGGTTTGGCTCAATTGAGGGTATGATCATGTTCAATCATTGATTATGAGTGGGTTTGAGTAAATGGTTTCAATCAATTTGGCATATGATGGGTTTTGGTTTGTTTAGGTTTCATTTGGGCTAAAGTTGACTAGGTCAAAGTTTCAGGTTGACTTGGTTTGACCCAATTAAAGGAAGTTGATCACCTTAGGATGATTGTTAATCATGATATGAGGTTTAGATGGGCTTGGTTCAATCCAATTTTGGTTGGATTAGAACTTGGCTCAAAAAGGTCATTTAGGTCACTTTGGGTCAAGTGGACCTAAATAGGTCAATTAATTTGATCATGGCTTGATTTAAGTTTAGTTGTATTGGTAAATGGGTTTGAAATGGAAATATAAATCCAATTGCAAATGGTTTGAAGCCATATGGATTTTGGTTCATATGATAATTTCAAGTTAACTTGGGTTTGATTTGGGTTAGCTTGGATTTGGTTTGATAATTGTAGTTTATGTTTATATTTGGAACGATGATTGAAGGAATGATTGAATCATGAGGAAATCCATGGCTTATGATTTGATTATCATTTAACCAAGTTCAAGAGCTTGGCTGAAAAGACTAAAATTGGGAATTTGATTTGATTTGGGTTTGGTTTTGGCCACTTGGATTTAGATATCATTTATATTTGTGAATATAAATGATTCATGAGAAAATCACTTGAGTTTGGAGTGGTTTGGAAGCAAATTTGACCAAGTTGAGGGAGGTAGGTCAAAAGGGATTAAGTAGGGAATTGATTTGGTTTGATTAATTTTTGGTCATTGGAGGGTGGAGTTTATTTATATTTGTGAATATAAATGAAGGAATGATTGATTTATAAAAAATCAATTGAGTTTGGGTTGATTTGTATTGAGATTTGGTTAAGCTTATGGAGGTGGGTCCATATGGCTTAAGAAAGGTCTTGATTTGGTTTGATTTAGTTTAATTTTATTTGAACGTTTTGAATTTAGATTTCAATTTTATTTGTAAATATAAATGAAGGAATGATTGATTTATAAATAAATCAACAAAATTTGATTTGGTTTAAAGAGGGTTTTGGCTAAGCATATGAAGGTGGTTCATATGGCTTTGGAAGGGATTTTAGAGTTTAAATTTAATCATTGGTTACAATCATTTGGAGTTGGATTTGACTTGGAATTTGGGTTGGGATTTGATTTGAGATTGAATTTAATAATTGAGAAAGTCAACTGAATTAGGATTGATTTGAATTTGGTTAAGGCTAAGTCCATAAGATAAAATCCCTAAGGCATAATCTCTTCCTATGACTAACCCTTCCAAGTCTCTAGGCTTAGATTATGTGTTCACCTAATCACTAAAAGTGTCTTAAGACTAAGGAGCTCTTAGTGTCTACAAGTGTCCTAGATCTACGATGATGAAGTTGAGAGATCACTTCAAAAGTGAGGTCAGAAAAGGGTGCCCAATAGGTGTGGTGTGGCGACTAGGTGCTCCATAGTATTGGTGTTGGGAGACCATCAACAACATCCCAAGGATTGCAACCACCAATCGAGATGATCTATTTCAAACTTGGAGATGTAGAATGAATCAAGATCTTAGTGCAATGCAACTCAACTTATGCCAAGGGCATGTAAGAGGAAGGAAAGATCCACTTAGGGATCAATCATGAACCTTCCACTAGGGACGCAGGTTCAAATTGTCCATATAGAATAAAAGTTTGATTTTGATATGATTTGGGAAAAAAAGATCCACTGGTGATGAGTGTATGAACTTTCCACTAGGGAAGAAAGTTCAGATCATCCACTAAAGATAGAGATTTGATTTAGTTTGATTTAATGAGGGCTCCACTAGGGAGAGGATATGATTCATGTTTTGAGGGCACATCCGCTAGAGATATGACCTCAGATCCACTAGGGATGAAGTGAATTTAAATTTGGACTCCCTTAGAGGGATGATGATGAATTTGATGAAATGGACCCTCTCGGTGTGTGATGAATCCACTAATAAGGGGATAATATCAGCTTGGGCCTATCTTAGATTTACAAATCCAAAGATATACCAGCCATCAGGTAAGACTAACCAACCTAAGGGTTGCCTTTTGGTGTGCAATGGTTAAGTTAGGAAGAAAGCTTGTAGACTTAAAACTTCTTAAACTAAAAACCACTGGGGTGATCAATTGCTAGCACAACAAATCAAACTCGACCTAAGGTGACTTTTTGAGTGAATGTTGCTGTGGATTCGTATCGACTCAAGAATTGCCAAAAATAATGTCATATAAATTTTAAGATGGACCATGTTGGTGTGTGATGTATCCAATAAGAATGGACTAATATCAACCCTCCTATCTTAGATTTATAAATCTAAAGGGATAGTCTACTGATCGTGAGGTAGAACTAACCAACCTAAGGGGTGCCTTTCGGTGTGCAATGGTCAAGTTAAGAAGAAAGCTTGTAGACTTACAACTTTCTTAGTAAGGAACCACTGGGGTGATCAGTTGATAGTACAACAAATCGAACTTGACCTAAGGCTACTCGTTGATGTACAACAGTCATGCTGGGGAGAATGCATGATAGACTTATATCTCCCAAAGCAAGGGCGACCATCGGGGTGACTCGTTGGTGGCACAATAAGTCGAACCCGACCTAAGGGATACTACTGAGAGAATGCTGACGTGAGGACTTATCTCAACTCAAAAGTTGTGGATGATTCCTATAGGGAGTTTTGCTAACACTGCCCTAAAGATAGGATGCCTACTTAAGAAAAGGTACCACTGAGGGTTTTCCTCCTAATCCATAATCATATATATATATATATATATATATATATATATATATATATATATATATATATATATATATATATATATATATATATATATATATATATATATATATATATATATATATATATATATATATATATATATATATATATATATATATATATGTTTGTTATTTGAACAGAACCTATTGGTGTGCGAGGTATTACACTGAGAAGGATCTCATATCATCCTAGTCCTATCTCGCCTTACTAGACGGGAGAATATCCAAGAAGACAAATTCTCCAACCACAGGGGTGGCTACTATGAAAGGGGGACTGTCCAATCCAAAAGTAACTGGGATAGTGCCTAAATGGGGTCACTAAAGACAAGATCCAAATAGAGTGCCCACATAAGGTGCTGCTAGGGGCTTTATCCAAAATCATGTAAAAGAAAGCCTATAGGTATACGATGGCTAACTCAGGGAGAATGCTTGTAGATTTACACCTGCCATGAGCGGTGTATCCACCAAGTGGGTCACCATCACCATGGAGAACACCAATCAACCTAAGGTGCCCTTCAGTGTGCAACAATCAGTTTAGAAAAAGGTGTGTAGACTTACATCTCCTTAAAGAGGAATTGATTATTGGGATAGTCTGTCTTCAGCTCGACAAGTGCTATTCGTCCTAGGGCTACTACTAAGTGGGGAGTCCTGTGTAAGGATTGGACCTAGAATTGAAGTAGTCAGTAGGAAAGGAGCCACTGGGGGACTTATCCTAAGCCTCAAATATACTTAACCCCATCTGTGCACAATGGCTAGTTCAAGAAGAAAGCATGTAGGCTTACATCCTCTTAAACAAAGTCATCATGAGTTAGCTTACTAGCTACATAGTAAGGCCTACCAAACTAATAAGGCGCTCGTCAGTGTGCATTGATCAAGTTAAGAAGAAAGCATGTAGACTTACATCCGCTAGACAAGTAACCACTAAGATGACATATTAGTAAAGTAGTATGTCAGCCTGACCTAAAGCAGATAATGAGTAAGTGCTGCAGGGGTGTTATCCCACATCAAAATAGCCTGAGATGAAAGTTATGTGTTTGTGTGTGTGTTTTTTATATATACTCAACCAAGTCAGTTCACGATGGCTAGTTTAAGAAGGTGGTGTTGTAGACCTACATCCTCTTAAAATGGAGCCAACATGAGGGTAACTTATCGACCACGTAGTAAGGACTACCATACTAACAAGGTGATCATCAGTGTGTAGTGGTCAAGTGAGGAAGGCAGTGTAGTAGACTTATATCCTCTTGAATAAGGGATCACTGGGGTGACGCGATAATAGGCTAACACATCAACCCAACCTAGAATATCTAATGAGTGACTTCCGCAGGGGGCTTGCTCCCACATCAAAATAGCCTGAGATAAAAAATATGTGTTTGTTTTATATGTGGTTGTGTGTAGTTTGTGTTGGTGTTGTTTTGCTAAAGGAAAAGATGCCACTTGGGTCCCTTACACCTACCCTAAACACATCGTGGCAGATTCGCAAGCAAAGATATTTCTAATGAAGAGATGGAATTTGAAATGGAATGAAGTTTTATGGATGATTATTTTCAAACAAGATTTATGGATAATATTTCTTCATGTAGAGCTCGTTGATTAGAAGCATAAGGCGCTCTCCTTTATAATTTATAAGATGATAGGATCCTTCTTGGTAAGCCTTTTTCTAGGGTGAAAGGGCCTTCCTAAGTGGGATCAAACTTGCCTCCCATATTTTAATGAGAAATAATTTGCATCCTTAGAACTAAAATAAGCTCTCCTACTTGAAAAGCTCTAAAGAGGACAAACTTGTTATGAGCTTGAATAATTTTAGCTTTATACAACTTGAGGTTCTAGCATGCCCAAAGGCATCTCTCCTCCAAACCTTCGAGCTCTTCTAACCAAAACTTAGTGTTCTCCTCCATTGTGTCTTTACTACCCACAACTATCCTTAATGATGGGAGTTCAACTTCTAATGGTAGAACTGCTTCAGACCCATACAGTAAGATGAAAGGGATAGATTGAGTTTGAGTCTTGTATATGCTGTGGTAAGCCCACAAGGCTTCAACTAACTGCTCATGCCACTGCCGCTTGATACCATCGGGTGTCTTCTTTAATATTTGGATGAGAGATTTCTTGAAGGCTTCTACTAATCCATTTTCCCTCAGGTAATAGATGGTAGAATATCTCTAATCTATGTTGTGTCTTTAGGGAAAGCTATTGATTTTAGTGCTCTTGAATGTAGTACCAATATCAGATATAATTTTTCAAGGCACTTCAAACCTATATACGATATGGTTCCTGAAAAATTGGAGCACATGCTAAGTTATGAGCTCTCTGAGTGGGATTACCTCTGCCCAGTTGTATAAGTAGTTAGTGGCAGCTAGAATGAATCGATGACCCTTGGAAGAAGGATGATCAATCAGACCCACTATGTTGGTAAGCAACACTCAAATGTCTATGAGGCCAATGTAGGATGCAGAATGTTGGGTTGTTAGTGTAAGACCACACCGTGTACCTAACATTTGTGCAATCTCCTAGCTATGCCCATGCAGTCTATAATCATCGAAGGCCAGTAGTATCCTAGTCTCTTGATCTTAGCTTTCACCTTCAGACTAGATTAGTGAGCTCCACATAAACTTGAGTGTACCTCAATCATGATCTTACAGGCTTTGTGTTTTTCTAAACAATGTAACCACATATGATCGAGGGACCACTGGTATAAAGTGCCATCCACGAGAGCGTATGAGCGATCTCTCTACTTCACTTGATGGGCTAGTGACTTCTCTTGAGGTAGTTTACCTGTATTTAGATAATTGATTAATGGTTTCCTCTAATCTGAATCATCATCCTTTTTGGTAATGGCAACCTCCCCTTCAATAGAGAGTCTATCAATGAGTTCAACACCAATAAGGGATAGGACTTGTCTATTTTGGACCCTTATTGGTATGGACTCATCTTACAAACATGTCAGTTCTTTGGCAAGCATGGCTAATGCATCTGCTAGTGTTTTCCCCTAGAAGAATCTTGTAGATGGTAACCTCTAAGATTTGGGCCAATAACTCCATGGTATACTTATGGTAATGATGGAGCTTAGGCTTTAAAACTTTGTAGGACATAGCAATTTGATTGATAATAAATTAAGAATCCCCAAAGATGTTGATGCTCTGGACGCATAGTATAATGGCTAACTCTTGACCGACAATCATAGCCTCATATTCGATTTCATTGTTCATGCATGGATTAGATAGATGATATGAGAATCTCATCACATCGCAATCCAGAGTTTGAAGGACTATTCCTACCCCTTCCATTCTCGGAAGAGTAGATCATTGTTCTTCTCCTTTTTGAAAATAAGTTGCACCATCAAAATACATCTCCCAATGGAGAATACTAGTGTCCCCTAAGTTCATGATTTGTTCATCAAGGAGGTCATCACTAATCGGGGAGTCAGCAGGAAATGGGTATGCTACTAAGAAATCCTCTAGTACCTATCCTTTCACCACACTGAGGGGTACAAATGTGATATCAAACTGCGATAAAATCATGGACCAAGTGCCTACCATTTGGATGGCGTCGGCTGTGTCATGAGATATTACAGTGGATTGATCCTAGAGATTAGATTGACCTTATGAGAAAGCATGTAATGTCATAGCTTTTGAGATTCAAAGGTTAAAGCTATGTTGTTCTTTTTAATAGTGGGTAGTTTGTCGCAGCAAGGATTAGACAATGACTGAGATAGTAGAGTGCATTCTCTTTCTCTTCATCATTGGTTTGAGCCAACAAAGTGCCTAGGGAGTCATCTAATGCAACAATATATAATATCAATGGTTTTCCCAGGATAGGGGCTGCTAGAACTTGTGGTGTCATTAGGTAGTGCTTGATGTCTTCGAAAGTATGCTAGCACTTATAATCCTACTTGAACTTAGCATCCTTTTTACAAGTGCTAAGAATATCTGGCATCATCTTGAAGGTTGGAAATGAAATATCTTAGATACGCCAACCACCCTTGAAATGATATGAGTTGGGTTAAACTTTTAAGGGGTGGCATTTCTAAGATAGCCTTGATCTTCTCCAAATCGATTTCTATCCCACAGTGTCGGACAACAAACCCAAGGAATTTCCCTGAAGCTACTTGAATGCACACTTTAGAGGATTCATTTTAAGGTTAAATTATCTTAACCATTAAAAAAATACTCTCAAGTCAAAGAGATGGTATTATTTTTCTTTACTTTTGACAACAACATCATCAACATAACATTTAACTTGATGATGAATGAGTTTGTTGAAGATCTGAGTCATGGCCTGCTGGTATGTAGCACCGACATTTTAAAGGCTAAAATGCAAGACCTTATAATAATAAATTCTGATAGGGGCTGAAAAAGTAGTATTTCTTTTATCCTCGAGGCCATCTTAATTTGGTTGTAGCCAAATGATCCATCCATGAAAGAGAATACTACATGATATGAAGCATTGCCCACCATTAACTTTAGCATAGGAAGTGAAAATTCATCCTTAGGACATGCCTTATTTAAATCCCTAAAATCAACGCATATGTGAATTTGGCCATTCTTTTTCCTAACTGGAATGACACTGGCCAACCAGGTGGGATATTTTTCTTCTTTAATAAAGCCAACATTGATTAAGTTTCTTGATTTCAGAAATGACCTGCTATTCAATATCTAATTGTATGCATCTAGGAGCTTGCTCGATAGGGCTAGCATTAGGATTTATTGCTAGTTTGTGGATTGCTGCATCAGGAGATAAACTGGGCATTTCTTTATAACTCCATGCAAAGCAGTCCTTGAACTCATTCAATAGCCTAACTAAGTCATTGGTTTCTTCTTCATTCAACAAGGAACTAATATATGTCAGCTGTGGATCTTCTTTTATTCCTAAGTTGATTTCTTTGAGTTCATAGATGGTTGATCTAATTTCATCTTCAAACTCTTGCGGTGCATGTTTGACTTCAAGCTCATTTGGGTCATCTAAAGTTTCTAAACACACCTTCTCACATGAGTTAGCATGATTTGAAAAGAACCTAAGCTGTAATTAACTATTGAGGCTTGCTAATATGAATTTCGATTAGTGGTAATTACTGAAATTAATCTTGAATTAGGTATTTATCAATTACAAACACTCAATTGGCCAGTGAATGATTTCCTTTAGATTTGGGCCTGAATTGAACTCGATCTGACTCAGTGAGTCACACCTTCTGAGTGCATGAACCCGGCTGAGTCGAGTTGCTATAGTGGTCCTATCGGGTGAGATCTGGACCGTGGGATGGTGCCTTTTGAATTCAATCGTTGGATGCTAACACTCGGATCGAGTGTTTCTTGAGCCGATCTGTAATCCATCGGATCTAGGGAATTTATTCTCTACCCTTGGATCTGTGTTTTTTTTTGTTAAGACTTCCGTTTGATTTGGAATGTCGATTGATGTAGTGGAATCCAGGTGTTAACTAATGGACGGATTGATCGCTACTTTTGCGTGGCGATTAACTCTGGAAGCGATGTCACGATCTTGAAGATCGTATGGAGAGGGGTTTAGCTGGAGAAATCTAATTCACTTTACCTTTTCATTTCAGTCGACTGTTCGAGCCGTCGAGACGCTCCAGAGAGGAAACTGAGGGGTTTGGGGAGGAAGACCGAGAGTTTTCTAGAGATTCTTACCATAAAGGGTAGTTCCAGTAAAGATCCATCGTGGAAAGGCTTGGGTGAGGAAGAAGAGGGGAAGAACTCAGGCAGAAGGAGGATTTTTGATAAGAATTTTCAACATCCTTTCCTTCTCCTCTGATCTCTATTTATACTTATTTTTCTATCATAGCTTCAATCCCTGTTGGTTGTAACTATAGTTATCTTTCTTTTCTATCATAGCTTCGATCTCTGTTGGTTGTAACTATATTCTGTTAGCCTTTCTGTTACTGGTCGTGTATTCTGTTGCACTTCTTGATTATTATTTTCGGTCTTTGGATTTATTGGCTATCTGGCCGTTGTTTCTGTTATTTGATGGTTGTAATATTATTGGTTACTGAGGCAGTTCTCTTACTGTTCTGTTCTTCCTTTACTCTTTGTTATTGTAAAGGAACAATTTTCTGTGATAGTTATGCTATTTTTGGGATGCCAGTAAAGTCCTTTAGCCAATTTGGCCTTTTTCTTTCCCTTTTGCTTCTGATATTACTAGGGACATTAAGATTCATATCATTACTCCCCTTTCCCACATTGACCTTTTCCTCAAGGTCAAATTCAGTAAAATCTTCCTGCATTTCTTTCTCTGTTACCCAAGAGGTATCTATTTTCTTCCTTCCCAATCAGATTAGTACTTCTTTGATCTGTTGATCTCCCCTTAGTATAGTTTTGTGGTCCAGAACTTTGATAGGTTTAATAAGCATTTGTCCCTCTCTGAATTGGGTTGATAATAATGCTGGATGTATATTAGAATCTTGTCTGTATGGTTTTAATCTGGATATATGAAATACATTATGTATTCTTATTGTTGCAGGCAATTCAATTTTATAAGCTACAGTTCCTATTTTCTGTAGTACTTTAAAAGGCCCATAATATCTCCTTTATAATTTGGTGTATTGATTTCCAGTCACTGAAGTCTGTTTATAGGGTTGTATCTTGACTAATACCAAGTCATTGACTTTTAATTGAAGCTCTCTTCTATGTTTATCAGCCATTTATTTCATTCTATTTTGTGCTTGTTGTAGATTGGTTTTCATTTGTTGTAGCATCTGGTCCCTCTGTTGTAACAGCCTTTCCACTTCTATGTTGGATGTTGTAATTTCATTGTGAGGTATTACTGGAGGGGGAAGTCTACCATATACAATTTGAAAAGGGGTCATCTTTGTTGATGTGTTGATTGAAGTATTATATGAGAATTCTGCCCAGGGTAGGAATTGTAACCACACCTTAGGTGTTTCCAAAACAAAGCTCCTTAGATATTGTTCTAGGATTCTGTTGGTTACCTCTATTTGTCCATCTGTCTGAGGATGGTAAGCACTGCTGTGTTTTAAAGTAGTCCCACTTAATCTAAACAATTCTTGCCAGAAATTGCTCATAAACAATGGGTCTCTGTCTGACACTATTCCTTGTGGAATACCATGGAGCTTAACAATGTATGTGATAAAAATCTAAGCTATATAAACTGCATAAAAATTATTTGGTAGGGCTGAAAAATGAGCATATTTTGATAGTCTATCCACCACTACTAGTATGGTTATTTTATTATGAGACTTGGGTAAACCAGTAATGAAATCCATTGATACCTCCTCCCATATGGCTTGTGGTATGGGTCGTAGTAACCCTGCGGCCTTCGAGTATCATATTTGACTTGTTGACAAATAGGGCAGGTTGATACAAAATGTTTAATATCCTTTTTCATCTATTTCCAGTAGAATTGTTGAGTAATATTATTGAATGTAGCTCTCTTATGATCTTGTTTTTGAGTTCCGAATCTTTTACTATTACAATTCTATCTTTGAACTGAATTAGCCCTTTTACAAGTCTATATTTAGGCAATAATTCTGGATTTTCAGAAATTTTCTTGTATAATTCTTGTAATTCCATACTAGCTTTTGTCTCTTCTGTGATTTGTTGCATAAGACTATTGAATTGTTGAGTATATATTGATAGGTTGAATGATATTAAGGATTCTGTTTGATTTTTAGTAGAGCTGTCTTCTGTCTTAAACATTTTTTTGGACAATGCATCAGCTGCTTTGTTTGTAATGCCTGGATTATATTCAATAGTATAATCATATCCCAGTAATTTGATTAAAAACCTTTACTATTCAGGGGTTTGAATTGTTTGCTGCATTAGTTCTCTTATGCTTTTTTTATCAGTTTTGATAGTAAACTTATTGCCCAGTAAGTATTGTCTCCATCTTGCAACTGTTTCAATTATAGCATACAATTCTCTTGCATATGTTGATGCTTTCTAAGGTGAAAGTTTCAAGGCAATGATTGTGTTGTATGAGAACAATTCCAATTGTTGTACGCATGCATTTGTTTCAATGATAAAGATCAAAGTTTGATATGCTAACACCGGTAATGTTGTCATTGCTTGTTTTAATTTGATAAAAGTCGCCTCTTCGTCCAATGAAAGCTGTTTGGCTAACATAGAGGTTAGGGGAGAAGCAATTGCTGCATAGTTTTTGACAAATTTTCTGTAATAGCCAGTTAAACCCAAAAAACCTCTCAATTCTTTAACTGAAGTAGGTAACAGCCATGCTTGCACTGCTTGAATCTTTTTGGGATCCACTTCTATGCCTTGTGCAGATAAAATATGACCTAAATACTCAATTTTATCTTGTACAAATGAGCATTTGGAAGGTTTAAAAAACATTAAATGTTGTTTGAGTTGTTTCAGCACTTCGTGGAGATGATATTGGTGTAACTCCAAGGTCTTACTGTATATGAGAATATGATCAAAAAACACTAAGACAAACTTTCTTAGGAATGGTTTAAGGACTGCATTCATCAAAGCTTGAAATGTTGATGGTGCACTTGTAAGTCCAAAAGGCATAGCCAGAAACTCATAGTGTCCTTCATGAGTTCTAAAAGTTATTTTATAAATGTCTTCCTTTGCCATTCTTATCTGGGTGATAACCGACCCAGTTAGAAAACAAGGTAGCTCCATATAATTCATCCATGAGTTCTTGAGAGTTGGAATAGGAAATCTATCGTATTGACTTTATTGAGGGCTCAGTCTACACAAAACCTCCGTGCCATCCTTCTTTTGATTAATAATGTTGGGGAAGAGAAAGCGATACTTTCTCTGACATTATGCCACTTTTCAACATTTTTTGATTAACCTTTCAATTTTGGAAATGTGGATACCTATAATTTTAACTCTCACAGTGAGTTCCAAGTGATGGATTTGATGGTCTATATTTCTTCTTGAGGTAAGCTTGGGCTTTGAAATAACTCCGGTAAGTGCTTAATACTCTGTATTCCGCAAAGCAATTTATTGAATTCTTTTATAGGAAATCTTATTTGACTCATCCGGATTATTTCTTTACATTCTAATTTAGTGAGCTGATGAAGAAAGAAATTTTGTCCACTATTGATGCTGTATTTCCTTGTAGCTGCACTAATCTGCCATTAAAGTAGAATTTCATTGTCAGCTTCTTGTAATCAATTATACATTCACCCAATTATTCTAACCATTGAACACCCAAAACTATATCTGCTCCTTGTATGGGTAATAGATAGCAATCAGTAATAAAAGTATTGCCTTGTAGTTGAATAGGGAGGTTAGAACATATGCCTGAGCATTTTAAAGTTTCTTCATTGCCCACTAACACTTGAAAGACTGATGCTGGAGTTACTTTGAAATCAATAAATTTTGCTACTTTTGATTGAATAAAATTGTGGGTGGATCCACTGTCAATCAAAATTTGTACTTTTTTATTACCAATCAAACCTTGTAATCTTAAGATTCTAAGATTAGATTAACCTGTAAATGCATTGAGGCTGATTTCAAGAAATTCTTCTTGTAGATTTTGCAATTCAGGTTCAATTTCTTATTGTAAATACTGCTCTTGATCCTTATTGATCACCATTAGAGTAAACATTTTTGATTTGCAAATATGTCCTCTGTGATACTTATCATTACAATTAAAGCATAATCCCTTCTTCCTTCTTTCTTCTATTTATGTTGGAGTCAGTTTCTGGATGAGAGTATTTTGTTTATTGAGCATCCCATTATTTTGGTTGATTGCTAGAATTACTGGAGGTGTTGGCAGTAAAGGTGGATGATAGCTTTGATTTTGTTTAGTTTGTTGAGCTTGGTGTGCTCTGTAGTTTCTTGGCATTGTTAAATCATCAGCTAGCCTATCCTCCATCAGTTTAGCTAACTGGAAGGCTTGCTGTAGGGAACTAGGCTACAATGCTCTTACTTCCCTTTTTATATCCTGCCTTAAACCAGATTCAAAACAGCTCTGTAAGAATTCAGGTGGAATACCTGATATCTGATTTGCCAATTCCTCAAACTCATTATAAAATTGCTGTACTATAGATTTCTGTTGTAATTTAGCAAGTTCACCCCTTAAATCTCTATACAAAGATGGGCCAAATCTCTGAATAACTTGTTCTTTAAATTTTGTCCATGAATGTAGTTGTTTATTAAGATGCATCCACTAATACCAGCTTAATGCTGGTCCATCCATGTATATAGATGCAATTAAGAACTTTTGATCTTCAGATAGGCTATATTATTGAAAGAATTGGTTTGCTTTAAACAGCCAACCTCTAGGATTTTCTCCATTGAATCTTGGCATATCAACTTTCACAGGTCTATTGTTGTGTTGTGGTTGTTGTCTAGTAAGAAAGGAAATTTCAGTGTGAGGAGGGGTACATACTTGTGATTGTTGTTGTTCTTGATGATTGCTCTCCAATTTTTCTTCAATAGATGAGAGTCTTCTTGAGACTTCATTTAATATCATAGTTATTGAAGACATTTGTTCATCTGTTTTATTCAGTCTTCCTACACACTCATCTATGGTCTTTGCTGTGTGTCTTGTGCCTTCTGCCATTTGTGGTGGTGAGTGAGAGCACCAATAATATGGATTTTGATTAGTGTAATTGCTAAAATTAATCTTGAATTGCCGATATTAATCAATTACAAACACTCAATTGGGCAGTGAATGATTTCCTTTAGAATTGGACCTGAATTGAACTCGATCTGACTTAGTGAGTCACTCCTTCTGAGTGTATGAACGGCGGTTGAGTTCTTCTGATGGTCTGCTCGAGATCGGGTGGGATGGCACCTTTTGAATTCAGCTGTTGGATGCTAACACTTGGATTGAGTGTTTCTTGAGCCGATCTATATTCCGTCGGATCTAGGGAATTTATTCTCTACCCTTGGATCTGTGTTTTTTACCTGTTAAGACTTCTGTTTGATCTGGAGCGTCGATTGCTGTAATGGAATACAGGTGTTAACTAATGGATGGATTGATCGCTACTTTTGCAGGTGGCTATGGGATTAACTTCGGTGGAAGCAGATCCCGTTGAAGAAGAGTGGTTTAGTCTGAGAAATCTAATTCACTTTACTTTTTTATTTCAACCAACATTGGCGTCACTCGAGAGGCGAGGGGTTTGGGGAGGAAGACCGGGTGTTCGCTGGAGATTCTTACCAGAAAGGGTAGTTCCAGTGAAGATCCACTATGGAAAGGCTTGGGTGAAGAAGAAGAGGGGAATAACTCAGGCAGAAGGAGGATTTTTGATAAGATTTTTCAACATCCTTTCCTTCTCCTCTGATCTCTATTTATACTTATTTTTCTGTCATATCTTTGATCTCTGTTGGTTGTAACTATATTACATTTCTTATTATGTATTACATTTGCACTTGTTGATTATTATTTTTGGTCTTTGGATTTATTGGCTATTTGGCCATTATTTCTGTTATTTGATGGTTATAATATTATTGGTTACTGAGGCAGTTCTCTTACTATTCTATTCTTCCTTTACTCTTTGTAATTGTAAAGGAACAATTTTCTGTGATAGTTATGCTATTTTTGGGATGCCAATAAAGTTCTTTAGCCAATTTGGCATTTTTCTTTCCCTTTTGCTTCTGATATTACCAGGGACATTAAGATTCATATCACTTGCCTCCATAGGGAACTTAAGAACCTAGCTTAATATAAACCCAACTTTATTCATCCATGTAAAGTACGGGAAAAATCTCTAGTACATTCGTAGACCCATCATGCCTTAGGAATCCTTATGACATGATTAGGTCCATTATAGGATGATGTCTCTATCTTTCAAGATAGTACACCATACCTCAATGTTATACCAGATTATC
Organism: Cymbidium sinense; assembly: GCA_021442155.1. NCBI lineage: Eukaryota > Viridiplantae > Streptophyta > Magnoliopsida > Asparagales > Orchidaceae > Cymbidium > Cymbidium sinense. The sequence goes on along the minus strand of CM038215.1, from coordinate 136,630,159 downwards.
TCAAAAAGTACCCCCTATGTTTAGCGTGGTCCCCACACCCACCCCAAAAATAATCAAGGCCCGTTCACCTTGTTCATTGAATACTATAAACATCATACTTTTTTTTTGGAGTTTGGAGATATCGATCCTCAATTAGGCAAAGGTTCTTATACTCATAATGTTGGCTGATACACCTAGGTCAACTAGAACTCTAGATAGCCTGTATTTTCCAACATCCACTGTAATATAAAGAGGCGATTGTTCCCTATCATCCCTAGGAGAAAGTTTTCATTGCTGAATGTAACTCCTAAGATGTCCTTTGAGTGGCATGCCTCCTCTTTAGTAGTGGTCAGCTGAGCTAAACATATCTCTAGATCAAGTAAGGCCTTGATTAGAGATTCCCTCATCTCTTTGGATAAGACAAGGGCATTGTATATGCTTAGGAAACTTTCTAAGGTGAGCTAAGACATTGTAATCAACTTTGGCTTGGTCCTCTACAAGCATATCCATAGGTGGAGCATCCTATAGAGGGCCTATCTACTCACTATAACCATTGACTTGCTTACCCTCTCATCGGGCATACCTATAGCTTCTCCTATGAGATCCTCAAAGTCAGTTGACTCCAAGTCAATCTCAAGAGGTGAACTTGATTAATTAAAGAAGGATAGTCCGACTATAAAAAAGAAAGGAAAGGATCAGAACTACTAGAGCTATTATTTTTATTTTGACTCAGAGAGCTTTCAATAAGAATAAAATCAAGAGCATTAGAAGTAAACAATATATAAGTATAATCAACTTTCTTCATTAATTTCTTTTTGGGTGAAGGTACATGATATAAATCAAGTAAAGTAAGTGGAGTAAGGGATTTAGTGCCCTTATCCACAGATTCAACGCTCCTTCTGGTAGAAGAGGAGCTAGTAGAAGAGATGGTAGCTGCAACAATGGAGGGAATACTAGACTCGGATGGTGGTTGCTCTACTGGACTATCCCGACCAAGTATGGTGAGCTGCTGTTGCTGCTGGGCTGTCACCCTCCCCCAGTTGTCCTTTGCAATTAGCAAACCTTCCTTGGTTTTGAAGGTTTGAGTTATTTTAGGCACCTACAAGGAAAGCTTCTTGATCTTAGAAATGATCTTCTTAGAGGTTGAGATAGGGAGATATCTTAACCTTCTTTGGTTTTAAAAGGACCGCAAGTATCCCCAAGGATTACTCTAATATAATGGGATGGTTGTTCTAATAAATATTCCTTAGGGATAACTATGGCTCCCAACTTGTAGCTACACTCAAGCTAGTCCTTAAAAGTGATCCAATCTTCTAAGACATAGCCTAACATGTGGTGGTAAGGGCAATAGCTAGGATCATCGCTCATGCCCACTTCCTCCGGCCTCTTAGGCTCTAGTAACTAAAAGTCAAGATTCTTTAATAGATTCTTAAAAATTTTCCTAACTACCTCCATTTTGAATGAATATAGCTTATTCAATCTATTGGCAAGAGTAGGTGGAAAGTAGTTACCTTGCGATGGATATGAATACGCCTGTTGGGTAGGCACTGAGGTGGTGGAAATGGTCATTGTGGTGGCTACGGTAGCCGATATGATGGCCGAGGTGGTGGAAGAGGAGGTGGCAGCGTCTGAGCTCGGTCTCTCATACTACACTCACGGCTACTTCCCTCGTCCTTGGCATCCATAGCTTCTTCTTCTACAACTTGGACCTAAATGATTGGTCGGGAAAGGGCAATTGTTTAGCTTCCTCTTGTAGGCTAGCCACCTTGTTGATTAATTTGTCAAATATTTTGATGGTAAAGACCTTAAGCATGAAGGTGACCGAGCCATGGATATTCTTGAGACAAATCTCAATGGCATGTCATTCGAATAGCTGTGGTTCGCATATCATACTTAGGTTGCATCACCTGAGAATTTAATCCACAAGGGACTTGTTGAGTTTCTATTTCTCTACAATGAGATCGCTTATAGTCACCCTTACTGAGCTCCAGCAAACCTCTTAATGAAGGGGTGCTCTAACATAGCAAAAGTCTTCACTGAACCGTTAGGCAGTTCGACGTACCACTCAAATGCACGAGCTAATGAAAAGGGGAAGAGGAGGTGTGTTACAGGTTGATTCTAAAGTATGCAATGTGTTATCGTGGGTTCCCACTGCCATCAACGATCTTGAAGGATGGTGGAAAAAACCCTAAATAAAATAAAAACTAAATAAAAACCTAAACCTAAAAAATAAACCTAAAAATAAAATATAAAAATAAATAAAAAATAAAACTAAACCCTAAACTAAAAAAAAGCCTAAACCAAAAATAAACAAAATAAAATAAACTTAAACATAAACTAAAATAAATAAAACCTAAACCTAAACCTAAAATTAACTAAACATAAACCTTAAACTAAATAAAATAAAATAAACTAAAAATAAACGTAAACCTAAATTAAAAAAATAAACCTAAAATAAAACGTAAAGCCTAAACATAAAAAAATAATATAAAAACCAAAACCTTAACCTAAAAACAAAAAATAAAACATAAACCTAAAAAATATAATTAAAATAAATGTAAACTAAAATATAAAAATATAGATAAACATAATCCAAAAAAATAAACTAAAATAAAAAACCTAAACTAAAATAAATAAACCTAACATAAATAAACTTAACTAAATAAAAATAAAAAATAAAATAAACTAAAATAAAAAATAATCTAAATAAACCTAAACCTGGGTTGACAATTTTTTTTTAAAATTAACACACTAAACCTAAGGCTTAATCAGATCATAAAGCTATAAACCCTAAACCCTACCATGAGAATCCTAAAATCCAGCCTACCTGACCCTAGGCCTGACCTAGGCCACAAACCTAAATGTAAAGACCCTAAACTGAGCCAAGACCTAAACCTAAAAGATCTGGTGACCTGAGCCACCAAACCACTGAGCCTGCACTGGGCCCCAGGCCTCTAAACCCCCTGGGCCTAACTGACCCTGGGCCTAAACTGGGCACACTGACCAAACAGGCTGAGCCTGGGCCACAGGCCAAACCTGGGCCACTGACCCTAACACCCCTAAACCCCACTGGGCCTGGGCCCACAGACCTAAACTGAGCCCAGACCCTGGGCTCTGGGCCCCAGGCCTAAACCCTAAAAAACCTAAGACCACAAATTAAAGGAAAGACCTGACCTAAATAAGATAATAAATAAATAAAATCTAAACTAAACCTAAACTGACTTAGGCATAAACCTAAACCTAAAAAATAAAATAAAAGATTAAACTACTAAATTAAAATAAAGATTAAACTAAATAAAAGATAAACCTAAATTTTTTTAAAAAAACATCAATAAAATAAAACCTAAACATAAAATAAAACTAAATAAAAAAACCTAATAAAAAACTAAAATAAATAAAAATAAAACATAAACCCTTAACTAAAACCTAAACCTAAAGTAAACAAAATAAAATAAACCTAAACCTAAACTAAAATAAACTAAACTAAAATAATTAAAATCTAAACTTAAACCCAAATAAACTAAACTAAACCTAAACTAAATAAATAAAATTAAAATAAACCTAAATGAGCTAAAAACTAAATAAACCTAAAATAAAAAAACCTAAAATAGATAAAAGAATAAAACCTAAACCCTACTATAAAAAAACCTAAACCTAAAATAAAATAAAATAAACCTAAACATAAACTAAAATAAACTAAACTAAAATAAAACCTAAACCAAAACCTAAAATAAACTAAACCTAAACCATAAACTAAATAAAGAAATTAAACTAAAAATAATCCTAAACCTAAACTAAAAAAATAATACTTAAAAATAAACCTAAAACAAAAATCTAAATATTGAACATAAAAAAATAAAATAAAAACCTAAACCTAAACCTAAAAATAAAAAATAAAACCTAAACCTAAAATTAAATAAAAATAAAACTAAACTAAAAATAAACCTAAATCTAAACCAAAGCTTAAAAAACTAAAATAAATAATTCTAAAATAAAAAAACTAAAAGAAATAAAATAAAATAAACTTAAAAAATAAAAAAAATGATAAAAAATAGACTAAATAAACTAAATAAGCTAAACCTATGGGTTTACTTCATTTAAAATAATAAAAATTAAAACAAATAAATAAATAATATAATATAAACCCTACCTACAAACCTAAATCCTAAATGCTAAACCCCAAAACCTCAAACCACTAAACTCAAACCATAAACCCCACCAACGTGAACACCATAACCTTAAAATCTACAACCCTAAACCATAAATCCCAAACCCTAAACCAAAACCTAAACCAAACCTTAAACCCTAAACCAAAAAAAAATAAAACCTAAAAAACAAATAAAATAAAACTAAAACAATAAAATAAAATAAATAAAATAAAAGCAAAATTTAAACCTAAAATAAACTAGAATAAAATCTAAACTAAAATAAATAAACCTAAAATAAATAAACTAAACTAAATAAAAATAAAACCTAAAAAAATAAAATAAAATAAAATAAAATAAATAAAATTTAACTAGTTTACTTAAAATAAATAAATAAATAATAAAACACCACTCTCTAAACCCTAGCTAAATAAACCAAACCAAACTAGCCCCTACTAAACCACTAACCCAAAAACTCCAAACCCTAGGCCTAAAACCCTAAAACTAAACTTAAACTAAATGAGACTTAAAATAAAATAAATATTAAAATTAAACCATAATAAAATAAAAATTAAATATAAAACCTATACTAAAACATAAACTTAAAAGTAAAATAAAATAAAATAAAAAAAAAATAAAAACAAAACTAAATAAATAAAAATATAAACTAAACTATAAAATATAATAAACATAATAATTAAAAACCTAAATAAAATAAAACTAAATGTAAAATAAAATAAAATAACTAAAATAAAATAAAATAAAATAAATAAAACTTAAACCTAAAATAAACCCTAAAATAAAATCAAAATTAAGTAAAAATAAAACCTAAAACTAAAAAAAAAAAAAACCTAAGCATTAAAATAAACAAAATGAAATAAACTTAAACCTAAACTAAAATAAAAAAAAAACAAAAAAACCTAAAATAAACTAAACCTAAACCTAAACTAAATCAAATAAAATAAATTAAAAGTAAACCTAAACCAAAACAAAAATATAAAACCTAAAATATAAACCTAAACTAAGAAAATAAAATAAAAGTTAAACCTAAACCTAAAATAAAAGAGAATAAAAAAAATAAACCAAAACCAAAAATAAAATAATATAAAACTAAACTAAAATAAACCATAAAACTATGAAAACCAAAAATAAAATAATAAAACCTAAATAAAATAAATAAAATAAAATAAATAATCTAGATAAAAATAACTAATTAAAATAAAATAATATAATCTAAAAATAAACTTAATATGACCTGTCGGGTTTGTAAATTTTAAACAATAACCCTGACCCACTCCTGACTCTACTACACAAAAACCCTAGGCCACTGAGCCCTGAGCCTGGCTTGCCACCCCAAACCTGGGCCCCCACTGACCACTGAGCCATAAAAGCTGAGCTGGGTTATAGCAATAAAATAAATAAAATAAAATAAAAATAAATTAAAACATACTAAATACCTAAACTAAACCTAGAGATAAAATAAAATAAATAAACTACTAGATAAAATTGAATAAAATAAAACTACCTAAAATAAAAATAAAATTAAAACTAAATAAAACCTCAAAAATATAATAAATAAAATAAAAATAAATAAAATAAAACCTAAACTATAATTTAAAATAAACATAAATTAGATAAATAATAAGATAAAATACAAAATAAACTAAATAAAAACCTCTTGGTTTGCTTGGTTTTAAATTAAAACTAATAAAAACTCTCTATTTTAAACTCTGTGCTACCCTACCCTGATCCTGAGCCCAAATCTAACCTAACCCTCAACCCTGGGCTCTCTAAACTGGACCATGAGCTAACCAAACCCTAAACCCTAAACTAATCCCCAGGCCTCAAACCTAGGCCACTGGCCCTAAACCTGAGCCCAAAACCCAACCTACCTAACTAAACTAAATAAAATCAAGATAAAATAAATAAATCTTAAACTTAAATAAAATAAACTAAATCTAAAAAATCTAAACCTAAAGATAAATAAAATAAAACTAAATAAATAAGTAAAACTAAACTAAAATAAAAAACTAAACTAAATAAATAAAATTTAAATATAAAATAAAATAAATAAAACCTAAAATAAAATAAAATAAAACTAAATAAAACCTTAACCAAAAATATAAAATAAAAAAAAAAAAAAAATAAAAACTTAAATAAACCTTAAACTAAAATAAACTTAAAAATAAAACCCTAAACTAAAATAAATTAAACCTAAAATAATCCTAAACTAAACTAAAATAAAACCTAAAATAAATCTAAAATAAAACCTAAACCTAAAAAAATAAAATAAAACCTAAACCAAAACCTGAATATAAAATAAAACCTAAAACTAAAATAAAATAAAAATAAAACTAAACTAAAAATAAACATGGACCAAAATTTAAACCTAAAATAAACTAAAATAAAACCAAACTAAAATAAATAAATAAAATAAAATAAACTAAAATAATGAAAATAAAACCTAAATAAAAATAAAATAAATACTTAAATAAAATAATAAAATAAATAAATTAAATAAACTAAACTGGGTTTACATAATTTTAAAAATAAATAAATAAATAATAAATAACACCCTAACCACAAACCCTAAACCTAAAGTAACTAAACTCAAACAAAATCCACAAACCTAAACTAAACCTAAAGGCAAAACCCCAAACCCAGCAAACCCAGGCTTGAACCCTAATAATAAAACCTAAAACTAAACTTAAACTAAAATGAGCTTAAAAAAAAATAAAATAAAATAAAATTAAACCATAATAAAATAAAAAAATTAAATAATATAAAACTAAACTAAAGCATAAACTTAAGCGTAAAAAAATAAAATAAAAAATAAAATAAACTAAAATTAAAAAACCTAAACTAAAATAAAATAAAATAAACCTAATAATTTAAACATAAATAAAATAAAACTAGCGTAAAACTAACAATAAAATAAATAAAATAAAATAAAACTAAATAAAACCTAAACCTAAAAAATAAACCCTAAAATAATCAAAATTAAGTAAAAACAAAATCTAAACCACAAAAAAAAAAAACAAATATAAAATAAACAAAATAAAATAAACTTAAAACTAAAATAAAATAAAAAAACCAAAACACAAAATATAAACTAAACCTAAACTAAATCAAATAAAATAAACTAAAAATAAACCTAAAATAAAACAAAAATAAAACCTAAATAAACCTAAAATAAAGCACAAAATAAATAAAAGAAAATAAAATGAATCTTAAAAAACCTAAAATAAAAATAAAACTTAAAGAAACAAAAATAAAACCAAAACCAAAAATAAAAAATAATTAAACTAAAAAATAACCATAAACATGCTACCAAAAATAAACTAAAATAAAATGACTAAATAAAATAAAATAAATAAATAAACTAAATAAAATAAAATCAAACCTGATTAAAATAATAAAATAAACTAATATAATTAAACATAATAAATGAAACCTATCGGTTTATTTAAATAAAATAAAATAAAATATACATAATACTGACCACTGAGCCACTGAGCCACCCCACTCTAAACTAGGAGCACAACCAGGCCTAGGCCTGGGCCCACTTACAAACTAGCCACGGACCCCAATCTTAAACTAAGGCCCTAAACCATACAAAAACTAGGAAATAAACCTATAAAATATATTAAAACTTAAAATAAATAAAATAAAATAAATTAAAAAACATAAACTAAAAACTAAATAAAAAAATCAAAGAAAAAAAAATAAAAAAATAAAAAACTACACTGAAATAAAAAAATAAAATAAATAAAACTAAATCACAAAATAAAAATAAAATATAAAATAAAATAAATGAAATAAAAACTAAAATAAAATAATAATAAATAAAATAAAATAAATAAGTAAACTAAAATAAAATAAAATAAAATAAAATAATAAAAAATAAATAAAAAAATAAAATTAAACCTAAAATGAGTTTGCTTAATTTTAAAATAATAATAATAATAATAATCAAAATACTAAACCATAAAAACTAAGGCCTAACTCTAGCCTGACCTGACCCAAAACAGGCCCTAAACCAGGCCCCATCTCTGGGCCACTAAATAACTGACCCCATAAACTGAGCCCTAAAGCCCTGGGCTCTGAGGCCCTACACAGAACTGATAGAGCCCACTAGCACTGAGCCCCAGGCTAAAGATCCTGCACAAGCTGGGAGTTAAGGCTAAAAGATAATAAATAAAAACTTAAATAAAATGAAATATGCTAAATCAATGAGATAAAATGGCTTAAATATAATAAAATAAAATAATGACTATGTAATTTGGTTTATAAGAAAAAATAATTAAAAGGACACTGAAGGCTATGAGCCACACATGACCTAAACCTAAGAGCCTGAGCCCAGGCAAACCCCAGGCCTAGGCCACTGAGGCTGACCCTGAGATTGTGAGCCACTGGATGTTGGGTACTTACTGAGCCTGAGCCCAGACTGAGGCCAGATCTGACCGCTGAAACTAAATAAAAATAAAATAAATGAATAAACTAAAATAAATAAATAAAATAATATAAATAGATATTAAAGCTAAAGCTAAAACTTAAAATAAAATAAAATAAAGAATAAAAATAAAATAAATAACCTAGATTGAATAAAAATAAAAATAAAAAAATAAAAAATAAAAAGAAAATAAAATACCTAAAATAAAATAAAATAAAAACTAAATAAAACCTATACAAAATAAAAAAAAAAGAAATACTAAATAAAAGACCTACCTAAAAGAAATAAAATACTGATTATAATCTAAAATAAATAAACCTAAAATGACATAAAGATAAAATAAACTAAACCCTATAAAGATAAATAAAATAAACTACTTAAAAATAAAACTAAAAAATAGGCTAAAACTGAGCTAAATAATAAAATAAAACTAACCTAAACCCAAAAAAATAAAAAGAAATAAAATACCTAAAAGATAAAATAAAAAGATAAATAGATAAACTAAATAAAAGTAAACTAAAGATAAAACCTGAGCTAAGATAAATATCTACTAAAATAGATAAAATAAACCTAAAATAAAGAGCTAAATAAAATAAAACTTCAGTTTAATTAATTTAAAATTAAAATGAAAAGACCACTAGGCTTCCCTAATCCTGGGCTGCTTGGGCCTACCCATCTTGACCCTGATCATCCACAAACCCTAGGCCACTGACCCTAAAACTGACTAGGCCACTGAGCCACTGAAATACAGCCCCAGGCCCCCAAGACCCCGGCCCAACCACTGAGCCTCAGGCCACAGGCTAGGCCACAAAGAAAGCACACTTGATTTAGGCTAATAGATAAAATAAATAATAAATAATAACTTAATAAAGATAAAATAAAATAAAACTAAATCTAAAGCTTAAAAGGCCAAAATAAAATAAAAAATAAAATAAAGATAAAAGATAAAAAATAAACCAAGATTAAATAAAAAGATAAAACTAAAATAAAATAAATAAAGATAAAACCTAAAATATAAAATAAAAAACTAAGCGTAAAACAATCCTAAGATAAAAACTAAACTAAAATAAAAAAATAGCTCAAATAAAACCTAAAACCTTATCTTAAAAAGATAAAATAAAAAACCTAAATCTAAACCTAAAATTTAAAATAAAATAAACCTATAAGATAAAATAAAATAATAAAAACTAAAATTAACTTTAATAAATAAAATAAAATTGATTAAATAAATAAAATAAAATAGATTAAACTATAAAATAAAAAATAAACCTAAATAAAAGTAAACTAAATAAACATAAACCTGGGTTTACATAATTGAACAAAATTAAATTTTAAAATAAATAAAATAAAAACTAAACACACCCACTCCTAGGCCTAAAACAAGCCACTGAGCCTGACCAACACTAAAACTACCCCAGACACCTTCCACTGGGCCTACTTTAAACCACAAACTAAACCTAAACATAAACTATAAACCTAAATAAAAATACTGATCTAAATATAGTAAAGATAAAATAAAATAAAACCTAAACTACCAAACCTAGCATAAAAATGTAATAAAATAAAAATAAAACTAAACTAAATAAAATAAAGAACTACTAAAGATAAAAATACAATAAACCTAACTATAAAATAAATGTGAAATAAAATAAAATAAAACCAAAATACCTATAAACTAAATAACCTATAAAATAATAATAAACCTAAACCAAATAAAAAAAACTAAGATAAACAATAAAATAAACTGTAAAAGACCATATTAAAATAAATAACCTAAATACAAATAAACTAAAATATAAACCCTAAACTAAATAAAATAAATTAAACTAAAATAAACCTAACTAGCTAAATAGACCTAAATAAACTTAAAAAAAAACTAAACTATAATAAAGATAAAATAACTGAGCCTAAATAAATAAAAAATAAAACTAAACTAAAACATAAGCATAAATGTGTAAGCTAAAAAGATAAAAATAAATCTAAACTAAATAAATAAAAAAATAAAATATAAGATAAAATAAAATAAACTAAATAAACCTACTACTGTCTGGGTTTGGTTGATCTAAACCCTGAAACTCAGATCTAATACCCAACTGACAAGCCATAGCCATAATAGGCCATAAAAACTAGTACAGGCTGACCTAGCTCAACTAGCCAGGCTAAATGGCCCTGATCCCCAGCATTGACTCACATGGAATCCTGAGGCCCTGGCAATAGCCCAAAGGCACTGGAGTCCTGAGCCAAACTGACTAAGCTTTCCAAGACCATAGCCAGGCCCTAAGCCACTGGATGAAAAGGCCACTGAGCTAGCATGAGCCATGACCTGGGGTTTAGCTGAGCCATAGGCCACTAGCACTGAGCCCACAGGCCAGAGCCACATTAACCTGGGCTAAAGGCCCAACCAGAACTGAGCCACTGAAACTGAGACTGAGGCCCCGGCCACTGGGCCAGAGAGCCATGGGAAGGCAGACCTATTAATAGACAAGATAATAAATAAATGAGCTACAAGATAAAACTGAGCTAAAAATAGCCTAAAAAAAAAATAAAATAAAGCTAAAATAAGAAAAATCCCCTGAGCTAAAGAAATAAAATAAACCAAAGAATAAAACCTAAAATAAAATGAAACTAAATGTAAAATAAAATAAACAAACCAAAAATAAAATAAAATAAAAGATAAAAACCCTAAACCTAAAAAATAAACATAAAAATAAAATAAAATAAATCTAAAATAAATAAAAAAAATCCTAAACTAAATAAAAAATAAAATAAACAAAATAAAATAAAACAGACTAAATAAAATAAATAAAATATAAACTAAATAAAAAATAAATTTAACCTAAACTTAAACATAAGTAAATAAAATAAACTAAAATAAACCTAAACTAAACTAAAATAAAACATAAAATAAACCTAAATTAAAAACCTAAAACATAAACCTAAAAAAAACTTAAAAAACCTAAAATAATATAAAATAAAACTAAAATACTGAACAACCACTAAAATAAAAAGACTAAAATAATTAAATAATAAATAAACTAAACTAAATAAAATAAAGACTTAATAAAGAGATGTAAATTAAAATAAATAAATAAATAATAAATAAACTAACATGTGGGTTTGCTTAATTTTAAAATTAAATTTAAAATAAAATAAAACTACCACCACTGACCCTCCACTAGATCATGCAGGACCTGATCCTAAAACTAAAACCCTAAGCCCAAATCTTGGGCCTAGCCACTGAGCCCTGCTAGGCCTGAGCCACAGGCTACAAACACAGGCCTGGCCAGATCCACCCAGAACTGGGCCCTGAGCCCCAGGCCCTAACCAGACTCACAACCTAACCTGGAGCTAAACTGAGCCACTGAGCCAAGGCCCAAAACCACTTGGGCTAAATAAGACCTAAATAAATAAATTACCAGATAATAAATGACCACAGGCTAAGGCCCTGAGCTGAGCCTGGGCCTATAATAAACAAGATTAATAAACTAAACTCAGTTAAATACTTAAACTAAAATAATAAAATAAACCTAGATGGATAACCTAAAATAAACACTAAATGTAAAATATAAATAAAATAATCCTAAAATATAATAAACTAAAAACCTAAACCTAAAAATAAACCTAAAAGAAGATCTAAATAAATAAAAATAATACTAAACTTAAAATAAAATAAATAAAATAAAATAAACTTAAACTACTAAATAAATAAAACCTAAACTAAAAAATAAAATCTAAACCATAAACTAAATAAAATAAAATAAATAAAATAAACCTATATCTAAAACTAAAACCTAAAATAACCTAAAGTAAACTTAAAATAAAATAAAACCTAGCTAAATAAATAAAATAAAAAATACTAAAAACTAAAACTTAAACCTAAAACTAAGATAAACTAAAATAAAAAACTAAACTAAATAAAAATAAAAATAAAGAAAATAAAAAAAAATAAGATAAATAATAAATAAATAAAATAAATCTAGGCCTACTGGGTTTGCTTAATCTAAAGCTAAACCTTGCCCTAAATCCTGGCCCAGGCCCACCCATGACCCAGCCAAAGGCCTCGGGCCACTAAAATGCTACCAACCCTGACCACTAGCCATGGGCCCAGGCCCAACTGATGCTGACCTTAATGAGCCCACAAATATGCTACCACTGAGCCTACCACAACTGGGCCACCAGACCCTAATCATGGCTAACTGATAGGCCTCAGACCACTGAGGAGGTGTAAACAAAATGGCCGGTTCTCTGACCTGAGCCTAAACACTGAGCTCAGGCCCTGGCCCAGATCCTACAGGCACTGTGAGCCTGGGCCTGAGCTAGGCCACTGAGCTCACAGGCACCCACCATAACCATGGGCCACTGGGCCACACTGGGCCCTAAACTGAAAACTAACTGAGCTAATAACCTGATAAAAAAAAACCTGATCTAAATATAAAACCTAATTAAACTACTAGTAAAAAAAAATGACTAAAATAAAATAAAACCAAGGACTAATAAAATAAACCTGGAATAACTAAATAAATAAAACTAAATGCTAAATAATAACACTTAAAGAAAATAAAATAAAAAGAAATAAAACCTAAATATAAAAATAAAACCTAAAATAAATAAAAAAATAAAACCTAAACTAAAAAAAATCTAAATAAAATAAAATAAAATAAAATAAAAGAACATAAATATAAATAAATTAAACTAAACTAAAGATAAAATAAAATAAACTAAACTAAACTATAAAATAAAACATAAAAATAAACTTAAAATAAAAATAAAACTAAACTAAAATAAAATTAAAACTTAAACATAAACCTAAAAAATAAAAATAATACATAAACCTAAAAATAAAATAAAAAAAACTAAATGAAATAAACCTAAACTTAAAAAACTAACTAAAATAAAACCAAACTAAAATAAATAAATCTAAATATATAAACTAAACTAAAAAAGAAATAAAATATAAATAAATAATTAAATAAATTAAAATAAACTAAATAAACATAACGTATGGGTTTAATTAATTTAAAAATAAAAAAAAATAATAAAATAAAATAAAAAATAAAAGCCCTAAACCTAAACCCCAATAAAAATAAAAGCCAAACCCTAACAAACACTAAACCCAAACAAACTAAACCCTAAATCCAAAAATTAAAATAAAATAAAACCTAAACCTGATACTAAACCCAAAACCACAAAAATCTAGGCCTAAATAAAACCTAAAATAAATAATTAAATAAAGTAAACCTAAAATAAAATAAAATAAAATAAATAAAATAAAACCTAAATAAAACTAATTAAATCGATGTAAAATAAAATCAATAAAATAAAAGCTAAACTCAAATTAAATAAATAAAACATAAACTAAACAAAAATAAAATAAACTTAAAGATGAAAAGCCTAAATAAAATAAAACTAAACAAAAAAATAATCCAAAAATAAAATAAAATATATAAAGAAAGAAAACAAACTGAAATAAAATAAGATAAAAAAAAAAAAAATAAAACCTAAACTAAACTAAATAAACCTAAAATAAAATAAAATAAATAAACAAAATAAAATAAACTAAACCTAAACTAAAGATAAAAGAAAACCTAAACCTAAACCTAAAATAAAACTAAACCTAAACTAAATAAAATAAATTACTAAAATAAACCTAAACAAAAATAAAATAAAACCTAAATAAACCTAAAAAAAAACTAAAACTTAAAGCCTAAAAAAATAAAATAAAATCTAAAACCTAAAAATAAATAAAACTAAAATAAAACTAAACCTACCTAAAAAATTAATTAATGAGCTAATAATAAAATGAGCCTAAATAAAAGACTAGATAAAATAAGATAAAAAAGATAAAATAAATAAAGATAAATAAATAACTATGAGCCCTAAACTTGATGGTTTGTGATCTAAAACCCTTTGTGCCCTGATCCAGGGCCAGGCCACTGGACTGAGCTACACTAGCCACTGAGCCATAGATCACTAAACTGGCTGGGCTGACTGACCTGAGCCTAGGCCACTGAGTAAATAAATGGCCTAGGCCCTGGACCTGAGCCCCAGAGCCCTAATGTTGATCCTGGATCATGACCACTAGGCAAGGCCTGAAACTGGCCAGGCTGAGCTGACGGAGGCCCTGGGCCCTGGGCCACTGAGGCCTGGGCCCTAGGCATGGGCCCAGGCTGGCTAGGCCTGGTGACTGAGACTCACAGGCCTCACCTTGAGGCTGAGCCTGGGCCTGAGCCAAGATTCCTGGGCTCTGATGCTGGGCCCCACTGAGCCCCCAGGCCCTAAAGACCTAACCTGAGCTGGGCTAAATAACCACAAGATAAATGATAAATGCTACCAGACAAAAAATAAAGATCATCAAATAAAATAAAACCTAGTATAACCTGAAATAAAACTAAAAAAAAAACTAAAAAATATAAATAAATAAAATAAAATCTAAAACTAAAAAATTAAAACAAACCTAAGAATAAACCTAAATAAAAAAATAAAACTAAATGTAAAAGAAAAATTAAAAACTTAAAGAAATAAAAGTAAAAGAAAATAAATAAAGAAAATATAAACCTAAATAAACAAAAAAAATAAAACCTAAACCAAACTAAATAAAACTTAACCTAAATTAAAATAAAATAAACAATTAAATGCTAAACTAAACTAAAATAAAATAAACATAAACAAATCTAAAATAAAACTACACTAAACCTAAACTAAACTAAATAAAATAAAAGAAACTAAAATAAACCTAAACTAAACATAATAATAAAACCTAAAATAAAACTAAAATAAAACCTAAAACCTAAACCTAAAAAAAAAAAAATAAAAACCTAAACTAAACATAAAATAAATAATAAAACCTAAATGTGAAAAATAAAATAAAAATAAAATTCAACTAAAAAAACCTAAACCTAAAATAAACTAAAATAAAAACTTAAAATAAATAAACTAAACTAAATAAAAATAAAAAAAACCTAAATAAAAATAAATAAATAAAATAAACTCAAATAAATAAAATAAACTAAATAAACCTACAACCTAAAAACCTAAACCATAAACTAACCCTAAACCCTAAACCCTAACATAACCCTAAACCCTAAACCCTAAGTATGGGCTGAACCTTGATGGCAAGAACATCACCATCAACTAGGATCAGTGAAGATCTGGCGGTTGAGGTGAAGGCGGAGGTGGCAGTTATCATAGTGGTGGTGGGGGATTTGGAGGTGCAAGTGGATATGGAGGGTAAGCGATGGTGGATATGGTGGGAGGAGCAACAAAGGTTAATTGTGGTGGTGGTGAGGAGAGATTGAGGGTATGATGGAGGATCCCTACTTGAGAGGCGAGCGTGGTTCTAATGGGAACTAGAGAAATTGAAGAACGGTCAATCTGATCTACTGCTTATGGAACCTTATCTTTATAGTAAAAATGGTTTTACTTATCTAGGGTATTGATTTGCTCTATGGGTGCTCATTTTTTATCTATGTCATCACTTGTGTCTTAGAAAACTTGGGGTGCTACTTGGTTGATGAAATCAAAAAGAAGAAATACTGAATCTGAATTTGTTCACTGATGAAAAAAAATCTCAAACCCTAAATTAAAAATTAAACCCAAACTTAAAACCTAAACCCTAAACCTAAACCTAAAATAAACTAAACCCTAAATCTTAAACCCAAACCTAAAATCCTAAACTAAACCCTAAACCTAAACCATACCTAAACCACCACCCCAAAACCCAAACTAACTAACCTAAACCCCAACCCTAACCTAAACTAAACCCTAAACTTCTAACCCTAAACTCACACCTAAACCCTAAACCCTAAACCTAAACCTTGAATAAAGATGTCATTAGGGTAGATCTAAAAAAGATAATCTCATGGTTATGGTAGCTAAAAAAATGTCTTCAAGAGGCTTTCCCTTGACTATTCGAGTTTGAATACCCTAAAACCTAAACTTAAATCATATTATAATACCATATATTATAGTATAATGTAGAGTTTGAGCATGTAGTGATGTGTTTTTGGATGTTATAGAAAGTTTTGAAATGTTTTAGTATATTATGGTATTGTTCCCGATAGTCCATATTAATATAAATCATAAAAATATTTATTTAATAAATCAGATGATAAAGTTTGTTAAATTTGAAGTGGAAATTAGGTTATAGTATCAATGGTGTGCAACACCACTTGTAGTCTAAAAAGTAAGATTTTATGTTCAAAATAAATATTGTATGTTGTAGCATAGTATAACATCATATATCATAATATATTATTCTCACAATTTAAATTCTTTTAGTATTTTACAATCATGCAGTCGAGCCTACAATAGAATTATTTATAAAAATGTTTATTTAGACTTTAAAATGGTGGAATTTGGCCAAATTCATAATAGGTAGAGCATGGCATCATAATATATTATTTTAATTTAAAATATGTAAGTGATATGACTAAAATATATAGTCTTTTATTATTTAGACTAATTTTATGATTTTTTATCTTAAGCAAACCCTTGTGATGTGATATGCAATATAATATAATATAATATGTTATAGTGTATTATAATATAGGATGCCATAACATAGTGTAGCATCATGCATTATAACATACTGTGTATTATATATACGTGTTATTTAGCATATTTTACTTTGTTATAGTTTGATGTAGTAGAGTTTGTAATGGTATGATTCATAAAATTATTGATTTATAAGCTGAGGTGATGGGATTTGGCCAAATTTAAGGTAAGCATTAGGGAACATAATTGGGGGTGTGCGATAGTGTGTCATTTAATCAAAAGAATGGAATTTTGCATCCAAAATAAATGTTCATTTTTCAACCATATTTTATAAATTTTTTACTTAAAAGTGATTCATTTTAAGGTGTAATGTAAGATAATATATTATATGAAAGCATATTAAAATATAATGTACATAACAATATAACTTCACATATATATGAATGTGGTGGTGTGTTATTAAATGTTATTATAAATTTTAGTATGTTTTACTTTTGTTATAATATATTGGGTCAAAACTTACAAAAATATTAATTTGAAGGTTGAGATGGAAGAATTTGGCCAAATTCATGGCACAAGAAGCAACCCCAAATTTATGCTATTTTGTACCATTTCTAAAGAGAAATAACAATTTTACATCAAAATGAAAATTATTCATATTTTGAGAAAATTTTGTTATATGTTCCTTTTAAGTGATTCTAATGAGGTGTAGTGTTAGACAATATATTACATTATAGCAAATTGTAATATAACATCATATATTATAATATAATGCAGTGTTTTAATTCACACTATAATACGTTTAGCATGATATTGTAAAGTTAGTTTGAGCTTGCACCATCAAAATCATAAAATGTTGATTACAATGTTAAGATGATGTAATTTGAATGAATACATTGTTAAGCTTTTAGTTGAAGTACTAAAGGTGTGCATAAGAGAAGAAATAATATTTGATGAGAATTCCATGTCAAGGACATGGAGGGAGATCCACTAGGGGATCACACATGCATTGGACATGACATGTGAGGGGTCTATGTCGAGGGCATAGAGGAAGAAAATCTGTTGGGGATAATGTTTAAATTTGATTTGATTATATGATTTTTGGAAAGAAGATTGGCTGGGGATAAGAATCCATAATCCATCAGGGATTAAGATTAAATCAACTTTAATTTGTTTTATTTTAATTGATGTTGAGGCACATCACTAGATATGGGCTCGAGTCATGTCAGTATATGAACTTTCCACGAGGAAAGTAGGTTCGGGCTATCTGCTGGGGATTGAGATTTGAGTTAGAATTCATAGATTTGTTTGGAGATGTATCCATTGGGAATAAGTGTTTGGTTGGATTTTTTTATTAAAACTATACTTAGAGAGTTGGTTTAATTTGGATCCATTGGGAGGTTGGTTTTGAATTTGATTTGTTTGCTTGACTTGTTTATATATGATTTGGGGCTCCACTAAGAGAATGGTGTGATTTAACTCCACTAGGGAAAATCATATTAAGTTAAATTAATATGAGTTAATGTATGGACCCTATCGGTGTGTGATGGATGAGAAGCTATATCGACCTTCACCTACCTCAGTTTACAAATCAAAGGGATAATGTACTAGATGTGGGGTAGAGCTTGCCCTAAGGGGTTTCCTTTCATGTGCAATGGTTGTGCTAGAAAGAAGGAATAGCAGACTTACATCTTCCAGTGTGAGGAAAAACTAATGGGGTTACATTGGATGCACAACAATAGTCGACCTAGAGCTCTTGAGTGAATATCTGAGGACTTATGTCAACTCAAATGTAGTCAGGATTAATTTTATCTTAATTTTATGTGATTTGATATGATTTGTTTGGTTTAGTTTGATTTTGAATTGAGGGCATATCCATTGGGGATGTGAGCTCTATCAAATTTGATAAATTTAACTTTTGGACCATGTCGGTATACGATGGACCCACTAAGAAGGGGCTATATCAAACTTAACCTATCTCAGATTAACAAATCTAAAGGGATAGTCTACTGGTCATGGAGTAGAGCTAGCCAACCTAAGGGGTTGCCTTTCAATGTGCAACAGTTATGCTAGGAAGAATGAGTAGGAAACTTACATCTTTTAAAGCATAAAATAACCACGGGGTGTTTGGTAGCATAACAAATAGAACTCGACTTAGGGGCCACTATTGAGTGAATTTCGCTGGAGACTTATATCAACTTAAGAGTAGTTAGGCAATTTCTACAGGGATTTTGCTGATACTGTCCTAAAGATAGGATGCCTGCTTGGAAAATGTGCCACTAAGGATGCCCATCTAATCCACAAGTGAATATATATTTTGTTTTATATGTTTGCATGGACCATGTTGGTGTCTGAGGACCACAGAAGGGGATATGTCGACCTTGACCTATCTTAGATTTTCTAGACCATGGGAGAATTTGCACATCCATAGGATGTATTCTTTATCCATAGGGGTGGTTCTTAGAAAAGGAAGCTCCAATAATAGTAACTTCGGGTAGTGTATAAATGGGTTCATAAATGATGTGATCCAAATATAGTGTGGAGCATTATGGTGAGCCACGGAAAAAAAAACTATAGGTGTGTCCAACTCAAGGAGAAAGTATAGCAGACTTACATCTGCCATGAGTGGTGTATCCTAAGGTGCGAGAACCAACCAACCTAAGGTGTATCCGTCAGCATGAGTGGTGTATCTATCAGCATAGTGAGAACCAACCAACCTAAGGTGCCGATTAGTGTGTAATGATCAATTTGGAAAGAAAGTTTGTAGCCTTAGAGATTTCCAAGTAGAACTAATCATTAGGAAAGTCAGTCATCGGCAGGACAGATGTTATCTGACTTAGAGTGACTACTAAGTGGGGAGCCCTAGGAAGGATGACCCACTTGAAGAGGAGGGAAGGAGCGAGGGGACATATCCTAAATGTCAAATATACTCAAGCAATTGCATGATGGATAATTCAAAAGTAGTAGACTCACATCCTCTTAAATGAAACCAACATAAGTAGCTACCAAACTAAAGGGTGCTCATCGGTGCAATGGCCAAGTAAGGAAGGAAAGTATGACTTACATCTCAAAAAAGAACCATTGGGTGACACACTAGGGTTAGCAAGTCAGACCTAGGCGGCTCTTGAGTAAGTCTTTGAGGGATATCTCAACTCAAAGTAGCCCGAGGCAAACAGATATGTATTTGTTTTATATGTTTGTGTATAGCTTATGTTTATGTTATGTCAATGATAGGATGCTGGGGTTCCTTACACCTACCCTAAACACATCATGGAGGATTCATAAACAAGGATACTTTCAACATGGAAGAGATTGAATTCGAAATGGAATTTTCATTGATGATAATTATTTTCAAACATGATTTATAATATTTATTTAAGTAGAGCTCATTGATTTGAAGCATTGGGCACTCTCCCTTATGATTAATAACTGATAAGATCCTTCTTTGTAGGCCTTCTCTATGGAAAAAGGGCTTCCCAAGTGGGTTCAAACTTGCCTCCCATCTTACGACAGGCAACAATCAGTCTCCTTAGAACTAAAATAAGTTCTCCTACTTTAAAAGCTCTAAGATAGACTAGCTTGTTGTGATATTGAATCATTTTAGCTTTATACAACTCAAGGTTTTGGCATGCCCGCAGGCATCTCTCCTCCAAACCTTCAAGCTCTTCTAACCACAACTTGGCATTCTGCTCAATTATGATCTTACTACCCACAACTATCCTTAGTGATGGGAGTTGGACTTCTAATGGTAGAACGTCTTCAGACCCATACACTAAGGCAAAAGTAGACTAAGTTGGAGTTTTATATGTGTTGTGGTAAGCCCACAAGGCTTCAACTAACTGCTCATGCCACTATCGCTTGTTGTTGTTGAGTGTCTTCTTCAGTATTTGGATGAGAGTTTTATTGAAGGCTTCTGCTAAGCCATTTTCCCTCGGGTAGTTGATGGTAGAATATCTCCAATCTATGTTGTGTCTCCAAGAAAAGTTGTTGATCTCGTTGTTCTTAAATGCATTACCATTATCAGATATATTTCTTCGAGGCACTCTAAACCTATATATCATATGTTTCTTAAAAAAATTAGAGCACATGCTGAGCTGTGACCTCTCTGAGAATCATCTTTGCCCATTTGTAGTAGTTAAGATGGCGATGACCCTTGGAAGAAGGAGGATCAATCGGACCCATGTAGTTCCCCAACACTCAAATGGCCATGGCTAATGTAGGATGTAGAATGTTGGGTGGTTGGTGTAGGACCACACTGTGTATTTGACATTGGTGGCTTCGCCTAGTCATATATATGCAATCTTTGATCATGTTCTAGTAGTAGTCTCTTGATCTTGGCTTTCATCTTTGGATGATTGGTTAGCTCCACATAATCTAGTGTATCGATCATAATCTTACGAGCTCCATGCTTGTCTAAACAAAGTAACCATATATGATCAAAAGACCATCAGTACAAGAAACCTTCCACAAGAGCACTAGAAAGTGCTCTCTACTTCATCTGTTGGGCTTGAGACTTCTCTTGATGTAGTTTGCCTTTATTTAGGTAATCCATGAATGGTTGCCTCAAATCTAACTCCTCATCCTTCTTGGAAATGGAAACCTCCCCTCTAAAAGAGTACTTTTGATGAGTTCAATATCAATAAGGAATAAGACTTGACTATTTTGGACCTTTTTTTGATATGGACTCATCCTCTGGACATGTTAACTCCTTGGCAAGCTTTGCTAAAGCATACGTAATGACATTCTCTCCTCGGGAATCCTATAAATGGTAACCTCTAGAATTTGGGCCAACAACTCCATGGTGTACTTAAGATAGTAATGGAGCTTGAGCTTTATAATCTTATACGACCTAATGATTTGGTTGATAACTAGCTGAGAATCCTCGAATATGTTGATTTTTTGGATGCTTAGAGTGGCTAACTCGGATAGTAGAGCTTCATATTTGGCTTCATTGTTGGTGCGGGATTTGAGATATGATATGAGAATCTCATCACATCACGGTCCAGAGTTAAGAGAACTATTCCTACCCCGGCCTTTCTTGGAATAGTAGATTACAGTTCTTCTCCTCTTTGAGAGGAAGCCACACCATCAAAGTACATCACGTGGTAGTATCCCCTAAGTTCATGATTTGTTCATCGGAGATCATGCTAGTAGAGTTAGCAAGAAGTGGGTGTGTAAAGAAATCTGCTAGTCCTTTCCTTTAAGGAGAATGAAGGTAATGTTAAACTATGAAAGGATCATGGACCATCATGCCAACCATCTAGATAGCATTGGCCATGTCATGAGACTATATAATTGGATTGATCCTAGAGATTAAGTTCACCTTATGATGACACATGAAGTGTTGTAGCTTTTGGGATGCAAAGATTGAAGCTAGGAAATGCTTCTTAATGGGTGGATACTCTGTAGATGATAGCTGAGGTAGTAGAGTGTGTTTTCCTTCCTTTCATCATTAGCTTGGGCCAACAAAGCACCAAGGGAGTCATCTAATGTAGCAGTGTAAAATATGAGCGGCTTGCCCAGGATAAGGGCTACTAACCAGCGACATCATCTAGTAATGCTTGATGTCTTTAAAAGCATGCTCACACTTGTTATCCCACTTGAACTTGGCATCCTTTTGATAGCTAAGAATGGTTGACATCTTCTCGATAAGTTAGATATAAAGTGTCTTAGATACTCCCCCTTGGAATGATCTACCTCAGTTAAACTTTTAGGTGGTGGCATTTCTAATATTTCCTTAATCTTCTGAATCATTTTGATTCCACGGTGTGACAACAAGAATTTTGCTGAAGTTACTCAGAATGAACACTTGGTTCATTTGAGGTTAAATTATAAACTATTTGAAAACTACTCTCAATTTAAAGAGATGGTCTTCTTTTCTCTACTTTTACCATGAGATCATCGACATAGCACTTGATGATGAATGAGTTCATCAAAGATTTGATATGTTGCACCAACATTTTTAATGTTGAAAGGCATGACCATATATAAATAGATTACGATGGGGTTCTAAAGTAGTGTTTCTTTTATCTTAGAGGCCATCATTATTTATTATATCCGGATGAGCCATCCATGAAAGAAGATTGCATGAGATGAGGCAATGTCCACCATCGTTTGGTAGTGAAAAATCATCTTTTGGACATGCCTTATTTAAATCCATAAAATTGATGCATATGTGAATTTGGCCATTCATTTTCTTAATTGGGATGACGCTGACTAACTAGGTAGTGTATTTTTCTTTCTGAATGAAGCCAACATTGATCACTTCTTGAATTCATTATTTTCTATGTCTAGGAGCTTGCTTGATAGGGTTAGTAGTAGGCTAATTTATTGACTACGAGCCAATCAAGACATCTCTTCATAACTCCAAGTAATTAATAGCTAACTAAGTCATTGGTTTTAATTTCATTCAACAAATAACGATGTATGTGGATCATCTTGGTTCTAAGTTGATTTCTTTGAGCTTCGATGGTTGACTTGATCTCTTCTTTGAACTGGTGCATCTTTGACTTCAAAACATCGGATCATCTCAAGTTTCTAAGCATAGCTCTCATATGAGCTAATGTGATTTGAAAAAGAACCATTAGATTCCAATTGATTGGTGATACTAGCGGTAATCATCATCATCCTTGGATGCTTTGAATCCTTGATCTTGATTGAGAGCTTTTGCATTTATTCTTCCATATTATTTCAATGTAGTCAGCTTTGACCAAGTATGTGGAATTAACCCTTTCTTTTCTAAAATATGAACACAAGGCAAGTACAATCAAAGGTAATTCTAAATATTATATGAATCATCCTCAAGTTTACATCAACTTATTGAATTGAGGATGATGCTCTCAAAAAACCTCTCTTCACACCTATGGATGACTTCTTCCATCATCAAATTTTGAGAGGAAACTGAGTTTAGAGCTAAGGTTTTGCTTAACACATATAGACTTGGATCTTATGCTTCTTTGCTTTGGATCATCCCATCAGTGTCACCTCCAAGGAAACTATTGAGAAGAGGCTGGTATAACCTCCTCCTTTGTAAGTCTGGATGTACTCTCTTGGTAGGTGAGACTTCTATTGGGTGGCCAAAAAAAGGTTTTCCACCAGACTACCTCACGGCCTCTTCCTCTAGTGGAGGTTAGGTCATCCCATATGTTTGGAGTAATGAACTATGGGTCTAATCGCTCCACTTCCTCCTCCAAGTCTATTTGGCCTTTTATTTTCTTTTCATTCACTTTTACTTTTTTTTTATGTCTTTCCTTTCCTTTTTCTTTTTCTTTTTTCTTTTATTTTTAAACTTTGGCCAAGTTCATGAGAATAGACTTGTTGATTTTGAGGGAGATAAAGTGTGTATCCTCATATATGCGACCTCATGAGCAGAGATCTCCTTCTTTAACATAATAGAAGATCCCACCTCCCACGAACTTCATACATAGATAGATGAGAACTATGTTGTTCTCATGTACATTTAAAACTAAATCAAACTAAATCAAAAATTCAAATTACATGACCCAACTCCATGGACTTAGCGATTCCTTCATTCCTTCAAAACCTAAATTCAATAGATTTTCTCATGAATCAATCATACAATCATATTCACAAATATAAATGAAAATATACAATCATCAAGCCAAACCAAAATCAACCCAAGTCAAACCCAACTTAACTCTTTTGACTTGAAATGTTCAAATGAACCAAAACCATTTGAACCCAAGTACAATTGAATTTATATATCAATCCCAAATCTATATATAAAATCAACTAAATCAAACTCAAACCAAAAATCAAGCCAACCACTCTCCAAGTTGACTTATTTGCCATATCCCCAAATTGGATTGAACCAAACCCATCAAAACCTCCCATCATGATTGTTAATCACCCTAGGTTGATTGATCACAAATTAGGTGAAACCAAGTCAACTTGGTCATTTGACCAAGTCAACAACCCATATGAACTAGCCAAATTGCAACCTAATCCAAATCATTTGAAACCAATGATTCATACCAAATCAAAATCAAAATTTGAATATGACCTTCAATGAGTCAAGCCAAAGACAATTGGCCCTCTTGACCCAAGTTGACCCAAATTGACCTAAAAGACCAAATTAGATCAAATCAAAATGCAAACCAAATTTATTATAACCAATGGCTCTAGTTTATTTTGAATTAGTTATTGAACTTGACCAAAGCCATGATTAGATTGACCTTACATTAGCCCAAATTGACCTAATGGTTCAAGTTGGCCTAAATGAAACCAAATTAATTAATTGAAACCAAAGCCTACAATCAACTTTGGTCAACTAAACCCAAATCATCACCCAAGCCAATTTGGTTGTGGTCAACTTAACATTTAACCCAAATGAATTCAATTTAAGCCAAAATCAAATCAAAACAAAAAAACCAATTGAACCAAAACATCCCAAATGATATATGAACTTGACCAACCTTTGGTTTGACCCAATTTGACCAAAGGTTCAACTTGACTTAACTTGACCCCAATCCTTAATGAGTCAAATTGAGCCAAACCTAACCAAATCAACTCCAATTTACTTAAAATTTGGGCTAACTCACTTTTACCTCATTTCAAATCTACCCGAATTAAATACAATGTGAAATGATCATTCTACCCTTGGGCAAGGCATCACATGAGACAAATCACCCATGTAAGCAGTCATTTCCATTCCTTGGCCACTTGTTACTCTCCCAATGGTCCACCAGGCACCGGACCTGCCCCGACTCTAAGGGATGGTTGGGTTGTGACCCATGGGAGGTGAAATAACCTCACCCACCCTCCCATTGGACCATTTGAAACCCATAGGACACCCATGATTCTCCTTAGCAACCACCCACACCTTCCAACCAAGCCAACTCACCTCCTCCCTACTACCCATGACTCCACGAGATGGTGGACGCCAGAAGCCAAATTTGATCCCACCATCCAATCAAGATGAAGGTGGGTATGAACTGCCTTGTTTCCACTTAAACACACAAAAATCATTTCTTAGATCCCTAGCTACCCAATAAGAGCAGCTAGAGCCATTCCCTAAATTCCCAAGCTCATTCCTCGATCAAAAAATGTCATTCCCATTCATCCCAAAATAGGGCACTCCCATTTCTGACCTAGCTTCCCTATTTATCAATCAAACTCAAATTAACTTTGCAGGCCTCATTGAGCAAGAATAAGTCATTCCCAAGCTTCTGAGCACTAGGGTGGGACTTTGATCAAAGTGAGCTCCAAATTATTCATGGAATTTTGAGTGAAAGTCAAGGAATTGATCCAATTGCTGCTCAACAAGGTTTCATCTGCACTAGATGAAGCTTCCTTAATCATTTAAGTCATCGATCTTGAGCTCTAGTATGGTATGCTTTCAAAACCAATCCTTAGGCAAAAATGAGTCAGAGGTTTTTAAAGAAAACTTGCATCTCATGTGATCTTGGCCGTTGGATCCCCTCCAATTGATGTCATGAAGGTGTGGGAACCTTTTGGAGTTGATCTAAGCTTGGGTAAGCTTGGATCAACTAAGCAATGGTGAATAACTCCATTTTCCCTCACCCGTGTGACATTAGATCACACACCGTCTATTGCATGATAAATGGATAAACATGATTAAATCAACTTGATCAATCTAATTAAATTCTATTAAGCTATGGGATTAATCGTGGATGTCAGATCTTAGATTAGATAGCAGACGAGAAAGCACATCCGTCACTACAATGTAGGCACCAAGTCAGATAAGTTCTAAGTAGCCAATCCCGTGGTGCCATGTGGAAAGCATGCAGCATTAGTGTGTCTCATGGTGCCAATAGGATTAGGCTTTAATCAGCTTAATTAATCATTTTTTAAACTTCTAAAATCACAAAAAATCATAGAGAAATCAAAATATGCAAATAAATACTCATTTTAAAGGTATTTTAGAGAAAAATTAATTACAAATGATTTTAACTAATTTTGAACAATAATTAAGGTTTAATTACAAAATTAATTAGCTTAATTACTCTTTAATTACTTGAGAAATTAATCCCAAATTTTGTAAGTTAATTTAATTGGATGATCTCTACCTCCCATGATTTTCTTGGGATTTCTTTCTCACTTAATTATGAAAATTGACTAATTAAACCTTAACTACTCATTTAAGTTAATTAATGATTAACTAATCCCATGAATAATAATAAATTGGTTAATTAAATTTATTAATCATTGTTCATAGTAAGTGAAATAAGGAATAGGGTTGGGACCCCTTTCCTAAGTTCATTTCACCTTTTTTAAAATGAAATTAATTATTTAATTAATTAATAAATCACTTAATCAAATTGAAATCATAATCACATCAAACCTTAATTAATTAAATCATGGGGTAGATCTTTTGTTTGATAACCTAAAGGAATTTAATGAAATTATGGTTAGTCCACATGTGTGGAAAACTATATGAGTAATTAAGTCCCTTAATCTAATTAACTATTAATCATACATTATGGCCATTTTATTTCCTAGGATCATTATAAGTTTATTTTCCATGCATATCATGTTGGCTCATAAATAATTAGTTAATTACTTTAAGGTGATATAGGTAAGGGTAATTAATTCATCTAATTAAGGGTTCAAATTAATTAACCCATAAAATCAACTTAGTTACATTTCCTTAAATTAAATCAAATCACTAATGTGGGAATGGGTTTAAAACAACAAGTGATGATTTCTCTTCTTCTCTTTAAATCAAATAAAATCCAAAACTTAATTAATAAAGAAGCTTCAGTTTGTTTTAAATAATCTTATTTGATTTGATTGTCCTTAAGAACTAGTTTGGTTGAATGAATCATGCTTATATTTGATTGTCCTCTTTCAAATCATGTTAAATTTGGTATGTCATTTTAAAATGCATCCATCTTTTCAAAATCAAGTAAAATAAAATGGATTTCATTTATGTAATCTTACATGTGTTGATTTAATTTAATATATGCATGGTTATTAACATTAAATCAAATGTATTTTTCAAAAGCTTATAAATGAGTAATAATATGTGTTATGATGCTAGTTATAAAAACATAAGAAATGCATGTGCTTATTGCTTAAGTGTATGAATGTTGAGTTCTCTTTCCTCTATTATTGATATATAAGATTGAATGGTAATGGGTATATTCTAGAAATCCCGAGGCTTTACCTAGCCCCAAGGAGGCAACAACACGTACCCATTTGATTTTTCTTATGTATTTCATTACCCTACCCATAAGTCAGAAGATGCCCTAGCCGTCGCCCATGCTTTGGCAATTTCCTTTTCCCTTTCTTTGTATGGCTTCCTGATCTCTCTTTCTTCTTGATGGCTTGGTTTGATTTTGATTTGCTTGAAATGCAAGCCTGCTGATTATGGACTCGACATCAGCTCCCCCTTGGGGAAACCCAGTCTCCTCTCTTGCAGCTATTAAATTTTCTAAACCCTCAGGAATCTCTGGCTCAAATCACTCCATGGAATCTAAATCCTTCAAAGATGTTCTTATGGGTAAGGCAAAAAACACAGGTGAGACAATCGAGCTTTTATCTACAGCTTTCCAGGGTGTACCCGCGATCATGTGTGTAGATTCGGTGGTGGAAAAGCTTGCTAAGCCTTTTAAATTTACACTGGTTGGTAAATTTGTTCGACATCCTTCTATGGATAACATTAGATCCTTTTTTTTAGTCTAAACTCTGTGTGTTTTTTTGGATTGATTGATTCACACATGTTCGATTCAACTTTCTAATGATTTAGATTACTCCCAGTTTTTCTAAACATTCTTATTTTGTTTTAACTATCAAATGTTTGTTGAAATGGATACCTTTTTTTGACATTAAGGAGGAGTCTCATATTGTTCTTATCTGGTTGTCCATTCCCAACCTTCACGTGCATTTCTTTAATCGGGAATTTCTCTTTGATGTGGTTGGGTTGTTGATTGACCTCTCTTCAATTGGACAGTACTTTTAACACTAGACCTTTGTTGCATTACTTGTTGAACTGGATATAACTAAAAATATCCTAAGGAAATTTGGTTAGGATTAGAAAAATATGGTTATTTACAAAAAGTTGAATTTGAAAACTTTCCTGTATTTTGCTCTCATTGTAAAATTCATGGGCATGGATTTGTTGAATGTTTTCTTGTTCTCCCACACTTAAAGAAAAATATTGTTGTTCCCTCTGAAGCTGCTCTATCTATTAAGGGTCCTTTGATTGAACAACAAAATGTTATGTCCACTAATACACCCGTACTGATATCTGATGGCCATTTCCTTGAGAGTCCTATCCCCCAACCCAGTTCTATGGCGGCTATGCTTGACCATTTACAGGTTGGCACGCTTGCAAATAATGATGCAGTTCCTTCTAATGGAAATCACTTACAATGCAATATTATTGGCATTAATGTTACTAATAGTAGCTCTGATTCCCTTATGGTTACTGATTCCCTAACTAATACAAATATCCCTACCTCTGTTTCACCTTTAACTAAAGGTCAAGTGAATGATCTTGTAAGAATGGTTGTGCAATTTTTTTTAGAGATATTTTTATTTTGTGTTTTCCCACTTCTAATCCCTCTTCTACTTCTTCTTCTAACTTTGACCTAATTCCAAATCCAACCTTACATCATAATAATGAATTGGAAGAAGGTGAAATGGCCTACAACCCCAGGGTTCCTCTTTTCACGCATCATTCTTTATCGATGGTTATGTGGATATGGCCAATAATTTTACAGTTATAAAAAAGAAAAACAAATCCTCTAAATCTAAATTTCCTAGCTTTTTTAGAGTTACTAGATCTAGCTCCTCTTATCAAAAATAAATGGTCAATTTCCTCATTTAGAATGTGAGAGGGATTGATTCTCTCTCTATTCGCAATAGAATCAATAATTTAGTTTGGACCCAGAATATTTATTTCTTGGCCATTTTGGAACCCTTTATCCTACCCTCTAACATTCATTCTGTTACTAGAATGATTGGTTTTGATAATTTCTTTGCTAACTCGAGTAATAAAATTTGGATTTTCTGGAAAAGTCCTTTTGTTTTACATGTTTTGCAGGATTTACACCTAGTTGTCAATGTTAAAATCACCTTTGATAACTAGTACTGCTTTGGATCTTTTATCTATGCCTCTTGCAATAGGTATGGTAGAAGGATCTGGGAAGATCAGTTAACTTCTCCTCGGTCAATGCTCAATGGTTTGTGGGTGGGGACTTTAACACTATCTCTTCCTGAGTTGGTGGTAATGCACCTAACCTATTCTCCATGGTGGATTTTAATAACATGATCCTAGATTGTCACCTTACTGATATTGGTTTTATTGGATCTCATTTCACTTGGAATAATCACAAACTATGATAAAGATTAGATAGGATTCTGTTTAACGATCTATGGATCAATTTTTTTCCTACTACTTCTGTTGAACATCTCAGTAGAACCTTATCTGACCATTCCCCTTTTCTCATCTCTATCAAGGTTAGTGCGGACACCTCCTTTTCTCATATTCCATTCCAATTTCAAAATATGTGGCTTATGGATGATAGATTTCTGGAGGTGGTTTCTAGTAATTAAGGAGATCCTCTCCATCCTGATGATTCTATTGTAAGGATAATGAGATTATGGCTTAAATTAAAAAGGCTTAAATAATGCCTCAAATGGTGGAACAAACATTCAAAATCTTTTACCAACATCAAAGAATTTGAACATGAGGTTATAGTTTTAGAAGACGCTTCCAAAATTGTCCTATTAAACCAAGCCAAAGATAGGTTAACATGCTACCAAGACATGGAGGAGACCTATTGGAGGCAAAAAGCTTCTTTAAAATGGATATCTGATGGAAATAAAAAATACTAAATATTTTCATGCAATGGTTATAAAGAAAAAGGCTCTCAACCACATTAACAAAATTAAAATTAATGATGATAGCTGGTGTACTAATAATACGGAGCTTGCTGATTTTGGTATCTCTTTCTTTTCTGAGCTCCATAATAAAAATGTGAACTATGATGTGTTATCCTGACCTGAAGTTATCCCTAAGATCATTTCATGAAGATAACAATATGCTTACTTCATTACCCTCTAAGTAAAATAGCTTCCACTTTAGAATATGAATCTGATTCGGTGGTACGATGGTTTTACTACCTTATTTTTCAAAAGTCTATATTATCAAAGAAGATTTGATTAAAGCTTTTTTTTTTTTAAAGAGACCCTTCCCAAATACTTTTATAGCACTTTATTATCCTAATCCCTAAAATAGATAACACTTTGGAGCCATTTTAGGCCTATTAGTCTTTGTACCCTTTTTAATAAGCTCATCTCTAAGATTATGGCCAAAATACTAAGCAGTTTGCTCCCTAAAATTTTCTCCCCCAACCAAACTGGTCTTGTCAAAGGTCGATCTATCTTTGATAATGTTCTATTAGCCCAAGAAATTGTTCATGATTTAAATGCTATGGTTCATTGTGGTAACCTAATTTTTAAGCTGGACATTTTCAAAGATTATGATAACATTGGTTGGACTTTTCTTTATAAAATTCTAACTCTTTTTAGAGTTTTCAATCAATTTATTACACTAATTAAGATTGGTATTGAGAACTCTTGGTTTTCATTACTTATTAATGGCAAGGTCCATGGCTTCTTCTCTTCCTCCCATGGGATAAGGCAAGGAGATCCCCTTTCTCTAGCTCTTTTCATTATTGTGGTGGAATATCTCTCTAGAAGCCTTGAGCAGGAATATCTCTCTAGAAGCCTTGAGCAGATATTTTGTAAAATGCCTACCATGTTCTACAAAACTAAGGGTGGTTTTTCCCATCTCCCACCTTAGCTTTGCTGATGATTTCATAATATTCTATAATGGATCTACCCACTATATTAAAAAGTTATGTAAATTGCTTACTTTATCTGGAAGGGAAAGTAGCTTGAAGATTAATCTAGACAAAAGTTGTTTTATTGCTAGTCCATCGATTTCATCATCTAGGATCAATGCCATTAAGAACATTATAGGATTTGCTCATTAAATTCCCATTAAGTACCCGGGTACTCCTTTATATCATGGAATGAAAATATCTTCCCTCTTTGATGATGTTATTGAAATATATAAGAAATCTTCCTCTTGGGAGTTCCATTTACTTTCCTTTGGTAGACTTATCGATCAAAAGTATCATTCTTGTCTTTCTATCTGCTATCCACTATTGTGCCTACCACCCCTACATTAAAAAGATTAATAGGCTTATTAAAAAATTCTTTTGGGGATCTACCTCGTCTTCCAAAAAAACACATTAGGCTAACTGGCACAAGTATTGTGGGCCTTTGAATTAAAGTGGTTTAGGATGCAAAACTTTAGAATACTCCATTAAATGCTTCTCATGCAAAATGTGGTGGAATCTTAGGAGCAATCATAGCTAGTGGTCGCAATTTATGCTCGCCAAATACTGTAAGGAGAAACACCCCCTCATTTATTCTTTCAAACCTAGGAATTCTCTAGTGTGGAGAAGACTTTGTAATATCAAGTGGGCTGAGAATCGATCTCTGTGTGTGAATTGGGATCATCCTTCTTTGGCAAGATAATTGGCTAGGTTTGGGTTCTATTGACTCTTTACTAAATACTCATTCTCTTGAGAAAGGTTAGCCATTTTTATAACACTTGGGATGTAGCTGTCAATGGGATCATTAACAAAATCCTTAATATTAATCCAACATCTAACAAATCCAAATCTGTTTAAAATTCCTCCTCAGATTTGTTCTCAAGGATGTTTGGCATGCTTTTAGACATAAAACTCAAGAATCATTAGTTTTACTAAAAGAGTAATTATATTCCTTCCTTTCTTTCTAACTTGGCATATTCTAAAGCACTACATTCATGTTGATGCCTCTCTTCTTAACAAAGGTTTCCATCTTCCCTCCAAATGCCAATATTGCTTTCATATTGAAACTGTGGATCATGTCTTCGTGAATGGCTCTATTGCTGCTATGGTTTGGAGATGGTATGATGTTAAATACTCTCCTCTTTGATGGATCCTCTCTATCCTACAACATCTTAAAATTTTCTTTCTTATACTCGAAGGGTCATGTCAAAGGTGTGCTACTACTACGCTATATATATGTGGTGGGAAAGAAATGATGGCATTCATGAACTTTCAATTATTGCTAGAACTAAATGTAAAATTACATCTCTTTATAAAGCTAACCTCCTTACTCCCTCTAGCTTGAAAGGATTTAAACATTTGGCTCTTAACCTCGGATTAATCTCCCTCTTCGAGTTTGAGTATACTCATAAAATTATATATTGGACAAAGCCTAATTATCATGTCATTAAGGTCAACATGGATGGGTTTCTAGTGACCTTCATGGTTATGGAGGGATTTTAAGAGACTATAGAAGGTGATCACACATTTGTTGTTCCTCTAAGACCCTATGTTCTATTTTTCTTTGAGCTTTATGGTCTTCACTATGGAATTTATGTCTGCATTCAGAAAGGATTCAAGAAAATTTGGTTTGAAATTGATGCTCTCCTCCTCTTAGAATTATTAAAATCGAGAGCTCATGGCAATGGTGAAGTTTTCTATTTACTTAACCACCCGAGGAGCTTCTTGCCACCCTTGATTACCATATTTCTCATACCTATCGGGAAGGTAATTCTTGTGCTGATTTCCTTGCTAATTGAGATGCAAAATCCTCTTCTGTGAATTTATTCTCCAGTGATAATATTCCTTCCTTCTTACGAGGGCTTGTGAATTTAGATAAAATGGGTTTACCCTATGTTATAAACCTTTAAATTTATTTTATTGCTTGGTTGTTTCAACTGTTTGGTTGGGTGGGGGCTAGCCTCCCATCTTAGGCTTGTGTCTTTTGTCCCTCACTTATTTTAATGGCATTTGGGTGCTCTTCTAGTCCCGATTGGATTATTTTTCTATTATTGGGTTATCTTATATTATTTATTTCATTTTTTTATATTTATGCATTTTATGTATCCTCTTGGTGGCTTCTTGGTTATTTTCCAAGGGTACTTGTGTAGCTCAAGCTATTTGGATAGCTTTTCTTGTTAATATTTGGGTTAAATTTTCTCTATTTGGCATTGTGCTCTTCCTTCAATGCGGGATTATATCCCCTCACTTTTCTATTACCAGTGAGTCTCCTCTTTTCTTTTGTGGTCTACTTACATGTTTTCCTATATCATTTTCTGTGAGTCTCGCTTTGTCTTTGGTCTGTTACTTTGGAAGTTATGGTGTCTAGTTTATTGTTTGGTGTTGTGTGGTTGGCTGTTGTTTGGTCAACTAAGGATTCTACTTTTAAGATTTCCTATTGTCGAAGCTTTAGGCCTGGTTTGAGGGCTTATTTTGGCCAGTATTTTACAATATCATTATGGTTTGTTGTATGGATGTTCTCTACTTTTGGTATGATGTGTTCTTTTGGAACCATTTATAGATGGATTCATTCACAAGCTTGTCCGAACTTGGATGCTATTACTTATCCTCTGTGACCCTATTTAAATTTTATCATTATGGAATGAAATATGGTGTGGTTGTTGTGGGTTGGCATTATGATATCTGTTGGCACTATTTGGGCTTTCCTGTTGATAAAGAAATGCTATCTTCCCTTTATCTTTTGTATCTGTGTGGCTTTCTATCCCCTGTGTATGTGGCTGGCCTTGCTATATTTTGGTATATAGCTCATTTGGGCCGCACGACTCTCTTCCAATGGATGGATTGTCTCCCCAGGTTTGTAGGCTATGATGGATGGTTGAGTTCACCCATTCTTTGGTTGGTAGTAGCACGACTATTTTATCCCTTCCTTTGGTTTTGGATGCACATGGTTGTGATTGTGCCAGAGCTTTTTTCTACAACTCTCCTTTTTTTCTCAATTTTTATGTTTCTTCCACCGATCAAACTCATATCATTTTAACTGTGCTAACTTTTCTCTAGATGTTTGCAGATTGTGTTCTTTTCCTGAGGTCATTTCTTTAGGTATAAACTTCTTCACCTCAACATTGTATTGGCCTTGCTTTTGCTTTTGTGTTTCTTTCTTTTTTTCTTTTTTTTTTATTGTGTGGGTTGTACTTAGTTAAGGGATTCACTCTCTAGGTGTTTGTAGCTCTTTGAGCGATAGCTTCTGAGTTTATCCCCTCTTAAGGACCTTGTACCTTTTTTTAGCAATAAAATTCCCCTATATGGGGTTCCCCCAAAAAAAGCATTATAATTTGGATAGAGCTTTAATTCATATATATAAATGATTCAATCAAAAAATATATACAATCTTTGCATGGTCTTCTTTCCCTCATTTATGTATACATCCATGTGTTTCCGGAAAAGCAAGTATATAGTAGTTTAATTTCATTCTTATGTCCTTTTGTATAAGAATTTGGATAAAGTTTTAAATTAATAGGTTTAAATAATTCAATCCAATAAAATATAAATTCTAAGCATAAACATACATTCATCATTTAAGTGTGCTAAAATATGTTGCATGTCTAGATACACATAGGATTAAATCATATGCATGCTACATGTCATGGAAAGGAATGATTTAATATTTTCATTTGGTAGTAACTAAATTAAATTAATCTTAAGATGCCTTTTACTTTGAATATGATTATTTAAAGTGAACTTAAATTTAGGATTAATTAAATCATTTAATAAGCCATTCACTAAAGAGAACTAAATCAAATTAATATACTTTAGAATGTGACTTAAGGTAGGGATGAAAAAGGGCAATCTTATTTTCTTATAACACTTAGTTGCTAAGTGTAATCAAATGAAACAAAAGAAAACACAAATTAAAATTTCAAATCAAGTAAACTACTTCAAGTGAAATCAACCTTTCATGTTAAATTGAATCTACACTTAGAAAATACAACACTAATGCCTAACAAGACTTACCACAAGCCTTAATACACACATTAGAATTAAGTCACCACTTCTAGTTAGGATGATGGTGTATGATGTGATGTATGTTTTATTTTATTATGTATTATTTTAGATTGGATGTTTGGGTGTATGCTTCATAGACTAGATGTTAGGCCAATATTAGCCTAATCATATTTTCTGTAGAGGATTATGCTTAAGGGATGCTTAAAAATAAATGTGAATGCAATATTTGAAGGTTGCTTATATCCTTAAGCATAATCCAAGTTAGATTGGGTTTAGTTACCCATGTGTAGGGTGCTAAGTCCAAATTATAAATACAAGCTTGGATTATATGTATATTTAGCTAACCTCTATTTTATAGGTGTAGTTAGATTTACATTTCCCACATAAATGTAATTTTGCAATAGAACTTAGGATTGTGTTATGGAAGATTAGGATGAGCGGTGGCGCTTTGTCCAGGTCAACTAGAACTGGATAGTATGTCGCCAAAATCCATTGTAATGTAAAGAGGCGGTTGTGCTCGATCATCCCTTGGAGAAGTATTCATTCATTTGAATGTAACCTAAGATGTCCTTCAAGTGGCATGCCTCCTCTTTATTAGCTTTCAGTTAAGCTAAGCATATCTCTAGATCAAATAAGGCCTTTATTAGAGATTCCATCATCTCTTCAGATAAAACAAGGGTGTCGTGTATGCTTAACTTAGCTGAAAACCTTCTAAGGTGAGCTAGGACATTATAATCAACTCTGGCTTGGTCCTCCACAAACATATCCAAGGGTGGAGCATCCTATGGAGGGGATATCTACACACTAAAACCAATGACTTGCTTACTCTTATCCTGAGGTCGTACCCTATGAGGTAAAACTTTACCACTGTGTAGGTTGACTTCAATGACTTCTTGAAATGATAAGCTTTTGGAAGGTTCTACCTTCTCATCGGGCATACCTACAACTTCTCCTATGGGATCCTCAAAGTCAGTTGACTCCAAGTCAATCTCAAGAGGTGAACTTTAATTTAGAGAAGGATAGTCTCAAATTAGAAAGGAAAGCATTAGAACTACTAGAGCTATTATTCTTATTTAGACTGGAGAGCTTTCAATAAAATAAAATCAAGAGCATCAAAGTAGACAAATATAAGTAGAATCAACTTTCATCATTAATTTCTTTTGGGTGGAGGTACATGATAAAAATCAAGTAAAGTAAGTGGAGTAAGGGATTTAGTACCCTTATCCACAGATAGAATGCTCCTATCGATAGAAGAGGAGCTAGCAAAAAAGGTAGTAGCTCTAATGGTGGAGGAAGTACTAAACTCGAATGATGGCTACGCTACTGGACTATCCCTGGTAAATATGGTGAGTTGCTACTTTTGGGCTATCACCCTCCCAGGTTGTCCTTTACAACCTAGCAGTGTTTTAATACTGACTTTAAAGTGTACAATGTGTTATCATGGGTTCCCACTACCATCAAAGATCTTGAAAGAAGGTGGCACAAAACCCTAAATAAAATAAAAACTAAATAAAAACCTAAACCTAAAAAAAACCTAAAATAAATAAAAAATAAAACCTAAACCTAAAATAAAAAATATAATCATAAACCTAAAATAAAATAAACTAAACTAAAATAGCAAACTTACATCCTCCAAAGTAAGAAGACCACTAGGGTGACACACTGGCAGGGTAGCATGTCAGCTAAAGCAACTCTTAGTGAGTCTTTTGGGCATTATCTCAACTAAGAGTAGCGCGAGATAAAAGATATGTGTTTTTTCTATGTTTGTGTGTAGTTTGTGTTTGTGTTGTGTCGAAGAAGATCACCTTGCGGGTCCCTTACACCTACCATAAACACATAGGCGATTCACAAGCAAGAATACTTTCCAGAAGGAAGAGATTGAATTCAAAATGGAATTTTCATTGATGATAATTATTTTCAAACATAATTTTTAATCTTTATTTAAGTAGAGCCCATTGATTGGAATCATTGGGTGCTCTCCCTTATGATTAATAAGCTGATAAGATCCTCCATGGTAGGCCTTCTCTATGGAAAAAGGGCCTTCCCAAGTGGGTTCAAACTTGCCTCCATCTTATCTTGATGGGCAACAATCGATCTCCTTAGATCTAAAATAAGCTCTCTTACTTGAAAAGATCTAGGATGGACTAACTTGTTGTAAGCTTGAATCATTTTAGCTTTATACAACTTGAGGTTTTGGCATGCACATATGCATCTCTCCTCCAAACCTTTGAGCTCTTCTAACGCATTTGCATTCTTCTATGATCTTACTACATTATCCTTAGTGATGGGAGTTGGACTTCTAATGGTAGAATGGCTTTGAACCCATACACTAAGGAGAAAGGAGTAGAGAGTTGAAGTTCTATATATGTGGTGCGGTAGCTTCAACTAACTGCACATGCCACTATTGCATATTATTGTTGAGTGTCTTCTTTAGTATTTAGATGAGTGTTTTGTTGAATGCTTTCACTAATCCATTGTGGTGTTTATTTTTGAGGTGTGGGACACCACACAGATCTTAGGTGGTACTTATTGAAGTGATCGGGTATGACATTAAAGAATAATGTACTATCTCGAAAGATAGAAATCACCACCCTATAATAGACTTAATCACCTAATAAGGACTCTAAGGCATGATGGGTCTTCAAATATACAGATCTTTCCCCTACTTTACATGGAAAAGTAAAGTAGGATTTATTTTAAGCGGGTTCTTAAGTTCCCATGGAGGCAGCTAATTAATTACATCTAAGTAATGATTTTCTTAAGAATACTCTCGATTAAAGTAGAAAATTAGGGTCTCCAAAGATTTTAAAGTTTAAGACTATCAAAGGATTGGCTATTTTAGAAAATCAAATGGTATAGATCAAGGAGAGGACTTATTTTTTGAAATCCAAAGGGAGAAAGTAAGAAATGCTCATGATACTAGGAAGCCTAGTGAGAATTCCAATCTACCCTATAATTAGGCTTTATTTTTTTGAAATTGAAGAGAAATAATTATTTGAGTTGACATTTTATTAGATTTCTAGGGCTTATAATTCCACAATAAGATTGTGGAAATGCCTAAGAGGTGAAGAACTTATGCTTGTAGCCCAAAAGAAATAGCTACCTCAGATTCCTAAACTAAGGAGCCTTGGTACAAAACAGAGGCATGACCTAAATCTACATGACCTAAATCTAAGGCAAAAATGGGTATATGATTTACCTCCACAAGTGAGAATAAACCACCTGACTGCTGGACTTATTACTGCCTGAAGTGACAGCCAGCTAACTCTTCCTACGCTTTAAATCCATGTAGGCAAGTCTTATGCTTTGTAAGATCGCTAAATTGTTGTTCATTTAGAAAGGAGACTAAGTCCTTAAACTCACTCCTTAAGAGACTAGAGCATGAGTGGCATGAATCCATGAATTAATCTAATGCAAATTTTATCAAATTTATTTGATTCTTTTGGCCTTTCTATTTTGGCACGGGCTATGAGATTTTGTATATCTAAATGCATGAGAATTTGATTATGGGCCAAATCAAGAGAGAAAGAGGTGTTCTTCCACCAAGGGCTCTCACAGGTTAAGCCTTGATTCTTTGGCAAAGATGGAAGTCTTCTCTTAACAAGAGTGAAATAATATGACATGCATGATATTATACATTCATCCATCCAACTAAAGAGTTGCTAAAAATTTTATTATCTTGATTTAATTCTTAGGCTTTTATGTGAGGTTATGAGTTGTTTTAAAATTTTAGTTATGAGTTATTAATTGGTAGAAAAATTAATTTTATCCTAAGAGCCTCGCATCAGCCACACATTCAAGCATCAGCATAAAGAAACTATGAAAAGCATGTTGTTCTAATGCACAATCTAAACACAACAACAAACAATTTTATAGACTACCATAAAAGAATAAAAGGCTAGTGTAGTCGGATTCATCTGTACACCCTGGAAAGAGAAAAAAAGATGGGTAGTCAAGCTCTACCCTTATACAACCAGATTACAAAAAAAAATAATATTTGCTATGGGGGGTCTTCTTTTCTTCATTTCTTCCTTCCTTTTTTCTTTTAATTTGATTTTCTCCAAAGGCATCACAAGGCACCCCAGGGACAGCCTTCTGTGTACTGCTCATCCTAATCTCCCATAACACTAATCATAATTCCTAATGCAAAATTACATTAAAAATAGGAAAAGTAAATCTAGCTACACCTGCAAAATAAATGTTAGCTAAACACCATACATACAACAGTTATATGAATAATTTGGACTTAGCACCCACACATGGGTAACCAAATGTCCTAACATGGGTTACTTAGGGGCTAAGCAACCTACACAAAAGCATTTATATTTTATGATAGCATCCCTTAAGCACAACCTGACCCAAAATATGATTAGGCTAATAAAGGCTACATCCATCTACATACAACATCAGTCTAAAACATTACATCATAAAATTAAACACAACATCATACAACACCTAACTTAGCACTAGAAGTGGTGACTTAGTATTCTAATGTGTGTGCTTAAAGGCTTGTGTGAAGACTTTACTTAGGCTTTTTTAGTTTAAGTTTCAATTTGGGTTTGAATTTGTTTAAATTTTACCTTTAGGTGATTCAATTTAAATGATTTAATGATTTATTTTCATTTTATTTCAGTTTTATTTTGTTAAAGTGATGTTTAAGTTTTCAAGAATGAAGAGTAGAATGAATTCCATTTGTAGATAGAACTCACCCTATTCTACATCCTAACTCCTAAAGAGTCTAATTAAGGTCCTTAAGTATCTTAATTAGCCCATTTGAATTTATGTAATTCATTTGATTTGATTTATTTGACTTAATTTAGAATTTAGAATTTGAGTTTGTTTAAGTATTTGATTGATTGATTTTGGATTAGATGTTTTAGTTTAATTGCATCTTGATAATTCAATATCCTTAATTTCTAATGAAGTTTAAGTTTGTTTAAATTCATGTGTTTTGGTTAATTTTTATTAGATGTTTTTGTTTAATTATATTTTTATAATTCAATATCCTTAATATCTAATGAAGTTTAAGTTTGTTTAAGTTCATGTTCTTTTGATTGATTAATTTTAGATTAGATGTCTTTGGTTTAGTTAAATCTTGATAATTCAATATCCTTTTGAATTAATATTTAATTCTTTTCTTTGATTATGGTTATGTGACTTAATTTCATGCTTATTTGATTATGGTTCATTTATTTGTAGTTTGATCGGATTAGATTAATTGAAATTTTATTTTGATTTTAATTGAGTTTGATTCTTTGTAATTAGGATTTTATTTTTGATCACATCCATTTTCCATGTTCATCAAAGTTTGGTTTGTATTTTAATTTCATACATTGGATAGTTGATTAGTCTATCTAATTTAAGTAGGTTGAACGAGATTTGATTTGATTACATATTAAATTGATGAGTCTTTCTTAAATTTAATTTAATTTGATTTAATTTGATTTGATTAGCTTTATTGGTCTATTGGTTTACTTAGGTTCAATGTGATTATGTGATTAGTTTAATTAAAAAGTGTATTTATGTTAACTATAAAGGTTCGTTTAATTTTCTATTTGGTTTTATATTTTCTTGGACTAATGATGTAATTAATGACTTAATAATTTAGGTTTAATTTAGGTTTTGATTAGTATTTAATTGCATTTATGTTTGATTAAGCTTAGGTTTAATATGATTAATTTAATTAACTTATTATTTTATTTAAGAGGTGTGATTAATTATTAAATTAAATAAAAGATTTGTTTAATCTTTAATTTTATTTAATAATTTTTTAGGTTAATGATGTAATTAGCGACTTAATGATTTAAGTTTAAATTATGATTTGATTAGCATTTTTACATACATTTTATGTTTGCTAAGTTTAAGTTTAATATGATTAATTTAATTGACTTAATTAGTTTATTTAATAGGTGTGATTAAATTAATTAGTAGATTAATTAGGTTTTTGATTTGGATTAATTTTAGTGTGATTTATAAAATTAATCTAGTTTATTATGATGATGGATTACTTTATTAAGTTTGCATTAATTAGGTGATTGATTAATTAAGTTTGATTAAGGGTAATTAAAATTTTGTATTATTAGATTAATTAAGGGTTTGTTTAATTTGAGATTAATGACTTAATGATTTAAGTTTAATTTAGGTTTTAATTAGTGTTTAATTGCATCTTAATTATGTTTGATTAAGCTTAGGTTTAATATGATTAATTTGATTAACTTAATTAGTTTACTTGAGGGGTGTGATTATTAAATTTAATTAGGGGTTTGATTTAAGCTTAAATTTTGAGTTAGCTTTAATGTAACTTATTTAACTTAATTTGATTAATTAAGATGATGTATTAAGTTTGCATTAATTTAGATGTTTGATTAATTAAGTTTGATTAAGGGCAATTAAAATTTTAAATCGTTAGATTAATTAAATGTTTATTTAATTAGAAATTAATGACTTAATTTCCCACATATGAGTGATTTAATTTAGTTAAGTGTTTTCCTTAAGTTTGATTTAATGAAAGGATTATTGTTGTTACCATCATTATTGTTAAGTGAATTAATTGTTTATTTCATTTCAATTAAGTTTGATTATTTATTATTATAGTTTTATTTGATTTGATTCATTTATTATGTTTGTTTGATTTCATTAACATGTTTGATTTAGTTATTAGGTTGAAATATTTATTGGTTAATTAATTATCTTATTCCAAATGGATGTGATTTAATCATATGTTAATTAAGTTTACTTTAATTTTATTTGGTTTAATTCGATTAGTATCAAATGATTAAAGTTTCCTAAATTTGTTGAATTTTGGGTTTGATTTAAGATTTAATCTTTTAATTGAGTTTTATTAACCTAAATAGGTTTAATCATATTTAATTTAATTTCCTCTAAAGATGATATTTTTTTTGATTTGAGGTTTGATTAATGATTGCTTAAGTGCTATTTCATTTCTGATTTTGATTTGATATTTAAATTGTTTTAAGTTATGTTTTAATTAACTTCTTAATTGATTAAACTCTACTCTTAAATGTTTGTTTGGCTTCATTAGGATTCAGAAGATCACA
Source organism: Cymbidium sinense (assembly GCA_021442155.1). NCBI lineage: Eukaryota > Viridiplantae > Streptophyta > Magnoliopsida > Asparagales > Orchidaceae > Cymbidium > Cymbidium sinense. The sequence goes on along the minus strand of CM038215.1, from coordinate 136,587,195 downwards.
TTATTTTCTTAAGAGTCCTAGATGTCAATTGAAGTGATTTAAGCCATTCTGAAGATTTTTGTAAATTTCTAAATTTTTATTTAATTTAATTTATTAAAATAAACAATCTAAACTTCAAAATTTAATTTTCCCAAATCCTGAAGTGGTTTTCACTTGAAATATTTATGGTAGGTGTGTTTTAACTCTAATTTCAATCCCTAAAAATTTTAACTTAATCTAACTTATATTTTTGGTTTAATTAATGAAATTTGATTTTACTAAAACTTAATTTAAGTTCAAAATACTTAGTAAAATTTAGATATTTTGGGTTTATTAGATTCCTCTCAAAAGAGAATCCAATGAGCCATTGTTTCAATTTTGGCTAAATATTTTATATTTTATGAATTTTTGGACTTTGAGGTGATTTAAATTAATTTTTTTTTATAAAAAGAAATACGGCGAGCGTCGACCTTTGGCGGGAAGGAAAATGACCTGCGGCTCACCATTTGATCATGGATCGATGGTCTAGATCGAGATCATGTGATCACGAAGCGATCGCTATTGGCGTGCCATCAATCATCGATTAGTGATCGCCATCGGACATGATCGTGCGATCCATCGATTTGACGTCGATCATCGCAAACCGCGGACGGTCCAGATCGCATCAGGTGATCTGAAGGCCCGGATTGCATGATCCACGCATGATCCGAGCCATCTGATCCCACGAACCACGGGATAAGATGGTGGACCGGCGATGAATAGTGTTTTCAAGCTTTTTTTTTTGAAAAAATGAGGGTTTCTAAGCCAAAACTTCTCCAAATGGACCCATTTTGCACCAATTGCACCAAAAAAATTCTATTTTCTAAATGGAATGATTTAAAGTAAAAATGTAGGATTATCTAAGGAAATTCTAAAATCAGAAAATTAATACAAAATATGCAAAATCCTAAGGTACAATTTGGCAAAATTTACCTTGCCAGGGATGGTTTTGTGTAGCGGTAAAATCCAAGCAAACTCCTAGGTATGTGAGGAAGCTTTGGAGTGATCTTTAGCCTTTTCTCCCTTCGGATCATCACCTTCTTGATGTCCACACCCGAAGAGCAATTATTTGTGTTTTGAGCAAAAATGGCTCAAAGAGGTGAGGATGGGTTCCTTTTTTTCTTTGGGGAGCTTTGGGGGAATGGTGGTGGGAGGAAGAGATCTCAATCTCATCTCCCTCCTTTATAATGGATGAAAATTCAATATTTTTGAATTTTTTTGGCTCAAATTGATTGCCATCATGCTTTGGTTGGGGTGGATGATAGATTGACTAAGGACTTTGATTTTGCTCCAAAGTCTCTCTTGCTACCATATGATCCCTATTCAATGCAAATGTTGGGAGGAGTTAAATGCATGTGATGGGGAGAATGAAATGAGGTTGGGTGGAATCCTATATGGGGGAGGATCCATGAGGGATTTAAATGGGTTGGATTGGTTTGGGCTGATCCCAAATGGGTTTGGGTCAAGTTTGATCAGCCCCCAATGGGTCTTGGCTTGGTTTCAAGAGATTTGGCCCAATTTAGGTCATATGGGTCATATTGGGTCAAATTGACCCATTTGACCAAAATTGGCCAAATTAGCTTGGGTTATGGGTTGATTCATGTTCAAATTGGCTAATTGAAGATGGATGTGGTCTTTGGTTTGAATTAATTTGGATTTAATTTGGATTTAGGCCAAATTGACCCTTTAAGCTGGGCTATGTTGGGTCAAGTTGACCAATTGGGCTCAATTGATCAAATTGGGTTTAATTATGACTTTAGTCAAGTTCAATAATCAATTTGGAATGAACTTGAGCCATTGATTGCAATCAATTTGGGTTAGATCATGATTTGACCCGATTTGGTCCTTTAGGCCAATTTGGGTCAATTTGGATCAAATGGCCAATTGGGCTTGGTTTGGCCCAATTGATTGAAATTGATCATCCTAGGGTGATCAAAAATCATGGTCAAAGGTTTTGGTGAGCTTGGTTCAATCCAATTTGGGTTGGATTGAAGTTGGCTCAAATGGGTCCTAGGTCACTTTGGGTCAAGTGGACCTAAATGGATCAATTGGTTTGGTTTTGGTTTGATTTGAGTTTAGTTGAACTTATATATGAGCCTTAGATTGAAATGTAAATTCAACAATAATCAATTTGGAGTCCAATGGGTATTGGCTCAATTGAAAGTTTTAAGTCAAAAGGGCTAAGTAAGGCTTGACTTGGGTTGACTTGAATTTGGTTTGATGATTGTAGGTTTTATTTATATTTGGATAAATGATCGAATGAATGATTGATTTGAGAGAAAATCCAATGGTTTTGACTTGATTTGGATATAATTTGGCTAAGGCCAAAGAATTGTCTTAAAGGGCATAGATTAAGTTTGGATTTAATTTTTGATATAGTTTTGGCAATTTGAATTTGGATTTCATTTATATTTGTGAAAATAAATGAAGGAATAATTGATTCATAAATAGATCAATTGAGTTTGATTTGATTTAAGCAAAGTTTTGGCTAAGCTTATGAATGTGGTTCATATGGCTTAGGAAGGGGTTTTAGGATTTGAATTTGATTTTTGGTTTCAATCATTTGGAGTCAAATTTTGAAATTAGATTTGGAATTTGAATTTTAATTTAAGATTTGGTTTGAGAATTGAGTCTAGGTTTGATTTGAAAGTGTATCTAGATTGGGTTTAGGCTATGGGATAGGTAATTTCCTTAAAAGGCCCTAATCTTATGATTAACACTTCTAAATCTCTAGGCTTAGGTTGGGTGTTCACCTAATCACTGTGTCTTATGACTAAGGAGTTCTTAGTGTCTAGAAGAGTCCTAAGTCTAAGAAGAGGAGGTTAAGAGCTCACTCCAAAAGTGAGGTCAACAAAAGGACCCCAATAGGTGGTGTAATGAGGCACACCACGTATTGGCGTTGACCAAACGATCAAAACATCTAGAAGATTGCAACAAACAATGAAATCTATACCTAGAAAAGGTAGATAGAATCATGATCTTAGTGCAATGCATCTCTCTTTATGCCAAGGGCATAAGAGAGCAAGAAGGAATCTGCTAGGGATTGAGTACATGAACCTTCCTCTAGGGAAATAGGTTCAAGTTATCTGCTGGTGATGGATCTGAGTTTGATTGTGAATATGATTTATTTGGGTGTGTATCCACTGGGGATTGAGTACATGAACCTTCCACTCAAGAAAATAGGTTCAAGCT